>CM057843.1:32463606-33863231 GCA_030068075.1 Paguma larvata
TTAGAAATGTGTTCTGTAATTTCAAAGTATTTGGATATATTATAGAAATACTTCTTGTTTTTTTTTTTGTTGTTGTTGTTGTTTCCAAATTTAATTCCATTGTAATCAGAGAACATTTTTTTTTAGTTTATTTATTTATTTTGAGAGAGGCAGAGTGAAAGAATCTCAAGCAGACTCTGTGCTGCCAGCACAGAGCCCAATGCGGGGCTTGAACCCACAAAGCTGAGAGATCATGACCTGAGCTGAAACCAAGAGTTAGATGCTTAGGTGACTGAGCCACCCACGCACCCCACCATGTTATGTTTGGTTTCAATTCTTGTTCATTATTGAGACTTACTTTAGAGTCAAACATTTGATTTATCTTGGTGAACAGTTCATGTGCACTTGTAAAGAGTTTGTACTCTATGGATTTAGCATGTAATTTTCTGTAGATATAAACTAAATTGGCTGATAGGCCAACCAACTGAATTTCTGTCTATATATTCTACCAAGTATTACAATATGAGCATTGAAATATTTAACCATAATTGCACACTTACCTATTTTTCCTTTTACTTATATCAGTTTTTATGTCAAGTGTTTAATAGTTAAAGATTAAGTCCCTGAATTTCTATCTGAAATTTTTATAGAAGTTATGATAGCATATCATCTATAGGTCCCAACTGCTTCTAGAATTAAAATAGTCATCCTAATTAGGGGTGTACGTGGAGGGGACAGTATATGAACTACAACAGTCCATGGAAAAGTCAGGTGAGAGGCAGTCACTATGAATGTTTACCTATACTTTGCAGGAACCACAAGTGTAGAGGGAAAGTTGATTTTAGAAAGATGTATTATGTTCAAGCAGCTTCAGTCAAATGGAGCAGGGGATTATGTGAGGACTTTGACTGTAGGCAGGGATACAGGAGGGCTTACTAGGGTGGTAGTGGGTTAGAGTAAGGAATGGATATCAAGGCAAAGGCTCATTTTGGAGATTGTGTTACAATGATGAGACAGGCTGAGAGTGCAAAACCATAGATGCCCAGTGCTAGTTACCGATAACACCAGACATCAGGTCAAACTGTGGGATTAATTTGGGTAGTAGATATAATGTAATGAAAAGGGCACTAATTTTTGATTCAGGCAATTGAGTTCAAAGTGCTTATTATAAACTCACATATATTTTTGTGCTTTCTGATCTTAGAAGAAATACTTAGAAGAGATGCCTGTTTTATCATTTTTGGAAATGAGATGATATCCTACTCAGTATACCTTTTTTACATCTTAGATGTAAAATATCATGGAATTTAACATACAAAATGTACAGCCCAACTCATAGTAGGTGTTCCATAAATGTTAGATTTCTTCCTCCCTAGGAAGTGCTAAATTTAGGATGAATATAGAAAAAGAGAATATGCAGGTCTGAGGCATTTATGTTGAGTCAAAATAAAGAATTAAAAAAACAGTCCTTTTTTTCTCACCCCTCAGGAGTCCCTAATGTTTGAAGTCTAGAAATCTTGAACAAAACTCTCTCTCTGTTAGAAAAGTGAAATCTCACTGCTGAGAGCAGATAGTGGCTTTTCAGACAGATGCCACCAGCTACCCATGATTGCTTCTCCCTAAGCTGTGGCTTTGTTGTAGAATGCGTTCAAAAGCCAGGGACCGCTAACAGTTTTGCCTTATGGGTCCCCCTGCCCATCACACACCAACTGCTTTTCCTGGGGGAGGTGGCCATTCCTAGATCCTCAGAGAGACTTTTTAGTGTTGCTTTTTGTTTTTATAGAAATTCTTATTTAGCTATGTAAATTGATAAATAAAAATCCTTTATAACCATTTATCCCTAATTATCTTATAAGGCTTCAGTTATCCTCATGTGTGTCCTTCCCTGCAGCAAACACTCACGGGTTTGGTTTATTGCCCTGCAGCTCTAGATTCGCATTCTCCTTGTCCATCCTCGCTTGTGGCCCCTGTTTCACAGCCTCGGCTTTCGGCAAATCCAGAATGACAGCACATCACTTGTAGTGGTCTTCCACACCCTTCCCTGTCCTTGCACGACTGTGGTTAAATTGTCTTTATTTCACTGTTTTACTGCCTGCCAAAGACGATAGCCTTCAAAACTGATAAATCCTGAAGTGCTTCCATTAACCAATCAGGGGTTGTCACTGCTGTCAAATCTGCCCTGAGAGAGGCCATTTTTGGTAGCTTAGAATTCTTGTGTATGTGTCCACTGGGGATAGATATGTTTAGCTAGTTTAAAAAAAAAAAAAAAAAAAAAAAGCTCTTTTGACTCCACAGTTAGTTGCAGAAACCAGTTCTAGAAGCTCAAAAAAAAAAAATACATACTGCTTCTTTCAAAATTTAAAACAGGTTTGGTAATTTTCTTGTTGCTCTTTGCTTGTTCTAGAAGGTGATTACACTTACTTGTCTTAAACATAGTGAAGAAGAAACAAGCTTTGAAATTTCACACTTGGAGACAATCAAAGAAACCACGAGAGAATTTGTAGCAATCTGAATGCATCAAGAAACAATAACGATAGACAGGGCAGCAATGAGTGACACATGTTGCTGAGTGAGAGTCTCTACGCTCAACAGCACAAAGTTTGACATTTAAATTGCAGGCAGCCCTGGGTCTGTTCCAGGAGCTGCCTGTGGGTGAACACAGTTCTGATCACTTGCTTGAGGGGCGCAGTGGGGGTAAAGAGAAAAAAAGAAAAATCAAATTGTTCTCGGAAATCATGCTTAATGTAGAAATCTGGTTAATATTAAAATGCAATCTGCAGTTTTCAAGTATTCTATTCCTCAAGGAAAATATTTTCTGTTCAAGGGGCAGGAGCAGTAAGCACTCTCTTATTACATCACTTCCTGTGTCAGGCCCAACTAGCATTCAGAATGTATTACCGTATTGATAATGCTAATTTCAAAATGATGGCTTTTTTCTCCCCCTTTGGTTAAAGGGTCTGGGCAAAATTCCAATCATATGGATCAATTTAGCTTTAGATGGTGCTGGCCAAACTGATATTTCATGCACTATATAGACTCTAGTTCTTCCACATGCTCCGCAATAGTGCCCATGTGTCCTCTCTGCTCATAGCATAGCATTCTATTTCCAAAAGTTTCCCAAGAGAGCAGCCATCTCATGGGTTTTAGGAAAGAACATCAGCAGCTGCAGCAGGAAGAGGCATCGT
This sequence comes from Paguma larvata, assembly GCA_030068075.1. NCBI lineage: Eukaryota > Metazoa > Chordata > Mammalia > Carnivora > Viverridae > Paguma > Paguma larvata. Next base: position 32,466,771 of record CM057843.1, read on the forward strand.
ATCTTTCTTTACACACACAGTCTTCCATCTTTGAATTACTGAGGAGTTGGGATTGGTTTCTGGAGCTCAATTTCGTGCTGTGTTCAAATGAGCTTAATATTTTCCCTGTAGGCTTAGCTGGCTTCATTGCAAACACTCTCATCACCAGGAGGACATGTGGATGTAACCACCGGTGTTGACCCTCCCTTTATCCAATTTTTTTCTGCAGAGTTTCAAAACATGAAACTTCTTAAAATGAAACTTTTCCCATTTTTCACATATCTGTCCCCTACATAGTCACTCAGTATTTTTACCTTTTCATTAAAAAAAAAAAGTCACTAACAGAAAATCAGTATGAGAGCACCTAGTGTTCTAGACCAGAAAATAATAGTTTCATTTGTCTGGAGTCCCTCCACTTCTTTGAAGTCAGTGGGTGACCTGCTATGTAGAGCTAATCAGAGTCATGAACTATGCCAAGAAGAGAGCTTGCTTCCATTTAGGTGCTACCAATTCGTCCTTTTAATTTAATTTTTTTAAAGGTTTCTTACAGTCAGGACATATTTATTTTTATTTTTAATTTTTGAGGGAGAGAGTACAAGCAGGGAGAGGGACAGACAGAGAGGGAGGGAGAGAATCTCAAGCAGGCTCTCTGATCAGTGCAGAGACCGACATGGGGCTTGATCTCACGATGATGAGGTCACGACCTGGGCTGAAATAAAGAGTTGGATGCTTAACCGACTAAGTTACCCAGAAGCTCAGGAAATATTTTATACTAAATTTGTAGGATGGACCTGTCCATGCTTATTTATTTATTTATTTATTTGTTGACATTCATCAACTCAGTGGTATGAAATGAGCATGTTTTTAGAGCTAGCAATAAGTTTGGAGTGCATGCTTTGCTTTTAGAGCATCTGATGCTACTCAAATGTGATTAAAACTTGAGACTGTGTTCATACCTATCTTCTTTATTTAAAAATTTTTTAATGTTTATTTTATTTTCGAGATAGAGACAGAGCATGAAAGGGGAGGGGCAGAGAGAGAGGGAGACACAGGATCCAAAGCAGGCTCCAGGTTCTGAGCTGTCAGCACAGAGCCCGACGCGGGGCTTGAACTTACAAACTGAGATCATGCATGAGCTGAAGTTGGTGCTTAACTGACTGAGCCACCCAGGCATCCCTCTTCTTTATATTTTTAATCCCTCATATGACTACATTTCATGATGCAATTTTAGTGCAGTAAAACTGAACTACTTGAAATTAAATTATAGAATTGATTACATTCTGTTTTAGTTACAGTTACTAATTAACTCAAGCCTGCTAGCTGACATCAGAGATGGTCAATGGATTGAACAATGCTAGAGGAGGCATACATTTAGATATATTGCCCTATTTTTCCATGCTTGCCAAATATCTGAGGGCCAACCAGTGCTGATATGACCGATCAATGCTTGCTTGTCTGAATGTTATGTGATTCTGACAGTATTGTGATAGATTAATCAGTGTAATGACCACTCTGCTAGCTCAGTAGCTCATTTCTTAGTGACATCAACACTCCATGAGGATCTGAAGAGATTCTGTGTCCCACAAAGTAATTCAGGGACCCAGGATCCTACATTCAGTAGGCCCTAGTGTTTTTTAGGGTACAAGTGGATCCTCTGCAGCTGATGAGCTGGAAAGGGAGTGACTGAAAATGGCAAAGGTGTACTTGTTCCTAACTGCTGTTTCTAGAAGGTTGCATATGCCACTTCTGCTCACATTCTATTGCTGGGTAGTGTTCATTCAGAACCAACTGAATGGAAGAACAGGAGTGGAAGGTAGCCTAGAAGAATAGTTATGCTGGTAAAGTTTAACAACTGACTCTTCAGGAAGGAAAAAAATAAGAGCTTCGATTCATAGCACTTGCCATTTTCCATGGTTTAAATGACTCCCACCATGGCCTATTTCAAGCTACTGATGTGATATCACTAAAGGCGGACGTAGTGAGGATGAGGTGTGCACGGTCAGCCTTCATGAACCAGTGTTCATGCACTTCAGCACACCACTGCCTAGGAGTATGCCAGGGAAGAAGAAAACCTGGACAGTGGTGGGCATAGCAGTTGCTCTCACTTATGGTGTGGAAGACTGAGTGAGACGAACACAGCCATGAGCTGTGGTACTGGTTGCTTCTAAGGAGCTCAGTGTGCTTGGAGAGAGTGATGTCATTGTAAAGATCCTAGTATCTTAATACAGAGTTACTAGTTCCCAGACACTGTCTCAAGTGATTGATATTGAACTCAACGACTCTATAATGTAATTATTACTTTTATCCTTATTTTAAAGTTTCCTGGAGACTATGGAAGACTTAGTAATTTGCTCAAGCGTAATTGATTCTGCTTAGGAATCCATAGTAAGCTATGTTGAGAAGGAGGCATAAGAGCAGGGTCATGAAGGAGAAGATTTTAATAGGCAAGATAGAGAAAGAGGGAAGGAGGAAGGGAGTGAGTGAGGGGGGTAGACAGGGAGAAGGTGACAGAGGGAGGAAGAGAGGGAGAGTCAGAGTGACAGGGAGAGAGGGATGGAGAAAGACATGTCTGAGTGTGTATGAGTATTTGGTTGAGGGTGCTGTTCTAAGCTAAGGAAACAGCAAGGTGTGTAAATTCATGATATAATGAAGATATTCATGTTCTTTGACCTCACTTCCAGGAATTTATCTTAAAGAAATAATTTTATCAAACTCCAACATTTGTTTGTATATATACATAAGATATTATTACAGAGTTTTTCATACTACATACGTTGAAAGGAAAGCACAGGCCTAATAAGAAGATAACGATTTATAAAATTCCATCTGAATACTGATCAGATGATGATGGTGACGATGGCGATGTTGGTGGTGGTGTTGGAAACGATCTGTCACTTTGTGTCAGGCCTAAGCAGGAAAGTGCTAGCACGACCCCATCGTACTGGCTCACCTGACTCACGAGTGGATTGTATAAAGGTAAACTAACAGTTACCTGAGTATTTAGAAACATGAAGTATTTGTGATAAAGGAAAAATCAGAACACTAAATGGTAAGTTAAATGTGTGTATATATACAGAAGGAGGGGAAGGTTACATGCAAAAAAAAAAAAAAGGAAGTAGCAAATTTCGAGGTATGCCATTAAATATCATATTTTCCCAAAATAATTTTTGATATTTATAAAAAGTTTATTTTCAATTAGAAAATTAATTTACATAGATTTAGAAACTAAATCAGTGTAATTGTAGTAATGAGTGAGTGGAAGCTAGATAAAATTAATAATTAGGTTGGACAATAGAGATAATAATAATTATATTAATTTTATAATATAAATATACAAATATAATAATATCTTAATTATCTTTTAAAAATGTTTCTTTATTTATTTTGAGAGAGAGAGAGTAGAAGCAGGGGAGGGACAGAGAGAGGGAGAGAGAGAATCCCAAGCAGGCTCCAGGCTGTCAGTGCAGAGCCCAAAATGAGGCTCGATCCCATGAACCATGAGATCATGGAATCAAAATCTAGAGTCAGATGCTCAACCGACTGAGCCACACAGGTGCCCCAATATTATCTTAATTATCTTCATCTTAATTTAGATGAATATAGTTCATGCTTGAAAGGATGGGAGACATTAGGGGTACCTTGATGGCTCAGTCAGTTGGGCATTCGATTTTGTCTCAGGTCATGATGTCACAGTTTGTGAATTTGAGCCCCGTGTCAGGCTATGTGCTGACAGCACGAAGCCACTTCAGATTCTCTGTTTCCCTCTGTCTCTGCCCCTCTCTCCCCACTCAAAACTAGGTAAACATTGAAAAAAAATGAAAAAAAAAAAAAAGGATGCAGAGGTATTAGTTTTTTGAAGAGGGGTATAATATGGTATGAACTTCACATCAGACAGGTGACTCAAGAAACAGTGTGATGATGTCCTGGAAAAGCAAGACTATGAATTTAGGAGATCAGTGAGAAATATCTTGAAAAAAGACTAGATAAGTAAGAAGATACAATTTAGGTCAGTAGAGGTAGAGTTTAAATGAAAAGGAAATGCGTACATTGTGCAGTTAATATTGGGAAGATTTATTGATTGATTTTCATCATAGGGGAAAAGAGATAAAAGCAAGTTTGAAGAGAGAGAAGATATAAAAAAGTCGGGGGAGAAACCGATTAGGTAATTTTAGGCTATATTGCATCAATATAGCAGCATGCTCTTTATTTGGAAATGCCCTGTGGAGATGGACATATGTTTAGTTCTGAACTGTGCAGAGACATTAGGGTGTGGGATATAGATTTGGGGATCATCAGATTAGAGTCCCTTCTACAAAAAGTGAGAGAGAAGGAGATGGGCCAGACAGAGACTGGGAAGAAGCAGAAAGAGGCTGCAAGAAGAGGAACGTGGTGGTGATGGAAGGGGGAGGCTAAGGCAAGAGATAGAGATGCAGACCTGACAGCCATTGTTTGGATTTTCTGAAATGTAAAGGAGGTTTTAGTATACTGTGGATTAAGGCAAAGAAGCCAGAGAGATAGGAAAATAGAATATATAAAAAAATAAGAAGAATGATTGACTTGGCATGATCTAAGTCACAGGCAGCTGGAAAGAATGGGAAGAAAGGAAGCAAGAAATGTGGGACAACTTAAATCGGAAAAGAATGGAATACACATTTTTTTACATACAGGAGAGAATGATGAAGAGTAGGAGAGGCATTTAGGGGTGGTATAAAAGAGGGTTGGGACTGTTTGCTATTGTTTTCAGTGTTGTAAGGGGAAGGCGGACCGGAGATATGTACAGTAGCTGGTATTTGCAAAGGGGCAGGAGATGCGACAAGAAGAAAAAGATTATGGAAGAGAAACCCCAAGGAAACACTACTCTAGGAAGATTTTTATATAGAGGCAATGCCCTTGGAAAAAATAAGGTAATAAGAGAAATAAGAAGGAGAAATGACAAAGGAAGATGAGAACAGCAGAGAACAAAGTGGGGAGGGAGATATAAAGAAAAGACGTCTGTGGAGACCACTGGCAGAGGCCAGCCGATAACTCTTCCTACTCGTTTTCACTGGTATTCCAAGTTTTGATTGTATATTGCTCTGTACTGTCTTATCCAGAAACTACCATATCTGCAACATACCTTGTGTTTGAGTATTGGGTACAGACAACTTTGAAGTAATTATTTACCTACCCTAGATCGTAGCTTGTTACTCCCAGCCTGCTCTAAGAGAGCCTGGTGAGAATGAATGCATGTCGGGCTTTTCTAAGCCCATAGAAATACTAACTAGCATTGGCTTTATCCCTAACCAACAGAGCTTTATGGATGCTTACTAGATGCCAGCAGAGGTTAGAAAAGTTTTGCAATGCACATGCAGAGTTGAGTAGTATCAACAGTACCGTTGGTCTATAAAACCTAAAATATTTTTTAAGTTGCCCTATGCAGAAAAAGTTTGCTGAATCCCAAGCAACATACCAAAGGTAGGTATATCAGCAACAGGTTAATGTAGCTTATATACTCATGGAGCTTTGGCTAGTAAGGCATTCATTTCCAAATAATGATGAAAATGCATATATTTTAATACTGAGGAATTGCAAATAAAATGTGGTATATTGAAAGGCAATATCAGTCTAATTCCAAACCATCAGAATTTGGTATGGTGGTAAAGGCCAAAGAAAGAAACTCTCTTTGAAGTTTCAAGGTTTAACTCTGTTCCCGTAGAGTGACAGGCGTGTTGTTTTCCAGATGGTTTCCATGTCCTTAGCATCCTTTCTCCTTGTAAAGCTGAGCCTGCTGAAAGGGTTGTTGGTAGCAAGTACCTTTCCAGTGCTTCTGGATAGCAGATGATAGGATACAAGGTGTTCTTGGTCAGTTCCCAAATTTTCAAGAAGTTTCCATGTGGGTAGATGTGCACTGTTGATTTTTAAATTATACCTTAGCAGAAAGAATGTAAAGTAACTGAATTATGGCAATTTTAGAAGAGGCAGCTAGCTGCCTCATTCCATTGAATGCTTCCTTTTCAGAGAGAGAGGGAAGGAGGGAGGGAAGAAAGAAGGAGCAGAGAGAGAGAGAGAAAAAAAGAGAGAGGCAGAGAGAATCTTGTCTCAGCATATCAAATGCTTCCCAGTTTTAATGAAGAGACTGCTCTTATGTTTGGAGCCTTTTGTTTTTTATTTTATTTTATTTTTTTAAATTTGATCAGACTGTTCCACCTTGCACTCTTTTGAAATGAAACAGGCAAACTTTGCCTAACTTAGCATGTCTAGCCTGAAGGAGGAGGATGGTTATTATGTTCTAATACTTGAATACTGTCCCTATGTATCAAAATCATGTAGCTAATTAGTAGCTGAAACAGTCATCAGTGGATAATATCCCAGCTCCTGACAAACAGTGAGAAATGTCTGCATCAAGGAAGCATAATACATTTTTCATTCCCCCTGCTATGACTGACTCTGTTTTTACTCTAATTCCAAATTTCTAATTGTTAAAATAAGAACTTCTGATAGGACAACCGTCATTTGTGGCCATACACCAAATTGCATCCAGTCCTTTTAAGTCTCCTTTGATTTCTGTATTCATCATCAAGAGGGATGAACTTTGGTATGAAGAGGGACAGGCAGAGTTTGCTAAGGTGGACATGATCCCAAAGCCTGAAAAACTATTTTAGATATGTCCCTGGCTGGTGCAGAAGAATTCAGACTTCGAGCCTCAGTCGATTTACATCCTGCGGTATACTGACAGCACTGGCGAGTGAGCGAATTGACGAACTGGAATCTAAAAAACCGTGGAGAATGGGGAAGATGTCTCAAGATGGAAAACGGGCACACATTTGAGTGTTCAGTGAAGATTCTTCAAACTATGTAACTACTCGCATTCAAAGGGAAAATTCAAGCACTGGAGGTAAAACGAGTTGTAAGCTCCAAGAAAGATTAGCACTGGGAACCAGCATGACGTCACTGAGAATGAGCAATGTCACACCAAACACATTTTCACCTTGGAAAGTGACTAGAAGATAGTATGTCAGACTTAAATGTAACTGGTCTTTATCACAGCATTCTGTGTTCTGTAGATGGTGTTCCAGTTAAAGAGTATGCCCGCTGCATGTGTCCATATCGATGCAGATGCGCAGCTGAAAGGTGATGGAAAGTGTCAGGTGTACATTATTTGTGTCGTTATGCATTTCAGTCAAATCATAGGTATGTGGGGAGTTCATTTCATAGCTTTCTCTTTTTTCTTTTTACTCTTTCATACATATTAATGTGTGTGTTCTTTGCCTTTCCATGCTTTATATAAATCACAGTTTTTATAAAGCTTCCTGCCAATGGAAAGTCAGGGAAAACCTTGTAAATTTCTTGGCTTATAATATTGAAAGAGGAACTCAGGGCCAATGGTCTGGTTCTATTTCTTACGTGAGCAAATAGTTGGGGAAGTTGAAACTGTGATCATATTTTACATTTTATCAATTAATAAAATCTTTGTTATTTTATTTACAATTTATAAAAGTAGGGTCAGGAAGAAGGAGAAAGTGGCAGGAATTATGGTAGAAAATCTTAATTACTATCATAAGATCTGAATATAAGACCCACATTTATGTCAGTACACATGATATTCTAACTCTGCTTAATATAATTCAAAAACTGCTTATAATACTACACAAAAATTAGTTAAGATTTTAATGCCATATATGGCATTAAAAATCGTCTTATAGCTTAACAGTTGGTAATGTAGGAAGGAGTTTATAGAGTGAACTTTATGAACAGAAGTCTTCATTTTCTGATAGAAAGATTACAGGACCGGATAGTGAAGTAGCTATGTTCTAAAATTACTTTACCATCTATGACCTGACCTGACCACCACAACTCATCTTTTCTACCCAGGGAGGGTGACAATAATGCTATTTTGTATAGATTCGCTTACCATAAAAAAAATCGAGAAATCTGCTACAAGAAAGAAAGGCACTGTGGAAAAACAACATTTGTTAAATTATTATGATACATCGTGAAATCTAACCAACCTTATAATCAGTCTAGAATGTACTTATACTCTTTCTGTTATTACTGCACTTGCATTAATTTTATTCAACCCAAAACAAATGGAGGAAGACAACTAGATTTTCTTTCCAGATGGTGTGAGAACAGCAAGGTCAAACTTGAAGAAAGGCTGTCCCTTCTTACAGAGAGCTTACAATGTATCACTTCTCATTTAGGTCATAAAACTTTGTCATGTTTTTCACTGGATTCTTTGGCCCCTGATCCATTGGAAGAGAAATGTATAGATCTTAGAAACTAATCCGCTCTGTTCATCTGTTAAGTATTGAAGGCCTGCCTCTTCCCCTGCTCTTCTCTGAGATTTTTATTGATTTCTTTCTTCTTGGTTTCAGAGTAGCATAGCAGTATGCTAGAATACCAAAATTTACTGGCAGAAGTGGAGAGCAAGCAGCTCATTTTTCAAGGACTTTACCGTCTGTTCTCTGCCTTAAGTGGCTCCAAGAGTTAGTTCTCATACGGCTCCTCAGTATTTTCATAATTAGCTGCCCAGAATTTTCATAATTTGTAAACACAGTAAAATGGCTGTCAGACATTCAGTATGGTAAAAGTGGAGGGAAAAAAAGGCCAGCTTCCTCAAACCATTTACATTTGACTTGGGGAGAAAGCTGGGCCCGTGCCCACAGCAGTTAAATGATCAGGCGCACGACTCAAAGTGATTTTTCTTGAGGTGTCACTGCCACACACAACCACCATGTGTTCTCTCTTGGCTCAGGCTGGCTCTGCTGATCTTCCAGAACTCTGAAGGCTGTACCCCGGCCCCAGTTTCACATCCATTTTTCTCTGCCAAGGTGAAGGCAGCAGAAACCACACATGTTTTTCTTTCTCCCTTCTCTCGGCGGAGTTGCTTGCCTCCGGATGAACCATCTTCCACATCAGCGAACATTGGTATTTCACCTGGCACAATGGCCGGGCTGGGTATGGCCCACGGAAGGGAGCACATAATGGAAAACAAGTCTTCATGGTAACGCGAGTTGAAGCCGCCAGACACCGGCACCTTCCGCGTCTGTGGTCCAAGTCTCTAGCTGGAGAGCTGTAATTTTTGAGCGAGAAAATGTTGGGAAAGGCTAAGAACAAGAGCAAAGAGGAGTGGAAAGGATCGTGGAGAACAAAAGTATGCTCTGGACTGAGAGGAAAACAAAAAAAGAGGAAGAGATATAGGCAGAATATAGGCTTCTAATAGGATTGATTTTTTTGCCAAGTAAAGTTTTATATTATCTAAGAAGGTGTTGACAAGGATGGTATGTGGATAAAACACATAAACTTGAAGTCTGTATTTTCTCCAAAAGTCCTTTAATTCAAGTCCATATTCTGATTGTGATTTCAGGCTCAGTAAAAGTTTTGTTTTGTTTTGTTTTTTTATCTTGCATCCATACTGCTGAAGCAATGAACAGTTTACAGAACATACATTCATTGAATTCCATTACAGATGTGTGCATATAGAAGCAGAGAACACTAAGAAAGGTGCGTATCAAAATACTCCCAGTGGTCATGTCTGGGTGGCGCGATTATGGGAGAATTAGTTATCTTCTCTTTATCTTTTTTCTTATTTTTTTTAATAATTAACATGGCTCTCTGCTTTATTTTATAATATAAAGAATGTTAATGATCCTAAACATATTTTGAAGACATAAAGTCAAAGTCAATTAAAGTTCTGGAACATTAGAGTTAAGTCGAAGTTCCCCACAGCTCAGTATTTCATAGGGATCTGCTTTGCATTTCATCCCCCCTCTCTTCCCTGGATCTGTTGAATAAGACGCATGTGAAATCCTGACTCTGAGTTTGCTGGACTGGCTTCTCCCAGCATGGATATTTCATGGTTTCTTACTTCATTTTAGACCGTCTCTTCCTGGTCCCCTGTTTAATCTGTCTGGATTACTTATTTTCTGGATTGGAAGCACTATTTGCCCTCTTGTCTGTTCAAGATGAAGTACTTTTTCCCTCCTTTAAAACCAGAGACTCGATCATTTCTATCTGCTTGTCTTAAATGTATCCTCTGCTGGAAGTACAAGCATTTCTAAATAAAGTATAATGCCGATAAAAGCATTTCTGTGATTGGGTGAGGATTCTTCCCGGGGTTTTTCACTCCTGGTATTTCCAGCCTGTTGGGCATGTGAGTGCTGTAGCTCTAGTATCCTTTGGCTTGTGGAAACTTCCACTAGCATTGCCTCTTGGTTATATAGACTTATATTCCAACCCCCAACCCCAATCTACATGCACATCGCACACACCTATGCACTTGGAGACTTCCCTTTTTAAGGCGGGAAGAGGTGGTTGACAAATACATAAGGGCTTGTGTCTACTATCGTAGTATCCTGTGAGTGGTTCCACTGCCCTGAAAGTGCTCTGCGCTCTACCTGTACATTTTCTCTCTCTTCTAACTTGGAGACTTTCTTTCTCATTATGAATTTGGATTATTTTGCAGAAATGCAGTGATTTCTTCATTGGAACATGGAAGGGTAACCCATGCACCTTAACATTTCTATGGCTGCTTTCTTCAAGGGACTCTACAAAAAATCAGAGAATTGCTAATCCCTGGAGCATATAATGAGAATCTGTAATCTTGTCTTCTTGTGCAAACTAAGATAGTCTTGAGATACAGTCATCTGGTCTAACTGTGAAATTTGTATGTTGTCTTGTATCAGAATTTCATGGATTCTGAAATTGAGTGAGACAGTGATTTTATTTTTTGAGAGGAGTTTGGGTTTTTTTTATTATTTATTTTTGAGAGAGAGAGAGAGAGAGAGAGGGAGAGAGAGAACATGTAGGGGAGGAGCAGAGAGAGAGAGAGAGACAGAGGATCTGAAGTGGGCTCTGTGCAAATGGCAGAGAGTCCAGTGAGGGCTTGAACTCACAAACCATGAGATCACGACCTGGGCTGAAGTTGGACGTGTGACTGACCCTGAGAGCAGTTTGTTCTTAATTTTGTATTTCTACATGGGGAAGAACTTCTCATAACTCTGGAGTGGGTGCAACAGATCAAAGAAGAATAGACTATGTTTAATTATCTTCCAGATTATCATGGCTGCAATTCAGGAACACGGTACACTGAGCTAATGCAGACCTCTTTCCAGCTACAAACACATTCTACATTCATAATGCAGAAGGGAATGAGGGTTGGAGATACTGTTACACCGTCTTTGGAAAATGTGATCTGCTAACAGCTTCCCGTCACAAGGCCCTGTGACTCGTTGTCTAAGGGATGGTCCTGGACGCTGAAGCTTGAGTAGCTCATATGCAAGAGAGGCTGGAAATTCCAAGAGGGAAAACCCCTGGGAACAATCTTCGCCCAATAATGGAAGGACATAAGGAGCAATAATGTAGTTCATCTCCTCTTGTTTGGGATAACTTTTAGTCAAAGTTTTATGCTGTCTCAAAGAGTTTCCCGGTGGGATTGGGTTCACTTGCTCACTATATTAAACTGCTGAATGAAGCTCAACCATCCTGGAAATAACAGAGCCATCTCAGACACACAGATCTATAGATTTTTTTCCCCTAATACCTTTCATAATTATCCATTATACTTTTACTAACATAACACCAAGTATCACTAATAATAATAGTAATAATAATGTCAACAATACACTGACACTAATAATAGCTAAATTTCTATCAGTGGTGTCCTATGGATCAGGCAATATTTTAAGTGTTTTACATTTTTAAATTCATTTAATATTGTTACTGATAGTATTATTAAACATTCTCTTTTCATAAATGAGGGGAACTGAAGCTCAGAAGTGGAACCTTAGCTTAGTCTTTATTATAATAATACTAGGGTTACTGCAAGACTTTTCTAATTGTCCTCACCTATAGGCTTGGAATAGTCTATCCACATCTCAAATTCCAGACTTGTTACGCCAGTGACTTGCAGTGGAAGCCCTTTAGCTGAAAGGCATCTGCCCATTTTTGGACCACTGATAAACCAACAAGTTTTCCAGTTTCATTTTCGAATTTAGAAAGTAACCAACATTTTCTAACAGTATAAGATCATGTATATGTTTGTGTAGGTGGAGAGCGTTTGAGGCTGGTCTAGATGCTGGAATTTGTGCCCAGTTTTGTCAATAGTACTAAGAGGTCACTCAAGCTTTCTTTAAATTGTGTCCCGTTATGATTTCATGCTGAAACAATGGGTCGTTAGGTTTAACAGCTAAAAGATGAGACTTGTTTTGGCCCCCATTGTAGATGTTTTGCTGAGTGAAAGTTCTACTTACTAATTATGTGTATTTTCTCTTCCTAACACAATCCTTGATGTTAACTTCTCTTCCATAAAATACAATGCCTAGAATAAATTAAAAGATAAAGATAGAATCTTCTCCTTCACCAATAGAGTTTGCTCCCAATTCACTTTTTTTTTACTATAATCATTGCATTTTATAGCATTTAAGACTAATTTTTACAATTTCCCACATAGACTTATATCAGCAGCATGTGTGCAGCCCTGCAGAATTCCTATTAGGAAACCTGGGAAGCCAACAGATATCCAGAAAATTTCTGATAGGGTAAGACATAGTATATTAATTATGGTAGTTAACACAGGCCTTTCATGGAGACCATCTAATTGACAAGACCATTCAGTACATATTCGATCTTTCCCCAGTCAGAAGATAGAGGAACAAACCTATATTCAGTTTTCTCAGTCTATATATTCTGTGTTCCAGTCTTCTGGTTGTGTTTCGGAAGTCACCTCTCTGAATCATGTTATAAAGGATGCTCAGAACCAGCGAGGGACATTACAGGTACTGCTAAAACCTGGCCACTGAGAAATTATAATCGAGAGGTGTAATCCTGGAAACAACCTTCATATCAGTAGACTAAGATGTTCAACCAGACAAAATGGTGACATCTCAACTTATTTCTTATGGCAAATATGATTGGAAGAGGTGCTGGTGTTTTAATAATTTGACATTCTTAACAGCCTTTTACCCATGGTTTAGGTCAGTGGTTCTCATACTTGGACATGCATCAGAAGTACCTAGAGGGCTTGTGAAAACCTAAATTGCTGGGACCTATTCCCCACTTTCTTTTTTTTTTTTTTTTTAATGTTTATTCATTTTGAGAGGTAGAGACAGACTGTGAGCAGGGAAGGGCAGAGAGAGAGAAAGACATAGAATCTGAAGCAGGCTCCAGGCTCTGAGCTGTCAGCACAGAACCCGATGCGGGGCTTGAACTCATGAACTGTGAGATCATGACCTGAGCCAAAGTCAGATGCTTAACTGACTGAGTCACCCAGGTGCCCCTATTCCCCACTTTCTGATTCAGTAGATCTGGGGTGGGGCTGACAATTTGTATTTCTAACAAGTTTCAGATGATACTGCTGCTGTTAGCCTAGAGATTTCACTTTGAGCACCTGACAGATAAACTTGTTTGCAATGGCAGGGACTCAGGAAATCTCTACAACTTCTACCCTATGTGCTTTACCTTATGCTCAATTTTTTTCTTCTCAGATACTTCCTGTTAGATTATGTTATCTTACACATTATTTTTTCCTTCCTTTATGGCCTTAGTTATTTTCAGTGAAAGTTTAGAGACTTAATCTTACTTAGTATTATCCTCGATATCATGCCAGAATGTGTTTATTTAAAATACAGTTCTGACTATTTATCTCATTAAGTCTTTTCAAAAATATCCCAGCTGCTCAAAATGTATTTGAGGACATAATCTTTCCTGTGTCTTCAGCTTCTTATTTTACTTTATCAGTTAGGATGCCTTCATCCATAAGTAACACACGTAACTGTTAACACAACGCATCAGTTGGCTCTTGGTGCGTAATACACCGTCCCAAAACTCAGTGGCTTAAAACAATAAACATTTATTATTGCTCATGAGTCTATGGTTCAGCTGGGCAGATTTTCTGGTCTTGACTAGGCTCACTTTTAAGTCTGTGGTCAGTCGGTGGTTGGGTAGGCAGCTCTGCTGATCTTGTCTTGGCTCTCTTTCATGTTTGGGTGTCTGCTAGCTGTGTACTAGGCTAGAATGACCTTAGCTGAGACAACTAGGCTCTCTTCCATGTGGTCTCTCATTCTTTACAAGCTGGCTCAGGCTGGTAGTCATGACAGTGGAGGAATTCCAAGAGACAGCAGAGACATAGACATTCAAGGCCTCCTGTGGTCTAGGCTCAGAACCAGCATACCATCACTTTTGTCACTTTCTATTGGATAAATCAATTCTTGCAGAGTGGGCAGATTCTGCTAAGTTATAAGGCAAAGAGTGTGGATCCAGAGATGTCATTAATCGAGACCATCGATGCAATTTACCTGCAATAGTACAAAAAATAAAATTTGCTTATACCTTACATAAATTCATGATCTAACTTGATAGAAGCCAAGATTTAGTGTAGACTATAGATTTGGTTGACTAAATAACTCAATAATGTCATCAAGGACACACAGCCTTCTCATCTTTCCTCTCAGCATTTCTCAGTCTATTGGCTCATCCTCAGGCAGGGTCATTTCAAGGTTTAAAATGGCTATCCACTGTAATTAAAGAAATATGCTTCAGTGTTTGCATTTGATAGATTCATTTACCCAGGAGCCCATAGAAATTCTCTTTTTGTGTTGCATTGATTCAAACTGGCTTATGCCTCCCCATTTTTAAAGCAATCACTTGTTTTGTGATGTAAGAGACTTTCAGACCTAAAGTGGCTTAAATAACTGAGCCCATTCATTTCTCATTTAGAAAGAAGTCTCAAGTTCTGTCATGTACCAACAAGGTTAGAGTTATGGTGGTCCTGGGATAGGTTCAGCAAGTTAATGTCATTAGCAAGTCATGCTCCTGCCATCCCTCTTTTTTACATTAAGTGCTAACATTCTCACCCTCTCATCTACAACTCCAGGCAGTGTGTCTTTACTCAACACCCAAATGTTAGAAGAAAGAATATGGAGAAGAGAGTTAGCCTCATGCTTCCTCTCTTTATGTTAAATGATAAAAGTCTATGTCAAAAGTCCCTGAGCAGGTCTCCCCTTATGTCTAAATGGCCACATTGCTACTTCTGGCTGCAAGGGAAGCTGGGAAAATGGATCTTTCTCTTACGCTCACTCTCTTTTGCTCTCTTTCCTGAGAAGAAAACTATTTCAGTATGACTGAAAGGACAAGAAATGACTATTGTATATGCAGAACTCTGTGTGTCTCAAATATTCAACACACCAAAATGTTATCTCTTTAAATAAAGGTCTACATAGCCCCGATATTTGGCTTTTATGCACTTGAATTAACCAGGCAACAAAGGCTTGGATATTAACTTTTATGCCAGAGTACGAACAAATATTTCTGAGAAGCAGAAAGAAAGAAATTGGTGTATTCAGACATTATTGGTAGATTGACATAAAGTTTTTTAATTGTTTATTTTTGAGAGAATGAGAGAGAGGAAGAGAGCATGAGTGAGTGCAAGCAGGGAAAGGGTGGAGAGAGAGGGAGACAGAGGATCCGAAACAGGCTCCGCACTGACAACAGAGAGCCCGAAGCAGGGCTCGGCTCGAAATCATGAACTGAGAGATGATGACCTGAGCCAAAGGCCTTGGACACTTAACTGATTGAGCCACCCGGGCACCCCGACATAAATTTTATCTGGAGAAAATTTTCAGGTCAAAACATTTATTCATTGTCTATGACTAAGTCACATGTAAATGAGACTAAACACTTGGCCTCTGGGAAGACAAGTGTTTAGGATTAAGTTTGCCTGAGGTAGCATCGTCTTGCAGAAAGTTTTGCACTCTTAGTACTTGCATTGGAATGGTCTAGTGTTCCGATATAATTGCATCCTGTAGCAACCCTGGTCTAACTCTACAGGAAGCGTCCTATATCTTTTTTCTATCTTTCCAGGTATCATTCATCACATTGTATTGAGTTTGTTGATTTTACTTTAGAAACCTCTTCTTAAGTTGATTTTCCTTTAGAAAGAATCATAAATTTACTGTAAAACCTACAAATGAGTTGTTGAATGCATGTATTATTCTTTGTAAGTTTCCATTGCATCTAGGCATTTATACTCAACTCACAGGACGAGATAATTGCAAGAACAATTTAGGGGCACAGAAGTCTTCAAATCACTTAGTATATACAAAGTATGATAAACTACAAGATAGGTTTTTGGGCAAAGACTTCCTCATGTTTCAAAGATTTCCAATTACATAGGGATTTTAACACGTAGATTCAGCTCCTCCTAAACAGTGCTCTTATGTTCTCCTGGTCGGTGGCTTTAAAAAACACAGGTAAGGGAACATATTGAAAACTATCTGGCCAAAAGTATGCTACCAGACATACTATCTTTCTTGTTTTCTTCTAATGGAAAAGAAATGATGGGTTATGCATCACTCATCACCATTCAGCATCCTAAGCTCAGCTATCAAATGCTGGCATGGGGGAACGAGAGGCATGTGCTGCAAAGACGAGGCTATGCCTGAGAAGCTCGGAAACAAAGGGTACCCGAAGGTCAATAAATGCTTTTCTCTTGTTAGCTGAGCTGGAGCTTCTTTTTTGAGAAGGGAGTGATTTTACCCTCTTCAGTTAGGAGCTTAGTTGAACAACGGGAATGATTAGTTCATTTCCCAGTCGGAGGTTATTGTTGCAGGAATGGTTTTAATATACACAGGGTTTTGGCTTCGAGTTTTGCTTTCAAACTCCAGCATGTCTTGGATTGTTTATTGAATCTATGTTGAGAAACAGAAACGAGAGATGAAGCTAATAATTGGCAAGAGTCCCAATCCTTGTGTCATTATGGTCATTAATTAGGGTAAGGTTTGTGCAGGGAAAGGTTGCTGATTTGAATCACTTGTTTCCAGATCTTTTCTTGGGGGAAGGGGTTCTAATTAGAAGTTCTGTTTTTCTGTAGGTAAACAGAGATTGCATTAGGAAGCAGAAATGATGCATACTGTTAGTAGATAATTTGTTTCATTGGCAAATTAGTCAAGAGAGAATCAACCATCTTTTCCTAATCATCATTTTCAACCCCAAACCTCATCGTATCAGTTAGTAGAATACTTAGCATAAGGGAGACTTTATGGAAAATTTACAGTAAAAAAAAAATTGCTACATCATATACTCCATTCACCTTCCTTTTGGGGTAACTAGAGGCTAATGCCACATCCTATGTAGAGGGTGGGTCTGTTTCATTAGAAAAGGAAGTTTCCCAGTGTTGCGTAAAAGGATTTGATTCATACATCGGAGGGGAGACAGTCTCAGTACTGTGATCCCTTAGAAGGTCTGCGTCTTAGAAATTTAGGTAACCATTGACAATTTTTTTTTATTCTCATATATTTTTTTAATTTATAGAAACTTTAAAGTTTTCCTAATTTAGACTTGTAATAAATATGAACAAAACGTTAGCTTACAAATGTCTGTTATTTCTTATTTACCCTCTGGGTGTGTCCATGGTGACCTGGCAAATGGGACAGCATTGTGTTCTAATCTGGTAGCTTATTCTGGATGAGCGAATGTATATATGCTTTTGAGATTAGTTATATATGGTGTTAGTGCAGTAGAGAAGGAGCTTTAGTAGACCAAAATGTGAAGCAGTATAGCATGGCCAAACCAACAACAACAACAACAACAACACAAAATTAAAGTATTGAAGATCTCTTTCATTGGTGAGAGAAACTGTTGTTGGGTCTCCCACAGCATCCTCAGGGACTCCATGTTTTCATGTGGCATCCAGATAAAATGATGGCAGGCTGCACACAGTCTCAGGACTCTTTCTAAGCAATAGCCTTCATGTTATCTTTTGTAAGATACTTACATGGAAACCTCAGGAGGTTTTTAATTGAAAATACTGGTGCTTGGGAGGGTGTGGTGGTGTTGTCTAATATGTACTAATGACAATAGAGTGTGTGGGTGTAATGTATGGCAAGATCCCACAGGGCATCTATCTTCAGCTACTTGAAGTTCCAGGATTGCTCACCACACCCGTCTCGGTTTGGAAACTCTTCACAGAGCAAGATACTCTCGGGCCAAAGCTGAAATGAGTCCCCTTCTCTGAACAGAAAAAGTATACATGAAACCAAATCTACTTCCATTTCTAGAGTCTGGCCAATTGGGATATAGATGAGTTTAGATTCCAATGTGATGGCCATCATTTTTGTAGGTGGAACTGGTCAGAAATTAGCACGGAGAGATTGCCGAGGCATGTATTTGGCAGGGCATCTGTAATCACTTCATTTCAGAAGCCTTGCGTTGGGAATTACTTCTCTATTTGTATTAATATTATTGCATCTTTCCATCTACATTTGTAGATATGATTAAAAAATTACTCATCCATAGTAATTCTCGAGCAACTCAACTTTATGTATGGCTTAACTGATAGTTAAAAAGGAAAAAAAAAAAAGAATGTGTTGTGTATGTGTGTGTATGAGTGATTACTTGGCATAGATAAAATCCTGAGGAAAATAAACAATTACCTACCAGAAGCTGCAGTGACCCAACTGATTGCCTCCTACCCTCCCCTCCTTCCCCCTCCTGCATTAATTAGGAGTTATACCTAAGACCTGGATCTTCAAAGATCCAGGGTATGTATGTTGGGGGGTGGGTTTTCTGCCCTCCAAGGCAATCTCTAACTCTTTTTTAGCAAATTCTTCTCATTATTTATGTACATATTTCCAATTAATATTTGATAATATCACTGTTCCTTTATATTTCATTTTGAAGAATTATTTCTTGAACTCTCATTGTGGAGTATGGTGATTTGTTTATTCTTTTCCTTCTTCTCTGACTGTAAGAATCATATCCCCTCTTCCTTCTGGGATGATTATTTGGTATTTATCATTAGACCAATATTCACTTCTGTATGCTATCATAACTCTGAAAATACTAGTTACAGCTGAATATATAGTATACTGTGCTCATTTTTCCTTTATAATTTTTTTGGTGAAAACTGTCTTCTGTATTTTTTTGTTTTGTTTTCATTGTTAATTCAAGCCCAATTTTTGTCTCAGTTGTGTATATGTTTCTCTATATGATTATAGACATTTGGTAATCTATCAATTTCGTATTCTGACATGATCTTCCAAAACACTCGGACATAACTGATGATGCTGATGAAGATTGATTGCTGTCTGTAGTGGGGCACAACTGCTATACTGGGGATTTTCTTAAACATCATCTTGGATTTCTCTCACCTCTTCCAAGTTTGTTTTCTGTTTTCTAGAACTCAAGATGTCTTGACTCTCTTTTAACACTGAGTTAAGAATTTAGAAGGATGTGCAATTTTTATGATAGAGATATCTTTTCCTAAGATATTTGAAAGCATTTTTCCATAGTTTCCTAGCCTTTAGAGGTGCTGTTGAAAAACTGTTATCACAGACTCCAGAACATTGATATAAAACTCATTTTTTCTTAATATAAAATTATAGGGTTTTTGGTAGTCATAAGAGTTGACATTTCACAGTGGTATATTTGAGTGTGGGTCCATTTTCAATCACTATTCTGTAGACTCTCTGAACCCTATAAATCTGGAAACATGTCTCCTGTTTGGGGGATATTATTTTGAAATGTTTACCTGATTATTCTCTTTCTACTATTGCTAGCGTTTTATCTGTTCTCTCTCTCTTTGTTTTTTTTTTTTTTTATTTCATCAACTTTATCCCCCAGACTTTATATCAAAGTTTTAAAAAGTTCCTTCTTTTATCTTTTTTATTTCCAAAAGACTTTTTTATTCTCTGAAGATACTTTTCCTTGAAATTCTGTTCTTTTTTGTTTTTTAGATATACTGTTTATCTCTTTGAAAATATTTTTTGCTTATTTTTATTTCTCCAAATACCTTTATTTTTTTCCCTGCTTGCTTATTTTTGTAGCTATTTTTAATATTATGTTCCTTCTTCAAATGGCTGGGATCTTAGACTCTTTGTTGGACTTCTTTACTGGGGTCTTCCTGTATAATGATTCTGATGAGGAACTTTCCTTGCAGAAGCCCAAAGATAGATAGTACTTTTTTTTTTTATTCTTGGTATTATCAAATTTTCCATAAAAAAAGACTTTGTATTTCCTATATGTAAAATAGACTTTTGGCTTCCAATGTTCTAGAATTTAAGTGAACAAGGAAAATCAAGAAGTACTTTCCTTTCTTGGGACATCTAAGTGGATTAGTCAGTTAAGCATCTGACCATTGATTTACATTCAGGTCGTGATCCCAGGGTCATGAGATTGAGCCCTGCATCGGAGCCTGTTTATGATTCTCTCTCTCTCTCTCTCTGTCTCTCTGTCCTCTGCTCCTCTCACCTGCTCACAGGTGCCCTCTCTCTCTCTCAAAAAACAAACAAACAAACAAAAAAACAAAAACAAAAAGGAAGAAAGGAAGTACCTTCTCATCAATGAGCCTGTTTCAGTGTGGGGACTTTCTGGTTTGCTATCTCTAGAATATAAATCCTAAGTCTTGTACTGGGATGGAGCGAGGACCTTGGCTTGCTGCAGGAAGAGACATAACCACTTCTCACTCAGAAGGGGGGCGATTCTGGTAGGGGATAGCAATTATAATTTTGTATAAGTTGACTTGTCTTTTTCCCCCACCATCACCCTCAATACCAGAAGTAGCTGATGCTGCCAATTCCTGAGACTTAAAGGTAAATAAAATTACATTTTGGCCTTTTCTTCTGTTATTTTAGGGGTAAGCTTTTCCAAATCTTACCACCTGTTCATCTACCTCCCAGTTTGAAAAACTGAACTTCTATCTTTTTACAGGTTCTCTTTTTCCTTGTGGGATTCTTTGGACATTAATTCTTTGGTTATTGTCACTTCACATATTTTCTCTTCAGGAGGTAGCAGCACTGTGTCACATGGTAATTAGGTCAGTCTTTATAATTACCTGTGGTGTTAGCTCAGGAGATAGAATGAAACAGTTGCCAAGATAGAATTAGATGGGTCAGAGATTTTTTGGTTGAAATACCTATGGGGGTTAAGAGGCAGAGGAATCAGGAGTAGGAGGGAAGGATCATCTTTAGACGTGATGTCAGTTATTTTTTTAATGTTTATTTATTTTTGAGAGACAGTGAGAGACAGAGCACAAGCAGGGGAGGGGCAAAGAGAGAGGGATACAGAGAATCTGAAGGAGGCTTCAGGCTCTGAGCTGTCAGCACAGAACCTGACATGGGGCTTGAACCCACAAATTGCGAGATCATGACCTGAGCTGAGGTCAGACACTTAATTGACTGAGCCACCCAGGCGCACTAGACATGATGCAAGTTTGATGTGAAAGGACAGAGGGAAGGAAGGAGCTTTGAGTAGGATGAGATTCATACTGCAGCCCAGCCCTGAGAAAAGTTTGGCCAGCCTGATTGGCAGTCGCAACATGGAGATTGCCCATAAGAAGAGTCACACATTAGGCAGGAGTGCTCTTCCTTCCATAGCTGTACTGTGCTCAACCATTGGTTGGGAGAAGCCCAAGGAGAGTTGGGAGCATTGTGGTGAGTCACAGAGATGCAGCTGTCAGCTAATAGCACTCTTTGTAGCAGAGTCTGTCATGAAGGAGTATCTGGTCAGTACTTGACCATGGCCACCATATCTCTGCTCTGTGAAAAAGCATTAATTGAGTGCCAACTTTATGTAGAATAAAGTATCAGTTACTGTTTTAGTCATTTTGGACCATGGACTGAGTGCCTTCAGAAACAACAGAAATTTATTTCTCACAGTTCTGGAGGCTGCAAGTTCAAGATCAGGGTACCATCATTGTCACGTTCTCTTGATGACACTTTTCTGGGTTGTAGACTTCTGACTTCTCATTGTATCTTAAGATGGTGGAAAAAGAGCAGGCAATCTCCCTGGCCTCTTCTTATAAGGTTGCTTATAAAGTTCTGCCCTCATCGCCTAATTACCTCTCAAAGGCTCCACCTCCATATACCATCACTAGGAGATTAGATTTCAACATAGAAATTTTGGGGACTCACCAATATTCAGTCCATAACAGTTACTATTCAGTAGTGATGCAATAAAACAATGACATCTTTCCTTCAAGTTGTACAATGTGGTTTAAGAGACTGACAGGGGACACTAGAATTACTTTCCCTTGCAGGATTTCATTGAATGAATCCTCATTTAATTCCATAGAGCATCACTAGACCATTGCCCAAATCCTGACAGCAATAACTCAAAAATATATTAGGAGTGTGTTTCCTTGCTTCCTCACTGCCAGCATTATCTGATCCCAGGACTAACCCCTGTGACTTCCAACAGACCTTTCTTACTGTTCTCCTCCTCCTCATTTACCATATAGCAGCCACTGAGGGTGCACTTTGAAAAATATAATTGGATCCTATCACTTCTTAAAACACTCTGATGACTTCAGATTGCTCTTTGGTGATACCTAAGCTCCTTCCGTGGTGTGTGAAGTGCACATGTGGCTGAGTGCCTGCCTGGCTCGTCCTCCACTGCTGTCCCTTTTTTCACTGCACACTGGCTCTGTAGGCCCTTCATCCTTCTGATCCTCAGGCTGGCCTTTCTGCCTCCAGAGCTCTGCGCTTTGTTTCCTCTGTGTAAAATGCCCTTTCTGTGCTCTTTCCACTGCTGCCTCCCCATCTTTACATTTCAGATGTGGTACAAGTCACATACACTTGATTTGGGGTGCTTGTAACCCAAAGCAGAACCAAGACCCCAACTTTTGTGGTTGGTTTAGGCGGCTTCTACCACTTATGGTTAGATATCCATCAACAGCTGAGCAAGGCTTTGTTTGCTTTCCTGGGGAGGCTGGGAGAACAGTAGCAAGATTAAAGCAACACTTCCATCTTGGGTCTCTTCTGTCAACAGGTTAGTCAAATATCTCCTTTGTAAATGCAAATTATCATTCAAACTGGTAGAGTGTTAAATATGAGAAGACATTGATGTTTGGAGGAAGAGCTGAATAAAATGGATCATTTACAGTGTGATTGTATTTTTAATTTTTTTATTATAGCTAAATATGTGTCTAGACTGCTTTCAGGCCAGTAATATAGTGCCTCGAGTATAGCAGCTCCTCAATAAATTACTTTGAGTTGAACATGTAAACACCAGAAGCACAGGATTTCTGTGTAGAAAACTGTATTTCAATTTTGTGGTACCCTGCTTGTCACAGGCAGTGAGTAAAATTTATCCACGTATCCTCTTTTAAAAGTCTAGGACTTATAAATATTTGAGGACTGTTTACATGGTTGTAAATGAAGTGCGAGACGCTAATAGTTAATTATTCCCTGCTTCATTCAGTCTCTCTTGTTTTTAATAAATATTCTTACCCAAAAAAAATGAAGAAGGTTGAAAGATAGGTCTGAAGAGGGAAAACCA
Organism: Paguma larvata; assembly: GCA_030068075.1. Taxonomy (NCBI): domain Eukaryota; kingdom Metazoa; phylum Chordata; class Mammalia; order Carnivora; family Viverridae; genus Paguma; species Paguma larvata. The sequence goes on from CM057843.1 coordinate 32,490,000, forward strand.
GTGGTAAATCTGTTGCTCTTTTTTTCCCCCTCATGCACTTATTTCTTTGTCATTTAATAAAAAGTATGTAGGAAGAAAATTTACTCTCTCCCCTATATTATACCATAATGTATAAACTATTAAATAGATTATGAAATGTTCATGCTGTGTTGATTTTGTGTAACACAGATTGGCAAACTATTTCCTGTACGGGACTAGATTTGCAGACCAGGTGATTGCTATCCTGTCTTCTCCTTCTTTCTCCTACTCTTCTTTCTTCGTCATTTAGAACGCTTAAAATATAAAAAATAAAAATAAAAATAAAAATAAAAAAAATTAGCTCATCACAGGACAGTGATCAGGGGCTAGATTTGGCATGTAACTGACCTATATAGTAATTCAACTCAATTTACAAAAGCAAAAATTAGAAGCTGTTATCTGAAATTGTTACAGGCACAATGGGGGCAAAATATTAAGCTCAAAAAATATGGGAGGCTTTCTAATTCTTATTATGTCCAAGGATAAATTAAAATGTGTATTTGTGTGGCAACCGGAAAAAATAGGCCCAGAAATATGCAGCAGTTCTGATATACAGACATCAAATATTTGATAGTTTTTCGTGCCTTCTGGGTGAGAGTTATAAAAACATGCAATAGAATGGGTGATTGGACTTCTGTATTTAAGACCAGGATTTCTAAGTTTTGAGTTTATTACAAGCAAGACAAAAATGTGGATTTTGCATATTATCATGGGAAAGCAGGATGGCAGGTGGTTTCCCAGAGTGTCTGGGGAATGTGATTGGTGGATTTATTTTTATACTAGCCCATGTCCCGTCAAGTCTGTGCATGCAGATTGCGTAAGCACTAGTGATTCAGAACGATTGATGCAGTGGTGGACAGGTAAATCTACTCTCTAGAAAAAAAAAAAAAGTATTTACTCATTTTCATGGTATAGATACTCCCACTGTGGCCCATTTCAAGCTACCGATGGTTTAACAATTATCTGAGAAAATTCATGAATGTTTAATAATCAGCTGTTTGAACTGGTAGGAGCTGACCCCAGCATAGGCCTAGTTGTCACCCACCTAAGAGACTGTTAGCTGTGTCTTAGAACTCTGTTCTTGAAAGATGTCTATACCTTACTATGCCCGATAGACCTGTGTTAAATCAGTATTTCTAAGGGAACAATTCAGAAAACTTGGAGCATTGTTATATTATGAAAAACATGTTCTATGTCAAAGATTGGTAAACCATAAACAGTGGGTCAAATCTGGGCCAGGGTCTGTTTTGTGTAGCTCATCAGCTTAGAATGAGTTTTTACATTTTCTTTTTTTTTTTTTTAATTTTTTTAACATTTATTTATTTTTGAGAGACATAGAGACAGAGTATGAGCAGGGGAAGGGCACAGAGAGAGGGAGACACAGAATCCGAAGCAGGCTCCAGGCTCTGAGCCGTCAGCACAGAACCCAACACGGGGCTCGAACTCACAGACCGTGAGATCATGACCCGAGCCGAAGTTGGCCGCCCAACCAACTGAGCCACCCAGGCACCCCTACATTTTCTTTAAAAACTTTATTTATTTATTTAAAGAGAGAGTGCATGTCTGGGTGTGAGGGAGGGATAGAGAGAGAGTCCCAAGTAGGCACCGTACTATTAGTGCAGAGCCTGAAGTCAGGCTCAAACTTATGAATCGTGAGATCATGACCTGAGCCAAAATCCACAGACGCCTAAATGACTGTGCCACGCAGGTGCTACAGAACGAGTTTTACATATTTAAAGTGTTGTAAAAAGGAAAATGATGGAGAACGAGGAGACTGTGCAATGGAGACCATAGGTAGCTCTCAAAGCCCAGCTACCTATTACAGTGAAAGTATGCTGACGCTGACCTATGCTGTCATTACCTGAATTGAAAAATACATTTCAGTCACCTATAAAGGCATATGTTTGTTAAATAGAATCCAAAGACAATATTTTTATCTGAAAACAGATAAGAAAGATAGAAATGCAAGCATAATTAATAGTTTGAACAATATGAATAACTTAAGAAGTTAACCCAAGTTAGAGTATGTGTTTTTGCTTGGAAATGCTTGCCATATACGCCCTATTTTAAGGTTTTGCCGTTATTGACAGAAGGTGTGGAGCAAGTGGAGCTCTTGTTCACAGTAGTTTCTTATAAAGTTAACTACACCCTTATCAAGTGATCTAGCAAGTCTGCCCTGACATATGGTTCCCTAGAGAAATTAAAACTTACGTGCACAAGAAGACTTGTATAAGAATGCTTACAACATACAAATTCATAACAGCTCCAAACGGAAACAACCCAAATGTATATCAGCATATGAATGAGTAAAAAAAAATTGCGGTGTATTCATAAACTGGAATATTGCTCAGCAATGAAAAGAATGATTTACTGTTACATGCAATAGAATGGGTGGATTTCAAAAACCTGCAATGAGCGGAAGAACCCAGATTCAAAAGACTACATACTACATGATTCCATTTCCTGTAAAGACCAAGAAGTCAGTGTTTTAATCTTTGTGGGCAATTACTTAATTCTATCATTGTAGCATAAAAGCTGTCATGGATAGTATGTAAATGTAATGGAGACTATGGCTGAATGACAATAAAACTTTGTTTTTGGACATTGAAATTTTAATTTGTTAATATTTCATATGTAATGAAATATTGTTCCTTTCTTTTTGTCTTTTCTTTTCACACCATTTCAACATGGAGGGAAAAAAGTCCTATTTTTTAGCTTGTGAGCCTTACAAAAAAGGATAGCAGGCCATATTTGCCTATGAGCCATAGCAAACCCTTTGTTTTAGACCAAACTATACTAATATAAATGTCAGAAAACAGAAAAGCCGTTGTTTGGGGCCAGACATAAGGTAGGGTTGACTGCCAAGGGGCACAAGGGTGTTTTTCTGGGGGTCGGCGGACATGTTCTATGTCTTGATTGGAGTGGTGATTATACATAAGAGTATATATTAAAACTCACCAACTGTAAGCTTAAAATAGGACATTTTATTATATGTAAATTATACTTCAATAAAGTTGATTTTCCAAGAAAGTAAAGAGAAAAAAATAACTGCAACTAGAGATAGATCTATTTTTTTACCCTTATCCTCCTCACCCCCCAAGCATTCACTATCTTGAAGGCTATTTTACATGATATTGAATCTGACTTAGGAGATAACAAAATTTTCTCAGGTGACTAGAGATCAACAGTTTTCACTTGGCAATATTCAGGTGTGGGAAAACTCGACAGCAAAGGAAGTTAGCTCTTAACTAATCATTTATCATTCCAGGGTCCAACTATTCCAGTAAGATGTACCAAATTTGGAAACTTTAAACACTTTAATTTGATTGAGAGATGGTTTATCATCATTGAAACATATTGTACAGTCATGGAAGTATGCTAAAAAAATTAAGGGATCTAAAATATATTTTAAAATGCCATATTGACATGAAGGATGAAAGAAAGTCACATAATAGTATCAATAATCAAGCGTGACATCAACTTATTTCTAATGCTAGTACTATGCTCAGTGCCTACCTACACTATCTAATAAAATCCTTGAAATACCCTTCTGAGGTTGATGGCTTTATTATCCTCATTTTTACATGAAAAAGTGAGGCTTAGGTTAAAAAGCTTGTCTAGAACTGCTAAGTTAGGAAGGGGCCAAGCCAGGATTAAATTCAGGTTCACTAACCTTGGAGCTTTCAGCTTGATAAGACAGGAAGAAAGATTTTCTTCCTTGGAAGGTTTGATTAGGAAGAAAAGAAAGAAAGAGAGAGAGAGAAGGAAGGAAGGAAGGAAGGAAGGAAGGAAGGAAGGAAGGAAGGAAGGAAGGAAGGAAGGAAGGAAAAGGAATCTAGGAAGGGAAGAAGGAAGGAAGGAAGGAAAAAAGGAAAGAAGGAAGGAATTCTGTTATAAATGCTGAGGGCATTTAAGGAAATGGGAATATAAGGACCTTAATTTTCTCAGCCCCACACTAAAAGTGCCTGGCTCTTAACTTTGCAAAAACTGTTTGTGGAGTAAATTAATTAATTTTTTTTTTCCACAAAATGTTTTGGCTTTAATATCTCAGCTACTTCTTTTTTTCCCCCTCAAAATTTTAATATTGATTTTTCTTCAGAAATTCACGACATAAAATTAACCATTTTGTAGAATATCATTCCGTGGATTTAGTACATTCACAAAGTTGTGCAACCATCACCTCCGTCTAGTTCTCCTTATCTAATTTTAAAAACAGTATAAACATGAACTTCTGTGCACTATTTTTGTCTTAAAACCCAGGACAAAAATATGGACCCGATAAGAAATGTTTTTGATCATAGCTGCCACCTTATCTCTAGCAGTGTAAAAGCTCTGTAGACATTTGAGGCTTACAAATCTGGGTGCCACCAGCGGACTCTGTAAGCCGTTGAATGAAGAACACATTCACAAGTCAAGACAATCTTTTTCAAGATCAGGCATATGCTGGTTATGCAAGCTGCATTGCTGATATTAGTCCAGTTGCTGTTATACTCCTCGGGTATGTCATTCCACTTTGATCACTCATGGAACTTGCTGACTTTCTGGGAAATGAGTAAGAGTGTTTCATTCAACCATAAGCACGCCTGCGACTGGGCTACAACTCTTAGAATTCTCTTCACTGTCCTTAAACAGAGATAGGGAAACCTTGATTTGAAAGCGGTTGCATGCTGTCAGGTGGTGTGGAAGTTGGAAATTGTAGACACCTGGGCTGTTCTGTTACTCACGGGCTTGTTTTATGGCTGCTATTGATGCCAGATGAAAGTTGCTTGGGCAGGCTGGAGCGCTTACCCAGGTGAGCGTTTATAATGGCATTCCGATAAGGAGAGAGCCACTGGGCAAATCACCACCCGGCTCTGAAAGTTCACCAGAGATTGTTATCAACAGCCGACATCTGTTTTCTTCCTTAACCAGTGACAGCTTATCAAGTTCCCAGATGCGTGCACGCCAGGATGAAGGAGAGAACATAAAGCAGCATATCTCCTTTTATCGGCTGTCAATGTCGTTCTGTTTCATAATTGATGTTTGTGTTTTTCCTAGAGTGAGATGCATCTGTTTATATCAGACTACTTTCTCATGATATTTTTTTGGAACCTGAGGGAGAAAACGAAAAAAAAAAAAAAAAGAGAGAGGAAAGGAAAAAAAGTAAAGAAGTCTTTTACATTATCAACTCAGGCTTCCACCCAGACAGTGCACCTGTTCCTTTCAAGCTCCTTTCCGGAGTGAATAAGAAAACGATTTTATTATATTGTGACCTTCAGTCTAAATTCCCCTTTATGAAGCATTGGATTGTGAGACTCCAAATATTGAAAGTACTACCAATAGACAGTTACAACATACATCTGGGGAAGACGGCTGTTTTTACGATGGTGTAAAAAAAAGCATACCAAGAAAACTGGGGTTAGACTGGTTAAAATGTCTAGGAAAACATATTGAATGATTAACATCCATCAAGGAAGAATCATTTAAATGTGCCAAACAATGTGATTACCTTTTTTTTTTTTCTGGTGCCACTCTATTCTGACTTTAAAAATCAGATATCCAATTCAAACAAAAATTATTAATAACATGAGCAGGTGAGTGGGCTTGTTTCACTTTTATAGTGTGACTCAGCAGCTGTCCTCCATCTAAGGCATATTGAGCATTCTAATAATTCACTCTAATTAACTACTCCTTTCTGATAATGGGTCCTCTTGGCATAATCCTCCAAGGAAAGCTTTGAAGTTGGCTCATGTTACTAGCAGGAATCATGATAACATGTTTCGATGCTGCTTAGAGTTTCTGTCCCCAAAGACCCCCAGATAGTCATCTTCCCATTATTCATACACTTGCCGTCCCCTTTGACATTTTCCTGGAAAACTTTTGATCTCAGATGCTTTTCTCTATGTGCCTAATGTTTTTTATTTTTTTCCTGCTACCCGGAGAACATCATTTTATGGAACAACACCAGAATGAGGACAGTAAATCGGCTGTATACATAAAAAAAGCATTTCAAGCTAAGATAGAAGTGACATTTTTATATTCAACCATTTTTAGAAGATCCCTAGGACTTTCCTCATTTTGTATACATAATTGAAAAATGTATCTACATTAACTGGAGGAAAGATTAATTTAATGACCTGCTGCTTGCCTGCTCTTTAGCTTCAACTCTATTTGGTCTAAACAGAGGTGATTCAGAGAAATGTTTCTAAAACGAAATTAGTGAAGATTTGGAAAGTCAAAAAAGTTTTAAGATAGTGCAGTGTTCTAACCAGGCCTGACTTCAGTCATCTAATGGAAAGACCATTTATTTTTTCAAGGCTGTGGTTGTCATTTCATAGTGAACTTCTCAGCAATGCCACCCACTCTCAGTCTTTCTAAAGTCTCAAAGATGTATTCTTACCATGGAAACCACAGGCTCTAATAATATTTAATGGTTATCCCCTTGTGTTGTAATTCTATACCAGTGAGGGGGTGGAAAAGTGGTAACTGTTATCACCAAGTATAGCATTTCATAACATCTTTGAACAGACAGAAATAACCTTCTTCAAAGGCATTCAGGGACACTTTGATGTAGCAGCATACTGGTCACTGGAAGTCACTCATCACTGGATGGATGGTTAAAAACTTTCTCCAGACATTTGTTTCTTCCTGTTTCTGTCATTCCTTAAATACCGACCTTTTGTCACCAGCTTTTAGTCCTTATTCTTCATGGTTGAATACCTATAATAAGAGGCCCCAGTAAAAAAAGAATCATATAATATCTGAAATTTTCTTATCTGTCTGAATGTACTGATGGGTTCACGAGATCTCCCTGTACTCAGGATTCTATTTGCTTAAACTGTTTAGACACCAACCATCTGTGAAAGAACTCACTTCCCCCCCCAAAAAAAAAAAAAGAATGGATAATAGCCAACAGCTCTGACAAGAAGACACAGGTAGAGTATGAGGATATGTAGTTGGTAGATGTTTATGTATTTAGGTGTTAGGGAGACTTAAAAACCTTATCAACCTTATTGATGTGCAAATGTCATAAAATGAGTTGTACCAATTTTTAAGTGTAAGTTTTGGTAAATTTTGAGAAGTATATCTTTCTGTGTAACACCTCCACAACCAAGATGTAGAACAAGTCTATTACCCTTGAAGACTATGACCGTTTCCGGACAATTCCCTGCTAATCTCTGGCCACAGGCAGACACTAATTAGACTTGTCTTTCTAGAGTTTCGTGCAATTAAAAGCTCAGAGTTCATATGTTTTTGAGCAAAGCTTTTACTACTCAGGTAATGTTTTTGAGGTTCCTCCACATTGCTGTGCGCCTCTAATCTATTCTGTTTAATCGATGATGAGTATTTCTTTGCATGGATATACTATAGTTTGTTTATTCAGTCACCTGTTGACAGACACCTGGGTTGTTTACAACATGAGGCTATAACAAATAAAGCTGCTATGAACATTCATGCACTAGTCCTTTTGGAGATACATATTGACATTTACTTTTGTTAATTCTGCGTTGTGGATCGCCATGTCCCATGGTAAATGAATACTTGGCTTTTTAAGTAACGGACACGCTTTTTCCAAAGTACCATTGTACCAGCTTTCATTCCCACTGGCATTATGTGAGAGTAGCAATTATTTCACATACTCGCCAACTCTTGGTGTTGAGGTTCTTTTTAATTTTAGTCACTCCAGTGCATAATGGTATCTATCTATAGGTTTAACTTTAATTACCTTGATGAATAATAATACTGAGCCTATTTTTATGTGTTTATTGGCTATTTGTATATCTTCTTTTGTGAAGTGTCTGATAGTGTATACAGATAGTGTTTACCTACTTTTTTAGGCTTATTTGACATGGTATTGAGTTTCATGGGTTCTTTGTATTCTAGATATAATTCCTATGTCAGATATATACATTGCAAATATTTTCTTCCAGTCTTTTTGTTATTTTATTCACTCATCAGAATCTTTCAAAGTGTTTTGAGTTAACTAAGGAATCCTAACCTCTTCTAAGATTATAAAATTTCTCCTCCTTTCTTCTGGGGATTTTATATTTTGATTTTTTTTATGTTTAGTTTTATGATGCATTTCGAGTTAATATTTACAGGATGGAAGGTAAGAGTTAAGATTTTTTTAATGCATAAATGTTCTTACACCGTTTGTATAAAAGATGAACCCTTTCTCCTACCGAACTGTTCTTCCAGGTTAATTAAATACCCATATACATTTTAGAGTTAGTTCATGGTTTCTAAAACATCCTTGCTGTTATTTTGATTGTGATTACTTTAAGTTTATATATAAAATTATAGACATTTTAACAATATTGAGTCTTCCAATTTATAACCAGGTTATAATGTTCCATTTATTTTTTAGATTGTTTTGTAGTTTCTTTATGCAGTATTTTGTAGTTTTCAGTGTAGAGGCCTTACATATATACTATGAAATCTACTTATACTTACATATTTAATTGCAATCATAATGCTATTTTTATTTCTGCTACGATAGTTTATTGCTGCTATATAGAAAAAATGTTTATATTTTTATATTAATATTTTTACCTATGACCTTGATAAACTTGCCTATTATCTTCTATATTGTTTTCTGAATTATTTGGAGTATGCTATATAGATGATCGTCATCTCTAGATAAAGATAATCTTATTTCTTTCTTTGCAGTATGTATGCCTTTTTTCCTTTTTTTTTTTTTTTTCATCTTAGTGAACTATCTAGGATCTTCAGCAAATTTTTACTAGAAGTAGCGAGAGTAGAAACTGTTGCTTTGTTTCCAGCCTCAGGGAGAAAGCATTACCTCTTTAATCATTAAATATAATGTTAGTATAAAGTCTGATAAGTGGTTGGAGAAATTTCCTTCTGCTCCTACTTTCTGAAAGTTTGCATCATGAATAGGTATCAAATTTTGTCCATTTCATTTTCTGCATTTATTGTAATGATCATATGGCATTTCCCCCTTTATTATGTTAATATAACAAACTTGAATGACTAATTTTTTGAATGTTAAACCACATTTTTGTAATATGTAGCACATTTCCTGGAGTGTTCTGAATGAGCCAGAGTCATTTGGGAGAGACAAGTGCTACTTTTTTAGAACTTCCGTAGGTAGTGTCTTAAACATAGAAATGCTATTAGGGGCGCCTGGATGGCTCAGTTGGTTAAGGGGCTGACTTCAGCCCAGGTCATGATCTCATGGTTCGTGAGTTCGAGCCCCACATCAGGCTCCATGCTGACAGCTCGGAGCCTGGAGCCTGCTTCGGATTCCGTGTCTGCCTCTCTCTCTGCCCCTCCCCTGCTCATGCTCTCTCTCTCTCTCTCAAAAATAAATAAACATTTTAAAAAAAGGTGATCTTATTAAAAAAAAAGAAATACTATGAGTATAACTTATAGACACAGACTGATGTATCCTTGGAAAATGTAGAAGACCTATTTGCTATGAAAGTGTCTGCCAGATACTTTTTGAAGCGTTCAGATTATGCAGTAGTAACTTAGGCATGCCAATTACCAAGACCGTTTTAAAGGATGATTTAAAAAAAAATCCAACAAACTCCTCTGTATATTGCTGGTAAAACGAAGTACCATAACCTTAGTGGCTTAGAACATAACATATATTATCTTATTTATCTGGAAGTCAGAAGTCCTAAAGTCAAGATGTCAACAGGGCTGCATTCATTCCGAAGGCTCTAGGGGAATTCATTTCCCTGGCTTTTCCAGCTTCTGGAGGCCTCCTGCATTCTTCGCCTGGTTCCTTTCTCACAGCACTTAAGCCTCTGCTTCCTTCATCACATCTACTCTGACACTGACCCTCTTGCCTCCCCGGCGTCAGGGCCATTGTGATTGAGGATGATTTCCCCATATTAAGAACCTTAACCATGTCTGTGAAGACCCTTTTGGGGATAAAGCTGTGCACATCTTTACAGTTACTATTCTGCCAACCACACATTCTGACATCTTTTCACAGGAAACTTTGCCTGTTTTCCACAGCTGCGGGATTAGTATTTGGAGGTCAAGTCTTTCTATGGATGATCAAATCATCTGTGACCCTATCATAGCACATTATGGGATATCAACCTGGGCTTCTGCATTCTGAGATGAGTGTTAGTCTTTTCAGGTTATATCCTGGGTAACATGGAGAATACTGCTTTGCCTTTTGAAACTGTCTCAGTCATGTTTCCCTCGTGTGTATATCCAACATTAACCATGGCACTGTGGGCACAGAGTAACAGCATTCACAACCATACAACTCTCTCCTAGAATATCTAGGAAGGATTTTATCCCTCTCTTCCTGATGCCTACCAATTACACAAGAGCCTGTGGTTACAGGGTGAAAAATCTTACATTTTCCCTGTTTTTGGCCTCGATCATGGGGCATGTTAGATGCCTGGTTTTAATGATTATTTTAATGGTATTTTAAGCCATGGGCTTAGATTGCTCCTCAGTCGTGCCAGTTCTTACTTTTATGTCTTACAAGCCTTGTTCTTCAAACCCCACTGGGCGGAGGTAAAGCTTTCCCTTGTGAGCCATGCAGGCCAAGCAAATCACTGGCCTTCAGTAAGTAATAACAGCATGTGGGACTGTGTTGGGGAGATGGAAACTGGACCTCGTCCGGCCCTCAGCTCCCCAGGGGTCTCAGGGCCCACTCGTTCTGGCAAATACTTTGGAAACTGAATGATCTCTCAGGGAGTATTAATCACTTTCATAATGACTTCAATAACTGTGGGTATGTGGGTACATATACCCACTTTAATTATAGCTCAGGTACATTAAAAAGCAAAAAAAAAACCTTTCTGAGCCTCTGCTATGTACCAACCACTTGTTGGAGCATCCTGGTAAAAGATGATAATAGTTCCAAGGAGCATGCGTATAATAAAGCTGCCCTAGTCCTGTTGCCTGTATGGAGGTTAAGTGGACATATGTGTATATAGCAGCTTTTAAAATTAAGTTGATATTTTGGTTTATTTTTATATGAAAGAATATTCTAGGAACATAATCTCAGCTAAAAAACTTTCTTGTTGGTATTAGCAACATTTCTTGAAATAAACAGATAACCTAAAGGCTAAAATTCTTAAAATCACTTGTCCCTCCATCATGTTTCCACTCTTGAGCTCCAGTGACATCAACATGACTTAATGCTATTTATAATTCCAAAATTTTTGGCACTACTAGTATTTGTTTATCACCAATTTGTGTGAGTAGACAGAACATGGGGGAAATTTTTGTTTATTTGGGTGTATGTGCATGTGTGTACGTTCATGTGCGTGTTCAGGTAAGTCCTGTTTAGAACTTCCTGAGCAGTAAGAATGCTCTTGATGGCAAGATTTATGCGGACTCCTTTCCCTCCAGATTTGCTTGACTAATAGTAAAAGGTGACCTGATATCTGAGCAAGTATGTCTGTCTACTGCTGGAGACCGCTAGCCCACATTGAAGAAGTCTCACTTATTTGGAGATGAAGATTATTGAGATTTTAAAGGAGAATCCTTCTCTTTCCTCTCCACCCTTCCCTGAGGTATTTGCCCTGAACCATCTTCCCTGCTCTCACTCTGAAATCCCCTTGGTAATCCAGGTAAAAGTTTGTTTATCAGACCTCATTTATTTTAAGTGGCTTTGATGTAAGTATAAACATTGATTCAGAAATAGTTTGGGTTAATGAAATTTTGACTGTCTGGAGAGCCCCACTCCTCCTTTTGTCTTTAAAACATGCCCATAATGGTGATAACAATATACTGTGGCAATTTAAAAAAAATCACGCCGAGGCACCTGGTTAGCTCAGCTGGTTAAGTGTGTGACTCTTGGTTTTGGCTCAGGTCATGATCTCTTGTTTTGTGAGTTCAAGCCCCACATTGGGTTCCGTGCTAACAGTGTCGAGCCTGCTTGGGGTTCTCTCTCTCCCTTTCTCACTGTCCCTCTCTCTCTCACTCTCTCTTTCTCTCTCAAAAATAAATGAACTTGAAAAAAATCACCGTATATCAAGCTTTTTTTCCCAAGTTCCTCTCACTCTTAATGTCTTAGGGATACTGTGCTCCGATGGTTCGCCCTCACTGTAGGCATCCCACCCAGTGAAGCACACGTAAGAGTGGTATGTTTTTTAAAATTTTCAAATGTTTATTTATTTAGAGAGAGCGTGTGAGTGCAAGTGGGATAGAGGCAGAAGGAGAGGGAGAGAGAAAGAATCCCAAGCAGGCTCTCTGCTGACAGTGCAGAGCTTGATCTGTGGGGCTTGATTTCACAAACCATGAGACCATGACCTGAGTCGACATCAAGAGTCAGAAGCTTAACGGACTGAGCCCCCCAGGCGCCCCAAGAATGATATTTTAAATTGTTTTTTAATTTATTGTTAAAATACTTGAAGAGACAAAAAGCCTCTCATACATTCATTGTTTAGTATGATAACTATTTTTCCTCTTATATTCCCATCCATTCTTTATCTTTTGAATGTCTGTGATAGTTGGAAAGATGGAAGAATGGATGACTGGACTCAACAGGGGTTTGACAACTCTCTTTCCATATCATTATTTCTTTTTCCTGCCCACACAATCAATCCATTAAGGGTTCCTGATAAGAATTACCACTTGATTAGTTGAATTTTGTCTACACTATCTTTGCTTTTCCATTCACTTTTAGTGTAGATATACTTATCCCCATTACTTCTCCTCCTTTCTTTCCTTTTACTCCTCCTTCTCCTTCTTCTCCCTTTCCTACTCCTCCTCCTTCATCCTTTTTCCACTTTTTCCTCGTCTTCCAGACACTGCCAAGTGTTTCCATGAATTATTTTATATAACATTCATCACACAGTTTTACATTATATATATGATATATATCATATGTATATATATGATTCCTAATTATTTTCCAGGTACTATGCTGTGAGCTTAGTTAGACACAGAAATAAAATATACTATCTGTGTTCAAGAAACTTTGTTGTGTGTGTGTGTGCGTGAGAGAGAGAGAGAGAGAGAGAGAGAGAGATGGTCTGCCAAATAAACAGATAATTCACAATATCACATTTATAGTATGATTGTTAATATGATAGAGCTAGTTACAAAGTGTCACTTAAGTACTAGTGAAGGTTCCTCTGGGGATCAAATACGGATTCACAGAGGAAGTAACATCTCATCTGCCTTATATCTTGAAGGATAAATTCAAGTTCACAAAAGGATAAATTCAAATTATTTTGGATGCACATATTTTTGGAGGGCATTTTAGAAAAGAATAGATGGGTAGATTCCATATATGAGTCAGATATTCAGGAAATATACTGTTGTGTGGAAAACAATACATGCCCCCCCAGAATTGCTAGGAAATAATATATGTAAGATAATATAATTTTTATGTGCACATATTGCAGAGGCATGGGTAATGGAGGTGTGGGTGACGGGAAGAAAGGTACGGAAGGATGAGAGATCCACAAAGATATTGGCTCTGTTCACTAACAATTTGCTTCTTGCAAGAATAAAACTGGACACAGAGTTAGCAATTAAGAAAGAAACATTTGTACCCCAATAAAGAAGAATCATGCTTAGAAATGGTTTATCCATACTCTGAGGATAAATATGTCTTATATTCTTTATTCTACTATTATTTGAGGTTCCTGAATGGAATTCACCCAGTGCCATTCTCCCTTGAGACAATCAAAGTCTCATTTTTAAAAGACCAGCAAAGATTTATGTTGCACATTTGCAATCCTCAGACAACACTCAGAGGTCAACAGGGATCCCATAAATGACTCAGAGAAAGGTGGAATGTTGTTGGATGGAGCCTAGCCTTCTACTGAGGATTGGTGAACTTCATTTGGAAAAACCTCATAAATGTTGTCCTGCTGGTATAGACTTTAAACGTAAATATCATGAAGACCTGGACTGATTGCAGGGTTTTTTTTGTTGTTGTTGTTTGTTTGCTTGTTTGTTTTCGTCTATTGTAATATCCAAGTCTTTGGCTCCTACCCTTGATATCAGCTTCTGTAAAAATAACTCAGTTTTACTGCTAAACCAAAGGTTCTTTATATAGCCCCAAAGTGTACCAGTGCTGTACTTATTTATGCGGAAAAGTTAACTCCAAAGCTGGCAAGGCTTTGATCTTGTGTTGTCAAAAAGCCAGGGTCAGTAAAGTGATTTGTGAAAGGCTTCTCAGATCAGGTGTGAACAGGCAAGGACATGGAGAGAAAGCAGTTGTAAAGACTTAAACTTTCTTCTTTTCTGTTTACTTCTTCTTCTTTTTTTTTTTTTTAATGAGGGATAGTTTAAAGGATGGGCAGTTCTATTATGGATAGGTTACAGAAACACTAAGCCTTTTCTTCTCACTTCTGCTTCTATTTTTAGAAGAGATATTTTTTAAAAAGTTCCAGAAAATGATGATGAATGACCAAGTGTAAGATGGCATGTCCCTAATAATTGAAGTATTTTGTAAGTTAGGTGAAAAGGCAGTGTCAAGGGATGGTTATGTTTGTAGAAAGGAGACAGGTGAGGTCGATAATCTGAAACTCCATGTACTATATTGAACACTATACCTTACCCTCTCCAGTCATCATCACACCTAGGACTTGACGTCAGACTGACCTTAGGTTATAAGCTCTAGTGGGCCATGGTTCTTGTAAGCTCGCTTATGATCCCGATGCTTACTGTGCTACCGTAACATGTTGGACACTATTCACTGTGTATTTCAGAATGGTGGTGATCATGGAAATATTGGCTATTTGGAATGAAATAGAATAACCTAGAAAGAAACATAGAGAAACTATCTCTATTTTTTTAGTAATAGTATTTTTATTATTCCAAAAGAAATGGTACCTCTCTAATTTTAATTGTTTTTAATGTTCATTTATTTTTGAGAGAGAGAGAGTGCAGCAGGGTAGGGGCAGAGAGAGAGGGAGACACAGAATGTGAAACAGGCTCCAGGCTCTGAGCTGTCAATACAGAGCAACAGGTGGGGCTCGAACTCAGGAATGGTGAGATCATGACCTGAGTCAACATTGGATGCTTAACTGACTGAGCCACCCTGGTGCCCCGGTATCTCTTTAAATTTAAAAGAATAAAAAAAAAAACATATCCACTGATATAATATGTTCCAGCTTTCATTTTGGATATAATGAAAGCATGTTGGTTCAAATGTCCTTGCAATGTAGTGTTACTTTTATCCACTACTGTGACAGATGGTGGTGGCACACCAGTCTGAACTGTGGCCACTCATAGGTGATTATCTAATGGCCTCTGTTAGTATCGTCAGTGGATAAGCAGAGTCCCATAGAGGACCCTGAAATGAAAGGGCCTGGCAGAGCGGCCTCATGTAGTTTATATCTTCTCTCACATCGTTTTCTAATTTTACAAGTCGTACATCATAAATTCTGACTTATTGTTCCACGAGCGCATGCTCTGAAGAACTGAACTAAATCTCCAGACGGACGGGCACCTAAGTGGCTGAGCTAGTTAAGTGTCTGACTTTGGCTCAGGTCATGATCTCACAGTTTGTGGTTCGAGTCCTGCGTCAGGCTCTGTGCTGACGGCTCAGAACCTGGAGCCTGATTTGGATCCTCTCTCTCTGCCCTTGTCCCACTCATGCTCTCTCTCTTTCTCCCTCCCCCCCACTCTCAAAAAATGAATGAACATGAAAAAAAAAAGAATTTAAATTCAAATGGAGATGCGGTTGTGATACACTAAATGAATGGTTAAATCTTCACCCAAAGGTTCTTCACTTGAACATTGCATGGAACTAAAGCTTCAGAGTTTTTGTGGCAGACAAATGCCAGAGAGATATTTTAGACAGTTCCTTCAGCTGCTCAGACAGCCTCTCATACCCATGTCAGAATAAAAAGAAAAAAATGTTTTCTCAGCAAATTCATTTTTCTGGAAGCGGCCAAATCACATGGTCCTCTGAGCCTTTAGTAAAGCAATAATAACAGCCCAGGCAGCCAGCCCCTGTAGGAGACTCCAGAGGATGGATGAAGAATTTCAAAAAGCACACACACACACACACACACACACACACGATTTTGGAACATGATTCAGGTACAGGACTGAAGGTGACAACTCACAGCTGTATAAGGAGTGAAAAAGAAAGTGCAGGTGCAGGCACAGGTGTTTTAGTATATGCACAAAAGGGTGGAGCAAACGATTCCGATTAATTTAGTGTGGTCGGCTTGATTCCTTAGTTTCAATAATTATATGTGATAGATAAGTAAAAGCAAAGAAAAACCAACTCATTTTTGCTTCTATGTAGTGACTGAAAGAAAACATATTTTTTTTCTCTTCTTCTGAGCGAAGTATTTGTTTCCCTACCTCTGAAGTCTGTGTCACTCTGCATTTGCTGAAGTAACTCTTCTACATTCTTCCTTCGCTAGGCATCCGCACCCAGCTTCAGAAGGGCCCATTTTGCCACCTCTTGTAACACTATTTCTGTTCATATATGATCAGCGGGGGTTTAAGAATATGCCAGTAGCTAATATTAACAATAGGAACTTGAAACAATATTATGCCGGACTTTTTTCCTTATTATTTTTTTCTTCTGGTATTTCATTGTTTATGTGCTATTTCTCTAGGAGTTTAATTCTACACAGGCAGGAATTAAATCTTTATTTTCTTTACCCTAATATAGTCAAGGCTCGAAACTGATAAGTTCTGGAATGATTTAGAGTGGAAAAAATTAATGAATTAATGTCATCAAGGTTTTTAAAGCTTTGAAAATATCTCCAGGGAATTTACTGAATATATCACTTTGTTCCAGAAAATTCATAAGGTAACAGTAGGAGATTGAAAGTGAAATATTTTAAGAATACGAGAAAGAAAACATCAAGAGTATAGACCAGGAAGAGGTTTGTTGATCGATTGAAAAGGAAGGAAGGAAGAAAGTCCAAGCAAAAGACTAAATAAAATAGAATTGGCTCTCACCCATATTTCTATTTCCTGAATCATTTTAGGAGATAACTTTTGTGGCATATAATTTCATGCCCGTCTTCTTTTCTGGCTGTTCTGTCTAGAATGGCGTTGATACACAGTCAGTGTTGGTATTCTGGGTAAGGTTAATAGTGAAGGGTGTGACTCAGACAATTTTTATGAAGTGGAATGAGGCCATTAGGCCTGCTCCCATTTATCCTGGTTCTTCTCCTTTCTTGGCATATGATAAGATTGCACGTGTTTGCTCCTTCTGAATTTAGGCCATGGAATAGAAATGAATCTGATGAGTATCACTTAAGGCAGAAGCTTCAAGAGCTAGGGCATGGTGTGCCGTATTTTCTTCCCCTGCCTGGGCGGTCCTAGAAGTCTATGTTAGGGTGGAGGAGCATCCTTTAACCTACATCTCTGTTTAGTTCTGATGTGTAAATTCTCTTGACAGCAGTTTTTCCTCACAGTATGCAAAATGAGCCAAAAAAAAAAAAAAAACAAGATTTAAAAAAACATTTTCACTGTTATTGAACCACTGAATGTTGGAGTTGTGTATTACTGCCGAATCATGTAGTTACGTAGTTTATCCTGACTGAGACGGTGTTACATATATGACTCCTCAGCTGCTGCTCTTCTGGTGTGTAAGAGGTTGGTCCATATTCTCATACCCGGGATGTTTTTGAATTTTTGATTTTACTGGAGGAAAAAAAAATGCATTTTACATATCTGGCTGACAAGCTGGGAAAAAGTGTAAGAATCTTTTTTTTTTTTTTTTTTGACTAAGAAAGAACAAAAGTGAATTCTTTAAATAGCACATACCTGCTTGCTTTGCAGCTTAGTGTGCCTATTGCCTTTGTTTCATCCATTCATCCTGAGTTAGGAGAACAGAGACCCCCTCCTGGATCACATTTAAAATAAGCATGGAACAAGTGTTTGGAACTTAGAGAAGCTCAGTTATATTCAGCATGTATCGCCAATGCCAGCAACAGTTGGCTCTTTGGCCCACCTTCGTGGGTTCTCGGTTATTGCTTTCTTGATTTCAGTGACTTGGCTATGAAGACTATCCTCTGATATCTTGAACTGGAGTCCATGTATGAGAACATATTCATTCTCTGGAAGCCTTTCATAGATTTGGTCTTTCCCCAAAGGATTTTTATCTCTTTATTTTGTTTGTTTGATTTTCTGTCATATTCTAGTATAATTCTTTGTGGAGATACTCGTATTCCTTTCTCTCAGACGCCAGCATATGATAGATGAACAGCTGGGAGTGGGGGTGGGGAAACAAAAAACAGAGCACATTTTCGTCTGATGTCATATTGCTTATGGAGATACACAGTACTAGGCTTTAATCCCTGGAATTGACCATGGAAAATGATTAATATTTGTAATCTTGTAAGTGGGTAGAAAAGGAGTGGAAAGCACACTATATAAATCATGGAACCAATTAAGTGTATGTGTGTGTATAGGGAAGCGAGAGTAACTTCACCAAGAGTACGTGTTTTCATTATTTTTCTTCCATCTCTTTTCAGAGTCGAACAGTAGGAGTAAGCAAGATTGAATCTCTTTATTTTCAGTTTACCTTCCTAGTAAAATTGCTGATACTAAAGTTTCTCCCAAGTTAACCCTGTGTTAACTTTTCAGGTGGCCACTCATCTATCATGACTAAGGGTAGAAGAATATTTTGTTCAGGGTGTGGTTCCCATTTTGATGGGATAATACAACAGAAGCACCTAACATGTCTCCCAGATCAAGAATAATTACTGCTGTATTTCTCTGTCAGTAATAGCTCAGCATTTTTCAGGCACCGTATGCACAAAAGCACAGGGTTTGAGATTATGTGAGACAATAGCAAAAATCACAGCTCCTGCCATTAAAGAACTTAGAGGGGACTGACTGATTTTTAATTCCTTCAGAAAATCAAAAGGAATCTGAAACTTCAGTTCTGCATTTGAAAAAGACAGATGCCTTTTGTATCTACTTCACATGTTTTCTGTAAACCATAAAATGTTGTACAACTCTGAAAAACAAAACACTTATTGACAAACATAAACAATCTCCCTTTTATGCATATATGGAGGAAACAAAATCAGTTTCTGGAAGCTATACCTACATTCCACTTTCATTGCAGCATTATTGACAATGGCCAAGATATGACAACAACCTAGGTATCCATTGATGGACTAATGGATAAAGAAAATGTGATATATACATACACACATACATAATATTCAGCCATAAAAAATGAGGAAATTCTGTCATTTAGGATAACATAGAGGGACCTGGAGGACATCATGCTAAGTGAAATAAGCCAGAGATAGACAAATACTGTTTGATGTCACTTAAATGTGCAATCTAATAAAAAGCCAAACTCACAGAACCAGAGAGTAGAGTAGTGTTTACCAAGGGCTGAGGATGGAAGATATGGGGAGATAATTGGTCAGAAGGTACAAACTTTCAGTTGTAAGATGAATAAGTTTTGGGGATCTACTATATAGCAGAGTGACTGTAGTTAATAATGCTCTACTATATGCTTGAAAATTGCTGAGAAATAGGTCTTAAGTTTCCTCATTGCAAGAATACAAATAGTAACTATGTGAGGTGATAGATGTGTTAATTAACTTGGTTGTGGTAACCATTTCACAATGTGTAGGTATATTAAAATACCATATTGTACACCCTAAAAATCATGAGCAATCTAAATAAATAATTTTTATCTGTCAATCATACCTCAATAAAGCTGGGGTAAAAAAGTTTAAAAAATTATTAATAGTAAAAAATTAAGGAGAAAACCCCTTAAATATCAATAAACAGTATAACAGGTTGTAGAAAAACATCATAGAACATACAATAAATTAACTAGAACTACATCTAGCAATATTGGTTAATCCCCAAAACATAACCGTGTGGTTAAAAGATAAAGCGGAAGGATGTGTACTTTTTTGTAGCATTAGAACACAGAGCACTGCGATATGTGTTCATTTTTTGTGTTACCATCACAAATTATCACGAGTTTAGTGGCTTAAGCCAACACAGATTAATTGTTTTAATTTTGTAAAGTCAGAAGTCTAATATAGGTTTCACTGAACTAAAATCAAGGTGTTGGCAAGCTGTGTTCCTTTCTGGAGGCCCGGGTCAGGATTCTGTTTCCTTGCTCCTTTAGCTTGTTAATAACATTCTGTCCCTTGAGGTTGTAGGACTAAGGCCTCTGTTTTCTGGTTCGCTATAAACTGAGGGTGATTCTTAGCATCGAGATGCCACTTCCTTCCTTGGCTCTTTTTCCTTATTCGGACCCCCAAACCCTGTTCTCCATATTCAAAGCCGACAATAGCAGACCGTGCCCTTTTTATGTTTCGTCTTCTGATCCAGTCTTCTGCCTTCCTTTTCTAATTTGAATGGTCCATGTTATTGGGTTGGGCCAACTCATATAATCTATGATCACCTCCTTACTTCACGGTCCTTACCTTTGATCACATCTAAGTCCTTAACTTTAATCACATTTGTTAAGGCCCTTTTTGATATAAGATAAAATACTTACAGGTTCTGTGGATTGGGCAAGGACATCCTAGGAGACCACTTTTCTCTATACCATAGTATATATTTTCATAAATATTTTCATAGTATAGATTTTTCATAAAAAACACATGAAATAGTAAAAAATACATGAGACAGTTGGCACTAAATTGAGAATACATAATGGTTATCTCTAGATTGAGAAAGAGGGGAATTGGATTGGGAAAAAAATTCTCAGAGAGCCTAATTTTCCTCTATTACTTACTATTTATTAAAGAAGTGAATTTGAAACTAACTGTAGAAATGCTGGGATTTCATCAGGTTAAGTGGAAGTGAGGGCAAGAGGAGAGGGCACAGATGTTTTTATAAATCATAACATTTATAGTTATTATTACATTTGGAATTTTTGTAATAATGAGGATGCTTAAGCCAGAAACTTGAGCTTTGGGAGGAGGTTTTGATATGTGAGTGGCGAAGAGATGATATTAAGTATTTAAAGTATATGGAAAAATCAAGAGCAATCATGATGAGCGTGATCAGGAATAATGTTGAATGAATACACTGAATCAGCCTAGTGGATGGGCAGGTGGAAGAAGCAGCTGGTCTGGCATTTAAAACACACAGTAGGTTTAGAACAGTCACTATAAAAATGTGATAGGAGATGGTTGAAGGAATAGACAAGGATCCACTAAGTTGGGATTACTCTCATTGGCAGTGTGCTCACTCAGCCATGTTTCTTGACTTTCCTTAACATTCTTTGGAAGCCTGATCTGGGTGGGAATTTGCTTCAAAGAAAAACAAAGGGGTAATGAATTCCAGAATTGTTAGAGAAGAAAGCGTCAAAACAGGTAACCGTGGGTTTCAGGCTGGGTAAGGAGTTTAAAAAACAGCCAGGATCAGAGGAGAGAGAAGTTGTTTTAGAAAAATCAGAGGAGCCTGGACTTAAGGTCATAACAAGAGCAGGTAAAAGTTAAGTAGTTTTGGGGTGCTTGGGTGCGTCCGGCTTTGGCTCAGGACATGATTTTGCGGTTTTGGGGTTGGAACCCCACATTGGACTTTGTGCTGACAACTCAGAGCCTGGAGCCCAGTTTGGGATTCTGTGTTTCCCTCTCTCTCTGTCCCTCCCCTGCTCACATTCTGTCTCTCTCTCTCCTTCAAAAATAAATAAACATTAAGAAAAAAAATTTTTTTTTAAGTTTAGTAGTTTTATCAGGTGTGGAAAATTAGAATAGCAAATAAGTAGCTACATAATAATCTAAGAAGAAAGGCTCCAGCTTGGTGCTCTAACATGAAACAAAGATAATTTAAGATTTTTAAAACTTTTTAATTGAAGTATAGTTGACGTATAATATTATATTAGTTTCAGGTGTACAACATAGTAACTAGACAATTATGTACATTATAAAATGCTTACCACAAGAAGTGTAGTTACCATCAAAACAAATGAAACAAAGGTAACTTTTGACAAAATATACTGTAAGCTTACTTAGATGAACAGTATTGTCCAGGCGTTAGGCATTGGGGAAGTGCCAGTTTTTAAAGGGTTGCTGCTCATTTCTTAAAATGTCTCCAGTAACATCTTATCTATCCCCTCAAATCCTTTTTTTGTCCCCCCACAACCCTTTTTTTTTATTTTTTTAACGTTTATTTATTCTTAAGAGACATAGAGACAGAGCGTGAGCAGGAGAAGGGCAGAGAGAGAGGGAGATACAGAATCTGAAGCAGGCTCTAGGCTCTGATAAGCCGTCAGCACAGACCCCGAAGTGGGGCTCAAACTCACAGACTGTGAGATCATGACCTGAACTGAAGTCAGCTGCTTAACCGACTGAGCCACCCAGGTGCCCCCCCCCCAACCCTTTTTGACTGTTGTCTTTTCATTTACCCATATCCTCGCCATGGTTCATTTTGATCACATACCCTCTTATAATCTAGAGCCAAAGTGTTTTCAGCTGGAGAGGTTATAAATAATGCTAGTGTTCAGAATTTAAATCAGACTTTTCAGAATTTTAGTCATTGTTTTAAAGTGACTTGTACAGTAATGCATAGAAGCAGAAATTGGACTAGAATTAAGGTCGTCTAATTCTAGCCTAATATCCTTTTCTGGTGCTCCCTATTGTTTTTTTTTTTTTTTTTTTTAAAGAAGCCATCCAGATCAGATCATGTAACAGTTGAGTGAAAGAGAGAGAAAAAAGACAGCCTGTAATTCACTAGAAGTTTCCATCCTTGGCTGGCGCTAGAAATCCTGATGTGATCGTTTTTGTATAGTGTTTAAAATGGATACTACTACTCACGGCCAGCAAAATGAAGGTACATTTCCTGTTGGTCCAAGAGGGCATTATGGGAGGGAATGACACCATTAACTGATGGTTTATTGCTTCGGGGAAATATTTGGACATCCTGTTTGCTTGATCAGCAGTTAAACCCCAGGTTGCTGTTTTGACCTTGGTTCACCCAGAAGATTATTTCTATAAACTTGAAAACTGAAACCAAGAAAGATCACATACACAAAAGAAGTTCAAGGGAAGAAAGTCAAAGCTTTTGTTTGTCTCTGGAGTGTGAATGCTGGCCAAAGACTATACTACTGTTCCCTCTCTGGAAACAAGGTGATTTGCATTTCTCCTGGGTTTTAGCTCCTGATTAACTATGTAAATAACTTTATTCCACAAAGCCTCCTTTTCCCTCATGGATTTTGACCTTTGGAGCTCCGTACTAATGTCTGTGGGAATTAAATTATGAACATTAAATATTAGAAGATTGGGGAAAAATGTGAAGGTCTAGTGGAAAATATCATATTAAAGTATAAGTAGTCTACAATAAACATACTTTTATTAACACTTCTGTTTCCGGGTGCTACACATAATTATCTTTCTACTTGATAAATAATATTATGAAAAACTTTAGAGTCTAACTCCCCGCAGCTCCCAGCACATAAATATGAATGATAAGCTCTATTAGCAATACTTCTTGTCAGATTCATGTGTTGCAGTTAGACCAGACCCCCTACCTGAGAATCTCTCAGTTAAATAAGAACCGTTTCTTCTGGTAGAGATCTTTATAGTTTGTAGAGCCCTGAACATATGCATCTTGTGTGTTTGTTTTTATGTTTTGTTTTTCCAAACACCACTGTGAGTTAATTAGTGCTACTATTATTCTCTGTATTACTCCCATGAAGAAAATAAGGTTACAAATTTGGCCACAAATAACTGCCATTCTGACTTTTATAGCAAGCACTTCCTTCTATCTTTATTGTTGTAAAAGTCAGGATAGAGGTTATTTATGGAGACAGAAGAGTTGTGAATGGGACAGACCATCTGGAAGGAAACCTCTTAGAGTGACTGTTTACAAGGATGTGCAACTTAACTCATTCAGCAATATATATTTTGTGTGGTTTTCCATATTTGCATTTTACTGTGAAATTTAAAAATAGATAATCATACTTTAAAAAAAAAAAAGGAATAAATTTGGCCACAGTTGTTCAAAGCTGGTAAGTGAACATCTGGTGTTGGATTCACGTGTTTGGACTCCGATGCTAGTGCTTTTCCTCATTAAATTAATGCACTGGCGATTCTGATAAGCATGAGTAGTTTCATTCGCTGGGAGTGTTCTTACCTGGCCGGCCCAAAGCTGTCACTGCAGTCAGGCACTGCATCACACTCTGATGTGTGGAATCCTGTGGACAGGGATTTGCGACTTATTACCAAGGGCCTTATCATTTCCTGGGATAGTCGTGGAAGCTTCTAAAAAAAAGAAAATAATTTTAGATGTTTTTTAATTGTTCAGTTCCAAGCAAAGACCAAGGAAAGGTACCAGAAATGTAATGTTAATTAACATCTGCCAAAAGTTTCCTTGGGTGTTAAAGAAAACAAAACTAGATAAAAATAATAGAATAGTGAAGCAAGAAAAGAAAAGTAAAAAGTGATATTAACATATCAGAATCAGCCCACCATAAAAGAAAATAATAAAGCGGCAAAGAAACGACTGAGTTTTAGGGTCCCTAGGTTTCTTTTACACCAGTAAAGCTTGGCTAAAATAACACAAACCCTATAGCTTACTAATTTTTTGGGCCAATATTTGGATATAATTTGTGTGCTTTATAGGCCTGGAAAACCCACGAGAGGCCACAAATTGCTGACGTAACTGTCTTTGAATTTAACAAAGCCCATTACCATGTCAGTGAGGAGGATGGGTGGAAAGCTTAAGGCGGTAGATTTTCTAGGCACCCAGAGGGGCTTTTCACTGCAGCTACTGAAATACTAATAAACTCCCTTGATTTTTGGCACTGACCAGCGTGTAGTTTTAACAGTTCACTTCTAATCGCAGATAATTCTTTTTTTATTATGTTATTTTAGATGCTGCTGTTACACACAGCAAATGTTGCTATGTTACTGAAAACCATAAACTGTACACATGACATCAATCCTAACAAAAGTGAAATTGTTTGTAGTCTTGAGTTTAGAGGTAGGGGCATGTGCGTGTGTGTGCGCGCATGTGTGCGTGTGTTTGTGTTTCAATCTGCCCACCATTCATTTTAGAATAGATTTTATAATGTCTGGAATCTGAACTGAACTCTCTTGTTTCAATTAAAAGAAATTAAGAGCTTGCTCATTCTCTTTCCAGTAAATTTTAGTGTAAATTCTAGAATAAGGATAACTCAAGCAATAACATTTCATACATTTCTCAGCCTGAGAGATTAAGACTCATGTAAGTGAGTAAAACAGGGAATGAAAATATATTGTTTTGTCTTAGACAGGGCAACTACTTTTGATTTTTTTTTAAGTGAGACAAAGATATTACCTATATCTCTTTCTTTCTGTGTTTTTTTTTTTTTCTTAATTTGTTTGTTTTGCCTAAATTCATTAGGGGGTTGGCATATATTTTTTTAAGTTTTAATTTTGAAAAAAGTTAAAATCAAAAATTTCAAGAGAAAAACCATATGTACTTTCAACTCAAAAGCATCAATTGTTAACATTCACCACATATGGTTTATCTCTGTCTAATTTTAATTTTTTGAGCCATTCGAGAGTGAGCTACACAAATATTACTCCTTTACCTCTACATTTTTCAATGTGAATTTCCTAAGAATAGGACATTCATTTTCATAATTAAAGAACAGTGACTAATAAGATCAATTTTTTTAATTATTGATGCTTTTTAGATAGTTTGTTCACATTTCATCTATTACCCCAGTAAAGTCCTTACAGTAATTATTCCCAGTGCTGGATCCATCCCAGGACTGCGAGATTTCAACCTGTTCTTCCATGGGAAGAACTCAGTTTTATTCTGCGGTCTTGCAGACAAGGGTGAAAATAAAATGGCAAGGCATTGGACAGGAAAGATGGAGTCAGGAGCTGGTCAAATTGTCTAAATAAACGTCAAACCAAAGGAATTAGACAAGGTATCAGAATGAAGAAATAAGCAAGTACTGGCACGTAGAGAGTATCATCATAGAATGCTATTTTTTTTAAGTACAGAATATGGTGTATGTTATGACTTTAAGTTTGTAAATACCTGGGTTTTATACGTATGAAAGCCCAAATATATACTAAAAAATTTTAACAATGGTTATTTTTTTGGCATTGGATTTATGAACGAATAGTAAGTTAATTTTAGGGTTTTTTAAAAAAAGTTTTACAATAAATAATATATTTACCTTACTATTGAAAAGTTATTTTGTAAAAAAAAAAATAAAAAAGAAAGTGTTTGTATACAGAGAGACAGATAGATGGCTATAGACATAGCTATATCCCAAATAAGAACAAAATCACAGTGACCAGCTGAGTGGTGAAAGCTGGGTGTGAGAGCAGCCATATGACTGGTAAAAGTTCAGAAGAACAAGCTGATACAAGCTGGCTTCTGGTGAGATTTCTAGAGGGAGTGGGGTCTGTGGACATCGTGGTGGGACTGGAAGGAAATACTGGGGGTGCCAAAACAGATGGAATGGGGTGCATTAAACAAGTCACTTCTCTAATGTGTTGGGTGGACACCTAGCGATAGGTAAGTTAGCCCTTTTATAGTTACTGTTAACTATTTTGGATGTCCATGAGCTATTTTTATAGCATATGGTAGATTCGAGGGCCCGGGGGATCTAAAGATGATAATCTCAAAATCTTCACTAGTGATATTTGCAAACACCAAAATCTCACCTTCACCACAGTACCTAAATAGAGTGTCCACTGCATAGAGATTCCTTTTGGGGTGTGTTTGGCAAACGGATTTTATGGGTTTTTTCTTCGTTGAGTAAACATAAATATTATATATTCATCATAACCAAATCACCATTTTTCAGGACTATAAAAATCACAGCACTTCAAAATGAACAGGTAAAGAATTTTTCTTTTTAATTTTATTAATGGTTTTGTTTTTAGTTGCTAGAGCTAGTGAGGCTGTGCCCTTAGCCCCCTTCCTGCTGACATCATCTGCCCAATGACAACATCAAAATTGTACATATTCCTTCAGATAATATTTGGGTGCTTACTATATTTTAGAAAGTGAACATATAGTTTCCAAATAATTCCTGTCTGAAAGCTAAGTACTACAGCATGTGTTGGTCTCCTGGGATTCCCGTTCCTACGTTTGAATTTTAAGTCCTCAGTAGCAAAACCTTAGTTGAGTATCTTTTTTTACAGATGGCAAATACAGGTGATGGAATGATGGGTAGAGCCACGGTGCTGTAGTAATAACGATGTGCTAACTCTCAAGGTAAACACGGATGTTATCAGTGAACCTTGGAACTTGGTAAGGAGGAATCAGCGAGTTCTAGAGGAAGCTTCATACACTCTACTTTCCTCCTACTCTACAGGAAGCACTTTGCTGTTGTGAATGATACAAAGCATTGTGGATGGAAGATAGGAATGAAGTGAAAGACCTCCTAAGTCTAGTCCCCAAATCCACCCCCCCCCGCCCGGCTTCTGATTCTGAAAACAGTTGTCCTACAAAGTGATCGTCAACATGCTCTTTGGTGGTTGCATGAGATAGAGATTCTTAGTTTCCAAACTGTGAAGAAAATGTGAGAAGACGGGTACAGAAATGGAGGGGCGGGTGTGAAGGGGTGGAAGCCTCATCCTTTAAGAATCTTATAGGATAGTCTGGCCAGAATTTGGGAGTTGGGATGCTTCATTTACAATTTTAAGTTTCCAGCAGTGTTAAAATTTCTCCTTCTTTCTTGTAGCTACCAGGTCTTGGATGTCTACTATATGCCAGACACAATTCTTTTAACAACTCTTAAAAAGTACTGTTATTCTTGCTTTACATATGAATAGACTGGTGCTCAAATGTAAGTGGTTTGCTCGAGATCATTTAACTGGTAGACGAAAGATACGCTTTCAAGCCACGTCTATCTGACCCCAGGTTTCATGTTCTTTTCCTTAAACAGACTGCTACTTAATCCACCCCTGATTTCCTTTCATGTTTGCTTGCTTAAAATGAATTTAATATTTCCCATTAATTAAACAGGTGCCTGTGAACCTATCTGAATGACTAAGAGAGCAAAGTTTTTCTTCAGCATATCTAACTTGTATAAATCCCTTCTTCCTGTTTCTCTCACCCAATCCTCAAATGTCTAATTCTTCAGCACATTCCATCCTTGGCACCATCTTGTTTTCTTAGGCAGAAGGAATAGATGCCAGAGCTCTTCAGTTTCCCTGTGTTTCTTCCCAGTAAGTGTATCTGCTTGTCCTATCTCATTCGTACATGTAGATAATCTAATTTATGCTAATAGAGTGAGCTAATGTATTATAGCCTTCATTGTACATATAAAAAATTTGCATACAACTGAAAGTTTCCATAGATGATTCTAATGGTGGGAATTTGAGCCACCATAGCAGGCTGCGGAAATATTACGGAGTTGAGAGAGTTCTGTGCTCTGAATTAATAATACATCAGGGTCGCTCCTTCTTCCACCTCTACAATCGCCAGTATCAACAGTTTCTATTAAGTTCTCATACAGAGAAGTTATAGCTGAATCCATTCTACACAGTCAATAATACTTTTCGAGTCAACTAACTTTTTTTCTGAGCATAAAATTGATCAACCACAGACACCTAATTGCATGTCGCCTTACTACTTTCATCTGTGAAATGAGGGACTTAGACTTAGTAATCCCAAAGTTCCCTTCCTGGTATATAATTCTAAGAGAAGAACATTTTCATGAAATAAATATAATCTGTACATTTCTGATCAATTTCAAGTTAGCTCATCAAAATGTTCTGTGACAAGCCCGTTGATACTGTTGGGGCCCTATAAGTACTTCCCCCAAACCATTTTCTTGCTTTCTGTACATCAGGAAATAACATTCTGCCAAGTATAAAGGAACCTGAGCCTCCAAAAGGGGCTGAGATTGTATAGTCTCAAAGCTCAGATGGCTATGACTTGGCCAAATGTGTTATTCCCCTCTCTGCTCTGTTATGTTGCCAGCTGGTGGGGTTAGTTCATTTTTACCCTTTAAAGTTTCCTTTTGGACTAATGAATATTTCTAAAATATTGTATTGCTTCAGAGCTGAACCTATCGCCATGTAAATCAATTCCCACCTCTATTATATAAGTATGTGATTTTTACCCCTACAAAAATGCCATTGAGATATTATAGGTCTTATATTGGCTAATAATAGGCGATGATGGTGGTCCAGTGGAAACAACTATGGGTGGGATTTAGGGGAGAGAGATTGTCATCGTTTGGGCTGAGAAATTCATAGAAAGCTGGGAGCTGCCGTTTAGCTGAGGGTGGACCATTGTGCTCCATTTAACCCATGGAGTTGTAAGGTAAAGTCACAGTTCCATTAGCTTTCTCTCAGAGGATCTCTCTTAAGGTAGCATCTCTGGGGAATAGAAAGGCAGGAAAGTGAAAAAGACCAGAAGCTTATCCATAAAAGAGGCCTCAGAAGGTGGGAAGTTGTGGGGACAAGGCTAAGGAACTGAGAAACTGTGGCCTTCGACTTCTATGATAATTAAGACTTTACTGGCCCTGCGTGAGTACTGTGTGCCTTAATAAGCAGTAAAAGAATGTGCCCGTCTGCAGTAATCATTTTATAAATATTAATGCAGCTTTGAGAAATTGGGACCCGATTTTAAGTGTTACATTTTATTTGTAAGTGCACAGTTTAATTACAACCATAAAACATTGATTAGTTAATATTTGCTGCTGTTTTGTGACTTGGGAGCCAGACAGGTTTGTAATCAGAAGCAGCGTCTGAGGTGTGCCATATTTAAGGCAGAGAAACAAACTGGGGGACAGTCAGCTGAAGGATCATCTGAATGTTTACGAGAATATTTTTTGTTGGAGTTGAACCTGAATTCATTGCAGCTGGATTACACTAGGTCTACAAGCCTGACCTGCTTTTGGAGTGATATTGCCATCATTTGGGGAGTATGAGCATTTTCTCTGGGAAAGAATTTGAAATAGTCAAGGTATTGATGAAATCTACATGTTATTTGAAGGGGATGCTATGGACTGAATTGTTTCCCCTCTAAATTCTTATGTTGAAGCCCTAACCCCACAATGTGACCGAATTTGGGGAAAAGGCTTTTAACAGGCAATTAAGGTTGGTCATAAGGGTTTTAGTTTGTTAGAATGAGTTGCCATATAAGAAGAGAGATCTCTTTTCTCATGCCTGCCCCAAGATAAGGCCATGGGAGGACACAGTGAGAAGACAGTGATTCGCAGCCCAAAGAGAGAGGCATCTCCAGACACAGACTCTGCTGCCATTTTGATCTCAGACTTCTCAGCCTCTACGACTGTGAGAAAATATATTACAAGTGTTTAAGCCCCCTAGTCTATGGTATTTATTATAGCAACTCGAGCAGAGTAAGAAAAGTGGATCATGGGAGATGAGTGGAAAATAGAGGTAAAGCAAAGCTATCTGATTGTAGCAGGTGTGATGCTGGGGCATGGGCCATCGTAGAATGGTAGGTTAACCAGAGGGACTTGAGCTTGGGGATATGTTAAGCCAGAATTGGATCCATGCTGAGATAGATCCAAGAAGTCAAGAAACTGAAAAAAGGAGGTATGCTGAGAAAGGGAGATGTGGACATGGTTCTAGAGAGAGAGAAGAAGGACCCAAAGATGAGGCAATGATAGACTCTGTAAGTAAAGTATTAAGGAACAAGCTTGATGAATTATAACCCCCAAACCTTATATGTTTGGTGTTTTTCTTCAGTGGATGTGGATAATCTGAGTCTGTAGGAACTCAGTGTATGCAGAGACTAGTGGTTGTAAAAGACTTTGCTTCTGACAGTGATAGAAGCAGAAGTGCTGGTGTGGGGAACAACTTAATGCCCAAAAAATGTGGGAAATGACTAAATAAATGTTGACTTAGATGTTCATGTCTTTAAGAATCCAATTAGAAGTCCTGTTGTTTTTTGTTTGGTGATGACGTATAACTTAAGAAATTTTAGTATAATATGAGTGTGTTATATGAGCATGATCAAAATTATTTTTTAAAGTGTACACATACACAAAGTATGAAAATACATAATTACCTCTGGATGTTGGGGTTATTCTAATTTTAGGTTTTGTTCTTTTTAAAATTTTTTTTCAGAATAAATATATCTTACTTTGAAATCAGAAATAGATCCTAGTATTAAAAAAGGAAAATTTTATAGGATAAAAAGTGATCCAGTAGAAAGGTTACCATAGAAGACACTGTCCATCTTACTACTGCTTCTTTTGGGTTCTCTGGATATTTTTTGAGTTCTATGTATACATAATAGGGTAGGGCTAGAAGGAAGGCACGCTCCTGTGCCACTCCCTTCAAGAAAAATTGAATGGTATAACCTGTGTCATTGGCTCCCGATTCCACAAGTGTGGCATACAACTACTTCTTTCCGTAAACAGATAGGACAGAGTAAGAAGTAGGACAAGGCAATCAAAGCAGTGTAAGCCTCTCGGGCAGGCAAAGCAGACATCACCTCCCATATCCATATTCCTCATGGTCCTGGTCCTGTCAGGGCAGTGATTATAGTCTTCCTTTCAGGAAGGTCTGATCACTGATAAATGTTTAAGAAAACAGGAGAGATACCTTTTGTCTTTGTAACATGTATTTTTTTAAGTTTATTTATTTATTTTGAGAGAGAGAGAGAGAGAGAGAGAGAAAGAGGTAGAGAGACAGAGAGAGAAGGGAGAGAGAGAATCCCAAGCAGGCTCTGCACTGCCAACGCAGAGTCTGACACCAGACTTGACCTCACAAACTGTTAGATCCTGATCTGAGCTGAAAACAAGAGTTGGACGCCTAACTGACTGAGCCACCCATGTGCCCCATAATTGGTATTCTTTTTGTGAGATGAAAGAGTGGGCAAGAAATGGATGCCAGGGTTTGGAGCTGTTGTGAGGGTGAGCAGCAGAGGGGGTGGGGCATATCAGAATCAAAAAGAGGGGCGATGACATGGATTACAAATGGATATGCTACATTGATCAAATTTAGCAACTGACTTATTTAAAAAATTTCCAAAATAAATACAACTATCTGCAATGAGTGATTATATGAAAAGCAGCTTTTATCCTCTTCACGAAATATAAGAACTCTGTCTAATGTAACCTCAGCTCATTTTGAAAACACTTCTGTTGTATTATTTTTGACAAGGTAACAGCCCTCTGACAGTAGCTAGGTCAGACATGCATTATTCATCTGTACTATCAGCTGATAAATCATCAAACTAAGAGCACAGTGTTTTGTAAAATTTTGTAAACTCTTGAAATAAGGACAGTCCAATTATCACAGAGCTGAGAAATAAATTTAGATTTCTAAAATAGCAATCTGAAAGGATGCTGTTTGGTTGGTTGTGGCGAAGACTCACGTTGATCAGAGTTTGAAGCATAAACGTATTTTATTAGACTAGGTAACAGCATCCTGCCCTTTTAGTGCACAGTGAGACATGATGAGGGTGTCAGTGCTCTTTACCATTTCCTGAAGGCTCTAGGTGGAGTAGAACTTGGGAAAATGCCCTTCAGGTGGTCTTTAGGAAGTTCTGGGTGATGGCTGGAAACAAAACAAGGTCAGCTGTGCTCCGTTATTGTACTTGGAAGGCTCCTGCTTCTTCGCTAGTCTGTATTTCTTCCGCTGCTTTGCAAATGCACGGGGCTTCATTTTCCCATCCAGAGAAGGGAAAATAGGATTTGGATTAGATTTTTGCTACTAGAACTTGCGGTTGAAAATGTCTATCAAGTTAACAAGTGTCATTTATTACAAGTCAATCTGAGCACATTTTTGCTTGGGATCTACTCTGAGCATCCTCTTTATTCTGTGCAACAAACAAACATGTGTTTATTTGAGTCCAGGTCTAGGACATGACCAGAAGAATGGGGGCACCATTTTGGAACTGTTTAATTAAAAATTAAATTTTATCCAACTGATCATGGTCATCTGTTCGAGAGAAATAATGGTTCCTGTGGTTAGGTGTAGCAAAAATATAAATATCTGCCTTGACCCAGAAGGCAAAAGTTCTTGTAATCACAAGTCTTATATTCAAAGAAATACTCTGTCCCATACACAGGCATTCAGAATGTCCTAACAGGGTTGTAGCTGAGAAAATAGTTGAGCCTTTAGCTTTTGGAGATGTTTAGTTTCATAACATAACATTTAACAGGGATGGGAGGTTGGGAATATGCGGAAGGGACAAAAACAAAAGCGAGTCTTCTTTTAAAGTGTTTTATACTGTGGTCCAATTAAAATGAAAATAATAGATAAGAGGAAACAGGACAGCCAAATTTCAAAAAATCCGCATTAGAAAAAACCCATGCATACTAGGGATATAAGTATTTAAGATTTGCTTTGCTAAATCATCTTTTTTCCCCTTCTCTTGAATGGCTTTAGAATTTTTTTTTTTTCAATTTAGTGCAGGGACTCTATGCACAGTAACACCAAGCTTTTAACAGCTGCAGTCTCTCCTTTTGCTGTCGTAATTATGGTCTCATTAGGATTCCAATAAAAAGTCAAGAAAAACCTTTTTTTTTTTTAATTTAAGGAAAACAGAAGTGCCCACAGTGTCTCTCTACCAACATGCTATGCTTTTAAAATATTTGCATTTGAAATTCCTCATTGCAAATATTCTCAAACCAAAGGTAAATATAACACTTAGATTACTCCCAGAAGAACATTCCTTCTGCTATTAATACCCTGAATTCAAATCAGAATTTTTGCAAGTCTGTATAATTTTACTGTACGTACTTTATCCTGCAGTTTGGCCGGCTGTGTTAGGAAACTAGATGCATCAGAAATGAATAGAAGGTGGCATCTCTTGCCTGAGTTAATACTTTTTCCCCATCCCCCTCCTCCTCCTCCTCCTCCTCCTCCTTCGTCTTCTTCTTCTTTTTTTTTTTTTTTTTTTTTTTGGTTGGCTTTCCTTTTCATAAAACAGCCTATTTACAATACCCAACGCACAAGGGTAGAGCCCTTCCTTACTTAGACAAGAACAAAGGTCTCTCTCCAAGAGAACATCAGGCACGTACATATCCAGCTTTTAGTAGACCATTAGGTTAGATTATAGAAATATGACAGTATGTCTTCAGCTCTTCCTTACCTTTTTATGTGCTCCCTGCTCTCATTTGGTGTGTACACCTTTCCTTCATCTCACTGACCAGTGCTAAGTTATGTTCTAGAGGTTTTGAACCTGCCCGCTCTGGAGTCAGCACCTCCCCGTGTTGCCCACAGTCAGAAGTTTTCCTTTCTAAATCACAGATCAGAGTGTTTGCTTGTTGACCCATTACCTGGACCGTTCTGTTCTTTGTTTTGTTTCCCCCCTAGGAGTTATATATGGAATCAATCCAGGCTAAGGTATTATAAGCAATATTTTAAAAGTGGCTTATAATACCTCTACCAAAAAGAGTGCAAAATAAAGTAATGTAAGGGCTCATTACAGAGAGGATAATAAAACATTTTGGACCCACATTTCATACTTCCTTGGTGGCTTTATGTGCTCCCTCTGAAGAAGGCCACCCCTGAAGCATACCCACAGCACAAGGTTGGATATAAAAGAGATGTAGTAACGAAGAGAACGTTGGTGGTATTTTCCAGAACAGTTTCCACTGCAAGCATGGGAGCAAAAGCAAGATGGCAGAAACCTGTGAGAATCAATGGAAGTGAGGAAGTGGCGTCCGTAAAAGTGGACAGTCGTTTTTGAGAAAACTTGGCTAAGAGAGACACGGAAAGGTTTTTGTTTTGTTTTGTTTCTTTAACAATGGATGATATTTGAAGTGAGTTGCACTGGAAAAGGGGAAGAGGTTTGCACAGAAGGAGACATAGAAGGAAATAGAAGGAAAAATAATTGAGGAAAAACAATTACTGGGATTCCAGAGGAGCAAGAAGGGGTTAAGGGGCAGAGTCTGCTGGAGACAGAAGCAGGGGACACAGGAGGGTACCTCCCCCAGAGAGGAAGGGAGATGTGAGGTCAGGGTGGATATAAAGATGAGACGCCGGCTCCACGTGCAGGACCTCAGGGGGTTCTTACCTACCGGATCTTTTTTTCTGACGTAAAAGTGGGTTAGTTCCTCCTCTAGGACGAAGGAGTATGACAGGCATAGAGGGGTGGGATAAGGAATTTTAAAGACTCGAAATGTTTGAAGTAATCACTATAGGACATGAGGGAGAAGTTTCCTGGAATATATTTCCAGAAGTGGGATTACTGAGTTAAATACAAGATATTTTATGTTTTTTTAAATAGCATTGCCAGTTTTGCCTCCTAAAAAAAGACTTGCCATTTGTACAATATCCGGCCTTAGAACAAGATGAAATTCCCCTAGCTGGTCCTGCATGATGTCTCCCTTTCTTTCCTTCTTGTTTTAATTTTTTTTATGTTTATTTATTTTGAGAGAGAGAGAGAGAGAGAGCATGCACACGAGCACACGGGGTAGGGGCAGAGAGAGAGAGACACACAAACACAGAATCCAAAGCAGGCTTCAGGCTCTGAGCTGTCAGCACAGAGCCTGACGTGGAGCTTGACGACTAGAACTCGAACTCACGGACTGTGAGATCATGACCTGAGCTAAAAATCAGACGCCTAACCCACTGAGCCATCCAGGCGCCCCAGTGAGGTTCCCCTTTCTATCACTTTTACAGAGCACGCTGAACTTTGTGATTCTTCTAGCCTCCGCCTTTATTTCCATCACAGTATTATCCTTCCTCTTTCCTCTGACTAGATGCCAGAAAGTCCTCTCCTTAGAGGGGCCTTTCTTAAAAGTCCCCATGAAAAACTGCCCCATCCGCAACCCACTCACTCTCTAGCCCCTTCCTTTGTTTGATTTCCTCCATAGGACTCACTGTTAGGTAAATCACATTATTTCTACTATTTGTCTGTTTCTTCCACTAGACTATAAATTTGAGGAAGATGGGGACTTTGCCATATTAAGCACTATATTTTTAGCTAGAAAAATACTTGACAGAAGATCCTCATTCAGTAAGTTCTTGAAGAATGAAGGGAAAGTTAATTTTAATTTAACCACATTCTTAAGTGGTTCTGAAGTGGATATTCTCACATTAGATACTCTCTGCTAATTTTGTGAGGAACTTGTATTCCCTTTTATGGGTGGTTTTCCAGTGCTTTTCTCACTTACCTACTGGGATTTTATGGACTTTCTCATTGATTTCTGTTGTTTCAATGTAAAGTAAAGATATTATTCATGAGTATCATTTGTTGAACATTTACTGCAACTTTTTAATATGTTATCATTAATTATGCTTACGTATGGACATTTGAGAAGTTAAATATTTTCCTTTTTAGTTTCTTTCATTGTGTTTGATTTAGCAAGACTTTTTACCATCATAGGTTTGATTAGTTTTAGCTCTAATTTTTTTACAATGTTTTACATTATTTTCTAATATGTTTTGTTTTGTTATTTTGATTCCACATTTACCTTAGATTAACATTTTATCTGTGAACATTATATATATGTATAATGTATATATATACATATGCACACACACACGTGCATATACATTCTGTTTCTTGTTGATTGGCTCAGTTATCCTAATCTTTCTGATTAGATTTAAATATTAATTTTTTGCTGTTTTAATTACTGAAGGAATGTAATATATTTTAAATCTGGAGGAGTCTATTTTAAATCCTCCTTACATTCAAAACAATTATATTCTTTTGCTTCCTTTTTATCTTTTTGGGGTTTAGTTTTTCTTATGCTCCCTAGATTTTCTTCTAAATTTCTTTAATTTTTAAAAAAATATTTTAAAACCATCAATTATACTATTTTTTAATTAATTTATTTTTTAATGTTTATTTAGTTTATATATATATATATAGAGAGAGAGAGAGAGCAGGGGAGGGGCAGTGAAAGGGGGAGACTCAGAATCTGAAGCAGGCTCCAGCTTTGAGCTGTCAGCACAGAGCTGGACTCAGGGCTCGAACTCACAAACTGTGAGATCATGACCTGAGCTGAAGCTGTACACTTAACTGACTAAGCCACCTACATGCCCCTGTCATATTTTTTAATATGACTGTCATTGAGAGGTTTGATTTTGTCTAATTACATGATAAATATACTTTAGTTTCAGAAATGTGTAATAATTATTTACATAAAATTATAGCACAATACTTATTGTTAACATTATTCCTAGATACTTTAGGGTGATTTTTTTTTCGGTACTGTTATGAATGAAATATTTTATACATTTTACTTAATGGTTATTGATTAAAGTTTACATAAGGTATCCATCTGAGTTAATAATTAATTCTAATGTATTTTCAGTAGATCCTCTTGGACTTTCAAATAAATCAGCACATCATCTGAAAATAATGATAAATTCTTTTTTTGCAATATGTATGGTTTACATTTCTATTTCATGTCATATTTCATTGCCCAGTACTTCCAAAATAAAGTTGGCTCTTTGATACTAGTTGGCTCTTTGAATTTACCTGTCCTGTTGGCTTGATGCTCTTTATTGGCTTGTGATAGAAATTCTTTATCACATTAAGTAGTATTTCTATGTTTTGGCTTTTAAGAGTTTTCATCTGGAATGGATATTAAATGTGATCAAGTATCTTTACATCTTCTATTTGGATAATCACGGGGATTGTGGTTGTTGATATTTGGCCAATTAATGGGATGTATTATATTAATAAGTTTCATAATTTCAAACAATTATTTCATTCCTTGGTTATGTTTTTTACTCTTGAACTAGTTATTTTGCTATGATATCTAAAAGAAATGAGTATAAACACAGAGTCAGAGAGAGTGAAATACATAATAAAATTGATTCCTTTGACTACCCAAAGCTGAATGTATAGTCAAAGGCAGACCCAAGCAGAGGTTAAACAACTAGCTGGTAAATTTGATCAATACTGACAAATAATCTTGGCCATTCAGCCTCAACATCTGGTAGTTTTTTGAGAGCATGCTTTGGCTAAGTTCTTGTTTTTTACATGACTTTTTAAAAGTTTATTTATTTTGAGAGAGAGAGAGAGAGGAAGCATGAATTGGGGAAAGGGACAGAGAGAGAGGGATAGAGAGAGAAGGCAGAGAATTCTAAACAGACTCCATGCTGAGTCTGACGCACAGTGCATGGAGCTTGACACAGGGCTCGATCTCAGAAATTGTGAGATCATGACCTGATCCAAAGTCAAGAGTCAGATCCTTAACTGACTGAGCCACCCAGACATCCCTGGCTTAAGTTCTTAAGCTAATTTTAACTTACCTTGTTAATTTTACCTTAACTTAACTTCAATATAACATTTGGGTTGACATTAAGACAGTGAGAGGCTACTAGTGAGACGTGGAAAGTAATTCTTTCCTGTTTCACTACATTGTCTACTGAACAAAAGTGAAATTTGGCATCTTGGAAATAATTTAAAATCTCTAAGGTCATCATGTTATGCAAGCATAGCCTTCAGGAAATAGACCACTGATCTACCTTGAAAGAATTGTCATAGAGCATTTATGTGACTGAGGTTTCAAGTATGTTATAAAGTGAATAGTATCAACTATTTTGTTTTTATAATTTTGATGAATTATTTTGACTACAGTAAATTAATTTTAAGCTAATTAAAATTAAAGTATAAAAATAAAAAAAATAAAAATCACTTCTAATCCCCATACCTGAAAATAGCTAGTCTTTATTTTTTTTCCCCTCTTTTCTCCTATTGAGATCATACTGTATAGTTTTGGTACTTTAGAGTTTTCAGATAATATTTCACTTAACATTTAATAATTAGTCCATTTATTAAAAAAAATGTTTGATATTTTAAGGTAAAGATGGTCCATAATTTATTTATACCTGGTGTTAGATACTTAAATGTATCATAATAGTTTTTATTATTAATAAGCTATGGAGAACACTTTGATATACAAATTATTGTGTAGAGTTTGACCATTTCCATTTAATAGACTAGTAGACACACTAATACATTTTTAAGAGGATAAAGTACCTTAGAATGATTAAAATATTTAAACTTCACAAAAATATGTACATTAAACAAATCATCTGCTCATTCTAACACTCTCTGTACCTGTT
This sequence comes from Paguma larvata, assembly GCA_030068075.1. Taxonomy (NCBI): domain Eukaryota; kingdom Metazoa; phylum Chordata; class Mammalia; order Carnivora; family Viverridae; genus Paguma; species Paguma larvata. Next base: position 32,528,831 of record CM057843.1, read on the forward strand.
TAAAAACCTATGGTGTTTTGTATAAAAGGAAATAGATATCAACAAATTGTAATGAATTTGAATGCCCCTTAACTATACATATATATATACCTCTGAACTGTATGCATAAGTTAGATAGATAGAGAATATGTATTAGTAAAACAAAAATAAAAGGAAATTGTTTCTATTACTTTAGGGAATAATTTAAATTTTTATTGAGGAGTCATTAATTAGGGTTAATATAGTACAAAATATTCCCCACATCTCTCACCCAGACCCCCCCCAACACACACACGGTGATTGCAAGCTCCTCAGCAAAGCCTATCTATAGGCTTTAATCTTTAGTAAACTTCCCAATAAAGTTTATATCTATAACTTTAATCTTTAGTAAACTTCCCAATTGTCAAAACCAAAAGATGGTCAATTATTGACTGTAGATATTTAATTCCATATTAGTAACTATACCATCTTTTGGTTTTGACAATTGGGAAGTTTACTAAAAAATATTTTTTATGGGTTGCCTGGCTGGCTCAGTTGGTTGTCTGGCTCTTGATTTTGGTTCAGGTCATGATGATAGTTGTGAGATCAAGAAGATTCTCTCTCTCCCTCTCTCTCTCTCTCTCTCTCTGCCCTCAATTCATTAAAAATATTTTTTCATAAAATAAAACATGTAGAAACCACTGCTTGGTCTTGTGGAGGATATGAAAATGTGAGTAGTACACATACTGGCTTTCCAGACACTTACAAAGCATTGAGAGAGATGGACAAATGCATGGTTAACAATACTCAGGGTAGAAAGAAGAAACTATGAAATAAAATCAAAGAAGAGGAAAATAGTTCCAAAAGGAAGCTCAGGTAGGTTAGGTAGACAGGTATGCAGGTAGGTAGGTAGGTATATGAATAGATGAATAGATAGATTGATAGACAAGAATATTATTCAGCCCTGAGAAAGAAGGAAATCCGGGCATTTGCAACAACATGGATGAACCTTGAGGACATTATGCTAAGTGAGGTAAGTCAGGGAAAGACGAATACTGTTTGATCTCACTCAAATGTGGTCTCTAAAAAAAACAAAACTCATAAAAACAGAATAAAATGGTGGTTACCAGGGACTAGAATGTGGGGGAATAGGAGAGCTATTACTCAAGGGTTACAAGTAGTACCTAAACAATAAGTAGTAAATAGTAAGTAAGTAAGTAGTAAATAAATCGTAGGTATATAACATACAGTACACAGATATGGACAACAGTATTGTATGATAATCATCAAACTTGCTAGGAGACTAGAACTTAATTATTCCAACCACAAAAGAATGATAATCACGTGAAATGATCTTGCTAACAATTACTATAATGGCAATTGTATTACAATATATAATTGTATCAAATCAATACATATACACCTTAAACTTACATAACATGTCAAATATATTTCAATTTAAGAAAAGAAAACTCAGGTTACTCTTCTTAGAAGCAGCAGCTTTTGAGCTGAATTTGGAGACAGGTATGCATTTTATAGAAGAAAGAAGAGGAGCATTCCTTTCAATGGAAACGGTATGAACAAGTAATAAAAGGCATAGAAATTCTAGGCCTATTCGAGAACGTCAAGATACCTATTGTTCACTCAAGATAAAAATTCATATCACACCAGACAGAGGAAACTGGAAAGTAGTTTGAGTGTAGATCCCGTCACATCCAGGATGTAACCATAGAAAATTCATCAGCAGTCCAAGGCAGGAAAGCGTGAGCCCCGAGGCAGAAACCAACCTCAGAGGCCCTGGGCTTTCACCCATGCACGAAAGAAAAATCTTCCCATAACTAATGCTAGCGGTTAAGCCTGTGGATTTCAGGGTCCGATAGTTTTAGTTTTAACCCAGTTCTGTTTTGTACTAGCTTTGTAAATTTTTCTAAGTTATTTACTCTTGGTTTCCACCTTTGGAATTCGATTAACAGTAAGTGTGCCTCACAGGTAACCTCTTTCATACGGTTGTTGGGAGGTTTAAGCAAATTAATGGAAACACTTAGAATTTCTCATGTCTCTCTGTCCCTCCCTGGCTCATGCCCCTCCCTGTCTCTGTCTCTCTCAAAATAAATAAAACCTAAAAAATGTAAAAAAAAGATTTACCTTTTAAAAAAATCGTTTTTTAAAAAGTTTATCCATTTTGAGAGAGAAAGAGAGAAAGAGAGAGAGAGAAAATACACCAGTGGGGGAGGGGCAGAGAGAAAGGGAGCTAGAGAATCCCAAGCAGGCTCTGTGTGCTGCCAGTGCAGAGCCCAATGCAGGGCTCAAGTCCATTAACCATCAGATCATGACTTGAGCTGAGACCAAGCGTCAGACGACTCTCAGCCGACTGAGCCAACCAGGTGCCCGAACACTTAGAATCTTAAGTGGCAAATGGCAAGTACTTAGGTAATGTTATAATCCTTTTTAATAATCATTATCATCGTTGCTGATATTTTCAAATGAACGATCTCTAGGGCTGGGGTAGGTATGCCAATTTTAATCCTAGGCAGTTTTTTCCAGATACAGCTTTTGGGACAATCAGAACGTTTACTGGATTTTGAAACAAATGTTAAACATTTTCAAGCAAGTTTTACCTGGGGAACTAAAGTAGAAGTATATGGAAGTAGTTTGCTAATCAATTAGCAAAAATGAATGATTAGATATATCTATCTGCATTTGTTTTTTAAACATGCAGCTTAATGTAATGATTAACTGACAGAAAAATATTATTTATTTTGCCCCCACATGTTTCCATCTAGGAAATTCTATTTTACAGTGGCATTTTCATTTTTATTTACATATCAAATTATCCCTGAGAAAGAGAAATATGTATTCCAGAATGTCATTAGTTGAGGAACTTTTTGAAGAATTTGAACAATTTGAAGAATTGAAGAAACTTTTGATTTCTATCATCACACTCTTCCTCAAGGGAAAATTCTTGCAAATTATATATTTTTGGTACTGTGACAAAGAGTGTTTCCCTGGGCAGTAAGAGTTTCTATAAAAGCAGCTTATATGGAAGACAAGCATTTACAGAAAATTAAGTCATGTTACTGAGGAGAAAATGTTTACCTGGTGAGGGTTGCTTGCAGGCTTCGTATATATTTTTTTCTTAATTTTTTTAAGTTTATTTATTTTGAGACAGAAACAGCATGAGTGGGAGAGGGGCAGAGAGAGAGGGAGAGGGAAAGAATCCCAAGCAGGCTCTACACTATCAGTGAAGAGCCTGATGTAGGGTTTGAACTCAAGAACCATCAGATCATGGCCAAGATGAAACCAAGAGTTGGACGCTCAATCGACTGAGCCACCCAGATGCCTCATATATTTTTAAATAATACTGCAAACAATGAGATCTCCAGGTGTAAGTTACTCTGAATGAGACCCTTTGTGCACAGTCTTTGAGATTGTGCACAAAACCAGGGGTTCACAGTCTTGATTACAAACTGGAATTTCCCAGAAGAAATGATAAGCAACAATAATAAAACCCCAAAATATGTTTCTTAGGTCTCACCCTCAGAGATTTCATTGGTCGTGGGGCAGCATGGAGATCAGGAGTTTTAGTTCTGCAGGTGATCCTAGTGCGTAGCCAGGATCTAGAGGCACTACACTAATCCATGAGATAAGTAATTGCTTCAGTGATGCGTGCTCTGAAAAGCTATCACAACTTTTCCGAAGCAGCTTGAATAGAGAAGCTTCAGAACCGTTGGGTCAGTTATGGGTAACAGGAAATGTGAACAACAGTGACCTGAGCTCAGAAGACAGACTGTCATGCACACAGAGTGCTAACCTAAGACTTGGGCACCTACTCCAGGTCCTGGGCTTGCAGAATTGCAGTGGCCTTGCAGGAGGTGCTCAGCTTCGCTCCCGTGCAGCGTGTGATCAATTGTTGACCTCTTTCTTATAAGACAAATAGATAAAGCCTATATGGAGATAAACATTGAGGTTCTGAAAAGCACGAGATCCGGATTAAGAACCCAAGCTCAGACAGTCCTGGGGTTACCCAAAGCTCTTGCTGACCTTGATGGGATCTCTATCTTGGGGAGAGTTGTCATGGTTTTCCAAAGAGATCTAGCACAAATGCCTCCAGCATATTTAATTTTGTTTTTCAAACAGGCAAGATTTAGTGTTAAGCAAAAGACGGTTGGTGTGTCCAAGTCTGTGGGTAACAAAGCTTGAATTGCCCTAGGAAGTCTACAGAATGATCTGGGGCTTTAGGGGCATAAATCTGACTTTAATTAACTTATAAGGCCTTATTGTCAGCCTTTATTCAGCCCAAAGGCCCACTGAATTTTCTCCTTTGATCTTCTGCACCAAAAGATTGGCCCAAGTCAAATACTTTCCATGGGAGTATAATTATGTCTTGCAAATGGTTTTCAAAAATCATCAGATCCAAAGATTCCATTTGTCTTGCAAAATTCGCATGGAATAAAACCATATTTATTATCAATGCCTTTGCTACCTTCTTTTCCTCAGTTACTTTCAAACCCTGAGATCCCAACTCCACCCCCACCATGTCATTTTGCTAAAATGACACACAGCAAAATCTACCTGCAGAAATGATGTTTTTGCATGGCTTAATTGATTCAAGGAAATAACCACAGCCACCACAACAAATCCTAAGAGGGTTTGGAAGAAGGAAAGGCTTAATTTGTTTAATTTGGTCAGTCTCCTCATTTCCATTAAGCCTAATTGATTTTTTGTTTATTTGTTTTTAGTAGTTGATTTTATGGCATGGCTTATATGCATTGCTTACAAAATTTTAGCAGTTGCTAAAATTGATACAATTTTTATCTTACATCATTGAAACATTTAAAGTTAAAAAAATTAAAATTGAAGACAAGAATGAGGTATTTGGGATTTTTAGTTGGGAAATAGAATGGGGGTTTCTTACTGGAGATTTCCTGCCAGACTTAGGAAGTGGCCCATGGCAGAGAGGGCCACAGGCCGTGTGCATCAGAACCGAGGCATCTAGACTGGTGTAGAGCCTGAGGCAGCAGCCTGAGACACAACCCTTCTGAAACTAAGTGTGTGACCCTTGGCAATATATTTCACCTTTATTATTGTTTTAAGAATGTTTTTAAGTTTTATTTATTTATTTTGAGAGAAAGAGAGAGGGAGAGAGAGAGAGAGAGATCAGGAGAGGGGCTGAAAGAGGGAGAGAGAGAGAATTCCAAGCTGCCTCGGCATGTGGGGCTCAAACTCACGAACTGTGAAATCATGCCCTGAGCTGAAATCAGGAGTCAGAAGCTTAACTCACTGAGCCACCCAGGTGCCCCATATTTCACCTTTCTGAATCCAGTAGCTTTTTTGTAAGGTAAAGTAATAATACCTACTTGACAGGATTGTTGAAAAACCTGCTGTAGCCGACTTTTATTAAGCATTGCTGTCGTCATGCACTATTTTGTGTGCCCTGTAACAATTAATTCATTAATCCTCAAAGAGCCCTGGGAGATAGGTTAGTGTTATAAACTCTGTTTTATAGGTGGGGAAACTGAGGCACAAGGAGATTCAACAAAATCAAATGACCTAGCATTTTGTGGCAGAACCAGGATCCAAATCTATGTCTCTGACTCTGGAGACCTCAGTGTACTTATGAGCATTGGTAGACAATGTTATTGATATGCAGTCAGACTTGCACACCCTTCCTGGTTTACCTCAGATTCCTATACTTGTTTGGCCCTCTTATTATACACACAAATATCCCTACTGATTAAAAAAAAAAATCTTGGCTTCAAAGTATATTTGCTTTAAGCAAAATGAATAAGAAAAACATATTCTGGCAACTTGCCTTTCCTTTTATATTGCAAATTTACAAAATAAAAGGAATCCAACTCAACTGCTTAGTTTCCCACTTTTTACTGATCTACAGGTCCTGGCTGGCTAGAAGCTTTCAGAATGACTGTGTTTCCATTCAATGCGGTCTCATAGCATGCAGAAGAATTTCAGAGATTTTCAGTTGGAATAGTGGTGGCGGAGCAACCGCACATTCTTAAAGTATTGCAAATGAACTTTTGCCCCCTTAATCATGGGGCAGACACAAAGATCTTGATGGACTCTCATCCTTTGCCCCCTTCTCTGCTGTGCTGTGCCCTGCTTTGTTGCTGTGCTGGTTCTGTTGTAGATATTTCTCATCACGCTGTAACCTCTAAGACCTTGAGAGGATTGACATGTCTCTAAGAATGTGCCAAACGTATCTACAGCAGTGGTTTTCAACGGAGGAAGACTCTCACTTGCCTCTTCCCCTACGATCACAGACATTCAACAATGTCTGGAGATGCTTTAGGTTGTCACAACTATAGATTGTACTGCTAAACATCCTGGCGTCCAAAAGGCAACATTTTCCAGTAAAGGAAGATCCAGGTCAAAATGTCATTAATTCAACTGTTATGGAACTGTGATCTTCTGTGAAAGTCTTCTTGGAAAGGGACCACTGATTTAGAGTAGGTATCTCTACAGGCGTCTCTTACAGTGCATACCTGGGGAATGCAAATAAAAATCACAGAGGCTACTGTTGCATATCTAGTGAAAGAGGTAAAATGAAAAGTAAAGGATATACTAAGACTGAACAGCTCTGTAGCCAACTGAACTTTCATATTGTGTTTGTGGGAAAAGTTATACTAACTTTTTCCCGTACATTTTAATATGGATTCATCCAAAGGCACCTTAAAATACCGAGTGGGGCATCTAGGTGGCAAGGTCGGTTAAGCATCTGACTTCAGCTTAGGTCATGATCTCATGGCTCATGAGTTCGAGACCCGCATTGGGCTCTGTGCTGACAGCTCAGAGCCTGGAGCCCACTTTGGATTCTGTGTCTCCAATCTCTCTCCCCCTCCGCTGTTCATGCTCTGTCTCTCTCTCAAAAATAATAAACATTAAAAAAAATTTTTTTTAATCTCAAGATATAACATTGAGGGAAATAGAGGAGGGCTGGAGGGGAAGCTTACGGTCCAAGTGGCCTGGTTGAGCAGGAGAGAGCCTGGGGCATAGATGGAAGAATTCCTTTAAGAACGGTGTCCGAACAAATGCATAATCAAGTGTTAATTTCAAAGTCAGTGTTTAAGAAAGACACTCTTATTGGTCAACACTGAGTCCAGGGGGACCAAGAGGGCTGGTATCTAGCTGCACTGGGTAGGATCGAGAAGGTTTTAGGCAGAGGATTGCTAAGAAGGCAAGTGTCAAAAGTCTTAAATGCCTATGCCCTGCTTTCATTGGTGCCTGACCTTATCTCTCTTCTTCTTTCTCTTCATGGCCAAGGAGACAATGGTCATGCTTTGAATGCAAGCTCGGTTCTTTTTTAATTTTATTTTGCTAATCCCTACTAGTCAAATGGCATTGAGCGTCTGTTTTGGCATTGAGAGTTCCTTGTTTTTGTTGTGGTTGCTGCTGTTGTTTGTTTGTTTTGTGGTTAGTTAGCTGTGTGATGCTAGAAAATTATTTATTCTTTGCCTCAGTTTTCTTATCTGGAAAAAGAGGATGAAGATAGCATGTTAAAAGGTAAAATGCTGTACTTATACCTGATATTATTATACTAATTAACATTAAGTTCTATGAATAACTCAAGAAAACGGATTTGATGTGGAATCACGGGATCCTAAGGAAGACTTCCCAAAGTCTCCTCTTCACAACTCTTTGCTGAAAAAGCATTTTCTTTCAGCTCTTTACGCTTAATCCCCTTCATGGACCCCTACTACGGGAGGGCATCCTTGGGAGTTCTTAGCGATGGGTAGTTGTAGAGGGAGGCACCTTGTCTAGAAGCCGTGAGGGCACACAGCGTCCAGCTTGTAACATCAGTGTTAGTACTGGCGGCTGGATAGAGGCTGTCGTATTAGCCCTAGAGAAAGGTCCCGCTGTTGAAGGCTCCTGTAGGCAAATAACATATTTTAAATGTCGTTCAGCATATGGAAATTTCTATTACTGCAAACATTTGGTTTGGTTCTGTGCCTGTGCAGAATATTGCACATTTCTAAATTAACCGTCTTCTGAATGGAACACAGTTGTGACTCATGTTCGCATTTTCCCTGTGGGTGGAAGACACAAGGTAGGTGCTGCAAACTTGCTTTTCCACAGCCACGCGTATGGATCTCAATCCCAAACATCGATTTCTTATGCTCAGCCAAGAGGTAAGCCACTGAATGGGAGTGAGGGCCTTGACCCGTTTGTTTAGAGTATCGAGCTTGCCAAACGCTGACCTTTCCAGAACCAGGAAGAGAGCAGAGAAGTGCAACTCACAATTTTTCCCCCCACTGCCAATTCTCATTTCCTTAATTTGTGAGACTAATCTTCTGACAGGAATGACTGGGGATGGGTCATTCATGGTACATTTGCTTTGGTGTCTTTATGTATAAAGTACAGCCTTCTTACAATAAAAAAAAAAAATTCTAAATTTGAATCCACTTCTTTGAAGCATTTATCATTTTAATTTTCTGATTATGAAAAATTAATGTTTATAAAACAGTAAAAAGCATAAGTCAGAACATAAAGTATTTTCAATAAGATAATGAATACATGGGTGTTCTTTATACTATTCTGTCTACTTTTAAGACTTGCTAAAAACCTTTCATTATAAAAATGAGCCATGACTTTATTATCCAGATTTCATCACTATGAACATTTTTGTCTGATATCATAAAATCTTTTCCATATCAGTGTTTTATTTTTTAAATGCCAGTACATTTCCCGAATACTTGTTTCAACTACCCGATAAAATGTGGTAATGCTTGTGTTCGACCTGCTGGCCCTTAAAAAGGGAATAATCTCAACTTTTGTTAGGAAGAGGCTTTAAATCCTCAAATGAAAATGAATGAAAAATGCTTAGAATCCTAACATGTTGCAGGGTCATAGTGCCTGGCATTTAGTCATACGTGGAACATCAGTACATGAGCACAATGTAGAAACAACATGTTACCATGAAGTCCTTTGACCCCATATATTAGGAATTCCAGAGTGAATCCATATCATCCTGAGTTGAGACATAAGTTTACTTTTCTTCCTGAGTAGCTTTTGAACCTTGAGTTTACGTCATGGATGTAGCTATTGATTCTCTCATTGCCCCTTCTATTATTGGAAGGCTGATTATTTCTTGGGGACAGGGTTATGTCCTTATCAATTTGTGTGCTTGCTTGCCAAGCTACGATCCCATTCAGGAACCATACCTGAGTCACCGAAAAAGGTGAAAAAGGAAACACATTAATCAGGGTTGCTAATTGTACCTCAGGAGACTACAGAAATCGCATTGGTTTTTCGTGTTCGGTTTTCCCTGCTAGTCAGAAAGAAAGCTTTGCCTTACAAGAGCCATTATGTACAGATGAAGGAAGTGCTGATGATGTGGAATTACCCACTGAGTTGGTAAATTTTCTCGTAGTGTCTTTGGAGGGTGGGAACAATGAGGTTATTGCTTAATGTACTACAGGAGGAGGGCTAGCGCATTTGCCGCTGCCTTAACAAGCACAATTGAGGTTCAAAAGTGCCAGCTGCCCTCCTTCTTCCACAGTTCATCCATGCACAAAGAACGTATCTTTCTTCTTTGGCATCAAGGTGATTCTACCTAAAGGAATGAAAGGAATAGGCACAGGACAGTGTGTAAGAGAATAAATTTCATCTTTGGCTCCCCCACCTTCCTTCAAAGAGCCCAGTTGGCCTCAACTGCAGATGGAGTGTTCTTCTCTCCTTCCCATTCAGGCTTGCCCTTCCTGGGGAAGCCGCCCTTTGCCGCTGCTTCTTTATCTCTAACCTTGCTCTCACAGGCTGGGAAAGGGAGCAGAGCCTAGTTGTTAAATCACCACCCATTTCCTTCTCTGTTGGCCTGGGTAAGAATTCTGATTTGCCAATTCCTAGATGACCTTAGACAAATTACTGAGCTCAGTTTTCTCTTCTGTAAAATGCAGTTAATAATAATACCTACTTCAATGCATCATTATAAGGAATAAATCAGTAAATACCTGTGCCAGTACTCAGAAAGGTGTCTGGGATGTAGAAACCAATTAGTATGATTAGTTCTTATTAAGTCTTTCATTTCCTTGGGGAATGACTCCTCTTAGAGATTTGATGCAGTTTGGTGCTATGGATTGGATATTGGTCAGCAGTATCTTCTGGGTACTTTGTTACCACAAGCCAGGGTTCCAGTTCTGTACTAGATAAAACACCATCCAAACACAAGGCATTCAAACTGGAAGGAAACAAGTTAATGTAAGATTTTTATTGAAATTTTTTAAATGTTGATTTATTTTTGAGAAAGAGAGAGATAGAGAGAGAGAGAGGGAGGGAGATACAGAATCTGAAGCAGGCTCCAGGCTCTGAGCTGTGAGCACAGAGCCCAATGCAGGGCTCGAACTCACAGACTATGAGACTGTGACCAGAACTGAAGTTGGACACTTAACCGACCGAGCCACCCAGGTGCCCCAATATTTTCATTTTATAATTACCTGTTTTCAGGTTCATTCTTTAGGCGTTGTGCCCCTTACATCTATGCATAACACTGATGCCAGGACTTTGAGACATTAAAGGAAGCCATTGAGGAAGACATTTGGAAGCATTTGGAGACTTCTTGAAACATACTGCATAGACAACGACCTGGTCTGGCTTTGTGTCATTAGATGGAGGCAGTGCCAAGACAACACAGAAGTGGATTTTAGTCTACTTTAGGCTTTTTGAATTCATAATTTGGAGCTTGAACTCTCCTTTGCAGCCCACCTTGTAGACATGTGGAAAAAAGTCAGAGAACATGACCAAAAAACTATGTTTGGTGCTGTTCACATGGGAAAATACCCAACATACACACACACACACACACACACACACACACACACACTTCATGTGTGATTGTGAGTCCAGGTAATTTCCTCTCTGAGAGGAGACTTCCTGCTGGTCTGTCTGTGTGCACTGCCACCTCTGTGCTTCTCTCCTGGAGAATCACCACCAGTGTGCCGAGAAAATAGTATAAGCTCCTGATTCCCTGGTGAGATGATTGCCTGGAGGATCATGGAGGAGAAAATGAAAACCATTTTCCATCATTTAAAATGCTTGCTGAAAATATCCTTCAGTCCTTCCCCTTTCCAGGAAAGTCACAGGGAGATGTGGAAGATTGGGTACACTCCTTACTATAGAAAAGTTTGCCAGTGAACGGTGTATTGACCCAAGTTCTGAGGAGGAAAGGTGCTCAAATATTTACCCAGAGCACTCCACTGAAAGGTGCCCCCCGGGCGCTTGGAGGTGGCCGCCGGCAGGCTCTTGGCATCAACCACATTTCCTCTACTCTAAGGAACCATTCATTCCCATGCAGCGCTTCCCCACAGCCTCTCCCCTCTCCCTTTCAGTGCCCTTTAGGAAGATGTTTTATGAACTGTGTGCATGAATATTTTTGTGCCTACAGCAAGAATGTTGTTTTCCTAAAATCGAGAATGAGAATAGGAACTTCAGGAACCCAGATTCTCAGCTTCAGGACTGCAGCCGCTCAGACACTCTCCTGGGAAGAGACTGTCTATGGTACCTCATCAGATCTGGAGACAGACACTTCTTTATGATGTCGAGTACCATTCTTAGCCTCCAGTCCTTCACTCTCCTTTCTTCTTGAAATTCTCTTCCCTGTAAATACCATAAATATTAGTGCAACTATAAGCACAGTACCCCAGTGTCACCCCTAAAGCTAGATAGGTACTTAGTCAAGTCATGACTGACTGCCCTGTTATCTCTGTTTCCTATTCTAACCCCAAATAGTATAGTTTTATGACACTGGATAGATTGATATTGCTGTAGCAGTGTAAGCATGTGTCCATGTATATATTTTATATACTAAAATGAGTCCATTTTTAAAGGGTGTTACTCTCGGTGCATAGGCCAAGCTGATAAGCCCAAAGGGAAAGCATTACTTATAGTCTTCCCTAATCATTAGGTTAATTTTCTCTGATTTCAGATAAAATCCTCACTGTTTTTCTAAGAATTAAAAAGTGTTTTTAATTTATTAAAATAAAAAATACCATAAGCTGATAAAATTCAGAAAGTCACTGGGAATCCCTGACAGAGCTATGTAGAGGAAGGTGTTCAGTTGTTTGTTTTGAATGAAAATTTTATTTGTGACTGGTAATTCTTCCTCTATTAGTCCATGTCTTATTTGAACATTTAAAAAAATTTTTTTCAACATTTTTATTTATTTTTGAGAGACAGAGCATGAGCGGGGTAGGGGCAGAGAGAGGGAGACACAGAATCTGAAGCAGGCTCCAGGCTCTGAGCTGTCAGCACAGAACCTGATGTGGGGCTTGAACTCAGGAACTGTGAGATCATGACCTGAGCTGAAGTCGGACGCTCAACCGACTGAGCCACCCAGGCGCCCCTGAACATATTTTTAAGATTCCCAGAAGGAGAACACCACACAGAACATCCAGGTGATTTACCATTTCTGATCTGCATACAGAGTCTAAGGCAGAAACTTAAAATCAACTTAACGTTAATGCCACCCTAAGGACCTACAGGTGTCATTTGTAAAATATTAATAAGGGGACATGGACAAAGGAAGAGCAGAGAGTACTTTCAGTACATGGAAAACAGGTTTAAAAAAACCCCAGAAAACCATGTGGAATGGGCAAGACAGGTACTCTACCCCAACCCTGGGAGCAGTTTACCTCAGGAGACACCAGTGCCGTAGTTTATAGGAGAACTGGGGCCTCTTGGTCCTGCTGAATTAAGGAAGGAAAGACTGTAAATCTACTGAGTTTCTAGAGTTTACTCAATAATGCAAACAAAAATAAACCAGTGTCAGTATACGTGGTTCAAGCACGCCTAGAAAGGCAATGGAGCCAGTAATCCCTTGTCACTATTAATTAAGTATATCCTCTAACAGCCTTGACTCAGGCTGTTAATCTTCACACCTTCCTTTGGGGCCCCTGGGCAGCTGCTTTGGAGGTCTTAATGAATCTCTGACCAATTTGGGCCATGGTCTAGTCGCAAAAACAACAGCCAGAGGTGTAATAAGATATTCTGTGAAGAATGCATGTTCAATATTATTGGATCAGTTATGCCGTTGGGTAGCTGATATCACAGCTTACTTTAATGCAGATGGCATTCCAGCACATGTACAGGAGAAGTCAAATGGTACCTACATAGGGTAACTTTACCTGGTCAGACCATCATGAAGTCACCAAAATCAGGGCAGGAACAAGCACTGTCTTCCTCTAGTCCAAGTTAACTTGGATCAGTTTTTTTTTTTTTTTTAAATCACTTTTTAAAAAAGAGCTTTGATTTAGTGCCTAGTTTAGTAATCCTATATTGAGCCACCTATATTTTAGGTGAGAAAGACTTCATCTCAATCAAGCCAGGGTTCCGCTACCAGCCTTGCCCTTGAGCTAATAAATTACTTATGGCTTTTCATATTTTGAAGATGATGAGGGGTGTTCCTTGGTCGTCCTTGATCCATTTGGGCATCTGTTGAGAAAAGGTCGCTTTAACTAGTCCTCAGTTGAACATCTACTCTATTTGCTGCTGAATATTAACTTCTAGGTTATGAGGCCCCATCAGTTTTAGTGTTTTTTGTTTTTGTTTTTGTTTTGTCTATTTCCCTGGCCTTTATGGACACAAGGAATTCATTCAAGCCATACCTGGTATAGTTGGTTAATTTTATGTGTCAGCTTGGCTGGACCATGGTGCCCAGATATTTGCTCAGCCATTACTGAGGATGTTTCTGTGTTTTGGGATGATATTCACATTCGAATCAATGGACTTTGAGTAAAGCAGATTGCCCCCCATGAAGTGGATGGACCTCATCCAATCAGTTGAAGGATTGGATAAAACAGCAGTCTGCCTCCTCTGAGCAAGAGGGACTCCTGCCAGCAGATGGCCTTAGGACTTAGACTGAAACATCAATTCTTCCCTGGGTCTGCAGCCTGCTAGCCAGCCCCACCCTGCAGATTTTGGACTTGCCAGCCTGCATAATTGCAACACACACACACACACACACACACACACACACACACACACAATTTGTTCTCTTGCTTTGGAGATCCTTGACTTAATACAGCTGGCTAAGGAAAACTCCATGTATTAAGACCTTTTCGTCTTGTACCACTTCCATTTTTGACTCAGAAGCCTCTCCACCAAGTCAGGCTGTTTAACACCACGTCCGCCAGGGCATGCTAAGAGTTGGTGAAGATATGGGAAAATGGCCATTATTGTCAGTGCTGGTAAGGGTGTGAACTGATAAGCCACTTTGAAGAGTAACAAAGTATTTATTAAAACTAAAAATGCCCAAGCCTGTGGTATTTTTAAACCCATGGAAGGAGTTACAGAGGACAGAAAAATGAAAGGAGATATTTCCTAGAAAGTACTCAAAATGATCGCATCAGAAGTAGTTCTGTTTTGGTGCCCAGGCAGTATGCCACCATACAAGGGAATGAGAGACATCCTCTCAATTCCGCATGAAGCAAGGGGTGCCGCAAAGAACACCGAGCTACACGAGCCTCTCAATAGCCACGCTACTCCACTGAGCTCAGAAGGAACAGGCATACCTGGAAAGGGCAGCAGTGGTTGGTATGCTAGGTGAGGGGGAGAGGGGAAGGGTACCTAAATGTGAATCAACATCAGAGGCAATGATAAAGTCCCTTCCAGATTTTTTACACACAACAGGGGCCTCAAAAAGAGACACAGGATCAGGCACACTGATCACGAAAGAATGAATGTGATGGATGCTCTGTGATCTTTGAGGTTGGGACTGCAAGAAATAATTAGGAGAATGCCATAGGGACAGTGTGGGAGGTGAGGGTAGGAATCAGTACAATGAGTCTGTGATGTTAAAATGACCCATTTAAAGCCCCAAACTTTTGTATCCTTAGGACGTATAGGTTGCTATAATATTCAGAAAATAAAAGCATTTTAATGTAAACTGGCCTCCCTTTCTGTCCCTGAACTATCTCTGCTTAATTGCCAGACCCTGATATATTTCATAGAACTAACTCCTACACTATGAGGAAACACCCCAGTGTTTTAGGAAGTTAGGAAAGGACCAGATGACATATAAGCAGGACACTTTAGCTCTTTAAATGGGAAAATGATGCGTCTGCTTTCTGTGAGCATCTGTACTCATGGAATACAAATTTTTATTACCTATGATTAGGGCCACCAACAAGGAAGCTGTGAAGCACAGCCTTTTCTCCCTGCACAGCCGTCAGTGGACACAAAAGACAGGAAGCACAGTGACCCTGCTATAGCAGGAACACATTTATTGATATGTTCCTGAATGACAAAAAATAAAAAGCAAAGCTATGTATTCCCATTCCTAGATGGGAAACCCATGGTCCAAAGAGGAGAAGGAAATTCCACAAGGGTCTCAGAGTGAATCCAGTGCACAAAACCCTCCTGGTGACTGCGGTTTTGCTATTAGGTTATGCTGCCTCCCTACCGTTGTAACCTACTGCAAGAGTGCCCACAATTCCTGTAGCGTCTGTGACCTTGACATTTGGCTTTTCAGTTCCTCCCACAGAAAGGACAGTAGAATGTACTCCTACATTCCCTGACTTAGGGTACAGTCATGTACCTTGCCATAGAAGGTGTGCATGCCTGGATACCTCACCCGAGTTGAGCCTTTAAGATACCTTGTTTCCATCCCCTTCTTCCACATCTGCTACAGTGGAGGGAAGAACTGCCTTTGCCATTCCCTGGTTCATGTGGAGCAGATTCACTTCTGCTGGGCGTAGTTTATGTGAGCCGGCAGCTACGTGAGAAATGGCCCTGGATAACCAGCACTCTCTCTAGTGATTCGTTTTTTATATAGGTGAAATGAACACTGTGGCTAATCCCAGGGAATATATTTTCAAACGTTATTAAAATAGATTCTGTAATTATTCAATTAGAAAAATACGTATGTTTTATATTTTGTGAAGGAGAGAAAAGATTTAAAGCTATTCTCTGGCCTTTAGCCTTTATCTTTCCTATGTTTTAACAGCTTTATCTAGATATGATTTAAGTGCCATAGATTTACCTGTTTTATGTGTACAATTCGGAAGTTTTAGTGCATTCGCAGTGTTGCACAAACATCACCATGATGATTTTAGAACATTTTCAGCCCTCTAAAAGGAAAGCTTGGGTCCATTTAGATTCCCTCTCTACCCCTACCCGCAGCCTTAGGCAAGTACAAACCTACTTCCTGTCTCCTTAATATTTGCTTTGAGGACATATCTAACCTTCATCTTTTTAAAAAGGTAGAAAATGGAATTACTATGATACGAAGATTTGATATTTTGAAACCTAACAAAAGCTATGTAGGATTGTGCACAGGGCTTATTTTCGAAAGGAGGTGAACTTAGAAAAATTCGGGATGGATAAAGATTCCGTTGCCAATTTCCAATGCACCGAACCATTCATGACGCAAAGAAGGTTAAACAGAAGCCATATAAATGCACATCACAGAGAGCTGCATTGAGATGCGGTTCACAGGTTCACGAGACATACAGCAGATCATCTTTATATGGAGGGCCAGTCTGTGGGTCCTGTGTAACAGAGGGAGCATGGTCACTGGGAGGTAAAATAACCAGGGAAAGACAAAAACGGTGTTTGTGCAAAAATACCTTGGTAGTCACTCTCAGACTCATTCTGAATCTGGTCTCTGCATTTCTTACAGTTTCTGTCTAGAGAAGAAAATGATGTTTTTCTGTCATGAATAGATTAGGAAAACCTTTGTGGGGAAAATATCCAAACAAGGATTCAATCAATATAGGTGGGTTTAAATGACTTCAGCTCAACTTAAAAGACACCATTCAAATCATGGAAAACAAAAACAAAAACAAAAAATCAGCCATCCCTGTTTTTATGTAATGTGACTATAACTTGATCATCAAACACTGAAATAATACATGGCAAGCTTATAGGCAATTTAACCGGCCTGAAATATGTGGACAGCTTCTATAGAGCCCTGTGTGTCTTCACGAACATAAGTTGTAATTTCCAAAGCTTACATAGTATAATGTATCTATCTTAAAAATAAACAACTAAGGCATTTCTGACAAAATATGCCTTCAGTTAGGTAAAATAGCCCTTTGAAGTTAGGAGAAGGAGTCAAGAGGAACAGAATAATTCATCACAGTATAACTTCATAAATTCACATGGAAATGGAAGCCCATGTGAAATTAACTGGCAAAAGAATAATTTGTAACATTCGCTAGCATATTCAAACTCAACTCTTAAGTAGCCTCTTTAATAGTAGCCAGGAGTGTCTCCAGATGGTGTCAAGTATCTAAGGCCCTGGTAGATATGACCCCTGTAATGACAGACCAAGAGCTTTTCCTTCATTGCTGTGCACCAGTTAAACATGCTGATGAAAGATCCACGTGGGGCTCTTTGGCCCATCTGCCCTAATATTTCATCTCTGAGTTCCCTGGTTCAAACTCGGGAGGGTCATCCCTGACCTATCCAGTGCTAAGTTTGAGTACCCAAATACTACGTTAATGACAGAGCATGTATCAGCATGTTTACATTATATTTAACAGATAAAGAAACCATTGGCAGAAAGTGTACATTTATACTTGCAATGGAAGAGTGAAGAAAATAATTTTTTTTCTTGCGACGACACATATGGTTCCACTTTCATGGTTCTGTCTCTCTCCCGGGTTAATGACATCCCACCATATGCCCAAGAGCAAGAAGTGATGGAATGGACATGCTGCTCAAACAGACTGAAACAAGCTGAATCGTGTGTCCTCGGCCATAAAATGCCATTCAAGTGACCCCATAACTTGACATCTGCCCACATATTGGAGACATTTGGGGCCAAGTTGCCCATTTGTTTCTTTCTGATCGAAATGTAAATATTATACATGAAAACATTTACAAGTATAGTCTTCTTTTTTCAGAGGCTGGGGAAGGGCCAGGTCAGTCGGGTACCAGTTATAGCCTTGCTTTTTGATACTTTTAATGTGTCTTGATAAATTACATGCTTCACTTCAAAACAGTTAAGTCCCCGTAATTGACATGAATCTAGTATGTAATTTTTTTTTCAAAGTATTAAACAACCGTTTGGAAACATAATATCTTTTGTGCATGTCAGTAGGCCATTCAACCAGTATTTCTGGATCCTGGTTGACCTCTGCTTTTATTTGGCTGAGTCTCTCTACCTTGTGATACTCCACAGGGCACCTGGCATATGATGAGAATGGAGAGAAGAATAGAGACATGCAGTCTCTTGCCTCTTTCTTTCAATAGAATTGCTTTTTAAAAAATCTGTCAAAGTGGTGTCACTGGTGTTTCCTTAATGTTTATTCAAATGGAGCTATTTTGTCATTGACAAGTAGCAAGATAGTGATACTGAAAAGCCCAGAGTTCAAACAGTCCTGCTCATTGTGACCTTTTGGTTTTTGTTTACAAGAGAAATGCTGCAATTGATACTCGCAATTTCTGTACTAAACTTAATTTGCCTTTCTTCATGCCTCTATATGTTTATGCCTTTAGCTCCATCTGTCCACAGAAGAAAATGTGGTGTTAAGTGACACAAAGTAAGGGTATTGAAAGGAAAATGAAACTTGCAAGAAAGCTGGGAGTTTCCTCTTCCCCCTCTGCAACTTCATGACCCCATCCTGGTTTTTATTTGGGGAATCAATTATATTGTTGCTATTTCTCTGTGGAGGAAGCACAATGTTAGAGGAAGATCCTAGGAATGTGTGGTCCAAATGCTGTGTTCTGAGCATCCCATTAGCGGGCTGATTCAGAATCCACCTGATAGGATGACTGATCCAAGTGTAGGCTTTAGTTGTTTACATAAAAATTGGTTTAAATAGTCACGGAAATGATCTGACAAATTTGGCTGAAATTGTTTTATTATTGTGTGTATCTGATAGAGCTAAACATGGAATAACACGTAATGAAACAAAACTAAAGTTGATGGTTATTTGTTGTTGTTGTTGTTTTTAACATGCCTGAGCTTTATGGCTTTCTGTTGGAATTAGAATAATATCTGAATCTTTGCCATGTTTACAAGGGCCCAAATAATCTCGCCCCTGACTATGTCTCTGATGCCATTTCCTTCCCAGATTCCCTTGCTCATTTCCATAAAGCCACATGGATTCCCTTACAGGTGTCTGCCTGAACCAAGCCCGTTCCAGCTTAGGGCTTTGTGCACATCTGTCTTCTGCCCTCATGTTCTACAGGGCCTCTTCCCTCTCTCCCCTCAGTCCTCGATTTAGATGCCACCTTCTCAACAGGCTTTTCTTAAGCACCTGTGAACAGTAGCACCCTGCTTGCCCACTACTCTTTGTCTCCTTAAACTGTTTCTTCATAGCACTTATCATTTCTTGGCATTTATTACAGCTTTATTTTATAGTCTGTCTTCTTTCCCCACTAAGAAGAAAATACCATAAAAGAGTTGTTTTGTTCATCGTCTTATTAGCATTATATTATTTATCTCACTTTTAATAGTTAAACTGGCTTTTTATATATTCTTCAATTAATAATATTCACTTGTTTTAAGATAGAAATGTTCTGTTGTCCAAATGTACCACCTTTTAAAGCAAGGCCAAACTATGATCTTTTCATATATTAATTTCATGTGTCACTACACTTAATTCATAAGAAATCCAGCACCTAAGAGAACATTATTAAGGTATTTTTAAAACTATATTTCTTAATATGAAAAAAAAACACATTTATTAAGCATTTACTATATGCAAGGCATTATACTAGTACTTTGATTCATCTTCAAATTAACCTTGTAGGGTAGATGGTATTATTACTGGCATTTTACAGAAAAATCAATAAAAAGAGAACTGGGTGATAATGAGAAGAAGGTGGTAAAGAGGGAGGTTTTTAAAATACAAGTAACAGGGGTTATGATTTAGGCACGAGTACAGGGATTTGAAAGAGGTGGTAGGTGCTGACATTTAATAGGAAAAGGGAAGGGCCTCCCTTTCAGAGTACGAGGAAAGGAGGAGAAAGTATTAGTTGCGGTTGCAGTTTGTTTGGTTATAAGGCACACCAGATTTCTTCCCTGCAAGGCTTTTGTTATCTTCTCAGAGTCCGAGAAAATGTTTGAGGAACACAGAAAAAAGTTATTGAAAGACTGCAAGGGAAGAAGAGGGACCGCGGGCTAGGGAAACAGACTAGGGAAAGCAGCACTGAGCATCCAGATGAGACTAGAGATTAAATTTTCAAGGGCTCCTGGCTGCACATGGGTGCCATTACTTCCAGTACCCCTTGGCAGCCTGGACGTGCACGTTAAGAATGTCAGCTGTTGGATTCATCTAGAGATGAGGTTTCCGTGATGTGTGAAGCAAAGGAAAGTGGGGAAAGGGAGTTGAGGATCCTGGTAAGAAGTAAAGGGTCTTAAGTGAAAAGAAAGGAAAGGAAAGATAGAAGGATGCTGATGAGTAGGAGGAATCCGAGGGGTAGGAACAGAGCACTACTGTCCACCGAAACATTCTTTAATGATGGCAGTGTCCTAGGTCTGTTGTTGTCCGGTATGGCAGTTACTAGTGTCACATGGGTGTTCGCACTTGAACTCTGGCTGGTGAGACTGAGAAACGGAATTTTTAATTCTGTTTATTTTTAATGAATTTAAATCTAAATAGGTACGCATAGCTAGCGACTACCATATTGGATTGCTTAAGGACTTAAGGACTAGAGATGAACTACTTACTATACGAGAACAAATTCGTAGAGAGACAGGAGAAGGGGGAACTGTGTTCAGAAAGTGATGTTGTTACCTCCCAAAACATCTGTTCCCCTCCTCTTTTTTAAGGCCTCAGTTTTTATTTTGCTATCTACACTTCATGAAGCCTGTACGTGGTAGGAGGAGCCAAGTCTATCCCTGGTTCTAGGGGTTTAGATATATGTCTTAGACTTCTGCTGATCAGGTCACAGTAAACCAGTCATGAGCCAATGTCCCTAGTTCTGGGGTGAACCTCAGACCCCATGTGTATCAGTGAGAGTGAAGAAGACCTTTTCTGGAAATTTCAGGGAAGGGACTTTCTCTCTCCTCCTCTATGGCATAGCACACAGTGTGAACAATACATAATTTGTCACCCTGAGGGTACTGCCAAGGAATTCAGGAGGCAGATATGGAAAGAAACTGGATCCCATAAAATCATATCAAGGCACTGAGTCAGTCTGGCCCTGAGGTCTATCCTATGTGTGGGCTTTTCTATTTCATAACTCAGTAAATCACCTTTACAGCTTAAACTAATTTTTGTTACCTGCAGTATACAGATGCTTATAGGTGGTGTGTCTGAGTTTATAATTTCAGAGATGGAAAAAATTCCAGGAGTTAAAATATTGATTGTGGTATGGAGTGACAGTATGGTAGAGTTGAAGGCCAATGAAGATTGAGAGGTCAAGCATTTGAGAAGCCAGAATATTGAAGGTTGCCCTTGCCATCCATGATGATAGCAGGATTTGGGGTTAAGCAGAACCATGAGTTAGGCGACAGATGTGAAGTAAGCATTGACTGAGATTTCAGTGAACATTGCAAGGAAGTGATGGTGGGCATTGCTTAAAGGCATTAGCTTTCTTCACTTCCCCTTTCCTCTCTCCTTTCCTTAATGTGTGTTTTCAAAATGATAAGAGACTATATATACATACACACACATATATATGTGTGTGTGTAGACATATATATATATATATGAAAAGATACATTATATATATGTGACACATTATATATATAGCTATCTATCTATCTATCTATCTATAGAATAGAGAGAGGCACACTGAAAATGGAGGCAAAGGGAATATAAGGCATAGAAGGCTTGGCGAGATAAGATGAAGCTAGGGGTGAGGTCAGTGCACAAAATACACACTAGAACATCCAGAATGTTTGCTGGAGCTAAGCCACAGTTTGGTTCTAAGTTTTCTATTCACTCATGGTCTGGCCTTTTCTACTTAATCTCTACATATGAAGCTTTTATAAGGTCTGGCAGCTTTATCAGCCAAGCTCTCCTTTAATTATTAGTTTCCATTATGTGCCCAAGGTCAAAGAGCTAGTAATAGAGCCCAGGTTTTGAAAAAAAAAGCTCCAAATTTCCGGCCCTGCAGGCTTCCCACTAGACCACATTGCATCTCGAATACAGAGTAATTTCGCGGTAGACGTCCTTTTTCCTGGACTGCAGGGTCACAGGAAAACCAAAGAGCTACTGGGGTATTTTTGTTCGTGACTCTGAACCCTGGTGACTGAGGATGGAAAGGAGTCTGACAGACGCACCAGGCCCCTGGTGGACCATGTCTGGACAGCCTGGCCTTAGGAAAGGAAGTACTCCTGCTACTGATCTCCAGGGAGTCCCTGTGCTAAGGAAGCAAATGCTCTACACGTCAGAATTAAGGTGGTTTGGCAGAGGCATGGAGGAGGGGGAAACGCAGTGTGCCAATCCCCACTCGCCCTGGCAAGTTTGTGCCCTTGCTGGCTTGAAAGATAAACATCTGGCCACATCCTGTCTGTGAGCAACCTGTTTGCCTGCTGCCTCAGTTCACCGCCCTACTCCTGTCCAGCCCATCTCCAACTCTAAAATCCTTGTGAAGTCCAGCCCCCGTTTTATCCAAGAACTCAGTATCTATGTGAGTAAAAACATCTCCCTGCAGACTACTTAAAACACCAGGAATCCGAGCCACCGTTTTCCTTCTTATCTGTTCCTGGATGCATTCTTCCACACAAGGGAGGGTCCTACAATGGGGGCTTCCATGTAGATGCTGGGTTCCTGAGGTGTATCCGAGGTTGTTTTGAGGGGGATGGAGAAAAAACACAAGTGCACCGTCTGTCCTCCTGGTCATATACATCCGCGTTAGGGACTCTTGGGTGGAAGAATGGTGCAGTCATTCAGTGCATTGGTAACCTCCCGCATTTCTTCCAGACCATTGTTTTTAAAGTTCACCGGGTTCCGATTCGTTCGGTCCCACTGATGCATGCATACGTGCTCATACCACGTCCCTTCATGTGATGCGTTACAGGGGTGTCACGAGCCCCTTGAGAAACTCACACTTGGATCACCAGAGGAAGAACTTTAGTTCTCTATGGCTATTTTGGACAGCTTAGGCAGTATATGCTAGAGATTCTAAAAATAAATTGTTGAAAAATGCACTGACCTCCTAAGTGTCTGGAGACATAGGTTCTTGTCCCAACTCCACCACTTAAAAGCTGTGTGGCTTTGGGCTCTATATCTGTTTCCTTGGTGTGACATGTGGAAAATAATTCCTGCTCTGCCCATCTAATGGAATACGAGGATCGGATGAGAAATATATGAGATTTTCTATGTAATCTAGAAGGGACAAAGTCTCCATAACAAGAAACGAGATCAGACCTACTTGATTTGTGAAGTTCCTCCCTGTCGTATGTTTCTTGCTCTTGCGGTGTGCCATTCTCCTCAGGGCCGGGGCCGAATCCCGACCTCCTGAGTCCTTCTAACTGGGTAAAGGTTCCAGTAAATGTGTCTGACTCTAGATCCTTCGCAGCAGTTTTAACCATCTTTATTACATATGTCCTGAGTATATTGCTAGACATTTGTTCTAAAAAGAGGACCATTTGGAGATAAAAATTAGAAATGTTTTGCTAATGATTAGATAAGGAATTAGGTTCAACATTAACGATTGACTGTTTATAAACTCACATATTAGTGCTAAGTGTGGCATTTGTGAGTTCTCCATCTCCTTCTTCCCAACATAAACACACAAATGCATACAACGAAATAACGTGGATCTTCTTGAACCAGGTGAGGCAGCATTTCATCCCTCCTTTAAATCACTGCACGTGGGTATAGACCAGGGTCACAGACACAGAGTTGTGTGTGCTCATCATATAGGATCTTATAGATAATGTGCATGGGTCTCTAACCTCCTATAAGAGAGTCTCATCCCTGCCACCTCGTTAGGACCATGTTTAAAAATGGGGGGTTACTTGGTATATTAAAAAATAAAGTCATATACAATAATTATTCTTACTATTAAATAAGAATAGCAGTGCTTTACATCCATATCTTGCACACAAAGCCCTTTATGTCCATTATTCTGCATTTGGCCATGTCAAATATGACAGGATGTGTTGGGAGGCCTGATGGGCTTATAGTGGGTGAACAGAAGCCAACTTGATGGGAAGGGCAGAGGGAGGCAAAGGCTCCATCCACTCCTGTTAGAGATGAGGGGCTGTAACCCCACAGGTCAATGGGCCAAGGTCCCTCTATCCCCACTGATGGGAGTCAGTGATTTATGTGGTCCTTACTGCAGGGCAGGAAGGTGACAGGAGTTGCTCAGGGAATTCACGTCTAGACAGGGCGGTGTCCGAGGAAGCCGGTGCTCTCCTCCAATTAATCTGAGAATGCTTTGGCAAATTTCGTTCTTTTTATACCCTGTGGGGAAATGAGTCTGTTTTTGCCTGTGACAAAACCCATAACTTTAGGATATTGTTGAATGAGCAGACCTGGATTATTTTTAGTTCTCCTCTCAAACTTTCTTATTCCCGTCCTGTTGGTGAAGAGCCGAAGAGGCCCAATGTCAGAAAAAGAGTAAAAACAGGAATGCATTAGATACTCTTCACAGCGAGATCTTACTGAAAGCTCACCAAACCTCTGTGGTGTGTGCCCGTGGGTGCCCTGTAGACTTCCACTCCTGGCCTGAGGCAAACAGGGACGCAAGGACGGAAGGATCGCCGCTTTATCAATTGTCTTCGGGGACTGTGCCTTGTGCCCCATGCTATACAGGCATTCACTCTGATTAGTCACTTTAGAAATTTTATTAAAGCTTTATTAAATCTTAACAGCCATTACTGGAGAAGCCAAGTTTTGAGAGCAGAACGTTATTTTTTTTTTCCATGCAAGAGAGGGGGGAAATGTATCTTATGCAGTAAAAGTGAAGAAATCTGAGGAGCCCCATTTAAGTGTTTTCCTCCTTTCCTCCGGAGCCCCCATCTCTTCCTCCATGGGCAGCAGCAATACCATGACGATGAGGCCAAAAATATTTAAAAACATTTTAAAGTTACCACCGAAAGGAGAAAACGGTACATTTACACTCGTCTTTCTCCACTTAATGGCATTACCAGAGATGCCTTGTCCCCCTTGGGCCATAAATTGAGACATCACTCAACAGTTGTCCTGGCCGATTTCCCCCAGAAAGGCCACTTATGAAGTGACTAATCATATCGGAGGCTAATTTACTGAGCATTTAAAGCCCTTGGGTTGGGGGGATTAGGAGACTATGAACCTGGGATACAATCCATTATGCCCCCAAACTGAGGACTTGGGTCTGGCTCGTCCTTGCACCCTCTCCAAGGAGACAAGGTCATCTTCCCTCTCCCATCAAACTGCAGAAATCACTGCCTGGTTGGGGAAAGCCGCCATATTAGGAGCTTTAGACTAAGACGGGCAAAAGCCCTGGTCTTTCTGGTCTGGAATGGACATTAACTTTTCCCTGGGCAGCTTTAGTAGGAGCACTGGGGTACGCTTGAGGTCAGAGAGGAAATGAAGATTATAAGTGTAATGTAATATTCATTTCCTCAAATTTGGATAACCCAGTGACTTAAATCAAGGAGACCTTAATTCTGAACCCTACATGGAGCCTCCTCATATTCCAGAGCTCACCTCCCGAGCCACCTCTCTCCCCTACGTACTTTCTGCTCCCGGAAAGGAGCTTGGCTATAGGGAAAGCTATTAACATTCATGTTCTTCTGGAAGTTTGTGTCATAAAGTAAGGGGCCTGACCTCTTTGGAGGAGGGGAGCCGATGACGGGCTTTCTGGAGAGGTGGGGACATCACTCCCATCTTCTACCATACCAAGTGGTAATGTAGACCATTCTACCGTATGTTTGCCCCCCACCTTCATGTGCCAGTATGTTCTCATACCCCCTCCCAGGGCTATTTTTGGCCAACTGGCAGCTATACGGTAATGCAAGTATGATTTTGTCAAGCTGTATATCCTTACTTGATGATTACTTTCATAGCAGCTTTTTTATCTCTTGTAAAAGTCTTGGAAATACTTTAGGACGGGGGGTTGCATATCCACTCACAACTTCCAGACTTAAAGTGACCTAAAGATAAAGGAACTTAATTAAAGAGAGCGTCACCTTGTAGCCACGCCTTACACCTGAGATGCACTACCACTGTTGATTGAGATTGAGCTGACTAGAACATTAGTAAATTGATTAATATCACAAGATGACTCAGCAAATCTGTGACACCTTCTTGTTGGTATCGGACTGCTTTTTAAATGTCTTGCTGCCGGATATTCAGTTTGAGTTGAGGGAGAGTGCAGTATGTTCTGTGAGTGAATTCCAGCTACACACAAGGGAGAAAAGAAGTGGGGTGTGGGGCAGAGGAAGCAGCTAATGTGCCAGAGTGTCTATGAGTGTAAAGTCACGTACTTGAGTGTTCTGGTGCCAAGAAGAATTAAAACATGCAGATGCCTTTGTGCAGAAGTGACCACATTATGCAAGACAACATAACAACACTCCTGTGCTGGTATTAAAGGGTTCTTTGAGTATGAAGTTCCTATAAAATGACTAATCCCAAATAAAGAAAATTCTTAAGTGTTTCTGAAGAATTCAATTGATTGTATGAGCGTCACAGCCTTTGCTTACCTACCTTGACTGAAATTCTTAACCCAGTTTTTCTAAACACGTTTCTAAAGGCTAAGAAACTCCATCACAAAGTTTTCATTCTCATGTACAATTAAAAGAGATATATAACAGTGATAGAAATTAAAGTTAATATTCTATCCCCAGACATGAGAGTCAGTAGAATTAGATGAACAACTGTCTGGTGGGCAGTGGGAAGAAGGAAGTGTTTTAAGCCATGTTAAACAATTTTATTTTATTCCGCAAAATCAGTAGTGAGAGATGTGATAATGAATAAATTCCTGTGAAGCTTAGAGTTTACAAAAGATACAAACGTGTATAAAGAATGAGAAGGCATGACGGGAAAGTTCATCTACTGTGAGAGCACAGGAAAGAGAAAGCCTAGAGAATGGTTTATTGACATTCTCCTTCCATTTCAATCATCACTACCGTCGTGACACAAAAGCAATTTCAAATGTCAAAATATACTTATTGGTTGATGACAGTGAAGCTAATTCTACCAGTCATGTGATTGATCGTTAGGCTGTTCAGAGCATGGGCTCTGTTGCGTTTTAGTTTGGTTTCTAACTTCCTAACTTTGTGACCATGGACTATTTATTTTACTTCTTGTTGCCTCAGTTTCCCCATCTCTAAAATGGGAATAATAATAATACCTATCCTACAGTATCTACCTATCCTACAGGGTTGCTCTGAGGATCAGGAGGGCTTATATAGGAAAAGGGTTTGGGACAAACAAATGTTCAATGGGCTAGTTACTATTGTGGTATTATCAGCTCAACAGAAAGTGTGATGAATAATTTTCTACTTTGGGTACACAAGAGAAGAGCAACAACCACCAAACCCAGTAAAACTTGCCTGAGGTTCTAAAGGTCGATTCTGAATATTCTAAAGGTCGATTCTGATTGAATCTGAATATCCAGTCAGATCTGAATAGGGTCTAGTGCATATACATTGATGAAGTAGGAGTCTTCTGTAATGCATGAGCCCCAGGAAGACAGGAAAATGTCTTGTGGAATTTGCCCTTGCCTACACAATAGGCCAGTGGCTAAATTATTTTTAAAAGGCCCTTTGTCTCCCTTCCCTCTTCCTTCCCACCCCTTTTCCCTTTTTTCTCCTTATTTTCTAATTGGGGGCATGCTTTCATGAGACTGTGGTTATCTAACAGACATGCAAACAAGACGTTGCCATGCAGAGTGAGGAAAACAGCGTGTTCTTCTAGGGTGGCTACGACAGAAGGCGTAGAGTGAAGGCAGTCGGGGCAGATGTTTGCAGTGGGGGTGATGTTTGCGCTGAACCCCACATGATGAGGAAGCGTGGAACCTTCCATAATGGTACAGAAAAGATTGATGGGAATATCCACACCTGTCAGATGTGCTGATATTGACTCAAACATCAAGCTGTCTTCTTGTATGAGAACGTGACTTTATCATACCACCCTGGACAAGGAAAAAAAGGAAAAGAAAGAAAAGCCCCCAGCCATTCTAGATAAGTAGGATTGAACTGATCACACAGTGCCATTTTCACATTTTAATTCAAAGAGAAATGACGTGATAGAATATTCCTTGGGAATTTTAAGGCAAACTGGAATGCATCATATTCCTCTATTTCATCTACTCACAATTTCTTAACTTCATCTTTGTATTTTATCTGCATAAAGGCTTTTATTTTTTAAAGGGTTATGGCCCCCATTGGAGATTTATAAGCTGGAAAGGGTTAGATCCTCTCCAAAACAGACATGAAGAGTTGAAGTATGGAGGGCGGATTGAGTTTAAGTGCTTTTAGTGTTTATTTGAATGAAACACGTCCACTTTTCATGCGTTTACCTAATGGCATTTCAGAGAAAGAGTAGAAAGTTTATAGCAGAGAAAAATCTTACTTCTTGAGGGATTTGTGTGACAGGCAGTCACTGAATCAGACAAAATAAATTAACAAAAATTTAATTAGCTTGTATCATTCTTGTCAAAACTGACAACTAAAACATGGAGAAAAGATCATGTTTTCTCCAGAGAGTATGTTTTTTTTTTTTTTTTTTCGTCTGAAGAGAAACTTTGACTTCTACAACTATTTATAGATTTCACATGGACTGCTGTTTCCTACATTTCAGGAAGATTCAGGAGTTAAGTCACAGATGACCAGGGGACTTTCCCCCCAGTCCCCACCCAGGATCTGTAGAGCCAATGCCTATTTCTATGCATTTTAGCTGTAGAGTTTGCTCTCTGACCCTCTCTCTTTTTTATGGGGTTTCTGAATGAGAGTACAAGGGTTCTCACCTGGGCAAGCTCTGTCTACCAGCTCGGCAGCTGCCACAACTTGTTGGTGCAGGTAGCCCACCGGAGAGTATTAGCAAGATGACCCAAAGCAAGTTATTACAACCTATAAGTCACTGGATGTGGGAATTATCCACCCCTGGGGCCACGTGGGAAGTGCCTCTTCCCTTTTCCCCTTCCCCATCACGCTGCTGCTACGATATCAGCAGACCTCAGGGCTGCCTCCAGGAGATGGAGCTGTGAAGGCCCGGAGCGAGTTTCAGAGACAGAAGTTTTTATGTTTCTAGGCACTACCACAGCAGCAGCACCACCAGCACCACCAGCACCAACCCAACTGCTCCAGGACCTCACCGAACCCCTGCAAAGAAGGGTCCAGCAAGTCTACCTACCTCTTCTCTCCCAGAGTGCCTGCCTCGGCCTCTCTGCTTGTCCTCACCTGAAACACTCCCACTCTCTCACTTGGGTCCCTTGCTTCCAGCGGGGGACCTTATATAGAAAGTGACCAGAACTAGACTGAGATCTGCTTGTAGTGGGGACAGCTACCTCTTTGGCCAGAGTGGAGATGCCATTTCTAGATCGTATAGCTGGAGTTTTAAAAATGCATTTTCTTAAAGAAAAATCCCATGACATTTCTATACACTTGTGGTGTTATAGATCAACGAACATTTAAAACTCGTCTGGAAGTCATTATTTTGAAACAGAGTGAAGCAAGAAGTTAAAATGTTTATTCTCATAAAAACAAACCTATATAAAGGAAGGCATGCTAGAATATGTTTACAAACTTCCGATGCAGACATAGGGTGAGCCATTTGGCTTAAAGAAAATCATGGCAGTATTAATTAGCATTTGCAAATTGCTGGCAGAGTATTAAGCATTCCTACGTGTTACACATATCGCGATCTTTGGGGCGTAAGTTCGATTGTCTTTATTTCACAGATGAGGGAACAGGAGTTTAGAGCCCAAAGTCACACAGTTTGAAAGTGGTAGACTGTAGATATTTATAGCTGCTAACCTACCCTCCTCCCCGCTTCTGTTTGAGTTGATCATGTATGATATAGTTTCAATACAGAAGTGAGACACTTAGGAAGAACGTCACTGCTTGGGTTGTATCATCTTCTACAGTAAAAAAAAGAAAAATGCATTCTTCATAGTCATTCCATAATCACTGGTTCTCTACTGGGGATGTGTTTGTCACCTCTGCTCCCTGCCCCCAGGAGACATTTGGCAATGTCTGGAGAAGTCTGGGTTGCTACAGATGCATCAGGGATGCTACTGACATCTACTGGGTAGAGGCCGCGTATGCTGTTAAACATTCTGCAACGCACAGAACAGCCTTCCGCAGTAAAGAATTATCTGGCCCAAATATCAACAGCAATGAGATTTTGAAACCCTGGTATAAGTGAAAGTATTACACAGTATTCAATATATAAAACCTAGAGAAAACATTCAGGTTCTAAATGAATTACTTATTTTTATATCCTTGCTTATTTTCTTTATTATACTAAATTTATCACTTACTTTGTGTGTTTTCCTATTATATATACTATTTGGCACCAACATACCCGTTAGTAAGCTCTGCCTCCCAAGACATACCATAAGCCCCTCAGGGAAAGGCCCACACGTTCTGTTTGCTTGTGACTATCATGAGTCCAGTAGAGTCTTAGAAGATCCATAATCAGCACTTCTGTTTGGAAACAAAACTTATTTCCAATCAGAGGTAAAGCAGTCATGGTTTGTAAACTGTCAAGGGGATTTGGAAACCATGCCTTTCAGCAAATACTACTGAGTAGAAAGACATCTCATTTATGAGGGGGAGCACGCTTTAGAGGAGGGTAGGATGTGTGATTGCAGCAGTGACATCTTTAGCAAAAGTCCTAGAAACATGGAAAGTATTGTATGTAACAAATTATCAATTTTATACACAGAAATCATAATTTTCAGCCTCAGAAGGTACCTAGAATGTGTATTTTCTCTAACAAAATAACACATGCTCTATCCCAGTTTCTCTTCTCCATACTGTTTTTTTTCTCTCTCTCCCCCTTTATGGAGAAATATTGAGCGAACATTTACTTAGCAATTAGGACTTCATGGCAAAACTTTCAAAGCTGTGCTGGGCAGAGAGTCAAAACCTACATTTGGTGGCAAGGTTTTAAGTGCCCACAATGAACAGGAGTCTGTATAGTTTTCCTCTCCCTCACTGGGTGGCTTTAATGCCATTTCTAGAAACAAAAGGATGAATTTCTGGGATATGCTGGGAGAACCTGTCTGGGAGAATTTTGCTCTCAGATTTTACTAGAATTTCCGTTATTTTTGGTTGGTCGGCATTTTCATTATTTAGAGATGCCCTCAATGTGGGTGGTGATTATATGGAAAACAGTAGCAAATGCCAAATAAATTCACAAGTCTGGTTGTATTTCTAGACAGTGATTACTGCTGCAGGGATTGCCTTTCCCTAATCGGAATTTTCACACTGAGCAAGAGAATAAATGGGGTGACCTTTGTATTTTTGTTTTTATTTTTGTCAGTGGCTTGTCTTGCCCACCTGCATGTGTTTTAATTACTTTGTGGATTAGCCACAGAGAACATTTAGTCCTAGGTTATTTTAATTTCCTATCTCTGTATCTACATGTATATCCGTATGCATCTGGCTTCATTACTTAAAATTTATGTGTCCTAGAAATACAAATTGATCTGTCCCAGGAAGCAGGCCCAGGTAGCCAGCCCCCAGACAAAACTTTGAAGTGAGTAAAGTTACAAAATTCCCTTTTCATGCTTGCCACTTCACTCCAGAGGTCTTTGAGGCTGGTGCGATCTTGAGCTACGATGCGTTCTCTATCCAAATTTCTCCATTAGTAGTTGAGGAAACTGAGGTCTAGATCTGTCCAAGGTTAGCAAGAAATTAGCAGTAGGACTGATGTTAAATTCCTATTTCCTGGCTCCTCCCAGCTATCGAAATAGCGGGGTGATGATTGTTTCTTAGGGAAGCCTTTGAAAATATGCATTCTTTAGGTAGGAGGTCCTTCCAAGTTGAAGACACTCGGACTCTGGTGAATGACATCTGGTCCCCTTCCCCCACTGCAGTTCTCACTCCTTAATTGATCAGCTCTTGGCTACTGTCATGCTGAAAAACAACAGCCTATAGGAATTCACTCTTCATTTCCTATCCCTGAAAACATCTCATTGATTCACCTAATATCAACTCTGTGTTTTGTGCCAGGCACTAGCACAAATGAACTACAACGACAAAAAAACAAAACAAAACAAAACAAAAAAACCCCAAAACTGGACCCCCTGGACGTCATGGAGTTTACAAGTTTAGTTTGCTTTACGGCTACTTAAGCTACCAAATCCAGAGCCCATGTGACTGCCTTTATTATGGCGGAATTTTTACCTTTTAAAAAAAATCCTCATGATAGTTGATGTGAATGTATAGATGTGTCCTTAGGCTAGTGGTTCCACATGTGATAGTTGATTTATGGTTAATTGGGGTTTTTGCAATAAAATAAGGAGACATGACTATGGAGTATTAGCATATTTTAAAGAAAAATTTGGAAATCATTTCATTTTTTATTTGTTTAAAATTTATTTGAGAGAGAGAGAGAGAGAGAGAGGGCTAGCAGGGGAAGGAGGGAAGGGGGCAGTGGGGCAGAGAATGAGAGAGAGAGAGAGAGAGAGAGAGAGAGAGAGAGAGAGAGAGAATCTTAAGCCACTTCATGCTCATCATGGAGCCTGATTTGGGGCTTGATCTCATGCCCCTGGGATCATGACCCAAGCCAAAACTCGGAGTCAGATGCTGAACCGACTGAGCTACCCAGGCACCCTTGGAAATCTTTTTATTTCATTTTTACAAAAGATCTTGTGTTGGTATAAACCAGAAATGGTACTGTGACAACTCCAACTTAATTACACAGCATTTGAATAGAAGAACAATTTCTATGAAGTAAATGGGGAGGGAAGAGTGGAATGTGGGGTAGAGGGAGAAGGCTGTGTGAACACCGCCGTCAACACATTAACTCACATTACACTGGTTTTCAAGGACAAACTCTGGAATCCTGTTCAATAGCTGACAGACACCAAATATGAAAGGAAATATGCTCTCAGCCTTGCTGGGTTCAGTCAGCTTCTTATACCTTTAACTTGACAGTCAAAGACTAAATATAAAGATGGTATAAAGACTGTAGACATCTTGAGGATGAGAAAGAGATAGAGATAGAGATAGAGAGAGAGCAAGAGAGAGGGCAAGAGAGGGGTTTATTTTCAGGAGGCTGTTTAATTTCAAGAGATAGGAGAATGTAACTACCAGATGGTCCCGAGACGGCAAAGATGGCTCACAGCCAGCATAAGTTGAGTGTTGGAAATGGGTCTGTTTTCTCCTTTCTGTCAGCATCACAGACAGGGTGCAAATAGCTAAAGATCTAAGAAATGCGACCATGCCCAATATCTTGTCTAACGAGCAGACTTCTTCACTCATCTTTTACTTTTTAATTTTTTGTCCTTTTAAAATATAAGTTGCCTTGCTTTTAGGCTCCTCCATCTGGGGATCTGTTCCAAAATTGAACTTATGTTTGTAGATGACAGAGAAATGGATATATTTCACTTCAGCCTCAAATTTGATTGTAGGGAAATAGATGTTTTCTATTTTGTTTCAGATTTCCTGCTGCTGTCAAGAATGCATTTTATGGATGTGTTTTATTTACATCTAGCTTTTATTTAAAGTGAACAAAATAATTTCAGCTTTGAACTTTTTGAAGAATCTATAGCTCCTAATTAGTGGGCCACATTGTGTCATGTAAACTAGCTGTTTTATCACACATTTGAGGTGGAAAATAAAGAAGAGGGGGAAGGGGAGGGAAGAGAATAAATATAATCCACCCACATCCTACACAGCGTGGAAGCCACACACCACACTGCAAAACTCAGTGGAATGTTAATCTCTCTGATAAGGTCTTTATAAATTCTAAAATGGACCAAGGTCTCTTCAATAACAAAAGTATCTCAAAATGCCCCCAATACCATGTATCTGAATATGTTTCCAGCTGCGTATAGCATGTAACATAGTTGCCATTGTGAGTCCCTGTTCTCTCAAGGCTGTTCCTGCAAGAACAAAGAGCACTTGACTCAGAAGTAACCCATTTCAAGAGATTCCAGAACTTGCAGGCAGATGTTGCTTTTCAGTGTCTAGTATGTTTTAAAATAACTCAAAAGACTAGTGAATTATACATTCCCAGGTATTACGGATTTGTTGCATTTCATGATGTTTCAAGATCCTCCCCCCACCCCCCAAGAATTCCAGTGCTTTTTTCTAGCCACTTTTTTGTAGAGTCTACTCTCAGGGAGTATAAATACCTGATAACATTGTCCACTTGGGATATTTGAAGCTGTATCCTTGTAAGAACAAGATCCAGGAATCAGGTTTACATCACTTGGTAGAAATACAGTCTTCTGAGTACATGTGTAATCATTTTTATTATTTATTCACACCTCTTCGTTTGCTTGTCTTTTTTGTTGTTGCTGTTTGTTTTTTGTTTTTGTTTTTGGTTTTGGTTTTTGGACTAAAATAAAGGCAAGGATCTATTTCTAGACCCCTTTCTGGCATTTAATAAATATTTGCTAAATGAGTGAGTATATGAATGATATATATAATATAACCTTAATTTTTAGTGACAGCAGGTAATTTACCCAAACTTTATGGTTTACTGTCCCAGTCACTTTTTATTTTTGGTAGTAGTGTCTGCAGTGACTGAGAAAATGGGAAACGACCCTTATCCTACCATTTTCCTCTCAGATAGCTCAATTACTAGATAATAAAGAATAAGTTTTAAGACCTGGTAAGCAAGTCAGAGGAATATTTTTTAATGATTTTGACAATTTGGCAGGTTTTTAAGCATATTTCCTTCTTGTATCAATATCATAGTTATATAAGATATGTATATAACATTTATTTAATATTTTCCACCATATACACAATTGACAATTTAGAAAATAATCAAATATAAAGTTAAATATTTGAATGGTTTTGTATAATTGGAGTTAATTCATATATGGGTCTCAGAGTTCTGAATATAATAAGTAGCATTAGTGGAAACAACATATTTAAAACTTAATTACAGAACTGGCTTATGTTCACTTTTCAACCATATAAGTGTCTCCAGTAAGATTAAAACAAAACATTTGCTTTATTTTTCACAGGACATGGTTACTAGGGTGTTACGAACATTGCAAATTTTTATAAATCCATCTGTTTATTTTCCTTTGATTTCAAGGATTGCTGGACAGTTTATGTATCAACTTTGAATTAAATGATGTGATGGTCAATTTTAGATAGTCTCTGGTGATTCAGTCTCACACTATTCCAGGGGTTGCTGTGAAAGTATTTTGTAGATATGGTTAAAGTCTGTAAGCAGCTGACTTTCAATAAGAAAGATTATCCTAGGTCGTCTGAGTGGGCCTGATTTAATCAGTCAAATGTGCTTTAGAACAGAATTGACATTTTCCAGAAGACTAAAAAATTCTGCCTGTGGACTGTAGCTTCAGTTTGTACCCGAGAGTTTCAGCCCATCCTTTCTGATGGCCTGGCCTACCGATTTCAGATTTGCCTAGCCAGCCCTCATAATTGTGTGAGCTAATTCTTTGCAGTAAGATCCTTAATGTGTACCTTCCATTGGTTCTATTTTTCTAGTGAAATCTTGAGTGATACACATGGGGGTTATAGAGATGCCCCATAGTATCTTCTGGTTAATTTTGAGTGAATAATGAACATTTCCTTTTATCACTAAGTTTCTCTATTCCTAATAGTCAAAGGTACACAATACTTAATTTCTTAAAAAGCACTTAGGTGAAATTAATTAGAGTTAATTCTGTAGCAACATGAATAATTTCCACCTAAATTATTTGTATTCTAAGCTTAGGTTTTCATCTACTACAAGTATATTAGTTACCTCTTTCTGCATAGCTTATTGCCCCCAAATTTAGTCACTGAAAACAACACACATTTATTATCTTACAATTTCTGTGTGTCAGGAATCCGGGCACGGACAGCTGGGTTCTGTGCTTCAGGTTCATGGGCCGCAGTTAAACTGTCAGAGGGGGCTGTGGTCTCATCCCAAGGCTAAACTGGGGAACGACCCACTTCTAAGCTCCCAGTTTGTTGGCAGAATTTAGTTCCTCATTAATTTTTGACAGAAGGCCCCAACTCCTTGCTGGATTTTTGGATCGAGTCTGACCTCAGCTCTGTGCCATGTGGGCTTGGCGGCTCACTTCATCAAAGCCATCCAGAGAGAAAGCCTACATCCTTTTGTAACATAATTACAGAGGTGACATCCCAACCCTTCTGCCATATTCTGTTCATTAGAAGCAAGTCAGTAGGTCCAGCCCACACTGAAGGGAATGCTGATAAAGAGTGTAAGCCTCAGAAGCTGGAGATTATTGGGAGTCATCTTAGAAGACTGCCCACCATGTCAATTTTTTTTTAATAAGGCAAATGCACATTTGATTATTTCATATTGTAGGAAGCCACGAGATGCACAGTGACAGCAGAGAAGCCAGTCTCTGAGAAGAGAAAGCTATCACAGTCCAGGACCTGAACTTTCAATTTCCCCAAATGCTTATATCTGTAGCTGTGGTGAGAAAAACAGAGATCTCAAAATGTGTGCCCAAGTTTCTCAGCCCTCTCCACATTCCTCTGTCATTCTTAAAGACCCAAGCAATAAAAAATAACCCAACATCTGTGGTTGAAACCCGAGCCAAGTGACTATATACTTAAATGACTGTACCCTCACTAGGCAAGCACATCAGCAGTACAAAGAGATGAGAGAATGGGGATCAAGGAGTTGGAAATCTGGATAAATATACAGTAACTCTAACTAATTACTAAAGCCAAGTAGTATGTGTTGGCTAAGGAGAAAGTGTTACGGTGATGAGGAGGAAACCAACCAGATGGGGTCTGGATATGTTTGCTCCAGGCCCATGGATGTTGCCAAAGCACTATTTCAAAAGGTGCCAACATCAGAGAATTCCTCGGGGGAAATTCTTGTGCTGGGAAGAAGGCTGTCTTATTGTTTGTGAAAAACGCCTTCATATTTCAGGTCACAACACAGCAGTTCTGATGAAACTGGTTTGCAGAATGTAATCCTTGTCAGCCCACTTCCTTCTTGGAATTACAGAGTCTCAAAGTTACAAGGAAATCGAAGTATCATGTATTTCACGCTGTAACCTAGTGCAGATTCTCTTCTACCATGTTGATCGAAGGTCGTCTCTGTCTTCTTGAGTCCTGTAGTGATAGGGAAGTCCCTGAGTCATGAGGCGATCTTTTCAGTGTTAGACTGTCTCGTTGATGCAATATTTGTTTTCATGCTGAGTTGAAATCTGGCCCCCTGTCAGTTTTATTACTTGGTTCTAGCTTGGCTCTTAAAGACAGCGTAAAACCAGACGATTCCCTATTTGATGTCATGGACTAGCCAATACCAGAAATAGTTCTATAAATTTTTTTATTTGCCCTCTATAACCTACATGTCTTTTATGATACATTGTATTTTCCTTAGTGATTCTTTGTATGTTACTGCTTGCTGCAATGTTCCCTTCTCTCCATAAACTGTTCCTTTTAATAAGCTCTAATTTGTTAAGATCCATCTTAAAATATGAGCACCTGATTTGGGGACATCATTCCGGACTATGAAAATCATCAGGGAACTCTTCTTATGAGCTGTAAATAGTAATGTAAACAGTAATGTTAGGATATGGGCAGTAAATGTTATATTGTTGACTCATTTGATTTTCTGAAAAATGAAAAATGAAAATGAAAATTCTCCCTAAATTTATTTTCTCCTTCCCTTCCCTTCCCTCTCTCTCTCTCTCTCTCTCTCTCTCTCTCTCTCTCTCTCTGTTTTTTTCTTTAGCAAGACTATGAGAAAATAAATTTATATCTATTCTTATCTACTGTGTGTTTGACTCTCTTCTGGTACTTCATATGTGTAACTTATTTTGTACTTCTTTGAACTGTGGAAATAATTAGGATTTCTGTCCTTACAGATAAAGGAAACAGACTAGGAGAATTTAATAGGTTGCTCATATTTACACAGCTACTAAATATTAGACATCATTTGAATCCAATTCAAGGCTAGACAGGCTTCACACTTATCATATAGAGTCTTAAGGGGTTCCAGAGGTGACTTACTTAAAGCCTAATCATATAACTAAAAAAAGGATTTACATTATCTCTTAAGATCTAACTTGTCTGAATTGACCTAAGTTAATGTCAGGCAAGGGCTGGCAACCAGCTTCTTTCCATCATTTATGATTTCATGATTTCATCATATCATCATTGTGTAATTGATTAAAAGAAAAAGCTGCTTTGGATTTGTGTCCACATGACTTCCTCTTTTAGGTTTTCATTCATCATTCAGTGAGCTTGTATTAAATCTTCAGGTTGGTTATGTTGTTAAATGCCCTGTCCAGATTTGTGTCATCAGCAAATTAGATAATCTAATAAATAAATAAATAAATAAATAAATAAATAAATAAATAAATACACACACACACACACACACACACATGTAATATG
Source organism: Paguma larvata (assembly GCA_030068075.1). Classification (NCBI taxonomy): domain Eukaryota; kingdom Metazoa; phylum Chordata; class Mammalia; order Carnivora; family Viverridae; genus Paguma; species Paguma larvata. Next base: position 32,567,150 of record CM057843.1, read on the forward strand.
TACTGCTATGGAAAATAAATAAGATATATATATATACACACACACACACACACACACACATATATGTATATTTGCCATAGGAACATAATACACACATGAACACACATACATGCACACATGCAGTATTTATTTATTTAGTCTCACTCAATAATAAAGCCATTGAAAAGACAGAACTAGGAGAAGAGCCTTGTGGCAGATTATTAGATAATTATTTATGGAGTGGTAAAATACTCTTAATCAGCATTCTTAAGACATAACTTTTCACCCAGGTTTGACTACTTTGCATTAAGCAGCTCCTGCTGCCCTATCTATGACTGTCTAAAAACACAATGGTTAAGACTTTGCCAGAGTCAGTAGAAATTATGTAACCATTATTTCTTCAGACCACACCAGCCTAGGGATATGAATTGGGTCACATTTACATAAAAATCATGTATGCCCTCCTACATACTCTGCGACCTGTGGTCCCCTGCAAAGCCCTGTGCAGATAGCCGGCAAATTCTAATTCTTTCCAGGAATCCTTAGGGGGTGATCTTACTGGCTGTTGGGCATGAATGATCCTAGCTATTTCAAGCTAGGTCACCCTGGTGTTCCCTCCCTGACCCAGATCCGTAAAGATGTATGCTGCCCAGGCATCTGGAACTTGCTAGGCTGCAGGACAGCTCAACACAACATGACCCTGTGCCCACAGACACTTTTGCACTTTGTCCTGAAGCTGGCTTAAAGTTCAGAAGCCACCTCAGAGAAACTACCTCCCAATAGTGCTGGTACTTCTCTGGATCAGTTCCTCCAGTACAAAGGAGACCTGCTGCAGAAGACCATCCTGAAGTTCAAGGTACTGCTGCCAGACAGGCTCTATACACACACCCTAATTCGTCTGTGATCTCTGTGTCTCCCAGTAACACAACCAACACATTGTGCTTGGTCCTGAGGTCAAGAATACTTCAGTCTCATCCCTCTGTGTTACTCCATACATGGGTTTCAATATAGCAGTTATGTTTCTAAAATTTCTCAAGGGCTGTCTGAAAAGAGCTTTTTCAAGTTATCTCTATCTTTCGGCCTTCAGAATTGCATATATGCAAACTACAACCAGTTATCAAACAACATTAGGAGTTGACAATTGACTTTCTCCTTCATAAGAAGGATCAGGGTCCTCCATTAAGAAACTCATTTTCTAGAAGATGCCTGTCAGCAGAGCTGCCTTTGCCCAGGAACAAATATCTACTCACTGAATCACTGCATAAAAGTATAGATACTTCCAAATTTGATACTAATAGTTTCTTTAATAATGGAAAAGGGAGCTTTCCCTGGAACAATTTCCATCTCACCTGATATTATTAGAAATTTATTTCAACTTAGAGGCTTTTGAGGTGGCGAGGTTCATATGAGAGACCACTTGTGCTGGGCAGTGAGGTACCATCATGATGTCATGGCCAGCCAGAGGCATATGAGAGAGGGGCCAAGAACATCCTATGAAGTGTCATGGTGAGAAATACATCTACATTTCTCTCTCTCTCTCTTTCTCTCTCTTTTTCTCTCTCTCTCTCTCTCTCTTTTTTTTTTTTTTGACATTGTGATTTTCTTATGGCAGACTAAAGCTTTCTCCATTTCCCATTATGTGGGACAGCCTTGTGCTAGCTGTGCTCTGGAAAGCCAGAGTGTGGGGAGGCAACCCCGAAGTGGCAGCTGCATGGGGAACAGGGTAGAGATGGCGATGGGCTGGGAAGCCCAGGACAGAAGTCTGGGGTCAGGTGAGAAACAACCATCAGAACATAGAAACAGCGTTTAGCGACCCTCTGCAGTTCTTTCACAGGCTCTGGACACACTGAGGTACAAGATGGGTCCTCTGATCTTTGTTTTTCATTTATGACTCTGGAAGGCAAAAAACTTAGTGAAAGTTGAGTTATAAACATTTTCCATTATTTACTAGTTTCAAGATACTATCAAAATAGCAAATCCGTTTAGTTGGGCATGGCAGTAACTGAATTGGCTCTCTGTCCCAACATTTCTCTCATGCTGGCTGATTCACCTCTACCCATATTTCATGCATTTATAATGATGTCACATTGATTTCCAAAGAAGGTGTAAAAGTGTATAATTAAAAGCATGTATACAATAGAATCATAAAATTAAAGAGCCAATTAAGGACTAACAGTGGGAAATATAGCCATCTCTCGAATGAAGAAATTACTGCTCCTGAGCTTAAATTTCATCACCTTGTCAGATAAAACAAAAAAGAGAAGCATTACTTAGCATGAACTACTTACACATCAGATAACTCTCCAGGAGGGAGATGCTACTTTGTAGCACCAGTGAAGGACTTGTCATGGTAGATGACATGGTGTTGAATAGTGAGGTGGGCAGATTGATAGATCTTTTATAGATAGATAGATGTGTGTATGTAGGTATATCTATATCCATGTATGTAGATGTATGCATATACAGAAAAGGATGCAGTTAGCTATATTGCATATGGCTACATTATATAAAGATAAAATTACAAGAGGACACTTCTATAAGATCTGAAGTAGCACAGAACAGCAAATTGTTTTTTTTATTGCCTGATTTGATACAAAGGCTTATGGAATCTATAGAGAGACATACCCCTTACATTAGGTTTTCCAGAGGGCTCTTCAACTGAGATTTCTGACCCTCACTCCAGACATATTGAATCTAGTGCTCTGGGCAGGGAGGGGCAGTGGATTCAAGACTAAGGTACGTGAAGAGTTCCCGTGTAACTCAGATCTGCAAGTCAGAGGTTGGTACTACTACCTTGGATTATTACTCTCAAGTGTCAGTTGCCTCCACCTAAATTTTGACCAGATGTGGACAAAGAAATTACCAAAGACTGACGTCAAGAGACTGAAGGAATATTTAATAATACTTTATAAAATAGCCATTCCTACTGCATTTTCTTCCAGTCGGTACCCCAATAGGTATTGACTAATTTATTAAATGTCCCATTAAAGAGACATTAAGATAATGTAAATCTAAGAGGGAATGAAGCCGATTTTCTTCACCACCACCACCGCCACCACCAAAAAAAGAGTAATAGTAATAACCCAAAGAAAGTGCGTTTAGTGTATGCTGACAACCTAAATGCCCTTTTATCTCCTTTTCATTTGAGCAGGTCATTTTAGATTCTTTAGGAGTAGCAAAAGATGTTAGATATTAGGCTGCTAGCTGGCCCTGTGTTACCAAATCTTCAAGTTGATTCATGGGTATTCCTTGAGTTGGTTTCAGATTATGGATATGGTGACTTTATTACCTTTTCAAAGCTTTTACGTTCATCATTCTGAGTGCAGCCCAGGTGTCAGCAAGATCAGACAATGTTTGTGGCTTCGGCTAAGGTCAAAGAGAGGCAAAGATTCTTACAGGTGATGATGCCAGAGAATGAATCAATAGTCAAATTTAACCCAAGTTCCAGCTTGTTAATACAGAGCACGGTTCAGCTGCAGCTTATTCCTCAAGAGGTTTTCAGAGTAAGCTCATCCGTCCAGGTGCCCCATCTTGCTGCTGTGCCATTTCAAAATGTATTTAGTTCAGAAGATAGTTTTTGTTCCTCAAGAGGTCAAAAGGGATTTGTAAGTATCTTTGCATCTTTGGATAACCCACACACAGTACGAGTGAGAAGGGTCAGCCGAGGTGCCTTCCAAACAAGGTTAAGTGCATTCTCTGTCATCACAGACTCATCCCTTTAACAGCCTTTTCATTAAATTTTAGGATCAGACACTGATTCTAAAACAGAGAGAAATATTGCCCAGCCTTTGGATGATTTACCTGTGCAGCAGCCTAGTATCTGGAAAGGGTATATTTTGATAAGCAGAACTATTTTATATGGCTGTTCATGCCTGAGGCTACCAGTGGGCAAAGACACGTGTCTCTGAATCAGTTTAACATAATATGTCAAACATTAGTCCAGAATTCACTAAAGTAGAGCTTGATTTCCACTTAGAAAGTGACATAGGAATAAATTATGTTCTAGAAACATAGGAAAGCCCTTTGTCCATAAGAATTAGAATTCTAAGTTTGGATAATGTTGTAAATAATTTAAAAAATTCATTAATTCAATAATTTTTGCTTATTGAAGGTCTACTTTGACCCAGATATAATGGCAGGGACCAGCGATGCCAATGAGAATAAAATAAATGTAGCCCTGTCCCTCATGGAGATTTAATCTGGCTAATAAACATACAGTTGACCCTAGAACAATGCGGGAGTTAGGGGTGCTGACTCTCACGCCGTCCAAAATCCATGTGTAACTTTTGACTCCCTTAAAATTTAATTAGTGAACTATTGACTGGAAGCCAGACCGATAGCATAAGTTGGTTAACACATATTTTATATGTTACATGTATTATATGTTGTATTCTTACAATAAAGTAAGCTAGAGAAAAGAAAATATTATTAAGAAAATTATAAGGAAGAGAAAATACATCTAATAGATCGGCAAACCATGTACTGTATTTATTGGAAAAACCTGTGCATAAGTGGACCCGCACAGTTCAAGCCTGTATTACTCAAGAGTCAACTGTATATGAAACATGGCCATTTAATATAGTTTGAAAATGTTTTAATAGAGGATTTTAAAATGCTTAATTAATATCATGTGGAAAGGGCATCCAAATCAGATGTCAGGTGTGATGCGAGGTTTAGGCTGAAGGCCCAGGGCTCCGAGTTGGACTTCATCTGGTACAGTACAAGGTTGGGGGACGTGAGGGCATAGAAACAGCAATGGATGTGTGAACGGTATTCACAAATACTGGAAGGCAAGAATGCCATGGGGTCAGAGAACCTGTAAGAACCTAAAGAAACCAATACCTGGTTGGACTTGGAAATAAGGGTGAGAGTGAGGGAAGCCTATTTAGTGACAGTGCTGAGCTTCTGGTTTCATAAATTGATGACAGTTTGACGATAAAGATGACAGATTTGATTTTAAGGAAATTGATTTTGAAATGCATGTTTGACATCCAAGTGGAAATGTTCAATAAATTCTTGGCTACATAGTTCTTAATTTGGGGGGAAAGATGAAGGCTAAATCTAATCCATAGATAGGGGAATGATAACTACCAACATGATAGTTGGAGGCTGGAGGGCACTGTGTAGACCAAGAAGAGGAAAAGACAGGTGAGAACTCAGGTTGATAGCAGCATGAAATGAAAAGACAGAGGACCTCAAGGAGCTAGAAGGATTTCTGTTTCCCAGAACTTTAGGTTTCTAAGCAGAGACGACTTCAGATATATTTAGGGCGATTCAGAATTATCTGCGGTTGCACAAAATGTTTTCCTTTCTTCTCCATCCTTGGCCTTGCGTCACTCTCTTCTCTCTGTTTTCCCTTGACCTCCTTTCTACTCTCCCTCCTTTTCTCTTTCCATAATCTTTTATATATGTTTAGTATTTGTCTAATACAATTAAAGTTTAAGTGTGGATAGAGTTCGGAAAAGCGAACAACTGTGAGGTGTGTCGTGTTACATGGGTGTGTCTAGTCTAAAAACAATAAGATCTAATAATCGGCCTTTTTATTCTCTCTGATTTTATAAATTCATGGATGTTACTTAATATATGCTTTCTACAAAAAATATATTGTGGAGAGATGATCAATTTATTAGATTATATATAACTGATTATTTCAGTTCTTTTCTAAAGCAAATCTAATGATAAGGTCTTATTGCCAGTTACCTCTGTTTTCTGGATGTTTTCTGCTTGTCCCTCATTCACTCTGCATTTTCTCATTAATACCCTTTGTTTTGGGAGGCCCACTTTTATGAACTGTATCAACCAAACCCCCTTACCCTTTGCTTCCAGTTAGGTTTGGACAGTTGGATGTGCCAGCAACAGATGGCAGGGTAGGATGAAGAAAGATAGATAATTCATCAGCTCTCTTCTTGCTGGCCACAAGTTTTCAGTGGCTGTATTTCTCAACCTAAGGTTATAGCTGCTGCCACTTCTCTCGACTGTAGCCATATGTCTCTCATCTGCAGTAAATGCAGAGCCTACGTTCCTCTGTCTTAGCAGATGGTAATGGGTTTTTATTTTAGCTATGAGGTGCTATCCCCTTTTGTTTTCCGTTAATTCTTTGTAAATCGTGTCTTCATTAAACTCTTCTCAGTTATCCCATTTAAATGCTCCATCTTGTTTGCTTCTGGTATCCTGATGGACGGAATCTACGCTGGACTCCAGGATATTTAAGAATAAGATCTCTACCTGATATACTTTACCTTTATTTCCCCAGTGACTTAAAAAGGACTAGTGCCTTAAAAGAGTCCATAAGAAGTATTTAAAAACGTTTATTGGAAGAATGAACGTATGAATGAATACTACTTCTCGAATGAGTTGAGCAGAAATAGCACAAAGTAAGAGGCAAAACAACTTACAAAATACACCTTGAAAATGTTTGGTCTGATTCCAATCTACATGGCATTTAGACAAAAGAAACCAAAGTGATGGCCGTTTCTCCTTTTAAAGAAAATTCACATAAAACACCTAGGTTGCAATAGCACCAAATTGAAAACTAGGCTCTACATATTGAAGTACACACACAGAAAAGTTAGATGAAAAAGCATGGAAATTCAGGAGGCCATGTTTGAAAGGAATGTAAGCCACAGGGCTCCTTCCTTGAGAAGTTAACTCCCCGATTTGAGATTAGCTCCTGTGGTTTGGCTGGCTACATGGTAGATGTTTAGCAAGCAATAACAGACATTTCCCTTTTTTCCCCAGGCAATACAGTGCCCAGACCAAAAAAGCATTGTTCTATCTATAAAACAAAATAAAACACAACAAAATGGCACAAGCCCACAACGGAGCATGTTGAAGCAGTATTTTCCAGTGAGAGTCTTAAGGATTAAGCAGCAGTATGGTCAGGTCAGTGTTTCCTCTTCATGACCTTCTTGCTGTACCCAAAGTGAAATGTCAACACACAATGAGATGGTTGGCTAAGGAGGTTTCTGCGCAGTGTAGGGGGTGGACGGGAGAGCTGATTGAGATGCCAACCAGACTGACCTTTTCCATTTGCATTGTGAGAAAAGCCAAAAGCAATGCTGAATGGGCAAGGCCTTCAGGGAATAGAGGGTATGTATGTAAGTATTTCTGCAGTGGTCTGCCGTCTTTTTATAATGCTTCCACTGTTCCCAAGCTTGCTACTGCCACTACTGCCACTGTTTATGTCACTGCCACCATCAACGATGCTTTCATGACCACCACCACAATCAAAACTAACAGTGATGACAAGTAACCTGGCGGTGTCCCTGCTGTGCTCCTTCACTCGGAAGTGCACAATGTAACAGTGGATCCCTCCCTCAGACTAAAATGCATACCATGAGCCACACTCTCTCACTGTATGACCAGAGTTTAGGAGGCTCTGTGCACACCAACAGTCACAAATGCCAACTAGCAGCCCTCGGTTCTCCGCTAGTACACTGTATGATTTTGAGCTGCTTATGAAGCAAGTAAGAAAATAATGTGTAAGTCAGCTTTTTATCAGGATAAGAAAAAGTTCAGAGATTTTGAAGTGGGATAAAATACTATTTCGTATTAATTGATAATAAAGTATTACTTTATATTAATAAAATACAATATTACACAGAAGAAATGAAAGCATATATATATATATATACATATATATATATATATACACACACACACATGCACACATATATGTGTAATATTTGCCAGAGACCTTCGGATTAACTTTATAATTCAATCTACTTTCTTCTTTGTCACCTTATTGAGGTATACTTTTTATAAAGTAAATCCATCCACTTTAAGTATATAATCCTGTGTTTTAATAAATACATCCAGTTATGAAACCAGCACCAAAAATCACGTTTTAGAGCACTTCTGTCCGTTCCCAGCATTTCCCTCCTGTCCTCTGATGGTCCCTATCTGCCCCCAGCACTGACCCTAGGAAGTCCCTGACTTGCTTTCTGTCACTACTGTTTTGGTCTCTTCTTGACTTTCATTTAAATGGAACCAGACAACTAATAGTCTTTTACCATTTTAATTCATCTATTAAATTTTCGCCTGTATCTCTTCTTGTAATTATTTTAATAATTGCTTTCTGGTATGCAGTGTATATTTTTGACTCTTGCCAATACATTTATTTCCAGTAAAGAATGGAACTCTGCATTAGAATAGTTCGCCCAACCCAACTTCACACTGTTATTTTCACATATAACACATCCTTAAACATTATGAACCCAACAATATTTACTCTGTTTTTAAAATTAATTTTTGTTTCAGACAGTTATATGTCTTTTAAAAAATAAGAGAATCAAAGATTAGTGTATACATGCACCAATATTTTATATTTATATACGTGTTTACCATTCTTCATGGCTCTCTGGATCTGGAATATGATGGTATCATTTCTCTATCCTGAAGGGTTTCCGTTAGTGTAGCACAGAGCTGCTAGCAACAAGTTCCTTCCTTTTTTATTGGGACATGCCTTTATTTTACCTTCATGTTTGAAGAATAGTTTTTTCCTAAATATAAAATTATTGGTCAACATATTCGTTTGATTGCTTTTTGTTTCTGTAGCCTTGCGTCATGCCAGTGTTTTCTATACTACCTCACTGATTCTGCTGAAAAAAAAAAATCATTCATCAATCTTACCATTTTCTTCTATAAATAGTGTGCTGTCTTTCTCTGATAACTCTCAAGATTTTCTCTTTTTCTTTGCCTTTCAGCATTTGATTACGATGTGTCATTGTGTGGTTTCCTTTATGTTTTCCTGGTTGGGTTCATCAAACTTGGATGTGAAAGATCATACTTTTCACCAAATTTGGGAAGGTTTTCTCAATCGTTATTTCTTTCAATATCTTTTCTTCTACCTTTCTTTTCATCCTCTTATGCCACCTTCAGTTGCACATATATATTGGAATCATTCACACCTGTCTCATACATTTCTAAGGTCTGTACAGTTTGCTCCAAGTTTTTGTCTCTGTTCTACAAATTCGATAATTTCTCTTAGTCTATTTTCCAAGTTAATGGATTCTTTCTTTCCTATCTCCTATATGCTGGTTAGCCTGTCTAGTTAATTTTAAACTTTCACTTGTGGAATTTTTAAGCCATTGATCATTTAAAAAAAAATTGTTTGAATATAGTTGACACACAATGTCATACTAATTTCAGTTGTGCAATGGGTGATTTGACAACTTTATACGCTATGCTGTCTTCACCACAAGTGTAGCTAGCTACCCTCTGTCACCATATAGCACTATCATGGTGTCATGACTGGATTCCTCATGCTAGGACTTTTATTCCCGTGGCCTACTCCTTCCATAACTGAAAGCCTGTACCTCCCAGTCACCTTTACCCATTTTGCACATGAGTGAGACCCTACTCCCCTCCTTTGTGGCAAGCATCAGTTTGTTCTCTATTCATAGGTCTGATTCTGCTCTTTGTTTATTCATTTGATTTGAATTCCACATTTGAGTAAAATCATATGGTATTTGTCTTTCTCAGTCTGACTCATATCACTTAGCCTAATAACTTCTAGGTCCATTCATGTTGTTGCAGGTGGCATGATCTCATACTTTTTTATACCGGTATAATATTCTCTCTCTCTATATATGAACAAATGTATGTATATTCTATATATGTGTGTATTACATGTACATACAAATCTATACACACATGCACGTGTGCGCGCACACACACATATATGTAATAACATCTTTACCCATTCATCTATCAATAGACAATTAGGCTACTTCCATATCTTGGCTACTGTAAATAATTCTGCAATCAACATAGGGGTATGTATATTTTTTCAAATTAATATTTTTGGGGTTTCTTGGGTAAATACCTAGGAGTAGAACTACTGGATCATTTTATATTGATATTTTTAACTTTTTGAGGAAACTCTATACTGTTTTCCACATGGCTGCACCAATATACATTCCCACCAAGTGTACAAGGGTTCTTTTTTCTCCACATCCTTGCCAACACTTGCTATTTCTTGTCTTTCTGATTTTGGGCATTCTTACATGTATAAAGTGATGATATCTCATTGTGGTTTTGATTTGCATTTCCCTGATGATTGGTGATATACAGCATCTTTTCAGGTGTCAGTTGGCCATCTGGATGTCTTTAGAAAAATGTCTATTCAGTTCCTCTGCTCATTTTTTAATCAGATTTTTTTTGGTGTTGAGTTGCATAAATTCTTTATATAGGGTGCGCCTGGGTGACTTAGTTGGTTAAGCATCCAACTTCGACTCGTCATGATCTCGCAGTTTGTGAGTTTGAGCCCCGTGTTAGGCTCTGTGCTGACAGCTCAGGGCCTGGAGCCTCCTTCAGATTCTGTGTCTCTCCCTCTTTCTGTCCCTCCCATGCTCATGCTCTGTCATTAATAAATAAAAAAAATTAAAAAAATAATTCTTTATATAATTTGGAAATTAACCTGCTATTGGATATATCATTTGCAAATATCTTCACCCATTCAGTAGGCTGCCTTTTTGTTTTGTTGATGGTTTCCTTCACTGTGAAAAAGATTTTTATTTTGATATAGTCCCAACAGTTGATTTTTGATTTTGTTTCCCTTGCCTTAGGATACATATCTAGAAAAATGTTGCTATGGCTGATGTCAGAGAAATTATTGCCTATGTTTTCTTTGGAGATTTTTATGGATCTTTTTCTTTTAAAAGTTTTCACTTCTCTATTAGGAGTTCCTACTTGTTCACCTTTTCTTAGTATTTGTAATAGCTGCTTTGAAGTTTTTACTAAATCCATCATCTGGACCGTTAGGCCTGAGTTCCAATTGTCTTTTTTTTTTTTTTCTTGGTAAGAACATTTAAGTTCTACTCTTTTAGCGTATTTCAATTATACAATACAGTTTTATCAACTACGGGCACTGTGTTTTCCATGAGATCCTCAGGCCTTCTTCATCTTTTTTTTTTTTTTCATTTTTTTTTTTTAAGCTTATTCATTTATCTTGAGAGAGAGAGAGGCAGAGAGAGGGGGACAGAGTCCCAAGCAGGTTCTGCACTGGCAGCACAGAACCCAACATGGAGCTCAAACTCATGAACAGCGAGATCATAACCTGAGCCAAAACCGAGTCAGATGCTTAACTGAATGAGCCGCCCAGGTGCCCAAGGCGTCTTCATCTTGTAGGTAAAATTTTATACCCTTTTGTGAAACTTTTCTAATTTTCCCACCTCTCAGCCCTGGCAATCACTTTTCTACTGTCTGTTTCTTAGAGTTTGACTTTTTATGTGGATTCCACATACACGTTACCATGCAATATTTGTCTTTTTCTGTCTGGCTTATTTCACGTAACGTAATGCTTTCAGGTTCCACCCATGATTTTGCAAATGGCAAGGTTTTCCTCTTTCTCATGGCTAAATAATATTCCCTTGTATATATTATGTATGTGTGTGTATATATATATAAATATATATATATATACATTATTTAAATTCACATATACATATACATGTACACACACACACACACACACACACACACACACACACACACACCCTATCTTCTTTATTCACTCATTTGTTGCTGATACTTAGGTTGTTTCCATGTCTCGGCCATTGTGAATAATGCTGCAGTGAACATGGGGGTGCAGATATCTCTTTGATATCTTGTTTTCATTTCCTTTGAATATAAACCCAGAAGTGAAATTATTAGATCATACGGTAGTTCTGTTTCAACTTTTTAGCAATATCCATACAGTTTTCCATAGTGGCTGTACCAATTTACATTACTGCCAACAGTGCACATGTGTTTTTTTTTCCCCCTCTATTCCTCACCAAAGGTGTGGGTCTAGTTATTTTTGCTTTAAAAGTAGGCATTTTAGATAATGCATTATAGTGATTCTGGGTACTATTTTTTTTCTAAGAGTTAGTTTTTATGTTTTAGTAGGCTATTAATATGCATGGATACAAGGTGAATAACCTGTCTTCCTTGTGGTATGCAACTGCTGAAGTCTATGCTGTTTGGTTTTTGTTTTTTATGCTTTATTCTCTAAGAGTCTCCCCTACATCTGTTCACTCGAGTGGTCAGCCAATAGTTTGCACAGAGACTATACTGAAACTCCTCAAGCGGCCAAGATTTCCACCTTTGCCACCCAAGCTGTGTGTGGGGGTTGAGGAACATATTCAAAGGCGTAACAAGTTTACAAGTCTCCCTAGGCTTTTGATTTTTGCCAGATTCTCTAGTGTCTTCCACATGCATATGCAGTTTAGCAGTCAGCCAGAGAGTGAATTATATCAGGCTTTCTTTGGTTCTCTTGCTTCCAAAATCTCCTCATTAAATTTCTGCTTGCTTTACCACCTACCCAAAACCAAGTTCATCACCTCTGGCCAGTAGAGTTTTACTGCTGGAACTTGGGAGCAGAGAAATCCTCTAGGCAAGAAGCCCAAAAGCTCATTGTTTTTTCTCACAATGCAGTAGTAGTTTTTCATGAACGAGTACTCCTCAAGTCCTTGCTTGCCTTTGGGTGTTTTCCAGTGCTCTGAAAAGGTTGATTTTTAATATTTTAACTTAATCTTATTATTATAATTATTTGTTTTTCTGCATGAGGAAATTAAATGACCTCATGCATCCATTAATAAATGGAGAGAATGACCTATTTTGCATAAATTTTTTAATGAACACACTCCATTATCTGAGTTCATTGACGTTTTTATGACTCACATATACCAGTATTGAAAACACTCACAAACTCAAGTAAGTCCAGTGAGCCTTTGGAACTTCCATGGTGCAATGGACTGAATGGTGTCACTATCAAATTCATGTGTTGAAGGTCTAACCCTAATGTGACTATAATTGAAGATAGGGCTTCTAGGAGATTATTGAGGTTAAATGATAATTAAGGGCAGAGTGCTAAAACCATAGGATGGTTGGCCTTAAGAAAAGAAGAGATTTTCCCAATCACACCTACCAAGGAAAGGCCAAGTGAGTGCACAGTAAGAAGGTGGCCATCTGTAAAACAGGGAGAGAGCTCTCGCCAGAACCAGCCAGTTTCTAGAACTATGAGAAAATAAATTTCTGTTCCAACTACTCAACCTATGGCATTTCGTAATGCAGCCTGGGCTGACTAATATACAAGGAGTTCTCATCCAGGAACTACTGCAATTCTATGAGGTTTCAGAAGTTTTCCTATACCCCTACTTTTTTTGAGGGAGTTAATGTATTCATCTAAATACAAATAACTTATCAATAAGTTAGAACCACTGGCCTAATGCCTAACTTCATCACTAAGTGAAAAAGCTACTGGCATATTTTATAGCTGTCAAGCCTTCGATCAGCTGTCACACATCTAGTAGTTCATCTTTCCTTCCAGTATTGGATCTGTCACACTGATCCTGCAGTCCTGCGGGCACTGAGGGGAGGCTGGCCCGTCAACAGGGCATGGCTTCGCCTGTGACCCACAGTCTGCATCACTCTTGTCCCTGACCATGTCACTCATCGAAATAATGTTTTGCTTTGTTAGACACTTGACACTGTACTACTTGGAGTGTGTCTGTTCTCATAGTAAGTCAGCATGTATTTTCGTCATTCTGAACATAAGGCTATCCTCAGCTGGAAAGGATGAATTTCCACAAAAATCTTTGTTCATTTCTTTCTGCTAGTGACAGTTGAGGTAGCTGTATTAGGGCATGAAAACATAAGTTTATTGAACTTAAAAATTTTTGAGTGCTAAAGATTTCTGCTCTTAGTACTATCCATTTTCAACCAAACCCCAAATCTAAAAAGTCCTAAAAGAAGATAAATGGAGCCACCCAGGAGAAATCAAGACATTTTCCTATTTATAAAGCTTTTTTGTGTCAATTGTGCTGCACTAATTTCTCTCTGTGCCTACTCACCTGAGACTTTTATTTGCCTGTATCAATTCAAGTTTATCTCTTTAATGTAATAAACTTTCCTTTATTCCTGGAATGGCTCTCAAGTCCAAAGCTCTCCTAGATCACTGGCACTGTTATGTAACATGAGGGAAATTGAGTCATGGATGTGTTTTCAAGATAAATCGACAATCTCCATTTCTAAATCCAGCCTGTTTCACTTCCTGAAGCATTTAGTCTTAAAAGGCTGTGGAGTGGGATTTTCTCCTGTGATCTAGATGATGCTATCTTATATTCTACAAATATACAGAGTACATCATATATATATATATATATATGTTATGATACACATATATAATGTGTATATATATATATATATATATGTATATATATATATATATATATATATATATATATACACACATGCATGTTCTCTGATTCTGCCCTGGAGGAGCATCTAAAACCAAAAGATTAACATAACAAGATTATCATCTTCTGGGTCATTTTCCCAAATAGTATTCCTCACTTTCCCACAGGACAGGTCTGTCAATGTTCTTACCCCCCCGAGTTCCTCAGCATGAGTCAATCCTGTGGTAAAATGTTCCCATTGTTACTGTAACTTCAGGCATTGGAGGGAAAGCCCATCTTCAGGGGTTATTTCCAGGATAACAGATTATTAAGAACTGTCAGTTACATTGATGACTGTACATTGGCTGACACATAGCAGTCACCAAGCAATTATTCAAATATTTGTTAAATAAATAAATAGATGTCTTATCCACAATGGTGTTTACAACAGTAAAAAATTCAAAACAACTTGAATCTCTAACATGAGGAGCTTTTAAATTAAGTGGATTGCAATGCATTCATTCAGTGAAATGATACTTTAATGTTAAACATGATGATTCATCTAGATATTAATTTATCATGCAGTGCTTCCTGATTCTCCCTCTGTCTTTCCCAGTACTCTTTTTTTTTTTTTTTGTCTCTTACACTGCTCCCCTCCTATCCCTTAAGTATAATTAATTTCCAAAATTCTGCCACTGGCTCCTTTTAATCTCAATTTTTTTCTCCATGGTCATCCCCTGAATACACATATTTTTAGCTCTTCCCTATAGACCACACAAAGGGGTAAGTCAGGAGTAGTTGATAAGGGAGCGAAGACCTTGAATTACAGACAGGATTTGGACAAGTAAAAATAGACAGAAGACCATCCTAAGCAGAAGAGAGAGTATGAGAGTTGCAAGAAGGAGCAAGGCTATTTGAAGGACAGATGTCATCGTTAAACAAGGGATGAGGTGTGAAACTGGGTTGGGACTTTATTCTGCAGAGGTTTTAAAACTTAGCTTTATAGTAACAGGCTCACAGATGGATTTTCTCAAGGGAACACAGATGAGTGAGTTACACTTAAAGAAGATTCCTATGGCAACACAAGGAAGCTTTGGCTGGGGAGAGACAGGAAACAAAAGAGTACAAAAGAGCAGAGTGACATAGGTGAGAATTCGTGAGAGTTTGTTAGGATATAACAACACGTGTGGGAAAAGAGCGCCACATGTTTTAGCTCAGTAGTTGGCTGAGTATGGTCCCTTGGACCAAATATGCCTGTTGCCTGATTTCGTAAATAAAGTTTTATTGGCACATAGCCACTCTTGTTCATTTACATATTGTCTGTGGCTACTTTTGTGCTATAGTAGCAGGGTTGAGTGTTGTGACAGAGACTGAATGACGCACAAAAACTAAATTATTTGCTATCTGGTACTTTACCAAAAAATGTTTGCCAGCGCTTATTCTAACTCAGAGATGCTAGCATTGACATACCTTAAAATGTGACAAAACATAGAGGATGGGACAGAGGAAGAGTCCAAAACATGTGGGAAGCTTCATTTCTGTATGAAGTTCTGTATGACTAGAAGGACAGTGGCATCAGAGGACATTATGAAGTCAGGAAGAGAAAGACTCTGAAGAATAAGTAGATATATGCATCTTTGGCTAAAAGTTCCCAGAAAATAGTGGAGATTAAAAAAATCTTACTATCTCGCCTCCAAGTATAAGCAATTATTTACAATATTTTAATCATCAAAGAGAATTCTAGTGTTAACTAAAGGGCTTTTTCTGGGTGGCCTAAACATCTCCAAGTCTGTCCTGATTACCTTCCATGCTTAACTGACAATTTTTTCCTAAAGTTGGGTTCTCCAGTTAGGATAACCTAATTTCTGGGCCATGCCTGGAAATGTCATCACTATGAACCACCTGATAGTGAATCCTTGATGCTTGAAGTAAGTTTTAACAAGAAGATTTTAGACCAGGCGTGCCTGGGTGGCTTAGTTGGTTAAGTGTCCAACTTTGGGTCAGGTCATGATCTCACGGTTCTTGGGTTGGAGCCCTGTATTGGGCTTTCTGCTGTCAGTGCAGAGCCTGCTTAGAATCCTCCATCCCTGTCTCTCTCTGCCCTTCCCCCATGCTCTCTCAGTCTCTCTCTCTCTCTCAAAAATAATCATTAAAAAAAGATTTTAGACCATATTGTTAATGTCAAAACAGATGACTGCAGTTATTCTCCTAATTCATAAAGATTTTCAGTACCGCTGTCCATCTATTAGTGTTGTGCTCTGAAGTTTTCATCATAGAGCAACATTTTCAGCTCAGCAATTTTTATTATTACCTCCAAATTCATATTGAAGATGATGTCAAAACCTAAGAGAAAAATTTAATTTCTTCACTTGAGCATCTTAGCTTTGAAAATTCTTAATAAAAGCATTTTTAACTTAGCTTCACTAAGCTTAAAGTACATTAGCCTATTGAATAATGAGTTATTAATTATATTTTAAATATATATAAGCCTAAGTAATGTGTCCATTTTTTATAACCTGTTTTGGATGGAGAAGGAAGTGACATAAAGAGAAAATTAAGGGGGCATATGTGCAGTGTAGTCTCTCCACAAGTGTCTTTGATTTTCCTCACTTGAATATTCAAGTATATTTGTGTTTCTCTATTCATGTTGGCATATCTTGTTTTGTACAGTTCTACCCAGAAGTTGCTTTAATCTCAAAAACATTCATAGACTTCTCTAAAACATTAGACAGTAAAAGGAGAAGAAGAGGAAACAGAGGAAAGAGGGGAGGGGGAGGCAGAAGAAGAGAGAAGTAGGCCGCACGTGGGTTGAGGTCCCACCTCTGTTCCTGCATTTCTGGCTAGCTTTCAGCTGCTGGAAGGGGAGAGAGCAGAGGCTTCCACAGGCCTCCAGACTCCTGCATTCTCACTCTGCCCCGGCAGCCTCCATGGTAGGGCTGGCCAGCACCCACCTTCAGCTCCTGGAACGTCAGCCAGAAGTGGATGCGCCTCACTACTGCATCCTCCTGCTTCCCTGCGTGCTCAGGCGGCTCCAGAATCACGTGCTGGCACTTTTTGATCACTTGATGCGGCTGCTGGATGTCAGAGGGCAGGAACGGACCCTGCCCGGAGCTTCCTCTGGGATGAAAGCTGGGGAAATGGCATTTGCTTGTCATGAAGGAAACGAAGTGGCCTCCAGCTTAATCACCAAACCCAGAGATGCCCCAGGCACCCACCTACCTCTAGCCCTACCACCTCACAAGGACCCCAGGCCAGGGCTCAACAAAGCCCCTGGACTCTGGACTCTGTTCCCACTGAGGAAATAAGACAGGCTCAGGTCTGAGCTGGGGAGCTGAAGCTGATCTTGCCCAGGGAAGGGACAGAGCTGCCCCCAGGAGCCATCCTCTTTCTCCAGGAGACCAGGCAAAGTGAGGTGACACCCATACTCTTGGAGCTCAGTGTGTGGCCCATAGGAGGGGCTCAAAAAATTTTAATGAAGTTAATAAAACACAAATGAAGTACGTATCTATACCAGCCAAGCTTAGAGACCATATGCAAAATGAAAAGTTATGGATAAATCTTCTTTTATTTAAGTTACATTTGAATGTTAGTATGTTTCTCTCAAATAAAAGTTGAAGATATTTTGCATAAAAAAAGAAGGAAGAGGGGTGCTAGGGTGGCTCACTAAGTTGAGCATCTGACTCTTGATTTTGGCTTAGGTCATGATCCCAGGGTCCTGGGGTCAAGCCCCACAGGGGGCTCTGTGCTGAAGGTGGAGCCTTCTTGAGGTTCTCTCTCTCTCTCTCTCTCTCTCTCTCTCTGTCTCTTTCTCTCTGTCTCTTTCTCTCTCTCAAATAAAAAAAAACTTAAAAAGGAGGAGGAGGAGGAATACTGATTGTGTGTGCGTGTGCGCGCGCGCGCGGGTGTGGGCGTGTGGGTGTGTGGGTGTGTGTGTGTGTGTGTGTGGTAGCAATAGAAAGGGAAAACAAAAACAAAAACAAAGAGAAAACATAATGGGAAGACTTAGTGTCCTCCATGGTGGCTTCCCTTTCTAGGGTTCTTCTAGGGTTCATCCTACTGGTATGAATTATTTCCTAGCTCTTATAGAGAAACAGATGCAGGAAACGAACGACTTTAGATCCAGAACACTACATTGAATTGGGATAATTTGTTGATTTCTGAACCTACATTTATACCTCTTTGTTATTACAAACATATTTTTGTGCATTTGTGCATTATTTAAACTACCAAAAAATATTAGCTCTACCCAGCAGGTAGACATCTCTGCCAGAATAATGTTAAATTAAATAAACAGCGTCTAATGATCTGTTATTACCTCCTTTTTGGTCATGCTTGGGCACGCAGTCTGAAGGCTTGTGTTTCTAAGTGCTATCATAAATCTTTCAGCCTGTTTTGCTCCTTAAAATTCTAACTAATATCTCTCCTCTAATGTTGAAGTCTGTAACCTCATTTAAATCTTTAAATCTCATTTAAATCTCCAGTGTTGATGTCTTATGTCTTTATTAAATCTTATCTCTGAAAAGATAAGAAAGTCTGCATTGCAACAGATCATTTTTAAAAGAGAAACTACACTTGGTTGAAAATGAGAGACTATTAAGACTAGAATTCTGCCAGAGGAATAAATACTCGTATATGATGAATCCTTCCATTTTCATTGATTTTTATTAACATCACTCTCATCAGTATGACCCTCAGGGGTCCTGTCCAGAGCTTCATGCCCTCATCTCTGTTCCGGGTGAAGGAAAGAGAAGACAGAATTCCAACACATGGCTAAGAGTCTAAATTAATCTTCCTTGATTGCACATTGCTTTGTGAAGATGTAGAAAGTCTCTTAAAGGAAAAAAATATATAAATTGATAGACAATAGTTTGCCTCCATGAATATATTGAACTGTTGCCTCTGCACAGATCTCATACCTGTTTTATAATAACTTATTACACAGTTTTATTTCCTAGTTATTTCTCTTTGAAGATACAAGAAGTTCTAGAGTCCAATAGAACTGAGGTTGAATCCTGTTTTTGATTTATTAGATGTACGATATCTGAGCTTAAGTGCCCACAGGAATTTCGAACTTACTATATTCAAATCTGAACTCAGTTCTGTTTTTCCTTAGGATCTATTCCTTCTTTCGTATTTCTTGTCTCCAGCAGCCCCTGACTCAAATCGGAAGCCTGTAAATTGTGATAGGCTTCCTCTTTCTTAGTCCACCATGATTTTTTTCTGCACATGTAACCTGCCAATTTGCCTAATGGCTGTGCTTTTCTACCACTTCTGTCTTAGTTTAGACCTTGTCCAGTGCTCCGTAGATTGCCTTTTCACGGGCTGGTCTCTGTGACTCCAGCTTAACCATCGATCTATCCTTTGTAATGTTGCCATTGTGACCTCCCTAAAATACCAATCTGACCATGCTGTGCTACTAAGTAAACCACTCAGTGCCTCCTTGACAAACAGGAGAGATGCCAGCTTCTCAGCATGGCCCTCACGTCTCTCTGGTACAGCTCTGTCCTGCCCTCAGCCCTGTGCAGTACATTCCAGCCACTTGTGTTTTGTGAATGGGCTGAGATCTTTTGTGCCTGAACCTTTCTCACACTTCTTCCACTGTGAATAACTCTCCTCTGCAGTTTCTTTTTGGAAATAAACAAGAAGCCCACAAACAAAAATGAAGCAAACAACAACACAGCTTTCAATATTTAGAGTTAGTATTGAGTCTTAAGGAAGATTTTCTTACCTTCTTTGCAATAACCCTCTCTGTATTTTGTGTGTGTGTATGTGTGTGTGTGTGTGTGGCTAAGAATTAATTGCCATAGAAAGCAGTGGTCTCCCACTTTTTCCTGAAATTCTTATTCTTTGGTTTAAATGGGATTTATTTTTTATTTATCAGGGGTCTTCTTGGTGCGTAAACTTACTTCTTACATATTGTTCACTCCTGGAATTCCTTATGCCTTGATCGTATCTCTTGATCCAGACTCTGTAATACAGCTACCATGATTTTAGTTCTGAAAGTAATCACTCTAATAAAAAAAAAATCAGCTCTTTTGTTTTATTAAGTATACCCCACATTTGTCCCTTATTTACATATAGTTGACTGTGGTATAACAATATTTAAACTCATGAATGTCATTGTGTCTGTATTTTAACAGCACACCCTACCACTCCTAACTATCTTTTACTGGGGAAAATAAGCACTGTGTACTTGGTTTATATAAGCATTTTGCAAAACAGACTCCTTTATGAATTGTGGTAATTATTTGACAAGGTTTAGCACCCCAGCTGCTATCCTATCTCATTACAGATATGGACATTACACTTGTGATCCTGTGTTACCTTTGTGAGAAAGATGCTGCTGATTCACAAAGTGCATGTGTTTTGAGTAGGTTATACATTGGGAGGAGATGAGTCGCACCAACTATATATGTGCTTGCTCATAATTTAATGACAACCGAGTGTATGCCAGCTGAGTGGGACTGGGGTTGTAGAATGTGATCATTGAACATGAATCATGCTGCTTCGAAGGGGAGGCAGTCAGGACTCTTACCTAAATTAAAACCTAATCCTAGTCCACTGTTTCCCAACTGATACATTACCAGGAAACCCTTGGTGTGCTGGGGTATAATATTCTCTGACCACAATTCATTTTTTACCTTGGACAAAAAGGGGAAAGATGGTGGCCATCATTGTGCAGAACAGGAGGCTGTGTGTCGTATGAAAGAGGACCAAGAATTGTTTGGACAACTTCCCATTAGGTAAGAGTAGGAAGCATATCTGGGGATACTACTCATCTCTTCCCTCCTCTGTTATCCTTTTGGGTTTCATAAACTGTCATATGCCAGAAATTATTTGACAGTGCATCTTAAAGCAATGATTTTAGTGGGCTTTAAAAACATGGTATTACACAGGAGCCCCTGGGTGGCTCCGTTGGTTAAGTGTTTGACTTTGTTCAGGGCATGATCTCGCGGTTCTGTAAGTTCGAGCCCCACATCGGTCTCTACTGTCAGTGTGGAGCCTGCTTCAGATCCTCTGTCTCCCTCTCTCTGCCCTATGTGCATGGTCTTTCTCTCTTGCAAAAATAAATAAAAATTAAAAAAAAATTAAGCATGCTGTTATACAATGCTATTTTGTGGAATCAATATCGCCAGACTGGACAGGTAGGCCATTACTGCTTATAGACTCCCAGGAGCTCCTGAATGATCTACATGAATTGACATGCAACGAAAAAGCACACATTGGAACAAAAATCTTCTTGTCAGTATTAAGTCAACAAGTCTCTCCGGCCTTGTTACACTTTTAGTACACCTGAAGGTGAGTTGTGCTGGCTCAGCAATCAACGAGTCTTCACTAACCCTAGGTGTATTGATTAATCTTTCTTCCTGAGAATCAGGAATGATAGATTATCCCTAGGACAAGAACTTGGGTATACTGTTATCATTGTCACCATCCTGATTAGAAATAGCAAGAACAAGAACGTTCGTGGGGACTAAGTGTTATACACTGAGCTAAAAATGCAGTTCATCTCTAGCTCTCGAATATAATTGTAATATGTCACCAGATCTCCTACAGTGACATATGTGACAACAGTTTTCCTTTCGGCTTGTCAGAGTCAAGTTTGTGGTAAAGTCCTCCATCATCTTTCCCAAAAAGGAAAGAGGTATACCATCACAAAGATGACTGCTGTGTTTGAGAGCAATTCCATTGGCTAAAGTATGTTTTCCTAGTTCTCGATATCACTCTGTGTTCCACTGAGTGTCACTGGCTTATGCTTATAAAAGAGTCTGGAGTTCCGAACTTTGTTAGGAAGTAAAACCCCATGTCTGGTCTTAAGCAGAGAGCTCTCTCTATATGACTCCCGCCCTCTGCCCAGCCTGTGAAGCATTCCATATGCCTATGTCTGTGAGGAGGCACACAGCCTCTGGGGCTGAACCGGTGGGGTCAAATAATGTTCTCACCATTTAGTGTAATTAACTCCAACCACCCGTCTGTTGCAAGCCCCAGTGCAGCCAACACAAGCAAGAGTAGGCCAAGAAGAAATTTCTCCTCATTATTAAACCTAAATCTAAGCACTTGTCTGTCTGTAAAAACAGAGCAAAGGGAGGAAAACTGAAACCAGCGCACGGGGTCTGAGGTTTCAATAAATGTCAGGGAGCGTCAAGTCTGTTTAGATTGCAAATTATTGCTGGCTGACGGTCTTACCATTTTACAGCTAGAGATTGCTGTCATGGGGGTGACGTGGTGGAGGGGAGCCTCTCACATCACAGCCAGAGGGGAACAGGAGTTACCAAATACTATAACAATCATAAAACATTACAAGAGGGACTTTAGCGTTTGCTAAATTTAGTCTTTCCTTAATGCACATCTCAAGGAACAACAGCCCACAACACTTCACCCTTCCTATTGGGTTTGATGAAGTGTTGGATTTGCCAAAGACTGAGACCTCATTTCTTTGGTTTAACCATCCTAAACATCACTTCATCCCTCTCCTCTGCTCAGACACTTTGAACATCTGAGAGTGATAAAGGCGCCTAAATGTTTCAAGGTGAATTAATACCTTACTACATATCCTGGAGAAACACACCAATAATTTGAGTGGTGGTTAAGACTGTTTTTCAAACGGATTAAATGAGTGGGCAATTACTGATTAAAATAAACCCAAGACATGAGCATTCTAGCCCTGTACACGGTGAACACTGGTCAGCTGCCTCCCATTGGTAGAAAGGCTTTTCTCATGGTGAAAAGTTTACATGCTTCTTGATGTGTCTACTGAAGTTTACTAATATTGGTTATTTGATTTTTTTCTGACCAACCCTTAATGAAGATCTGCTGTGTGCCAAGTACTGAGATACACTGAAAATCGAGAAAGCGATGGTTCTCCTCCCTGAGCTCAGAGCCAAGTGTGCTTGTTTTAATCAAAGTTCTTTTGGTTTCAAATAACTGGAAAGGGAGGCCGAAGGGAGAAAATTGTTGTAAGGTGCAGTGGAATCTGTAGCTCCAAGAGAAAAAAAGAAAATATTGCAGGACAACATAAAGCTTGGAAGTAGGCACCAAGAAGCTGTTAGAAATAAGATTGCTTTCTCCAAATCTATGGCTGCACCGTCTCCACTTTCTCTTGCAGCTAGGCTTTATTCTTGTTCTGAGTTTCCTAGGATTTATCTTTCTTTTCTTTACTATGCATATAATTAAAAAAGGTCTTCCCAGGTGAGCTTCCTGTTTCAATTAACTAGCTTGTGTATGTCCCAACTCAGAATTTATGGAGGAGAGAATTGGGTTTGTCCAATTTGGGTCAGTGTACATCCTTCGCAGTTAATATTGATTCTAACATTCAAGGTTTGAAGTGTGTGGCTTAATTCTGAGCACATGAGAAGTAAGCGGAGTCTATCGATACAGTTGATTGATCTGTTTTCTATACTGATACATTTAATTTTTTTTTTAATGTCTCACTTCTTTTCGAGAGAGAGAAAGATGAAGTACGAGCGGGGAAGGGGCAGAGAGAGAGGGAGACACAGAATCCGAAGCGGGCTCCGGGCTCTGAGCTGTCAGCACAGAGCCCAACCTGGGGCTTGATCTCGGGAACGGGCCAGATCATGACCTGGGCCGAAGTCGGACACTCAACCAACTGAGCCACCCAGGCGCCCCTATACTGATATATTTAAAGTACCATGAGGATGAGGTTACAGGTGAGGGATGTCATACCATTGTTTTGTGGATTTTGAGGAACTAGTCAATGTCTGAAAAAAAAAATCTAAGAAAGGAAAAATAATTATACTTTCTGTTTTATTGTCCCATGAACTGTGATGGTGTCTCTTGATAGTAGCAGGACTACTCCCCATAATATTACTCCTCATAAGGATCTAGGTAATATGCCAGAAGCAGCCAGAAAGCGACTGCCAGGGCATTGCAGTCCAGTTCACAGGTGGCCTTGAAATGGAGGAGACAAGGGAATTCCTGCCAGTGAAATTATGAGCCTTCTATCTTCCTGTCCACATTTTCTGGGAGGGTTGTTGTTCTGAGGTAAAAATCTACTCTGTTTCCTGGGGAACAGCCAACAGTATGACCAAATGACAAGTACCAGACTGCTTTAGTTTGGGCCCCCCAGAAGCAGAGCTTAAGGATTTGAGTGAAAGCATTTTATGTGGGGGATGACAGAACATACCCGTAGGAGATTGAAGAAGATAGGCAAAGAAGGGGATGCAACCCATGAAGACTGTGTTACTGAACCAGTTACAACCATGGATAAATGGAGATTAACTCACGGAGGGAACTTAGGAATCAGTGTAGAGCATATGACTTAGAGACATCCTATAAAAAGATCACTGGGGAAAAGAGGTCACTGGGGAAATGGTAGACGACTCCAGTCAATCAGATGGACTGAGGACTGTTCCCAGGGTTTTGTTTTAAATACTTTGATGACTCCAGTTTGCCATGCTGGGAGCAAAGCACCCCCAGGAGCAACAGGGAGCCTTTGGGCAGAGAAGGGCAGGTACTGGCCGTTGCACTGAAGTAGAAAGTGTGAGATGGTGGCGGGCACCGGAATAATCCGCTATAGTCCGACCCGTGTACCACTCCTGTCACTGGTGCACTGTGTCAGTTTCATTCTGTCCTATGTCGACCCTTCAAGGTGGTGGCCAGTTGCAATTTATTAAGTAATTAAATAAAATACTTAAAACAGAAGGGGTTATGGGCTGAGCCACAAACAGCTTCAGTTGGTTTCAGGCTGCACTTGATGCTCCGTGTCTTCCATTTCTTCTACACATTTCATAGATTCCTTGTTCTTGCCAGACGTTTCTGGTGGTTTCCCACCCAGCAGAACCTCAGGACTTCTTCCTTAGATATCAGAACCTTTGGTTACCAATGCCCTTGTCAGGCTGCAGGTTCTGAAATTTTTGCAGTCACACATCCCCAGGTATAGAAGCACCAAGAAACATTCAGTGAATTCCCTGAGTTCAACACATATCTTTGGCTCCATTCTGTAACATTAGTTCTTTATGATACTTAGGGTCAAATATGCCAAACAGGTGGGGGACAAAACATACTCCAGCTGCAAGAGAAAGCCCTCAAGGAAGAAAAAAAAAGCAGGATTTGGTAGTTGGAAGTTGGTGGTGTGCACTGAGATAATACGGACACCAGGATGTGGGCAGGACATGGCCAAGATCTGCTATGTAGGCATAGCGAAACACTTTGTGGTATTTTATTAAGTGAACAAATATATAGACATTAAGAGATTGATGATAAGGAGTTTTGGGAAAAAATGTAGACGGGCTTCTCAGTAATGACCCAACATTTAAAATTACATTAAAAGTGAATACTCACCAGAAGATCCCAATAAAAGGACCCTTATTTAAACACATGAATTACTCATGCTGCTATGGACAAAGAACTCAGGAAGGGACAACACTGTTTAGTAAAGCGACTGGCTATCAAGGGAAAATGTGGCTGACGCTCGGGAGTCTGCGATGAGTCCTGGCACCACTAAGGGAGGCACAGAGCATCAGGATTAGGAACACTGATTGGCTCAGGCACCAGGCTTTTGGTGTCCGAGTCCCACTCTTGTGCAGGTCAGGACAAGCTAGACTATGCTGCAGTTTCAACCCCACAATTCCAGCCTTTAAAATTATATATTTCTCAATATGTCACAGTCCATGCAAGTCTTTAGATTTTTAATTATGATATTAAAATTTTTTCTGGAACAGCTGTCCCTTTCCTTCACCTTACTTGCCCTTCCACCTATCAAAATTCTAGTTAACATCCAAATTCTTAATTAAATTTTACTCTTCCATGGAACATTCTGCTCTCCTGATTCCATTACAGGAAGCAATCACTCCCTTCTCTCAACTCTGTGAATTTTATTTTGTTATGTATTACCTCTTAAGTTTGTTTGTAGTTGATTTTTCCTCTGACCCCTCTGCTTGAGGATAGGGATGTCTTAGCTAGCTTAGATATCTTATCAGTCATAGAGAAAAAACACATAATAGATACCAAGTATTTGTTGTCTAATGAGTACCCTATTAGTCACAATCTTATATAACTTTTGCCTAAAGAATCCTTACTTTTAATGTGTAGATAATTTTTATTCTACAATAGGCTGCATAAATCTTACACTACACATAATGGTAAGGTGTAAGGAACACGTGCGTATGTGTGTGCGTGTGCGTAGAACACACTGGCACCTTTTCAGAGTAATGTTGGCACCCGTCTATCAAAATAAATGAATATTTCCATTTCAGTTGCTTCATTTGTCAACAACGCTACATGTCAGAGCATGTATTAATCCATATGACTTGTCCCCTTAACCTATACATCTGGTTTTTATGCCTGTCAGAATTCAATATGGCAGACCTCAATTGTCTTTACTTGTTTTTCACGGTACCAGTTTTTGTTTTGGGATGTTATGCATGTGTATGTTTCAGTAATGGCTACTCCTCCCCACCCCGCCCAGGCCGGCAGAGAATATGGTAAAGACAATTTATAATTTATCAAGATACCACAGTACCAGAAACTAATTTTTCCAACGAAAATACTAGAGAGTTAAATAATAAGGACATTTTGGATTTATGTATTTATCCGTTCATTTAAAAATAATTATTTTCAGATTTCATGTAAACAAAGGTGCCCAAATGCCATCATGGAACTTATTTCTGGTGGCAGAAACACTCAAATGATCCCTCAAAGGCAATATGAACGATGGTGACGATAGCAGTATGTGACACAAATGCTGTACCGTGATGATGTGGCACGGGGAACTGGATTGCAGTCAGAGGAGTTGGGAAGGCTTTCCTAAGAGAATGAGTGGAATGGCGTTGGAAGGCTCAGGGACATCACAACATGGTTGCCACCTTCACGTGGCTCATAATTTGGTTAAATAAAGTAACATAATTTGGCAAGTGCTGTAAAAAGTCACACACCGTCTGTGAATAAGTCTGTATTGGTGTTAATTCTCCTTGAAGTCCGGGGTTGGTGTCATGAAGGTGTTAACGTGCTGACTCTTGAAGTGTGAGGGTTTGGCGACGATAGCCCACTATTAAAGACAGCACCAGTACGGAGTTAGCATGGCAAACATTTCTGCAGGACCCAAGGGAAGGTTGAGACTGGAGATGTTCTCATTTTCTGATTATGTTTTGTTTTGTGTTGTTTTGCAAGGGATTGAACTATTTCATTGGTGTCCTCATGGCCTTCAAGTTCAGAGCTGTTTTTTTCTCTACAGTCATGCCAGCTTCATTCAGCAGCTACATAGATATAGTGATCTATATCTGTGTATATTTATTTATCCCCAAGTCTTTTTCAAGAATTCATACAAAATATTCCTGGTAAATGAGTTTTTTTAATTTATTTATTTTGAGAGAGAGAGAGAAGAGAGGAGAGAGAATGAGTTGGGGAGGGGTAGAGAGAGAAGGAGAGAGAGAATCCCAAGTGGGCTCTGCGTCGTCAGCCCAAAGCCCAATGTGGGGCTTGGAACTCACGAAACTGTGAGATCATGACCTGAGTAGAAACTGAGAGTCAGATGCTTACCCAACTGAGCTGCCCAGGGCGCCTCATTGGTAAATGAGTTTTAATCCTTATCTTCCTTCTACTCTTTGTCCTGGTTAATCTGGAAGTAACACAACTCAAAACCCTCTTTACCGTTAGCAACTATGCACAACCAATCATGTTTTCACACATTTTTCACCTATTTTTGGTGAGAAATTTCAAACACCTTTTGGAGAAGGCACTTCAGAAGTAGTCTTGCTCTTGCTTCTTTCAGTGGTTACAACCCCTCCACAGAGATTCCTGGTTTTCCCATTTACTTGGATTCTCTCTTGAAGAAACTGCTCAAAATTGGATAGCATCCATGAATCCATCTTCTACAGGGTGCGTGCAGTCAAATGTAAACTTCAGAAGTTGATTCTTTTTTTTTGCTCCACTGTTGCCACAAATTCCTACCCCCACAGGTACCATGGTGGCAATGGAGACAGAAAAGGCAGTCATTGCATTATAATTTGTTGGATGGGTCCCATTTCTTTAGCACAAAAGGGACACAGGAGCACAAGAAAACGAACACAGCACTCACATGCCTGTGGTGATTGGGATGCTGTCGCCTACGAGTGGGCTTACAGGAATATGTCTATACTTAAACACAACATTTTCTTTGAAAGCGTATTTGGTTCTGTTATTCCATCCTGCAGTGTGTGAAATTTTTTGGAAGCAAAACCTCTAATGCTCTCCTACCTTTATAGCATGCTCTTTGCTTTATAAACAAAAAAAGACAAGGGGGAAGTTATATGTTGGAGTGGAAATACATCTATATGTCCTAACATGCACATAAAGTGGTAAAATTTAAAGCTATAACTAAGGATTTCACACCAATAATCTTCCAAGAAGGCCCCTCTGTTTTCCCCTATGGCGAAGAAAGGCAGCCAAGTTTCTCTTGTTCAGTATCTTGAAATGGGCTCAGTTTTGATCCGGTGGTATGTAACTGTAATGGTTGTGGAATATTGCTTAACTTGCCAATCAGTCAAGCATAGCGAGTTGCTTGTACAGCGTGAGGCAGACCTTTCTGGAAGCCTTATGTCAGGAGGGTGACTATTCAGTCTCTTCACAGACTCCTCTTTTTTCTTGTAACTTCTTGTACCTGGATGTCTGAATGTCCACCAGGTAATAAATCCCTCATTTTTCCTCACCTGAAACATTATTGCAGATTTTTTTTTTCAAACCAGGTAACTTAAAGGTTTCAGCAGAATAAAATCTCTCTTTCCCATTTTATTTTAGGCAGGTCCATAACGAGCGAGGCAACAAAAAAGAGAAATGAAACCAGGAAGAAAAGGAGGAGAAACAAACATTTATTGAGCAAATAATGTGTCACACACTGTGATGGGCACTTTACACAAGTCATATCTTTACATTTATAACTTCTCCATGAAGTTTATGTTACCTTTGTAGATGAGCAAGCCAAACTCGGAAAGGTTAACAAATTTGTCAAATAATGAATTGGAATTCGACAATTATTTAATTGCCTCTCACCCTCTGCCAGCACACTTACGAGCATTATGGTCTGTTTCAAACACTGTTATTTTATCAGCACAGACATATTCTGCTGACATACAAAGTAACTAGACAAAATGATTGGCATAATGAAGAAAAGTAGCTTGTGGATGGACTTCTTTACTCCTCAACCAGTGGCTCTTGCATTACGTATACACATTCAGAGCTTGGCTGGACGTTCCAGGAGTATCTCCGTGCTGCTGACTTGTAGGCTTCTCTCTTCTAGTGTCTCTCCAATGGCAGTTCCAGTGCCAAAGCCAATCCATCAACTTTTCAAAGGATGCCAAGACTTTTCATTCATTTAATAGTCTTTCAACAAGTGTTTATTGAGTTCTTTATCAGGCAGAGTCCTGGCAGGAAAGGGAGCTCATCACAGATGGTACAAATGAAAAGATTTTAATGGAGGGTCGACTTAATGATATGTGGGCAGGGTTACAAGTAAAAAGTGAGAAAGGATACAGTACCCAGAGATTAGGAGCAGCAGGAAGCCATTACACCCCCACAGTGGAAGGAATTAGGAGAGATTGCTTTCATGGGAGGAACAGAGTACTGGCAGGAACCCTCTAGTTGTGGGGGGACCGCAGCTCCTGCTGGAGATCAAGGACTGAACCAGTGATAGGCGGGGAGGAATACCACACCCTCCCTTCTCCCTCCTACATATCTTCATAGTGCCTCCCATTGGCCGAAGCACCCAGGAGCCATCTAATGACGGATGCAGCTCACAGGGGTTTACCTCCAAGGGCACCGAGCAGGGCACAGAGGGCCGAAAACGGGTCTAGGGTGAGTTGGGGATGAAGAATTACTTGTCCAAGTGCCCCAAGTGTCTGGCTCTGGCCTAAGCACTAGGAATGGAACAGTGAGCACAAACAGACAAGATTGTGCACTCAGGCAGCTATGTTCTAGTGCAGGATGGGGACAAAACAGGAAAAATAAAAGGTGGATGCAGAGGAAAGCCATAGTGTGTCCCACAGTGATAAGCACCAAGGAGAAAATAATGAAGCCGGGAAAGGAGTTTTGAAATGCGTGGAGGGTAGAGTTTTAGGTACGGGCATCCAGAAATCCCCTTTTCACCCCAAAAAGACGGCATTGTCAGAAGATCTAATAAAAAGGAGGGTATGAGCCATACTGGGAAAGAAGCATCACAGGCAGTGGGCAAGTGCAGAGTCCCCAAGGAAGGCAGGAGCCTGGCCTGGTGACATGCAGCTGCAGACAGGTGAGGGAGGAAAGAGGCACGTGAGATGAAGTCAGGGCTTGACTCAGAAGGTCTCCTTGACTCACGGCTTCTCTCTGCATCTCAGGGCTTCATGTTTGTGTTTCGTCTGTGACCAGACGCCGTACCGAGGAGGCAAAATGCTGATAGCAGAGAAAAAGAAGCTGAGAGACGCAAGGTGATTCATCCGTCACCATCTAGTATGGGCCAGTTCTCTTGCACTAGGCCAATTAATAGCACGCCTTCCGCTCATAGATGGTTTTACTGGCTGCGGTGCATATTCCTGTGACAATCAACTTTGGCCAATGTATTAGAACACATGATAGACCATAAGGACCAATGCATAAGATGCAGTTTAGAAGGGACTGTGGTATTATTTAAGCTTCTTCAGGAGAAGCCATGATCAGAGACTACTTGACTTTCCTTATCCTGTACCCTGGGCCTTTTAGGTTTTCTCTACCCTCTAAAATAGAGTTTTAACTGCAAATTGTAAGCATATTAAATGTATGAGCTTCTCATGACTAGCCACCATCACCTCTCACTTAAATAGTATATTAATGCATGTATGTATGTGTATATATGTGTATATATGTGTCTCTTTACATTTATAGATCTATAAATAGATACATATCTATTGTATACATATAGATAGATATCTTCTTAGCTTTTTATATATAAACTTTCTTCCCAATCTTTTTTTTCCTGACAAATTCCTTTCAGCCATCAAGATTTCACAGCTCAGGTTATCACCACCTTCTGTGAAACTTTCTCAGATAAATCCAAAATATCTTGACCAGATTCTTCATGATGTCATTGGCATTCAGTTCAGACAAATGTTTGAGACCTATTGATGCTGATCTGTGGTTTATCTCTTGACTTGGGATCAATTATCCCAACTAGGCTGTGACCTTCCAATGGCTAAAGACCCCTTATACTCTTCTGTGTTCTTAAAAAAAATTTTTTTGATGTTTGTTTATTTCTGAGATGGCCAAAGATCCCTTACACTCTTTTGTGTTCTTTAAAAAAATTTATTTTAATGTTTGTTTATTTCTGAGAGAGAGAGAGAGAGAGAGAGAGAGAGAGAGAGACAGAGCATGAGTAGGGGAAGGGCAGAGAGGGAGGGAGACACAGACTCTGAAGCAGGCACCAGGCTGCTGTCAGCACAGAGCCTGACAGGGGACTCGAACCCACAACCACAAGACAATGACCTGAGCTGAAGTCGGACGCTTAACTGACTGAGCCACCCAGGTGCCCCTTTTGGAGTCCTGTCTTAATAGGGCATAAAGTTCATTGAAGTTGCTTAGAGCAGACTGTATTTATTTATTTTTTATTTTTTGTTTTTTTTTAATTTGTTTATATTTCAGTTAATATAGAGTGCAATATTGGTTTCAGAAATAGAATCCAGTGATTCATCACTTACAACACTAGTGCTCATCACAAGTGCCCTTCTTACTACCCATCACCCATCTAGCCCACCACCCACCCACCTCCCTCCCTCACAGAGCAGACAGTTTTTAAAGACAGGTGATAGATAGAGAAAGAGAGAGAGAGAGAGAGAGAAGAGAGAGAGAGAGAGATAAAATGAATGAGTCTTTATATGTGTATATATATATATATATATATATATATATTCATCTTGTACCTTATTATATGTATATATTAAATACATAGGACTTCTTTTAAATGTGAGTTTGCAGGACTGATATCCTCAATGGTTCAGTATTAGGAGAATATGCCAATTAGATCATGGATAGTGCTGCGAAACCCACTCTAGGTTTTAATTTACTAAAAAGTCCAGGAAATAGATGCCTCGAATACAGATAATTTGTTGTCGGCCATGAAGCAATCACAGAATACCCCAGCTTCCCTCCAATCCAATGGCCTTGCTGAACCTGTCATCTGGGAGGTCTTTGTGATTTTATCTTATCTCTATTTGAGAGTCATAAAGATGAGTAACTAAAATGTGGTTAATAAACCCCAGCTGGGCATTTTCTAGGTGAATAAACACACCATTTTTTCTACTGTTTTTTCATGTGGAAATGATGAATAGGACTCACAATTCTTGTTTTCATTATAAGTAGAAAAGTAGAAATAATATCAAGTTATGATACTTGAGGTTGTTATAAAGTGCTTTAGAGACACCCTGAAAGTTTCAAATAATTATAGCTCCAGTAAAATTTTTATGGCTGCCTGTGGATTTTCATGATCAAAGAAAAAGTAAACAGAGAACACTTTTACCCTGAAAGATATTCAGACCCTTGTGATTTTTTTTTTTTTGGTTGGCTCTCCCTCTATTCCTAAAAGAGTGATTAATAGTTTCACAGTGTAAAAGCACCCATATTTGAGATTAAGTAATTGGATGAAGTTGATTCCTGAATCTAATCTTCACGTACCCCAGGCATGCTGCATAATATATTATCTTGGTGATTATATATTATGAGCTACATATAAAGAAAGTTTTTCAAAAACTTCTAGTTACCAATTTCATTCCAGTCCAGTCTATAGATTTCAACTCCATGTTTTTTATTTTGCTAAAAAGTACATCATTACTACAAAGAGTGTAATTTGAAAAGAGTTATAGATTAGATTTTAGTACTATTAATATTAATATACTGATTTTAATAGTCGTGCTATAATAATACAATAGGATGTCCTTGGCTTTAGGAAAGAACAAACTGTTTATATGAGTCAAGAGGCAACATATCTTTTTAAATGGTACAGAAAAAATGATTACATGTATATGTGCATACATGCATATGTATACATATACATGTACATGTACACATATGCATACGATATTGTGCATAGACACATATACATGTCCACAATCATATACACATGCATATATGTTAATATACACACACACCTTTATGCATGAATACATATATGGATTTATGAAACACTTATGTATTGAATATAGATACATGAAATAATATATAGACAGTATACCTGTGTGTATATGTGTGTAAATACATATGCATATGTTACCTATCTTGTCACAAAAACATGCTTTACATTTTTTATGCTTTACATAAAAATGTTAACATATAGTGACTCTGAGTGACTAATGTACAAGAATCCTTTGCACTGTTTGAAAACTTGATATGTCTGAAATCACTTTAAAATAAAAAAAAATCAAAGCATTTTTAAAGCATGCTGGAAATGCTTGATTCTACCTAATGTTCTGAAAGCAGGGGGAAATTTGAATCCACATATGAGGATTTAGCTTTGTGCTGAGGAAAATTGTGTTTTTGAGACTCCAATTGCATTTCTAATTCCAGTCAGCAATTCTGTGAAAGGCATGTAAGGTACGAGAGTGAAAGAAAATTTTACAACTCAAAGTAAGGAAAATATATATAGGATATGCACATATTTCTGATCTAGAGTGGGTCCACTCCTATTTTTTATCTGAGATAAATTCACATAACCACTTTAAAGTATACAGTGCAGTGGCGTATAGCGCATTTGCCAAGTTGTGTGACCACAGCACATACCAAGCTCCAAAACGTTTTCATCCCCTCTCAACACCCCCACCCAAACAAACAAACAAACAAACAAAAACCCAACAACTCAGTTTCTGTTAAACAGTAACTTCTCAGCCCCTGGCTACTACAGTCTGCTTTCTGTCTCTATGCGTTAACCAGTTCTGGAAATTTCACATGAATGGACTCTTTTCACATAGAAGGCACTCTGTTGCCTTTTGTATCTGGCTTCTTTCACTTAGTATAATGTTTTTGAAGTTCATCCATGTTGTAGCATGTGTGAGTACTCCATTCCTTTCTTTGACTGGGTAATATTCTATTGCATGTGATACCGCATTCGGCTTATTAATGTATCCATTGGTGGATATCTGGTTTGTTTACACCTTTGATTATTGTGAATTGTGCTGCTATGAATTTTTGTGTTCAAGTATGTGTTTGAGGACATATTTTTCCATCCCGCTGTGTATACCTGGGGATGGAGTTACTAGGCCTCTGTTTAACTTTTTGAGGAACTAACAAACTGTTTTTCCAGTAATATTTGATGTTAGGGGCAAGGCACATGAACTCATGGTCCAGAGATGTCTCTACATTTAAGCAATCGTTTTATACATCTAGTAGTTGTTTAAAGGCATGTGTCATACAAACACCATGAGCAAGACCTGGATATTTCACTTTAACCTGTGCTAAGCCCTCAAGGAATCCTCATTTTAGAATCAGAATTTAGAACAAGGGAAATGAGTGATCAGGAGTAGAGTATGACGGTTTTGTGTGTAATCTACCATGTTTCCCAGATTTGCAAAATTGCTTGCTTTCTGAGTCATTTTAAGAACCCCACAGGGAAATCAATAGAGGCATCTTCTTAAAAAGTATTTTATAGAAGTACAATTAACATACAGTGTTATAAATTGTGTTATATATACAATTTCAGGTGTACAATATAATGATTCAATAACTCTGTATATTAGTGCTCATCATGATAGGTGTACTCATTCCTCTCTATTTCATCCATCCCTTCACTTCCCTTCTGGCAACCACTAGTTTGTTTCTGTATGTAAGAGTCTGTTTTTTTGTTTATATCTTTATTTCTTTGTTCCTTTTTTTAAATTTCACATATGAATTAAATCACATGGTATTTGTTATTGTGTGGTTTATTTCATGTAGCATTATACCCCTAGTTCGTTGTGTGATTTATTTCATGTAGCATTATACCCCTAGTTCCATCCATGTTGTTGCAAATGGGAAGATTTCATTCTTTTTATGCCTGAGTAATATCCTATTGTATACACACCACATCTTCATTATTCAATCTTCTGACGGATGCTGGGGTTGCTTCCATATCTTGTCTATTGTAAATAATGCTGCCCAAAACATAAGGGTGCATATATCTTTTCGAATTAGTGTTTTTGTTTTCTTTGGGTAAATATTTAGTAGCAGAATTCCTGGATCATATGGTAATTCTATTTTTTTTTCCAAAGAAGAAAATGGCCAACAGACAGATGAAAAGATGCTCAACATCACTAATTAGGGAAATGCAAATCAAAACGGCAATGAGATATCACCCCACACCTTTCAAAATGGCTAGAATCAAAAAGACAAGAAGTAGCAAGTGTTGGTGAGGATGTGGAGAAAAAGGAACACTCGTGTGCTGTTGGTGGAAATGCAAATTGGTGGAGCCACTGTGGAAAGCAATATGGAGGTTCCTCAATACACACATCTTTTTTTATTTAATTTAACTTCAAGTGAGTGAACATATAGTGTAATAATGGTTTCAGGAGTAGAATTTAGTGATTCGTGACTTACATATAACACCCAGTGTTCATCCCAAGAAGTGTACTTCTTAATGTCCATCCCCCATTTAGCCCATCCCTCCACGCAACACCCCTCCAGAGCAACCCTCAGTTTGTTCTCTTTGTTTAAGGACGGATATCATATGTTTTTCTCTCATACGTGGATCTTGAGAAACTTAACAGAAGACAATGGGGGAAGCGATGGGGGAAAAAGTCACAAACAGAGAGGGAAGGAGGGAAACCACAAGAGACTCTTAAATACAAAGAACAAACTAAGGGTGGATGGGGTGAGGGTGAGGGAGAGGGAAAATGGGTAAGATTGGCACTGAGGAGGGCACTTGTTGGGATGAGCACTGGGTGTTGTATGTAAGCCAATTTGACAGTAAGTTTTATTTTAAAAAAAGAATCTCTTATGGTTTGCCTCCCTCTCTGTTTTTATCTTGTTTTTGCTTCCCTTCCTCTATGTTCGTCTTTTTTTCCCTTAAATTTCACATGTGAGTGAAATCATATATTTGTCTTTCTCTTACTGACTTATTTTGCTTAGCATATTACATTCTAGTTCCATCCATGTTGTCGCAAATGGCAAGATTTCATTCTTTTTGATCGTCAAGTAATTGTGTGTGTGTGTGTGTGTGTGTGTATGTGTGTGTGTGGTGTGTGTGGAGCCTTGTCTCTATCTACTCATACTCCCTAGAAGTCATTAAGAGTCATGGCTTTAAATGCATCCCATACACAGACAACTCTCAAGTTTTTAATCTCCAGCCAGGAGTTCTCCTCTCAACTCCAGAGTTATCTGCCTGCACCCAAGACTATTCTACTTGGGTGTCAAATCAAACTTAATGTGTCTAACACTGTGAACACCTGACTTACTTTCCCAAACCTGCTTCTGCCTTTGTCTTTACCATCTCAATTAGTGGATACTCACCTTTTAGAGTCTAAGTCAAGTATTATGTCTTCTTACACCCACATTTAATCTGTTAGCAAATCCTATTGGCTCTTTCCTCCAAACATATTCAGATTCCTGCACTTCTCACCCTGTACTGTCCCTGCCTTTGTTTGAGATACCATCATTTCTCACCCAGATTAGTGAAATACCCTTCTAACAGGTTACCTGCTTTTTTTTTTTTTTCAGGTTTCTGATCCCCTTTGATCTTATCAATGAAGTCTTTCCAAACAACTCTATTTAAAATAGCAACCCAGTAATCCCTAAATTAATTCCCCACTTGTTATTCTATAAACTTTACCATTAGACAAATATTACAGAATACTTCTTTGTATATTTCATCTTTCCCTACCTAGAATGTGAGCTTCAAAAGAGCAAAGATTTTTGTCTGTTTTTCTTTTTTTACTGCTTTATCTAGAGCTGAGAGCAGTGCCCCCAGAACATGATAAAGGTTTATTTATTTTTAGATGTATGCGTGAATGGCAGTATGTCTAGAATACTTGCAAAGTCTTCTTTGTGGCAAACCATACACATCCTAAATTAATTAGTATGGTTAAGAAATCAGTCATGTTTTGTGTATGTAAAAAGATTTTCAGACCTGGAATATCCTCAAAAAATAGGAGACCCCTGTACGTGACACATTTTCAGAGCCAAAAGATGCCTCTCTAGGAGGTTTGATTAAAGGGTGCCTACTCAAGTTGATCTGTGGCCTCCAGCAGTATGATTACACATGCACTTCTAAACCTCTAGGGAAATATCCCTGGACTCAGTGTCTGTAGTTCAGCAATGTCATTGTGCCTTCGTGACACACCAGTGGTCTGACAGCTGGGGCAAGTTGGTTAGTCCATTTTGAGCTTACACTGTAAATTGTAAATTGATGATGGCAGTAATAATAAGGAGCTCACGAGGTATTGGTGAGTGTCAGCTAAGATTTTGGACCTGTTTTATAAAATCTTCAAATATAAGAAACCTGAGAAAATGTTACAAATATAAAGATGGGGACCCTCAGGCTAAGAAAAGATATATGAAAATTAATCAGTTCAGGTCCATAATTCCCTTACCACAGAATTTTTCTTTACTATAAGATTTATTCAAACTTGATTGAAGAAATTGTTTTTTGCCTGTTTGAGAGAATCCTTTAGGCAGCCTGAAAATAATTTAAGGATGTTCAAATCCCAAACAATATTCCAAGTTCTCTCAATGGATGTGGTTTTTCAGCGACCAGTCAGATCAGGGTTACCCCCCTCCCCCTCCTCTTCTGGCCAGGTTTATTCTTCCACTATTTTAAGAAATTAATCTCCCACATGCCCAACAGGTAGCTAAAGCCAAACACATATAAGATGGAATGAAAGTTTTCAG
Source organism: Paguma larvata (assembly GCA_030068075.1). Classification (NCBI taxonomy): domain Eukaryota; kingdom Metazoa; phylum Chordata; class Mammalia; order Carnivora; family Viverridae; genus Paguma; species Paguma larvata. The sequence goes on from CM057843.1 coordinate 32,605,075, forward strand.
GATATTGATACCAATCTAGGCCTCAAATCTGCTTTGGGACTTGAGTGTGAAGGTCTACGCTGACCAAGCGGGCTGTAGTTCCTTCTCTGCTATCGTTGTCACTCACCTCCCCATCACTGAATATCATCTTAGTGCTAAGAATTCTGCTCAGCAATTGATGTATGCTATTCTTTTTATACTTTATCAGATCCGTGTGTGGCAAGTATTATTATATTCATTTTATGCAGGAAGAGATTTGAACTCAGGGGTGTAGCATTATTTTTCTAAGCAAGGAGATGACAGAATCAGACTGTAGGTTCAAATCGAAGCTCATGGTCTTTGTTATCACACAAGTCTCTTTTCTGGTAGCCAAACTCCGTCTTCATTTTGTAAGTGCACATTGGTAATACAGTTCCCCTGAAGGTGAAGAGTCTCAAAAAAGGGTGGGAGGGGGGCAAAGGAAAAAAAAACAACGATAGACACTAACAAATACAAAGATTAAGACTTGGAAAAAGAAGTATTTCTTATATTCTTACCACAAAATTTTATTCGGACATAGGCCTACTGTTAACCTGGTCTTGCCTAATTTTGTTAAGACTTTGGCAGATAGATGAGTGTGATCATTGCCCTGGCCTCCTGTGGGTTAGAGTCTAGTTGGAATATTATGTGTAAGTTTTGTTACTATTGACTCTTAAAGTGTCTAACAAATGTATTATCTAAAAATAAAAATATTCTCAGATCCCTATATACTCAATAAATAGATTTGATGGATATATCCTTCTTTGTGTTTCTTTCAGACTCTTGGTAAAACCCTACTGGGCTATTTGCTTCTTTTACACATACAGTTCAGCACCGAATTAAAAGAATATGAAGCCTATATATATCATGGCCCAGCTTCTAGCTCGCCTCTGGCCTTGCTGGTTCTTATTAATGATTCATTTCTTTTGACAGAAGCGGCAACATTTCAGGACTTCTTGGGTGGAAGAAAGTTGGCAGAGAGAAAGTCCACAGTGAGTAGTTAAACATTATATGAATTAATAACCCCCATCAATAGTTTAATGGATGAAATGCATTGATTGCTTTGAGAATTATGCTGAGGTCTACAGTAATAAGCAGAAATGTCTGATTTGACATCTTTTTTTTTTTTTATATGTCTGCAACGTAATCTACTACCAATTACAAAACAACCCCACCGAAGGAGTGCTGAGTGGTCCCACTACAGTAGTAACATGTTATAAAAGCTCGGGTTTCAGGACAATTAGCTTCTGGCTGCAGTTTATTACCCCATTTGAGATTTAAAACATTTTTTTTCCATTGCATTCCAACAATGCTTATGTGTCTGGGGCTAACACTTTAAAACAATAATGGAATGGCAAATATCTGTCTGGCTGGAGTTTGTTCAAGAAGAAGGGTGTATTAGCATTAAAAAAAAATCAAGCAAGGCAGAGAGGACAAAACAAAAGCAACTTCCTTAATTTCCCAAAGTGACCAGGATTATAATATTTATCAAGAAAAAAAAAATGCCTTTCGTTGGCATTTTGTAGAAAATTTAACAAATACTTTGGAGAATATGATCACTCCTGTTTATTTAAAGGGAATTTCCACATAATAAAAAAGCGGTCCATTGATAATTCTCATATCCATCTATATATTTGGTGATCGTCACCAGATTTCTGGCCTAAGATATATGATGAATCTCTTTGAATTGGCTGGTACTACAAAAAACTGGCCATCAGGAATTTTTCAGATGATGATGGTGGTGATGATGACGATGATGAATGATGACGGTGACAACAGTGGACTTTATTGAGAGTCTATTCTGTGGCCACTACTGTCCTAAAACTTTATTGGTATGATCTCCTTTACATCCTAAATATCGCTTGAGTTAGGTACTATTATTTCCCCCATTTTACAGATGAGGAGGTTGAGACTTGCAGAGTCTAATAATTGGATGGTTCAGAGCTAACCATAAATCTGTAGACTGGTGCTTTTGAAACGAGTCTAGTGGCTTGAAACAGTATGTAGTACTGCCTGGTGATGGTGGTGGTGGAGGTGGTTGTGATGAAGATGACGAAGGCAATGAGAGGAGACCTGGTGAACCTTCTTGTCAGTCTTTTATATCTTCCTCCAGGAATCTGAGCCATTTTCTTGCCTATTTGTTTCCTTTCTCCCAATGTCTATTTTGAATTATTTTATACTAATCCCCTGTTTTTGCCTCTAACTTTCACACCCTGTCTTCCTCTGTTTTTATCTCCTATCACAGATGTGTGATCTGGTACTTCTTGTGGTTTTAAGGAGCTGAGTTGAGTGGATGAAATGGGGAGGTGAACTCTATCTCAGCAATTGCTCATTAAGACAGCTCACTTACAGGCCCCCACTTTTAGTGAAGAGTGAAAGTGACATGGAGTTTGGATTCCAAGAACTCACTTACCTATAGTCAATCTACAATATTTGTTCTTTGATGCCTTTCTCACCTCAGATTTTTAAACTTCTAACTTTGGATGTAATCAAGTCTAGAGAGTTACCCACGTGAGTGTGATGGTTCTTGATCCAAAGCTGTGTGGTAAAATCTGAATTTTGATATGAGGTATGTACTTGTATCATTAAAATCAAAATGTTTTTATCTGTTGGAGTAAAGAATGCTTTCTGTGAATTAAAATGTTAATATTTAGAAAATTACGAAGAGAACGTATGCAAAAGTGTATCAAGTGCAGTAAATAAAATAAGTGACTTAGCAAGTTAGCAATAGTATTGTGTTGACCTAGAGCATGTAGTGCATTTCTGACTTTCTCCTGATATCAGCTCAGTTCAGGATATTTCTCACCAAGATGTATTGGCATGTAATGCATTAGGCACAGGAAGGGTGCATCTCCTTCAAACAGATGGCTTTTCTTTGTTCTTATCTCCTAAGGCTCTTCATAGCGCCTGGCATGTTGGTTTCCCACTCTGGAATGTCTGGAGAAGGAACTAATTGTTTTTCTCCATTTATGCAGTACTATTGCCCTCTGCTGAGGCCAGCTTTGGTTCTATTCTTGGAGTATGTTTTCATGTGGGTCCAGTCTCCATGATGTCAGATGGCCTGGCATTTGTGTCTTCTGCCTACAATGCCATTCCCCATTTCGTCTGTTTGGAAAGTGCCTGTTTATTCCTTGAGAGGCTGCTTCAACTTCATCTATTCCTCGTAGCTTCCCCTACTCTCCTCTATTTTCCTTTCCCCAGGTAGAATTGCTTTCACATTTGTGTTTCCCTAACACTGTACGTATCCCATGGCACTGTAAATATTTGTTTTGTCTTTTTCTACTATGAGACTGTAGGGTCTCTTATGAGGGACTCTGGCTTATTCACTCCTTTTTTGTATCTGCAGCACATAGCAAATTGTAAGGTCAATATTAGTTTTGTGATAAATGTTTCTTGTCCTGCGTTGAGATTCTGTGCCTCTGATTGTGAACTCAGCCATCCAAAATTATTATATGTTCTAATATTTATAATTCACATACAACACAGTAGACACTGATCTAGGAGCCGTATGTTGGATTATCTGTCATTGTTTTGTAACTACTTGCATATCACTTTTATCATCTGTAAACTCAGAGGAATTGATCAAATTCATTTGCTTTTAATTCATTCATCAACTCATTCATTAATTCATTCAAGATTAATTGATTAGGTACCTGCTTTGCCCCAGCTGTTGGACTAGGTAACTTCTTCACCATAAAATGCCGCATTTTTAGTTTAAAATACTACATATTTTAGTTAGAACATAAAAAGGTTTGGATCTGTGTAGACAATAGAGTTAATTTAACAATTCTGCTTTTATAAGCTGTGCTGCTAAGAGCACAGGTAGACACAGTTTTGAATATAATTCAAAGCAAGATAACAGCATTTGGTTTCTGAATCTCATTAATGCTTCAAACCATATTATTTGTATCAACTAATCTTAAAATATCAGTTCTCCCAGTGATCAAAGGGTAGGATTTCTGGATTCCATGGTAGTGTTTATTTTACGAATATTGACTCAATGTGTATTTTATAAATTTAAGCAGATGTGGAAAGTCTTTAGACTTAAGAAAATCTGTACTTTTGTTCAACAGGTATTTACTAAGTGCCTAATATGTACCTAGTGTTATTTTTAAGTGCCTAATATGTGCCTAGTGTTAAAATATACGCCCAGGATAAGAAGGTCAACGAAATGGGTCTCTGTCTTTGAGAAATGCATAGATTTAATGGGAGAAACATGGATGTAAATATATCATGATGGGAGAATATGCAGATTTTAGCAGAGAGGAAGAAATGTGCTCAGGTTTGTTTGCAGGGAGAGGGGGCGGGCAACAGACTTGTCAGAAAAATGTCTTTATAAACTTTCCTGGGTTCTAGTCTTGGTTCTTCATATCAGTAAATGGTACTTGAGGTGAATGTCAAGAAATGTGTATGCCCCCAGGCTGACAATGCTGGGAGGAAGGAGAACCTTCCAAGGAAAGGAAGAAGGATGAGGAGTAGCAGATGAATGTGAAATAATACATCATATTTAGGCAACTAGATAATATATCATCATGGTTCGAAAAAAAGGGACAAGCTTGGTTGCAGGGATATCTAAGTGTATAGAATTAACATGGGCAGGAACCTGTAGTCTCTTGGCTAAGATGCAAGAATACCAACCATATCCTATACATAGAGGGACATCCAGGACAGTCTTACGCAGTAGAGCAAGAGTATCATTTTTCAAAAACTATAGAAACATAAATGCGATAGAAAAATACTTGCTAAATCTTAAAATCTGAATTTGGAAACTTAGACATATTTGTGTTTTCTTCTATAAACTTTTTTTCTAAGTTATTTTTTCGATGAATAAGAATTATAATATTCAAATGAGATCACACTAAGGAGAAGAAATTGGGAATGGGGTCTTTCATTCTATCAAAACCTCCTTTCCATACCTAGCATTAGGCCTTTAATGACTTACTAAATTCCGTTTTTGTTTTTTGTTTTTGTTTTGTTTTGTTTTGTTTTGTTTTGTTTTTTACCTCTGGAGAAATAGCATTCCAGTATTCAGAGATCACCTCTTAATAGAGGTTAAAATAAAGGCTTGGATTTTGCCCCTCAGACTTCAGTTTATGGATCTGAGGAAGAAAAAGAAGGCAGAGAAATGAACCACATAGATTTAGACGTTTTTAGTGAGGAAGATAAATATTGATTGGCTATATTAGCTTCAAGTGAAAATATATCAATTTCTGGTTTTTTAAATGCCAAACCACAGCAGTTGATCTAGTACAAATTAGTTTTTGCCTAACAGTTATTCAAGGGTTATTGATAAATTAGTAATACATAGGAAACACCAAAATTGAGGCCTTCTGAACTAATGTCAACTCCATTAACCATTTGCTGAGAGACTGTATCATAAAAATGCTTGGAAAAATTTTTAATCTTTCTTCAAGAGAAAAAAAATAAAAATAAAATTTCATCATATTGCTTTTCGTTGGAATAATGTACTGATTTCCTAAGTGGTTTCTGACCTCAAATCTTTCCCTACTCTAACTATCTGTGCTGCGTTAGCTACAGAGTTCATCAATATGAAATCACACAAACGTCATTTTTAATCTTGGTTCTGCAAATGTCTCACTATATGAGTTTCTGTTTTGCTATCTGTAAGATTGAAATAACAATACCTATTTGAAAAGAATGGGAGGCATTGTAAGGATTAAATGGAAACTCTAGGTATAGGGTCTCGTGCTTTGTAGGTCTGGAACACAAACTTACTGAGTAAAACAATGGCACACTTTGGGTAATGTTTAACTTTTCAACTAAGTTTATTATTTGTAGTTCTAAGCTAATTGCACGCAACAATGTAGATCCAGGTATAAAAATGATTTCATTTCTAATAGCTGGATTGTGAAAATCCTCAAATTGTTGTATATGGAACACTATGAATGGAAATATTTTCAGGACATCCTGAAGCTCTTAATGCTTCATATTTACACATGATTGCTTGTGGACAATTTGCTTCCAAAGAGGAAAGCCAAGACCTATTCAGAAGTAGAAGAAAGCACTCCAAACAAATGATCACCTCAGTAACTGGCCTTGTTTTTGATGGATTGCAATGAATATCTGCCTCTTACAAAACAATATGCAATTGTTATTAGGAAGCCAAATGGGTAAAGAAAAAGGGATTATATACCATAGGGAACTGGGGAAATCAATTAAAACAAGATCTAGAGGGGTGCTCCAGGCTGGCCTTCCACTTAACTCCCTGTGTGAACACAGGCAACTCTCCCAAGAGAAGAGCTCGTTAAGTGAGAAGAAGTGCAGCTCCTCAAAGAAGGTAGAGGACAAGCGTGAGATAGCAAACCACGGGGCGGACTCCAGTCAAACTGGCTTAGGAGAAATACTCTAAGTATCACCACAGTGATGTTTTGTGTATTCTCAGGAGGTAGCTGTTCACATGAACACAAAACAATGCTTGCCAATGGTTGCCTTCAGAGGGAAGTCCAAGGACTACAAAATAAACTAACTCCCACTGCTAGTTCAGCCAAATTAGAACTGTAGAAAATTCAGACTGGTAGGGTGAATTAGCATATACTTGTTCTATGAACACATGGAAAACTGAAGTTTCCAGGGAGGTGCTTCTGGCACCTTAAATGAAAGCCACATTAACTCAGGGAAAAGCTGATAGTGACTAACAATTCCTACAAAAGACTATTTTTAGGAGCAAACCTGGTGAAATCATAATGGTCAGTCAAAAGAAGGACTGGCCCAATGACCTAATTACCACTCAGTGGGAAAACTAAAGCCAGCTCTGGAAAATTGCGTCAATATTATGGCCTTTAATGGGCACCATTTTTAAAAATACCCATGGCTATCCTAAAAATTTTCCCTTTCTTTATGAGTAACCACATACTGAGAGCCAGTTTTATTTTGAAAAAATAAAATAAAATAAAATAATGAAGCTCTTCAAATTTCATGACAATCCTACCAAAAGCTCTGGTTCTGAAAGGTTAATTAGGTAATTAATCAAATAAGCCATTGTGCTCCTCTTTCTGATACATCATTTGGGCCTAGATGCCTATGAACATCCCATTAATTAATTTAATGCCCAATAGGTGAGTACCTTCATATTTTAACATCAGAGCTTTCTTAGAAATGCATTTTTGTTTGCAGCTGCATCTAAATGCATCAGTATGTGCCTCTGCTCTTGATAGGTGCCTTTAAATTTCTTTTCTTTTTTTCTGCAACAATCATGCTACTGAAAAAGAGTGAGAAATTACCAAATGGACTTGCCTCAATTTTAGTGTGCATCAGTGGCCATAGTTCCAGAGCCTCAAAGCGGAAGTCATCTAATTAAAGGAGGTGTAAATCTGGAAGGCACATGAATTGGCAATGCAAACTAATTAATCCATTTATTCATTCAATCAATGGTTCTATAGTAAATGCCTACTACATTGTATATATGCAAGGATATGCAATACATAAAGCCAGAGAAGGCTTCAGCTCTTCAAGAGTTCAGGGACGAGAGTCATTCAAGAAATTCTTGTTAATTTGATTTGACTAATTCAGTATATCCCAGGTGTGAAGTATTTGGCTGAAAAATATAGGTAACAGAGCAAATGTTTTAAGAAAGCTTTAATTATAAGAATAGTAGTCTAAATTCAGTCTTTTAGCCAACAGCTGTATTGTTGGATATGAAATGGTGGTAAATAAATCATTCAACTGAAATTTGAACTTCGAATCTTCAAACAAGTTTTCCTGGCTTCTCTTCATCTTGTGTCCAAAAGCCCCTCACTGAGGCACAGCTTTCATCAAGACCTGGGCCTCTATTCACATTAATAAAGTACAATGTTTTTGCCTCCCTCGCTCCCTGATTAGAAAACATGGGAGCTTCTCAGACACCCTTACACTCCCTACCAGCTGTTTGGTTTAAACTGGGTCCATTTCAATTCTACACCATCATTCTGATACACTTCTCTTTTCACCGACTATCTTACTCTCCCACAAGCCCCAGAATCCCTTTTGTCCGAAGATACGTTTGTCTGGGCATAAGGGCATGTGTGCGATTTCAGGGCATATAGTTTGAAGTATAAGGATTCTTTGAGTTTTTATCAAAGTCCTTATTGTTGTGGTCTGTTTGCACACGCCATCATGGCCTTCTAATTCCTCAGCTATCTGCCTGCAATTGCAACAAACTTGTCTGTGGGCCTTTTTGAATTGTAGAGGCCCAGCTAAAGGTTCTGTTTATAGTCGTATCTTTTTACTAGCAGCACTTCTGGAGAGTTAGTGATAAGGCAGATAATTTCTATCAGTTAGGTACCTCTAGATCCATCCTTTTCATATTTAATATCTAAACTTTAAGACTGTTATAATTTTACCACAGATGTTTTATTCCCTTTCATCTCCTAAATAAGTCACACTCGTCAGCCAGGTTTTGTCTAGCTATCCTTTGTGATGAAAATGAAGAGAAATTACTTGTTAAGTCCTACTTTTCTCTCCTGGTATAGGTTACACAAATCCTTATGATGGTAGATCAGAGTTTATTGGAGCTTAGGCCCCCACTGCCCACTTTGTTTATAGAAAATTGAAAACTTTTCATTGTTTACCAAAGCCACAGGTAATGTTAATGTTGCCTTTGAGTTCGGCTCACCAGGGACTGAGAAAATCCTGAAGCCATCTCTCTATTAGTCAAGACTAGAATTGTTTGATCCGAAACACTTTCCTCCTCATATAATATTTGTTCATTACTCCAGATAAGAGTTTAATACAATAATAAAGATAAGAGATCTTTACTCCTCTCTGCACTAGATATCACTAGATTTTAACTTTAATTTTCTGAAAGATATTATTTTTAATTCTTTTTAAGGGTCAAAACAGATGCGCCAAGAACAATTCTGAATGACCAATGAGTTTGAAACCTGACTCCCTAGAGAACACTCTAGTAGAGGTCAGCAATAAACATGTAATCAAATAGTTATTAAGGTAATTTCAGATGGTGAACATTTTTAGGAGAAAAAAAACCCGCAGGTAATACAGTTGAGAAGGACAGGATGAGAAAGCTTCTCCAAGGGGTGACATTTGAGCTGAAAGGGCAACAGGTGATAAGTGAGTGCCAGATATGAAAAATTGGAGGGAGGAACATTGTAGGGAGAAAGACGGCAAATGCAAAGTGTTGAAGCTAGAAGAGAAGTGGCGAGAAAAACAAAGTGGCTGAACAGCAATGAAAGAAGTAGAAAGCTTTTGGAAGAGGTGGGAAAGGGCATGTAAGCTTTTTAGACAGTGGTCAAGATGTGGGATGTTTTAGCAATTGCAGTGGGCGACCATTGATTCTTGAAGCACGCATGAAATCCCATAAAATTTCTCTCTACGCAGTCCCAGTGTGTGGCCTATAAATTACCTTCTCTTGGTAACTGAGTATCAGAAGTAGCTCCAGGTACACAATATATCTGCTGGTTATGAGTCATGCTGTTTCTCCCTTAGTTCTCAGTGTCTAACTGGGATTCCTGGCAGTTACTGGGCTAGTCTAGTAATGCCAGCCTACAACCCATATGTTCCATTTTTAATATTACATAAGCCAACATCAAATGACTGAAACTTGTAGCAAACTTAGAAGCTAGCTTATAACATAACCGGTCCTATGAGTTTGCCTTTTTGTTTTCTCATTTTCATAGCACACAGAAATGTTTAGTGAAGATTTTTCATTTAAGAAATTTGAGGATAAATTTTCCTGATATCCCCTTGCTGCAGAGTTGGGGGTATGTTCTCTCTGAAGAAAAGTGTGAGAAGGAGAGTCCCTTATATCTTTTGGTAATGAAGAGATTGTATTCTGTCTCTGAATATCAGTGGCACATAGCTTTGGCAAAAAGCTACTTCCTTGACTATAATGGATACTTGCTGCCTAGGACTCTTGAGAAATTCTGAGATTCCTAGCTAGGTTCTCCTGTTTACCATGATCATCAAACATACATTGAGCACCGGGTTCTATGTAAAACACTGCTGGGCATTTTTGGACCAGAAAGATGATCTCATTCATTTGCAATAGCATTTAATTCCAAAAATGTAACTGAGATGTCAAGAACACAAGGAGGGGTGCCTGAGTGGCTCAGTTGGTTTAGCGTCTGACTTTCACTCAGGTTACAATCTCACAGTTATTGAGTTTGAGCTCCTTATTGGGCTCTGTGCGGATAGCTCAGAGCGTGGAACCTGCTTCAGATCTATGTTTCCCTCTCTCTCCCTGCCCCTCCCTGACTTGCACTTTGTGTTTGTGTCTCTCTTTCTCATAAATAAATTTAAAAAAATTTAGAAATTAATTTAAAAAAAGAACACAAGGAGAGAATGAGTTACTTTCCTCCAGGCTCAAGTTTCTTACCTCTTGATAATCAGGTACAAAATAGCAAAACATCTTCTCCACTCTCTTCTACGATGCTTGACTACATTTCATGCCCTGTAAGCCATCTCAGAATCTGTGAATAACCAAGATAGGACTTTTGTTTATCTGTTTTGTTTTGTTTTATTTTGGTCTCATTTGAATTCTGCTTCTTTACTCTTAAAACTTGTTTGGATAAAAAGGGAGCAGCCCTTGGGGACCATGGGCTGTACTAACCAGCAATTTGATTTTGATTTTTGTAATTCACATTTCTTGCTAAATATGAAGAGGCCTTTAAGGAAGTTGTCCTACCACGTATCTGTCCTCTTCCAGTATTTTCTCCCTCCACCTGGTACTAATATCCCCAAGTGAAAAACAAAATACCCAATGTTGTCTATGCTTAACCTCTAAAATCTTGGAAAGACAGTTCTCATAAACTTTCTTAGATGCAGTTGTAACCTCCAAATTTAAAGACTTTGAGGGAAAAAAAAAAAAAAGAAAATCACTTCTATTTTGTATTAAATTAATACAATGGTTCTCAACTGCAAAGCGATTTTGCTCCCTAGAGGGTATTTTACAACTAGAGACGTTTTTGGTTGTCACAGCTTGGGGTGAAGAAAGGGGAAGCACTACTTGCGCCTAGTGGGTAGAGATTAGAGTGGCTGCTAATGTTTTACAACGCACGTGACAATCCTCTACAACAAAGAATTCCCCAGCTCGGAATGTTATTACCGCTCAGGCTGAGAAACGTTCAGTGAGACTCATTCTTGGGAATCTCACAACCAATTTGCCTTTTATTTATCAGTGGTCACAAGGCTTTAATCTAGAATATATATTTGTCATTTGCTGAAATACTGAAACGTTGCTAATGGATTTGTCAAGTATTTGTTAAGATTTTAAATATAATAATTTTATTTTTATTTATTTTTTATTTAATTTTTTTTAAGTTTGTTCATTCATTTTGAGAGAGCAAGTGTGGAGAGGCAGAGAGAGAGAGGGAGAGAGAGAGAATCCCAAGTAGGCTCTGCACTGTCCGCACAGAGGCTGACACAGGGCTTGAACTCATGAAACACAAGACCATGACCTGAGCTAAAACCAAGAGCTGGATGCTTGACTGACTGAGCCACCCAGGCGCCCCATTAAATATAATATTTTTAAATACTAAAGTCATATTCCACAATATTGCTGGTTGCATTTCCAGTGATATAATTTTGTTATGCAATAAAAATCATAGGGTTTATTCCAAGACTGCTAAAAATCCTTTGCCAAGTTAATGAAGAAGGCTAGTCTGGATATGTCTGGAAGTTAAGTTTAAAGATGTGTTCTAATTAGAACTAAGTTGTGTGTAAACATACACTCATATTCACACACATATATGCAGTGGCCATGTTTCCATCAATAATATTGCATTAAAAGGTTTTTACAACCTGTATGTTTGATGGCAGAGGAACCAGATCAATTATTAAGGTCTGCAGGATGAATCACATAACTATATAATAACTTAAGTTCAAATATTGTCCTAGTTTTATTTTACATTTGAAAGCACATAAACTAATATAAAAGTTCTTATAACTTATAACTTTATCCCAAGCTCATTTGCAGTTGTCATCATGAGAGAAAGAGGAAGAATCATCAACTTGAAACACATTTTCCTAGGCTTCGCTAAGTTGATTCTTTTCCATTGCTCGTTTTCAGTAAATAAATCAATTTTGAACATAAACTATCAAGAAGGATTTAAATATCAGAATGTTTATTATATGAATGAGTTTGGGGAGGTTGTCTTTTCAGAAGGGTTGGTTTATTTTAAATGCTATAGTTTCATTTTACATGTAGCCCTACAATAACCAAAGAGACCAAAAGAACTCTGACAGGGTGCAAACTTCTAGAGAAACTACCGGAATTCCACAGATGATGTTGATGATTTCTACCTTAGCACAGCCTGACTTACATCCTATGAACAAACTCTGTAGACAGTATTGTTTCAGGACTCTGGTGAGGCCACCAGAAATGGAGCATAATGGTACCGATATGGTGGCATTCAGACTTGGTATTTATAATAAGCCATTTTCCCTGAGGCAGCTTCCAACCCCCTGTGCGGATTTATTTTCCCAGTGATTATCTTTCCTTCCCTCAATGTATTCTTTGTGTTTGCTGGACTGGTTTGAAGTGTGAAGGTTAATGCACTGGGTGTGTATGTGGGAAGAAGTCCACACCACTACCTAGAGGCAGTTAATCATTCCCATTGTTATTTTAACATTGAGAATATACTTTATCTCTGGGACCAGAACCTGCACACAGGAACCAGGTAACCACCGTTTCAAGACTGGACTACACAGCATTATATTTTATGTAATCAGTCAGGTTTTTTTGTGTCTTAAGAGGCTACACGATCAGCTTTTTGAATTCCGTGGAATTTCGATACATGACATAGATTCGTATAACAAGTCTTTAACAAACTGGTTGCCTGAATTGATTAAATTAACCCCTTGTTATAAGATGTACATTTACTGCCAGCAGAAAACTGCCTTGATCTTTTGACCTCAATAATGCTGAAGGGAATAACAAATAATCGTGGTATTAATGTTAGGTTTTCTCTTTTTATTCCCATATCTCTCATCCAAAGAGGTGTATATGTGTTTTTGATGGAGTATCTGAAATAGGTCTTATTCCTTTGATACCAAAAGTTATTTCAATGTAAACCAGATAAGTTATGTCACTATTTTACTGACTCCCCGTGGGGTGGAGGATCGGACCTCGTTGCCAACTCTCAGTGCTTGGTCACATATGCTTTGTACATATGATATGTGCATATTCTTTTCAGAATGAATTTACTTTTATTTTCAGTCTGTTTCTGGGAGAAGAGAGACCTTCTTATCTCTTAGGTCCAAATACCTTAACTACTGTTTTCTTTGATTCCATTCAATACTGAATACTGCTTCCTTAAACTTCATGCACCATCAAGCAGGAAAACATTAACACTGAATATTTACATCCCAGTCCCAGGGGAAGTTAAGCAACAAATGAATGGGAGAGCTTGCTTACTAATAAATGGCGGCTTCTTGGCTAAATTATTTTTCTAGAATTGTTAGATGCTTTGCTTTAGAAAAATGAATTTTTTTTTTACTAAAGAAATCATTGAAAGTGTATAGATAAGGATTAAATCTGGACAAATTATAATCTACTTTGTACCATAAAAAATGTAAACAGAAAATATCTGCTGTGATACCAGGAGCCCAGAAGACAGGTCTTTATCCTATTTCTCAATGCTGTTGGCTAGACCCATTAAAAGATAAGACAATTCCTCTGATATACCAAGCCCTCTGACCAACACCCAAAGACAATGAATTCATATTGGACAAAATTAAAATATTTGTAAACAAAAAATTGAAAGTTTACAGTGGAGTGCTAAAACAATATTTTTAGATTTTCCTGAAAGTTTACCACTCCTGGTAAGGAAAACTTGGTGTGTATGACAGAAAAGAAAATACTGGAGAAAATTCACACTATATCACTGTGTGTGTGTGTGTGTGCGTGCGTGCGTGCCTGTGTGTGTGTGCCTTTAGAGTGCTTTTAACACATCCTTCTATGACATACATATCTTCAATTTAACCACAGTTGAGCTTATTAACAAAATAGTTCAGTGGAGCCTTAGCATGTTTTTCTTCTTCTTACTGTTGTTCAAGGAAAGACAGTCTCTGAATCATGAAGATAAGGGATATTTGATGAAATGTACCAAGCGTTGCTGAATTGGATCCAGAGTCCTTCAATAGGGCTGGAGTTTATGGAGGTGTCATCCTAACTGTGGATAGGGCCTTCAAGGAGGCATTTTGTTGTCTTTGGAAAAAGTAACTGATGAACCATTTAGGGTTTTTGGGAGACAAAACCTATAAAGGGAAGCATGCCCTTCTAATGATATCGCTGAGCAGTGGCAAGAAATGAAAGAATGAGTCAGCTGCTCTTTATTGGGAGAACATGGTGTCACGGGCCTTTCAGAAGCGTGATCAGAGCTCAGGAAATTTTCTGCCTCCTGGTGGGAACCTGGATGTGCTCTGGAAGTTTGACCTTCTGTACTTTCAAATACTAGCTACAAAAGTGCAGCAAGTGGTTTGTTATCTACCATAGAATGAGAGGAGAATTTTGAGAAAGAATGGACAGATAGATTGGAAGCAGTGATGGGCTCATGCTTAAAAGACATGGCCAGCCCAGTCCGTTCAGTAGCTTACAAATATACACAAGCACAGACGTGAGCACTAAACTAGTAGCTGTGTTTTCCAAGTCCTTTATAGACAGAGGCCACAAGGCCACATTTTACCGTCTACTTAAGAACTGTATTAGCTTCAGTTTGGCAAAGCAACCTCAGACATAGTATTTAAGAATGAGTTTTCCTGGACCATAAAATTACACTTGTTTTGCTAGCAAAAGGAGAAAATAAATGTCTGTTCAAGCTAATTACTGTCCAACTTGTGATATTCGTTGTTGTTGTTTAGCATGTAATAAACCCAACTTTGGAATCAGAATGGGATGTGAAATAGCCCCTATATAATAGTATAAATCCTGCAAAGAATTAGAGATCTGCACTTTTTTCTTCCCCTGGCAATGTGCACTTTAACTCCAAATGTGTGTAGTCAGTGATGAAAATTAAATACATTGGGAAAATGAAAGTCCTCCAGTTCAACACACATTTTACTTCAGGATTTAAGAAATATTTAGAATGTAGATTTCCAGGTGACAATGAAAAGTATAAGGACCTCGGGAGATGAAATAACATCTTCCCTGGACCAGAAACCCGTTATTGAAAGGACTGGGGCACGAGGGTTAACTGCAGAAGGTACTAGGAGGGGGGGCACCACTCCATTAGAGTGACTTTTCGCTGAATTCCTCCTGGTGCTCTCTTTGATCAGATCAGGGTGCCACGGCCTTGTATGGGGAACAGCTCATCCCAGGGAGCCTAGGACTTTCCCAGTTTTAATACTGAAGGTCCTGTGACTCAACAACCCCCTCAGTCCTGGGCAAACCAGGACATTGTTCACTCCAGCCCTGGGGAAAACAGCCAGCTTCTCAGGAAGCAAAATGCTTTGGAGGAACACTTGCCTTTCTTCGTCAGAGACTCTGTGAAGCCGGGGTGCAGGATGCCCTCCTCACTTTCAGGACACCAGAATTTCCTTGGCACCCGGACTTCGTTATTTTGGTGTAGCATACTCCAGAAAGAGTTTCTTTGCCTCTTAAAGTGTCTTTCCTTGGTCCTGAAGACTATCTGCTCATCTCAGGTCAAGTTAAGGTTTTGACCTACCTATTTAAAGTATCCTACATAAGTCACTTTGTGTGTTAAACTTAAGTGGGGCAAGATTATATGTTACCAGTCATCCGACTGACAAAGGGCACTTTTGTATTCAGTAGATGACACGGATATCCTCACAGCCTTCAGAGCCTCTCTTTGCTTTGATATAGCAATACCCAGGAGGGGTAGGAAACTGACAGAGATAATCAGCAGGATAATAATTTTTGTTTCAGTTGTAGCACATAGTTCTTATTATGTAAGTGTATTACATTTGCTTGGAACATAATCTACCATCAAGAACCTGGACAGCCCTCAACCCTAAGCATCTTACCTAGAAGGGAAGACTCAGGGAGGTTACCAGAGGCAAAGTGCAACGTGCCGTTCCTAAGTCAGCTCCCTGTGGAGGTATCCATGCAGCCTGGGGTTACGGCATGATCCGCCGTGTACCAATTATGCCATTCATATGCTTCATTTACTATACACACACATCAGAGCTAGAGTTTGTCTCAGGGGCAAAACCCGAATCAGGCCACCAAAGCCACAAATCACGTAAGCCTGCACTAAACACCCACAGAGATCAGTGCAGCGTACGCTAGATGCCTATGGATATATATTTGTTCATCAAAAGCTAAACCAACGGCACGGATTGAAGATAAGGGAAGACCCCAGACTCTCATCATCCAGGGCCCAACACATGGCAGACACAATCAGAAACCAGAAATCCAGCTCACCCGTTCACCTAGGGTTGTTTTTCTTTTTTGGCAAAACTTGAAAGAAATAGGTATTAGACCTCATGACGTCAGCTTTGAGCCCTGGGTCTTTTTAATGAAAAGTTTCACTCTGGTCCTTCTATCAGAGCACCAGTGATTTCTACTGGGTTGCCTTATTACTCTTTTACTGATAATCATCAGTTTCTTCATTTGTGTTGTTTAAAATGACCGAAGACAGCATAAGGGTATATTCCTCACACATACCAAAACCTGCAAGAAAAGGAAAGTGTTCGATAAAGTGGAGTTTCAAACATCAATTAGATAAAGCAGGATTTATCTGGTCGAGGAGATCTCCAGCACTTGAAATCAAATCCCTGAGTCAGGGCCTAATCTGTACATTGTCACATCCTGAAGAAGACACTCCATCTGAGGAAGCTGTTGAAATGCTTCACAGAGTGTCCCTTTTAGTTTGAATCTGATACACTTTTATTTTCTAACCGAGTGAAGATGTGCATAAAGTATTGACTACAATTATTTTTATCTGATGTCAACAGTGTCTCAGGGACAAATTTGATTCTGTAAAAGAAAGGTAGAATTGAGGCAGGACATGGGGAAGATGTCCATCTTAACCATAATGATTTGATCTTTCTTTTATGAGTGAGCCCTCTGGATTCAATAACAAAATTCCCAAGATAACACACACACACACACACACACACACACATTCAAAATTTAGCAAGTTGTACATAAACGAACTGACACTGGTATCACTAAGATGTAATAAACTCTATATAATTTCCTAATTCCAAGTAATTGACTGACATAATTCAGATTGGCTAAGGGAGATTTGTGTGTGTATGTGTGTGCATGTGTTTTCCTAATGGCAACGTCTCTTCCCTGCTTCTCTAATCAATCCTTATGTGTGTATTAGACCTCCATAATATGTCTATAATCAATAAATGACATCCAAAGGATGAGAATAATGAGACTCAGATGCCTCTTTGTAATAAAGCTCTGCCTTGTCATAGTTTTTTTTTTTTAATGTTTATTTATTTTTTAAATTTTTTTTTTTTTTTTTTTTTTTTTTAATGTTTATTTTTATTTTTGAGACACAGAGAGACAGAGCATGAGCAGGGGAAGGGCAGAGAGAGAGGGAGACACAGAATCTGAAACAGGCTTCAGGCTCTGAGCTGTCAGCACAGAGCCCGACGCGGGGCTCGAACTCACAGACCGAGAGATCATGACCTGAGCCAAAGTCAGCCGCTCAACCGACTGAGCCACACAGGCGCCCCTGTTTATTTATTTTTGAGAGAGAGAGAAAGCAGGGGAGGGGCAGAGAGAGAGATAGAATCCCAGACAGGCTCCACACTGTCAGTTCAGAGACCAATGTGAGGCTCGAACTTGCTAACCGTGAGATCATGACCTGAGCTGAGATCAAGAGTCGGACACTTAACTGACCGAGCCATCCAGGCACTGGCATTTATTGAACGCTTGCTATATGACAGGCATCGTGCTAAGTGCTTAACATAAATGATCTTATTTTATTTCTAAAAAAGCCGTATTAAAGATGTGCCAGTATCCTTTTTTTAAATCAATAATAAAACTGAGACTTGGAAAGGACATTTCCTCAAGTTCGTATTATATTAGTTTGAGTAATTATAAATATTCAATGATTAAAGAGATGTCTATATTTCTAATAGGTGAGTTTTTAAAAAAAAATAAAAATGGATGTGGCTTTTAATCTATATGTGAGGCAGCCATATTAAAACTGAATTCCTCCCAGAAAATTAGGACACTCTGGGTTAAAACTAAAATTAAAAAATGTGTAGTAACCAAATAGGGGACACAATTTTTAACATTATTTTATGAGTGAGACAAAGCTCACTCTTCTCTTAAGTAAAATAACAGGTTTTTAAATTACTCTTCCAGTCGACCTAAGAGTATAGAGGTCAGCTTTTGACGATTGAAGAATAAGGCCCCATTTAATGTCCATCGCGCCTAATTGCAAAATTGTGCCAACAGAAAGATGCATACACTTAGTAGGCACTTTGTAAGTATTAGACAATGAGGATAATCAGTTGGTAACCATGTCTACATTGTTTGCAATTGAATTTTAAACGACTTGAATTCAGGCTGTTGCGTAGAACAGATCAACTCTCCCACTTCACCTGTGCCTCTGGCAGATAGCTGAGAATGCAAGAGGAAGAGAGTTATCGCGCCCTCTAGGGGTAACTTGTAGAAAAACCTCCCAAAGTACAGGTCCTATTGTTCATTCCTAGCCTAGGATGAAGGGGTACCAGGGAACACCTGAGCTCAAAAGATGCAGAGGAGTTCACCTGCCTCTAGTGTGTTCCTCCACTGCTCGTTCTGGGAGCTGTTCCATCAGACCGTCTGGGCATCTTAACTAGTTTATTATTGAAAGGGGAAGTTTACAGCATGGTGTCGATTTCAATTGCCCAGTTCTTTCTTTAGCCTTCACATTCTAAAATGATTGTTAGTGGATAAATTTCTACCTTGGAGAGCAGGATCTATACAGCCTCCGTTGTCTGCTTCTGAATACTGCGTGATGCCTGAAATGGCCCCTCAAAATAACATCACGTGTTTCCTTATAAAGAGCTTGACTCCCTGAGAATCAGGCTATCTTTTGAAGATAAACAAGTTCTTAGGGAGAGATAGAGTGTAGGAAAAACTCATGATTTCAGCAACATCAATCCAAAGAGAGTTGCAAATTGCTGAAAATAAAGCAGAGAGCCAGGTACTGAGAATGAACGGATGCATGAGGGAGTTAACACTTACTGCACAGCGTACCCATCAAGCAATATACTAATAAGCAAATTTATGTAGCAAAATATAAATTTATAAGCAAATCTTACTCACTAGGCCCCTAAGAGATGGTTGTTATTATCCTTAGTTTTTAAGGAATATGAAAGCGATTTTAAAAAGACAACATGTTCAGGGTCACACAGTCAGAAATTGGCAGAGAAGAATTAGACCTTTGGCCTTCCACTTCTTATGCTGTCTTCAACTACTGTAACTTCTAAGAATGTCTTTAAAAATTCTTCTAAGAATGTACACTTTAATTTGTTATATCTGGGGAGAACAGAATGATGTAAAGGAGAAGAGAGCTCATCATAAAGTTCATAGTGCCATCTAATTAAAGCCATGAAGCAGTGAAATGTAGAAGGGAGTGAAAACTCTCTGCACACTCGGGGTCAGAGGGGGTTTCAGGGAGAAGAGAGAAGTACAGTCTCCATTAAAGATCTCTAGAGGAACCAGGAAGGGATAGCAGAAGCTGACGATTTCAGGGAGAAGAGGAAATGAAACAGCAGGAGCTAATGGACATGTTAGCATTTTTCATGTGATATTACGAACAAGTTCATCAGACTGCCGTTCCACCCCTATGCTATAAGGTAAATTGAAATTGGATTAGAGGGGAAAGGTCAGATGAGAAAAAGAAGTAGCAAGAGAGACTTTTGAACTTAAGTTATATTGGAAGAAAGCAGCTTAGACAAGGCTCTGCAGTTATGAAGTCTAACTAAATAAAGTCACAAGGATTCTGGTAAATGGAAGAAATTTGGTGTCAAAAGAAAGAGTAGCTGAAGCAGAAAAATTATGGAGGGGGCTTTTGTCAAATTCGGCCCATTACCCACTTCTTGAATGTGTAATTTCACATTTATTCTCATGATAATTTTTCACCTCCCTGGAATGATGAGACAAATATAAATTACGGAAGAACATCTTACAAGGTGTTGGTGGCATAGTGTGTCATGATGACAAATGCAGGGACAGGAGGCAAACCTCAGGGTAAGCCATGCATATTAAAAGGTGGTATACACTGGACTTGTTTAGTTTTGTCCTGTACAAGCCACACACATATGGTTTAAAGGGATCTATGGAAGTAGTTTGAAGTTATCCACCTCCAACTAGAAAATATTAAAAATCTCACTTGTATATTCTTGCCAAATTTTAGCTGTCCTTCATGCATGATGTAAAACCAATATTTTCAGTTGCTGGAGGCAAAGTGCATATGATAGGCTTGGGGGAAAAAAGTAAGTATGGAGCGTAGTATACATCAACAAAATGTGTTAAACGGTTTCATCCCTAGAAATGGTGGGAAAACAGTCTTGGGTTAATGTCTGTGTACGTAGATGGGCAAAAACCCCAACTCCGGATAAGCAAATTTCTACTCATCCCATAGGAAGAAGGAAAGTGTCCTTTCTAAGCACATGACATGAAAGTAACATAAAGACTGAGTTGATTTTTTAGAACTGTGAGGAAAGTGACACAATTCTTGATCTTGGAATTTACATGTCTAGATTTCTGAAAGCTTGTATGATTGAATTCCTCTCTCCATTCTCCAAAACTTAGTTTTCTTTCATTACCAATTTTGGAGCCTTGATTACTTCAAATAATGTTCTGAATTCTCCTCTTTGTATTGTCCATAACGACATTGCCTAACAGAAAAATCAAGTTTCAGGCTTGGTACACGTTTAAGAATTCACTTTCAACATCTTGATGTGAGCCAGAGGTCTGCCTAACAGCAACAAAGATGAATGCAGAAGGAAATTTAGGCTGACAAATACCAGTCCCACCTGTGTTGGTTAATAAGCAAGACTCCAGCCCAGCCAGTAATCCTCTGGTAACTGTCATTTCCATGTATCCAATCAGTTGCCTGGGAATTATCCCAATAAAAAGAATACAGTGTGTCATTTATCAGGCAGCCAATTAAAGGGCCTCTGCAGCGCTAGGATAGCTGAAAGCCAGTTCTCACAAAGGAAGCAGGATGGGGCCAAGTCAGTATGGCCTTGAGGGAATTCAAGAAAGTAAGTCGTGGCTGATTCATAGAGGGACAGATTTACAAAATATTAGAAGGAGTTGGTAGTATTTCACTATGTCTCCTTGACGAGAATTTATGGAGGACACCAGGGTGCGGAATGACAACATACTAACTTGGCCGATCATACTAAAATGGGGCTCTTAGTTTTTGTGACTATGAGATAGTTTTCAGAAGATGTCCCTTGATCTCTGAGGCCCATTTAGCATTAAAAGTCTTGACTATGTGAAATGAAAACAAATAAATAAATTCAAGTTAAGTACAGAAAAAAATTCCATGAGTTTATTGGGCCTCTTCGATTGTCCGCTTAACTGATGTCAGCAGAATGACCAAGAGTTGATGGGGACCTTCTATTCTCATTTTTGGAAAATGCAAACCATCCTATTACCTCAAAACCCTTCTAAAACACAGGTTTTCACCCTTGCTTGGCTAATGAAAGGTCTCTATAACAATGTTTTTAATCCAAAAGACACTCTGGAGTCCTACTTCAGCCAGTTAGCTAATCTACAACATTGATTCAGTACCTAGACACGTCAGGAAGAAATACGTAAATGTATTGCACAGATTCTAGGATATACTTTTTTTTTTACACTTTAACATCTGTGAATTTGGAGCAAGCCTATATATATACTTGTGCATTAAGTGTGATTATAAAACATTGTGCAATAAATAAATTGTTGGCATTTAATATTTTTAGTCCAAACTAAATTAATAGCCTATCTTGCAATCAATGACATCTGAAATTGGGTGGAATATAGGAATGGATTTTAAATAGATTGAGTGAAGGGACCCCATCTGCCTACCAGAAAAAAATACAATACAGTAACCTTGGAGTGTTACAGTGAAGAAGCTAGAGATTCTGATAAGGGAATCAGCATAAAGTTCTTGGATTCTTGGAAGAGGTTTTTGAATCATTTAAAAGTATATGCATCCGGATATCTGTGTCTTGGGTTTCATAAGATAGAGCTCAAAAACCAACATATATAGGAATGGGCCTAAAGTTATTCATTCAGACTAGTCATTCATTTTCTGATGATCTTATTTAAACCAGTCTTAGTATTGAGATACCTTCAGTTTAAGGCACTTGAGGTTCATCTACTTTGTTGCATGGAATCAATTGCCTTTGAATTATTTCAATTAAAAAAAACTAGCTAAATGCTTTGGGAGGCACTTGATGGTTTAAATACTCAAAACAACTTTACTTGTGGAAAAGATCATATTTATAAGAGAGAATAGTCAAATAAATCAATGTTTTCAGTAGGTACTATAAGATATTTCACCCTCAAAATATGTCCTGAATAATGAATGAATACTGAATAATTAACACGTGCACTGGAATTCATTAGATCCAGGCTGAGATTCTGAGTGCAGTGTTTGCCAGCTGTGTGATCTTGGACCCTTGCTTCACTTCTCGGAGGTCCAGTTCCTGTTTCTTTAAAATGGAGATAAGAACACTTAACTGCATCAGGTTTAGTTTCAAACGAATAAGATTCTATTGTGAAATGTTTAGAAAAGGGCCTAGTCCACAATACACATTCAATAAATGGCAGCTATAATAATACTTTTTATTACAGTTAGTACTCTACTATGGGACAGCACTAACAAGTCTAATTCAGTTAAAGAAGCGGTTTCTCATTTCTTCTGCCCAGAACAAATTAAAGCCTGAGCATTCTAACTCTGTCCTGAGACAGTGTCTAACGTGACTTGGCAAACCACAGATGGGTTCCAATTTTATTAGCTGTACAGGAAATTTCTGATTGATTTAACCTCCAAAAGACAATACCGTGTAATTAACATGTAACAAATGTCAACTCTTGTTATTGCTGGAACCGACAAACCCTCCAGATCTCTGTCCTCCTGGCTTTTCTATGCATCAATGCGTTTTTTTTCCTCTTTCTTTCTTTCTTTCTTTTTACTTTCCCATATCGCCTTGTTGCACCCAGCTCTCTTTGAGTGATGTTAGGAACAAATTCAGTTGTAGTTCTTCCTGAAAGTCAGTTATTTTGAGACATAAAGAGATAAACACCACCTACCTTCTCTGTTTTGGGTGGCACAGAGCCAGAAATGATGCAACTGGTGTGAAGCTTTATCAATAGGATTTTTTTTTTTAGGATTCTTTATATTTGCATATCTGAGTAATTAAGGGATTGCTTTGTCCCCCAAAGCAATTTGTCCAAATCCTTAAAAGACAGCATGACAGGGAGAAAAAAAAAAAAACCCTCCTCTTTAAAATTATGATATGATGGGGATTAAGACAGTATAGTACCAAACTATACTGTGCTTATTGTTGAGATATCCCTGATTGTTAGTTCTTGAACCTACCAGTGAGACACTGGACCAATCTCCTCTCAAAACTTCAAATTCATCTTCTTCAAAAAGATTTCCAGGGGTCCTTTTTAGGTTTTATAGTCTATGACCCCACATCCTGTTGAGAAATACACATCACTGAACGGCAATGTGAATTTTCAGCAAGGTTATCAATGAGAAGTCAGACCAACTAGGGCATGCATAACTCTTTCCTTGTAAGATGCTTCTTGTGTTCTGTGGCACA
Organism: Paguma larvata; assembly: GCA_030068075.1. Lineage (NCBI taxonomy): Eukaryota > Metazoa > Chordata > Mammalia > Carnivora > Viverridae > Paguma > Paguma larvata. The sequence continues at coordinate 32,628,772 of CM057843.1, forward strand.
TAGGATATGTGTTTCAAGCTCTTACATTAATAGAGATACTGACTAGTAACCACCTAGGAAGTAATTGGCTGAGTTATGGCTAGAAAGAATTTCTTCTCTCATGAGCAAACTTGATTGTTTTTATCAGCACCAAAGAGAGAGCTTGGCCATATTAACACTGGATTCCAGTTGATTAACCTAAACATTGAGTGATGATGACAAATATAACAAAAAGGAAAACTATTTCTTTTTAATTACAATTGGTTAGTGATTTTAGTCTCTGTTTCTCACTCTACTGTTACTCAAATTCACTGTCCTGGAGCGCCACTAACCGCACACACATGCACACCCCTCACTTACCCTTTTGTGTTTAGAGATTAACTTTCATTCAATTTTTTCATGCTACCGTTATTTATGGAGGACTTTGCAAAACTTTCAGCAAAGAATTGGAAGAGATACTAATGGCTAAGACCAAGAGAAGAGAGCCATTCTCAAAGAACTTAAGAATGAAAAATAGGCAACATATATAAATAGCTAGGGTGTAAAGAGATAACAAAGTGATAAGAAAATGTATATATTCATGTAAAGGCAGGAAGTCAAAGAAGGGAAATTTACATAATTGGTTTTAGAAGAGACTTCATGAAGAAGGTGGAATTTACAAAAGCTCCTGAAGGCTGGGAGATTTGGGGCATGAAAAAGATTTGGGGTGGAGGGAAAAAGTCCATCAGGTTAGAACTATATGTGAAAACCGTAAGGTCATGAACAAAGACCTTCGTTGCGGCTGGAGCCAAGGATTTTAACAGGAGTGTCGTGGAGGCTGAGGCTGGATCGATGTGTGATAGACCACGGAGGACATGCATGGCAGGATAGAGAGCTGGGGATGTGCCTGGTAGACTCTGGGGAATTAGAAATATGTTCACGCAGACTCCACAGGTATCTACTTGGCTGGCTGCATCTCGCATTCACATCTTGGGTCAAATGCTGTTTTCCTCACTGAGATCTTCTTTAGCTACTTCTATTATTAAAGCAGCCACTTACACTCCTCAGTTACTTTTATTACGTATTATATTGCTCTGTGTTGTTTTGTTAATAAAATAAATTTCAATCTAGGACTACCTTGCTTATGTGCCAATGTATTTATTGTCTGCCAACACCTTCTAAAATATGGAACTCCAAGAGCAGAGGTACCTCAGCATCCTTGGTCTCTGCTGTTACCCAAGACTTGGCTCATGGTAGGTGCTCCTCAAGTAATTGTCCAATGGGCGATTGGATGAACTCGAACATGTCTGGTAAATTCTCAGTTTTACCGATATCCTCAGCCTATAGATACATAGTTCTTCTTTTCTTTTCAGTATCTGGTAAAGAGAGTAAAAATGTTTTTAATAATAAAACTCGGCTTCTGCCAGCCTGAATTAGCGGCATCCCCAACTACTGTAAGGATCTCTCTATTTACAGCAACGCCTCTTCCAGATGTTGTTGGTGCATATTTTTTCTTTCCAAGTACAACTCAAACTTCTCATGTGTTCCAAAACCACATGGAAGTGGAACGTTAAATCTGGGGGTGGGCATGTCTGTGTAATTTCCTTCATTTCTATAAGATTTTGGTGGCTTTTTTCTCCCCTAGGCCACAGATTAGCTTAACAATTGCAAATCAGCTTCAGAGGTTTTCCCTTAAAGAAAGAGGAAAAAAAAAAGAGAGAGAGATAGCATGTTTGAACAGGCGAGGCTTGGTGAAAGTCTCTTTGTTTCACGTCCTGAACAGTTCACTCAGCTTCTAGCTACCCTCTTTTCTTTGGATCAGCAAAAATCAATGTATCTAATATGATATATATGTCTGTTCATGTACATGGAGTTGCTCTTCTCTTCTTTCAAACTGTCACAGGAACCAGAGAACAGGATACTCCTTTCCTTTATACTCCTGACCAGTATTGGCCTCTGTGTGTGTGTGTGTGTGTGTGTGTGTGCGCGGCGCGCGCATGCACATGCTTTAATACAAATTCCCAAAGGATGGAGAAAAAGAAGTGTAGTATAAATAAGCAAACAACCAATTGACTTAACAAATCCTTATTTAGCTGGCCTCTGGTTTTATTTTTGAGAACCACTTTCCTTGTTTTGATTTGAAATGATGCCACCAAAACATATTACAGAAACATTGCGCTTTGCAAAACAGAACAAGTCAAATGAGCCTCCCCAAGTGTAAACAGAAATCTTGTTTGGATGAACTGTTCTTAAGAATCCAAATTAAACCAAATGGCATCCTTTTAAAGTGCATGTGTTTCCCTTAAGTGCTAAAACTATATTATGCTCCTGCAATTGTTTTTTATTCCAAATGCTCCACAGTTAAGCTGTGGGTTTTTAAGACGTCCTGACTATAAATGGTTTTCATACACTCGGCAAACATGATTCTAGAGTCACCATCGATCACCGCCGGTATCTGTGTGTTATCCGTGTTTCGGCATCCCCAGGGAACCAAGTTTGGTAACACACAGTTTGGCAGAAACCAGTTGGGTGCCTCTGTGTGGGGGAAGATGGGCAAGTTCCTAGCCTCTGTTTGCCTGTAATTAAATCAAGTCTGTGTTTTCCCACCCTGAGTACACTTGACTTAAGTGCCTTCTGTCACACATTGTGACTTTTCACTTCTTCGTAAACTATTACTAGTGACGGCAACACATTTCAAGGTTAGGTTCCCTGGGCTGAGCATTACTTTCCCATTGACTCTTGAGAAGATACGTTAGGAGTAGTAACAAGTCCAGACATGAACATTTTGGGGGGGGAGGGGAAACAAGTTTTGTCTTTTCTGGATCAATCCAAAATGGAGATAGGGTGTTCTTTTCAGCATTGTTACCAGATCCGTTTCCGTCTTGAGAGTCAGAGGAATAGGAAATTAATCTTTCACAAAAGTCCATTAGATCAGTGCCCTCTGCTTGTTTACTTCCTACTTAGAAAATACATTCATTTGCTCCTAGACATGAGATTGACCCTCGAAATGAAGTGATCAGTAGGAAACTGTCACTTTCCTTTTATTCCTATCCTTTCTACTCTTTCACCCCCATCCACTACCCACAGTAAGCACAGAGTTCTTAGCAGAGTTTTCGTAAGCAGAACTTGATATGTCGAGACCTACAGAGGTGGTGAATGGAATTTAGATGGCTTCTCACAGAGAGGAGTTTGCTTCCAGCTAATCTTGTCTCCCACCATCTGAAGCTAGCTGGATGTTCAACAGAAACGTCAGAACAGTGAGAAACATAATCTCTGGCTCCCTTGTAGATGCTTGCCAATGGGTATACCTAGTTATTTTGTCCCCCTTACTTGTCTCCTGGAGATGATATGGTACAAAGAGAGAAATGAGACAAGACTAGCAGGTAAATAAATCTAGTCATTTTAGCAAACATAACAGGTTACACGTCCCTACAGGTGTCCTCACCTTCAACTCTGTTCCTTTGAAAGTTTATATAATTATTCATAAGCATTTTGGACTTCCTTTTTTTTAAGAATTGCTTTTAGAGCCTGAAGCACATTCCTTAAATGTTTAATTATTTAAGGGCAGATCTGACTTTGGCCATGGTCAATTATCCTTCATAGTCTCAGCCAGGGAATCCCATTTGGATCCCAGAACTACAGTTGTCTACTATAAAGTAATAAGACCAATATTTCTACATATACAATAAAAGCTTTTTAAAATACAAGAGGATTATGAATGTAGACATGTGAATATCTATATTTTTGTCTTTTTTTTTCTTCAACTGACATCACTCACATAAATACAGAGCTTCTCTACGTGATGAATTGGGGAGCTGAATATGATCAGTAGGGTACATAACCTCTCAAGTCAGCTACACCAAAATCCAGTTGTATTTTGGAGTGGAAATCACTCATTTTAGTATAGTGTCTTATGTATTCCTTAAAAAATGCCTATGGAGGTAATGATAGATATGAAGAAAGGAAAATAAAACGCAAAGAATAAAATAAGAGAAAATGGAGGGAGAGAAAGAAGACAGAGGGTTTTGATAATGTGTTGGTGGGAAGGGATGGAGAAAGGATCAGCAGCACTCCCCAGCAGTCCTTCCATGATTGGGGAGTGGTTTGTGTGATGACTAATTTTATATGTCAACCTGACAGAGCCATGGGGGGGGGCCCACATACTTGATAAAACATTATTCTGGGTGTTTCTGTGAGAGTGGTTTTGGATGAGTTTAACATTTGAATCGATAGACCAGGTAACGTAGGTTGCTCTCCCTAATCTGGGGAGGCCTCATTCAATCAATTGAAAGCCTGAATAGAACAGAAAGGCTGACCTTCCCCTGAATAAGAGGGAACCCCTCTTACCTGACTGTCTTTAAATGGGGACATTAGTTTTTCCTGCCTTCAGACTCAAGCTGAAACATCTGTTCCTCCTGGGTTTTGAGTCTAGCGGCCTTCAGACTGGAACGTATGACATTCCGATTCTCAGGTGTTCCTACGGGGACCAGATCTGGCCTTCAGCTTGCAGATTGCAGATCTTGGGACACGTCAGCTTCCGTGATTGTGTGAGCCAATTCCTTATAGTAAAACTCCCTTTCTCTGTCTCTCTGCCTGTCTCTCCACCTGCCTCTCTCCATAGCTCTAGAGATAGAGATAGAGATAGAAAAAGATCCTGTTGGTTCTGTTTCTCTGATGAATTCTGACTAATGTAATTTGGCTACTCATAATGACCTTGTAGTCTGGAGTTTTGCTGACCTTGCCCTTCATAAATCTGCATCACCATATTAATGAATCTTGACAGATGAGAAACTCTAATCTCAATCAAAAGGAGCTGGGGGGTGGTGAGTAGGGGCAAAGACTAGTACTGGCAATAGCTTTTTGTGGCTGCACGTCTGTGCCCACGGCTCTCAGGATTAGCACAATCAGCAGGTGGCTGGGGAAGGACATCTGAACCGGAAGAATCCTCTCCTTCCTCACTCTCACCCCCTGCACCTCTATTCTGTTGGGGAGCATTACAGATTTTTTAACTCTAACTGTGGAAGCGAATGCAGCTGCTCTTTGTAATTGTTTGTGAAACTGAGTTAAAGGGAGGTTGTTGTGGCACTGCAGGTGCAATCATTAGACGCATCTATGCTGTGTAATTAACCTCATTTCCATGTGAATGTCCGTGGTTTATGCGCTGCTTAGAGAACTCACGCCATGATCATTACACTTACAGTCAATCCAATTAGACAAAGGTTCCCACACTTAGAGAAGGATCAGGACAAACCACAAGGGTAGGCCTCTCTCAAGAAGGTCTCTAGTTAAATGTCTCAAAATAAACAACTGTGGCCTAATTAATTGTATGATAGGCCAAAGGAACACACCAAGGAACTACTTATGTGTCTGGATCCCAATCCTAGGGAGCAGCTTAATAGAATCTCCCTTTGTCCACACTTGCAGTGGCTTAGAGATGTGTACAAATGGGGGACGGAGGGCTGGTGGCTACCCTCCCACTCTCTGTCTTATCATAAATCCTGGTTGCCCAGTAAGATAGCCAATGGCTTTATTTTGATTTATTTTATCCTCTTTATATTAGAACAATTAGGAAAAAAAAAATCCATGGGCACTTCTCAAAGAAAGTTCGTCAGGCCGGCAGGGTTTTCCACAATATTTTATCAGAGCCACAGCTAGAGGGTGCCACCGGAGGACATTTTCCCTGGACGTCCCAGATTTATTGACATCCTTTTCTTCTAAAGCTCTCTAATGCTGCAGATCCAACTCCTCTTTTTAAACATTCGTCATAATGTATGTGTTACGCATGTCCATCCTTTCTCAGTAAGTTTGTAATTGGATCATTGCACATGTCTTAGAATTCCCTTATCTCCCCAGAGATGCCTAGCACCACACTAGTAACTTTAGGGGAGCCCAGTAGACGCTGGGGGAAGGGGGTGCTAACTGATTAAATGGAAAGAATTGTGGCTTGTCAAATAATCATAGGAACCCATGCAGGCTTTTTATGTCATAGAACTCCTTGGAGACCTGCTCGAACCACCAAAAGGCAGACTGAAAATAAAGGAAATTAGGAAAGAGAGCAAAAAAAAAGTAAGGAACTCTAGCCCCAGGAAGAAGGAGAGGTCATGATATTTCTGTGCTAAACTTTAGACAGACTCGGGCTCCGAAAAGGACGAGGTGCGGAGCAGCAGCAGCAGCGGCAGCGCCTGGGGGCTGTTAGAGGTTCCAGCCTCAGGCCCCATCCCACATCTACTGAGTGCAAATCGACGTTTCACACAGTCCAGGTGTTTCTTGTGCACACGAAGTCTGAGAAGCGCTCAGCCTCAGGGCCTTAGAGTGCCACCAGTTCAAGGCTGCTGACTCCCAGGACAGCTGCGGGGCTGTCCTCAGCGCCTCAGAGCTCCTGTTGCTGCTTTCTTACCTCCGTCTTCTGCCATCCCTCGACAACACTGTTTCGATCTCTCTTTTTTTTTTTTTTAATCTGAGGTCGTATCTTAGAGGGACAGATTCCTCATCTCCTCCTCCTCTCCATCTGTACCCTCCTAACTGTACTTCCGAGTCAATCTCAGGAGCCTCTTCTAGGAGACAGCTGCAAGACTTCCAAGCTGGTTTGGCGCTAATTTTGTTTCTTCCACACTTATGGTACTTAACAGATACTCTTTATTTATTTATTTATTTATTTATTTATTTATTTATTTATTTATTTATTTATCAGATACTCTGTTAAGTATTTACTTATTTAAATGTCTGCCTTCCTCATTAGACTTAGAAACATAGCAATTAGCATGGTATCTGGCATATACATAATTGTTTGAGGCATGAAGGAAGGAAGGAAAGCCCTTTGATTTCCAGTCTGGGATGCTGTACGTGCCATACACACAAATTAGTGTTCTTGAATCTTTTGATTGGCTGTGACATTGTCTTTCAGTCTTTCACACATATTTGAATGCTGACGGCAGGAAAATACATATACAGTATAATCTCTGTCCTCAAGAAATTAACATCTGATAAATTTGGGTTCCAAAATAATTGTTTCTTTTTTTAGAGTTCTGGCAGTGTCTCTCAAATCTATATAGTGAAATTATTTGTAGAGCTTTTTAAAAATCCTGGTTCCCCGAGCCTCCCCTGGAACAATTAACATGGACTCTCTATAGGTAAGGCCCAAACGCAGGCATCCTTTTCTTAAACTTTTTTTTTTTTAAGTTTATTTATTTAATTTTGAGAGAGTGTGCGGGGGAGGGAAAGAGAGAGAGGGAGAGAGAGAGAATCCCAAGCAGGCTCCACATTGTCAGCGCAGAGCCCGATGTGGGGCTCAAACTCATGAACCTGTGAGATCATGATTTGAGCCGAAATCGAGAGTCGCATGCTTAACCAACGGAGTCCCCCAGGCGCCCCCAAACGCAGGCATTTTTAAAAGCTCTCCAGGTGGCTCCAAAGTACAGTCGTGGTGGAAAATCACTAATTGGAAAGATTAGTGGGAGTTAAACTGTTATAATTAAAATAAGCTGGGGCAGTGGTTTCTGACCCACTCATCTCAGAATTCTCATGGCTATGTCTTAGCATCTGTGGGTTTCATGGGGTGGCCTCGGGAGGACACTGAGAGGGCTCTGGACCCCTTACCCACAGCCTTAATTTGAGCAGCCTCTCTTTAACTGGCCTTATAAACCCAACTTCTGTGGAAGATTGCCTCACAGAAAGGCTCTTGCCGCTGTTGAAAACAGACACAAAAGCCTCTAAAGCACTCATTTAGGGACTCGCTAAATGTGACAGAACATAAATAATTTCTCATTTCCTTTCCTATTTGTTTTCTTTGTCACTCTTTTCATTTAGGGATGTGTTTTTGAAGAACCACTGCTATCCCATCACTCAGTTCAACTCACCTCTTAAGAGTTTATGGAAAGTTTAAAATGACCCTTTCTCAATCAGTGGTTTCAGGCAAAAGAATGTGAAGAATTAATTGAGTTGATGCCAAACCCACAAAATTGTTCAGCATAAAAACCGGTAATTAAAAATTAAGTAGAAATAACACATGGTCGTTCATAAGCAATTTCATTTTTATTTTTCTGTCAATAATAATTATTAAGCATCCACTATGCATAAAATACTAAATTAGCTTTGAGCACTTCACAGTCTTCTATGTAATCCTATGTAACTGAAATTATATATATATATAGAGAGAGAGCATATATGTCTTTCATATATGTGCACAATCTAGGCACAATTGGCAAAAAATGAGACCCTGTCCTACTGAGAGGAACTTATTTTCAAGAATCATGCTGATAGTCTACATTTGTTAAAGAAGCTGTTTTAAAGAATATTTTTGAGGTAGCTGAAGCAAGTATGGCAGATAGGTTAACATTTTAAAAATCTTGGTAGTCGGTAAAATGTTATTGTTGCATGATTTTCTAGATGGTTAAAATATTAAGATAGGCAAAAATAAACAAAATACGAGAAAACAAGGAACAGTCAGGGAAGATTTATATGGGCATGATCTTGTTAAAAAAAACTTAAAATCACACAAGCCATGTTTATCCGTCTAATATGACGACTGTCAGTTTCTGGCTGACTGAAAGTCTGTAACCTGCCGTTGAACCTCTCCAGTTGTTCTGCTGTGGGAAGATTTTTCTGTAGGACAGGCCAAGGCAAGTCTAGAATGATTCCTGTAGAAGAGTTTAGGAGTGACTGTACTTTAGGAAAGTCCAAACTCCCAACCAGACACTGTAGAATATGCCCTGAGGAACGAGAGGCATGATGTGTGTTGGGTATTCTCTGGATCTCCGTCCCCATTAACTTGCCGTCCTGCTCCTTCCTACTTTATACCCCAGAAAGCAGGTCTCATAATGAACTTTGGCAGCTGGAACCCCTTTGTCCTCTGGAAAAATACATTAACTCAGAAACTCAAGTGTCCTATTAAATCTGATAATTCTTGTCAGGGGAATGTTTCCCCATCAGGCCTCAAAGATATTCTGCAGCAATACCTATAACGTGGGACTTAAGCCATGGAGAGTGTGAGGTCCAATTAATGAAAGTACTAATTACCTTCATAAAATAATTGGTATGGAGAAATAATGTAAAGATAGATATAATTTAGTTTCTTTCCATTGGCCCACAGAAACCCCAACCTGGGAAAATCTCACCTAGGCATCAGGTCTCTCGGTTGGTCCTAAACTTTCTTTCGTGATCCATAATTGCTAATTCACTTAAGTAAGAACAATATTTGGTCTCACAGGTGCCAACCCAAGTAAGCCATTGCTTTGCTTGGAGGGGCTGAAAAAATACAATTACATTCATGAACATACCTCCTTCTTAAAAGAATGCAATTAACATTTGGAAAATGATTTGTTGCTGGATAATCTGAGTTTCTTAGTCCTAGAAAAAAATATGAATAATAAACCATACATTTTTAAGTGTACTGTATCACATAAAGACCTGATCTTGATACAAAAAAATAAAAATAATAAGCAGTGATTATACCTTTTGCCTTATGGAAATGAAAAATCCTAACACCTCCTAGTAGAATAAGCTGTGAACACATTGTTTTTAGTTGACCACTCCATGCAAAGAAACATCCACTCTTTGAGGGAACAAGTTTCCTCAGACAATCGCTGTTCCCAAAAATGCTCTTGTGGTAGAAAATATTGCACCCCCTTCAGCAACTGTCACTAAAAGTCTGAATTTTATAGGTGTTATCAATTCTTATGATAATTTGTTCTGAAGTAAGACTGAGTAATAACATTAGTAATAGTTCCTGGGTAGTAAAGCCATTTTGGAATTGACATTCATGGAGAGGAAGCCAATATTTTAAAATAAAAACATTTAAATGAGTTTATTTGCTCTATTTTTAGATTATATGATTATGTCTGCATTAAAACTCTGAATCTCTCATTATGAAATAAATCAGATATAAATTATGCATACTGAAAATCTTTAAATGCAGTTAATTAAGGGAAAACAGACACTTCATTTGAGGAATGGCCATGCAAACACCTTTTTTTCCTAACCACAGCTATGCTGTCTCATTGCTGACTAATCTCTGTCCAAGATCGTCTCATCCATGCCTATATTTTTGTTAATATGTAAAAATATATATACTTTTTAAAAATAAGCAAAACTAAAATCAACTCCATGAGTAGTAGTAGGAGAATTGATGGATTTCTAATTCCTTTTAATTACTTTATTATGTTCAGCCAGACAATGAGAGCCAGGTTTTCATAGCAAATTCAAGTTCTGAATCAAGTTGGAATAATTTACTATACTAAATCACTCTATATGATTGAAGTACATTTCATTTTTGGCAAACCTGACTCAAATGTTCAAAGCACACGGGCCGATTTCTTAGCAAAACATACTTAGAACACTATTTAAACAAGGCTTTGTGTAGATGAGGACACAAAAACGAAAACAGAAAACTTCATCATCTTCGTTATGCATTACAGACTGGGCACATGTCTTCCTGCACGTGATCATGGATGTGTGTGAATATTACATATGGCTGTTGGACTGAGAGTAGGTTTAGATGAGCACTGACTCACTAATCCATAATCAAACAATATCTGATGACCACATGTATCTTGACTTTAACTGCCATGAAGGTAGAGCCAGGAGCCTTATATTTAATCTTCTCAAAATCTCTAAGAAAGACTTGGGCAGAAATTTTAAGGACTTGAATAAACAACATGTTTCAATAGTTTTTAAATATTTTTCGACGAAGGATTTTGGAGCCAATTTCAGTCATCATATAATTTTACTTATAAATGCTTCAGTGTTTGTAATACACCTTTTCCATGAGGTGTACCATGGCAAGATGCTTATGATTTAGGTCTAATGGACTATTTTAACAGAATATGGATTCTAGTATTTATGAAACACTGACATCTTGAAGTTGGGAGAATTTGCTATTTGAATGTTACTAGAAGAATCAGGTTCATTTGGGGGAAAGGTCTTATCTTTGCAAGGTAGAAAAAGGAAACATAATTGCATGGAATCTTAGGTGACACTTCCTATTAAACAGACATCTCCAGGTGAGAAACACAAGTCTAATGTTTTCATATTTGTGGGCTTTTATTGTTAAATTAGACTTTGCCTCTCTAATTCCTAAGCATCATCATTAAGAATTACTCAGTATTGTTCACAAGAACCACCAAAGTAGCCAATTACCTTATATTTGAGTGGTCTTGGTTAATATATTATGAACTCATTCATTTAACATTTTTGAGCATTTTGATGCAGAAAACTGTATTAGTATCTAAGGATGCAAAATGAACAAAACATTGTTCCCCGTATAAGGACTTCATAATATAGGGTTATCAGAAACATATAAGGAAATTACTACACTGTAGGCTTAATTCAGTTGTATTAATCATTATAGAAAGAAGGCGGTAACACACAAGACAAGATTATTGACTCTTCCCGGAAAAGGGAACTCATGGAAGTCTTCCCAGAGACATGTCAGAGTTGATTTCAAATCCACAGAATAGCACCTTTCATATACTACAGGGGGCACTAAGTATTTGTTGAATCATTTTTTTTCTAGAATAATATAAAATGTATAAATTATATGTTCTAACCAACTCCATATGGAAGATTTGCCTCATTCGATATTTTAAAAATGTATTTTAGTTTCAATAACCTTGCAAACAATTCACTGGGGTCTTCTGAGCGTATGGTTTTAAATAAGGATATAGTCAGATTTTATTGTTAAAAATGTATTGGCTTTGGGGTAATAAGACTGGCAGACTGAAGATAGAAACTTAAGACTGTTATAAATTCAATCAAGGACACGAGATTATTTTGTCAATGAAGAGTTCTGTGTTCAATACTCCAAAATCCCAGACCTGGGGCATTATGTGTTCTTATTTCAGTATCCTGGGGTCATCCCGATAAGCTTATTTTTCTGCACATGAGGTTTGCAGCAGGGCTATTATATCTCCGCAAGAAAGAGCAACAGCTGAACCTCATCATAACCCTGTGTTTTGTGTGTCGATTTTTGCTTTAGGGACATCCCATTTATTTGCTTGGTGAGCTTTTACCTGCAAGGTTAACAAGGTCAGTGCGTGTCAAAAGCAATTATTTTCATTTGAGATTTATTTCCCTATGGGTAGCCTTAAGATATTCAAGTTACTAATGAGGGCATTGAAGTTAGGGTTTAAGTATATTATTAAGAGAAACATGAGTGCCTGGAGAATAGCCATGATACATACTTTAGCCACATCAAATCCTCTTTAGGAGACATAAGTGTATGAGTGTGTGTGCACGTGTGCGTGCGTTCGTGTGTGAGGGGGATGGGTGGAGAACATACACATGTGTATGTATTAGTGAACGTAAAGCCAAAGAGCTATACTTCATCTTTTGATCTGTTGACCTTTCCCCAAGACAGACTCTTCTGTCTGACACTAACTTTAATCTGTCTAAAATCATAAAGTAATCTTATTCTATCTGCTGGGTTTGATCAAAATAGGTCTTTCTACCTCACCATACTACATAATCCCCAGAGCCAAAAATGCCACTTTGTAATATTTATATCCCTTATTCTGTACTTTTGCGCTCATTCTCTGCCCTTTAGAATCTTGACTTGCATATTTTAAACACTCAAACTGGGGCGCCTGGGTGGCTCAGTTGGTTAAGCGGCCGACTTCGGCTCAGGTCATGATCTCAGGGTCTGTGGGTTCGAGCCCCGCGTCGGACTCTGTGCTGACAGCTCAGAGCCTGGAGCCTGCTTCAGATTCTGTATCTCCCTCTCTCTCTGCCCTTCCCCTGCTCATGCTCTGTCTCTATGTCTCTCAAAAATAAATAAGCGTTAAAAAAAAATTAAAAAAAAAACACTCAAACTTTAAACATTGTAAGAAGAACTTCTCAAAGTATATGTACGCAGATTCCGTGAAAATCTTGGTAATACACAGATTTTGACTCAGTAGATCTGGGGTGGGGTGTGTTTCTAACAAGCTCACGGGTCACGCCGATGTTGCTCATCTGTAGGTCATGTTTTGAGTAGCAGAGGTCTACAGTACCTCACTCTGGTTTCCCGATTAGCTCAGACCCATTTCTATCTACTATGAAAATGAAGTCATTCATGAAAGGGAGTCTAGTTGGGATCACATTTAGTTTTAAGTTTGGGTGTTAATATTATACCAGGATTCACACATGAATATTAGTCGTGTTTCCTTCAAAATGATTACCAACTACTTTTCCAATGTGCAGACTCTGCTTTTTGATTTGTCTGTAAAAATTCAAAGATGAGGAGTCATTCATTCATTAGTCATTCATATTATGATTTGACAAGTGTTTACTGAGTACCTACAAATCCTAAGTACTGTAACTAGATTCTTAGGGACACATGGATGAGTAAGGGAAAATTGTTGCCCTTAAGTATTCAAGGAGGTCAAAGAGGAGACAAGTGGTAAACAAACAATAATATTTCAACTTAATAAATAAAATGTGTGTTTTGGGCATATTTGTTTCCTTAAACCAAATAAAAGCCATTTGGACTTAAAATTGGCATCAAATCTGATAATGCAAGTTCCTTATTAAAAATAAGTTGTAGCTATAAAGTAGTGGAACTTTTTCTTGACTGTCTTATAACTTGATTCAGCATGCACTTAGAATAGGGTTAGGAGGGGCGTCTTGGTGGCCCAGTCAGTTAAGCATCCAACTTCAGCTCAGGTCATGATCTCACAGTTCGTAGGTTTGAGCCCCAAGTTGGGCAGCTCTGTGGTGACAGCTCGGAGCCTGGAGCCTGCTTCGGATTCTGTGTCCCCCTCTCTCTCTGCCCCTCCCCTGCTCATGCTCTGTCTTTCTCTCTCTCTCTCTCTTTCTCAAAAATAAATAAACACTAAAAAAATTTAGAATTGGGTTAGGAATGGCATTTTTGGAATATGTATATAGCACCCCAAAATAACTCCTTCGAAGAAAACTATCCATAAGTAGCAGCATGATTGTAGCAGAAATAACTCCATTACTTCTTATTTAAATACATTTATCTCATAAGCTATGGATTTGGATGTGTGTGTATCTGTATGCACACATAATGTCCTATGCCAAATTTAATAATATTTAATACTTCACCCAGTGTGTTACTGGTTTGTACAAATAAAAGACTGTACTTTATGAATTCTTAATCCACACCTCAAATATAGCTTAAAGGTGGGCAACCATATAATTTAGTATCCAAAGTGAGACCCTTTTGAGTAAAAGCCTGCACTATTAATATTTACACCAGGATAGCGGGTGCAATGAGGACTGTTCTGGGGCAATCAGGACATAAGATCCTCTAACAGAAAAACCAAAAATTACCAAATAAAAACACCTCTGGTCTGGTCTTTTCAGTCTTTTAGAATTAACTTACTAAAACATTATAATTTTTCTGAATAAATTATAAAAATCTATTTGTCCCAGACAGGGAGCATTTGGGCTTTCTGTGGACAAAACTGCTTTTTTTTGGAAACAATAAAAAGGCTTTATGGGGGAAAAAACCTCCTGCATTTAATAATTTGTTCTTCGAGTTTAGCAATTATTCTTCAGAATATGAGTACTGGCTACTGTATCACTTAACAGGGATTTTTTAAGGAAAAATCTATAGAATTTTAAAAAGCTGAAGGATGCTTCAAAAGGATATACCTATGTAAGTTGATGGTTTAAGCAACCTATCTGGAAGCCTCATTTGATCATTGGTTAATTTTTTGTATATATGTGTTCTCTGAATGCAGGGCATTATTTTATAATTTACAGCTGCATTTGGCCAGACATTCTTGCAAAGGGGTAAGGTATGGATTGTACTGCTCTTTCATTAAATCTTGAAAAAATTATATTGAAATACATTGAAAGAAAAAAAATAATAACACACTGGGACTTAATAGCTTATTTCTGTGGGTATAAAAAGAAAAGAAAATGTTGTGGCCAGTTTTCTCTAAATTCTGAATACACAATAGAATGAAATCCATTTTTTCAATTAAAATTGAAATTCAGATTTTAATTGGAACGTTGTTTTGCTTTTGCCTCAAACCGGCCTCACCTTTCACAACCTTCTATTTGATACTAATTTATCATAAATATAATTTCCCCACTTATTTGAATTTTCTGTTTGTCTCTCTGCTGTAATGGAGCTCTGACACCGTAACAGGTTATTTTTCAGTGTTACTTTTGAAAAAGTGCCACCCGTATGTAGTTCCTCTGTTTAAAACAAAATAGATTGACTAAGTGGTTAAGTAAAAATGCCAACACGTAATTACCATCAAAAAAGACCCGATTGATGTAATCTTTTATTTCTATGTGAAAATTTCAATTCATCTCTTCTAATATTATTGTAGTGCTTATAGTACTTTGTTCTTTTCAAATGTGAATGCTTAGTTTGATTTTTGGGTCTGTGTCATCCTATTATCTTTTATCCTTCTCTGTTCTTTTATCCATCGGATCTTCATCTGCTCTTTGGGAATTTAATCTCCTTTCACAGATGCAGATGATCACCGTCTCTATCGCCCTGTTTATCTACAATTGTATGCTTCTTTCAACTTTTCTCATCTCACAATTTTTTTAGTTCTTAAACAACAGATTTGTATATAGTACATGATACATTATTTTTGGCACACATTAGGAAAACCATGCAAACTCTGAATACTGGGTGATTTTAAGTATAGATAGTTCAGAGCCTGATTCTCATAGCCTCTGGTTTTAACATTAGTTGAACATAAGAAAAATTTAAATGTGTGACTTAAGCCATAATTTTTTGAATAGAAAGAACAGAAAGAATAATACTATGGGTGGTCTATGTCTATGACCATAAGATTTATGGGATTTGGATGGAATGATGTTTGTTCATCATAGACCACATTATTTTCTTCATCAGTAGACTGCAAGCATTATAGATTCTCTGAATTAGTAATTTTGCCTCCCAGACCCTTTGGCCTCATTTTCAGTTTCAGATTTTTATTTAAATTTTAGTGAGATGATGTAATGGATTGTCATAATTTTTCCACTTTTTTCCCTGTTTGTAGAGAAACCTAAATATCATATCAGAAGACAGTGAAATATATTTATTTAAGAAGGTCATAGGTATTGGACCTAGAAAAGTGTGTGTGTGTGTGTGTGTGTGTGTGCACATTTTAACTACTATTTTCAGTAAATGGGCAAAGAAACAGCTCTTAGGTTCTTACTTTTGTCAAGATTTACCCAGAAACCCCTGAGAGAAAAATACACTATGTCAGACTATAAAAGTGAAACTTATTTATATTTGTTCATTATGTCATCTCAATCATCTCAAAGTCAACGCTAGATGAGCCCTCATCGTCTATTCTTGAAAGTTGACTAGTTTTATGTGGTTTGACCATTTACCTTGGAATACGATTCTTTGGTTAACAAGGATTCTATTTTGAAAAAAGATAGTCTTCCTCTTGAAACCTCTACATGCAGCCAGTTTAATAGACATCGTGTTTTTCTGGGCACTGCAGTGGTCAACAAAACCCCCTCTTGGCCATTATAGGGCCAATCCTAAAGAAGGCAAGATTTGTTTCAGCGTCGCTCACATCCTGACATTGACCCTCCAAAACCACACCCCAGTTCCACAGTCCTGCCCTTGGGAAAAATATTATTCACAATTTCCCAATCCCTGAAACGACTCTTACCTCTCTCCTTTCCTCAGCGGAACATTCCTGAGGATGACAGTTTTGCTATGTTCTCAATTCTTTTTATGTCACTGGTCAAAATCGCTTATAAGGTATCTTGGATCATGATTGTATTTTGACGGTAAATGCTGCCTATTCATCTCATGTTAGGCCTCCCCCAGTGTTATAGTGATGTTCAGAAGACCACCTTATAAAACTCTTTATAGTCTTTGAATGTAGGCGAGAAATTCTAATATTACTGTCATTTGATCTTACTGCTGTCTCTGGCAGCTAACTTCATAATCCCTTTCTTCATCATTAATGAAAACCCAATCAATGGAGTCTAAATTAAGGAATCCACTTAATTAGATAACGGAGATACCAAATGGCATAGCTGGTTTCTTATGTTACCCGAAAATGTTGGACTAATTTTTCAACCTAGAATATGTGTGTCAATAAATGTATATTTTACACTTCTGCCAAATGCTACTTTTTATCCCAGGAGATTTATTAACACAGATTACTTTTTCTGACACTCTAAAGGCAACTTCATTCCTTTTATAGGAGTGCGGGATATGCCCTTACAATAATTTCTGAATATTAAATAAAATGCAGGAAATTCACGTGTCAAGTTATAATTACAGAGTCACCATTTAATTAAGTGCTTACTTTATGTAATGTACTATGATATATTCTTTTTCTGCATAATCTTGTAAATCAACTCAAATCTGGGTGTATATTCATCACCATTGTACATAGAAGGAAACCAAGAAAGATGAGTTAATCAATGCACAGTTAATAAATAGAAGTGGATTTCAAATCGTGATCTGTTTGAATCCGTATGTTGTGGTTAGTCAACCTGGGTCATTGTTAGTCAATCTGGGTCATATTTTTTTTCATACAACACTTTCCCTAACTGGCAGATATCTTGTGCTTACAATGTTGGGCAAAATAAGACTACCTCATATTCTGTTCTTTTACTTTTATTTGTCGCCTTTAATCATGACTTCTTCTTATTCTTCATGCCCCCATATTTCCTCTTTGCCTATGGCTTACAGTTGCTGAAGGCATGCAGTGGCAATCATAAGTACCATTGTTATTGGTACTTATGGCTTAGTACACAGATAAAAACGTACACTAAATTAACAACATCTCATTGCTGCTTTTTCTCCTAGCACCTTAAAAAAAAAGAAAAAGGGCCCAAATATGTTGTATCTGTGAAGCCTGATTCTAGTCACATGTTCCCCTAGACTTTGTAGTGACTGCGATGTAAACACATACACACGATTGTGGTCAGGAAACTTTGGTCTGAGTCCTGTGAAATTTTAACTTCCTCTGGGGCTTCCCCATTTACAAGGGTAAACGGGAATGAAAGGAAAGGTGTTTCAGAGGCTGAAATGTCCCACAGACTGAAAGGTAAATATGGTACCAGGAATTCTTCCTACCTAAGACAGGACCCTGGATGCTCAAAGTCGTTCTCAATTTTTAATGTGCATGAATATCACCTTGGAATCTTATTAAAACGCAGATTTTGATAGACTAGGTCTGGCGTAGCACCCGAGACTCTGCATTTCTAACAAGCTCTTGGGAAGGATATATACTGCTGGGGAGTTGAGCAAACCATCTCTGCTCACAAATTTATTCCGATCCTATCACCGTCAGCACGCGCTTCATTACCTCGCACTGGAGCCAGTAGCAATGGGCTAGAACCTGTGGATTCGAGGATAAGAACACGTGGCCATTGCCATCAGGCATTCAAATCAGGTTGAAAGTTTGTGCGTATGCCCAAATAACTCCAGCTGAATTTTATCATTCGATCTGGAAAGGAGACAGTGTTGGTATTCCTGCATGGCTCCTCAGACTGAGCACTGCATCTTAGAATGAAGACTCAGCAGCTTCGTGTTCAAAAATGAGAGGTTTTGTTTGTTTGTTTGTTTTGTTGTTTTGTTTTGTTTTTACCATTAAAAAAATTCTCTTTGTATTGTGGTATTCTCCTTCCTGGACCAATTAAATACCAACATTCCCTCCAGACAAGTCTGTATTTAACATTAACCTAAAAAGAATTTTAAAAGAAAAAAAAATCTAGTTTTCATGGCGATCATAGGCACCCACAGGTCTTTGTTGCATAGAAGACTTCTGCAAGAAATGGACTTGCTTTGGGAGTTGTGGATAGATAGAAGGCACCAGTACCTACATCGCATAAATGACAAAGTGCCTATCATGGTTAAGCCTGTGTGTCAATTTGGCTAGACTATGGTACTCAGTTCTTCAGTCAAACAGTAGTTTAAATATTGCCATGAAGGTATTTTGCAATGTGATTAACACTTACAATCAGTTACTTTTAAGTGAAAGAAATTACCCTTGATAATGTTGGTGGGATTCATCCAATCAGTTTAAGGCCCTAGGAGCAAGCCACTGAGGTTTCCCTGAGAAAAAAAGACTTCAGCCTCAAGGCTATAACATAGAAATCCTACATGAGCGGCACCTGACTGGCTCAGTGGGTAGAGCATGCGGCTCTTGATCTAGGGGCTGTAAGCTTGAGCCCCGTGTTGAGTAGAGATTCCTTCAAAAAATAAAATATTTAGAAAAGAAAATAAAAATATCCTGCCAGAGTTTCCATTGTGCTGGGATGCCCTGCAGATTTCAATTTTTTTTCAACGTTTATTTATTTTTGAGAGACAGAGCATGAGCCGGGGAGGGACAGAGAGAGAGAGAGAGTCACAGAATCCGAAGCAGGCTCCAGGCTCTGAGCTGTCAGCACAGAGCCTGATGTGGGGGTCAAACCCATGATCTGTGAGATCATGACCTGAGCCCAAGTTGGACGCTTAACCCACTGAGCCACCCAGGCACCCGCCCTGTAGATTTCAGACTCAAGATTATAGCATCAGGTCTTGTCTCGGTTTCTAGCCTGACAGCCTGCCCTACAGATTTCAGACTTGACAGCCTCTGCAATTGTGTGAATTCCTTAAAAATCAATCTTTCTCTCTCTTTCTCCTTCTCTCTCTCTCTCTCTCTCTCTCTCTCCCTCTCCCTCTCCCTCTCCCTCTCCCTCTCTCTAGATAGATAGGTATATAGATAGATAGAGATATCTTCTATTGGTTCTATTTCTGTATGGAACACTGACAGATTCAGTGCCTACCTTGCTTTTAACCTATCGGTCTTCTTGTCCATTCTGATGTGTCATATATTTCCTTAAAATAAGTTGATTGAAACAATAATATTTAGTTTCATTAAGGAATGTATGTTGCATCATTCTGCAGGTATGGTGCCTATTACTCTGGGTGGATGATTACTGGTCCCAAAACACCCCAGAGGGGTATAGGTCCTTAGGGCACATTTAGTAATTTTGGAAATGAGGTACAGGTATGAGAAAAGATAATACAAGGGAGTTAATAATCAGGTGTTAAATTGTATAACTAGGTGTGTAGTATCAATTATAAGACCTGTAACTGTTTAACTGGGGAAGGAGAATTTAGTGGCACAATAGATAGGAGATTGACTTGAGCCATAAAATTGAAGTGGTTGACATTTGTTTAGCAACATAGGAGGTTGTGGGGATTGAGATGTTTAAAATACAGGTAGTGGCATGAGTCAACAAGTAGAGGTAAAAATGAGATGTTACTAATATAAAGGAAGTCCAGACTTACCAGATAATCATGCCCTTATTTCCCCAGGCAGTGTACACCTAGATCTTGAGCATGTGCTGCCCATACAGAGATACTCTTCTGTGAGGACGCAGAGACAATATTCCATGACAGTTGTGCCTTCCACAGGGAATGTGATTTTAACATTTCATACGAAGGTCAAGATTCAGCAGTCTTTTCATGGTAATGCAGCACAGAGTGATGTGATGGAAATTAACACCTTAAAATATATGTGTGTGCGCGCGCGCGCGTGTGTGTGTATGTATATATAAAACACAGCCCCAATTGGACTTTTTAAAACCTCTGCTTCCTGCATCTTATGACTAAGTGTGGTTAATTAAGCCAAGATCACTTTTTCCACTCCACCCATACTTCATAAAAACCTGTTGTAGTTTTTTTCTTGATTTATTTGCTCTTTTGTATTTTTCTTTTGCAATTTGCTAAAACAATAATCATCTCAAATGAAAAGACTTTCATATCAATAGGTGACCCAATGATTTACTGATCCTTTTAACACTGTGAAAAGAGAAATCCATTACCTTCTGAGGTGGTGGGGTGGGGGACGGGAAAGAAGGCCTCCTAACAGTGGTGTTCTATATTTATAGCTTTGGGCTTTTGGCTCCATAAGAGGTTTGGGGGTAGGGGGGTAAATGATACTCATTTGTAAGTATCAGCCATATTCACCAAGAAAAATGAACATTTGATTTGTGGAATCCATTAAGATAGAAGCATGAATAATAACCTGAGAGTTAGCAGGGCGGGACTTTAAAAGGTACCTGAATTTTAAAAATGCATTATATTTTGCAATTTCAAAAGTATGTGTTCCAAATGGTGAAATGCATGCCCAAATCTGGCCCATGAAATAAAACATTCAAACCAGAAACCTTATTTGCTTTGGCTTCATCTTGGCCTTTTTCTTTTATCCATCAATGAATCAATCAATTAACATTTTTTAGGGAGTCCTTGTGGGCCCAAGAGGGTGATGAGAAATATGGGGGAAGCGAGGAATATATATACATGTTAAAACTAACGAAAAACTTTGGGATTCAGTCCAACTCTTTTGGGGTCAACTCTTCTCTTTCCAATCGCTTCCCAAAATATCTCCTAACTCAATAATATTTCTTACCTAGTTTTGCCAGATTTAGCAAATATAAATACGGGACACCTGTATTTATCTGGCAACTTAACCATCCATGTAATCCTCATCTTCAACACTCTCCATAGCCTTCTACTCTAGAATAGATTACTATAAAATATTAACAAACACCTTGATAACTCTTAAAAATAAAGATAATGCCTGGTTATTGTTACAAACACTTGGAGCTAAACCAGGAGCTTATTCAATAATTTTAATGGTAAAATTCAGCAAAGTGAAGAACACTTACTCTTTTTACCCTCCCTTCTCCCCACCCCTTTGACCTTGTTTCTTTAACACAGATCTTTGCTTTGATGTTAATGAGAGTAAAGGAGAGATTGTAGGGATTGTCTTTTGGGAGCCAGTCAAGCATCTCCAAACCAGATTTATTTCTTATCACATACCGCCATGCTGCCTTCACAGAAGTCAGTGCTTAAAGAGATTATTATCCAATAGGAAAGAAGGTGCCAGAGTCTTTTCCCATTTTTCATGGCAAATAACCTTCTGCCCAGCTCCCTGGCATTCTGGCCCGTGTATGGTAACGATCCCAGACTGTGACAAAAGCACTAATGTTTTTATAGAAAATCTCAGCGCTCTTGGAATATTGGTTGTTTAGGGCTCTGACCTAGTCTTAACCCAAATTTGCAGAAATTTGTACTTCTGTAGAGGAAAAAACTATACACTTAGGAATTAGAACATATATATATATATATATATATATATATATATATATATATATATATATATTTTAATCTCACGACCTCCATGTCTCTCTTTCTCTCCCGTATCTTTGTCTTCTCCTCCACTCCTGGTTCTGAAAGTGCTGGCCAGCTGGGACCTGCTTAGAAAATGAAAATATTCACTCACCCGGGTATTACTGCCACAGCTGCGGGGAACCTCTGCTGCCAGCTCAATACCAAGGCCAGGGAAGTCTAGAGTTTCGCTGAAGTTTGCAAAGCTTTCAGTACATGTAGGCCAAGCCATGATTTCAGATGGAAATCGTGTGATATGTGGTCATTTGTGCCCCCAAACCATGCAAAGCCTGGAAACGTGGTTGATGTTTAAGCTTGTGTTGGACTTGGAGGGAGCAAAGAGTTTGAGCTGCAGGCACAGTGGTGATGGTGAAGTTCAGGTGCGTTGGACACCCCAGCCGTGGCTTACCAAGCCTTTCTACCCAAAATTACATCGGCCATCTGCTTCCAAAAAGCATGGCTGTGTGTGTTTTAGATTTTTTTTTCCCCCTAGAAGGAACCCTCATCTCCTGGAATCACTGTCTTATTCACCGTTCAATAGCACGGAATTGGCTTTGGAGAACAGCAGTTTCCAAGAGAATGTCATGCTGACTTAGCAATACCAAAGTTTTTTGCATGGTGTTTTTGGCTACATGGTGCATGTGGAGACTAAGATACTGGCCAAAACTATGCTAGAGAAAAAAAAAAAAAAGAGGTAAAAAACCAAAAAACATTGTTCCTCTAGTTTGCTGAGAATTTAATGGACCACCTCTGTCATCACTCAATAATCAGAGTTGATTTAACATCCTTAGATGGTGATATTTAGGCAATTGTCTTATATATTAATGGGTATTTGAATCAGAAGTCCTCATTCCATAAATGGATTTAGGCAGTTTTCTCAGTTCCTTAATGGGCCGCTCAATTTTAGGCAACGTCCAATAAGTGATGTCGGGGCTCCAAAATAAAAACTTACTTTCGAGCTCAGCAATGTCTTTAGAGTTTCTAAGTCAAGGTGTTAGAGGTATAGTTGAAAGTGTGAGCACCAAACAGTACTCCTTCCCTTATGATTTCTGAATATGAACAGTGAGTAAAAATGTATATGCCATTTACTCCTCTTAAGGAAGCACCTCATTCTATGAAGATGGGACTAATAGCACTTTATACTCTATTCCAAGGGAATGTGAAATTCCCTAAGTAGGTAGGACAATTTTTGTTTGTTTCCTTCTTGAAACACGACATACAAATACTTGCAAACTTAAAGAGGTGGGCTATCTTGATATCCTAATATCCCAAATCATATGGTTGAAAACCTTTATTATAGACTATTTTGGTTAATTTGGGGCATTGTCCCTGATGATTTCCTATGTTTAAGAAATACAAAGACTAAAGGGATAGAGACTGCTATTTTAAGAGTGGTGGTTTGTGATGGGATCCCAGGCTTGGGTGTGGTTTTTCAAGTACTACCTGTAGACAGCAGCAAGGTGCCAGGCTGAAGCTGGCATTCAGACTGGCACGGTCGTATGAACAAAGCAGAATACTTCAGCATTTGTGTTTTCAAATGCTACTTTCCTTCCTCTTCTTCTTCCTTTCCTTCCTAATTCACCAGATTCCTGACTTCCCCATCAGAAAGACCTTTTAATTCTTCCCGATAGAGACAAGGACCTTGTTGTGGACACAGTCATGGTAACAACAATGGCATGTAACTGGAAAAAGAAAGCAAACATCTCTTGTGTGACTGCCACCTTATAGATGTTTAGGTGCTTCGTGTACATATATTCATGCAGCTTTCCTAAAAACGTGAAAGGCAGGCACTCTAACTGGAACTCAGAGCAGTTAGTTGACTAGCCCAAGTTTCATAGCGGCAAAGAAGCAAGATTGGGTTCCAAATCCAGGTCCGTGTACTAAGACTGTCTACGCTTTAACAAAATTGTATGTAAGTGTAATGAAAATGGACATTCCAAGTGGACATTTTTCATAACCTCCAATTTATTGCTTCGTTTTCTCATTTCTTTCTAAAAGAATTAATTTTGCAGTTGCTAGAGAGACAAGAAACAAAGGGCCTGAATGCAGTCTTTAAGAAGTCCTGAAAATAAACTCTCATTGTAGGGTGGGGAAGGGATGGAAGAAAGTTCACATGGATGGTAAGCTGTTACTGTTTCCTATGCTAAGGTTGATAGTGATCTGAAAGACTGGCATGATCGCCATGCATCAGACATTTATGACGCACTCTCTACATGCATTGTCTCATTTAACCTGCACAACAGTGTTATGGGATATCTACCACTAATTAATTAAGAGAGGTCAATTAATTTATCCATGGGCACATGGGCCTATTGGAATCCATGTTTTCAGCTTTCAATGCTACCTGCTGGATTATGCTGGTCTCATTTGAGTGATACTAGTAAAATGCTGCTTAATTTATCAGTGGCATATGATTGCAGAGAGATCTCCATGAACACCTGGTAATTTCTGTATATTGTGGCACTACTGTCAAAATCAACAGGGGCAATCATATGCCTTGACTTTAAGGGCTGCCAGGACTTACCTAAGAAAATATGCGTTAAAGGAAAATTGCCTATCGGACTTAGAATGAACTGACTCATCTTAGCCTATTCTTTGGCTGCTCTTTTATGTAAATAAATACACACACACACACATATGTACATACACAAATGGGGAGGCTTAGTATGTGGGGTTTTGTTTTTGTTTGTTTATTGCTTTTTAATTTTTGCATGCTGGTGTCTTCATTTAACACTGATACAGAGGGGAGACTGTTGAGGAGTAATAGGGATATGTATTTGGGGAAGCAGAGTCGAAAAAATTAATGGTTGGTGAAGTATTGGTGGAAAGATTTTTGTCCTTGTCTCCAAGAATGAATGAAGAGAACATAAACCAATCCACTCAAAGTATGAAATTTGAAATTTTGAAGTGGAAGGCAGAAAAGAATGGGATTACTTAAGACTTGCTATGTTATGTCTGCTTTAAATATATGCTTTGCCCCCTTGTCGGTTTTTTACCAGGTTCGTAGTGTTTTACTCATTTTGTCATCACAAGTGTCGAGGGTCAAGTAACTTGCCTAATGTCACATTGCTAGTGAGTGAGATATCTCAGATTCAAAAGCATGGTCTTTGCAGCTATAAAACCCATGATCTGCTTCCTACTTCATCTTGCCAGTCACGTTCCAGCAAACATTTTAAAGTGTGTCCCAGATGTAGGAGGTTGTATATAAAGTGCTGCTTTTTGGAGGAAATTGCCTATCATCAGAAAAAAATTTTTAAATAAGATTGTCGATCTGTTTGGGGGATTTGAGTGCTCATTTGTTGAGGGAAGGGGACTGTTAATAAATGGTCTTGGGAGAGAACTTTTAAGACCTCTAGGACTGCGATTCTGATCAGGAGTCTGGTGCTGAGGCTAGAAAGAACAGTGTGGCTCAAACAACAGAAGTTTCTTTCCTTTCAAAAGAAAGCAGCCTGATCTAGAGATCAGATGGTAGTATGATCGAGTCCTTAGAGACCCAAGTTACTTTCCTTTTGTTTCTCGGCTCCTTAAAGCAACAGGTTTCCATAATTAAGTTCATCTCACTCTCCAAGATGCCACTGGAGTTCTAGCCTTCGGGGCTTCAGTCTAGTCGGGAAATAAAAGGAAGTTTGAGAAGGGTGAAAGGGCAAATGCCAACACTCTGCCCCCCTTTTTGGAGCTTTCTCAAATGTCTCACACACAAACTTTAAATTACGCCTTATTGATCACCCTTAGCAACAAGGGATTTTGCAAATAAAGTCTTTTGGCTGGGCACATTGCCACACAGATTAAATTTGGGATTCTATTACTAAGAAAGAATGGGATAATGGATATTGGATAAGCTACTTGAAGTATTAACCACAATTATCTAATCAGGTACTCACTCCCAGTGGCATGACTTCCAATATAAATTCATTAAAATAACATCCTCATTGCCATGTGTGGTCTGGGATCATTAACAAATAATTGGATCAGCTGCCCACTCAAGGGAGAAGCCATGGAACAGGAGGATTTGGAGAGTATGTGTTTGAAACCATGCAGTCTGAGGACTGTCACTGTGGATCGGGAAAAGAAGGAATGACTCACAAATGTTAATAGAGCTTAGTCATTGCCCTTCTGGATCTGTGTAAACCATGTAGGAATCCACCAGGAGAAAGACAGCGTGTGAAGCTGCATTCCCCGTTGGCTCCAAACCAGATAAAGAGTCCCCACCCAGGATTCCTTATAGTTCATTTTCAAGTATTAGCATCTAAAAATGTTTATTTATGATGAACAAATAATCATGTGATTAGAAGACTAGAAGGAACCCAGGGTAATTTTCTAGGAGAAGTGGGACTACATCTGTACTTTCCCCAGATAGCTTTTGAAAGTAGGTGTTCAGTCAATCACCTTCCAAACTCCAAGAGTTTGGACTTATTAAACGATTTAAGAGTTTTATCCATCTACCCTTGAGTTAGTTTTAACAACCCCAGAGATTTTCTGTCTTTCTCGTTCCCGACTCCTACTTCCTTCCAAGGTTTGTGACAGTCTAGCTAGAGGCAGAGGCGTGGCTTGAATTTCCATCATGCAGCCTTCCCTCCAATCAGCCATGTCATGGTGGAATTTTTATTGGTCATAAATTTTTTTACTGGCTAGATTAATGTGATTGAAAGCATCACACCCAGTAAATACCGTCTGCTATTTGCTTTAGCAATACCTGTGGAAAAGGGCAACTTGGGACCCAGGCACCGTGGAGCTGGTGAAACCATTGGCTGTGCAAAACTCGTTGGGGGCCCCTTTGACTGATGACCAGAAGTTGCTCTTAGAGGGAGGTCCACCCAGCAAGAGGCTCCATTGGTGCATGCCACTGCCATGTGTCGCCATGATTCACTTCACTGACTATCAAAGCTTTCTACAACTTTGCTTGCTGACTTTTGACCAGAGGTTCCCTTTCAACACGAGGAAAATCTGCCTAGAGAGAGAAAGAGAGAAAGCACATTACGGGGAAATAAATGGCAGCGTGTTTCTGGCGGTCTTGGTTTTATTGCCTGAGGAGCTTCGGCGTGAGCCCGCCCTGTGGTGTCGCCCAGTGGATGTGTATTGTGGCATTTTATGGAGCATGGTTTATATCAGCATGGATTATTATAACAACAACAAGGGGGATATTCAATAAAACCTTGTTTGATGGCAAATGCTCCCACACAAAACACCTCTCACAGGCTAAAGAAATGAGTGGAGTGTTTATAAAAGCACTACCCTCGGAAATCTGCTTTCACAGAAAACTGCTTTTCTGAAACAGGTTTTGAAAGAAGGTGTGTGATCTGGGATCCTATGGTCCCCATCTGTTTTCTCCCCTCTGACCCTTGGTTGTTTGACTACGTGGTCATGACCCTGGACTGAGTGGGGTAGATGGTCTGTGAAGATGCTCGCGCAGCTTTGCCTTCATGCCTCCCGGCAGTGCCCGAAGCCCGCCTGCTCCCTCCTTCCTGAAAGAAATGCCAAAATTTCACTTCAAAAAAAAAAAAAAAAAGTTAGAAAAGAGAAACACAAACAGAAAATGTGCCAGATTGCTAAGGGGATCAAGGCTTGAAATATAGCCTCAAAAGTTGCATGTACCTAGAGAAACCCCAAAACTTTCCCTAAACCCAAGCTGGAACGTTTATCTGCCTTACTCTCTTTAGTCTCAGGCCAGTTTTTAACCATTAGATGACTTAGAATTATAATCCTGGCAATGGCTAGGTTAGATGGTAGCTGGGGGGAATTCTCTTTTTAAATTCAGTTCCTTGTGTGGGCGGGGTTGGCACAGCTGTCGTAGCCGTTTGGTGCCAACTCCAAAGAACCAGAATGCCTTTTCTGGGCTGGAGTCCTGTGCATATCAGGGTTTGGATTTGCAAGTTGGGAGGAGAAAGAGAACCCAAAAAGGGGGATGATGCGGAAAGTCTGAAAAAGTGATGAGGGAAGGTTTAAGGGAGGAAAGAAAAAGCCAGAGGTCACGAAAGATAGAAGAAAAGGAAAGAGGAAGAGATTTACAAAATAGAAGGAATGAGGGGAGGAAAGAAATGATAAGGAGAAAAATAAGGACCAGGTTGCTGGAAAATATATCTACAGATCAAAAACATCTTTCACTTGAAACCATGTAGTCAATTTCATAAGAGTTCCTGACGGTTTTGAAATATCTGGCTCATATTTTCCCCTCAGACCCTCTTCTTCCAGGGTCATGGACCAAGCCCTGAGCAGCACCAGAGACTAGGTGAGCGCTCACCCTGTGTTTGTGAACGGGACATGCCGTACAACAGTCATGTGAATTTCCCGTGTCTTGATAGAAGGAGAGAAGGCCTTGATGAATAGCAGAAACAGCCTTTACATGAAACGCCATCCAGTTCACTACCAGCCAGTGGCTCTAATCTCAGCCGAATGTGCAGTGTTTATTTTTCCAAGAATGGGGCCTTCTATGACTCACGGTACTCAGATGCTACTTACTAATGGACCCTTGTACAAGTCAAGAATGTGACACACGGCGAGACACGCAGCTTAACAATCACAAACAACAGCACAGTTAATGGGGGGTGAAGCTTCGGTGACATGTGTCACACCAAAGGGCCGACTCCTCATGTTCCCTGAGGCCACAAATGGAGGGTCTCTGGATTGTGTAATAATGATAAAATATTGCCATCTGTTGGCATCCTGTGTAAGCAGGCTCCGACATACATAACATTGATGTTTTTCCAGACTGCCTCTCACATCTCCCCAGGGACAGGATATGTGAAAAGCCCCAAGAAAAGAGTAGAACATGGCAGCCTGACCCTATAGGGAGGAAAAAAAAAAACAACATTCTAAAAGTTCAAACCTGGAGGAGAACAGACGGTTGGACATTGGTCTAATCTCTCCCTTCAAGCTATGGCGGCAGCAAAACCCACCGGAGGTTGCTGGCAGCCAGCTAGATGGATCATAGGATTTGGCTTCAGATACGTTGTCAAATGATTTGGAGACACATGTGTCCCTTTCCCTAGTGGGCTCAGGGCATTTTAAATGCAGGGGGACCCTTATTTGTTGACAGTTAAAGACAAGGAAGTTTGAACTGTAAAAATCATATTTGTTACAGGCAAAAGGGTAAATTATAATAATCTAAAATATCCCTTCTATAATTATCTATAAATTCTGGATAAATATGACATAATCATTTTTGTTTTTATTTTTATTTTTTTTGGTTGAGCTTGCAATATATACAAGAAAATTGTTTAGTTGAAAAAAAAAAAAGAGTCGAAACCGGAAACCAGTGAATAATCGTGTGATGCTTTAGAAGCCTACAGAAGTGTTTATCAGACCCAGTAATCTACGAGTTGGGATATGACGTCCGCTCAGAGACAGCACAATGCTGAGGGTTGGCACTGAGATATCTACATAAAGCTGGGGTCCTTGAAGGGCAGCAGCTTCAGAAGTGACGGAAAAATAAATAAATGAAACTTGCAATACAGGGACTCTTGTCTATATTTGCCAGGCTCTGGGTGAAACAAACAAATGAGCAAACAAACAAAAGCCTAACAAAACCGTACCACAAATCCTAATAATTTCACAAGTTTAAAGTTTAAATTTACACTATTTTCACATTTCAGGAACCCCCAAACCAAAAAAAAAAAAAATTATGGAAAAACTGTTATCAGGGTCAGTGGCTACTGATTTAGTATCACTGTGGTGTGTCCCAGCAGTGAACCCAAAATTGTTCTAAAATGATTTTCCCACAAATCAGCCCATGAGGAAGTCCCACAAAGGAGCAAATGAGAGAGAAATCAAAGTTCCACCAAAGAACTCTCAATATTATATTATTGAAGCACATAGGAAAAAAACAAAACAAAACAGAAACCTCCTCCATGAGCAATGCTGAAAACATAATGGTACAGAATTTTCTAGAATTGATGCATATATGCTCCTCAGATGCAAAAGCCGTAAGTTTAAAAATAAAACCAAAAATTAATGTTTAGACACCTCTTAGTGAATAAGGAACACTAAAGACAATTAATTAAATACATCTTCAGTTCACTCACAGTGAAAAGAAAGTCATCTACATGAACAACAATTAAAAGCCACCCAACACAGGAGCAGAGTTCAAAAGTGAAGATTTAGGGGTGCCTGGGCGGCTCAGTGGGTTAAGCGTCTGACATCGGCTCAGGCCATGATCTCACTGTTTGTGAGTTTGAGTCCCTCATCCATCTCTGTGCTGACAGCTCAGAGCCTGGAGCCTGCTTTACATTCTGTGCCTCCCTCTCTCTCAGCCCCTCCTGTGCTCACACTCTGTCTCTCTCTCAAAAGTAAATAAACATTAAAAAAAAATTTTTTTTAAAGTGAAAATTCATTTAATCTCTCCAGATTTAATCTGCTTCTTATAGAGGCAGTATAGTAAACACATTAGGTTGTTTTCCAGTTGTTTAGAAGAAACGTAAAATCTTAATAGATGTTAAGCTGTATGGCATATGCATAATAATGTATATAGAACCGGAATACTAATTTCGTTACCTAAATTCCACTCATTGTGTTTCATTCCTACCCAGTTCCCATGCTGCAATATTTCTCACCATTTCAGATCTCATGCACTACAAGATAAATACGAATATGTGAATCTTCACTTGTATAACACTGAAACCGTTTGTACCAAAAGTAGGCACCAACAGAATATAAATAAGGATTCATGGACATGCAGCGTGTTTTTTTAATAAGACATATACATTGACGTAATTTTTGTACAGATCCTGTTTTCCTTAGGATCTTAATAACCCAGTAATCTTACTCACTTCCTAGCAGACAGAACCCTTCTGCCTCAAGCTATGCTTCCTTTCTTGTCTCGTTGATCTAGGGAGGATTTGGAGATTACCAGCATGAAGGTGCCTTCATCACCAGCAGCCAAGAGAAGTACCGTTTAAAAACGCCCTTCTAGAATTAGGACATACTGATGCCATGGCACCAGGCCTGACCCTCCATTACATCACGCTATTTCTTTTCTGCAGTACGTGGCTCATTATCCTGCAGGAAAGTTTTACCCTTTAAAGATTTACATACATACATACATCCTAGGCCTGTAGACTGAAGATCTAACCATTCCTGTTCCTGCTAAAAAAACACGAAAGGGGTTTAAGTATATGGTTTTCATAATTGTATTTACCCTCACATAAAACCGTGCCACTCAGCTTGGCTTCCCTCACGTGATGAATACTATTGCAACTCATTCTCACTTCTTAATAGCCACCGCTTTCCTATAGCCCACATCGAAGGCAATTAAATGTGTTTGGTTTTGGTGAAAAGACAATCTCAGAAACATTGCAGTATTCCTAACAGAGTCAGCTAGCTAGAGCCAGGTTCTAACCGGATTTTTCCCCAAGATTTCCTTTTCCATCAGAGAATTATCCCGGTCTTCCTTTCTTTCTCTGAAAATAAAAAAAATATAATAATATAATAAAATAATTATAATGTTATTATTAAATAATAACATTTAATAATAAATAAAATGTGGATTTTATAGGGCCCCTGGATGGCTCAGTTGATCCAACATCCAACTACTGATTTCAGTTCAGGTCACAATCTCACAGTTCATGATTTCTAGCCCTGCGTCGGGGTTCTGCACTGACAGCATGGAGCCTACTTGGGATTCTCTCTCTCTTCCTCTCTCTCTGCCCCTCCCCTCCTTGTGCGTGCGCGCACGCACACACACACACACACACACACACACACACACTTTCTCTCTCTCTCTCTAAATAAATAAATAAATAAATAAGCATTATTTTTTTTAAAAGTTGTAAGAATATCAAAGAAAATGGGCAGTTGGACCACATATCTGGATTTCAGAGGTGTCTTGACATAGTTGACATCTCCCAATTTTCTAACCCGGACAGCTGAACATTATGAAAGCCCATCTCATTATTTTATGGCCGCAGTTCTAAATCTTCACTTTTCAAAAACCAAAGTTTAGATTACATCACTACGCTGCATGAGAAGTAAAATTTTTCACATGTGTGCTTTGATACACAGTGACTGCTTTGTAATGTCTGAGCACAAATCTTTCAGCAAAATTGGGAGAATATTGGAAATTATAAGCTGTAAACATCATTTGGCCATTTTGGCCTGAGTTACAGCTCAGAGTTGTAAGGCGATCTGGTTTCACTTCTGAAATGTGCTTAGATTTTAGTTGAATGAATTACTGTGTTTTCAGAACAGCATCTCCACAACCCATTGTGCTTCCAACATATATCAATTCATCACTGGCACAACGAGGATCTTTAACATTTAGCAGATTAAAAAAAAAAAAAGGCAAGTTCTACAGGTGCCAACAATGTTATAATCAGGGCCCATGCTTGGTATCACCTTCCTAAATGGAGGCTGCACTCAGAATGTTTGTTCTGCTACAATTAATCACATGCTTTTCAAATGTCAACATAATTTTCATGGTCTGCTAAAAAGTAGTATTCATAATAGAGAAAAATAATAGAGTTACCATTAAAAATTGATCTGTCACTGTTCATTTTGAAATCGTTGGTTCTGCCTGAACAAACTGTATGGAATTTTAAAAGTTTCCATCCTGTGTATCCCCTCATGCCTGCTTGGAAAGTTTACCTGGCTTTCTGCATTCTGCCCAAGCTTCTCCATCATGCAGCACTATACTAAAATGAAAATATGTTGAAGAAAATGGAGAAACTTGATTCTTTCTGAAAGCCGTATCTTACGCCTGGGTGCCATACACATAGTAGGTGATCTAATAGTATTTGCCATTCGTTGGTATTTGTACTATGAGTGACTCTTGATGAAAAACAATAGAACCTGATGAATCTGATGGTGTTCCTGTTTCCATAAATAAGGATTTCTGACAGAGGGGCAATTGCCTCTTATGTTCAAGAATACGTTCTAAAAGAGGGCCCCATGAACTAAACATGTGTTCAGTTGTCTTTATTATAAGCTTTGAGCCAGGTTGCTTTTTATGCAAATAAATGCAGCCATACTTAGAAAATTCCTCAAAGAAGCCCCTTTCTTCTTTGGGCTAAAATGTAAATAACTCGAAAGCTAAGCTGTCATTTGTCACAGCAACTTCATATTACAGATATGCCACGGCTGTGAGGTTCCTTTAACAAGAAACCAATAATTTGTGATTATGATCCAAGTTCTCTCATAAGAATTTGGATTTCCACATTCCTCATTAATATCTGCATGTACATACAGCCCAAACAAGGATCTATACAATCTATTTTACTTTTAAGAAGAAAGTGAAACTTTCTTGATTAGAAGAGAATCAACCTAAATAAGCAGCTGACTGATTTTTTTTATATTTCAGTTATTATATGTTTTATATATATATACATGTATATATAGTATCACATATAGATTTCATCATACATATGATATCACACACCCATATGTATAGTTTCACATAGAATGGATATATCAGCACAATTTGGGCACTAGGACCCTTTACTACTTTAATATACATATTTTGTAAAATGAAATGAGAGTTTGGGAAAACATGGGAAAAGTCACATATGGAGATTTTGGCGGTCATTTTTATTCATAGACAAATCAAGTTGCCATCAGAAGAGCACGTGTTTCATCTGTCACACCCAGGACAAGTGCTGGAGATGTTAATTCTACCCACCCACTCCCTCTTCTCTGACTTGACCCCTCTCCTTGCTGAAGTGGCCTGAATCTGGGTTAAAGTTGTAGCAGATTTTCTGAGGAAACCTGCCTGGCCTATGCAGAAATGAGGCCTGTGTTCATTTAGACACAGCAATCCCTTCCTTTCCAATGGGTCAGCCCAACCCCAGCCAATAATAGTAAAATTCTCCTCAAGACAAATTTCCCACAAAATTTGTCCCAGATTGTCATTTAGACACATTACTTATAACAAAAAATAACTAGCTACCAAATTCCAGAATTTTAGGGGGCGGTAATGCAATTCAACAAAACTACTCATTTAGAGATTTATTTTAAATGTTGGCTTCTCTTAGATTAGCCTAATTCCCTTTAACATGACAGTCTGCTGCCACCTTGCCTTTAGCAGAGCAAACCAGGTCTCTCAGAGGCATCCTTGGCTGGGTGATGAGTGATCAAGCATTAACATTTTCTGCATTTGACATTTTCCCAAGAAGTGGAGTCAGTAAAATTGAAAATCTGAAATTGTAGAACCATATTTGATAGAGAAATGTTAACTAAGAGTTAAGCATGCATCGATGGATGAGAGTGGGCCAGTGGTTTCCAAAGCTGCATCTGGGTTGTTTCAAACCGAATGCTTGGGACCTACAATCTTTCAAATATCTCGTTAAACTGTTTGATAAGGGGAAAATATTTATTGGTTCCGGAATATTAAAATTATAAAATCAAAATTGTTAATAATGTCGAAAGTGACATTATATAAATCCTTTAGTTACAATAACACAGTAGAATGTTGGTCATTTTATTTTGTTTTACATTACGTTGGTTGTACTCTCAAAAGTCTGAGTGCCTAAGGCATTAGAGGATCTTAAAACTACCCTGATCAAAAGCACCTGGAAAAGCTTTAAATCCAGATTCCTGGGCCCCACTCCAGCTCCTAAGACACACCTTACAGAGTATGAACCAGGAGTCTGTATTTTAAAAGCTCCCCAAAACAATTCTGATGATTAGCCCTGTGTAAATGATACAGTCCAGATCAAATTTTATTTTTTGGCAGATCCTGTGCTAAAAAGAAAATATTACGCTTGTATCCCAAATACTTTGCAACTGAGTCTGAAGCTCAACCAACTGAGCCACCCATGAGCCCCCTGACTGACAGTATTTATCTCAATTACAAATTCATGTGCTTCTCTGACTTGGAAGTACCACTTATGAGAACTTATATTTTTCCTTAGATAAAAGCATGTTTTTGTTGTAAATAACTAGGAACCATCCGAGGATATATCTGCTGGGAGCTAGCTGAAGAAACAATTGCATCTAACACGCTCTAGAGCTGGAAGAAGGAATGAACCAACACTCTGTGTCCCAGTTTGGAAAAACACCCAGGATCTGTTGTTAATGGAAAACAGAAAAGTGAAGTACACAGTGTATTATACATTACCATCTGTGTAAGAAAGAGGAAAGAAAAACTTACATCTTTTTGCTCTGTTTGTGTGTGTGTGTGTGTGTGTGTGTGTGTGTGTGTTTAAAATGGAAGTAAATTGACATACAGTGTTATATTAGTTTCAGATATATAGCATAGTGATTCAACATTATATACATTACAAACTTATCACCATAGTGAGTCTAGTGACCATTTGTCAGTTTAACCATTTTAGATATCTTGGTTATTTTATTTTTATTATTATTTTTTTAATGTTTATTTATTTTTGAGAGACATAGAGGCACAGTGTGAACAGGGGAAGGGCAGAGAGAGAGGGAGACACAGAATCGGAAGCAGGCTCCAGGCTCCGAGCCATCAGCACAGAGCCCGATGCAGGGCTCGAACTCACAGACCGCGAGATCATGACCTGAGCTGAAGTCGGCCGCCCAACCGACTGAGCCACCCAGGCGCCCCCATTTTAGATATCTTGTGTAAGTAGAATCATGCAGTCCTTCTATGACTGGCTCATTTCACTTAGCATAATGTCCTCAAGGTTTATCCATGCTGTCATATGTTGCAGGATTTCCCTTCTCATTTAAGGCTGAGTAATACTCTATTGCATGCATTTTCTTTATTTATTCATGAACGTTTAGGTTGTTTCCATATCTTTGGTATTGTGAATAATGTTCTAATGGAATGGGAGTGCTAATATCTCTTCAAGATTCTGATTTCAATTCTTTTGGCTCAATACCTGGAAGTAGGATTGCTGGATTATATAGTAGTTATATTTTTTGAGGAACCTCCATATTTTTTTCCATAGTGTCTGTATCAATTTACATTCCTACCAACAGTGCACTAGGGTTCCAAATTCCCCACATCCTCGTTGGCACTTGTCTTTTTTTTTTTTTTTTTTTTTTTATAATTAGCCATTGTAACAGGTGTGAAGCGATAGGGCCAGAAAGCAGGAGAAAATGAGGAGTTGCTAATCAGTGAGTATAAAGTTTCATTTGTGTAAGATGAGTATGTTTTAAAAATCTGTGCAATATCCTATAGTACACTTCAAACTGTTACGGGGATAGACTTCTGTTAAATCTTCTCAGCACAATCAAATAAAAATAAAACTTAACAAAAACATTTCATTATATTTGCTTCTACTTCTCTAAAAATAAGTAGAAATATACACCTAAAAAACTAAACTACGCTCACGGATGAGATGAGAAAGTTCAGGACTGTGGAACTGGTAAATGTAGCTAGGGCAAGAGTAAGATATTTTATGTAAATTTATTATTATTGTCATTAAGCCATATAAACCATATCCACAACACTTTTTTTAAGTTTATTTTGAGAGAGAGAGAGAGAGAGAGAGAGAGAGAGAGAGAGAGAATGGGGGAGAGGTAGAGAGAGAGAGAGGAAGAGAGAGAATCCCAAGCAGGCTCTGCACTGATAGTGTGGGGCTCAATCTCACAAACCATGAAATAATGACCTGAGCTGAAATCAGGAGTCCAAAGTTTAACCGACTGAGCCCTCCAGGCATGACTCTGCAACGTATTTTTAAATAATTAAAAATGTTTTGTCATTTCTAGATAATGCAAATGTGTAATTGTAATGAAATTTCTTGATGATACAGCCATACAACAATAAAATGTGATACCTACTGGAGATCCTTCAAAAAGACATCAAGTAGACCTAACTGTTGAGGAGCACAGTTCAAGCCAGCGGATATAACAGTCTATCGTCAGTCTTGGTTTGACAATTAAGTGTTTTCCAAATTCCCTGGAATGACTTGTTTTCTTCACCAGAACTTACTCTTTGATATTTTCTTGCCAAAAGGCTCTCTTCTCAAATCCAAAAGTCCTGAGGGAGAACATGGCAGCCTCTGACCCACCATAGTGTGTTTTTAAGTGCAATAATGAAGAGGGGGATAAATCCATTTGAAATTCAGATTTCTGGGGAATTTCTGGAAGTGGGTGGATAATAGTTAACTAGCTTTGACAGAGAGCTAGAACCCCTCAGAGGGCATACCCAGATTATCTTTCCTTAGTACCCTGTGTTTGAGGCAGATCAGAAGTGTATGTGTGTAATAATACTAGAGAGAACTGGATAAGATCTGGAGTTAGAGCTATTCTCTCATGAAGTTGTGATACAAGAAAGATAATACGATTCTCATAGTAAGATCCTTTTTAAATATGACTTCATTCTTACCTAACATGCCAAAAGAATATTTCTGAGTGTTAGGCATAGGGGGATTTCCAGTTATCCACTGGTCCTTCTTACAGCACCATGCTGAAGCTTGTAGAGGGGAAGGCAAGTATCCTAAGGCTTCCACCTACGCTCATGTTCCCCAAATACCACCTGCACCACCAGTGAGCGTGGCCCTCTTGCTGCAGGCTTTGGATTATTTTCCCAAAATAAAAGACACCCAACCCTTCATGGAATTTTTAGTCATTTCATTCCTAAAGGGATGATTCATCAGTATAGAATTAGGTAAACATATAGAAAAAAAAAAAAACTGTTGCAAATATTTAAATGTTCCTATGTGTCATTTAGATAACCGAACTGGTACTGGTACTGGTACTTTTGAATAGCAACTGTTAACACTCCCCTTTCTCATTGCTAATCGAACTTGTAGCAGCCATTTAACTTAATAAGTATATTTTCTGGATTACTGGAACAATAGCTTGAATCTGCAAACAGGCTTATGGGTGGATATGTGCCCTCACCCTTGGCACTGGAACTAGATTTCAATCCAGGTAGCGAAAGTCAGTGCTTTTGCACAGTGGCCATGTCAGTTGAAAATATAAAGCAGTGATTTGTCCTTACTGGCCTCTGAAGGATATGACACATAGCCCCTCTGAGGTTCTGTTTCCTTGTCTTTAAGTCCTGACTTACTTAAGTCCTTGAGCTGTAGGTGTTCATGTCATGGCGGTACACGTGGCGGCAGCTTGCATCTAATCATTTTACCTGTGCATAATATACATCATATGCCATAACTTGTTAATAAGAACCATCATCATCATCATCATCGTCATCATCATCATGGAGATGATGGAGAAATTTCATCACGGAGAAATTCTAATTCCAGGTTTTTAAAAAACATGTACACACACATACGTGTATGTATATTTGTGTTTGTGTATATATATATATATATATATATATATATATGTATATTTGCAGAGAAAATGAAAAAATTCTATTCAGTCTCTTGGCGATCTCATTTTCTCTTTTTGTGATTTTATGTTTTATGAATTTTCTTACCATAAGCAATAATTATTTTATAAGCACTTACCAACCGAAGTAACTAATGTTAGTATTACATCATCCTGTAGCTGTTTGGAAATTTCTTGAGAACAGAAAACAAATTAAGAAAGAAGATGTAAAAGTACAATTATGCTGGAATCCTAGGCCAAGGAGATGAAGGGCTTTTCTGATTTGTTTTGTTTTGTTTGTTTTTGCTTTATGCCATCCCTTCTAGTCATACATACTCCTGAGTAATTTTCCTGGAGAGAAATAAGAGCTAGAGAAAAGTTGTGCCCTATTGCTTGTTCAGTCCAGCTCACTCTATTTGGATTTTAACTGGGCATATGGTAGGCATTAAAAAACTTGTTGAAACGTACTCTTTTTGCTAGTGTGCTCTAAACCAGAGGAAGTCCAACCACTAACCTTTTTAGATGTGTTCATCTTTATGGCATTATACACAGAAGACAGATCTGACAATTATTTTCGCCATCTCTTACTTTAAAGTAGAGATATTAAACAACACAAATAGGACATCTATTTGCTTTTATCCTTAGTTTTGAGAAAGAAAAAGACCAAAAAAAACCAAATTTATTTAAGTCCCAGACATATCAAGGCAGGTTTTAAGGAGCTGATTCCTTTGGTAAGGTGGGATGTGTAAAGATAGAGGACCCTTCCCATAATCTGCTTAGGCGGTTGGAGATCTTCATCTTTTGATCAAAGACCTAGATTTCTAGGTGAAGATGAAATAATTCACCCTCTACATTTAATCAATGTTCAGCAACTTTCTGTGCTACCATTCTATTGAAAAATTTACTTTTTCTCTTAAGTCTGTGTCTGTCTATGACCATAAAGGGACACAGTGAGAAAGAGAGGGACGCACAGCCCTGGAGTCAGCATGTCAGGTGCTAGCCTCCGCTTTGTTGTTAGTTAACTGGATGACTTTTCTGAGCAGTTTAACTTCCAGCATATATTTATTGAATGAACAGCAATTTCTCTGGATTTCAGCTTCTTTATCTGTAGAAGAAGGGAATGAATAAGTGAGGTTCATCTCTGTGTGTGGAGATATGGATGACTTGAAGGTACCTAGGACTGAGGGTAAATGAAAAAAAAAATTGTGTGCATGAGTTCATGGAAGGGTCACCATACTGACTTCTAGTATTAGAGCAATTCTACTCAGAACAGGTGTATTTACTTGTATTGGACTTCTAAATAAGATTTTCTTTGATTAAGGATTTGGCTGATGAAATAAAGAATCTGGAGACCACTGTACTCCATGAATTTTAAGTGTTTTCCTAGTTCTAAGATTCTGTGGTTCTGGTTATTATGATGGCAATCAAAGCTAACAATTGTTACATACAGGAATGTTCTTATTTAAATATATAATTCAAAATGTGTTCTGTAGGCTACTGTGATGGTGTTTAACTTCTTCAAAGAGGAATTATACCATCTTCTCACTTTTTTAAACATCTCCAGTCTATAGATGAGTCCAACAGAATGAAGAGAATGTAGAGTGGTTGTCCAAGATCACATAGTACGTTAGATTAGTGGCAGCATTAGGATCTAACTTTTCCAATCTCTGGTCAAGTTTTGATTCTGCTAACTTAGCTGGAAATTTAAAAATGAGCCTGAGTCCAATCTGTCATTGCCCTAAGGGTTGAGGAAGTTTTATAACACTTCTAGAACTCTGAGATGGGAAAAACTGTTAGATCTTGTAGTCAGCTCTGCCACCAATGCAGGAAGCCCCAGTAGACATAATAGATGCTCCCATGCGTGCCACTTTAAGGTCAACCACAAAACTTTCTGGCTTAACAATGTAAAAATAGCCAAATGATTCAAGGGAAGACTTTATTTATAAATATTCAATTTAGAAGGATGAAAATTCAATAAAGCCTGGCTACCTAGAACCACAGTAACAGCTTGATTTTGTCAAACCTCTCAGGCATTTATCAGTGAAGTTTCTTGACGCATTCGTAGTTGGCGATTGGTCACACTCTACTTTTCAACAAGTCTTTCATAGACAAGTTACGAGGCGTGCTCATACAGCCACATATTTCATCCATTTCCAAAGACCACAGTAAGGGATGTATAGGGATGTAAAGGTAGGGTATGTTGAGTCGTGTCAAAGAAGTACTTACCTAGATCTCTTCTGAAGTCTTCTCTCTAATGGTTTTGGGACATTATCAGAAGTGTCTCAGGTGTGTTAGCCATAAATTTTCCTCACTACTTGTCATAGTGATGTTTTATTATGCTTATTTTCCTCTCTGGTTTCTTCAGTGATGTGCATTGTTACTTCCCACCCTAATGTCCAGTGATTCTGCCACCCCATGCTAGCCAACTTTTATATCCTTTTTTCCTTCTTCAGTTCAAACATTGTTAGTACAGCTCTCTACTTTGGCTACCATGAATATTCTGAGTCTAAAATGGGGTCCGTTCATTTAGCCATTAGTTCATCTCTATTCTATGTTAAAGCTACACCCCAGTGATGTTCCGGCCTCTCAATATCTTCTAGAGAATCTAAAATATTAGTATTTTATTTTTTTACTACTACTGTATTAAAAATTACTCTTACCAGACATGAACACATGGAGTCAAGACCATCTGTGAAATTACTCTTCTCTTTGACTCTAAAATTTACCTTAAACCAGTCTTAA
This sequence comes from Paguma larvata, assembly GCA_030068075.1. Taxonomy (NCBI): domain Eukaryota; kingdom Metazoa; phylum Chordata; class Mammalia; order Carnivora; family Viverridae; genus Paguma; species Paguma larvata. Next base: position 32,669,744 of record CM057843.1, read on the forward strand.
TGGACTTCTTTTCCTTTTCTTTTTTTAAGGCTCTTCAGTCTCTCTTGAGGGTAAGCCTATTCAAGCTGCCCTGCAGAAGTGGCCTAAGTGCAAGGCAAATATCCCATTTAGCTTCTCAAGCTGAGACTCCCCACTACGTATAGAGAGTCTGCATAGTCTCACAAAGTTTTCACTGTAAATTTCCACATAACCCCACAAAATATTTTGTTCCCATCTGTAATAACTCCAGGTTGTTTATAGAGGCAGAATAGTCTGCAGAGTTACTCATATTTAGAAGTACTGAAAGAATAGTTGTAGAAGTAGGTACATGGCTGATGTTCCCCAAGGAAAGAACTTAAGATACAACTCTTGCCCAGGTTAATCTTGGTGCCAACATACCCAGAGACTGTGTCTTTGAAATATCCCTGCCCAAGTAGTTAAAATAAATTAAGAGGTCTGCCTATTCCAGGAATGGTCCCTGAAATGACAATTTTTTCTTCATGTCCAGTGATTATGTTTTCAAAAAGGTGCTTTTAAAAACCACCTTTTTGCTAACGAAATGCATAATCTGTCCAAAAACAAGGCTGTGGCTTTAGCAGGTTGTTCTACTCGGCTTTCCAGCTGAAGGTAAACAGGATGCTTTGCTTCATTTTCCCTATTTTTCTTCATTTACAGTCATGCCATACTGTCTCCTCCCTCATTGCCCAAGGCAAATTCAGATGGGGCCACATCAATGTGGTAACACCAAGAAAAAACCTTTTCTCCTCCTTGAGTTCAGCACACAGAATCCAAAAGGAGAAAGAGTTAAAAAAGAAAAAAAAAAAAAAAAGGCAGCAGCAGCAGCAGCATACTTTCATGTGCTGAACCTTTACTTGTGGAATAATATAGAGGCGATGCCGAGAGCCAATCCTAGGGCAGTTAACATTGAACTTGGGTTACAGAAAAATTCCAGTGTGGAAAATCCAGAATGAAGCATAGATGAATGAGTGCCATTGGAATGTTGGTAGTTAATACTCATAAGAAAGAACAATTAGCACAATCAGGAGATTTCTGTTATACAATTAAGTAATTTCTGATTTGATTATAAGCATTGTTTCATAATACCTACACTATGCCGGATTCTTGGGTATTGTATGCTTGTGGAAATGGATATTGATGGGATGCCAATGCTTTACCAAGGCAAAATCTGTGATTATTATCTTGTCTTCAACATCTTAAAAATAAGTGCATCAGCAGAAGCATAATTTAATATCTTTCCTTAATTAGCTACATCCCTTAGGCAAATATTTAATTTGTTTTTAAGCTTTTCACATACATATACACTGGTAGGAAAACGGTTCATGTTTGATGCTTTCAACCCTAAAAATATTTTTTAAGTATCGTTTGTTATTTATTCTATCCAATATTCAATATAAAGCATACAACTTAACAAGGTAATAGGCCAATGCATGCAACTGTCTCTAGTTCTCATATTGTAATGGCTTTGTTATTTTATTATGCTCTTCAGCTTTATCTCATATTATGCAACTTCAGTTTTCCATAGATAGGACTTAAGCCATCCACATAGATGTCATCTCGACTTGTACATTCATGGGGCTGACTACTCTTGGGATATGACCAGTATAATGGCCATCAGTCTTAAACTTGCCTGCTTATTTCACCTCTAATGAATGTCTACAGACTTGTCTGTAATATCTTAAGAGAAAAAATGATTTTTGAATGAAGCTGCTGACAAAAATTCAAGAGGATTTAAAAGTTTTAAATCTCTGTTTTAAATTAAGTCACTTCTTTGTTTCCTTGGGGAAAATATTCAGTGAAACACCGTAGAGAAGTTGCATAGATAGCGAAGCTGTGGACAAATATAACCATATCCAAAAGCATTTGTGGAGACACAGAACTTATACAATGACCACATTTCAGATGTCATTAAGAACATTTGTCATCGGAAGTAATCAGTTCACTTGCAAAGTTTATTGCCTTGGGGGTCGCACAGTGCATTAAGCTCTAGGTGAAAATTGAGTAAGCAAGTGATTTGAGCCCATTCAAATGAAAAAGAAAAAGAAAAAGAAAAAGAAAAAAAAGCAAAGCACGTTGATTATTTCAATGATGGATCAAACTCTAGGCTTTAAGACTAAGTCCTTATCTTAACCTTTCTACACAATGCTCCTATGTGGTCGACTAAATCCAAAAAAAGTGTCCAATTTCTCACAGTGCTTTAGGCATCCAGGTCTGGGTAGATTAACTTTCCATTCATGAAATGTTTCATTCAGGTGTTCAGGAATAGTGCAGGAAAAATAAATGAAAACTTAATATGTATTTGCATCGAGTCCTTTTACCATCAATAACCTGGACTTACTGGAAAATTAGACAGACAAACTATAAAATTGTTTATATTCTTTACAAAAATATGCTCTCCTAAATATTTAGCAGCCCTGTTCATGTAGTAAAATGAATGTATACCTTCTGCCCCCTCTACCATAACCAGACTGAAACCTACCTATAATGTTCAGGTACATAACAGTAGGCTTATCTCCATTTTAGTTGTATCTTTTTAGTTGTAAGTAAAAAAAAAAGAAAAATGTTGGTCCTTCAGTTATCACCTGCAAGGGCCCACTTACTCTTGCAGTATTTCACCTTAGTTCTTAGTCAGGTAATCTTCTTGCGACGTATGTTTTCTGGTACACTTCCTTTCACTTTTAATATTATGATCCATCTCCGAATTCATGTTGCCTGAATAAGTGAATATTTTAAATATTTTTGCTCTTGCTATTGTTATTTTTTACACCAGGGGAAAACCAAAACTCTCAGTGTTGAGAAAAAGGATGAGTTCATTACTATTACTTGCATTGCTAGTTATTATAATTAATATTATTTTCCATATTAGGACCAACAAGTATCTATTGAAACTTTACTGTGTGTAAGATTTGAGGGGGGACTTTACATACATAGGAAAAAAATAGAAAATACAAGGATACTCTTGGAGAAAGGTGGAGTTGAAGATGAAACTATTTTAAAAATCTGATGGTATTTGAACAGATAGATAAAATGTCTCTATCCCCATGCGTGTGGGCTGAGTTATCCATCAACCCTCATTACATCGTTCCAATTCCATCAATTCAGTTGATCCCACCAGTGCTTGGTTAGGTTTTTGCAAAACTTTGCTTCAGACTGCTAATGTATTATTTAATTGCGCATCCATCCACAAAAGTGCTCGGAAAAACGAGTCTGCTGTTTTGGTGCTGCGGAGGAGTGCCATTCCAGGAGTGCTGACTACCCACTCTTGAGGCAGTAACCTAATCCTAGGCTCAACCCCAGTATCACACTGACTAGGGTAGGATGTCAAATCTGTGTGGACAGATTTCACGTCACTGATACATCCCCAGCCCCCAGAATAGAGCTTAGTATATACAGTCAAAATAGTTACAGGTTCTTTTTTTTTGTTTGTTTCTTTGTTTTATTTCAAGGTGAAAATGAGAACTATTTGGGAACTGTTAGGTCAGAAGAAAAAAGATGGACCATTTATTTATTTTAATGTTTATTTATTTTTGAGAGAGAGAGAGAGACAGAGTGTGAGCAGGGGAGGGGCGGAGAGAGAGGGAAACACAGAATCCAAAGCGGGCTCCAGGCTCTGAGCTGCGGGGCTCGAAACCACGAACCATGAGATCATGACCTGAGCCAAAGTCGGATGCTTAACTGACAGCCACCCCGGCGCCCCGGACCATTTATTTACAAGAAAAGAGCTTCTTTTACATTGAAGATACTTCATATCCACTCCAGAGAATGTGCGAGCCAGAAGCAAAACAGCTCCCACCCCTCTGCATATAAGGATGGCTGTAATTAGTTCTTCACATTCTCTTACTTCGGTTAGAAAACAACCTTTGGCTAAATTATCATTCATTTCTCCATAATCCCCTATTTAATTTTGTTCTTTAAAAACAAAACCTTGAGCATTCTACTCATAAATAGACTTTTAAAAGTATTCGGTTAAAAGTATTCAGTCCAAAAATGGGATATAAGCATGGTCATAATCTGTCACTTTGAATTAAGGTCCACTGAAATATTGACAGTCACTTTATCTAGAGTCAGATATGGGATTATCCCTAAGTAACTCATCTGTGGCTTCCAGCCCTCTGGCCTCCAGCTTTTCCTGTCTCAGCCTGAATGTAAGACATACATTGTTGCTGCATTTGAGCCCCGAGAGGAATCCGGGTAGGGCAGCTGACCTCCCCAACTCCATCACGAAGCACTGGCAAAGGACCTTGTATTTCTGGAGTGGTGGTGGCACACTCCGTGCCCTTTCTCTCTGTTAAGAGCAGCGTAAGCTTTTAGGCTTTAGGTTTTGAATTGCCTGTGAAAAGGGCACTGAAAATGTAAACAGAAGCAGCTGCTCCAGGAGCCTCGTTTGTCCAGGAAGCATTTAATTTGCTTACACTGGCCTATTGGCGGCCCAGCCTGCGGAAAGTGGATATTCTCCTTTAGAATGTCACGGTGCAGACTGGCTGACAGTTTTTTGTCAGTCAATCCAGTCATCTAAATCACTTCTTTGTATCTGAACCTGGGAAAAAATAGCAGTAAGGGAACTACCGAGGATGTGGTTATCATGAGATAATCAACCCCCTGGGGAGATCAGACACACCTGTGCTATTCTCTCTCAGGCCCAGGAGAGTGATTAAGGCAGAAAAACTGCTCCCTGTTTCCTTCACCCCTATCACACTTCGATACAGCGTGAACCAGCAGCCTATAAATATATCCCCTGATAAAATCGACTCACCTTGCACCCATGTCCATGTCCACAAGGAGAAGTGGCAAAATAGCACAGGAAGCTATAGACTGTTATTATTTTATTTCCCTGGCAAGGATTCACAGATAAAAATCAATTGCAAGAGCAGAGTCTGGTGAGACCGAAGGCCATGCCCGCGTCCACTGGGATTTACCCTGTAAACCATACCTGCTCCACCTGGGGCAGGCCACCTTGGGGAGAGCTGCTGGAGACCAAACCCTCTCAATCAGTGGGTTAGTGCATGTGAAATCACTCTGTATAACAGGAAAGACAAGAGCGCTCTTTATTTCCTTTGGGTCCAAACCTGTTTTGCCTATGAGCCTTCGGTCACGAACAACTTTTCTGCCAGGTGAAATGGAGTGTTTACAGGCATGGAAAAAAAATTTAAAAAGAAGACGAAATTTTTTATTTCCTTTCTCCACACTAAATGCGTTTCATTACAGCAGACTTCTCAGGCTTTATGCCAGAAATCTCACATATGAGGGAAAACTAGTTAAAATAAAACAAAACCGATCCCACCCATTTTGATTTCAATGTGGAAAAACCCTTTCCATGTGAGTCAGTTATAAAATGAAAGTTCAGAGCCGCACCAACGGAACCTGGTGTGTATAGAGGATTTGGGGGATCCACGCTCATTCCCTTCTTCCTATGGAGAAGGTGGCATTCTACTGGGTCGCCAGCCAAAGCGAATTTGCCACCGAGGTGGTCTGTACATGACGTGCAATGACTGATCTAAGGAGTGATGCTTAAATCTGAAATATGATTCCACCAATTCACAAACCAGCCAGTGCAATAGAAGAGTACAAGGGAATGTGTACCCTTTCATGAGTCGTGCAATTCTTTGATTTTTTTTTAATCATTTTGATGGCCAGTCTGGCCGGAGATAGGGGTCTGAAATGCAAGTGAGTTGCAGGTGGATTTCTTAAAATGCAGATATCATCTGGGATGCATGAGAGGGTCCTAGGAAGTGGTTCCTGAGTTAAATCTGGGAACAGGCATTAAATCAAAGGACATTAGCGGGGCGGAGGGTTCAGGGCGGGATAAAACAAATTGGTCTTTCGGTGAATGCGTGATTTCCCCTTACAGTGGTATGTGAGTGCCGTCATTTCTCCATATCACCTCCAGCAATTGGTATTATGACCTTTTCTTTATTTTTGCCAGTCTGGCAAGTGTGATAAGATAATCCTGCTATTTTGCATTTTTCTAATTATTAGTGTATGTAACCCTTCTCTCATGCATGTTGGTCATTCAGATTATCTCCTCTTGTGAGTTACTTATTACAATAATTTGCTCATTTTTTATTGAGCTTTTTTACTTAATTTTTTTCAATATGTTTGTGTAAATTGTTCGAGTAACCTTCATCAATGACTACCTCGCCCTCACTAATTTATAATCATTGATTTGCGATATAAGTTTCGTTATGTACACAGATCAATCCTGGGCTCCCCAAACGGTTCTTTTGATTGGTTTGTCCAAAGAATTTCTGTGTAAATTCTTTTATTTGTAAAGTCCTCACACAGCATGCTATTTTTGTTGGTGTTATTGTTATAGCATAGCTAAGAGAGCCTGTGAGTGGCTAATGGTGAAAAATCTCCTTCCAACATGTTTTTACATATTTTTCTCCTGGAGCTTGAAGGATTTCTAAACTTCTAGCTTTTGCCTGTTTACCTGATTACTTGTTTGTTTGTGGAGAAGTCTTCCCACACGCTTAGGGAGGGTGCAATTGAATATCACGCACGTAAGATTTTAGGTTCTTGGGCACAAATTAATTTTTTCCCTGTCAAGCTCCCTCGCTGCTTCTCAGGGCTACGCAGGAGTTTGAACCTTCAGCTTTTCACTGATAGGTGGCTTTCTGAGGGTGAAACTTCTAGCTTCATCCACTCTGTGCAGATCAAGATCACTTTTCTTGCCTCTTCTGGGACTTTGGAATTCCAGCTTCTAGTATGTAGGCTACCTCATCAGTTTAGTCATATGTTCTGCGTTCCCATCGTATTTTTTTAAAATTTATATTCTTTGTTGTGCCGAAGGATTACCACTCCACACACAAATCTTATTCTTTAAAGGGCAGCTATATAGTATATGTGATTATTGAATATTTCATCTGTAGTTCTGCGTGTTCACTTCAAAAGAACTCCTCTTGAGTTTTGTGATTTTTGATAACCAGGTCAATTTTATTAATAATTTTGATATTTTCGTGTGTTCCACTCTTTCTTGAGTCAATTTTAATAATTCATACATTTTTCTTTAAAAGGGTCCATTTAATCTAAAATTTCAATATTCCCAGAATGGCATTGGTATGCTTTCAAATTGATTTTTAATTCTCAATTTGTAGTTTTTTAAATTCTCAATTATTCATATTTTCATAGCTAATTTTGTGTATTTTTGCTTTCTCTCCATTTCTCCCTAAACAGTCTAGTTTCTAATGATTTATTTTGTCAGTCCAAAAAATAAATTTTCTTGTTTCCTATTATAAAGAACTTTAACTTTTTACTTAATTTTTTCAATTTAAAATAATTGAAGCCGTTTAAAATAATGCCCTGCAGAGATTAAGTATAAAATCATTGCAAGCTATTTGTATTGTTACAGTCATTTCTCTTTTATATTTCTAAATTTGTTAAGGACTGCTTTCATTTTTGGAATCTCTTCTTTTTTATTTCATTCATATTTCTTTTGTTACCTATTTTCTTCTTGAGTCGAATGCTGGTCTTCATTTTATCAGTGTTAGTGTTTATGCATGCAACTTTTCCTCTTAATATTTCGTTGGATCTCACAAAGGCTAACCTATGGTATTCATTTCATTACTACATAGATTTTCTACAGTCTTAGATTTTATTTTCAATTTTAGTTAAGTTTTTATAGATTTTTATTTCCTTACTTATTTTCTTCTCCTTTAATTTTGTTACCCTGTCTTTTATTTTGATGAGGGAATGATTTCTGTCCCACTGTCTTGGTTCTGCCTCCTTGGAATTTACCGAGGTTTTACGTGGTTCATATACTGTCAGTTGTGAATATTATGTGGGCCCTTGTGAAGGCATCTTCTCTCTTTCCTGAATTTAGCGTTAAACACACACACACACACACACACACACACACACACTCACTCACTCTCTCTCTATTAGATCACCTTATTTATATTTTTCTAGAGTTTCAAATATTTACTTTTTATCCATGTACTTGTCATGAGTAAGAGACATAAGTTGAAATCTACTACTATCAGGATTCTGTGTACTTTTAGTATTTTCTGTAGCTTTTGTCTTAAGAAATTTGTCAGTATGTTGTTTGGGGCACAGTGATGGATACCTATTAGATATTCGTTGTGGATTGAGAGTTTTCATGTTTACCAGAATGTAGTCATTTTAATGCCTTTCTTCTGAATCCATCCGTGTTTATATTAAGATTAGAATCTTTATTTCCTTTGATCACTCATTTGCTTATTATTCCTTGCTCCACATTTGTATTTTTAGTCCCCTCCCTCCAGCCCTCCCCATCCTCCATCTGTCAAATCCCTCTATTTTGGTGTCACGTTTAGGTGATTAGACTTACAGTCTGCCCTGAGCTCTACAGTATAGAGTTATAATCTCATCTGAGAGGGGCTTTTATTTTCTTTTCGCCCTTTACATTTTATAGAATTTACATCTGCTGATGAAGTCTAAGAGTACAAGCCATGATCTAAGTTTTGCTTTCCATATGTGTCGCTGCTGCCGCTTTTTGTCCCATTTTTAAAATATGATTTGGCTTTTCCTAACTCTGTTGTGTGTTATGTGGCTCCTTCTCATTATTCCAAAGTCTCACTATTTTTCATTCTAGTGGACTCTGACATCAGAACTTACATATTCCTTTCAACTCCCTCTTCTAGACAATACTGATGGAGCAACCGAAATTCTGTTTGCTCTTCTTTCACATTACCTACTTGTTCATCCTCTGTGTTGTTTTCAGAATTTAGCCAATTAAATTATATTTGGGGAGGGGAAGAGAAAGAGAGTGAGAGACAGAGAGCAGGCTCTATACCTGCTCGAACCCACGACCATGAGATCATGACCTGAGCTGTAATTGAGTCAGACGCTTAACCGACAGAGCCACCCAGGTGTCCCATGATTAAATTATTTTTGTAGTTCCTTTAGTGCTTGCGTTCATACTTGTAAATATAATTTTACATCATCATCTGTTTTATGCACTTTAAATTCTATCTTTTAAACTCCAGGCATAAAAAAATCAGCATATGAAAGTATCTCATAACTTCTATCTCTGTTTCTCTTCCAAATTTTGATTTTATTCAACATATGAATTGTCTTGATCATATATGAATATATGTGTGTATATATACACACATGTATATACACATACACACAATTATACATGTGTATCATTCTAACACTGTGTCATACTGCGCGTATATACTATACAGACAAACCTTGTTTTATTGCACTTTATTTTATTGTGCTTCACGGATATTGCCTCGTTTACAAATTGAAGGTTTGTGGCCACGCCGTGTGGAGCAGCATTTGTCCCCTTGTGTCTCTGTGTCACATTTTCTAATTCTTGCAATATTTCAAACTTTTACATTATTATTATATTTGTTATGGTGATCTGTGATCAGTGATTATGACTTGCTGAAAGCTCAGATCATGGTTAGCGTTTTTTAGCAGTGAAGTATTTTTGATTTAAGGTATATATATTGTTTCCTTAGACATAATGCTATTGTACACGTAATAGACTACAGCATAAGCATGACTTTGATCTGCACTAGGAAACCAAAAATTTCATTTGACTCATTTAATTGAGATACTTACTTTATTGCAGTGGTCTGGAATCCAACCTGCAGTATCTCTAAGGTCTCTCTCTCTATATCTATATATACACATAATTTGTTTTATATACGTATATATCATATAATATGCTATGTATATATATCGATAAGTAGATATGTATAACACTCATGTAACATACTACATTCTGTTCTTTAACTCTATACCCATTCTATATTTTAAAAATGTTTATTTATTTATTTTGAGAGAGAAAGAGAGAGAGAGAGAGAGAGTGCTTGTGCATGTGTGAGCAGGGAAGGGCAGAGAGAGAGACAGAGAGAGAATCTCAAGCAGGCTTCACACTGTTGGCACAAAGCCTGACACGGGGCTTGAACTCACAAACCGTAAGATCATGACCTGAGCTGAAATCAAGTCGGTTAACCAACTGAGCCACCCAGGCGCCCCATCTATACCCATTCTAAACCCATTGTTGTTGTAGCCTTAGACCTATAGTTACATGGCTAATAGTTTTCCAGAATTTTTTCTGGTTGTTGAGTCTTCCTCCAGCCATTTCATCAAGAGGGATTCTAAGAAGACATTTTCCTTGAGTTCTTTCACATATAGCAGCATTTGCCCATTTCTTTTCCATCAAACGGCAGTTTTCACATAGATACATGCCTGTCTTTACACAGAGAGACAATCCTGATTGCTCTTTTATTATAACACGTTGTGTTTGTATGTTGTGAATTGTCCATGGATCACTTATTGCTGAAAGCATATAGGAGGTGGTGGGAAAGAGACAGGGCTGTGTTATCTTGAAGATGCAATCGTCATTGATGGACAGTAAAGTTCCTAATGACCATGTACACGCGTGTGTGTGCGCGCGTGTGTGTGTGTGTGTGTGTGTGTGTTTGAGAGAGAGAGTGAGGGAGAGAGAGAGAGAGAAAGGAGAGGGAGAATGCCATCTTCAGGGCTGCTCACAACTTAAAGTCTCTCTCCCATATCCTGCTTTGTTTACCGACAGCTTCCTGCACATTTGGGTATAGATCTGGATGTTTCCCTATTCATTCTAACCTCCCCCCTCCACCCCGTTATTCTGTTTTGCCTTGTAGATCCAAGAAGTTCCCATTGCCAATCCAACTACTCAGTTTTAATTGTTCCAAACAACAGATAAGGGTTATTCCTTCCAGGGTGCCCACCTACTTCGGAGAACCATGTCCTTCTGCCTTTGTCAGAGATAACGTAGGTGCAGGTGTGCTCTGAGTCTTCCCAGCCGTCTATTTGATGATCGGCACGCTTGGCAGAGCTTGAACTTTTATTGTGGCTGCAGGTTACAGATGCCTCTTTGTTTCCTTGAGGAGGATGTCTGCATTCATTTCTTTCTCTCTTGTTTTGGGGCGATTTCCAAGAAGTAAAAAAAAAAAAAACACAAAAAACATACTTGTCTCCACCCTGACATCTTAAAACTGGAATTTCATTCCACTGGTTTTGATTTGTAGTATTTTAATTATTCAGGTTCAAGTATTTTGCAATTCGTGTTGTTATTTTTCTTTCATGTATTCATGATTTTTATAAAACTTTAATTTTAGGTTCTAAACAAGTAGGTTTGGGGACTACTTTTAAAATCGTTTCCACTTTTACTTCACCATGGTTAAAGAAAATGGTTTTAAATAATGTTTTAAATTTGTTGACATTCTTTTTGGTCCAGAGACAGTTTTCTTTTTCTTTTTTTCTGTAAATGTGGGCTTGAAAGCGACAGATCTTTTTAAAAGTTGGGTTCGGAGAATCAGATCAGTCAGGCTTGTTAAGTATACCTTTTCAAATCTTGTGATTATTGCTAATTTTTGACAATCAGACATTCTTTTTAGAAAAATGCTTTAAAATGTTCTGAATATAATTATAGATTTGTCATTTTCTTTTTGTTAGTCTGTCCATTATTGCTTTATATATTTCAAGGCTTATTTTTAGATTTATGCTAATTCCTATTATTGTAGCTTTTTGTAATAGTTATTATTATAGTTATTAATGATTAAAAAACAATTTCCTTATATCCTATGTATGCTGCTCATATTAAAATCTATTATTCTAAATTTATGTTGCTATACAAGCTTTCTATTGCCTACTATATATTTCCATCTGTTGTTTTATTTTTTAATATTTATTTTGAGAGAATCCACACATGTGAGTGGGGGAGGGGGAGAGACAGAGATGGACAGAGAGAATCTCAAGCAGGCTCCACGCTGTCAGCACAGAGCCTGGCATGGGGTTCGATCTCATGAATTGTGAGATCATGACCTGAGCCAATATCCAGAGTCAGATTCTTAACCAACTGAGCCACCCATGCACCCTATTTTCCATATATTTATTGTTTAAAACATTTTTGTATCATTATGTGAATTTTTCCCTAAGTAACATATTTAGAAGATTTTTAAAAGTCTAATCTGAAATTCTTATATTTTTAATAGGCAAATTTACTCTATCCAAATTTATTGTGACAACTGATGTTATAGATTGTTTTCTTCTATCTTATTTTATATTTCCATTTATTTTTTTCATTCCTTTCCTGGTTTTTTAAACTAAATTTTTACAAACTATTTTTGCTCCATTACTGTTTTAAAAGTTATGTGTTGTATTTTCTTCATTCTTTGAGGAGTGCGCTTGAATTTTAGCATCCATATATAACTTTGTTTTATTTTTGGGGGAGAGAGAGGGTTGGGGGAGGGGCAGAGAGAGAAGGGGAAAAAGGTTCTGAGACGGGCTGTGCTGACAGTAGAGATCCCTATGCAGGGCTTGAGCCCATAAAGCATGAGATCATGACCTGAGCCAAAGTCAGGTGCTTAACCAACTGAGCTACCCAGGTACCCTTATTCATATGTAATTTTATATTTTTCCAACAAAGTTCATAGTTATTCATTCTATATCCTTATCACCAACAAGGACATTAGATAACTCTTCTAGGACTCCAAGTTTTATGCAGGAAACCCAGTTCTTAATTTGTTGGGATTATATTTATATTATATAATGCTGGAATCATTTCTCTTTCTCTTGGTACTAAAATTTTAGTTCCTAAGTTCTTTAACTCCAGTGCATATTTTTGTTTTAAACTTCTAATTTCTGAAACTTAAGGATTTACCTTTCTGTTATTATTTTGTTTCATTTTTGCTGTATTTTATAAAGCGTTTATGTACATATAATATGTATATTTAGGCTGCTTTTTTCATATTCTTCTCCTCATTCCCTTTCCTTGCATGTCCTGCAAATAATTAACATCCTACTCTGTGGGCATGAAAAGGCCCTGATTTGTAGTATTTGCCCATTTCCATGGTGTAAATATTTCTACTGCAGTCAATGTCAAGGTATCAATACCACGTCAGCATACTCTCAAAATTCCTCAACAATTTAACTATCATTCTTGCAAGGGCAAGTAATAGTGAGCTAGCTCCAGTACACCATTGTTAAATTAACATGCCATAAAAGTTTGAAAAATTCTGCTTGTTTACTTCAGTGACACTGTGGGCTCATCAGTCTGCATTTGTATATGCATCTTCATGGTTCAGAGTCAGCAGACCACACATTGGAAATCATATTCTTTGAAGTTAGTAAGAAGGTAGGTTAAAAGAGGCATACTTATCTCTAATGAGTAGCAATATTTTGGTTGCATTTTGATTACTCTTTTAAACATCTTTCAGGGGCGCCTGGGTGGCTCAGTCAGTTAAGCGGCCGACTTCAGCTCAGGTCACGATCTTGCAGTCTGTGGGTTCGAGTCCCGCATCTGGCTCTGTGCTGACAGCTCAGAGCTTGGAGCCTGTTTCAGATTCTGTGTCTTTCTCCCTCTCTGCCCTTCACCAGTTCATGCTCTGTCTCTATCTCTCTCAAAAATAAATAAACGTTAAAAAAATTAAAAAAAAATAAACATCTTTCACACAAAAACTCAATTTTACTATGTCACAAAACCCCGGTTTTTATTAATTCCAATTAATAAAACCAGTGTCTCCTGAGTTGTTTGTTAGAGACTGAATATTTGTTTTCCCCTGAAAATTCATATGTTGAAACCCAATCCCTAGTGTGCTGGCATTTGAGGTGGGGGCTTGGGGAGATGACTAGGTCATGAGGGAGAACTCCCATGAACAGGAGTGGTGTCTATATAAAAGAAACCCCAGAGAGCTCCTGCACCCCTTCTGTTGGGCAAGGCCACAGCAGGCAGAAGGGTGTCTGTAACCAGAAAGTGAGCTCGCACCGAATGTCAAATCTGTAGGTACCTTGATCTAGGACTTGCCAGCCTCCAAAACCGTGAGAAATACATTTCGATTGTTTATAAGCTACCTAGTCTGAGAAGCTCAAACATACAAAGACATTGCTTAAGCCAAAAACGTTAAAAATCATCCTTGATTCCTCTGCAGCTCTTATTAACAATAATCCTAAAACTGATCATCCAAGTATTCTGCTTCTTTCCATTTCCATTACCATCACTCTAACCAAAGCCACCATTAGTGTTTACCTGTGTCTATACCATCGTGTATTGTAACTACTTGCCATCCGAAACAGTTGAGCATCTGAATATGGCTAGTCTAAGCTGGGTGTTGTATGTATAAAATGCACACTGGCTTTTAAAGGCTTAGTACCCACGGAAGAATGTAAATTATCCCATTAATACTTTCACATTCTTATTACATGTTGAAATGATAAAATGTTGGAAAGTTTAAGTGAAATTGAACGTATGAATAAAATATTTCCCGATTCTTTTTTCTTTAATGTGGTGATAAGTACATTCATTATATATGTGGCTTGCATCACATTTCTATTGACCTAAAAAGAACTGGCCTAAGCCTTTGTAATCGCTTCCTAAATAGTTCCTTGGTACCCACGTTTGTCCCCTCCCACCACTGCACTTATCTAGGCTCTAGACCATATGTGGTCTTATAAAATTGTGAATCAGATTTTTTCACTCCTGGACCCAGTATCTTCCCATTTCATTTGAAATAAAATTGACTCTCCTCATCATGGCCTACTGATTCATATAAGATCTAACCTCAGACTAGGCTTCCAAACATGACTAACCTTGTGGTAAGTTGTTCCTTCTGGTCTTTTTTCAGTTCTTATCAGTATCATTCCTGCCTCAAGCCTTTGCACTTCCAGATCTCTCTACCAAGAAGTAGCCTTCCCTCAGAACTTCGAATGACTCACTCTTCCTTATCACCCAATTCAAATGCTTCCTCTTTGCTTTTTTCTGTAAAGGTTTTCCCTAACCACCAAGTATAGAGTGGTCTATATTTAAATTAGTGATATGGAGTTATATGACTTTAACTTGCCTTGTTATCTTTAAGGGAAGTTTAATTAGGTGCAATTATTTTTATATATTATTTTCTAATAGAAATTAAATCCCATAAGAATAAGGATCTTGTACCTCACTTCTCGTACATATATACCCTCAACAAGGATTTGTTGAATGGATGATAGAATGGAAGTAGACAGTCTTGGGTTCAGAGGTGAACTCTACCACTTAATAGTTCAATAAAATTGAGAAACATTCTTTTTTTTTTTTTTAACATTTATTTATTTTTGAGAGACAGAGAGACAGAGCGTGAGCAAGGGAAGGGCAGAGAGAGAGGCAGACACAGAATCCAAAGCAGGCTCCAGGCTCTGAGCCTTCAGCACAGAGCCCGACGCGGGGCTTGAACTCACAGACCATGAGATCATGACCTGAGCCGAAGTCGGCCGCTTAACCGACTGAGCCACCCAGGCGCCCCATAAATTGAGAAACATTCTTTATTCTATTTGAGCCTTTTTCTATTTCTCATTAATATGAGATAAATGTCAAGCATGGTAGTTTGTACGTATGATGTTGTAGGTATAACTAGAATTATCATTATTTCTATTACTATTATTAATGTTATGACAATTAAAGGGTAGAAGAACTGTCACACAGATAAATGCATGCAACTTATATATTGTCATCTTTCAGGTAAAGTTACTTAGGACCTACTTCAGGAGAAGTAATTTGTGTTTTTCTTTTTTTGTGGAGATTTCATTTGCTGAGTTTAGTGAAATTGTGTCACTGTGTCATTATTTTGGAGATACAGTCAAAGACCCTTAAAATATTCTTGATCTAAAAATTTACATTGGACTTGTGCTAAAAATATGATTACGTAAGGTATCAGTCATACAAAACACAGACACAGACACACACACACACACACACACTCACACACTTCAGAGCTTCAATTAAGAAAACTATAAACAAGATTGACCTAATGTGGCTATTCAAAATCACAAAGCATATTATCTGAAAAATTCAGCAATAAAGGAAGCTCTTAAACAATACTTAATCCAAAATCATTTAAAAATTATTTGAACTGTAGATTCTCTTCTGTACTTTTTACCAATTTTCTTACCTTGAGTCTAAGTTGTATGTCCTTTGGGAAGTGAAGACGTGAAGTAGTTCCCAAGATTCTGTGAATTGCAAATGAAAAGAAAGTGAAAAAGAAGTAGGCTGAACTTCTTGCAGTCCAACTCGGACTTGGCTGATCATAACCCATATCCAGTGCTACGTAAGAGTAAGATAAAACCAAAGAAAACAACATCAACTAAAATCCCTGACTTTGTGGAATGCACCAATGCTTTACCTTAATCAAATGAAAGAGCTCATCAAGTGTTGAGGGTAGGATTTTTGCTGAAGAGCAAATCCCCAGTGATGGCCTGAATCTAAAACATAAGAAGAGTATGGTCAGATGTAAGATCAGAACTAGAGCATCAGATCCAAGATCACAAAGCACTAGAGACGAAAGCTAAAGGTCCAAGACTTTTGCTTCCAGTCGTGCTGGTATATCAGACTTCTGTTTGCTGGTAGCAGAGTAAATCAGCCTGAGTTTAAAATATAGGCTCAAGAAACACTCATCATTTCAGACACATATTTCTACCTAACATCCAAATGAAATCAATCTTGACTTCATTGAAACCTATTCTTATTCACCACTCCTCTACAGATTACAAAAAATACATTTTAAATAATCTATTAGGATGCTTATATAATGTCATCTCTTAGCTTTTGCTTCTCTCAGCTGAAATAAAGACAACCGCTTTATTTCTGAAGAAATCATACACTTGGATGGTTTAAACTACCATTCAAGAAACATGTTCTTGTATACTTGAAATTTTTCAAGCATGAAAATTTGGTATTTCCCACATGCTCATCTCTAATTTGTGGCTGTTAATAACAATAGTCTTCTAACTTGCTTGAGAATTTTAAAATATTAACTTTTTTTTATTAAAGAACAAAAAGCATCTCATGCTTTCCAAATTTTCTGTGTCCTATGCTGCTTGCCTGGATTGAAAAAAAAAAATACAAATACTGCAAGAAAAGGATTTATTTTGGAATCATTAAATTTCTGACCCAATTTCTACAGAAATTCTACTCAATAATTTGAGTAAGTGCAACACTAAGGAAATCTCCCAGATTCAATGTGCTGTGTATCTTGCTCATCAATTTACAATTGAAGAGAAATTTGCCTGGAACATTCCTGCTGAAAAGAGGACCCTAGCCTAGTTTTCAAGGTGGAATCTGATGTTAGATTTTTTTTAACTGATTGTTTTTACTGTGATATCCCATCCACTGTTTCTTTCTTTCTTTCTTTCTTTTCTTTCTTTCTCTTTCTCTCTCTCTTTCTTTCTTTCTCTCTTTCTTCCTTTCTTTCTTTCTTTCTTTCTTTCTTTCCTTCTTTCTAAATTTATTTCATTTATTTTGAGAGAGAGTGAGCATGAGCAGGGCAGAGAGAGGGAGAGAATCTTAAACAGGCAGATCTTGAGGTGGGGCTCAATCTCACAAACCATGAGATCATTACTTGAGTTGAAATTGAGAGTCTGCAGACACCTAACCAATTGAGCCGCCCAGGCGCCCACCACCCCCAATCCACTGTTTCTAAATTCTTTAAGCCTGAAGGTTTCCCAGCATTCCTGGAGGACTGATTGGCTTGGATGAAGGAAAAGTAAAGTTGATACCTGAAAATTTCAGGTCAAGAAAATACTATTGTCTCATAGAGTGAGAAATGATGCCTATACCCTGTAACTAAATATTCCTTAGACTCACACACTTGGCTCTTTGTAAAAGGTCTGATGGAGTCTGGAAACATACAGGAAAAGGAAGAGAATATGGAATGATTGGGATGTTGGCTTTTTAAAATGAACCCTTAGAATGTCTCCTCCAAGACAGAACAAAATAAACCCAAATTGCCATTTTGATGACATACCCCAAATGACCATTCAAAAGAGATTTTAGTGCTTCTGTTCAACTGCATTCCAAAAGACAGATGTAGGCAGCTACCCTTGCGGACAGTCTCAAATCCAAGGGAAATTGAAAGCACCAAGTAAAATCTGCATCATCTATTTTACTATTATAGACCTGTGACAGAAGAATCCTATAGATTAAATTTGCTAACTGAACACTATAAGCCAATCTCATACATATATAACACGTACAGCTCACTTTTGTGAAACAGATGGTATATAAAGAAAAGTATATATATATATATATAAATTTAGAGAAAGAGAGACAGACAGACACCTGGGTGGCTCAGTCAGTTGAGCGTCCAACTTCAGCTCAGGTCATGATCTTGCAATCCTTGAGTTTGAGCCCCACATTGAGTTTGCTGCTGTCAGCACAGAGCCTGCTTCGGATCCTCTGCCCCCCTCTTTCTCTGCCCCTCCCCTTCTTATGTTCTCTCTCTCTCTCTCTCTCTCTCTCTCTCTCTCTCTCAAATTATGTAAAACATTAAAAAAAGATAAGCATATAAAACATTTATGTTTGGTTTACAGATAAAAACAAAAGGAGCACTTTTTACTCATCATGCAGTTCAATAAATAAAACATTGCCTTAAAAGTTCCTGAAGCCCCCTGTTTGACCTTCTCAGATTGGATCCTTGTCTGTGGTAGACAGAATAATGACCCACAAAGACATCCATGCCCTTAACTTCTGCATCCTATGAATATGTTACCTTACATGGCAAAATGGACTTTGCAGATGTAATTAAGTTAAGGACCTGGAGATGGGAAATTTTGGATTCTCCAACTGGGCTCAGTCTCATCACAGGGTCCTTATAGATAAGTACAGACTAGGAATCAGAGTCAGAAAAAAGACGCGATAATGGCACCAAAGGTTTGAATGATACAAGGATGCAGGTGGCCTCTATAAGTTAGAAGAGGGAGAGACAGAGCACATGATGGCACATTCGTTTACCTGTCCAGCTTCAGGGGCGCCTGGGTGGCTCAGTCGGTTGAGCATCCGGCTTCAGCTCAGGTTATGATCTCACAGTTCATGAGTTTGAGCCCCGCGTCGGGCTCTGTGCTGACAGCTCAGAGCCTGGAACCTGCTTCGGATTCTGTGTCTCCCTCTCTCTCTGCCCTCTATTCATTCTCTGTCTCTCTCTCAGAAATATAATAAAACATTTAAAAAAAAAAAAGTGTCCAGCTTCAGCTCAGGTCATGATTCTCATGGACTGTGAGTTTGAGCCCCGTATTGAGCTTTGCACTGAGAGTGTGGAGCCTGCTTGGGATACTGTCTCTCTTTCTCTCTATGCCCCTCCCCCACGTGTGTGTATGCACACACACACATTCTCTCTATCTCTGAAAAAATAAGTAAACTTTGAAAAAGAAAAGAAGAGGAAGAGCCTTCTCCCCTGAAGCCTCCAGAAAGAACACAGCTCTGCCAACATCTTGATTTTATTCTTCTGTCTTCTAGAACTGTGGAAGAATAAAGTCTTGTTTTAGTTCAGTATGTTTACGGTAGTTTGTTATAGCAGCTATCAAAAACTAATACATCTTCCCTCCCCTGGAAGTAGCCACTGTCCTGATTTTTGTGATAATCACTCATTTGCTTGCTTATTTATTTGATTTTAAAGCTGTACCACCTCTACATGCGTCTTTAAACAATATGTGATAAGCTTGTAAACCTAATTAACAAGCACAATCTTAGCTATGTAAGGACAGGGCACGATTGCTCTAAGCTATATGAGAAGTCCACAGAGAAAAGAAACTGAACTGTAGCTCTGATTTAATTTCCCTGAGAGTTTACAAAGTCTCCTTCTGGGGAAATCAGCAGGAAAGTTCATGAGTAAGGCTTGAGTAACCCAAGACTCACCAAGCTGGTGCACCCGGCGTGGCTATAGTACCAAGTATCTAAATATCTAAATATGAAGATAAGAATGTCAGTCCCTCTCTGAAAGTCTGTTTTTTCCTGTATAGCCTCTCACCTATC
The DNA here is from genome assembly GCA_030068075.1 of Paguma larvata. Taxonomy (NCBI): domain Eukaryota; kingdom Metazoa; phylum Chordata; class Mammalia; order Carnivora; family Viverridae; genus Paguma; species Paguma larvata. The sequence continues at coordinate 32,689,494 of CM057843.1, forward strand.
TTGCTTTATTTATACTTTGGGTTTTCTGTCCCATTTTAGAGGTTTTTTTCAGGTATCTATTGATTCTTGGCTATCTGCTTTGTGAAGAGTAGTGGAGACTAAATCCTCAGTAGATTCACACCGATGAGATTACTGGTAGTGTTGCTGAGGAGTGTTCTAGGTGGGCGCTGGTTTAGGATCCGTTGATGTCTGTATCCTAAGAGAACACTGGCCAGATCCCCAAGAGAACATTCTTCTCATTTCCTATCTGAGGGCTAAAGGTCAGGCTGCCAGTATGTTTGGAGCTGGGTAGGAGAAGAAGGCTAGAAAGGTGCCTCCTTTCAAAACTCAGCATGTAGGCTATTTAATTCCCCTGTTTGCATTTATTACAGCATCCACATTCTCACCCTTGCCTGGCATTCTCCGATCCACAGACCCTCTTCTTCGTACCGGCCGCAGGTTAAACCTATAAATTCTTGGAAGTGTAGGGGAAAAATAGTTGCTCACAATGTTAAAATGAGCTTTAAGGATCTAAGTGCTTCTCAATCAGCTTCTCAGTCCTTCTGATGTTAGCCGCCCTTCCTTCTTCCCCAGTTTGCAGGGGCACCAAGTAGCACTTTCAGAGCTTTTCAGAAATTCTGATAAAATATATCTTTCCTTATTCCAAATTTGGGATTTAACTTTCTTGAGTCAGTTAATTCAGTCACTACTGGGCCATCCCCTTACCAGCTTCCAACGTGTGTTGAAACATTGTCCCTCTTCAACTCTCTGTCTCTGAGGTGCACGTCTTATTTTTTAAATTGCTTTATTGTAATTTTTAGTGAGATTTTTGAAGAAAGGAAAACCAGTGGGTCCATTGTATGTATGTATGCAAGTGTGTGTGTGTGTGTGTGTGTGTGTGTGTGTTGTGTGTGTGTGTGTGTGTGTGTGATGGAATTGATTGTCAATATTTAAAAATAAGGATATAATTGATAAAAATCAGGATAATACTGATAAAAATCCAGATATATGGCTTCTCTTGACAAATAGAAAAAAACTGCTGAAAAATAGGCTCCTGACATAGTTAGTTCTATTTGGTTGTCAACTGCCTTTTTAAAAAGGAGCTTGTACTCTTTAGTTAAACACTATCTCCACCACTTCTTATTGTCTGACACTTAGAGCATTTCATTTCATTCATTTCTAGTACTTGATTGGCCTCTGTAGCCCTGATAGTCAAAGAAAATAAATTATAGCAGCTGATGGCAGGGACAATAACAGTCTTGGTCTTAGTGATAAAAGTAGTCTTGTCGACTCTGAAGAAAGCAAATTGTTATATGTCTGCATGGAATATATTTGAGGGGCCATTGGAGATGATTCATTAAGAGTTTATGACATCAAAGCAGCCTTACTCTTTCTCTTTACTCTCTTCAGGAATATCAGACCTCCTACATAAATCCCACAGATTAAAAGTGAAGCGTAAGCAATAATCATAATTGAAATACACAAACAAGCAATATTCCCTAACTTTTGTGTCATGAAGCTACCTGAATGTAATTAATTTTTTTTTATTTCTTTGTAGCCTTCTAATTTGTACCCCTCATGACACCACATTGTGCCATGTATTAAAACATGTATGTGTTCAGGGCGCCTCGGTGGCTCAGTTGATTGAGCATCCAACTCTTGGTTTTGGCTCAGGTCAAGATCCCAAGGTTGTTGGATTGAGCCCCACATTGGGCTCTGTGCTAAGTGAGGGCTCTACTTAGGATTCCCTCTCTCTCTCTCTCTCTCTCTCTCTCTGTCTCTCTCTCCCCCCCACTCCCCCTGCCCCTCTCCCCACTCATGTGTGCTCTCTCATTCTCTAAAATTAAAAAAAAAAAAGAAACAAAGAAACCACGTATGTGTCATATTTCCTCTAGTAGAGTATCAGTTCAACAGGGAAGAGTTTCTGTTTCGTTGGTTGATATGCCCCCCAGGGCATAGAACATAGGAGGTGCCAGAATGTTTGTTGAATGAATGAATGCATATATAATTATTTTTTTAATGAATGTGATTAATATTCTAGACTAGAGTTTCCTAAAATATTTCTTTGGAAGATTAGTTCTATGTAATGTTAATATTTTTATACAAAGAGAATGGTTCTGAAGAACATTACAAATGTGGAAAATGTTTGTTCGAACAAAGCTAAATGGGTTTCTGTACTACAGGACTTTTGAAGCCTTCATTTATTTCTTCATTTATCAACAATGTTTTTATATGTCTACCATTTGCTTTTCACTATGCCATGTGCTTTAGTGAAAGCAGTATCTACTCTGATATTGCTATTCCAGGCCCTAAAACCTAGCAAATGCAAACAGGAGGGAGAATCAATGGACTGTTTCCCTTCTAAGTTATTTGAATAATAGATCCCTTTCTGAGGAGCATCTTGTGGTACTAGTATTTCAAGGAACACCCTTTGGGAAACCCAGCTCTTGCCATAAAAATAACTATTTTAATTCAGAAACTGGTTGGGAATTTTTATGTGCAATTAGTTCCAGGCCCGGTAGTAAATGGGGACTAATAGATTATAAATAGTTCCAGATAGGGTACTCCAAACCCAATCAAACTTTCCCAACTCCATTTAAGAACAAGTGGTGGAAAAACTGGCTCCCACCGGAGATATAAATCAAATCCAAGGGGAACTAATGACTTCACTCACCACTCAACTTTCGAAGCCAGTCTCAGAAGGTGAAAAGCATTGTAATCAATACAGAATATTGCACAATCAGCATCGAGACACTTCATGGGGTCAAGCAGGAAGTGGCCGATTTTGAAAGTCGTAACGATGTTGTTGAAGATGCTGCTGGCCTTCCCAGTGAGCGGTGTTTCATGGCAAGACCTATCATGACAGATGTTTTTCACATACCAACCTATTTGAATTGCCCAATCTCAAATACCTCAAACTCAGAGTACATTTTGGAGAAAGGCCAAATTCTATTAATTAACTTTTATCTCTCTCTTGCTCATTTTCTCTCTCAAACACACACTTGCCCTTTAAAAAAAAAAAAGCAATAAAGTTTCAGTAAACCTCAGGAATCTAATGTTTACTTTAATTAGCAATAAGCTTTTGAACAGGAAAACACACGTGGTATACTGTATTACCATACTGGACTCTGTCCCTACAAGATAAATGCTAAAATTGTCATCTCTGATTTTTATTAGTTTTATAATTTATTTGTATTTGTTTTATTTTTGTTTTGTTTTGTTTTGTTTTGCAAATTGCAGTCTCCATTTGAGGTTAAACTGTAGATATGAAAACACTTTAAGGGTTATGGGCCCTATTTGTAGTGGGACATAAAGATTCCTAATTAAACTGATTATATTACTACATTCGTTTTTGATTGTGACCCCAAAATATATCAATAAAGCTTCAGAGAGATCTACTAAGACTTTAATAATTCCTAACATGGTGAAGGAGTGAGGGAATGCACAAAGTCGGAATCACCTAGCCCTTGCTTTAGAAGGATTTACATTTTAATTTAAACAAGACAGAGCAAACAAACGAATGAATAATTAACCATAGTACATCACATTTGTAATTTAGCATGGGAGGGGAGGGAAATACAGATGTGGATTGCTTTGTTTTAATTACTCATGTTTGTATATTCAATTTTAGAAGTAGAAATGAATCATTATTTTAAATGACAACCATAGAGTTAAGAATTAAAACAACTCAATAGTTATTGCAGGATTTACAAAGAGTAATAGTAATGACATTAAGGAATAATGAGCATTTACTAAGTGCCTACTATGTGTCAAACACTTATATTCACCTTCCACTAATGGTCCAAAAGGTAGCTGTTTTTATTTCCACTTTATTAATGGGCAAAATAAGACTCTATGGGATTCAGGTAAGTTGCTCAATATGTAATTCAGTATAGAACATAGATTGAAGCTCAGTCTAACCTCAAACTCTTGGGGTTTACTACCATGCCAGTGCCCTCCTAAGAAGAGGCTGTATTCAAACCTTTGCCTATCCAGTTTAATGGCACTTTACTGAAACCCCAAATCCCAGATACAGGGCTTTATGCTGGGAGAGCAAGGACCATGGCCTGGTTGCTATCTCTAAGTAAGAAACTCTGTCTGAAAATCATTAGCAAGGTGCTTACCCTGGTGTGGAGACCAAACCTTCTTTGGCATGAAGAGGAAGCTTTAGAAAAAAATCTAAACATTTGATCATAGTTAGAAATAACACCCCATCTCTAAGGAGACTGCTGCCAACCTCTACCCCAGAGCCAGGCTCCAGGTGCCAAGAAGCCAGCGCCTGATCATGACAATGTTATTTTCCCTGCATAGCTGTACGAGCCTGACAGGATCATCCTGTCACGTGAGCAGTCACCAGCTCTGACTCGTCTGAGAATCGGTTGCCGAGGCTGCTAACCGGCCTGGACAGGTCGAGCCGGGGAGGTGGATGCAGAAGCAATTAAAACACACATACACTCACGTGCATGTGCTCCATTGCACACACAAGCACACACAACACACTCCACTACCACCAACCCACTCAAACACCTGTAACTTCATTTGCAATTAATAAATTAATTAAAATGTTCTCATGGGAAAATGCCTTGGTGAAACCATGGGTTTACTGTAATGAAACCCAGCATCAAGAGCTGTACTATAATAATCCTGATCATACCAGGAAGTGAGGTTATTGGTTGGCCTTTTCCTTACAGAGAGGGGAATGATACGTTTAACTGCTCTATTTTCCCTCTCCCTCTTTGCACTTTTTGGTTGACTAATGTCTGCTAAGGATATGGTCTAAACTTAATTAAAGGAAAGGGAAAGAGAGAGAGTCCAACAGCAAAGGCTGTATTAATTACAGCAGACCCTGTATTATGGCTATTTTCCCCTTACAATGAAAGCTGGAGTCAATGTGTACGGTAAAAGGCATAGGATTGAATGAATTTTTAAAAAAAGAAGAAAGCAGTAAGTATTAGAAATGTTAAATGATATACATAATTATGTATTTTTTAACTTAAAAATTATCTACACAAACCACTACGATGGGGCCGGAGAGTAGAAAGTGGGTATGTATTTCTCTTCGCCTTTCATTTGGATTAACTGATATGTTGTTATATGCTTATGATTGTGTCCATTGTGATGCACAAAATTATCGGTCAAGACACAATTTAAGTCCACTTTTTCCTGTCTCCCTGTTGCTACCAGAGAGAGTTATTGTATAACTACACCATTAGTTTATGTCTTAATGTTTTGTTCATTCATCCATTCATAAATATTCAGGTTCCTCTCATTTGTCTATAGTCTTTCTCCTCAAGGAGTTACAACCTCAGGCAGGGTTTCTCTGTACTTGACAGCTTAAGCTAGATCAATGTTTGTTTCGGAGGGTGGGGGCTGTCCTGTGCTTTGCAGACTGTGTAATAGCCTCCCTGGCTTCTCTCCACTAAATGTCAGTAGCTCGTCCCCCACCTTGATATATTCAGCAATATGTCTCTAGAGGTCAAATGTCCTGTGAGGGGACAGAATCACCCCTAGTTAGAACTACTTGTCTTAGGGGCTTGGTATCTCTTTATAAATCCTTGAAGGTTCATATCTGTGTTCCTAACCTACTATACTCTAGGCATAAAACCCTGCCTCTATCCGTAGGAAAGCAAATGAGCCCTCTAAGCTTGCGCTCCTTCATTTCATGTATTATTATTAGTCCCTTCCTGAGGTGATTGGCCATTGTTCCTTACAGTGGCTGAGGCACAAATTTCAAACCTGTGATACCGGGCTCTGTGTTTAGGAAATCTTAAACTTCCCATGTCAAGATGACAGTTTGAAGAGATAATGAGATAGATAATGAAATAAGCTAAGAGTCCAAAGGCAGTCCACTTAGCTAGTGGTCTAGGTAAGTCCTGGAAGTTTTCGTTTTCTGTGATACAAAATGAGGACAATATTGCCATTGATGCAGGACTATTGTGAGTGAGGATTATCGAACACAGTGACATGATAGAAAAAAGAGCGCTCAACTAAAACTTTGCCCCCTCCATCTCAATTAATGTGAGATTACACGAAGACCCCGAATTTTGTTGGTTTGAAAATTATGTGGATATTTTTTGAGTTTTCTCACCTAGTCATCTTTGTCAGTTGTAAAATGTGGGATGCACCTTCTATTACAGGATCTGGTCTGGATCCCTTGGCAGAAGAACCAAGTGGCACTCAGAGATCTTGGAAGTCAGGAGGTTTATTTTACACCGGTGGTCTCAGAGGAGATCACTCTCCAGAGGTCTCGAGTCTTAAGCATAAGCTGTGGGAACGATTTATAGTCCATTGCTTCCGCATTCCTCACTAATGCACACAACAAGCAGGGTGGGAAGAAGAACCCAGAAGGGGAGTCTTCAGGCAGGGACTGGAATTCCCTATCAGTCCTGTCAGCCATCTTATAACAGATTTTTCCCTAACACTTCCTCATGTAAGTTTTCACTGGAGACTCAAGTTCTATCTCTGGAAAAGGTGAATGATGCTATCTTGTTGATCAGGGGCAATGAATCAGAGCTGACTTGCCCAACATTACTCAATCGAGCAGGTGCCTGGTGGAGCCATGGCGTCAGGAAGCAGTTCTCTAGGCTGTCTGTGGCCTCGGGTCTCCTGACTGTCCCATCTAACTAGAATGAAACCTTCTCGGGGTCCAGAGTCTAAGTGTTGGTGCTTTTACTCTGCTGGAAATAGATTCAGCCGCAACTCTTTTGTGACCCAACACTTCTCTTCCTCTTATGGAGTCCAAAATGCCTCAAATTAGACTTGAGACATTATCAACCAAAATATCCTCCATGTATCTCTGAAATACAGTCTTTCTGAAATCATAAATGACTTTTGTGGGAGTGTTTAAATTATGTGAGCAAATAACTGAAAAGTGGGTATCTCGCAGCATGAAAAGGTACTTATAAGGAAGAATAAAAGAACTGTCATCTGGTCTCAAACTAGAATTCTGCCCTCTTATGGAAACAACGATGAATGCTTTGTTGGAAAATAGGGGATCTTCCCCCCATGATAAGAACCTCTAAATTTAATAGATGCCCCCTGAACATAGTTAACATTTTGTGTTGTAGTGTTTTTAGGTTTAGAAATAGTTTGGCTCCCTGCACTTAATTTCTCCTACACATTTCCCAGTGGTTCCATTCATAGCTTTTTGCCCTTTCCTCCTTACCTGGATGCGACTTATTTTTACTGTAGTCTCTGCAACACGAAATGAAGATGAGAGAATAGGAGCTGAAAGTGTAAGAATAAAAAAGTGAACAGTATTTCTCACCAGCTCCTGAGAACAAGAATTTAAATGCTTTGGAATCATTATCTAATTTATAGTCGATCCTTGAACAGCATGTGTTTAAACTGCACAGGTCCACTTCATATGAAGATTTTTTTTTCTAAATACAGTACAGCACTGCAAGTGTATGTGCTCTTCCTTATGATTTTCTTAATAACATTTTTTTCCTCTAGCTATCTCTATTGTAAGAACACAGCATGTAATACATACGACGCAAAACGTGTTAGTTGACTGTTGATGACATCAGTAAGGCTTCTGATCAACAGTAGGCTGTTAGTAGTTAAGTTCTTGGGGAGTCAAAATTTACTTGGGGATTTTTGACCATGCCAAGAATCGGTACCCCTGGCGAATTGTTCAAGGGTCAACTGCAAAAATTTTAATAATAACCTGGGAAGGGAAATATTATTATCCCTGTTTTTTAAGAGAAAACTGAGGTTCAAGGAAATGAACTTACCAAAAGGAGCAGACGCTTGAGTGATAGAGCTAGCATTTGAAGTTAAAAGTTATAACCCATAGCTTTGTATTCTACCATATTACCTACTAGGTGTGTCTCCGATATATCCTGTCTGTCTTCTTTTCAAGTAGGTCCCCATCAAACTAGAAATTGAGCACCGCGCGTGGGGTTTCCTGCTCACCTCCTGGCCTCCTTGGTGAACCCTCTCAGATTTCTGAGACCAGGCATTCAGAATCAAGGCTGCTTTCCATGCTCACTTCAAGTTTTATTCTTAACGTAGACAGGACTTGGGAATAATTTGACCTTTCCCTTTATTTCTCCAGCAAGCTGGGCAACATCTATATTTTGGAAGCAGCAGCCTACACGAGTTTACATTGTTCAGGGCTTACTCAAGAGCAGTCCTGTGGACTGCCTCTTTTCTAAACTCACAGAAAACCTGGGAGATTGGGGATCCTCATTATGCAAATGAGGAAGCTGAAGACGGGAGCCCGGAAGATTTAAGTCACTTGCCCAACGTCCTACAGCAATACCGCGAGTCAAATCCGAACTGATCCCTGACAACTCGTGTGCACCAGGTGGCTATAAACTACCCAGACAATTGACTCAAGAGGGCTGACTGGGCTGCACTGCAGATGTATTATTTCCTTCAATCTACCCAGCTCTGGATTTGATTTGCAGGAAGACGGAGTGCCAGGGCCAAGAAAACACCTGAGCTCAGCACCCTTGTTGTTTACTCAAGTTAGTAAGTGCTCAGGGCAGTCTTTTGCTGGAGGCAGGTCTCTTCTGCCCAGATAAGAGAATGGGTACAGGGAAAAAAAAAAAAAAAAAAGAAGAAGAGCTGCCAGTTCTCAAGTAGAGCCCAAACTTTGGCTGTTGCATCCCTTGATGTTTATGTGAGTTTGGAGCACCAGGTTTTAATTTGACACTATCTTTGGGAAATCTAATTAGCAAGTCATAGGGTTTCCGTCTGCTGATCTTCTCAGATAGCAATTGTGTATACCGTAAACACAACAAGAAGACAGCAGCAAAGGAGCCTCGGGAGGGTACGGGCAAGTCCTGGGGCGAGTGTGCTGACTCAATCCAGATGAGTCAGGGATGCCGGTAGAGGACACACAGGCCTGAGCTCCCTTCCACTCGCGGGTCCGGAGGCCCAAGGCGCAGGAGAACCCATGCAAGAGAGAAAACAATCCATGTTTGGAGATAATTAGTATAACTGAGCTGGATTGTCCTATTTACTAAAGATCTCGAGGGGCTGAGATAGAAGTAAGAGAGTATTCTGTCTGTAGTGGTTGTAGACTTAAATTTTCGTGCTCAGCACTTAGCTCATGATTGTTTTGAATATGGCATCAACATAAAATATGTTTCTTTAAATGCATCACTTTAGAATTATATAGCAGGCTTGGAGTCAGATACGCCTAGGTGTGAAATGTAGATACACCACCTTCTAGATATGTAAATGACTTGACATCCATGAACCACAAAGTTTCCTCATCTGAAGAAGTGAGGTTGAAAAGGATCTTCCTCACCAAAGGATTCCAGCCATAGGCACATCATTTAGCACATAGGATTCGCTGACTGTCGCTGTCATCATTTATTAAAGGAACAACTGAGCCACTGCTAATTGTAAAATGGCAGCTATCATTTGTTGTGTGTCGATTCTATATCAAACACTTGATACACATTGATTTTATTTTTCACAAAAATCCTGTGAGGTATGGTTGAAGAAATGGTCAAATTTTGTCTCCTTTTTTTCTTTCCAGCAGGATCTCTCAGAACATTTAAATGCTATGTTTCTAAGGGGAAATACAAGGTCTAAGAGGGTATCTCATAAATATGCCTTAATGTAAGACAGTTTTATTGAAAAAACCATCAGTCGAAAAAAAAACAAAACAAAAAACAACAGACTTACCTTAAATTTCAATCTTAATTTTTTTTTAACATTTATTTATTTTTGAGAGACAGAGGGAAGCAGAATGAGAACAGGGAAGGGGCAGAGAGAGAGGGAGACACAGAATCCAAGGCAGGCTCCAGGCACTGAGCTGTCAGCACAGAACCCGACTTGGGGCCTGAACCCATGAACTGTGAGATCATAACTTGGGCCGAAGTTGGGTGCTTAATTGACTGAGCCACCCAGGTGCTTCACCTTAACTTTCAGTCTTTACACAGCCTCTCTTATGGGATACTCTATTAGTTATTTATGTTAAAATGCAGTTAGTAGTTTGGAAAGACATATTGACTTGTAAGTAAATCAATCAATATTTGTTTTGATGCATACAGGATTACTTGAGAGACTAAGGGGACAAAAAGTTAAAAATTATATCCTTGTAAATTAGGCCTTTATGGATTACTTTAAAAACTGAGTCTGGTATGATGATCACAAACAAATACCTACAGTCCAAACTGACCCAGAACAAATTTTTATGATCTAAATGGGGACATATGACTTGTGCTATAACTTCCAGTAACAATATTATTCATGAATGCATAAAGGTTAGAGTCACAAATACTTAGAAAGAGGTAAAAATAATATACTTTGCAAAAAAAAATGTGATGTCTCAAAAAGTTTTTTAAAGAAAAATCCTTTGATTTTATGAAATGAGTGGAAAATGAATTATTTCTAAATTAATCTCATGTAATATAATATGGGGTTATAAATGTTACTAATTAATAACTTAAAAGAAATTATCTTTCAGGGCACCTGGGTGGCTCAATCGGTTAAGTGTCCAACTTCAGTTCTGGTCATGATCTCGTAGTCCGTGAGTGAGAGCCCCGTGTCAGGCTGGAGACTGCTTCAGATTCTGCCTCTCCCTCTCTCTCTGCCCCTCCCCTGCTCATGCTCTCTCTCCTCTCTCTCGCTCTCACTCTCAAAAATAAACATTAAAAAAATTTTTTTTTATAAAGAAGTTATCTTTCTCCTTAAAAGTTAATTTTTTTCAGTAGACCAAAAAAAAAAAAAAACCCTTTGTTTTTAAGACAATGTATTAACATATTTTGGAAGATGCATGGTATCGAATAGTATTTGCTGAAAGCAAGCTACTGTGCTAGCTAGTTTATGAATATAAACATTAATCAGATACCAATGCTAACTTCAAGGAACTTACAGAATGGTAGGAAAGATACGGCATATTTTAAAAATAGCTATTATATCTGATAGGAAGTGACAAAGCCAAAGGAGAAGTTATAAGTGAACTATTTTAGGAATTCCCTGAGACTTCAAAATAAACCGCAAGTATGAGGTCTAATGGGTTTCTTTCTGTGTGTTTATTTTTTGTCCTTTGTCTGTTTCTTCGGTTGTTTGAGGTTTGAGGTTTAGTGAAGAGAGTAAGTAGGGGTGCCTTGAAACATATCCATGTCATATTGACTATGTCAAATGTCCATTGAAGTGGATTCGGGTTTGAAATGCACGACTGCAGCCATCCCAAATCCCCAAATCAAGTTATGATGGCCAATTTTATATATGTTATCATTTCAAGGGTGTCAAATTCTTCTGACATCCCTTCATTATTCTCAAATAATGTTTAAAATTGTTACGTAAAAGAAATGTGAATGTCAGTCTTTCAGCCAGGAGACAGAGGTGATTCTGAAAGGGTACAATATTGAGGTCAATCAGTTATTCTACATCTTTGTGCATTCAGGAACATACTCATTTCATCTCCGTACATCTATTTCATATTTTAGCATCAGAACGAGTAGTGGGCAAGTAACGGATTATAGCCCTGGCCTCAGAACAAGAATCTCCTCTGCAGCTTTGTAAAGGCCACTGGCCCATCTCAGCATCCTCAGAGAATCAGAAATTTCCACGTAGTAATGCTTCTACTTTCTCTTTTGGCCTATTATGGTGATCGACTTTTATTTCCCTGAAACTGAATTCGGTGTTATTGTTTTTTTTTTTTTTTCTTTTTTTAAAATAAATCTTGTGTGTTCATGTAAACCTTTGGAAGCATTACAGAATATGGTTCTAAAGAACCACCAGAAAGGGGAGGCAGGCAACTGAGTTGGAAGAATTAAGCGTCTACAATTTTATAAAAGATCATAAAAAATATCACCTGTGGCTCTAGGTGAGAGAATTGATAACTAGATAATTAAATCTTACTTGGAAAACAACATAGGGGCAATTAGCACCAGTAGGTAAGTCCTTTATACTTTTTATTGTAGTAATAAGGACTCTTCACAAGGAAAAAAAAAAATCCAACAAATACATGAGCTGGTACACAGTTCTACGTTCAAGTCTATGCAGTGCATGAAAAAGTCAGTTTACTACTTGATGTCCAGATCCAAATAACTGGTTTGAATTTTTTCACTACCAGCCTACTGGTTGTCATGACAGAGGCACTGTCTGGACTTCTAAAGGCTCTATCAACCTTCTTTGCTCTTCACCTACAGCTAACCTCAGATAGAATTTCATTCCTCTCTTGGCTGTGAACTCTCATGATGAATCAGGCTATAATGTATCTGCGATTGTCTTTTTTTTTTTTTAACCATTATAATTTTCATTGGATGCAAAGACATGTATTTTCTTTTCTCCCCAGCAAATGTATGACATCTGGCCATTTTCCCCCTGTTGAAAAGGCGTTCTGCCATGGCTGGGCCCTGATCGCACAGTTGTTAAACAGCAGGGATTATCAGGCAGGACAGTATTAAGTGGTATTTAACAGCAAGACCAAAGTTCTCTGTCAAATGCCTGACTTAGGACTCCTTGACTGTTAGCATCGAAGCCCCGAGACCTTTTGCACGGAACCATTTTTCATTCTGACAACAAACTACTGCGGCTATCCAGGGTTGCTTTGCCGGAGCTGACAGCCAAGTATTTCTGTGGCAGAAATATTGCCCCGGAGTAGGGGATCAGGGGTAGAGGGGAGACATTTTTATCTCTTTTCACTCCAAGTGCAATGGCATTCCAAGCAGTAGGTGTCCCAAGTCAATGACTGGTTAATCTATTCAGTATGCTCCCTTGTCTAGTCATAACAATAGGGGGGTAGAGGGCAGGGGAGTGTGGAATATCGGCCTCACAATGTGATTGTCTAAAGTGCACATTACCGTCTCCATCTTTTCCAGGCACATTCTCGTTGACGTAGGCTGGGGAGGGTGACCACTGAGACTGTCAATTTAAGTGCCACTCTCTAAAAGGTTTTTTATTGGGGGGGAAGGGGGAGAGGGAGAGGTGTTTGACAGGTCCCTAAAGTTCAAGCCCCGCCATTTTATGACCACAGTAAGACATCAGTTATGGAACTTATGATATGATGGGTGCAAAGGCAGGAAATAAAAGAAAGAACTTAATGAAAGTTTAATCTTCTGGGGAATTTGTGCCCCTCAGAGGCATAAATCGACTGACCTAAAACTAAATTTCCCTGTCAAAGGCTGGCATCGAGTTCATGCACATTTTACAGCTATTCTAGAAAGGAATATATATTTTTTAAAATAACTATTTCTATTCTTAAATGAGTACCTGCCACAGCTGATGGAGGCTGGGAAGTGCTCACAGTAGATTTATTAGAGAGGTTATTGCTTCTCTGTACAGCGTGCATTATAGAAGAGTTATAGGAGTGTAGTTCCCTGAACAGTTGTCTGATCCTGATTTTTGCTATACGTGGCTTGTATTTGATTGGCTGAGAAGTTGAAAAAAAAAATTCTTTGGGAACTGTCACATTGGGCTGCTCCTGTCCGGGGTCTGGGATGCTAAGTCCATATCAAAACTATGGGTAACGCTGGTTCATGGGTGAAATGTGGCTCGCAATCCCTGTTACATATGAGGCGTAATACAGGCTGGAGGTCATGTGGCCAGCTCTGGACCGACTTTCCACATCTCCAGGGATGAAAAGGGGGATTTTGGTCAGAGGAGTAAGCAGAGAAAATGCCAACGAGGTGAAGAAGCATCACATTGGGCAAAAGGATGCCCCCTAAAAGAGACCATGGTTACCATCTCATTTTCCTGGCAGTAGCTGCACTTGATGGGTGCAGCCTATGCTCGTGTAAGTCAGGAGGTCCTGGTAGGTTCAGTCTTCATAGCATGTGCCCCATCAAACCCAACACATCGGGTCTTTGATCAGAAAGGACATGAGGAAACCATACACTTTGTGGGTAGAGCTCTTCGAATTGATAAGTTCACTTGAGTAACAAGTCATGAGGAAACTTTCTTCATGCCCATGCCATGTCTTGGTTGACACAGTAAGCATTCCATCTGGAATATACAACCTATTTGTGGGAAGGATATTAATATTCTATGATAGAGTTGATGTACACAGTAAAAATTAAAAAAATAACATCAACTTTTAATTTTTGGAAGAGTGGCAGTAATAGTTGTTTCCAGACTGAGTACAAATGATTAAATCTCCAAGGGAAAGGACAACCTCTATTCAGGTCTTTTTTTCACCTGTGAGGGATTAGTTACATTGTAATGGAAGAGAAGGTAAAGGAAACATCTAACAATATCGTTTTTTAAAAGCTCAACTTGGAACTCAGTATAAAGGTAATAAAACACACACACACCCACACACACACCAAAAAAAAAAAGTGACATCAGTGTAATTACTTATGATTACAAAATAGTCTGACTGAGGCTTTTAAGTCTTTCTATGAATAAGTTTATCACTAGAAGAAGTTTATCTACTAGAGTGTAGACTCCGGAGTCAGGTCTTTGTTTTACTGTTTATATGCAACTTCATTAAATTATAGATTATTAAATGAAATCATGCCTTTCAGGCGTATTGGCATCTAGTAACTATTAAATGAATGTAAGCTCTTATCATCAGCAGTGATAGCAAAGGTGGCAACAATTATTTGCACATGAAATGGAAGGAGTTGCAAACAAGAAAAAAAAATGACAGTAATGAATATCTACAATGAATTTTGTTTCTACAGCACACTAAATGTTTTCTTAAATTGCAAAACTTCTAGCCTATTGTGAAATAGAGCAAGTGTCTTCAGTTATTTTCATTCGCTAATTTAATTAAAAATGATTTCATCCTCCAAGTATTTGAATGCCTGTGATTTAGACCTTCTAAACTGGATTTTCAGCCTTCCTAACACTTCAGTGTGTATATAGAGATGCACTAAATCTTCATTTTGGCCAGGTGTCACACGGTCTGGCACCATAACCAACATTTGGTCAAAATCAATATAGAAGCTAAAGATCACTGCCAAAGAAATGACTTCTGGGATATGAAGGTACATGTGACATTTTATTAAAAAATCCCATTAATTTTCTATTTTATTATTAAAAATTATAATTGTCAAATGTATACGTATTATACTTAGGCACAATGGTATCTTGGGATTGTCAGTTCATAGGTCTTTTAAAAATATTTTTACACACATTTGCAATTACAAATGCATTCTCATTTTCAAATGATATATTTAAAATGTTGGTAACATTTTTTGATAACCCAGAATATAATACAAGTCTTTAGTATATCATGTTTTCTTGAAGGAACTTTGTTCTTAGGATTTATGACTTATATAGATATCAAAAAAATTTTGTCTTCAACTACTGAAAATACTTGGTAGTCTATAAATTATTTCAACATTTTTGTTTGCTTAACAATGTAACTGCTAAGGATTCAAAACTATACAGAATTGTCTCTTTAAGTGATTCTTGTAAACTCTGTGATATTAAGGTTTGAGTAAGTAGTTAAAGCAAAATGTGTCTTGGATACTTCTTTTTTCTCTAACAAATTCTTCCTTTTTTTCACATTCTTTGTATTCTTAACTGTATGTGGATAAGAAAATATGTATTATCAATATTGGGTGTGCCTTGTTATAATTTGTTTTGATTTCTTCTCTGTTTTTGTTTTTGTTTTGTACTTTAGTTTCTCCTTGCATTAAATTCTTAAGGGGAAAAGTTGACTTTTTAAGGTTTTTTTCTCACAAGATTTCAAGAAATTCCAGCTGGTAACTTTTCTACAAAAAAGTTTATGGAC
Source organism: Paguma larvata (assembly GCA_030068075.1). Classification (NCBI taxonomy): domain Eukaryota; kingdom Metazoa; phylum Chordata; class Mammalia; order Carnivora; family Viverridae; genus Paguma; species Paguma larvata. The sequence goes on from CM057843.1 coordinate 32,705,125, forward strand.
TAAACTTAGTTAATTCACTGTAAGTTAACTGCATATTAAAGGGTATTTTGTTAAGAATGCTAACATATGATAGAATTCTTTCACCTTGTATTATTAATTTTTAATAACATTTGATAACACCATAAGAAAATAATGTTGCTTTACTACATTTTTTAATTAATTAATTAATTAACTTATTTTACATTTTCTAGTAAATGCTTGTACTTAATATTTGTATCAAATAACAATTTATTATCTGTATATTTATATATTATTTTCTCAACTAGTAGAAAGTGTTAATTGCTTTTGGGCATTATATTAATAACTATCACAATCATTAATCAATATATCACTTTATCATAATAATAAATACACATTATACTTAAGGTGACTAATTGATTTTCCACCTATAAAATACTTAAAGAGATTTTACATCAATTTAAATCTAGAATGTATTCTCCAGTTTAGCGATTCTCAAACTGGGGTGATTTCCTGCCCACCGTCTCCCCCCAAAAAAAAATTCGGCAATGTTTGGAGACATTTTTGATTTTTACTGCTGGGGAGAGGCCTGGAAACTGAATTCTCCAGTTCACCTTACTGTAACAGGACACTTCATCAGCTGGCCCAGTACTTCTCAACTGGTGGTGGTACTTCCTCCCACCTCCATCCCCAGAAATGTTGGAAAATGTGTAAATGACTTTGGTCTTGAGCTAACTAGAGGAGGGGACTGTGGCCTAATGTGGAAAGGGGACAGGCATATCACGTGTCTTGTAACTTATGACACAGTCACACATAATGAAGTGTGGTCCTCCCCAGAGTAGCAATAATGTGTTAATAGAGAAACGCTGGTCTAATCAACAGATCACAAGATCTGAGACTGCCAGTTACACATCCCTGGTCCAGTCAGCTGTGGATCCACACAGGACCACGCTTGTCTTTCGCTTACGTTTGTGCTTAGAGCTGCCTTGCGCTCAGGGACAATGGTTAGAGCAATTCTCTGCAGAAGGATCTGTGGATGTGTAAGACATCTTAGTATAACATAGCATGGTGACAGAGATAGTATTTAAGTCCAGACTTCATGAATAAAGCTTTCACAAAATTTTTAAGCTCTCCCACATTTTAGACACCTGACATATTAGACATCCTATTAAGGTTGTTATATATCTATTTTCTTGTTTGTAATTTGCTATACAGAACTATAGTATCAACAATGCATTATTTAAACCAGTACTTTAAGGATGCCTAGTTAACAAGTGAATCGCTTTATTTTGCAACACAGACCTTAGGAGCTGTTAGTGTGTGAAAGGCACTAACTACGACTGTTCTTCCTCCAGATGGCTTTTAAAAAGCTTCAACTATTTAACCTATATCAACATTAGGGTAGCTGGTGTTACACATAACTTTTCATGGGTGAGATGAATCCTAATTTCTAAGAAATCCTAATTTCTAAAGGATCAGGGTGCCTTTGCTTGAAGAGGGAATAAGAATCTGCTGAATGTAGGGGGTCCTGTGACCCATCACTTAACTGGGAATTGTCCCACCAGACTGAAGGTTAGATGAACCCTGGAACTAAAATACTGTCTCATCTCTCTTGAGAGAATCTTCATGCAAAATAGTTCACATGTGAGTACCTGAAGGAAACAGCTACCATACCACAGAACTTATGAGAGCAGATTGGATGGCCATGCATAAGTCTGCTTGCCAACATTCAAAGGTTTGGATGTCTGGAAGAATTTAGTCTGACAATTTGCAAAGTAACATACCTCCTGATGATGGGACTGTGAAGGAAGTGATGTGGAAGCCCCAGCAGCTCTCATAGAAATCGTTTGATTCCTGGGACCCCTGGGCGGCTCAGTCAGTTGAATGTCGGACTTAGGCTCAGGACATGATCTTGCAGTTCTCAAGTTGGAGCCTCACATTGAGCTTGCTGCTGTCAGCAGAAAGTCCACTTTGGATCCTCTGTCCTTCTCTCTCTGCCCCTGCCCTGCTTGTGCTCTCTCTCTTTGTCTCTCAAAAATAAACATTAAAAACAATCAACTGATTCCTACCGCAAAGACCCTGTCTAAAGCAGTTTACATTGGTATGAGTTTCTGTTACTCAGTAGAGGCAAACTTTTGGATGGCAGTCATAGTTTCCTGTATATTTCCTTCATTTGGTAACATTCTTCATGGTGTCTACAAATGTGCCGGGCATTGTGCCTGCTCTTCTCCATCTACTGTCTGATTCACTCCTACAAACAAGAGAGAGACCTGTACAGCATTTACACTTGGTACAGATGAGGAAACGCATGAAAAAGTATAAGTAGTTTGCCTAAGTCACAGAGCGACTGACAGAGGTAGCATTTAAGTGTAGACTTCATGAATAAAAAAAAAAAGAAAAAAAATCCTACCATTAATTTCTCAAAAGAAAAAAAAAAAATGCTTAAAAACTAATAGAACTCAAAGCCCAACACACTGCCTTATATGTGATTTGCATGTAATAGTTGGTTAATACATGCTTTAACACAATTTATCTTCTAAACTTCTGTACAGAAAGACTTGAGCGCCTAGCTGGCTGTCATGAATCAAGACAATTTTGCTGTGTAGGAAATTTCGTGGTTGGAAATCTGCATCATGGGGACAATCCTCAGAACGAGTGGTTTATGAGCTGAAACTGGAGGCACCAGTGTCCTAAGAGCACCTAGAGAAGGCCAAAGAGAAGCCATTTGGGCAAGATTTTGTGACCACTGGCCGTCTCACTATAGCTTCGACTTGAGTATTTTTCTTTAGCTTCTGAAAAATACCAATGTATGAAACTACTCTACTTTGGAAAGGAAATTCCCAGTCCCTAAAACAAATTGGAAGGCAGTCATTAGATAATTGATAATTTTACTTAAGGTGTAAACAGTTTGGTGCTGAGTAAAAATTATGTTTGTTTGTTTGTTTTTTATTTTTGAGAGCAGGAGAGACAAAGCATGAGCGGGGGAGGGGCAGAGAGAGAGACAGAGACACAGAATCTGAAGCAGGCTCCAGGCTCTGAGCCGTCAAGCACAGAGCCCGACGCGGGGCTCGAACTCACGGACCGTGGGATGATGACCTGAGCCGAAGTTGGACACTTAACCGACTGAGCCACCCAGACACCCCTAAAAATTAACCATCACAGGGGCACCTGGGTGGCTCAGTCGGTTCAGCATCCCAATCTTAATCTCAGTTCAGGTTATGATCTCATGGTTTGTGAATTGGAGTTGTGTGCTGACGGTGCGGAGCCTGCTTGGAATTCCCTCTCCCTCTCCCTCTGTCCCTTCCCCACTCATGTCTCTTTCTCTCAAAATAAATAAATAAACTTAAGAAACTTAAAAAAATGACTATCACAAAGAAATTCATCTATTCTGAGTTCAAGATAGAGCTATCATAGAACAATAACATTAATTTATGTCACAGATAAAATTAATTTATTACACACAAACACACTTCACATCTTCTCTCAAGATGTCTTCAGAGCACCTGTTGGAATAAAAATGTATACAAGCTTGACAGGCCTCTGAAGGAGAGAGAAAAGATCATGAAATAAAACTCTCAGGAGCCAAAGGAGAGACTTAAAAGTAGCGCTAGAGATTGGCCAGAATGTCAGCTTATTCAGGAAGTGATTAGCACAGATATTATCATTTTCTTGGGGAAAGCTATACATCTGGCCAGCCCAAACTCTATAAATCAACTGTGTAACCGGAGTTGGGAATTCCATTAGCGCTTGATTTCAAGGAGGTTAGCATTTTAAAAAACGTAGCTAAAATACTTATGAAAAACAATCCTCTCTGAAGTGCGTGTGCGCGCACATGGAGTCAAGCATGAAGGAAACGAACACGGCTGCAGTCCCCTGACGGCACATGTGGCAGAAAGATCACCCGAGTTGGCTGCTTTTGTTGCTAATGGCGGAGCACTTGGTTTTACCTGCGACAAGACTCTTTGACAGTTCTTTTGAACTAACTTCAACTGTTCCTCCCTCTGTCAGAAAAAGTCAGACTGGAAACCTTGCATACCATGCAGGGTGGAGGGAATCCCTAAATTAGAGAAAGATGGGTGTTCTTTCCACCTCCCTTCCCCCAGGCGAGGTGCTTTCTCCAGGACACAAAAAGACTGACATTTCCTGTCTGTCTGTTCCGCCCTTGTTGATATGTGTGCCCAAAATCTGCAGAGGTTTTCAGACTTTTAATTTGTTTCACAGCCTGATGCTAAAATTAAAAAAAAGTATTTGGATATATTCTAACTGGCTAAAATGGAATCTATCTCTTATTTCCTCTTTCAGAAGAAGCTTAATATATTACAGGAGGCAATTTATACTATAGGCTATTTTTAGTAATTTGTCAGCTATTGAAATGAGTTCCGTTTGGCTTGGTTTGACTCTATAAAAATAAGTTGTAATAGTGTCTGTAGAATCAAAATGGGGCCCTGTTCTTAAAATGCCCTTGGCACATGCAGGTTATTTTCGGGTCCCCGCGTTCTGGATGAAGCCAACAGAAAGTGAAGGATAGCAGGAAGCAGCAAAGAAAGGAGTTTGAACAGGGGATGGAGAAAGGGAGAGGCCTTGTAAGGAATGCACAAAATCTCCTTGGGATTTTCTAAAATATTAAAAATTATTATTATTCTGTTGTGAAAATTCTTTGCATTAATGTTTGCTAATTGGCCTTTTGAAAAGATTAATTCTCTGAGCATTTTGCTAAGTCCAATGGTCATTTTATAAATTATGTATTCAAATGCAGAGAACTAGAATTATTGCAAAGAGAGAAAGCAAGAGGCTGATATACAGATTTGGATGGAATTAGTTCGAATTTCCATAAAAATGTTTTTATGGGTTATAGCTGGTTTGTTTCTGTTAATTCATAAACAGTTCATAAGATTGAGACTGGTGTTCCATTTGATCGTGATTTCAAAGTTTCAGAACTCCCACTTGAAAATGAGAGAATTGTAACTCTACAGTTTACACTAAATAATTCCAATTCTTTAGCTTCTTATGAGGTTGCATTTGACACTTGGATTTCATGTATAGTAGTAATTTGTCAGCTATTGAAATTCATGTGTATACTGACATAAAAATGTCCAATGGAATCTGGGGATATTTACATACACAGATATGAGCCACAGATAAGAAGGATTTCCAGGGGTGTGGCTCTCTTGTAGAACTGGTTTTAATGAGGTGTCTCATAGAAGTCTTGAGATTATATTTCATTCTGTTGCATTACTGTTGAGAAAATTCCCTATCGTTACCATTTTTATAGTCTCCAAGCACCAAACTTTTGAATGAAGATGCAGTGATCACTGCTCATTATTGTATTTAGTTTACCTGAGCACCTCATTTGGCACACTCATATTAAGGGTCCTGTATAGAATTATAAGGCATGTAGACATGATTTCTCTACACTTATTAATACCTATTACAGAAACTGAAAACTCTATTGGGCATATAGTTTTTTTTCTTTCTAAAAAAGAAAAGGACTACACGGGATCTGGGTTAATTTAAATTCACTACTAGTTTGCTTTGACCTCTGGTTTATCTAGAGCTTTAACTCCGTACCCTTCTGTATGCCGCCCAAATTTTAGAGTGGCCCAGTTTGGGATTCTCTACAAAATTTATCCTAGTAGTTAAGAACACATGTGCCAAAGCCCAAAGACATTAACTTCCAACTCGGTTCTACATGTTAGAGCTGTGGACTTGCCAAGATCTTTGAGCTAATGGACATTATTAGAGATTATTATTTTTCACACTATAAGTTATGTTGTATAACTCGTATAAGTTAAAAGTTATATTTTAGTAGTGTTTCTATTTTTTAAAGACCCTAAAATAATTAGATACCAAAATCTTAATTTTAGGATGTGTCTGTGTGAAAAAAAGTGAATAAATGAATACTTACCTAGTTAATTAGATTAACATCCATCATTTTTCCTTAGCTTATGGCATTTGAGAGGAAGTACATTATCAGTCCATGAAAACAGTTATTTATTGAGTGTCCGTTAAAATCACCATGGTCTTGTACGTACTTTGAGAGATAAATATGATAATAAAAGCATAGTAATTGCTTCATTCGGTCAAGAAGAATCAGTGTGAATATAATGGACGCAAACAAGAGTGGCCACCACTTATTACCAAGATCTTTCCTCAAACTGGGTGAAAAGAGATGGTTTTTAGATCAGAAGCCTTGTGCGCCACCACCAGACCTACATTCTCGGTGTCCTACATTGGTTCAATCCAGAGGTAGAGGCCACGCTGTTAGCTCAAGAATGGATTTTCCACGCTCTCAGCAGAAAGAAAATCAAGAATAAACTGTGACTGACTAGTTGGATCAGTGTGAACACAGCTGCATCGTGGTCTCCATGATCATCTGTTTGGGAGAAAACAGTCAGCATCAGGGCTTTTACCCAATCATGCTACATCAAAACCCATTCATAAAACTGTCACTGTGAGATAGCAGATGCTCTGTGGCCCGATGATCCGGATATTGGGCATCTGAAGACACGTAAGATCACTTGTTTCCTGAACCATGAATATACTTATATTTTGCATGCATTATTCTATAAATGGTCAAAATATACATGGATTCATCCATACCTCTAGGCAGGTAATATATACCTAGAAAATATATTACTTTCGACTCCCTTAAGAACTGTTCATCATTGATACTTAGTGAGCACCTTCCTTAAGGAAAACCTCAATGTGTCATGGGGACATTTATAGCTTGGCCAGTGTTTGATTGAAAAAATCTGCTTTTTGTCTGTTTCTTGAGTGATCCAGAATCATTTTCAGATAAGACTACCATATCCCAGCTATAAACCATCTGCAGCACAGCTAGCTTTTAAAAATGACATGCAGTCATACTCCACAGCTATTACTAGAGCGTCCTAAACATTTTCTCAACATCTCAGACTTTTTTCCCTCTACCAGGCAGCTGCATGCTTGGAAAGTTCCCAGCATCAGTTGTGCCAGAGTTAAAAATCACCTAACACCCACATGAAGATTTTTTTTCCTTCTTTATGAATTTGGCTTTAAATCTTTACCTTGATTTAGTGAGAAAATAAAATTGGAGCAATAGTCAATGTCTCATTTGTATATATTTGTATGAATTCTGTAACTTGGAGGATATCTCCAATCCAAGGAAATGTAACCATTAACCCACAGCTAAACAGTTTCCAAAGAAGCCTTTTCAAGGAATAGCTTTTAAATGCCCAAGGAGCTCAATCTAACGGCAGAGATATTTGAAATATACACAAACATACAAGGCTTTTAGATAAACACATTTTCAGGGAGCTTTTGATGAAAGTGATAAGTTACATTCTCTACAACTACACACACTGTATTTTATTACCCTTCAGTAGACACTTTATCAGCTATAAATGTTGGGTGGTTTAGGCTAGGAATCAACCCTGAGGGAAACAGTGGGAGGACTCTGGGACTCACAGTTCTATAGATCAACATAAACCTGAGACTCAATTTTATTTTCATTTATTAAAAAGGTCTGTGGTCCGCTTCTGCAATTTCAAATCCATTAGCTTCCTGCCCCCTTTAAGAAAAAAAAGAAGGTAACTGCAGATTTTATGGACTGATTGCTGATGGCTAAGCTACTGCTCTATTGGTTTTGAGTGGAGAGTCCATTATAGATACATTATCCATAAACCATGTTTCCAGTGGAACCCGTAGCTTCCAATCTGACCGGGCAATGAGTGGAGTTGGCTTGGTCAAAGAGAGGCTGGGGAAAGGGTCAGGTCTCTTGGAAGCTAACGCAGGGTAGGCACCGGTATAAATTACAGACGTTCTTCCTACTTCCACATAATTATGTCTCAAATGTGCAGCGGTTGGATTTCGTTAACCAGGCACCAGATGAACTTGGAAATCATATCGACAGTAGATTAGAGTGGGAGTTTTCAACCTTTTTCCCTGCCATGTATGTTCAAACAATATATTTGTCTGTCTTTGAAACTCCCTGCTTCTTGCCGCTCATATTCAGCAGCTGACTATGCCCATGTGGTTTTTCCTAGTCTCAGGTGTACTGTGTTTAAACCTTTTCAACAAAGATGCAAAAACATTTTTAATGGCAATAAAACAAATGAAAATATGGTTTTCTATTTCCCTCCGTAACCTTAAATCTTTGATTTCCAAAAAGAAAACAAAAGTTAAATATGTCTTCTACGTGATTGTTTGATTTTCCTTATTCCAATAACTTTTCTCTCTGTGAAAGGAACAGAAGACTAATTAGAGCAATACAATTGGCATTCGTATAAGATGAGAGACTTCTTAACAACAAGCCTCGTCGATCTTCAAATTCTAGTACCTTACAGACTTGGCACACAGTAAATGACCAGTGAATTTGCCAAACTGAGGTAGTTTTTTTTGTTTTTGTTTTAAGTGTAATTAATTGCATGAAACTAATATATTCATTCTTAGAATGGGAAGATATTTCTTTTCCAAGATTAATGTAAAGGCAATGTCACTTAGGCAAAGACAATGAAGAATTTCATTCCCTTTTCCTGGTGACTTTAATTCATGTGGTCCTTTTCAGTCCACTCCCTCTATGTATTCCCCTCGAGAACCTGAAGTTTCTACTTGGATTTGCCAGTGTGCATCCAGGATGTAGAGGGGTCTTATATACCTCTTCCAAAATATTTGGGTTTTATCTAAATGGTGCAGTCAGAAAGCCTACTCTGATTTTTTTACTTATATTTCTTTTTTTTTTTAATGTTTATTCATGTTTGAGAGAGAGGCAGAGTGTGAGCAGGGAGGGGCAGAGAGAGAGAGGGAGACACAGAATCTGAAGCAGGCTCCAGGCTCTGAGCTGTCAGCACAGAGCCTGACATGGGGCTCAAACTCATGAACCCTGAGATCATGACCTGAGCCAAAGTCGGACGCCTAACCAACTGAGCCACCTGGGCGCCCCTACCCTATTTCTCAGAGCCTTTTGATTCACAGAAAACTTGAGACTAAGGTATAGAGATTTCTCATATAGTCTCTGCCCCTACATATGAATGGCCTTCCCCGTTATCAACCTCTCAGAGTGTCCCAAAGTGGTGCATCTGTTACTTTTGGTGAACCTGTATTGACACATCATAATCATCCAAAGTCATAGTTCACCTAGGATTCACTCATAGTGTTGTACTTTACATCGGTTTGGGCAAATGTGTAGATAATATGTATCCATCATTATAGTATCATAGAGTATTTTACTACACTAAAAATCCTCTAGGTCCTGTCTATTGCATCCATTCATCAATTAATCTGGCCCACCAATCTGTCATTTTTTTTTAAACATTTTATTTATTTTTGAGACAGTGTGAGCAGGGGAGAGGCAGAGAGAGGGGGACAGAGGATCCAAAGTGGGCTCCGCACTGGCAGCAGCGAGCATGATGTAGGGCTTGAACTCACGAACTGTGAGATCACGACCTGAGCTGAAGTCGGACGCTTACCTGACTGAGCCCCCAGGGGCCCCAACCTGTCATTTCTGACATTTATTTTAATAATTTTGCTTTCTTGTAAGTACAAATCTAGGTTTAAAGTCTTTTCTTCCATTAACTGAGCTTCTTTGACAAACACTTAACTTTCCTCCCTGCTTTCCTAACCTATTGCTTCCGAGGTCTTGCTAGGTATATGACAAATTGTATAAATAATGTTTAAGTCAGACATTAACCAAACTCTGTGGCGTCAGCATTAGAATCATGGTCATCAGCTGGGAGTCACGGCTACTCATTTGTTTAGAGCTTAAAAGACTTTGAATATGGAGCCTCATCCCCTTCCCCACTTCATTCCATCCTTGTGGAAGACCTCCCTTGATGGGAGATTTTACTGTTTAGGACCCTTCTTCACAGAGCTGTCCATCATCAGCCACAGTTGCCTCACCAGAAGCACGGGGCACCAGTTGGCAGGTCTGCTAACAGAAGCTGTTAACAAAGATCTGCTGACCCTGTGCTCTTTGAAGATGTTTTAAATTCCATCCTTTGATGCCCTTTGCCCTTTGACAGGAAGATCTCAGCTCCTCATCTCAAGCCACTGGGCTGAATAGACAACCCAATGACAGTGGAATCTCTATGTCTTGGCAGGAGATACGTCCTTAACTCACAATTTCAAAATTTAAAACATTCATAAAAGCATCATTCTCTCCATCCATGCCGAATTCCCAGAATGCACCCTGCTCCATGCTTCTTTCTCTTTCTGGCTTGTCTAAAGAAGTTTCAGATACAGCTTTTCCAGTCATGGACTGGAACAAACTGGGAAAGATTCAAACAGGTGAGAGTAGCTGAGAGGAGTACTTTTTATTCAGCACCCACAACTATAATATAGTAAGTAGGATTAAGAAAAATAGTAGAGAATTTTCAAAATGGGAGGCCCCAGAACCATTATTGTCTGTCGTCACGTTAGCCCTCAATAAGACCACAAAACCAGACAGTAAAAACTGGGAGCCTGTGGTTCTCTCCTAACCAAGGGAGACGAGAAAACAGAGAGGGAGCGGCTATGTTTTCTTTTTACTTTTTTAGGGAACTCCTCATGAAGTCAGCCTTTCCCTGCTCAGCCCTGGTCTGACCACTGCACAGCGGTTGTTCTGTCTTTTCTAGGTACCGTGTGCTTTGTCACGGACACCATATGCTTACTGTGGTTAAGCCTTCTTTGCCAGTCCCCTCCCACCCTCCTAGAAGAAGAGTCATTTCTGGGTGGAAAGAGAGACAGAGAGAGAGAGAGAGAGAGAGAGAGTCCTTTCTATTGCCAGTGCCTATGCTGACCCCATTTAAGCACACACTATGTGTGACTCTTATGTATATAGTCTCAGTTTCCAAGACTGTGATTAGCATCACCCATCCTCATTTATACGTTTATTTTAAAAGTTTTTTTTTTAACGTTTATTTATTTTTGAGAGACGTAGAGACAGAGTATGAGCAGGGGAAGGGCAAAGAGAGAGGGAGATACAGAATCTGAAGCAGGCTCCAGGCTCTGAGCCGTCAGCACAGAGCCCGACACGGGGCTCGAACTCACAGACTGTGAGATCATGACCTGAGCCAAAGTCAGCCGCTTAACCAACTGAGCCACCCAGGCGCCCCTATACGTTTATTTTAAGGGAGCACTTCTTGTGAAAATAAAATGACAAAGAAGATTCTCGCATTATCCCCATCATTGCAAACAGCTTGTGCACAAACACAGAATCTGAAGTTTAAAGCAACAGTGCTTCTTGCTAGTGGTGGTGTGTCTTTAGCCCAGAGCTCAGTGAACCCAGAGCCCAGAGCTTCTGAGTGAACAGAATCAAAGCGGATCCAAACAGGCAAAGAATTATAGAGGCAAGCATGGCCTTAGACACTCTCTTCCAACCACTTCACTTTACAGATAAAGGAACTGTTTGTTGTCCCATCGAGGTGTAATGACTTGGTGATGAATACCAGCACAGCAAGGCACAACTCAGTCTCTTGATTCCCGTCTGTCAAGAGCTTCTTCTAATACACAACCTGAGTAATTCTCAGCATATTGTCTTGAAAGGGGATGAGCGACACCTTGGATCATTGACATAGATGTTACCAATTTTCTCGACGGCATCAGATTCCCAGTGATATATTACTTAACCTAATATAAAAATTAGCTCTGATTACATGCAGATCAATCTCACTCAAGTGAGAGATACCCCAGATGCATGTCCAGTGGGGATGCATGTCCAGTGGCGAGACGACAGCAGTTTGGAGATGAGGATATCATCGCATACAGTCCACAGGGTGGATAGTCTGTGTGCTTCTATTGGGAGTATGGTTCTTTCCAGTTTCAGTTACCTCTTCTTGTGGGTTGGTTGGTTTTCACTGAGGAACATGAACAAGTGTTCTTTTGAGAAATGAAAAAAAAAAAAATCCCTCAAAGTGTAGATTAAAATGCAAATGAGGAGCAAATGAGAGAAATAGATGTAGGCACCCCAACTCAGCCTCCGCTGTGGTTCCCTGGCAATGCGGCTGCCATCCTCATTGCTTCGCACATAATTAGCCTTGATATTGGAAGCCCACGTTTGTAGATCTCACTTACCACATTTCCTGTATATTACTAAACATTTCAAACCGAGACAGAGAGAAAGCAGGAGAAAGTGATTTCCACTGGCAAAAAAGGCTCACATTTCTTCTGTCTTGTAAAACAAAAGAGGAAAAATAATGGTAAATTACTCTATGGTGACTCCTTTTCTTAACTTCCCCCATTCCTCATCCTATTTTAAATAAAACCTGTTGATGCAAAAGACCATTTGCCTTCTGACTATGCAGTCCATAGTGCATATGGACTGGTGCAGTCCATCAGCTTGCAATGGAAATGTTTTCTTATTTTTATTTTATTTTTTTTAAATGGCTACATATTAAAAGTGAGCCAGTCTTTGCCAGCTTTGGATAAAAGGCTATTTATTTTCAACCAATTTGATAGCTGCAGTTTTCAGTAATTGAATTTTCTGTGGTCAGAAAAGCAGTAATCTTAGAAACCAAATAAATATTTTTTAATAAAATGGAACACTGAGAAACCCTATAATAATGTCAAAAATGTAGCCACTTATGGATGGATAAATATTTTAAGAAATTTACATTTCACCCAAAGCTTTATGCAGCTAGCTTCCCTGGAGATTTTGAAGAGCGTAACATTTTGCTTTGGGAACAGAACAATCTGGTGCTCAGATGAAATATACACACCCTACAGAAACCTTGTTGGTTGTTAATGTCTCAAAAGCTGGTAGCTTTATCAGTGCCTCTAGCAAACGGTCTACATCTGGGTTTCTCTATCTTGGTACTGCGGACATTTGAGGCGAGATAATTCTTTGTTTTGAGGGGCTCCCCTCTTCATTGTAGGATCTTAGCAGCTTCTCTGACCTCTCCCCACTAGTTATTAGCACCCATCCACTTTGTCGTGACAACTAAAATTGTGTCCAGACATTGCCAATTGTCTCCTGGTCTGGGGTGCAAAATCAGCTGCAGTCGAGAACCACTCATCTAGTGAAGGACTCAAGTAAATTTGGTATATATTTTGGTGAGTCTCCTGTGTGTGGAATGTTGGTTCCTTTCACTAGTTTATTACTTAATGGCTTGTATTATTCCAAGTGTGAACAAAAGTGCTTCACAACATCTAGGGAGACCTATGCAGTAGAAAGCGTTTAAATAGATGATAACCATGAATTGAGAGAGGAAGGATAGTTCAGAGAGTTTTATGTTTTGATGTAACATTACTTTTCTTAGAAGCATTCAAGTTCTTATCTTGGCTCCACCACCACCTCTGTGACAGACTTTAGGCAATTATTGACTTTAGACAATTACCTTTATTGTGTTTCTGGCTTTTTTCCATGATAGTACAGAGATGGTATAATAGATACGTTCAAATTTCTCACTACCTATATTCTATTGTATTGAATGACTAGTGAGATTCAATGTTGATATATAAACTGAGTTATTTCTTAGAATTTTTGTTACAAAAATATGAAACTTAGGATATTTTGGTGGCAATTTTTTTAATGATTATTTATTTTGGAGAGAGAGACAGAGTGTGAGCGGGAAAGGGACAGAAAGAGAGGGAGACACAGAATCCGAATCAGGCTCCAGGTTCTGAGCTGTCAGCACAGAGCCCTACATGGGGCTCAAACCCACAAATCGTGAGATCATGACCTGAGCGAAGACTGAGGCTTAACTGACTGACCCACGCAGGCTCCCTGGCATCAACTTTTTTAAATGTGTGTTTATTTATTTTGAGAGAGAGATAGAGAACATGAGTGGGGAAGGGGCAGAGAGAGAGGGAGAGAGAATCCCAAGCAGACTCCGTGCTGTCAGTGCAGAGCCTGATGCAAGGCTCGATCTCACAAAGTGTGAGATCATGACCTGAGCTGAAATCAAGAATGAGATGCTTAACCAACTGAGCCACCCAGGTGCCCCAGCATCAAATTTTTTAATCTCCTGGTTTCTGCTATGGATTTTTCCTAAATCACTTAAAAGTAGATTTTGTGCTATACATCCTTTTAAAAATTGGACCAGGAGAAGAAAAAGCAGATCATTATTAAATTGAGATTGGAATGGAAGGTCAAAGAGAAGTTGGTGGCACACAACTTTTTTCTCCTGTCTGCTAAATAAGATTGGGCAGAACGTAGGAAATGCTGTAATAATACTCTACATTCGTTGGGCTCCATGTAATAATACTCAACATTTGTTCAATCCATGTGATTGAAATTTCACATGAACAGAATTCAAAGACCAAGATATTAAGTTATTAGCCTTGGTTCACGAAGAAAGCAAAAAAATTCCTCCAGAAATACATCACAAGACTAAGAGGCACCATAAAAACCACCAGATAGACCCCTTTCTGATGATATGAAGGCAGGCCATAGGAATTCTCAACTACATTCTCAGGCAGTAGGAGTGATGCTAATAAGATGATAACATCAGGATTAAACAAATAAAAAAGCCTAGTACAAGCCAGTGTGTGGATTATATTGCAGTTACCAGTATTTCCAACTACATTTAACCGTGTTCTTGTCCATCGCTACACATTTGGCTAGATCCATAAGTCAACAGTGGCAGAGGCTCACCTTGGTGAGTGTGTTTTTAATCTTTAATGGAATATAACATTCAGTATTAATTTAAAATTCAACGAATGCATAAGCATGGCATAGACTTAATTTCAAGGTCACAATTTTAAATGTACAGATTTTTCCCTAACCGTTGCTTCCTTGGTGTTTCTTGGAACTTTCCTGGGGGCAGTGGGCACAGTTTCGAAATAATTCCTAACGTACACATTTGTTGAGAGGAAGGGGAAGGAACAGTCACATTTCGATGAGTGGATCCAGATCCGTCTGTTGGCCTGGACATTTTTTTTTTTTATCCTTCTGCATATGCATTTATTTTCCCTGATTTGATCCATTATTCAGTTAGATTAGTCCCGGTTTAATAATAACGGCCTCCCTCTAGCCTATCCCTTTAATGTTAGTGAAAACGAAAACCCAGGTGGTTTTCAACATGACACTAGGTGGAAATCAGTTATGAAATTACCTGTTTATTAATGACGTGTCAGGAGACTGACATGCTAACGGCGGGCACCGGCTGGAGTCGTGCTAATGTAGAAATAACAAGACCATATTATGTGCAATATGTATTCTATAGAACTATAACTTTCATTCCCCAGGGACACCATTGAAATCCAGATGTTTTATCTCAAGATTTTAATCCCAGAGAGTGAAGATTTTAAAGTGAAATCAAGCACCCTCGAAGTCACTGTTTGGCCACACTTCCTCGCTGGGGGACCCATGTGAGCAAACATCTAGTACCAGATGTGCAAAGGATTAGTGTCGTATCAGTTAATTAGCCAGACAGGGAAAAAAGTCATTCCGCGATTGCAGAAGTGGATTTAAAGCATAACTTTAAAATGCATGTTGAAAACTGGTCTATTGATTAGCGTCAGTGACATTTTCAAGGTTTGGTAGCTATGGAGCAAAATAAGAGCTGATCTAAACTGGGGAGAAACACGTAATTTTATTTAAAATAAGGAATTTTTACAGGAAGGTTTTACATTTTTATCATAAAGAGATCTGGCCACAACACTATAAATAATATACTGGATAGATTCATACAGACTCCTTTTTTTTTTTTTTTTTAAAGCAGGTAAAATGTGCCATAAAGTTGATATTAGTACCAGGTAAAGTAAACTAATGACCGTCACTACTTGGGTGGGGAGAAGATTTTCTTTTTCTTTTTCTTTTTCCTTAGAGTGTTTCAGAAAGTAACTCACAGAGCAGATGGAGTGGAGAAATAGCAATGTCTGACGATTCTGTATTACCTATGTATCAAGCAAGTGAATAATTTTTACACAAACATGACATATCTCAGTAGCTGCATCTGTACCTTCAAGCATGTTGCACTCCATTTTTCTAACGCCCTGTTTTAATACGAGCACGTTATCTCCCAGAGTCATCTCTCATCCTAGAGGCCAGTCCAAGTGGGGTATCCATGTAACAGTCAGCAAATTTGGGCCTGAATGTGGAAAGTAACCCGAAGCCACAAATGTCTTTAAGTCAAATAACTTCTGGACGCCAAGTATCCGCGCTCTAAATACAAAATGGCAAGAGAATTAGGAACACATCAGTGTGCTTTTACAGAAGAGAGGAAAAATATTACCTTTTTTACTCCTTTGGACTTCAAATTGCATTTTGGCAATTTCCTTGCACTTAAGAAACCTTCCCCATTGCACAAAATAGTGGCGCTGAATGTTTAACTGGTGGGAGGGTCTCACGGGGTGGAGGAGATTTGGCCGGGGTAGATAATCTGTCTGTGTAATTACTGAAGCACATTGGCCTTTGTGCTAGGAAAATCAGGCCATGGAATCACCCATTGCTGATTCCCTGGAATTTAATTTCTAAACAGGTAATGAGGTGGTGAAGGAAGCTTCAGATTTCAGCACTGGTATCACCTTCTCTGTCTTTCCCTACGTCTTTATGTGCTTTTGATATATACTTCTGTGCTTTCCTAAGATTTTTTTTTTACCCTTCCATCCTTATCATACTATTTAGCTATTTCCCCCTCTAGACGGCTCTTTGGATCTTGATTTCTTATGGTTCTACCTTTGAGCCAAGTTCCAGGCCCTTAAATCAATGTGGAGTATGTATTAAACATTGAACAGTCTACAATTGTTTGTCATTTGCATTTCATTTTCTTGCGCGTTTTCTTATTTGATCTTTACAACCACCTTTGGAGGTAGGCATAATGAATATTAATTAATCCCTGCTTTACAGAGAGTCGGATAATGAAACTTGCTGAATACCACAAATAAATAGGAAGAACAGGAGGATTGGAACTAAAGTCCTTGAATTCAGACCTTGCGTTCTTTCCACCGTACTAAGCTGATACACTGCTTTGTGAGCAGGAAACACAATATTTCAGGCTACCAGAGACAGTAGGAAATGTCAATTGGTTAGGTGCCGCAATGAAAACAAAACCATAATCTTGGAATTTAAAAGCCTAGTTTTTGAAAAGAAAGGGAATCTCTTTGTAAACAAATGTTTTGATTATTAAAGCCAGCTTCTCATCTCAAAACTACTTTTTCAATTTAGGCCCAATTTAATGAGAACCCTGGGATTGATAAGCACTCAAAAAAGAAAAAAAAAATCAAGTTTCAAAGGAGCAGTAGGGATTTGGAATATTCGTTGGAGCCTAAGGGATGTATAAAATCTACATGGTTATTTACATAAATTTCTTATAATTTCTATCACAAATATACTCTTGCTGTTTTCCCAAATCTTTATTTAATAATGATTATAATAAAATTAAGTTTATCTTCACTGCCTTGCTCTTTGGTGCCAAGCAGCCAAAGTCAGCAATCCCCCCCCCCTTTTTTTCCTTTTCAATAAAAGTTCCAGAATAGAAATAACATATGACTGTGTGAGCTTATATTCAGGGTGGTTCAAAAGCACCAAGTCCCAAGTGGAAATAAAACATGGATAATTATGAGCAGACTTGAGTTATTCTTTTAGTTAAGGTAAGCAGTGGCGTCTTCTGGTGTCCCCTAATTTACAGAGATTTGAAATCCCACAGGAGTTAGGGATTATCCCAGGGTCCTATCTTCTTTCATAGTTAGTTTCAAGGAGAGATTTGTTCCCCCCGGAAATGCCGGGTTTACAAATTCAAAGGCTAGAAGAGCTTATAGGAGTAATTCTGTCCTAGGAGTACTTTGTGACAGTTTCATGCTTGGGATCAGTGTGAAGACGACCCTAGGCAAACACCGTAAAATGAGAGAATTCAGCATCCAGTGTCTTCTAATGAAATAAAACTTCTTGGATATAGTACCTGCCTTTATTAGCTAAAGAATTTGCTGTATTCCTGGAATGCATGTTCACTTGTATTTTCTCTATCACAGATGCCTGGGTAGAACATGATTCAATTAACCTGATAAAGATAAAAACACAACTGAAAACAACAGCAGCAAAAGTTCCTAATTTTTCTACTCTATCTTCCCCAATGCAATCAGTCTCCAAGTTCTTTTGAATATATATATATTCAAATATATATATAGCAGTGTGTGTGTGTGTGTGTGTGTGTGTGTACACATAAGCCAACTCCAGGCCTCTTCCTCTTGGATTGGAACTCTAGTCCATGTACACACTGTGTTCTCACTAGTGAGAAATAAGTCTTAACCCATTTCTTTTTTTTTTTTTTTAAATGTTTATTTGTTTTTGAGAGACAGAGAGACAGAGTATAAGCAGGGGAGGGGCAGAAGGAGGGGCAGACACAGAATCCGAAGCAGGCTCCAGGCTCTGAGCTGTCAGCATAGAGCCTGACGCAGACCTCACAGACCGTGAGATCATGACCTGAGCCAAAGTTGGCAGCTTAACCAACTGAGCCACCCAGGTGCCCCAGTCTTAACCAATTTCTGATCAGGTCACTGAATCCTAAAGGATGGGATTCATCAGTTAGCTTGGAAAAATCAGGGCCTATCCTTGAAATGAGACTGAGACTACATCCATCCAAATCAGATGGACTGAGTGTTCAAGGGTGTAATGGTCGTGTTTTACACCAGAAATTGTAACATGAGGTAAGTGGATGCTGAACTTGTACTGTAACCTGTAACCTGTCCACTCTTATCATTTGCCCTAGTCTATTTTGTATTGTCACTGGTGGTTTATGTTCTTTCCTCTCCTTTGAGACCATAAGCTTTCTCTGGTTAGGATCCAGGTATTTGTATTTGGATCCTATAACAGCTATCCCAGAAACTTTAGCATTTTCCCGAAGTATTTGTCCAGTTGAATCATAAATGCTGGGAAGGATGGTCCAAGCACGTGGGCCCTAGCTCACCTGGACTTCTGTCTAAAGTACCTGTGCATCTTGGCTTTTCGACTTTGGTTTGTGAAGGATTATCTTACTTTGTTTTTCTAGTATGATTCTTGGTAAGTCTTTTTACCTTGAATTTCTCAGAACCAAGACTGCCTGACCAAGAAACTTTTAAGCATGCCTACATCAGCAAAAGTCACATTGAGGCAGCAGCTTCCTGCTGAGTAAGGTGGGGGGAAATGAGAGAGTAGGAATCCTTGCCAACCAGCCCTTTGGTGTGCAGGGGAGACAGTGTTGACACCATGACAGCCTATCAAAAATATCCAGAGTCCAACCAGAAACTATTTGATTTGGGTTCGGAAGACTCAAACACAGCTGGTTGGGATTTCCTTGTTGGTGTTTTATCCATCCCAGTTGCTATTGGAAACAGTTTGCAATTCATTTGAGGATTCTTTACATATGCCCTGAAGTATATGCGGCATTTAATTGAAAAACCACCAAATAAAGACTTCCGGGCCATGTAAAGGGGCTGCCTTTAGTGCCAACACTGAACTGTATGCCTCCATGGCTTTGCTGCAAGTGGATTTGTCCACACAGGCATTCCCATTATTGAAAAGGTATCTTTGCCATAATTTCAGAAGACGTGCTTTGGGCCTCCGCTGGCCCCACTTGGAGTTGTAGGGGCAGACAGCGCCTGCTCCAGCATTGTCTCCAGTAAGCTACCAGTTTAGGAGACAAACTTACTACTAACATCAGGAAAAGCAGGAGTTGAGGGCAGAAGAGCTCTTTCCCTGTTTAAAGAAAAATAACTGAAGAATGAAAGGAAGAATGGAAAGAAGGAGAAAGAGTGGGAGGGAGGAAGGAAGCAAGAAAATGTCTTTGATTCCTGAAAATCTATTCACATTTATCAAGTCACGTGATGGGAAGCGGTGTCCCAAAATGTATTTAAAAGGTGATTTCAATGTTTAACTCTTTATTTCAACACTTGTATTAGAAGCCTCCCCAAACCCCCTTCCATGTCCACTTCCACAAAAATTTTTAAAAAGAAAAAGAAAAAACATCTTCCTTTCAAAAGCAGATGTCTTCACCACTACTGGATGGATGGATGATCCCAAAGGACATTCTCTATTGTGTTGGTCCGTAGAAACACTTCGTTCTTTAAACTGGGACAGATTGTAAACAGAGGTAGTGAATACATGTAGGATGATGAAGGACAGTCCTCTGTCTCTCCCTAAACGTAGGGCTTGCTTTTATGGACAAAAACCATCTGTATCATGGTAAGGAGACGGGGGAGTGGCGGGGGAAGAGGCTGGAAAAAACTAGCAAAGGGAAAAAAAAATTGGAGAGCCAGCCTGGCACCAAAAATATAATTTAGTGTGCAGGTATTTGATTTGATAGAAAACCTGCATTGATTTTAAAAAAATAGGTTCTTGACAAGGTCGTAATTCATTGAGAGAGGCCAAGCCCGCGGCTTAAGTTTGACATCCCCCTCCAACCCAAACCATAACTGGTTTTAGGTGATCCCCTGTGAGGGTAGCATGTTGCAGCTGGCAAAAAAATAAACACTCCTGAGCCCTGTGCTAACAGAATTTTTTTTTTCTTTTTTTTTTCCTTTCTTTCTTTTTTTTTCTTTTTCTTTTTTCTTTTTTTTTTTTTTTGATTTATGCCATGAGCTAAGGAAAACAGTTACATATTTGTGAGTCCTGGTTTTGTTTGGCCTTTGCAAGCCTGCAGGATCGGATTGGTGTCCTGCTGAGGGAGAGGGGACCCTGCAGAAACTGTAGCAGGCAGGAACAGAGCTGGCTGCTGGAAATGGCACTGGGCAGGGAGGTGGGAAAGGCAGGGGGCAGGGACAGGCAAGAGGGTGGGGGGTGGGGGTGGGGGGGTGGTAGTGTGTGAAGGGAGGGACACAGGAGCTACAACTTTTGATTCCCCAGGCATCTCCTCCAGCAGGATCCCCTCCCTTTTCTTTCTCCCTCAAGGCTATTCAAATCTCAGCTCAAAAAGCAGATTCCTTCAGAGTTTAAGACTTGCAAAGGATTAGTCCTTGTTTTCCCAAGCAGCATCAATATTTTTGTGGAGTTTGATAAACAAACAAACAAACAAATAAATAAATAAAACTGGCCCTTGAGGAGAGCTTCCCTCGTTACTTTTCTTGGGAAGTATCTTAGTAGCCCAAACTCTTTCGGGTGAACTGTGCCAAGGAAAGGCAATGTCTTGCTGTCTCCTGGCTGATACATGGTATGCTTGGTCCTCTTTTTGCAGAGAATGAGCTTGCAGGGAGTTTAGAAGCTCGGCGATGTTATGTTGTTCAAGGTCACCCAACTCCTGGGTGATAGTCAGGTCTAGGGCTTGGATCCCTGTTGTCTAATCCAGGGGCTTTACACCCTACCACATGTCCAGCCCTCATTTAAAGAATTAAATGCAATTAATTAAATGCAGTGAGGCATGTGGGATTGGATCTTGAGACAGCAAGAGGACGTGAATGGAAGAACTGGTGAAATCCAAATAAAGACGTAGGATTAATTAATAGTGTTAATTTCTTGGTTTGGACAAATTTCATAGAAATATAAGATAATAATAACTAAGGAATCTGGGTGAAATCACTCGGCACTGTATTTTCGGCTTTTCTATAAATCTAAAATTACTCCAGTATAAAACCTAACTGTCTGAAAGAAACAATTACAGAAAAACAAGGACATTCTGCTACTTTAATCCAAGTTTGTAAGTAGAATGCCTCCCCCAAATGGACCCCACTCAGGTCACGCAAAGTGCTGCTGATTCCCAGCAACCGAAATGGTCTTCCTTCTTCCAGGTATAAACTGAGAGGTAAAGTGGGGATTTTGACGGGGCTGCAGAGACTTTCAGCAGGCTGAGGGGTAGATGTGCTGCTTGCTTGATCGCCTTCCCCAGCCTCAGCTTCAGAGAAGAAAATTTACATTATAACTAAGTTCACATTTACAGATGGGGAAGTCGAGGACTTGCATGCATCTCTTTATTTCTTGCAGACCTAGAGGATTAGCAGTTATTAGCCTTGAGCAAATCCTATCTTAACCCCAATGTTTTTGGAAAAAACATAAATAAGATATTTCCCCAGGAGCGGGCAGCCCAGCTTTTGAGAGTCGGCCGTAGTCATGGCTTACCACCCAGGCACTTGCCAGAACCTCTAAATTACTTGCGTTATTACCTCACCCTGCTTTGTGTATGTACTTGTCGCATGGCATAAATATACCCTCTCCAGCCCGCTTCTTTAATCTGTTCTGTTCACAATATGTATCACTAAAAAAAAATGACTTCACAGATGACAAATTATTCCATGATAATGTGCAGAATTATTTGAGTCACATTCAGTCTCCATGACAATTTGAAAATATAAATGTCTGGTGGGCAGAAACAAACAAACAAAACACAGCGTGTCGCCGTGGTATAAAAAAATGAAATTAATTCAATACTTAAACCAGTTGTTTTTTTTTACCACTTGTTATCATAAGTGCATGATGCAACTGTACTGCCTTCTAAAATACATACACAGACAGATAAAGGGATATTTTTTTCCATCCTGTCTGTCTCCTTTTCAGACACAACCACTGATTCACCAGTCGCTGGACAAGCAGCAGCAGCGGCAGCAGCAAAGCGAACTTGAGTATAATAAAATTCTAGTATAACAGTGCGTTGAATGTTTACTTTGGCTCTGCTGCCCTCTCAAATCCCCCTTTTCAACTAATATTTTTAAATGTGGTAAGACATTAAAATGGAGATAAATTCAAGGCTTTTCTCTGAAAGCGTGTGTCTCTTAGGCTGTGAATTCTGAGTTTTGCCCTCTCTGCTGCATTCAAATTCTCTTCATTCTAATAATTATTATGACATGAAAATTTGAGTCATTGCCTGCCTTTTGGCAACTAGCAATTTTACTCTGAAGTAAAGGAGAAAATGGGGTTAGATAGTTTTTTCTAACTATTCCCATTTCATCACTCCTGAGGAAAAAATGGAATTAATTGGAGTTTATCATTGGTGCTTCATAGGAGTGGAATAATGAAGAGTCTTAGACTCAAGCAATGATGTGAATGGAGTCTCAGACTGCTTGTTACTCCTCATGCTACTGGAGCAAATCACCTGCCCTTCCTTATTCTCAGTTTCTTGATACATAAAATGGGGACAGTAGGGGCACTAATTCAGCAGTAGAAATGAATTCGATAAAGCATAAAAGCACCCAGCTCAGAGCCAACAGACAACATGTGCTCAAGTGAGTTCATTGTTGTTGTTAATATCATTATGATTAATGACTCATTTTTTAAAAAGCCATACAGACTCCATGCCCACTGAGGTTCTGTTCAGTAGATAATAAAATCAAGTGTCTACTGTCATGGAGTTTATATTCTAGAGGTGGAGATGGACCAATAAACAAACAAACAAATATATAATTTTTCAGGTAGTAGGTCGATAAAGAAAAATAAGCCAGGGCAAGGGACTCCAGGGAAAAGTGTGCTATGTTAGGTAGGGTGGCCAGGGAAGACCTCTCCTAGGAGGTGACAGTTGAGTAGAAACCTGACTGGAGAGATGGCCATTGAGCAAGGTGGACTCTCAAGTGGATGATTCCAAAGCAGAGGGGAACAGTGCATATCAAAGCCCTCTGGGGAGCGCTGTTGGCATGTTTGCAGAATGTCAAAGGATGCTCTCTCCCCCTACACCTCCCACACCTGGGGCTGGGAAAGCAGAAAGAGATAAAGTCAGAGGGAGGAGCAAGATGACCTGATGTGGTCTTGCAAACTTTGACCATATTGTGAGTTGTATGGAAGAAGCCATCAGAGGGTTTGAACACTGTAGTGATACATCTTACTGCATTTTAAAAGTTTAAATCTGTGCAGAGAATGGAGGAGTGGGGAGAAAGAGGGAGAAGAATCTTTGACGTTCGTCTAGGAGACAAGATCTTGACTCCGCCTAAGGCTCTGTGGAGGAGTTGGTGAGAAGTGATTTTTTTTTCCCATGTAGAAACAACAGGTTTTATTTGTGAACTGGATGCTTAAACTTCTGCCTATCTGCATTATTTTTGTTCCCGTGTCCAACCTCAGTCAATGAATGTTTTTAGATGACTCAAGATAATCTTATGTTTTCCTGTAACCTCCCGACAGTAAGAATCACAGGTTATGTCCCTTCTGGAGTGTGGGCCCTTTGATAGAGGGTAGAAAGATGTTACAGATCAGTGAATATCAAGTTTGGGTGCCTCTTTTGCCTTTTAGGAACACAGTGACCTTGGTGAATTGGATAAAGGTAATAATAGGAACCATCGGAACAAACAGCACTAACTCTTCACCAGGCACTCTTCTAAATCTTTTTTCTTGTATTAACTTTTATTAGATTTCATTTTGACTCTTACAACATGATGAGGTAGGTACTAAATAAATTATCCCCATATTACAGTTACAGAAACTGAGAAACAGGGAGGTTACATGACTGGCCCAGAGTCTTACAGTTTAAAAACTGAAGAGCTATGATTTGTATGTGTATCTCTACACATAGTAATTTGCTTTACTGCCCCTTACCCCACATACTTCCCTTCAAAGAGTATAATAAACACTCATGCACGTAAATAAAAAATTGCATAGTATGTTAAATACCATGTAGGAAAGAGTGTGGAGGCATAGGAAATGCAAGGACAGGGAAGAGCGTGAAGAACATACATAACCAGACCAGAGAGTGCCACTGCAGGGAGCTGACATTTAAACTCAGATCTGATAGATCAGGGGATTCCAACTACTCCCAGAGTGGAGGAATGAATGCCTATGACAGGCACTGAGTCACAAAGAATGTGTAGCGTGTTTGGAAAACCAGAAAGACGACAATGTGGCTGGGCAGAGTGAGCCATGGGAGATTTGCAGGTAAAGAGTCAAAAATTAAGTGGGGAAGATTAGGCAAGATGCTGTGTATGGGGTGATAGACATCTTTATTGTCCAGAGTGGAACGCTGTCAAGAACTAGGGAACTAGGAAGTGTGCCCACTTTACTTGAACTGTAATGGGAAGTCATGACTGGGTTTTCTGTTACTCTCAAGAAGTTATCCTGTATATACCCAGCAGAAATTCATGTATCCGTACACCAGAAGATGTGTACCAGAATGTACACAGCAGCGCTCTTCATAATAGTCCCAATCTGAAGGCTACCAAAATGCTTTTGAAGAGTAGGATGGTTGCATACTTTCTGACACATTCATACAGTGAAATACCATTAGCAGTAAGAGGGAACAAAGGATACCTGCCATAATATGGATGAATCTCAAAACTATGAAATTCAGTCACAAAAGATACTTTATGTATAATACATGTAACACGTGTTTACAAAGTATAAATGCACAAAAAATCCTCCATGACAATTCAGGTCAAGCAAAATCAGTATTTTTAGGGAAGATCATAACTGGAGTCCTGTTAATATACGAACATTTTTTTAATGTTTATCTATTTTTGAGAGAGAGAGAGAGAGAGGGAGAGGCAGACAGAGGTGGGGACAGAGGATCTGAAGCAGGCTCCGTGCTGAATGCAGAGAGCCTGATGCGGGGCTCAAACTCACTAACTTTTGATCTGGGTGTTAGTTACATGGGAGTGTTTAGTTTGTGAAAATTCTGAGTTGTTCACTTATGATGTACGCACTGTTTTCTATTATACTTAAAAGAGGCAAGCTATGCTTCCTACTATGTAGAGAATAAAGTGAAAGAGTTCAAAAGTAGAAGTTGTCTCAGGGTTTACTAATTTATTGTGATTTCTTTCCAAGATTTATACTTGATATACAGTAAAACTTTGCTTTGCAAGCATAATTCATTCTAGAAACATGCTTGTAATCCAAAGTACTTGTATATCAAGGCAAATTTCCCCGTAAGAAATAATGGAAACTCAGATGGGTCATTCCACAACCCAAAAATATTCACCTAAAAAATGATTACAATATTGTAATATAATACAAAATATCAAGGAAATACAAAATATAAACAAAAATAATTTGACCTGCACTTACCTTTGAAAACCTTCCTGGCTGGTGTGAGGGAGACCAGGGAGAGGAGGGTTATTGTGAAGGACGACTTGCACTATCACTAATGAAATCACTGTTGTCTGTCGGCTTAGTGGAATCTTTTTCTTTTTGTGCAACTTTAACAAGGAACCTATCCAATGACCTAGAATGAAGCAAAGCATTCCTAAGCATACTCTCGTATGGAAAAGCGAAGGACTGTCCATAGGCATTTTGAAGTGACAAAAATACACTAGTGCCAGCTGTGGCCACCTTCCAACATCCTGAAAAATCACTGATTTTTGCCAAACACCAAGGCCTGAGACTGAACATTTGAGCATGAGAGACGATCATCCACAATCCCTCAGAGAGAGAGAGAGAGAGAGAGAGAGAAGAACCATTGGCTCATTTGTGATGGTGTGACATTTGGCATCATGTACTACTTATTACAAGGCAATGATCCTTTATCAAGTTAAACTTATTAGAAATGTTTGCTAATCTTGGGGCACATGGGTGGGTCAGTCGGTTAAGCATCCAAATTTGGCTCAGGTCATGATCCCACAGTCTGTGAGTTTGGGCCCTGCATGGGGCTCTGTGCTGACAGCTCAGAGCCTGGAGTCTGCTTCAGATTCTGTGTCTTCCTCTCTTTCTGCCCCTCCCCTGCTCATGCTCTGTCTCTGTCTCTCTCTCTCTTAAAACATAAACATTAAAAAAAAATTTTTTTAAGAAAAAAAGAAATGTTTGCATGTTTTGCAGAACACTCACAGGAAAAGTTACTCCCAATCCAGGGTTTTACTGTATAAGAAATGTTGTTTTGCTGTGGCCTAGCATCACTACCTTGGGTGCTTCTGATATTTGTTCCGGATAATTCTTTGTGGTAGTGATGGGGGAAAGGGGCTGTCCTGGCATGGTAGGGTGTTTCCTAGGATCGCTGGCCTCCACGCACTAGATGCCAGTAGCAGCCCCCACTTCCGGTCCTGACAATCAAGTATGTTTCCTAACATTGCCAGATGTCCACTGGGTGTAAAAATCTCCCTCAGTTGAGAACCAGTGGACCATGGTGATAACAAACTCTGGCGTTTATTTAGTGCCTTCTCTTCATTCTACAAACATCCCTATGGAAGGTACTATCATTTTTTTTCCTGTTTTCCAACAGAGGAAACTGAGGTAGAGTCATTTTAGGCATATTTAGCAAGACACTGCAACTAGGTAATAGATGACAGAGCAAGGGTTTACACCCAGATGCTCCAGATTCAGAGTGCATGTTCACAGGCAGTGTTTTCGTCTGCCTCTTGACTCTCTGTCTAACACATGATCAATGCTGCATAGGTTGTGCTCAGATCGAGAGGCATATGGCTGGACCTTATGACTTCCGTAGTGATATGTCCGCAAAACTTTCCATTCTTCAAAGTTACAAAAGTAAGGATTCATATTTTTAAAAAGTACTATGAGACTCAAGCTTAATAACCAAGTAATAGTGTGACTCACGAGTTACACCTTAATAAAACTTCAAGAGCTCACAGAGACCAATGTGATTATGGGACAAATTATTCCATTTATTTAAACACAGGGGAAATATACTTATATTTTACAATTGCCTTGAGTTATATATAAAACTAGCTTCTGGCCCTTTAATTACAGACAAAAGTAGAACCACTATGAGAGACTCATGAATGAAGAAGTGTCATCCACACCTGAAAAGGCATTTCTTCAGGCTCCGGATTCAATGGAAAGCCCTCCCTTTGAAGCCCATTCCCTCCCCAGTTTGTGGTTCGTGCAGAAGCATTTTTCTCTGTTGCCAACTAGGTATTATTGGGAGTGTAAGAGAATCAAATATCAAAAAGCTTGATTTAAATAAACAGTATAAATAGAATGATCAAGAACTAATATTGCTGGATTCTAACATTATTTGCCAAGTCACATCCCCTGGGGAAATCTGGTTATATATTCCACGTATATATTCCATGTATATATTCCTCGGTGGTCCTCCTGGTGGCCCCCAACTCTTCCTGTACTGAAGTTCCCTTCCTATGATTTGGTCTTCTCTACCGATGAATTGTGTTTTAAAGTTGAAAAGTTGGTTGATTAGAATTGAAATGCATCCTCCGATGGAAGTGTTGCTATACATTTGGATTCCCAGGCCAGTTATCCAAAGCCTCCAAAAAAGAAAAGAGGAGGGGAGAGGGAGAGAAGTAAACATGTCATGAGCTATTTGCAAAATTTGTTCTAGTAAGTGTGCATGGGTGTACATATGTATATGTACGTATATAGGCGTGCGTATGTATATATGCATACACACGCATATTACTTCTCATTGAGACTAAGATCCAGCACTCAAGATTTTTGAAAGCTGATAAGTGCAGAAAAGTTACATTTTAAAGGTTTTTAAAAAATGTTTATTTATTTATTTTGAGAGAGTGCCAGAGTGTGAGCGGGGGAAGGGCAGAGAGAAGGAGAGAGAGAATCCCAAGCAGACCCTGAACTGCCAGCACAGAGCCTGATGTGGGGCTTGATCCCACGAACTGTGGGAACATGACCTGAGCTGAAATCAAGAGCTGGATGCTTAATCAACTGAGCCACCCAGGCACTCCATTAAAGTTTTTGTAGAGTTTTTAATGGTAGCAGCATTTTTGTTTTGTTTTGTTTTGTTTCTAGCTATAGAAGTCTAAATTCATCACTGAGGGAATACACACCTTTGTTTTTAGAAAAGATGCTTTAAGGGCTCCTTTGAATATGTGAGGGTAAAATAATAGTTTCACTCTAAAGGAAAGGTTGGAAGCAGCATTGAGTTAAACTTTTCTCATACTAACATAAAGTTTGTCTTTCTTGGAGTTGAACTTGAAATTCTGCCAAGCATTTCATTTTAGGCACTCGTGTATCTTTCCATGGGATTCGAGGAAATTGGAAGAGGCAATCAGGGTTAGCACTTCGGTTGTGGATCAGGAGACAGGGAGAGAAACTGTCCAAGTTGAACCTCAGACAAGCATCTTCAACATCACCTAAGAACTCGTTAGAATTGCAGAATCTCAGGTCTCGCTCCAGAACCAGCATTTTTACAAGATGGCCACAGACATATATGCACAGTGGAGTTCAGGAAGAACTGGCACAGAGGATACTTGATAGGGTAGAGACTCACCTTTGAAGTCAGGCAACAGTCATGTCTAGAATTTGCTTTTAAGATTTTTTTGGTTTTACTTGATTTGTAAATTTTCTGTGTCCTGTTAACTTTTTTAGTCTTCGGCTCCATGGGGAGCTAAGGGGAGCACCTTGTCTTTGTTTGGAAAAATGTGCTTCTGGTGAACATTGCTAGTTCCTATATTGAATCCATTTTCACTTCCTAACAATTCCCGGATTTATCTTTGTTCACTTCTCTTCAACCTAGCACATTTTGGGTGAAACTAAGCCTACCCTAGCTCAAGAGGTGGGCCCTAGTTGGTTTAACCTATCAGAATATGTTATTCCCTGGCCATAGCCATTGGTTCAGGGTTGGGCATTGTCTTAGTCCAGGCCTTTATAATAGAATCTGGGTGACTTATAAACAACAGAAATTTATTTCTCATAGTTCTGGAGCCTGGAAGTCCAGGATCAGGGCTCTGGCACATTCATTGTCTGGTGAGAGCCTGCTTCCTGTTCACTAGTGGTTATCTTCTTGCTATGTTCTCACATGTAGATGCAAGGAGGGAACCTTCCACGGTCTCTTTTATAAGGGCGCTAATCCCATCCATGAAGGCTCCACCCTCATGAACTAATTACATCCCAAAGGTCCAGCCTCAGAAGACCATCCCATTGGGGATTAGGTTTCAACATTAGAATTTTAGGGGGGTCAAAAATGTTCATTCTAGAGCCGACATGGAACTTAAACCAACCAGTCAGGATGAGTCTCAGTTCTGTTTTTGGAATGCTGGGTCAGACACACTTTTTCTTGTTTAACAAGAATGAGAAAACATGTGGCATTATTGCTCCTGGCCGCCTTCCATGATCACTGGGTCGTAGGGAGTGGGAATGGAAGAGCCTTAGACATCGGATGAAGCTAACACCCTGGAGACAGAGGCAGACAGTAGAAGAAAATATGTTCTTGATGACATTTTCAAACTGAGCATTCATTAATCCTGAAGCCCTCCCTAGGGGTGGGCTTCCTGTGTGGAAGCCGATAAATCCCCCTTATTGTGGATGCCGGTTGAGAAGAGTTTTCTGCGACCTGCAGCATTTGGAGCCTTCAGAGATACAGTTTTTCAGAGGGAGTGGTGTTAACATGATTGAAGCCTTGCTTCAAATGCTAAGCAGTGATCTAAAAAGCACAGACTAGCTGCCTGACTCCAGGGGGGTGACTGGCTGATGTGTGCAATGTGTAAGCATTTCTTAGAGAGATTATCAAGGACATTTGAGAGGGAAATTTAGTAAAAGACAACTTCCTGTGTTTGAGCAGAAAGAAACTCCAGAATTTTTTTTTTTTTTTAAATCACTAAAAGGATGTGTGATCGTTGAAACATGGAGATATCTGGAAGTTAGGTCACATAATATGTGTGTTACCTTGATTATGGAATACTTGGCACATGTAAGGGAATGAATCAGACTTAAATTCATCTCATCCCCCCACATCCCCATACGCCATTACAGCCTTAGCAGTGCTAGAAAAAGAAGTGTTAGTGAGATTAGCTACAGTCCCTGCTGTTACAGTTGATTCCCAGGCGGTAACTGATACTCATCATCTCTTTCCTCCGTTACCTTTTCTAGGCTTCCTTCTGCGCCTTCAGCATTTCTGCCAGGCTGAGGGACTCGTCTAGTGGGGTGACGCGGATTCTCATGCTTGCGGTGTATGAGCCCTTGAGCTTGTTTGTTGTTGTTGTTGTTCTTGGTGGTGGTGGTGGTGCTTAACCATGTGTAGTTTAAACTGGATGTAAGAAAAAAAAGAAAAAAAAACTGGACATGAGAGTACCAAGACATGTCCCAGTGGTCAACCTCTTCCTCCCCGACCCTATTTTATAGTAATGTTTTTATCTCCACTCCTCATGGTAATGACCTTCTGTGCTTGCAGTTTACTGTCATGAAGATTCCAAAATTATATGTGACATCTTTAGCTTTACTTTTAGTGGCATTTCCACTGCTGACAGCATCCCTTCTAAAACCTAGGATATCTAGATCATAGTGTCTAAATTTGTAGGTACAGGAAGCACACATTCTCCACATGGGTTACCAAATGTGTGAATGGGACCACTCCTACTTCTGTGCTTGATTGCCAAGCCCATGTGTTCTATCTACTGGGAACATAGCACCACATTGAGACATTGGTTTAAGATGTGCACTGCATCATGAAGGATGGTACTCTGTCTTCATAGGGTGTCATCTTGAAGCTGGTTCCTGGGCTGAATCTTTAAGAGGCCGTGCTCTTTCAATCCGGTATCTTCTGGATGGTGCGGTGCATGGTAGGACCAGTGGATCTGTGGCCGCTGCCACACCTTATTTGCTGTAAAGCATGTTCCTTTGTCTAATGTAATGTCATGTGAGATCCCATGCTAATAGATGAGACACGCTTAAGAGACCTGGACAGTGGTGATGGCTGAGCCACTATGTGCAAAAAAAAAAAAAAAAATTGCAAAAAAAATGCAAAATTCAAAATCATATCCAGAGTATGAGTCAAGCCAAGCCACGATGAAATATTGCTGTTTCCAACTTGTAGCCAAATGGCTGGAGGAACTGGACTCTAGAAGGAAGGGTGGGCCATAGCCTCGGTCTCTATTGCTAGCTGGTCAGCCATCCACCGGCTCCCTTGGTGGGAGGCAACCCTTGCTTTGAGTCTATGCATTAGCACCATCTCAGCCATTATACTCTGTACACAATCCCATTGCTCGAGCGCTGAGATGTCCAAGGATGTCAGAGGCTGGCTGATGTCAATTGGCTATATCATTCTGTCAACTTGGTTGTCCCTTCTGCAGTGGGCATTGGTCTTTGCTCAACATGAATGTGAGATACAGAGATGCTCACTCTACATTCATTCCCATTGGGTCATGCACATGCCTCTTCCCCAGAACTCTTGTCTCCAGTCTTCCAGTGTTCCCAGGTCCCTAACCAGTCAGCCAAGTCATGTACCATTGCACATGAGGCCATGTGTATTCTTATTCCAGGCCATTTTTCTCTTCATACAAAGTAGATAACCAGGTGTACTATCCAAAATTCTGCCCCCTAGAAGGTCTTTCTCTTGACTGCTTCCTTTTGGGGCCACCTCTGAGTGGGGCTGTAGTCCATTTTTTTAATTGGCCCCTACTTAGCTAATCTTTCTGCTATTTGTGTCTGTTATTTCACTCACAGAGATTTGACTTTTCGCGAGGTTGGTGATAGTGAATGTGAGCTCACAGGTAGATCTTAATCTGTGTGGTATCTAAAGACCTAAATTGGATATTTTTCCTCCAAAGACGACTTACTTTGCTGTTATCCAGGAGTCTCTGCTAAATTGCAGTATCTCAGCCAGTCTCCAGAGTTCTAGATTCATCTTTCTTCCTTCTGTAGATGGCTCCAGCTCCATGTTTCAAGGGCAGCACTACCCTTAGCATTTGCCATCAGAGTTAGTTTCCTCTTTTCTTCTATTCTAGATCTGGTCCATACTTTTGATGTGGCCATCAATGTCTCTAGAGTGAGCCTTCTCCAAAGTATAGCTGTTTTGCAGTGAGGCAATCCCTCACAGAACCCCGGTTGGTATAGTGGCAGAAGAAAGAGTTAAATTCAACTTCCAGACCATAATTTTTTTAAAGTTAATATTTATTTTTGAGAGAGAATGAGATAGACCACAAGCAGGGGAGGGGCAGAGAGAGAGAAGAGAGGGAGACACAGAATCTGAAGCAGGCTCCAGGCTCTCAGCTCTCAGCACAGAGCCTGATGCGCAGTTCAAACTCACGAGCCATGAGATCATGACCTGATCTGAAGTCAGACGCCTAACCATTTGAGCCACCCAGGTTCCCCCAGAGCATAATTTTGATTGCCATTGAAATAAGGGAGATTTCTTAATGAACAGGAATTCCAGGAAGTTTAATGTTGAAAGCATTCACTGATTTCCCCACCTTGATGTAATAATAGTTCACAGTATATGCGTTGTATACATTTTCTCACTGAATCCTCACCAGACTCTTATAAGGTAGTTCCCATTAATGCCCCTTATTTTAGATGATGAAGTGAAGACACAGAGAAGTTATGTAGCTGGCTAAACTAGAAAATGGTGAACCTGGGAATACTCAGCTATTTTGACTTCAAAGCCCAGGCCAACGCACTACGCTACACTAGCTTCCACAGTGCCAAGGTATGAAAAAATGTATTCCAAAAGACAACAAAGCCAAATAGCTGTGACCGAAATTGAGATTATTATATGCTATGAATTTAAGCAGTCTGATATTTGAACTGCTCTAGAAAGTTCCCTCTGACCATTCTTTCATTGCTCCTAATACTTCCCCAGGAGCCTTATTTTAGTATTTGAAGTCTGAGGTCATTGTCAACAACATACATTAAGATTAAATGTACTTAACTCTGTCCACTTTCTTTTATCTTGTATGTTTACTACAACCTATTTTAAAAACAGCAGGACTTTCCTTTTCATCTGCATTTCAAATTTGAAAGATAGCTACAAGGAAAGAAACAGTAAAAAGCATGAGATGAAGAAAACAATCAATTTCACAAGGAATTATGTTAAATGCGGGTAATGCAACATTCAGATAATGATGATGTGAGTGCCTTGTTCAAAAGAATAATTTGAGGGGCACCTGGGTGGCTCAGTCGGTTAAGCGGCCGACTTCAGCTCAGGTCATGATCTCATGGTCTGTGAGTTCGAGCCCCGCGACGGGCTCTGTGCTGACGGCTCAGACCCTGGAGCCTGCTTCGGATTCTGTGTCTCCCTCTCTCTCTCTGCGCCCTTCCCCTGCTCATACTCTGTCTCTATGTCTCTCAAAAATAAATAAACGTTAAAAAAATAAAAAAATAAAAAAAAGAATAATTTGAGATACGATATCCACTCCAGAGAAATGGCACATGCAACTCTGTTGCTTTGTTCTGAAGTAATCCAGAAAACAGTGCTGGGAAATGCCCTAATCTCTCTTTACTAGGTTGGTATATCAGTTTTAATTGATGCCTTGTGCCAAAAAATGTCTTTGGCAATGTTTTACCCTCGTTCTATGCCAAGAAACCGCTCCTTGATGGATAACAATAAAAGGAGGTCGTTTACAATATAAAGTTCAATATGAAAGGAAAGTTAATAGGAAATAAAATACATGTAGTATATTTGGCTGAAGGCGCAGAGTGTCAAGCTACAGGAAATCTTCTGTAGTGATTTTATAATGTCTGTGGTCTGAAATAAAATTGCTCATGGAGTGTCTACTCGAGGTACAACCTTCCAACTTCAGTCCTGAGACGACACAGGCATTTGTGTTACTTCTGTAGGACGCTTTTGATTCCTTGACTGGTATTTGTATTCTACACCGTGAGCTTTCAACATGGTTTCATAAAACGTATGGACAGCTGGGGGCCGGGTGGATAGAAGGACACAAACAGTTGTTAGAGGACCACGAGTTAGTAACAGGAAGAAAGCGAAACACCAACAGAAGTCACCGACTTAGACTTAGACACGTGGCAAATACTTACAGCAGTTTATACCAAAAACAAAAACAAACAAACAAACAGAAAACCTTTCCTAGAAACCTTTGTCATTTAAAGTGACACTGCTGGCTTCATTACAGTTCATTTATATTGAGTTAGAAACCTGTTGCAAGGTCCAAAATGACGCAAAAAAAAAAAAAAACTAAACAAAATTAAACAAAAAAACAATACTAGTAAGAAATCACAGGAGGAATTAATTTTAAACATTCCCTTGAAATTTTATGAACTTAGGAGATCAAAAAAACGTTAATCTAAAAAATGAAATGATGGTAATTGCGGAACTGTGCCCACATTTTTCATGCTGAAAAGCACCAATATATGCACATACTTACGCACTCTGTCACGTGCACACAGAGTCAAGAGAATGGAATAAGGTACATATACAGAGAATGGAATAAGGTACCTATACAGAGGAGAACTCTATCTCAGCTACTTTATGTTCTAGCAATCCAAGGTGGGATACAAACAACTTGGAAGGAGGATTTGATACTTGACTTGTCCTTAAAGCAAAAGTGTTCTTAAATTTTTGTACAGACAATTGGCCATAAAGAAGGTAGTGGGGTTCCCCCCCACATCTTCTGTTTCTTCTTCAAGAAACCGTAACAAGCATGACTGAACAAAGAATAAACTTCAAAGTCTTGCCGTTTGGTAGGAAGTGCTTTCGAACAAAAATCATAAGCTTTTGTCAATGAGACCTTTGTGAGAAATGATGAACGCCTCTCCCCCACGTCTTGTCAAAGTCATTAAAACGAAGGGTTTGTCTACCATACAAAAGAATACCTCAGTCAGAGGAAGAGTCCTGTCCTAACACACCTTCCCTTTGCCCCAAGCATGGTCCTGGCACTGAGTTGAGAAGTGATTTTGTAATATATCACAAATAAGGAAACATGGGGCTGCACTTGCTTCCCCTCTTCTTTCTTTCTCTCTTTTATTTATTTATTCATTTTAATCTGTACCATCCTGCCCTATCTTTGGGGGAATTTCTAAGGCAAGATATTGTAAGGCACACATGACAGTTGGAAAATCAAAATAGGTTTACATAAGGCAGCTGTATTTGTCCAGGCTAGTCCACTGCTTCTTTAGCTGTATTTCACAGGAGTGGAGAAGAAATCTGTTTTCTGGAATTGGGAAACAGCATCTCCCATCCCTCTTCCCACCTTTCAGATCCCAGTTTGAATACTCGCCTGCGCAAATCAGATTGGTTAGAAGAGGACCAGACTAGTGGCAGAAACATTCTATTTTGTGGTAGACGGTAATGCTATTTTTGTTACTTCCAAAGTCAGCCACTCTAGGGCTATATTTGAAGGTTCGAAGAAATAGTCCAGACCAGAAAGGTTTGGCATCAATCTCTTCACGAAAAGTATAGAAGGATAAGTGTAAGGAATTTTGGTTAAGTAGCTGTCATTTTAACTAACATCATAACTTGATAAACCTCTGTAGTGAGGACAATGGACTAATTTGAACCTGCAGCCCACCTAATTATCATTTCTGTTTTACTTGTCCTCATGATATTTCATCCCTGATCCATTTTCCTTCCATTATGGGTCATTTTGACTCGGCTGATGGAAACGAGGTTCTGCATTTCACCCTTGACTTGTCAAAACAAAGGAAATGATGTTTGGCAATTATCAGTCATTTTTCTAAACCTAGATTTTCAGTAATATATTATGGAAACAGTGAGTGTAGAGCACAATTCCTATTTTGTGTGTGTGTGTGTGTGTGTGTGTGTGCGCGCACTGTGGAATAAAGACAGTTTCTAAATGTAGGAAGTAGGGAAGGGTGATCTATGCTGAAATGGGCGCAGCCACTTATGTTTGGAGCAACCGAAAGGCGAGAAGGAAACTTACAAGGTGTGATTTGACAATTGGCCCACCCTGGTGGGCTGAGCTCTTATGAATGAGAGACCGTGCCTCCCCCCTCACACCCACTCGGCTTTAGGCAAGCATGGAGATAGGAATTAGACACCTGTAATAATAGAGGACCACAGTGAACCCTTTATGGAAGAATTAGTCCCAGCACAGACAATTCCGTCTAAGTTACAGGCTTTTAATTTTCCAAATTATAATGATGTTGCCATCAAAAGAGACTTTCTTAAAGAACAAGTCATTACTTTGTTTTCCATCATTTCACGTCAGGCTCATTGCTATCAGGCTCGACTGAGAACATTTCATCAACTGGGAATTAAAAAAAGGAAATTGTAGAAATTAAGAAACTGGCCAATAGCACTTTGATTCACCATGTAATACTAACACCTAACTACCATCTTGTATACAAATGAAATCCAAAACCCATGTGTTTATTTTGCTTCTTTCCCATAATAGCCTTGAAAGAGGACCAACAACATAGGAGCACTTCACAAAAGTCGTCCGTCTCATTGATACTCCTGGAGAAAGTCTTGTAAAATATCTAGTTCTGCTTAGAGCAGCCTTGAAATATCTTCATTTCAGGAAGCGAAAGGTGTACCACCATACAATCTGACTGGAAAAGGATGCCGTCCAATGATATGAGTTCATCTTCCGCCAGTTGAAAGGATTAAAATGTTTCAGATTCTCAATTCTATTATTAGACCATATGTAGCCCAAGGACTAGGAGATTTATGATGCCTGGTTTTCTTAATCTTCTATGTTTAGTAAAATACTTAAAAATGCCAAGGCATTTAATCATTGCATATTGACTTAAGCCTCAGAGTGTTCTTCTGAGAGGGCTTTAGTTCAGAAAGTCTACCTTAAGCACAAGTCTAGACTGAGTAACGTGTTTGGCTCAGAAAATCAAGTTCACAGTGTCAATCCTTACCTCTGACATTCAAAAGCTTCCTTCTTATCTCCACCCAAAACTTTTCCAAATTTTACTGAGCAAGCAGTACATGCATGCAGGAAGCATGTTTAATCTATCTTTCTGTATTTATCTCTCTTTGAAATATAACTCAACGCCACCAGAGTCTCTTAATCTGGTATTTTATTATTAAATGCCATTTAATAATGCAGTATAAATGCTTCAAAAATGTTTTAGGGGAGCCTGGGTGGCTCAGTCGGTTAAGCATCTGACTTCAGCTCAGGTCATGATCTCGCTGTTTGCTTTGGATTCTGTGTCTCCCTCTCTCTTCTCTGTGCCTCCCCGACTCAAGCTCTGTCTCTCTCTGTCTCTCACAAATAAATACAAGTTAAAAATTAAAAAAAAATTTAAAGGAAATTTTTTCCTCCTGCAAGAGGCTGTCATTAGTTTTGTAAATTACTTGTTCACAGGGATTTTTTTTTTCTTTGAACAGGAGTGAAAATATCAATATTTGCACATTCTGGCAACATGTTCAGCACCAATGACAACACAGCAAAATGGCTCTGAATATGTGGCATTGAAAATATATGCTATAAAAAGTGTAGCTTTTACAGTGTGCCTGCCCAGGGTTTGAAGGTTGCTAAGATGGATCTGTAAGCCCTCTGGGAAGTTCCTTAACCTGAGTCTCAGTTT
Source organism: Paguma larvata (assembly GCA_030068075.1). NCBI lineage: Eukaryota > Metazoa > Chordata > Mammalia > Carnivora > Viverridae > Paguma > Paguma larvata. The sequence continues at coordinate 32,742,950 of CM057843.1, forward strand.
CTCTTCCCTCAGCCCCTTGTTGCTGTGAAAACCACCTGGTGTAGCAGATGTGAATGACTTAGCTCAACTTTTGACTCAAAGTAAGCACTTAATACCTCTAAATCAGCCTTTCTCTAAATTGCTAGAGACATCGCATTACCGTTTTGTTGTTGTTGTTAAAGGCTAACCTCATGATTCCTAGGATTTCATGTTAGTGAATAAGGCACCATGCAAATACTTCACTTTCTCCTGAATCTACCCAGAAGAATTGTAATCAGGATCTAGTAACGATATCCACTCTCACATATTCACTGCAGTACTATTCACGGTAGCCAAAATGTAGAAGCAACTTAAATGTCCATCGGTAGAAGAACGGATAAAGAAATGTAGTATATACATGCAATAGAATATTATTCAGCCTTAAAAAAAAAGAAGGACATCCTATACTATGGGACAACATAGATGAAACTTGGACACTATACAGAGTGAAATCAGCCAGTCACAGAAAGGCAAATCCTGGTTGATTCCACTTACAGCAAACAATAGGTGGGGGCTGCCAGGGGGAGGGGAACGGAGTTGCTAATCTGCAGGTGTGAAAATTCAGTCATGCAAGATGAGGCCAGCTGTGCCACATTGTGTCTGTAGATAATGATACTGTGTTGTACACTTAGAGTCTGTTAAAAGGTCGATTTCCTGTTAGGTATTCTTACCACAATTTAAAAACAAAAAGGAAAATTTAGTATGTGTTCTAATAGGGAAAAATAACAATTAATTTTTTTAAACAAAGGCTCTGTACTTAGCTCTAAGTGCAAACTTAGGTAAAAATTAAAAAAAAGTTAAAAGTCTTTATTTCTTTAGTTTCATATTCGTAAGAGATTAGCCATTACTTAATAAAATTCTCTTATTTTATACATGAAGACATAGATGTCCAGAGATGCTAGTGGTAAGTGATTTAATAGTAAGAACAGGGTCTTTTCTCTCTGCCACCCAGCCAGAAATATCAGCAGGAAAAGGAAAGACATTTGCATAGCAGGAGATCAAATTCAGCCTTCCCTACATAGGAAGGGCAGTTGGAATGACCAAAAATCAGATATGTTTTCAGCCTGTTTTGGCACCTGTCCATTCTGAAATCTGTACAACTGAATACATAATGGATTTTTGCATAGCTGGCTCCTGTTCTTGCTAATTTTTTCGTCTGTAAAGCGAACAAAATATAAGAAACCTGGTATAAAACAAAAAGACTTCTAAGCAAGGTCCTGGATTCAAACTTGAGTCCCAATCCAGTCTATTATTTTCAGGGGTAGACAGAGTAATGTTTCCTTTGCTCCATTTCCATGTTTACTGGGATACAACATTGTTACACTTGATTGCATCAGAAAATATGGGAAGAGTGCTAGAAATTGACCTTACCGCATGATCTCAGAAGGCTCTGCTCTGTCGCCAGGGAGTTTACCAGCACAAACAAACGCCAGTAGAGAATGGGCTGCCACTAACAACTGCAGAAAACTGAACCAGGTTCCAAATTGGGATGGGAAGGTTTTGATTATGTTTCAATGAATGTATATATGAATATATATGAGTACATCAACTGCAACATCATATCCCCCTCCCCCTTTTTTGTATTCCCCTGGCAAGTATTGGTTTCAGAAATGCTTGGTAGAAGCAGAAGCATCTCTCACTTCACTCAGTACCTTTGAGACATTTGGCAGGGAGGTGGGATTTGTCTTGGCACCCTCCTTCCTCTCTTGGTGCGTCTCCTTCCCTTTTCCCGTTTCATTCCTCACCCCATCAGGTTTTAATCTTGCTCTCATTTTTCAAGTACTTCCCTTTAGGTGTTTGTGATAATGGCTTAAAGCATTCTGACTCCCAGAAGCTTAAATGCAGGAGTTTTAACTCTGCATTTTACTCTGGAGCTTAGAAACCTGGAAAGTCTTCAAAAAAGAAATTATTTGATGACCCTGGGACAGAGATGTGGTGAGGAGATCTTTGAGGAGGCAGCCCAGGAAGGTTCTGGGTGTCCACAGATGGTTCAGACGTGTGGTCTGCTCATTTATAAGTGTGATCTTGGGTTCATATGATGCATCTAAAATATCTGGGGGCCCTGTGAATGAGAGCTCCCCCTAAAAGAAAGGAGAAGACACTAAGAAGGCAAAAAAGAGCTGAAAAGAGGAGAGTAGAAGGTTGAGGTAGCCTTGTTTAGAAAACAAAACTAAAGTCCATGCTGTCTTTTCACTGTTTCTTCCTTCCTTAGCCTGCCTTCCTTCCTTCCTCCCCTCCCCTCGTCTCCTGTCCCCTCCTACCCCCTTCCCTTCCCTGCTCTTCCTCCTAAATACCATAAACTTGACCCTTTTTCTCTATTGTAAACACTTGGTACAATTTTAAAGGAAACTTTTCCAGCTACAAACGAGGCCCACTTGAAGTAGATCATGATGCAAATGAAGTAAGTCAATGCTGACTCTTTGTGTCTGTGCTTTAATGACTTGTAATGAGATAGAAGCTTGTAACAGTCTACAGGCAGACCTCTTTGGAAGTTGCCATTCATCCTGTCTTGTCAGTTAAAATTAAATCTTACTTACTCAAAAAATAGTATCCGACTACCTAGAAAATGCCAGGCCTTGTTCCAGATGCCGGAGATACAGCGGCACGGTTGCTGGAGAAGTTCTTCGTCCCCAGGAGAATGGCAGACATAGCCATAGTGACAGTGATGGGAGACATGCTGGTAATTTACTAGAGAGAGACCAGGTAGGTACTGAAATTTTGAGTGTTCAGGTTAAGTCTGCTTGAGATGAATGTCCAGAAGTCACCAGTGTAAAAGGTTATAGGAACAGCTGGTTCAGTCCTCCTAAAAGAGCAAACAGCTTGCTGTGTTTGAGACACAGCATGGAGGCCAATGTGTTGCAGTTTAGTGGGCAAAGGAGAGATTGTTGCAAAATGAGACATGGGCACAGCTCTGCAGGGCTTTGTAAGAGAAGAAGTACCTTTGATTTTAATTCTTGAGGGAAGCACTTGTAGAGCTTTGGGAAGAGGAGTAATCCAATCTGGTTTATGTCTTGAACACCACTCTGACTGTATTGAACAGAAGTTCACTTGCAGGAGAGCAAGAGAGAAAGAAAGATCACATTTCAGAGACTATTTCAGAATCCCAGATAAGAGCTGATGGAGGCTTTGGCTGAGGGTATGGTAATGAAGATGGAGAGAAAATGAATAGATTTTTGTCTTTTGAAGGTAGAAGCTGAATTGGATGGGGAGTGCAGAAAAGACGTAAATCAATGATAGTTCCTATATATTTGGTTTCAGCAATAGGATGGGTGGTGTTGTAGTTTACTCTAGGAGGGGAGAAAATCTGTGTGAGGATAGGGTGTAGATATCAAGAGGGCAGCTGGAATCCTGTATAGAAATTTGACTGGAGCTACTTTAGGAATCAGTGTCACTCATACTAGATTTAAAGTCAAAGAAGCAGACGATTCAACTCCCTGGAAAGTGTATAGATAGAGAGAATGGAGAAGTGTTCTCATAGTTAGGAGTTCTTCTTCTGACAGAAGAGAAAGAAGCAATGCAGGAGACTCTCAGGTGGTCTGTAGGGTGAGATTAAAACAGAGAATGTGATATTCTGGAAGCCGGGCAAAGAAAGTATTTCAAACAGAAGAGCAGCCCTTGAATGCAACCGAGGTGTTCAGTGAGATAAGAAAAACTAGAGACGATGGTTAGATTTGGTCACATGAAGGTCATTCATGATCTTGAAAAGAGTGGTTTCAGTGGAATAGCGGGAAGTGAACTGTGATGATAAGGTAAAGAGGAGAAGGATCCCAAGTCACTGCATAATCACAGTTTGAAATAATACATAGTCAACCATTTAGCTTTTATGACCATTGGCCTTAATATCACTTTCTTATTGGCAACCCATGATCTTTGGAATTCATAGCAAATGAAGCTTTACAGTCTGACCTGATGCAAAACTCAAAGTAGTATTTCCATCCGTGAAAATTGTGGATATTAAGAGCACTGAGAGGTCTGCAAATACAATTTCAAACCTGAAGTAATAGAGCATTTTCCTTTCTTTTCTCCACCCGTCCCTCCTTCAAATTAAATCTCCAACAAAGTACAGGCACACTTCTTGGCTTCCTAGATCTTGCCTTTTCTACAAATTGAAGGTTGTGGCAACCCTGTAGGGAGCAAGTTTATCAAAGCCATTTTTCCAACAGCATTTGCTCACTTTGTGTCTCTGTGTCACACTTTGGTAATTCTTGCAATATTTCAAAATTTTTTTTATTGTTATATTTGTTATGGTGATCTGTGATCAGTGATTACAACTCACTAAAAACTCAGATGATGGCTAGCATTTCTTAGCTATAATGTATTTTTTAATTAAGGTATATATATATATTGTTTTATAGACATAATTCTGCACACTTACTAGGCTGCAGTATAGTGTAAACATAGCATTAATATGCACCAGAAAGCCAAAAAAATTCATTCGACTCACTTTAGCGTGATATTCACTTTATCGCAGTGGTCTGGAACCCAACCTTCAATACCCTGAGGTATGCCTATAATGATCTTTAGAAAAAATTCAGTCTATTTAGGAACAAACTTCACTCTGCATTAGCCTGGCAAAGATGGAACTTTAAGTTCTGAGGAAATATAGAAAAGAAAGGTTAGGACTCAAGATAGAAAATCTTGCATTTTAATAAGCTATAAATGGAAACATTTTTTGTGACTGGGAAAACGGAGGGAAAAATATATTAAAGGGATAAATGTTCAAATGCTGGCAATCAGGATATCAAATAAAGAAATAAGGCAATGATGGAGAGGAGAGAGATATTCGGGTTTGTTTTAATCCATTTTTTTCTCTTAAAAATGATTAGCCATAAACAACAATGGAAGTGGTCTTTATGTTCCTCGAGTCCTGAAATTTCTAAGCTTTCTGAGGAAGACACGAGAGACCACAAGAACACCTCCATTTCTGGTGTTAGTTGTATTATAGAAAAGGATGGCTGGATTTCAATGGATAATTACAAGCCTCTTTTATTAATTGTTCATTCTAATTGTCGTTTTAAACTTCTTTGAGTCTCTTGGTACAGAAACACACAGGACACATAACATTATGGCTCAAATTAGTAGTAATGGTTCTTAAATAATTTTTATTATATATTTTTAAATATTTTGTAAGTCTTTGGAAGTATAATTTTCCTAAAAATTCCAAAGCTGTAACCCAATAGTTGGCCAATGAAACATTTTGTGAAATAATTTGGTTCCTCCCTCATCCTTTCTCACCATCCGTCTGGTCCAGAAAATGGAACATTTTAATGATAGAGTTAATGGCTAAGTAATGCCCATTGGTTTCTTCCATGTCAGAGAGGAAGCCCTGGAAATCTATGCAGCTTTGTTTTGCACTTAAATCATTGCTTTTCATAGAAAGTGCTAGTGAGAAACAGAAATCATGTTAAGAATGGAACATGACCTGAATCATCAAAAAGAACTCTTTGGGTGTCCCTAGTTCTCCAAAACGAGATTATCTTCTTTACCTTTTAATTATCTCAATTTTTCTTTCTTTTTTTATTGCTACAAGTCACTCGATTCATTAACAATTCATGAATGCTTTTACATTTTCTGTAAATAGTAGTTTCAGAAAAATACTTTCTAACAGAAGAGACATTACTCATTTTCTCAGGGGAAGAATAACCACTCATTAAACCATGACATCAAATCTAGGCTATCAATGGGATTATTAAAAGCCATATGATGCTTCTTGATGACTCTTATTTCTATTATTACTGCAATTATTTTTTATTCACAACTGAACTATAATAGCAAAATATGTTTGGAATCCTCCATGACAGAAAAGAAAAAAAGATAAAATAAAATCTCAGTAAGAGCAGTTTACAGTTTTAATAGTTTGGGCCGTGTATTAGAGCTTAATCTCATGAATAACCAGGCAAGACACACTAACAAACGTATGTTAACCTGAAAAATAAAATGGCCAGTTATTTTATTAGCAAAATGGATTGGACTTTGGGACACGCGAACTATGGCAAAACCATGGGCAAGTCTAACAAAGGAGCGGAGCGTTATTTTACGGAGAAGAGGAAGTTGGGAGGGGTTTTTTTGAACACAAGTCCGTTAGAGGAAAACCAGAGTTCAGTGATGATGGTTTCTCATTGGCTGAATAGAAACCAATGCATTTCTTACAAGAAACGTGATATACATCTTTTCTGTTGAGGATTCTTCTCTTGGGCTCTGGAATTGACCATTTTTCTTGTGTTTGATGTCACGTGGTAGGCTCCCTTATCTAGCCTTCAGACCCCACTTTGGTGAGATTTTCATTTATTAATTTTCACACCCAATGACTCCTGTCCGACGAGGACTGTGTTCCCAAATGTACATTTTATTAAGATGCTAAAAAGAAGCTTTTGTTATCTTTCTGAATTTGGATTATTAGCATGGCCCTGGGAAAATGTGGGAAAATGTCTTTATAAAAGTGTTTCAGCCTAGAGACATCAGTGATCCAAAAGAAAGATATAGATAGCTTTTTAAGACCAAGTCTCCTAGATACTTCTGTTTGTAACATTTAATGCTTGCCTTATCAGAGGATTATCTGAATTTCTTTCTGATAGAAGTATTCACCTTCTTTTTACACTTAAATTAGTGCTTGAAATTTCTTATGTATTTGGTAGTAGAATATATTCAAAACAAAGGACAAATGAAACCTTAAGCTTACGGACATGCGCGAAACCGGTATTGTCACATACTTGTGAGACTTGCACTGTCCCTTCATTTATCCGACAGGATATTTATCTAAAATACCCCCCCGGCTCCGCGTGCCTAGGCTCAGCCTATGAACACCAGTGGGCTTGCTCGGCTACAGCTTACCTCCTAACACCCACCATATGTGTTCAGTTGATACCGTCAGAAATAATCCTTTTCCTCCCTGCTCTAACCCCTGCTGGGGTACAGCTCTGTCCTGAAGGGCTGCTTAGCTCTCGCTCCTTATTTCTCCCAGGCGCTTTTTTCTGTATACATACTTCCAGAAAGTGCCTCAGGGTTCTTGGTTCTGTACCGAAAGCTACTTCCTAGATCCTCCATGATCCTCCGTATCACAAAACTAAATATAAGTAATGCTGTTAGCTAGAGGGCAGACATAAATGCAAACAATCACTAATCAATTACAGAGCTCCTGGTCGCTGGGCAAGGGTGCAGCGTGGGGAGCTTTCTTTAACACTCCCCTCCGGCAGCCACCGCGTATCAATTAGACTTGGTATGTGGGAGGAAACATAGTTTCCATCCAGGTTTAACGACCGTTACTGCTCTGCTCCACCCACAGCTTCCTGCTCTTGTCATGGCAAGGCCTAAATGACACCTAAGATTGCAGCTTCCATGATTTTCAACTGCAAGCAGCTCCTAGAAGAACAAGCCATCAGTATCCTCCCAATCCTGGACCTTCCAATTCAAAAGATACTTTCCTTTCCGTACCTTCATACCACGGACGGCTTTTGTAGAAGTTAGGCAGAAGTCCCTTCCGGCACATATTACTTAGATGGCTAGTTGGTCACTACTTAAATATTTCCAGAAATCCAATTTAAATTTCCTTTTTGGGTACTCAAATTCCTAGCCCATCTACCTAATTGTATCGTGAGGGTCAGGCAGAGGGGGTTTGGTCACCACTCCGGTCCCCAGAGACCATCTGGAACCGGGTATGGGATAAAATGTTATTCCCAAGCCCTACTCTGCTGGTGAGCATAGTAGTTAAATGTAAGAGCTAACCTCTTCTGCATTGGCTCCTACCCTCCCGCACCCGCTGAGCAAGTTGGAGATGGCAGAAACCGATATTGTCATGCATAGAATATTGCTATATCGATCCCATGAGGTGCCAGCATCCAGCTACAACTGAAATAAGTAATATTTTGGCGTCTGATGTGAGGACACACTACATGTGTCGCTTACAAGCTTTTCCATGATACTGCGGCCTGTTGGAATAGTTTTGAATATTGATGTGATTATTTATTATTTATGAACTCATTATACGTTAGAGGAAGGTGAAGTATCATGATTGATAACATCACCTCTGGAGCCAAAGAACCCGAGCTCTTAGCGCCGATCCACACTTAATAGCTGTGTCACTTTGGGCAAGTTACTTAACCTCTCTGTGCCTTAGGTTTCTTTTCAGTTATTATCGCAGTAGGGTTTTGTGATTAGTAAATGCAATATCAATGCATATTAATTAGTAAATGCAAATATTAACGCAAAAAAAGTGCAAAGAACACGGGTAAGTGCTAAATGCATGAAAGAATTCTTTGCATTAATTAGCCATGTAACCCGCAATTTAACTCATTTAAAATTTAATAAATGTGCCTTCTCTGAAAGTTGTTTATTATTTTTGTCAAGAAAAAAAAAGGATGACAGATGTCCTATGGGACAGGATTTGCAGGGTTTTTTGATGGACGCTCCTTAGATATCGGAAGTCATTAAAGATATAAACTTACCTAATAACATTATTCTGTGCAAATGTCTCCATCTTAGTAACTCTTATGACACGAACAACTGCCAAATATTTCGTGGACTAAAATGACTCTGTATCTGTTTCACTTTACCTACATTTTTATTTCATTAAAACGTAAATGAAATTTCTTTGTGCAGTTTATTTTTTTGGACTCCTGTGAACATGTAGTGCTGATCACACATTTTCTGTCTATAAACCGTTTCACAGTGTATTCTAGAACTTTTCAAAGGGGAGGCATTCTAATTCTACTAGTATACATTTATTCCAAGTTGTCCATTGTCTCTCTTTGAAGTCAAGGGAAACTTTGTTTAGGTCTCTTGTTTTTCATTATCTAAAGATTTCTGACAGTTGCCTTAAGTTCATTTCTTTGTATATTATAGTTTATCTTGTTCCAGATATTCTAGAAATCATTTATGCAAAGGATTATTTAAGTTCTGTTTTCTAACTTGAATATACGTTCCAGTAGGAGGCAAATTGTGTCCATTTGAGAACCACTGATGTACATTATTTTTGTATGCTTATGGAAAATTTCTGGAAAAAATACAGAAGACACTAAAAGATTGCTTCTCTAGATAAAGAATAACTTTCATACTGTCTGTCGATTTTACTCCATGTGCGTATAACTTTAATGCAACCATAACCATATCTGTAATGTATGGTTATCTGTAATATCTCAGGTCATTCTGGTCTTCAAATACCTTTCCCAGGGTTGCAAATTTTCCTAGTTGTCCTTGATTATATCTCGCTTCTCCTACTTTTTAATAATCCCTTTTTCTTTTTAATCTTGTGAGAGAACACTCAAGGCTGCCTCATTGATTTCTGTGGTTTCCGTGTCACCCACCATTATCCGGATTAGTTACTGCATGACAAGGGTTTCTTTCTTTGTTGGGAACTCTCTGGGACTCTCTTTCTGTGTGCGTGCCTGCGTGTGTGTGTGTGTGTGTGTGTGTGTCTTTCTAGGTATTCCTCATTACTAGATCCTAAATCTGGGATTATACCCATATATTCACAGAGCTTTTGAAATGGACTTTTCTGAAGTTTGCATTACTTATTCAGACAGGCATTCCTGCAGCTCTAGACATTGTAAGGTTTGACCAAAATGCCATTTCACTGGTACAGGGGAGCTTCCTTCCAGCTGGCGACAGTCAGAAAATAGCAGTTTCTACTTAGAACAGAGCCTGGCAGCTGGGGAATCCCAGAGTAGCAATCCTCATTTCTAAAAATGGTTCTGATATTCCATTTAAATCATACGGTATATTTTTTTTTATTTAGAAAATATTTATTTAGCTGTCAGAAACACTTCACCTAATCACTACTCTTTGAAAAGGCTGGAATCTGGTTACACCCTCAGACATCGTCAGAGTTCTGGGCTTTCCTAAGCTGAGTATAATGAACTATAGTTGAAGAACCCTTGATAGTTTCCCCATGTGGAATTTTCTTGTCACCTACTGTATACACAACACAAATATCTAAATCCTTTGCATCTTCTAAGATCCTATTCCTGCCTTGTCTGCACTCCCTTATCTTGCATGGTAAACAGAGACACGCCTTCAATAAGGGGAAGTAGAGAAGATCAAGGGGAGTCCGTGACTCAGTTTAATCTCCTTATGTACCCAGACTGTGAGATTTCAGCACTACAGAGTCAGACATCTCTTAATGGAGGAAATTAGAAAGCCCTGATAAGATAAGTAGGGGGAGGTGGTAACTGATTAGCTGTAAGAGCCTTAGGAACAGACTGACCATGAGAAAAATCAATGGGCTTTTTTTTTTTTTCCTGTTTCTAAAGCAAGTGGCATCCAACAGGTTCAAAATCAAAGCTGAATCAATAGTCTAGGAAGAGAAATCTAGGTTAAGGGGATCCACAGTTGACGAAGCAGGGTCAAACTATGACCTCGCTGTTCTTTCTTTCTGCTCCTCTCTGCTTTCCTACTTCGTCTCCTAGTTCAGTTTAGAAATTATGTCTTCCAGAATATCTTTACTGAATGGTTCTACCTGGGATTAGTATGCATATACACACATATGGTAACATACAGAAATATGCATTAGTCTTTATATTATCATATGCACACACACATACACATATGTATGTTTTCTCATCACTTTGGCTCTTGTGTACCTAGTGTTTCTCATTCACATGTGTGTTCTGAACACCGAATCCTCTTTCTTTTCTGCTCTTCTGCCAGTCAGTGTTCCTTAACCTGTTCTCTTCATTCTCCCCTACAAGTTTCTGTTTTCTGCTACGTGTGTCCTCATATGCTTGTTTAAGATGCTACAGTCACTGCAGGATTCTGCAACTGTGACATATGCTTGTAACAGATGATGGCCCCCTGAAATTTCTGAATAACCTTTAGCAATAACAATAAAGATGAAAATCTTAGTGATGTGCGGTCACTAAATCCTACGGGACAAATCATTCAGTGCCCCTATCTGTGAGCTTCTGCATGTATGCACTCAAACTCATCACCTACCTCACATAGGAAGACTTCTGCAAACTTTATACCTAGATTGGAATAAGAAGGAGCAGTTTACTCATTTTTATGTGATAGCATGGACATAGAATGTAAATTTGGCTTTCATGGACATGAAGAATTCTAAGATTTAGGTCTATGAAGGTCTTACTTTATAGCTCATCTAATCTAACCCTTTCATTTAAGGTCAGTCAGATTATCATTTTGCATGTGGGCGTGGATTTGCTGAAGAATGTTGTCATTATTATTTTGTAATTTCCAGGAAAAAAAAAAGTAAACTTGCCTACCTCAGCAGAGAAATTTGTATTATTTACATTTGTCATTGCTGAAGATTTGTGAACATATCATAGGCCAGCCCAGGTAAAAGCTTCTGAAAAAAGGGCTCTTTGACATTTGCAAAAGTCTTTTTCTGTGAGACTCCATTATGCTCAGGCTGAGCTGGGTTTTACACTGGTTGATATGAAGAGATGCTGTCTAGACCCCTTCTCAACTCGGTTCTTCTCAGAGTAAGACTGGTCTGCCCAGAAAATGGTTTTTTCTTCTTTTAGGTTTCAGAGAAATACTAAGTGAGTTGACTGAAGCTGTTGGTAATGGAATGAGTAGCCCACATAGTTTATCTAGTTTATTTTGCCTGTGTTGGCTACTTTGAAGTATTATATAACTTTTTGGTAATCTGGAAAAGTGATACAAAGAGAAATGCTGGCTAGCCAATGTTAATATTTGTTCAAAACAGTGAGTCATATAAACTGGGATTTCCTCTTTGGGCTGCTTATTACTGGCATATTGTCTGAGTTTCAGTATAACTTGATGCAATAATCCTGGTTTAGAATGTGGAAGAATGCTTTGTTCAGGTTAATGGGAGTTCTCTATTTGTTGTGATATTCCTGTTGGAGAGTTAGTTTACTTTGGTTGCATTTAGAGAAATAAGTAATATCATCAATGGTTACCCGGTCAGGGTGCTCTTTGGCTTTTTCAACCCTCTCCATGCCATGCGTCCACATACCGCCTCGCCTGCACTTCTTCTAAGAAACAGTTTATTTGTCTGCTTTTCCCATGACCATCTAAATCAGGAGGAAGTTCAGAAGGTGACCTTCAATTAAAAAAGGCTTAGGTGCTAACATATCTGAATCTAGAATAATCTACCCTGTAAGAAAGGAAAAAAAAAAAGTGATAGTTTTCTTTCTTATAGGCAAAACATGTATTCTGTTTCTTTGGGCTTAATCTTTCATGGTTCCAAGGGTTTCTTCAGGTTCTAGAGATTAAAATGTGCTATGTTATAATGCTACTACTTAAACTATTTATGGCTGTTTATAGCTGACCTGAACTCAAGTCCAGGCTTTCCAACTTAACTGATGTATTCATTTCGGCAACTCTCCTCATCTGCAAATTGAAGATAAAAAAACAAAACAAAACAAAACACAAACAACCTGCATCATACGAGAATCGCATGTGACATTATAGGTAAGGGACCTAAGTAGAGGATCTGACACAGAGGAAAGAAACCACACCCATTTGTAACTACTATCGTATAGTTAAAAGTCAATGTGCCACTGTGGAAAACAGTAGGGCAGCTCTCAAAAAGAAATTAAGTATAGAATTACCATACGATCTAACAGTTTCTAGATAAATACCAAATAGAATTGGTAGCAGAGACTCAGACAGGTATTTGTACACCCACATTCATAGTAGCTTTACTCACAAGAGCCAAAAAGTGGAAATAACCCAAATGTCCATCAGCGTATGAGTAGATAAACAAAATGTGGTGTATACATACAGTGTGATATTACTCAGCCCCATAGAGGAGTGAAATTCTAACATATGCTACAGCCTGAATGAGCCTTGAAGACATTATGCTAAGTGAAATAAGCCAGGCATAGAAGGACAAATATTATGTGATTCCACTTACACGAGGTACCCAGAGTCAAACTAATAGAAACAGAAAGTAGAATGGTGATTAGCAGGAGCTGGAGGGAAGGGAAACGAGGAGTTAGTGTGTAATGTGCACAGAGTTTCTGTTTGGGAAGATGAAAAAGTTCTAGAGATGGATGGTGGGCATGACAGTACAGTAACGTGAGTGTACTAAATCCCACAGACCTGTCCACTTAAAACCGGGCAAGTAAGTAGTACATTTTATGTGATATATATTTTATGACAATAAAAATAAGCTTTTCTAAATTGTCAACGTGTTAGTCATTTGTAACTAAAATAGCTTATTCTTCTAATGTAAGTGAGGTCCCTATGTATCTCACACTCTTCATCGTGATTTTGATGATGAAATTTTTGATTTTTAATTCCTTTTGATTTCTGCTTTGTAGAACTGTAGAAATGTAATGTTGGTGGAGGGAGTGGGGAGAGACCGTGAATGAGGACAGCCGATGAACGGTCATTCGCTAATGATGGAATGGTGAAGTCATAATCAGATAGGGTAATTCAGGGAGATGTCTTTGAAAGACTCTTCTTTCTGTTTTAGCAGACCTAAAAGAAATTAAGGTTCATATTTGCAAATATCTAAAGGAGAAAGATTCCAGAGTCAAGCAAGGAACAGCAAAGGGAAATTCCTTGGGGAAAGAATAAGCTTGATATGTTCAAACAACAGAGAAAGGACCAGTGTGTCTGGAATAGTTAGCAAGGGGGAAATGGGTGGGGAGGAGTTGGGAGTGTTCAACAGAGGCCAGATTGGGTAGAACCTTGAAGGCTACAAGACGGATCTTACTTGGATTTTATTCTAAATGCAATGGGATAATTTAGATCTTATTCTAAATACCGTGGAAGGTATCAGAGGGAATTACAGAAGAGAAATAGGATCTGATTTATATATTTAGTAGACCGCATCACTGGATTTTTGGACAAGTGTGACTAGTAACGAAGTCAAATGCCTTTATACGTTATTCCCATCGTCTCTTAAAATGCATTTAGTAGGAATCACCTTGCCCTGGTCCTGGATGAAAATTCTGGCAGACCTGCAACATTTCTGTTCACTCTTTCGTAATACACTATTCTATAATGACTTTAAATTGCAAACAGAGTTTCAGTTCAGGAAAGTGTCCAGCCCTCTGTAACAATCCAAATCCTGAATTTGATTTGGTGTTTATCTCTCTCCTCTCTCCCCAGTCAGGATCACGCTCTGTGGAAAACATGCCTGCGTTGGAAACAGGGTATAACTGACCTCTCTTCTTGCCCACCACAGCCTTCCACACGGCTTTGGCAGGTAGCTCAGTGTTCCCTGGGCTCAAAACATGATTAAAATAGGAACATCTCACGAGCTACTGTGGTGGGTTCATGTTTCCTATATTTCCTTTGACCCTGTACTTAAATCTCTATTCCTCTTGACCACTAAACATTCTTACTAGGCTCCAGAGCATCCAGACCCTTCCTGACAGAAGATCCTTGTCCTCCTGTCAGCTGTCTTGGACAGGAGACCAAGACATCCCTTTATTTGCATCTTCCCAAATCTTCTTTCTGTTTGATTCTTTCTTGTTCAGAATAGGGGAGAGAGATTTAAGGTAAGTAGAAAAAGTTATTGAGGATTTCTTTTGAAACGCCACATGGGACGATTTGCCCGACACTTACTTTGGTATCTGATATCAGTGTTTCAGCAAAACTGGGGCAAAGAAAGTCCATTTTGTACATCACAGGGCTCCAGCCACTGTGTGAAGAATGCTCTGCATTGGAATAAGAGAGGAAGGAATGGGGACAGGTAGGCAACAGTAGCAGTCCAGGTGAGATACAATGACTGCTTGGAAGAGAGGTGTTGATGAGCAGAAGGATTTAGGATGTTTTGAAGATGGAGCTGTTAAGTCCTTGTGATTGATTTGGCTATTGGGGTAGTGAGAAATGAAGGTAGACTTTGAACTTCAGGCCCAAGCCAGTGAACAGAAAGAAGTGCCATTCTCTGAGAAGCATGAGATCGCAGAATGTTGCATCCAGGGTGTGGATGGGGGTGGGTGAAAAAGGAAGATTTATGAGCGAATTATTCTGTTCTATGTATTTTAAGTTTCAGTGTTGGATTTATGAGTCTGGAGTTCAAGGAGGGTTCAGAGCTGGAGCCATATATTTTGAACTCATCAACAGATAGAAGACTTTAAATCCACGATATTGGAGGAGATTACTTAGGCAAAAAAAACCATACATAGTGAAGAGTAGATATTCTATAGCTGAGCCCTTGGACACAGAATGAGAAGGTGTGTTCAGTGGAATGAATGGAGTTACAGGAAAGTGTGGTGGGTGGAAGCTGCCTGGAGTCTAGCAAGAAGCCAGATGATTAGTTTCTGCATTTGGAAAGAAGAAATTGTTGGTGATCTTGAAAAGAGTAGTTTCACTGGAGTAGTAGAAGCCAGTATATGATGGCAGTGGCCTGAAGAGATTAAGAAAAAGGGAGGGAGAGAGGGCAGGGGGTGAGGGTAGGAAGTATTTTTTCAATACTTCTGATAAAAATATTACATTAAGAAAGTAAAAGAAATAACTCCATGATCGGTTAGAGTCTTTGCTTCTGGGTGATGAAAATGGAGTTCCACTGCATTATGAATACTTCTGGCATATTTAGTGAAACAAACAAGCATTATGGAGAAAGAAAGTTGGCAGAATGATTACAAGTTTGCTGAAGCAGGACGTCTTTTGTTTGTTGGTTTTAAAAAATTTTTAAATGTTTATTCTTGAGAGAAAGCGATAGAGTACAAGCAGGGGAGGGGCAGAGAGAGAGAGAGAGGGAGACACGGATCAGAAGTAGGCTCCAGGCTCTGAACTGTCAGCACAGAGCTCAACACAGGGCTCAAACTCATGAACTGCTAGATCGTGACTTGAGCCGAAGTCGGGGACACTTAACCCACTGAACCACCCAGGCATCCTGTTAGTTTGTTTTTAAATAATAATCAGTAATGCTACACACCTTAAATTAAAATAGTGAAAATCCAAACACCATACAAAAACCTGCACATGGATACTTATAGCAGCCTTATGCATAATTTCCAAAACTGGGAAACAGTCAAGATATCCCTCAGTAGACTAATGCATAAGTGAGCTGCAGAACATCCAGACAATGGAATGTTATTCGATGCTAAAAATAAATGAGCTATCAAGTCATGAAAAGACATCATGGAAACATAAGTACATATCACTAAGGGAAAGAAGCCAGTCTGAAAATACTCTATGCTCTCTGTTTCTAACTATATAACATTCTGGAATAGGTGAAACTATGGAGACAGTAAGAAGATCAATGGTGGCCAGGGGTTAGTGGGAGGGAGAGATGAACAGTCAGGGCACAGAGGAGCTTTAGCTTAGTGAGACTATTCTACACGATACTGTAATGGTGGATATATGTCATTATACATTTGTCAAACCCATAGAATGTACAAGACCAAGAGTGAACCCTAATGTAAACTATGGAGTTTGGGGACAGTCAGTGTTGGTTTACTGATTATAACAAATGTATCAGTATTGTATGAGATGTTTATAGTGTAAGAGGGTATATGTTAGAGGCAGAGGGAGTATATGGAAACTCTATACTTTCCTTTCAATTTTGTTGTGGACATAAAACTGCTTAAAAAAATTTTTGGGGGCGCCTAGCTGGCTTAATTGGTTAAGCATCTGCCTCTTGGTTTTGGCTTAGATCATCTCATGGCTTCGTGGGTTCGAGTCCTGCATCGGGCTCTGCACTGGGAGCGTGCTTGGCATTCTCTCTCTCTTGCTCTCTGCCCCTCCCCCACTTCCCCTGTCTCTGTCTCTCTCAAAATAAATAAATAAACTTTAAAAAAGAAATAATTTCTATTAAAAACAATTAGTAATATTTAAATAATAAGTGGTTTTAGCAGAGATTCAGATTCCCAAAACTTACTCCATTCATTTTGGTATTGCCAAATTTTACAGGTGAAAGGGCCACGCACAATTCCAACAGTTTCATTAAAATGATTCATTTCTTTTTACTTAAATTTAGTGATTTGAACATACATCAAACCCTAGTGCAGAAAACCTTTTACTTTTTAACCGAATTTCTCAATCATGCGACACTGACACATAATCAGAAGTGTCACAATCAATTACTTAGAGATGGAGCGTTTGCAGTCGTTATAAATGATGATGTAAAATCTTTTGAAATACGTTAAGTAACTTTAAATGGAAACATGCAGAAATAAAGAAATGATTGTTACTGTAAAGATGCACAAAACTGGACAATTGTTTGCAAAAAACAAATACAAATCAACATTAGTCATTTTTTCCCTTCTGTGTTCCAAAACAATTAACCGTGTTATATAGATTTTTTTTTTTTGAGCGGATTTTTCCCCCCAATAGAATGACTTGTTTTGTTACACTTAGTTGATTTTGTTTTCATTGGAAAGAACTTTTAGTTTTTTTTTCGGTTTACAAAGGAGCCCATTGCTATGAAAAATTTGAAATATCTGTAAGTTTTCTTAGCGCACTTGACACCTACTCCTCACTTGGCATAGTTGCTGTTCCTCCCACCGTCTACGCTAACATAACTGTTTCCTAATTGATCCTGCTTATTTCTACAAAACAGAAAAACCATGATGTAAATTTTGTGCTCTGTGGTCCAAAGACCTGCTTAAGCATTGCATCCAAGTATCAGAACCCATTGTGTGGTGGGTTTCTTTCTGGAAACCAGATTAGTATCCACAGTGCTTTGGGGAAATCCGTTTCTGACGGGAGAAGGAAAGGATAATGCAGACGAAATTTTAAGTCCTTATTGTGTCATTCACACCTCTCTAGAACTAGTTCCATCCTCCCTCAGAATTGTGTGTTTTGTTTCCTTCATTTTCTCTGCCCCAGCTTTGCTCTCCTCAAACATGTCTCACTTCTCCTCATTCCTTCCAGCCACTTACTTAGAAGACAGCCCCGCCAGCCATTGTGTCGACTAACACTTACTCTGTCTTCAGGCAAGAACCGAACTCTTACATAAGCTTTCCCAGACCCCACTGCAGTCAATTAATTATCACGTTTAATGTCTAAGATTGAAGCTCTTAAGTCTGCCCGGCTGGCATTGTGCTATTTTGTGTAGCCCCGCTTTCCAGGTGCCCCGCACAATGCCTGGTCCATAGTACGTGCTCACAAATGTATATGGCGTAAGTAGCTAGTCCCAGGTGCTCAGGAATGCTTCCTGGAGAGGTCACAGCAGGAGAACTGATCTGTTGTTCGCCATCGTTTCCCATTACCTACACACAGGAGTTTTGTAGCTGTACTCCCTCACACGTGCATTGAAAATTAGTTTTCTCAACATTGGCTGTTTGAAATCAAGATATAAACTTACACTTTACCAAAGTTCCTCTTGTGAAAAGTTGTTTTCCAGCTAGAATTTTCTTCATGAATTGTCCATGACTGAATCTAATAAAAATAATTTATCTATTTTGGAGTCTCAGCTTATAAAAGTTTTTGGAATCCAACAGATTTTAGCTATTTCTTGAATAGTACAGATGTCTTGCTTAAAAAAAAAAAAATTACAACACCATATGTTCTCTGTTCCCATGAGTAGGTTTCAGGGAAGTTTTAATAGTTAAAGTAGGTTTTTTCTTTCTTTTGAAACCTAGCATGTGGATTTAGTGCTTATTAAAGTGAGAGACTGAGTGTAGTGGTTTGATTTAGGATTCGAAACGGGAGCTGGACTAAAAGCTTAGTTCTATCGCTGTGCCAAGAACCCTCCCCTGAACAACTCTCACCCTCACTGCACATTGCTGGTAGCCCTTTGCATGCATTGTTTTCTATCTTTTACCATTTGCTCACTTAGGCACATAGAAGCTCGCATCATCAGCTCTGGTTCAGAAGGCTGTGTTCAAATGCTATGCCAAAAAGGGCCTCTTTAACAAATGGATATGTTTACTATTTGAGTCTCTCATTCTCTCTTTCCATGACACAAACCTTCTGAAACTACCAACTTTAAGCCTTTAATTTTTAAAAATTCACACCGTGTGGCATAGCACACCCACCTATTAAACACATAAACCAAGTAGCCACAGTCTTGTTGTGCAAACAAACCTATGTGTGAAGTTCTGACACTGCCTGGCCACTCCATGTAATTAAGACAACACTCCCCCTCCCCGCCCGCCCCTGCCGAAAATGACCAAAATCAGTCTCTGTTAAGGAAAATATTGCACTAGTTGTTTTCCATGACATCAGCAGTTATTAGCCAGGGAGAATCTGGTTTTCCACAATTTAAAAAATATATTCAGAGGGAATACAAAGAAGAGTATTGATATCTGATCTAGTACTGTTGGGCAGAACTACCCAAGGATGCAATACTTAAACAAGATGTAGGTCAGGCCAGGGCTCTGCAGCTACAGTGAAGACCTGATCCATGGGATCCTCATACTCCCTTCCCTTGCATGAAAATTAAGGAGGGATACAGGTTCCAGAAAGAACTCAGCACCAGAATCAGTGGTATCTCATTCCAAACCAGGGAATGGCAAACTTTGTTCTCGAGGGCCAAATCTGGCTGGCCACCTGTATTTTACTTACTTACTTACTCATTTTATTATTATTTTTTTTCCTTGGAGAGAAAGAGGAGTGGAGGGGCAGAGAGAAAGAGAGAGAGAGGGAATCTTAAGCAGGCTCCATGCCCAGTGTGGAGCCCAATCTGGGAGTCTATCCCAGGTCCGTGAGATCATGACCTGAGCCAAAATCAAGATCAGATGCTCAACTGACTAAGCCACCCAGGTGCCCCCACCACCTGTAGTTATAAATAAAGTTTTATTAGAACATCACCACACTCATCTATTTATGAATTGTCTAGGGCTGGTTTTGCCCAAAGATGGCATATGGCCCTCAAAGTTGAAAACATTTTTTTTATCTGGACCTTTACAGAGAAAGTTTATTGACCCCCTATTCTAAACCAAGAATGGTCAGCCTTTCAACCTGTGGTCTTAAGTCATTAAATTCTAGTTTCCTTGTTATAAGGGTAAAAACCAAAAACCAAAAACCAAAAACCAAACCAAACCAACCAACCAAAAAAAAAAAAAAAAAAAAAGTGATAGATCACATGAGGTAAAGTGAGGGGGGGGAAGCCTTTCAAAGTGTTTTATTTATTTATTTATTTATTCATTCATTCATTCATTCATTTATTTATTTATTTTTAAGTAATTTAATTTATTTTGTGAGAGAGAGCAAGCAGGGGAGGGGAAGAGAGAGAGAGAGAGAGAGAAAAAAATCCTAAGTTGGCTCTGCACTCTCAGCATGAATCCAACTTGGGGCTCAAACCCACAAACTGTGAGACCCGATCTGAGCTGAAATCAAGAGTCAGACGCTCAAATGGCTAAGCCACCCAGGCATCCCTCAAAATGCTTTAAAGTAAGAAGCCTAGGTATGGAGACAGTGGTAATCATTCCAGACGACACCAAAAATTGTCACACAGATAATTCCTGGTATATATAGGGATCAACAAAGAGGCTAGGATAGTTGGTGTATAGGGTATGAATTGTGAGAAAAGTAAATAAATAGGCCAGTGCATCAAGACAACTTCTGTCCACTCATCCTTTTGACCCTCTTTTAGTCTTGATCTATGCCGGTTCACCAACCAATCAGGATTCATTTCTATTACCTGGTAACAAGTTGGGGCCAATTCTCTTCAAAGTTATTTTAGTTGCCTGCTAAAAGTTTCATAGGCATTTTGACTTTAGAACTTCTCCACTTAGGGATTGCCTAGGATTTTACATAATAGCCTAGGAGTCCTTTCTGGCTGTGTATGTATGTATGTATCTATCTACAAGATATTTTTAGATAGTCTATTTACTATCTAATAATAATTTACTATTTTAATAGATATTTAAATAGATTTACTATTTTAATATGTTTTAAATATCCAACACCTTTCAAATAATTCCCCTGTGTAATTTGTGTTTCTTAAGAAAATCTATATGGTTCCATAGGAAAATCTTCTAGATACTAGAGACACTTGCTGTTTTTAGTAATCCAAAAGGATATTGAACAATGTTTTTAATATTTTTAAATGGATGGATCAAAGTCTAACTGCTCAGTATGATCGAAGAATGATAAAAGATAGTGAAAATGAGGCTGCCACTTAGTGATTATAGGCAAATTGTTTAGCCTTCATTAGTGTCAGTTTTCCCATAAGTAAAATGGCTATAATAATAGTACCTAACTTGGCATTGGTATAGCAAATAAGTGAATAATGCAAGTAATGTGCTTGAAGCAGACTAAGCTTTTATTATAATTATCAGGTCGCTTTGACAGCTCTCTAAAGTTCAGCCATATGACAAGAAAAGAAAGTCAGGACATTTGCCACGTAATTGTGCGTCAGTCTAAATGGAACATTTCCCACCAAAAGTGAAAATAGCCCAGTCTGGCATTTCTCTGGGTTGGGAAGGAAAAAAACAATCATTTGTCAAAGACACTGTTTTACGAGGATTTAACTGGGCACAAATTGAATTTGTGGCTTGGTCAAGGAGAGAACTATTTGCAAAACATCTCAGAGATGACAGCGATGTACCCACATTGCCATTGGTTGCACTTTAAAATTGATAACGTTATACTGCCACATACTTGTGAGAAAATGGTAATATTTAAGAGACAATAAGCCCAGTTTTCCTAATACATTCATTTCTCTTTCTGAATGTTCTGAGCATTTTAACTCTTCTACAGTGCCATGTGGGGAATTCTTTCTCTACAAAATTACATGGCACGCATCAGCAAAACTGATTTTTTTTCTGCTTCAGGTTTGAAGCCTGAATCATCCTCTAAAATGCTTTATTCCAATGTTATATCAAGTTTGATTTTAAGTAAAGTGGTCTTTCATGTCAAAAGCAATATAACCAGTAAATTGTAAGAATTAAAGTGGACATATTCTTTTTTTGGTTTATCTAATAAATTATGTTGATATGAGGAAAAAATATATACTTTTAAAAAAAGAAAATTTGTTGCTTCATTATTAGTGAAATGCATACCACTTAGGCCTAAATTGAACAAAATTTTATAATCATCCTAGTCAAGTTCAAATGAAGGTTACTCATGGGAATGACATCTAAGGTGGATCTTAATTTACTGGAACTGGTTTCCCCAGTCCTTTTGTTCTCATGATATTTAGTGTATGGTTAATTCTCAGTGATTGGAAAACATAATATTTTGTTTTTTTTTTTTTAAAAAACATAATATTTTGAAATAATCCATCACACTCATGCACACCAGGATATAACTGAAATGCATAGAGTGCTTACTAGAAAAAAAAACCAAAAGATGTTTTGTACAGACCACATATGAATACATGTCGGCTTTGATATTAATTCAACTAGATCCTACAGCATTGCGAATAGCTATGAAACACTTGAAGACTATTATTGTCTTGCCTTTTTTTTTTTTTACCATAAAATAAGTCTTTAACATTTAAATATGCAAGTGATGTAGGCTGTGGTAGCTATGCCTCATCTTAAAGGAGAAAGCATCCTGTGTGCTTTGAGAGAATGTTCTAAGTGGGCACCAGGAACTTGTAACAATGATCACTGCAAAGTGAGATTGTGGTATTCCTCATCATGAGCCACTTGGAATTTCCCAGTTAACTTTCAAAGTCAATGTATTTCTGTTATATGCTTGTGTTTTTTGGTATTAAGATACTTTATCATCGTTAAAATGGAAATAATTAGATTTATGTGGGATTTCTCCAAATCAGCATACAGATTTTGGTTTATAGGAAATGGAGAGCAATGAAGAAGCACTGGTTTGGTTGTTCATATTAAGGATATATATCTCTATAAGTGCAGTAACAGCAAAACTTCTCTGTCTGTCAAAACATTTTTCTTTCCTTTGTTGGGACCCCTTCCTTTGGAAGATTCGAAGGTTCCTAGAATGTTTTTTTATAATTAAAATTTATCTATTTGGAAAATAGTTTGTCACTTACTTAAAAAGTTAAATATAAATTCATAAAGGTATCATATGGTCAAACACTTCCACTATTAGGTATATACCAAGGTGAAATAAAAACATATGTCCACAGAAGAATTTGTACATAAAAGTTGGTAGCAGCATTATTCAAAATAGCCTCAAACTACAAACAGTGCAAATGTCCATTAGCTGCTGACATGTCCATATGGTGGAATACTATTTCATACTAAAAAGGAACAAGCTGCTGATACATGCCAGCAATGTGGATGGACCTCGAAATCATTATGGTGTGTTCCTCTAAGATCAGGAACGGAATAAGGGTTCTTGCCATTTCTAATAACATAGCATCGGAAACCCTAGCCAGAGCAATTAGACAGGGAAAAAAAAAAAAAGCATACAAATCAAAACAGAAGTAAAATTGTCACTGTTCGAAGATGGTATATGTAGAAAACTCTGAAGATTCCACCAAAAAAACCCCACAAAACTTAGTACTGATAAATTCAATAAAGTTGCAAGATACAAAAATCAATATATAAAAATCAGTTGTGTTTCTATACACTAACAATGAATTCTAAAAAAAATTTAAGGAAAGAATCCCACTTACAATAGCATCGAAAATAATAAAATAATTAGGAATTAATTTAATGTAGGAGATGAACAATCTGTACACTAAAAATTATAACACATTGATGAAAGAAATTGAAGAAGATACAAATAAATAGGAAGATAGCTCATTTTCATGCATTGGAAAAATTCATATGTTAAAATATCCATACTATTTTAAATGACCTATAGATTCAGTGCAATCCCTGTCAAAATTCCAATGGCACTATCACAGAAATAGAAAAGAAAAATCCTAAAATTTGTTTGGAACCATGAAAGACCCCAAATAACTAAAGCAGTCTCGAGTAAGAAATGCAAAACTAGAGAGATTACAGTTTCTGATTTCAAACTATATTACAAAGCTGTAGTAAAACAGATTGGTATTGGCATGAAAACAGAACAGACACACAGATCAATGAAACGGAATAGCGAACCCATTCGCTATGAGAAATAAACTCACACATATACATTCAACTAATTTTTGACAGAGGTGCCAAGAATACATTATGGGAATGGATGTTCTCTTCAATAATTGGAATTGGTAAAACTAGATATCTACATGCAAAATAATGAAATTGGAGCCCTATCTTATACCACACACAAAAATCAACTCAGAATGGATCGAAGACTTAAATAAGACCTGAAACCATAAAATTCCTATAGGAAAACATGGAGGGTAAGCTCCTTTGGTCTTGGCAATGAGTTTGGCAAAAACAAAGGCAACAAAAGCAAAAATAACCAGATAGGACTACATCAAGCTAAAAAGTTTCCACATAGTAAATAAAGCAGTCAATAAAATGATAAGGGAAAAGGCTATCTGTGGAATGAGAGAAAATATTTGCAACCCATATATCCAAAATATATAAGGTAGACTTAGATCTGAACAGCGAAAAACACAAATAACCATATTTAAAAATGGAAAAGAACCTAAGTAGAAAAATTTCCAAAGAATACAAACAAATTGGTTAAGCATCCAATACTTGGTGGCTCAGTCGGTTAAGCATCCAACTCTTGGTTTTGGCTCAGGTCATGATCTCACAGTTTGTGGAATCGAGCCCTGTGTTGGGCTCTGTGCTGGCAGTATGGAGCCCTCTTGGGTTCTCTCTTTCCCACTCTCTCTGCCCATCCCCCACTCACACTGTTTTTGTCTCTCTCGAAATAAATAAACTTAAAAAAAAAAGAATACAAATTGCCAGTAGGTATATTGAAATGTTCTAATATTACTAATCATCAGGGAAATGCAAATCAAAACCCTAATGACATATTACCTTATACTTGTTAGGGTGTCTATTATTAAAAAGACAAGAGATAACATATGTTGTTGAGGGTGTGGAGAAAAGGGAAGTATGACTTATGCCCTAAAAGAACACCTTATTTGGAAAAATGGGAAATCATTAAGAAGTACCACAAAAAATTTTTGGAACTATAAAAGAAATATAGACAAGTAAGTCCCTCAAGAATCCAGGGGACAAAAGTCATTGCAAATGGCAGGAATAATTCATAAAGAAGCAATATTTATTTTAAAAAAGATACTCAATTTGTGGCAAAGAAATATAAGCTAAGGGCCACCCCATGGAGAAGAAGAACCAAGTTGAAGCCAAATCAAAGGTGGGCGTAAAGTATGTGTTGGCACAAGTGAAACCCAGTCCGCGATGAAGGAGGAGAAAATTAACACAGCTCCTTCAAGTTTCATGGGAAACAGGAAGTCAAGTTAAGATTCAAGAGTCATAAGACAAATGAGATTTATTAGATAGAATATGTGGTGGTGACCACAGTCAATTTGCGGATGGGCAACTGGAAAAAGAAGGATCAAGCAGGAATGTATTGCAAAAACAAAAAAAAGTAACAGTGTTTTTGACTCAATGGGAACAAAAAGGAATAGCAGTCATAAGCATTTCTCACATATAGAAAAGACAGGCTAGATAGTCATTATTTCATATAAATTTATGATTGATAGATTTCTTCCTCATTTTGTGAGATAGGAACCTGATAGATGAGAAAAGTTGACTCTCGGAAAGTCACGTGTTTGCCCAACAATACACGTAGCTGAGGCTGCAGAATATGCCTCATGACTCCAAATTTGGGAAACTATTTTTTTGTACCCAGAGCTGTAAAACCAAAGATCTAGGATTCAGCCTGACAGTATAAATGGCTGAGGTAGATAAAGTAAAAGAGAAAAAAAAAATGATGCAAACATTATGAAGAATGGCAACTTACTTTGACTTTACTGTTCTGGGTTAAAATGGAGGGTAGTGGAGACTGTGAGAAATGCTTTTTCTTATTTTTTTAAGATGTTTATTCATTTAAGAGAGACAGAAGCAGAGACAAAGTGTGAGCAAGGGAGGAGCAGAGAGAGAGGGAGACACTATTGGAAGCAGCCTCCAGGCTTCATGCTGTCAGGACAGAGCCTGACTTGGGGCTCGAACTCACGGGAGAAATGCTTTTTCTTAAAGGGAAGTCACCAGCATGCTTCAAAAGGAGAAAATGTGAACTTTCAGTTACCTAAACCAAAACATAGGAGCCAATCTTGATTCTTCCCTTTTTCTCTTACCCTACAGCCAAATCCTGAACAATCTACCTTCAAACTGTCTGAAGAATTTGATCACTTCTTCACAATGCCTGCATTGCCTCCAAGTCACCATCATATCTCTCACTTAAACTGTGCCTTCCCAGCTGTTCTCTAAAAGCTCACTCTTGATTATTTAAGTTTCTCAGATTTTATTTTGCAGTTTTTCAAAAGACACTTTCAAAAAAGTACAAATGCCAGCCATAGTTTGGGGGAAAACACTTTCGTTACATGAATTTGAAAAAGAATTTATACTCAGAATTTTAAAAAATTCCTACAATAACTAATTGATAATAAAAGATAAACAATTCAGTTTAAAATAGGGCCAAAAGACTTGAATAGATGCTTCACGCTAAAGACACCCAATGACCAAAAGCATACCAAAAGGCTCGTTAGGGAAATGAGAATTAAAACCACAGTGAGATACCACCACACGACCATCAAAATGATGATTCATAGTTTGGGGAAAACATTTGTAATTCATGTATATCATCTACTTCTGTGTAATAAATTATGATAAATTCAGCAGTTTAAAACAAAATAATCTCGTAATTTCTGTGCATCAGGAGTTTGGGAATGGCTCAGCTGGGTGCTTTAGACTCTCTCACGATGCAGCAATAAAGATTTCAGCCAGAGCTGGAATATCATCTGAAGGTTGGACATGAAAAGGGTCTTCTTCCAAGCTCACATGGTGATTGGCAGAACTAAGTTCTTCCGGGGAAGCTGGATTAAGGGCCCTGACCTCCCTTAGTTCCTTGAGTGTGGCCCTCTCCAGCATGGCAAGCTTGCTTCAGCAAAGTATGCAAGCCAACAAGGCAGTAGGGACTCTACTAGCAAGAGGTAAAATACCATCTTATGTAACCTAAACGCAGTAGCGACGTACCACTTTTACCTCTTGCTAATAAGAAACAAACCACAAGTCCTACCTACCAGCACCCGAGAGAAGGGGATTCCACAAAAGTGTGAATCCAGAGAAGTGGAGATCGTTGGCAACTGTCTTAGGAGCCACCTATCATGTGTGTGTCTGACAAAGAACGTATAGAATATTAATGAACTTCTATAACTCAATAATAAATATGTATATGACTTCGTTAAAACATGGGGGAAAGACTTAAGTAGGCACGTCTCAAAAGAAGATATCTGAGAGCGAACATGTATATGAAAAGGTGCACACATCATTAGTCATCTGAAAATTCAAACTAAAACCACAAAGAGATTCTGCTACACGCCCACCAGAATGGCTAAATTTAAGCAGCTGACAATACCCACTATTGTCAAGGAGTGAGAGTGACCGAGATTCTCCTCGTTACCCGTGGGAGTGGAAACCACATTGAAAAACACATTGGTAATATCTAATAAAGTCAAACACATACCTACCCATGACACAACAGTTTCGTTCCTAGATATTTCTTCTTTCAGAGAAATTAATACATGTGTCAACACACACACACGCATGTGTGCGCACACACACACACAATACACACACACACACACACACACAAAGTACTTTATTCATAATAGCCCCAAACAAGAAAATACCAAAGTCATCAACAGAAGAATTCAATAAAGAGAGTAGTATATTTATATGAATCACTACACAACAGATTTTAAGAAGGACAGGCTACTGGCACACAATAACATGAATGACTTTCAAAAACACTGATCAAAAGAAGTCAGAAATAAACAAAAATTCATACGGAAGTATTCTATTTTTATGAAATTCAAAAAGAGACTAAATTAGTACATGATGAAAGCAGTCAGCAAAATTGTTATTTCTAGGAGGGGTTGAGAGAGATGTTTTTGATTCAGAAGGAGCATGTGTACGATGGACATGTTTTATACAGTCATCTGGGGGGTGGACATGCAGATGTAAGCATATGTAATAGTCACTTAAAATGTGTGCATCTTCCTGTATGCTTATTTTAGCTTAATAAATTAGAACGAGGAAAACCCAGAACATTTTGATGTGCATTCAGATCACGTGGGGATCTTGTTAAAATTCAAAACCTGATATAGGCTTGAGATCCTACGTTACCAGCCAACTCCAAGTACTACTGCTGTGGAGGCAGCCAATGCAGGCTTCTCCTGAGACTCCCTCTTCTTTACTGTATCCAGACTCTTTAAGAGTCTAGAGACTCACTAATTCAATTTTCCTACAGAGTGAATGTCTTCTCTCCTGCTGGGTATTTGCCTATATTTGGTGGTTTGAATCAGAATTCAGTAGGCCAATAACCCAGTGTTTTTGAGGAGCTGAGAGAAAAACCCCCTTGCCACCACCCCCAGCCAAACCAGAGGATATCGAGGGGATCAGAATAAAACCTGGTCTTACCGAAAGCCCTAGGGTAGATGAGCTTTGACTGTCCCATAGGTCCAAAGGCGCACTGCTTAAGCGAAACAGACTTACCAGAGACTGAGTGTGGTCAGTGAAGAAATTGTAATCTGTGGCTCATGCAGTTCTGTGTCATGAACCCGGACCTGAACTTTTCTAGACGGTCACACCTATATATTTTTTAAACCTAGGAATCTATTTCAGGGGCACAGAAGGTCAGCTTGAGTGCCAGTAGAATTTACAGCTTCTACTGTGGGCTATGAAGAGTACATTAGACTCCTGATAAATGATAGCTACATTGTTAGTTAGGCCATATTAAACATCGAAAATGGGACCAGTTCATACTTGGAAAGTCTATTGCTCAGATCCTCCTTTGCACAGCAAAAACTCTGATCTTTGATGGCTTATTTTCTTAACTTAATACTTATGACTTTCCTTTATGAATACGCCACTTTTCCCAATATCTGAAGATTCTCCTACATGATGTTATCATTCCCTAATATGGAGTAACAAAATGTGTTCACTTAACAAAACAATCGGTTGTGCTTAAATTTAAACACAATATATTTACTAAGCAAATTAAGGGGTAATAAAATTTGAACAAAAGATGTTGACTAGATAATTTAATGTTATTAACTGAAGCAGTTTGCTATAGTAAAATGTATGAAGACTTGGATCAGACTTGCCAGCTATAAAATTTAGGCAAGTTACCTGTCTATAAAATGGAGATATTATCTATCCCACGATATTTTTAAGGAAAGTGGTATCTGTGAAGCATGAATTGTAATGCATAGCGCGATGTAGATGTTCAATAGTGTTAATTCCCTTCTCACCTCCCATCCCTGATTTCATCCAGAACACTAATCTCTAACCATCTCCATTCCCTGGTGTAAGGCCCCTATGAAAAGTACTACACAAAGCATTGAATCAACTTATAATTCTATGAGAAACTAGATAATCGTATTTGCAAACCGTCTTTTCCTACTGATAATCCCAGGAATTGGGGGATTGGTTTAAGTATAAGGCAGCCAGTGAGCACCCAGAATGTCTAACTACGATCTTCATTTCTTTTAAAAATGATTCTTAAAAATAAGGTAAATTTTCCTTTAGAAAACTAAACAAACTGCATTTAGTAACAAGAATATGACAATCTTACTCTTGGGGGGACTTGTTTAAAAAGAAATGATCAAATTGCCTTTTTTTTTGTTCATATTTGCTTCTCTTCACTGTCCTGTCCTCCATTCCACCATTCTGAACAGGAAATGTTAAAAACAGGCTGGAGGTGGGGCACCTGGGTGGCCCAGTCAGTTGTGCATCCGACGTCAGCTCAGTCCTGATCTCACAGTCCATAAGCTCAAGCCCCATGTCGGGCTCTGCTCTGACAGCTTAGAGCCTGGAGCCTGCTTCAGATTCTGTGTCTCCCTCTCTGCCCCTCCCTTGCTCACAATCAGTCTCTCTCTAAAAATAAAATAAAAACGTAAGAAAAAATTTAAAAACAGGCTGGAGGGAGGATGGATGACATGCCCCCCGCAGATACCACTCTCAATATATACAGGGACCAAAAGTAATATAAAATGAAAACTCCAGGATTAAACTACAGATAGTCACTCAACAATTCTAAGAGATTTTCACAGCCTGAGAACGAGAGAATCTATAGTGGCCAGAGCAGCCAATGGGTGATGGTGAGGGACCAGGGAGAGGAGAAGGATTATTGTCCTTGAGAGATGGTCACACAAAGAGAGGGCTAAATTTAGGAACAAAGATGTCTGACAGTGGAATTGCTACTTGTTCAGATGTGTCATTACTTTTTTCGAAATAGTATTTTTTTCTTGACTACAAATGTATTAAGTTTTGTTGCAAAATTTAAGACAATGCAATTACTGGCAAAAATTTTACACACTTTTTGTTCTTATATTTTGTATCAGTCAAGGTCCTGCCAGGAAACAGAAGCCACACCCAAATTCGGAAAGGAAAATTGGGGATTACTAACAAAGGAACTAATTACAGGTGACCCCCATATAGTCAAAAATCCATGTATACCTTTTGACTCCCCCAAAATTTAACTAATAGCCTAGCGTTGACCAGAAAGCCTTGGCTGATAAAATAAACAGTCAATTAACATATATTTTATATGTTATATATGTTATATACTGTATTGCTACAATAAAATAAGCTAGAAAAAATCTTATTTAGAGAATCATAAGAAAGAGAAAAATGTTTACACAACTGTACTGTATTTACTGGAAAAATTCTCATATAAATGGACCAGCACAGTTCAAATCCGTGTTGTGTAAGGGTCATCTGGACAAAAGTGTGGCTGAATGCAGGAGACCCACAAGATAGGAACCCAGGGCCAGCAGTGGAAGGACTGTTACTAGAAGAGGTTAGGGAAGTATTCCTGGAAGTCAGAAGGAGAGAGAGTGATACAGAAAAGGATGCTTCGTGAGGAGCATTAAGCCCTCTGATATTCAGGAACACAACCAGCTTAATGTGCTCTCTCTCACAGGGAGAGCATCATGATTATAAATTCCTTGGACTTCTTCCTTTTTTTTTTTTTTTTGGTCCAGTCTTTTGTGTGGTTTCTTCATTAACTAAACCTACTAGTAAGTCAGAGAAAATGGGAATCCTTTAATATCACCTTATAAGTTTAGGAAGTCCCCAGTAACTGAGGGTGGTCTCAGATTCAATAATTTGTTAGAATGGCGCATTGAACTCAACAGAGCTAGTATAGTCATGAATTTGGTTTATTACAGCGAGGGGGAAAGGTCAAAATCTGTAAAGGAAAGAGATGCATAAGGCAGGATCCAGGAGGAACCCGGCATAAGCTTCCTGTCATCCCCATCCAGTGGAGTCATTTGGACAGTATTTCTCCCAGCAACGGTGTGTGACAATACACACAGCATGTTGCCAACCATGGAGGCTCGTCCAACCCTGGTGTCCAGAGTTTTATTGAGAGTTGGTCACTTAGACAAAGCTGACTGCCCACATGACTGACCTTAGTCTCCAGCCCGGGCTGAGGATGAGCTGACACCATGTGGGCCAAGGTGCATACCATACATCACATGGTTACCAAAGACTGCCGGGATGGTCCAATGCCCCCAGGTAAACAAAGTCATCCTTTTTTAGACAAGAGATACTAAGGGCTTAGAGTTCATCTTTCAAGATCTGGGGGCAAAAGGCTAAACCTTGTGAGTGTGTATGTGTATGTGTGTGTGTGCACACAAAGTATATGATTTACTACATAAGCTACCCATGTAGCTTAATGGGACTGGCTATATAATTTGTGGGACCCAATGTCAGATGAAAATGGGAGGGGTGCTCCTATTCAAAATTCTTATACATTTCAAGATGGTGCCTTAAGAGCATTAAACCAAGCATGGGGCCCTTCTGAACCTGAGAACGTGGACAACTGCGTAGGCCACATGCCAATGAAGTTAGCCTTGTGGGTCAGCTCAGTTTATTCGCTCATTGGGCATACTTGCCCTCATTCATATGCACCAGGTGTTGGGGGGATTCCAGAGGTTGAAAAAACCAACCCCTGTTCCTGAGGCATTTACAGTCTGTTAGGGTAGATAGCTACATCCACAAATAGCTATAATACAAGCTAATAGTCTATGTACTTTAAGGAAGAAATAGGAAAGTGATGTCGAAATTTAGAAAGATTTAAAAATGTTCCAGCTGAGATTATTAACATGGTTGTTGCAAGGATCCAAGAGATAATGTTTATGGAAGCAGGTTGAAAAAAAGAAAATATATGTATATATTTGGTAAGTAGCCACCTGAGTTTATAGAATCCTTGTGGCTTCCATCTGTCCTGTTATTAGAAAAAAAAGTAAGATACTGAAAGGAATGTGCTATTTTGCTTCCAGAGGGCAAACCAACTAACCAAATGGGAACATATTCATTCCAGGAGCAATAGGAATGGCATGAAACTGTGTCTGTCTGATGGCTCTTACCTACAAATTCAGTCCCGGATTAAACGAACATAAGCAAGCAAACAAACAAACAAACAAAATGAGGGGTGTTTTCTGCTATGATGACTCTGTGTGTGTGTGTATTTGACTGAATGTATCACTTCAAATAGTTGTTTGGGCATTTCCGCCACCTTTATAATTGCATACAACCAGGTACCTATGGGAAAACACAGGATGACAGGTTGAAAAGAAACAGAAGATTTCAATAGAGAAAATCCATTGGTGCATTTCTCTTCATGCAGGGAAAATGAAGAGCTCCAATGTATGTGAGGATTGGTTACGATGGAGCCAGTCTCAGTTCAGACGACACGTCCTTAGGAAAATTTGATTCTCCAGGAATCTCTTAAGAGTAACTCAGTCATCTACCTTCCCTGACAAATTCTCAGAAGATAATAGTCAAATATAAAGATGTTGGGTGAGGTCTTTGAGATGACATGTCCCCATCCCCACCCCTACCAGAAACATGGTCTTAGGCAATGGGAGGCTCCTAACCCCCAGTACCCCTCCCCCATCCTTGAAATAATGTAGGAGAATAGACTCCCACCATACCCACAGCCAGAGCCATTTCCTATGACACAGCCCTGAGACAGACTCTCTGGATTGAACGAGCCCTGTCAGGCCTCTATATAAACATTTAAGATTCTCGCAGTGGGTGCAGAGCTCCGCTGCCTTTGTGGCCCCCAAGGATGAGCCTTGGAAGTAAGTTCCCTTGCTTCTTAAACCTGCCACCTGCCCATCTGGAATGGCCTGCCTCTGTCTTCTGTCTCTCTTTGCCCTCTGTGTAAGGGGCACATTCAGATTTCGCCCAGGGAAGTCATGAGGCTGCAAGCCAATGAAGGAAAACCCACAGCTAGAAAGAACAGACATGAGTCCCAAGACATCACCAAGTTGAATGGTTGTTGATAAATAGTGACTGGAGATTAATAATTAAACTTTTTAATAGCAAATAGTTCCCACAAGAAGACCGAATTACTCCTCAGGAGGCAATTCTGCAGGCCACGGAATGTGGGAAAGAAAACCCCACAACTGATCCAACCTATCAACCTCTGGGTTGTTCTTTCATTTAATCCATATTACTTTTGTAACTCTTACTTTTCTCCGCCCACACGTTAATGAAGTTACTGTGGTCTCCAGGATTAAGAAAACATGCTTCCCTTAATAAATCAAAGATCATCAGGGAAAACAATATTTAGGATTTCCTTCAGTATGAAAAAAAACAAAGGCGGGGCATTTTGACAAAGCCAATTTGAGATTCTTGAATTTAGATGTTGGTGCATTGCCCTTGAGAAGAGAAGGAAACAAAACACAAGAGACTCTTAACAAAGAGAACAAACTGAGAATTGATGGAAGGAGGTGGTGGGAGATGGGTGAGATGGATGGAGGGTGCTAAGGAGAGCACTGGTGATGAGCACTGGCTGCTGTATGTAAGTGATGAATCATTGACTTCTACTCTTGAAACCAATATCACACTGTATATCAACTAACTAAAATTTAAAATTTAAATTTTAATCTCAAATTTTAAACAATTAACCTCTTACAGTAGCCTTGCAAGGGACCCGTGATAACAGTACAATATTAACCTGTTCGCAACAATTTTATTTAAAAAAGAAAAAAAAAGACACAAAAGGCATCAAAAGCACTATAATCTCAGTTTTTTTGAGAGGCAACAACTATAATGGAGCAATTTGGTATTTACGTTTATATTTTAT
Organism: Paguma larvata; assembly: GCA_030068075.1. Lineage (NCBI taxonomy): Eukaryota > Metazoa > Chordata > Mammalia > Carnivora > Viverridae > Paguma > Paguma larvata. Next base: position 32,776,907 of record CM057843.1, read on the forward strand.
TTTGTAACTGGACTGGAATACAATATGTGAGATACTTAATATTAACAGATTTTGCGAGGATTTATATTAGTAGGGTTGTGTTTGTTATTGTTGTTTTGCTTGTGCTTTTTTTTTTTTTCTTGCTTTTATGGATGGTAGCATGCTTATGGGGCTCTGTGGGTACATGTGTGCTTTTCAAAAACTCTTTTCAGGGTGCCTGGGTGGCTCAGTTAGTTAAGCGTTCGACTTCGGGTCAGGTCATGATCTTGCAGTTCATGGGTTCGAGCCCTGTGTCAGGCTCAGTGCTGACAGCTCAGAGCGTGGAGCCTGCTTCCTATTCTGTGTCTCCCTCTTTCTCTGCCCCTCCCCTGCTTGTGCTCTCTCTCTCTCTCTCTCTCTCTCTCTCTCAATAATAAATAGACATTAAAGTAGTTTTAAAAAATAATAAAAAATAAAAAAAAATAAATTCTTTTCAAGAGTTTTGGAAAATGATAGAGAATGTCAGGGAGAAAAGGTGAAAATAGTTTTGGTCTTTACCAGGAATAACAGCTACAATTAAAAAAAGAAAAGTAACATTTGAATTTTACCTACTTGAGGAAGATATTTTAATCATCAAACAACATTCACCCCACACACTCATACATATTAAAAATAAAGATTAAAAAATAGATCTCCATCTAAAAAAAACAGACCTCTAACCAAAGCAAAGCATTTTAATATTTCATTATGTGTATCCAAATTAGTTGTAGATGAGTTCTGGAAAAGCTGCAAATATATTAAACTTTTATAAATTGCTAATACATTATAGTTTTATAAATTAAACCATATTTATTTTGCCAAAGCAAACTCACTTTTTAACATGACATATATGTATATACATATGTATCTATATAATATAAAATTTATACTTTAAGCATATATATTTATAAAATGGAATTTAATTTTTCAGAATTTAATTTCAGTTGACAAATACTCAATTTTGTTTTTGCAGATACTTCTTAAAAAAGGACCTACCTGCATTTTTCTATGAATAAGTTAAGAATTCCCAAATTCAGTATGATGCTTACCAGCATGGTGTACCTAATTTTATAAAATGATATACACTTTTTAAATTGGGTACTTCCCTTATTTTAACCAAATGATGGATTTCTCTTCACTTATTAAATGTAGCTAGTGTTCCCCAAAATGGAAGGTGTGACCTCAAAGTTTAGAGATTAAAACGAACATGGCATAATTTGATTTCTTTTCTCCTCCTTGAAGTTCTTACTATGCAATGCTGTGCCTCCTCCTTACAGTGGTGGGTCAGTTGCATTAATGGTTGAACCATAGTGCCCTTAATTCTGATCTGGGGCTGGCGACATGAGTTGCTTTGGCCAAAGAAATTATTGGCGTCATGACAAGGCAAGCAGGGACTTGAAACGATGCTTGCACATCTCCACTTGTGTTCTTGCACCTCCTCCACTGACATGAGAATTTTTCCAAGTGAGAGGAGGAGGGACACATTGGGACAGAGCCAACTCGCCCCAGCTGTGGCCATCCTAGATCAGCCAACAGTCAGCTCAGCCCAAAACTATGAAAGCCCAGTCAGGATCAGCAGAGGCACCTAGCCAACCACACCAGACTAGTGAGCAATAAACACGTATTATTGCGTCCCACTGAGGTTTTGTGATTGTTTATGGTGGAGCATTATTATGGCAATAGATCCATCCGTCGCTGATATACTCACCCAACGCACTGTTTCAAGAAACTGATTGTATTTGCAACCTAAGCAGCTTGCTCAATACCTGATATCTTTGGGTGATCTAAGACTTTGGAGAAGATAGCTTTACCTCTCAGAGCCTTGATTTCCTCAGCTATGAAATAAAATGATCAAACAGCGTCAGCTTCATGGTCAACTTCTGTGTCTCTATTCTTCGATTGATAATCTGATTGATTTTCAAGGTGATGACTTCTTGTAAATGTACCCTTAGATGCCTTCTGCAAAACCAGGTTTATAGTTCGATGTGGCTGGAACAGTCCTGAGCTATTGGGGGTGATTTTGTTTCTTTCCACTAACACTTACCTACAGAGAACTACCCCCACCCCGACGCCCGGCACCTCCCCCTGCAAAGTAGCAGAGGCAGCTTTAGTGGTGGTTAACCTTGCTACCCCCAAAGCCAAAAAGCCTTCTTCACAGCCCAGCCCTACAATTTAGGGTTGTGTAAACGTGGGGAGTCATGTCGGGTCTCACTGTCTTCATTAGGTAATTCTAGTACTTACCTCAGTGGTTTGCTTTAAAAAAGTGAATGAGCTCATCTGTTTAATGTAATACATATATTAAGAATTCAGAATGGTGCCTGGCACACCTAATATTATTACACTTTGGCTATTGGAATAATGATCCTTCCACTTCTTCTGCCTCAAAGATTTTGGTTAAAAACTAAAATTGTGTCTGAGTAGAAGTGGGCATTTTCCATAGGACAGCATTTAGAAGAGCGTGACCATGCTCAGTGGCCGGTTTCATCAGTAATGGGACTGCGAGCACACATAACTGTGTATACTAGCATTACCCATGTTGGGAGCAGCCCTGACAGATTCCAAAAGAACCAGTGTCAAATCTTGCCAGCGTCAAGGAGGCAGTCTGATGTAAGCCAAAAGAACAGGGAAACCAGAAGCCAGAAAATCTAGATTTCATTTCTGTTGTTTCTAATTATATATTTATTTCTAGTTTGTTATGTATTTCTGGTTACATCTCTCGCCAGTTCGCAGTGGACTCTGATGGGACTTTGGATGAGGCACTTCGCCTCTTTGAGCCTCAATGGCATCTTCTGTAGAAATGGAAACAGTTGAGCTATTGGAAAAGACCCCGTGGAGATACTGATCAGATACTCCAGACTGCTAGCCCTGTACCTCTCAGATTCGTGTCCTGGGAGCATTAGGGTGCGGGTAAAGATAGAGCTTCCATCAGGGAGTCCTCATGGCCTGTCTGCAGATTGGAGTCAGAGAATCTGCAATTCTATTAGGTTGTTGGGACGCATTCTGTTGCTTCCTTTCTCTGCTTGTTGGGAATCTGAATGGCATCTGCCTTTCTGTGTATGCCAGGGCCTCACGCGCATCCAGAGGGATGATGTGTGAGGAGGCACCTTGTGTATGATAGCAGGACTCCAGAAACACTCATCCTTCTTCTTGTTAAGTAAATACTGCTTCCGAACTCCCTGATCCTACCACACTTAGGTCCCGTAGAATCTTGATTCTCTACCTCTCAGCAACAGGGCTTCAAGATGTTTCTAAGGGAGGAGTTATAAGCTGAGGGATGTGTTCTCATGTTGCTGGCGGGGGTGGGGGAGGCTTGAGGGGGGTGCAAATGAAAAAGAGGCAAAAGGTAGCAGGCACCCCAGAAGAGCCTTTTTTCCCACTGGGTCTGTGCTTGGCCTCCTCCACGTACGCCATCTCTCTGGATGCTCACAGCCCTCATTTTATGTAAGAACAGCCTCTTGTTGGTGTTTGCCTCCAGTTTGCTTCGGGATACCTGGGCGCATCCTATTTCCCACTGGGCAACGGGGAAAGAGGACTGAACAACAAAATCCTGCTTTCGGGCCTGCGACGCTTCATCGAAGATTGCCAGCAGCCTGTGTTCACCCTGGTGAGAACCAGGCCTTTTCGACTGGGGGATGAAGCAATTAAAATAACTCCATAAAAATAGAGGCTCAGGCCCTTTATGGCTTAATTGCCATTAACAAAAGCAGATCAGAAATTAGAGGGGCTTGGATGCGGATGCTTCTTTTGCTTTTCTCTCTCTCTCTCTCCCTCTCTCCCTCTCCCCACCGCCCCTCCCCAGCCTTTAGCCATCAGCTTTCTTGTTCTCCTCGAGTCTCATCTTCGTCTTCAACTTGATTGCCCTCCTGGCATCTCGCTCTCTGTTTTCGGCTCTCCTCTTCCCTTTCTTTTTCGTCATCTGGCCCGAGGGTCCCTGGGCCTGCCTCACGCTCCACTCAGTCTCCTGGACCCCTCCCTTCCTCTCCACACCACCCCCCCCTCACTCTCGGAGCTCCCCACTGACTTTACGAGTCTCCTGGAAGGTCTGCAGTTTATTGAAGGGTGAGGGAGGGCGAGTCCACCCTCGGGTTGGGGAGGGGGTGGCGGTTTCCTCCGTGGGGTTCCCCAGTCATGGCAGAAGGGGCAGACAGCTTTCTGGCTCCCGTCTGTCGAATCCCAATCAGAAGGCCCTGTGCTGTTGTGGGTGTCTAAAAGCCACCTTTGGGCAAAAAGGATAATAAAAACGTTCAGTCAGACGTTCGAGGCAGCGTTCCAAACTGCTAGCTGCCAATTCTCCAGTTAAGAGAGGCCTGGCTCCAAGCCTCTCAGATTAACCCCTTTCCGTCCAGCTCTCCATGGAGATATCACTGCTACGATGGCTAGGACAGAGAAAAAGAGACGCAGAGGCAGAGACAGAGGGGGAGAGACAGAGGAAGACACACACACACACAGAAAGAGAGAGAGAGAGAGAGAGAGAGGAACATTGCAATGAAAGAGAACTTAGGGAAGAAACCAGATTTCAGTGTTGCAAAGTTTTATTCCATTTGGACAGCTTGTGCTTCAATAAATAAGATGTTGTGAAGAGAGGGTGGTCAATGTGTTTGAAAGAAAAACACTGAAGGGTGCGACTCAGCTTTCCCTGGCTTTTTAACAGCCATGAACGGCTTGATATTTTTGGCTTGGATATATATGTGAATGTGTGTGTGTGAGAGAGTGTTTTTTTCTTTTTAAAAATATGAGGTATTAGGCTCTCTCCCAAAGCACATTCAAGGGAGGCTGCCTGTGAGCCACACTCCTCTATTAGGGCAAAAAAGGAAAGTGAAAAAAAAAAAAAAAAGGGGGAAGGAAGGAAGGAGACTCCCTCCCTCATGACACACTCACCTACATCCTGGTGGCGTTGCTGCTCCTTATCCTCTGTCTAGCTCACTTTCTAGGTCTATCTACACAGGGTGCCTACATTCAGAACCCTCCGGTCTCGGCCAGTAGCTTATGCCATTGCAAAAACCTCAAACATGGTACAGTTAGTGGACCCAGGGCAAAAGAGACGGAACATGAGGCTGAAAGACAGACTCGGAACCCACAGAATTCTCAGTTTGCTTTGTCATCTGCCTAATGGCCTGAGTTTGAATCTTAGCTGCGCCTAACCCTGGCTTCGCTATTCATTTTACATTTTCTCACCGGTTAAATGAGAATTCGAGTAGAATCTGTTCAATAGAGTTGTGGCAAAGACAAAATGAAATAGTAATTTGCTAAACTCTTCAAAAGTACCCGAGGCAAATTAGTCTTGAATAATATCTGTTTTCGTTTGTAAATATTACCTGTTACTATCAATATTATCATCACAATTATTACCGTAAATGTGTCTGAGGCTCTTCACAGGCTGGTTGCTAGAGAACAGAGTAATGACGTCACACCAAGACCATCCCACATTGTTGTTTACCATCTTGGAAAGGCCACATTTAAGCCCAGTCAACCAGAATCCCTAGATTTTGCCAGATTCCCTAGATATCAGTGCTCAAAGAAGGAGCTGAGTAGCCTTTAAAACATTTTCTGCTTTCAGTGGATCAATATTCAGTCTGGTTATGGAGGAAACCTGTCAACTGAGATTTTGATGCAACTTTAATGAAATCAATGCTTAAGATAAACTTAGCGAATTAGTACCTATCTTGGCTGCAGTAGCTAAATTTTGGCCATCAAAAGAACCATATATTTGCACAAATAGCAGTCTTGATGACTTCCCACAGAAGAACACAACAAAATTAATAATTTGAGTTGAAGATATAGTGGTAACGAGGGATCTGTCTGTATTAAATTCAGTTATTCTAACATATTAACGTAGTCAGCAAAACAGCCTAGGCAGCAATATCTTAACCAGGTTTGTCTAAAGAATAAAAATATTAAAGATTTGCCTCCTATCTCATCCTTAGGTGATATGAATTTTAATCGAAATCTAATATATGATAATTCCTCTTTTATCCTTCACTAGCCCAGGATCCTCAGGCCATAACCGAGTTAACCGAGAGGGGTGTTTTGTTTCTCTGCTTGCTTCTAAGGCAATGTCCATTGTTTCTCTTAACTCTACTTTGTGTTCTCAGTTCAGCTGTTTTACAAGCAAAATCGCAATTCGATACAGACATCTTCACTCAGATGTTGGTCTTCCTGAGTTTCCATGTGGACGTGCACAGGACTTTTTAGTACACGTAGCACCTTACCCAATCAAATGATCCGTTATAAGACTGGGGGTACCTAACACCAATTCGAAAATAAAAAAAGATGTTTGCTGCAGAGGCTTCCAGTTTCATATCCTCACCAGCCTCTCTGGGAGCAGAATATTTTACCGAAAATGCAATTGTTTATGTTAAAGACTGCATTCCCCGGCCAGAAGCTAGGTTATCCCATATGATGAGAGCTTCACCAATTAGATGTAAGCATTTTTTCCCCCTTCAAATGCCGCGAGTGTATCCTGCATCTCTGTGTTCTCCTTCCTGATGTCTGGAATATGGGTGCAATGGCTGGATCTCCAGCACATGTCTAAAGAGTTCAGTGCATTCTGAGCATGAGTGTTCCCGTGATCTGTGACCGTATAATAAACTTGTCCAAACTCAGTAATGTGAAGTGACAGCTATTTTATAATGCTTGAGGATTCTGGGGCTCAGGAATTTAGACTGGAGCACAATGGGGATGGTTTGTTTCAGCTCTATGAGACTTCACGGTGTCTGGGACCTCAGCTGTAAAGGCTCAAATGACTGAACATTGGGGTGACCTGCAAGCTTCTTTAATCAAGTGTCCGGTGCACTAGGGTGATTTCAAGGTGAGGCTCGTCTGGAACAGTCAACCAGAACGCGCACTCACAGCCATTCTGAGTGCTCAAGCTTCTGACACTGTAGGAGTTGGATTCCAAGAGCAGATGTTCCAAAACAAAATGAAACAAACAAACAAAAACACAGGCAAAGGTGCATGATCTTTGCTGACCTAACTTTAGAAGTTATATAGCACCCTCTCTGCTCCATTTTCCTGCTTATAGTATGGCTCTTATTAAGGGAGGGAGGTGACTTTTCCCCACTTCTTTATCAGAGATTAATTAGCAATGTGGTAATTGGATCACCACGTAAGCATATATGGTAATTGGATCACCACACTGTGACTATCATTAGAAATTTAGATCTGCCACCAGGATTGAACAAAATGACAGGAATATGGCTCTCCGATAACTTTATGGTCACTATAACTGCTAATTCACATTTATTTCTGTTTTTTTGTTTTGTTTTGTTTTGTTTTTTTGTTTTGGTGTGTGTGAGAGAGATAGACATTTATCTTGCTTCAAATATTTCTATTTTGATCTTTTGTCATATGTAGTCAGATCAAATATTGACTGATACAGTGGTCTGTGACTTCAGATTTTGCCACATCAGTAGCTCATCCATGTACAAGGTTGGTTTAAACATCTACTCCTACTCAGTCAGCAGGAAAAACTCCACAGCAAATCCATTGCAGTCATTAGACGAATAGCATTCTCTTTTGCTTCATTTACTCAATTTCTTTTTTATTTCTGCTATTTATCTTAGTGGAGAGCAGTAACCTCTGTGCTGAAATGGCCTGGTGGTATTTCCCATCCAGTGGTGTTGCTGATGGTGTACCAGCACGTTCTGATCCCATTTTTGGAGCTGAAACAATCTAAACTTGTATAGAAAAAGCCTTCATGGGTTTTTGTTGGCATAGGAGAAGTCTAATTACACACATTCAAATACACAAGAGAGGAATGGAAGGTTTTTCCCCATTGACTTGGAAAAGTTGGTGGTTTTGACCTGCAGTACTTGAATGAGAGATCCAGGCTAATTATGGGATTGCATGTTTAAAACAGTTATTTCTTTACGGAATACTCATAGCACATTTGTATGGTTAATTTTCTTTTGGATCTGTGATTTTCAGTGGCTTTCTACACAGAACTCTTTCAATTTAAGAGGCACATTAGATTTATTTATCAGGAAGAGCCTCATTAATTATATGCCTGTGTTCTAGACGCATATTTTATTGCTTAGTTTGTTTTATCTGTTTTATTCTCTGCTCATAAAGATAATCCAGTTCTGCATTTGAATCACTTCTACTACTTTATCTTCCTTATGGATTCCGTGAGGTCTGGCATCTGCTTTGTTTCACTAACTCCTAGTATTTTGCATAGTAAGTGTAGATAAAAGACACTTGATACAAATGAATGAACTACTAGGTCTTGCTATTATTTTTATATCTCTTCTTTTTTAAACTTATTTTTGTAGTAGATATCTAGCCCACTCTTGCTAAAGCACGGTTACATACATTACCTCATTATTTTCACAAAGGGACAAGCATCATTGACATAGTCTACCTATGGAGATCCAGGATGATTCTGATACATTTGATATTCTGATATCTTTGTCTTTGATTATGAGAGCTAAGTAGGAAAATCCTTCTAACCCTAATTATGTTCCTGGTACAGCTACAGGACAAAAAGTGGATCCTTTTTGGTCCCAGGAGTGGCAGAGGTAGGGTGAGGCATCATAATTAGAGCTTTGGAACACCAAAAGCTTTAGGCTCACAGGGGATTAGCAAAAGTGAGGTGCACACCTCTGTTTGGCAAGGACTAGCAGGAAGTACATGATGGTTTAAAGACACCAACTGAATCCAGCAGGTTTTTCCAATGAGGGAATAAATAGAAAGTGTGGATGAAAGAACAACAAGAAAATTAACATGCGATTTAGTGTAACTCACGTGTAATTTGGGTTCTCTTCATCACTGCCGTGTCAGACACTTCTCACGCACCCCTGAGCAGCTTACGATGAATATTGATGGAAACCTCAAGAGGTCAAAAGCAGGAGGTGAGCGCTAGTGCTGTAAGATTGCCTTTGTTCATGCAGCAGTTTTCAAATCGAAAATTCTTTTTGGAAGCCATCCTCATATCCAAATAGATATGTAATTGTTTGATGGTGTAATAATATGACTACATTTTTATTTACAAATACCAGGCTTATGCAGATAGATTCCAGATAGCCCCAACCATAATGTCGTTGTGTTAATTAAGTAACATGCATTCTTTAATATATAACAAACATGAAACCAATTCCAAGTGAAGATATCGATCTATATTTATCTATATAGACAGGTGTAAATAGATAGATAGATATTGATATAGTTATGTGTTTTATTTATTTTTTAAATGTTTTTTAACATTTATTTTTATTTTTGAGAGACATAGAGACAGAGTATGAGCAGGGGAAGGGTAGAGAGAGAGGGAGATACAGAATCCGAAGCAGGCTCCAGGCTCTGAGCCATCAGCACAGAGCCCAACGCGGGGCTCAAACTCACAGATCGCGAGATCATGACCTGAGCCGAAGTCGGCCGCTTAACCGACTGAACCACCCAGGCGCCCCTTAGATATGTGTTTTAAAGTTTATTTTAAGAGAGAGAAAGAGGAGGGAAGGGAGAGAAAGAAAGAGAATCCCAAGCAGGCTCTGCACAGAGCCCAATGCGGGACTCGAACTCACAAACTGCAAGATCATGACTTGAGTCTGAACAGAACGTTGGCTGCCTAACCAACTGAGCCACCCAAGCATCTCATCTATATATACAGGTAACTTTAATTATATAGATAGATACAGATTTAGAGATAAAGATAGATATATCTATATCTTTCTAGATATCTAGATATCTATATACATCTGTTTCTCTCTATATGTTTCTTTATCTATCTAGATAGAGAGATAGATAGATAGTTCGGTGCAGTCAGTGCCCCTGGTGAGAAGTCTATGGAGAATTGTCTCCCAGTACAAGCCAATGACATTCTTGTTAATAAGTAGATAGTTTATCATTCTGCAAATTGATTCTTTCAGTAGGCAGATAAGCATCCAAAGGAGTGCCCTGAGAAATGCTACAGTTCTTTTAAGCTCTAATATGCATTTTAGCAAACTAATGTAAGGAGGAAAAGTTGCTATACTTCCAAAGATATCATTTAACTTGGAGAAGAGGCAGATTTTATTATTTCCAATGATTACTTAGGTAAGGGTTTACTTCTCCCATTTCTTTCTCTCTATAAAATAATGGACCAAGAGCTGCAACTCTAACACATTGGACCATAAAGAAATTGGCAGACAAAAGCGTAGGATAATGAGGAGCCGTGTTTTGGAATAAGACAAAATGGGCTTAAATTAAAACTCAGATTCTTAGTGGATGCCAGTTAACTAAAGCTTGCTAATCCTCAGGTTCGCCATCCTTAATATAAAGGTGACATCTGACTACTTTATAGGATTATATGAATAGTGTATGGAAAATGTTTATCGGGGCGCCTGGGTGGCTCAGTGTGTCAAGTGTCCAACTTCGACTCAGGTCGTGATCTCACGGTTTGTGAGTTCGAGCCCCACATGGGGCTCTAGGCTGTCAGTGCAGAGACCGTTTCAGATCCTCTGTCCCTCTCTCTTTCTGCCTCTCCCTATTCATGTGTGTGCACTCTCTCCCTCTGTCTCTCTCTCTCTCTCTGAGAAATAAATAAACATTAAAAAATGTTTATCAAAGCGTACGACATCTAGTGCTCAGCAGATGGTGGAATAAAGGGAACTACACAAAAAATTTAATTTCTTTGCAGAGCCGATGGGAGGTGCTCTCATCAATCTGCGTTGCATAATGAGGCCAAGGAAACAGAGTCATGAAGAGGTTAAAGGGATAGTCTGATGTTGAGTTGGAGTATAAGTTTTTGCAACTACCTGGGTCTGCTTTGACCACATGTACACCTTATTCGGTTTTCCTTGATAAATGATTTTTATAACAAGGGCTGTTATGTGGCTCCAAGTTCATACCCAGTAGTATCCCCACCAATGTGGGGGAGCAACTCAGAAAAACCAGTGGGGAACCTGTGAGCACGAGCCGGCACAACAGGATGCTAAATCAATCAAAGAGTTAATGGTAGTCAGTTCTAATTAACCAGATTTTAAAGACTTTTTCTTTAAAAAAAAAATGTTCAAAGTGTGACGGCTTGAGGTTGGCAATTAAAAGCTGTTGAGTTGTAGGTACCTCAAGGTAAGCTCTATTTTCACTTGTCTCAAAAACTAAAAAAAAGAAAGAATCCAATTTTTTCTCAAACGGTTCCTATTTTCTTTTCTCTGCTTTGACTCTGAGCTGCCAGTGTATATGCTTTTGAATGGACCGTGTTTGTTTTATTTTAAGTAATGCCGCAGTTGATTGAAACTGTGGGCAGCCACACTCCATCCCTAGCAAGTTTTATCCTATTCCCTATGTTAATATTTTTGTAGTTATGGGTGTGTATTTTTTTTCTTTATGTGCGTACCATGGTGTTAGTGATGGAAGAGGAGGAGGAGTGTGTGTGTGTGTGTGTGTGTGTGTGCGCGCGCGTGTGCGTGTGCGAGTGCGTGCGCGTGCATGTGCGCTGTAACTGTCCACCTTCTGCTAGTTGAGACTTTAGTTATGCAGGGCAGGAGGATTTTGGCACACTTTCTTCTAAAGAAAACACAGCGTGATCTGAGGAGTGCCTACCTCTTACAAGGCCTCGATTGTGTGAAAATGCCAAAAGAGAAACAAATACAGGTTAATTGCGTCGGATGCTTGGTGACTAGTTCACAAATCTTTTATTTGTTTGGAGAAGTCCTGCCGTAGCACTAAATTTTGTGTGCGTTCAGGGAGATTTGGGCGCAACTTACAGTAGGACCTAGAAGCCAGTGTAATTACCTGGGCTCCTGTCACACTAATAAACTAATAGAGGCTTTAAATAAAATCAGGAAAGACCAAAGATTTGAGAAACTTGAAGAATGAGACTCAATGTTGACTCCTGTTAAATTTTCTTTCTCCATGTGTTTGAGAGGCCAGAGACCCCATGGAAAATCGATTATTTATTTCAAATTTAAAAGAACCCACAACTTTTAAATCTCTGCTTAGGATAATCCTGGGGTTCTGGAGTCAGTGTTCTACTCTTCTGTTTTATTCTAGTTACGTGGGAGCTGCAAAGATATCTTTCCTGACAAGAGAAATCTCCAAGTATCATGTCCCTGTCCACTTTGAGATAACCATGGGCATTTTATGATATTGCCTATAATCCAAGAAAGCACATAAAAATCTAAGAAAAGTTAAAAGCTCTGAGTGACTACTGAAAAGAGTCTTTCGATAATGGAAAGACTTGACTTGGTGGGCATTTTCATTTAGGAAGGACAAGGTACATTTCTCATCTGATAAAATCAGCCTCTTGTATTTGGGATATATTTAAAAGTTTTAGCGTACCACATATAGAACTATGTAGTGTCTACCTATGGTTATTGAACCATATCTAGACTGCAAGGAAGGCCTTCAAGAAATTATGGTGCAGCCCAGGTAAAGGCTGGGTAAAAGATTCACTATGTGAAGGAGTGCATTTCTCCCAGTAGATCCAAACACTAACTTTGGATTGCTCCTCTGACTTGCGCTGTGCATGTCACTAGTAACCAAATTTGGTTACTAATCCCCAATATGAGTAATTTGTTCTACATAGAATATAATGAGTATATTTAGAATGAGATGCATTAAACCACTTGTGGTAACATAACTGAGAATGGGACTGGATAATACTTTTGTCTTTCTTCAATTTCCTTTTTATTTTATTTAAATGTTTATTCATTTTTGAGAGAGAGTGTGAACGGTGAGGGGTAGTGGTGGTGGCATGCACAGGGGATCCGAAGTGGACTCTGCACTGACAGCAGTGAGCCCAACGTGGAGCTTGAACTCCCGAAGTACAAGATCATGACCTGAGCTGACGTTGGATGCTCCACCAACTGGGCCACCCAGGCACCCCTCAGTTTCCTTTTTAATCATAGAGTAATTTATCTGATCACCTATTCATTCAATAACATGCAAGCGTTCTGTGTGTTCCAGGCAATGTGCTGTGTATTGGGAGTAAAAATAAGCTTAGGTTGGAGTCCTCTTTCCTCAAAAACTTGCTGGTTAATAGGAGACTCTGAGATACAAATAAATTAATTGAAGCACAATGCTAAAAATGATATAAATGAGTTACATGTTCAATATATGATATGAATCCAGAGAACTATTTCATTCCAACCATGGTGGAGATGGGAAATCTCACAATAGGTATGGCACCGGGTTGGATTTTGAATTACAAGTAAGAGTTTGCCAGAGGAAGAATGGAGGGAATATATTGAAAAGACATACGAAGTAGGCACACTTCAGTAAAATAGGCACTCTCTTCGCTGCAAAATGCTCTGAACAGAATCACAGAATAGATTAGATTTAAATAACTACTATTATGTAGCTATAATTTGAGGCAGCTATTTCCTTTTTGGCGGCCCCTTCTTTTGGAACAACGTATTCTTGAAGATTACATATTTCCGGGTCTTTTTTTTTGGTCCCGAAAAATTGTGTGACTATGCTTTATTTGAATTTTGTGCCCTTCATACCCACCACTGTGTACATAGTTATAGTAACTGCTAAGAAAAAAATCTGTTCAATAAAGACGTGAAATAATAAATATTATGGACCTCAAAGATTCTATGGAGGAGGGGCTTAGGAACAGCAAACTGGAGGTATGGCTGAGAAGTGGTCTTAAAGCTTTTTGCTTAGCGAGTATGCTAGTTTTACATGGATTGTGGCTTTGGGGAATTGGCCTTAAGGATCTAAGGCTCTTGTCCAGCCACACTTTGGCCTTGCCACTAGAATGAACAAAAGACTGAGTTAATAAATAGACATAAGTTACTTTGTGTTTTTGAAATACAGAATCTAGAATCAGCCTTCTCAAAGTGTAAGAACTGCAAAATAACGGAAAAGTTTTCATCAATGCCCAATAAATAAGTAAAAATCTAATCGTAAAATGGCAAATTGTAAATGCTGCCCTTTTCCACTTAGTATGAAACTTTCTGAAGCTCTTCGCTTAATCCCTCACTCAGTGACGGTGCATGAGACGAATCAAATGTTCTTGTCATTGAACAGGGCAGAGAGGGGCTGAGCCATCTAGCCAAATTAACCAATCTGCAGTATACTCGGAGTCTCGATTTTTGCCAAAGTTGTAAGTGAAAATATCCAGGATAAAAGCCATATATAGAAAAGAAGTTTTTCATCCACATTTCATGTAATACCATAGATCACCAAAGCAAAAAGAATTTTAAAATCTAATTTGCTTTACACAAGGGATTGGGAAGCCTGGCAGGATTTTGGGTTCTTTGAGTATCTTGAGTTATTTCTCAAATATTTTGGGTTCAATAAAATCTAAAATGCATTTTGCCCTGAGCACTTTCCCCCTTAATTTTGAAACCCATGTGTAATCTAAAGGAAATGTAATCCATATGTTTCTGATTCATTTACACTTAACTCATCAAAATATTTTTCTAGGAGCTATTTGATGTTGAAGAAGCATTTCGAGACTTTTTAATAAGCTTTTTAAAACCTCCCCCTCCCCACTCCTTTAAAACAGAAGGCCATGTTTTGCCAAGGAGAAATAAGCCCCAATACCAAAATATTTGGGTTCAGTTCCAAACTCTGAACCACAGAATTTAAGATACGTTCTCAACTTATCCAGTTTGTTCTTGTATCCCATTTTCTGGGGGCCAGTTCAGCATGTAAAATTCAGTAGAGTTGCCTAAGATGAAACGGTACTGCTGTGACTTTACCACAAGATCAAGAGGAAGGATTAAAACCATGAGCTCACAGGGTTGTGATGTTAATACAAAAAAATTAAAGATGACCTCATATGGGCCACGGCTTCAGTTCCAGGGAGGGATGAAGAGTTGAGGGAAGTAAACGGTTTTGTTTAGAATCATAGTCAAGATCACCTAACTGCCATATTTTGTCTTGTTTCAGAAGCTTGGCCCCATAGAAGTGAAAGTACTCAGTGACTTTCTCCAACTTTCTCCAATATAAACTAAAATTTCCAAATGAGCTTATCTTTGCCACAAATCGGCTCACCCCCCAGATTCCCCACCGCCATTCTTAACTGCAATGCTTGACAGTCGAGTTTCAAAGCTTCCTATTCTATGCCGACCAGGGTTCTGGCCCAAGATGCTCTCTGCCTTATTGCCTTACTGACACTTGCTGGTCTCCAACACAAACTATGACATCAAGATAATCGACGCTTTGTACCATTCCTTAAGCAGACCTTGACTTTGCTGTTTGTTCATGCCCTACTGGTTGTCTCTAATTCCACTGTATTCATATATGGAAGCTTTCTCTGATCACTGGGTGGAAGTGGTGATTCCTCTAAGTGTATTCTTGTAGATCGCAGTTTCTCAGCTGTGGCGATGTCTTAACTACTGACATTTTAGATGCGATCATTCTTTTTTTTTTTTTTAAGTCTGGGCACCTTAGCTATTAGTACTGTGCATTTTACAGTTTAGCATCCCTGCCCTCTACCCACCAGATGTCAACAGCACTCTCTTGGTCATGGCATTGGAAAATGTCTCCAGATTTGCTAAGTGTCCCAGGGATGGTGAACACAGCTGATGATTGTTGCTGCTATTCCCATGGGAGATCATAGTTTACTTTACTTGTATACGTATAGATTGCTGTATATCATAAGCTTCCTAAAGGCAGAGCATCGTGCTCAATTTGTACCCAGAATAGTGCATTCTTTGGTGATTTGTATAATTTTGATTTTGTATATTCACTAAGTATCTGTTGAATAAAAGTGCCAGGGGAAAAAAATAGCATAACCTAATTACATGTTCTAACACTTCCAGACCCAACAGCAACTAAATTCTGCTGGAAATATCTAGGGTGTGCCCTTTCTTCTCTCTAATCCTTGACTTTGCAGACTCTTTATCTTAAACTATTTCAGGCCTTGTAACAACTACTACCTGGCCTTCTTTTTTCCCTATCTCTTCTGCTCTAAGGGAAAGAGAAATGTAAAATGTATCTCCCTGTCCTCTGGGAAGTTGAAATATAAATGGTTTGGAGAGAGCTATGACCATATGTAACTGAAGGTGTAAGAGTAAGATAGATGATAGCAGAGTTGAAGGATTTAGCAAAATAAAATGCAAGTTGGCCAGTTAAGTTTTAATTTCAGATTAAAAAAAAAAAAACGCTTTTATTGATATAAGTATTTCCCACGCAATATTTAGGACAAACTTAGGCTAAAATTATTTGTTGTTTATCTGAAATTCAAATTTAACTGGGTATTGGGGTGCCTGGGTGGCTCAGAGACTTTTGATTTCAGCTCAGGTTATGATCTCACAGTTGTGAGATCGAGTCCCAAATTAGGCTCTGTGCTGGGTGTAGAGCCTGCTTAAGATTCTCTCCCTTGCTCTCTGCCCCTCCCCCAAGCATATGCACTCGCTCTCTCTCTCAAAATAAATAAATAGATAAATTTTTAAATTAACTATATTTTTTGAGAGAGAGAGAGAGAGCGAGCGAGCAGAGGACACAGAGAGAATCCCAAGTAGGCTCCACACTTAGGATGGAGCCGAATGCGGGGGCTCAATCTCATGACCATGAAATCATGACCTGAGCCTAAATCAAGAGTCAGATGCTTAACCGACTCTCTGAGCCACCCAGGCACCCCAACTGAGTATGAGTCCTAACTATCAACATAGAATTTCCAAGATGGACAGAAATAAGGACATTATAGTAGAGGGACAGGAAAAGTTGTGGTTTGCTTGTAGAAATTAGAGATAGGTCAGATTTTAGAGAAGGGTATCTATTAGGAAATAACACAAATATGATTTCTTGGAGATGGCGAAGCAAGGTAACAAAGATGCTTGAAAGCCATGTGGATAACCTTGTAGTTGAAGGAGAAAAACTTAGGTGCCCACTGAAAAGTGCCTTTTCTCACCTCTTATTCACTCATTGTTTCTCTTGTTCTCTTTTCCCCACACGAACTGCTCTCCCACAGCCCCTAGACACCTTGTCCACATCTGCATGAAATATACTGGCAGTCGCTTGTTACCTATCTGTTTTCCTCTCTTGATTAGCTCTCTGTCATCGCTATTACTACCTTCTACCTTGTCCATTATTGAGTTTCCTGACCTTAGAAGCTGAAAGGAGTGCTCTTTTTGCCCACTTCAAAGGTTGTTTCTAGTCTATAATCCATTGGTAAAGCCTGAACTTCTAAGCCTGATCTCGAAGATACTGATCAGTCGGTTTCCTCTGGTTTAACCAACTCGTTCTCCCAATAACCTCCAACATCCCTCTTCTTCCATAATCAAGCATGTCTTTCTACTCCCTGCCTGCTCTCCTGTTGCTTTGCTCCACGTTTTCTCCCTGTTAGACATCGCTTTCTGTCCCTCTCCATTAGGCCCCGATCCCTACGTCCTTCAGAAATCAGCTCCAGCTTCACCAAGAACTTTGGTGATGATCAGAGATGCACCAATGCTCGTAGCAACTCTATTCAGTTTGAAGTAATACATTGACTGTGTGCTTATATTCTATCTTAACATTTCTTCCTTGTGTCATGGCTATAATTTTTATCTTTCTAACTAAACTATAGTATTCTTAACCACAAAGAGAACTCACAAGAAAATTGTGGAATTGATGGAAGGCACCATGCTTCTGGGCATAAGGCAAGTGATCAAGAAGTACTTTTTGGGGTTTAATTGAATTAGCATTCAGAGAAAACAATTTTAGGAAATAGTATATAATTCATATCAAATGTTTGAGAGTTTCTTGTGGAAATTTGGAGGAAACCCTGTTTCAAAGATTAACCCTTCTTACTTAGAGTTTTCCTGAAACTCAAAGCATGAAAAACTTCCGAATATTTTTATGAGATATGATATTTAAGGCTGCCCTAGGTTTGATTACCTCTAATGTAAGCAACTAAAATGATGATCACAATTAATTACAGTCTCGAGCACCAACTAATATTCTGGACATTGTGTTCAAGCAGTTTTAAATGTGTAATCTCATTTAATCCATACATTTGATACATATTATAAATTTCCCTTTTTCTTCTAAATAAGAACAGTTAGGATAAAGAAAGTGGAATAAGTTGGCCAAAGGCACACAGCCGAGAAATGACTGCACTGAGATTAAAACTCCGGTTGGTCTGATTCCAAAACCTATGTTTTTTATCACCCTGCCCTTTTCTCTTTCCTAGGACAGAGGCATAAGGGAAGGCAGATAGCACCTCTAACTCCTGTGTATAATTTTCTGGAAGGCCAGTGGGGGAATCATGAAGACATGCTGAGCTCCAGAGTTTTCCCATAAGAACTTCTCATCAGTACTTTTCTATAAATCCAGCCTTGACATCTTTTATCTTCTACTGTTTTTCAAAAACGTTCTGATGTGAGACAAATGGATTCCCTTTATTTTCACTTTGTCCTCACTGCTTTTGTTGTTTTTCCTACGTGCTTTTCTCTTGCCTACAACCATCGCAATACCTTACTAACTGTTCTGGTCACCCTCAATCTCTCCCTATTCAGTACTTAAGCATATTCTATTCAAGAATTATCACGGAGGTGACTGGGTGGCTCAGTTGGTTAAGCATCCAACTCTTGATTTTGGCTCAGGTCATGATCTCACGGTTCGTTGGTTTGAGCCCAATGTCAGGCTCTGTGCTGACAATGCAGAACATGCTTGGGATTCTCTCTCTTTCTCTCCCCCTCTCTCTGCCCCTCCTTCATTCATTCTCTCTCTCTCTCTCTCTCTCTCTCTTTCTCTAATAAATAAATAATAAATAAATAAATAAATAAATGAAGTGGAAAAAAAAGAATTATCACATAAAGGATGATTTTCAGAATGGCATTCTGTTGTTAAACAAACAAAAACAAACAATGTCATCCAATGACAACTGGCCCCAAACCAAGATCTAATATCAGATATCTCTGGGGTTTTGCATACGCCATCTGTTGTTGGGATGTGTCTTGCGGGGACGTGACTATTATTTGATTATGTTCATTTTAGTTTCCCAGGGAATTCAATACATTGCCTGCATTTAGTAGATACTCAATAAACACGTACCAAGTAGACAAGAACGAGGTTGAAAATCTAGGATCGATTTTGAGATTGGTGACTAACCCGTGGCTCTTCAGATTACTGGTGATAAAAGCCTGTGGTGCAATTAGGAAAGAAGGTATTCATCAAGATCATTCTTAATTTTTCTGATTGTTCTCAAAGGAATCTATTTGAGAGTCAGGAAGATTCTTAGAGCTTCAAGATAATTTGACAATTCTTTACAAAACCTGGTAAAAATGACAAATCAATCTTTAACTATCACACAACTGTCTTCATCTGCCCTCACTCTCTGTTTATGGTCTTCCCACAACTGTAATAATCATCTCTGGGTGATGGGGGAAAAAAATAAACTTGAAAAAGAAAGTCACTGAACTTTTGGAAATACCCAGTTTTTAATGAAATTTGAAGGAGAAAATATCGATTAAGGGCTTGGCAATTTCATGGAAGAAAGATAATTGTACTGACATGTTTACTCATGCAGGAAATAAGGATATTCAATGGTAAAATACAATTCTTCTGTGATCATAAGCATCAGCATTTGGTATTCCATTTAGCTCTAAAATAAAATTCAAATTTTGCAACACTTCATTTAAGCAGAATATTAATCCCCTGAGACTGGAAAGGAGAGCCAGTGTGAGCAAAGCTTTACAGGGTGGATCAAGTTAAAAACACACATACACCCATATATGTACACACACCTATGTGTGCACATGTGGATGGAAACAGCTGTGAATGGCTACAGAAGTCCCCAGCTCTGTGCCTGTAAGTTTATCTATATTTTGGCCACTGATCTACTTGCTCAATTTAGTGCAGGGCACATCGTGATGAATAATTATTTAATCAAATAATTGCTCCATGCCTCCAACACCACTCCTTTAAGAATTGAGCTGGAAAAAAGACCAGCAAATATGTAAATTGGAACTGATTAGGGGATTAAGTTTCACTAAAAAAAAAAAAAAATTAAAAATTGGAATAAAAACAGCCTGCAAATCCCTCTAAGCCAAGTCCCGTCTCTGAATTACAACACCAGCGCCTGTCGGCTGTGATAATTTCACTTCATTAAGTTCCAGATATAAATAGAGAGCCTTTTTTTCCATCCACCACTTTAAATAAGCATGGGACTGAAAACACAGGGGGTATTGATCCACTCAGCTGTTTGTTATTGGGTCTTTGGTCTTGCTTCATTGTTGCATTAGAAACTTTCAAACACCTATATCATGGAGCCAGGGACAATTCACCTCTGTAGAAACCATTTTAAAGCTATTGTTTCCACTGCCAAAAAATATTCGAAGAATAAAATTAATCAAGCATGCTATATACTGAAATGTGAAACAGACGTGTATGTACACTGTATGTGAAGAATGCAGAGAAATTAATAAGCAAACTTCATTAAATACCACTGCTTTGGGCACTAATACCAGCTTGCTTTATACAGTAAGGTAATATAAAACACGATATTTTTACTGGATGTTTAAAGGTTCATATTTTCCCCTAAGTCAGAGGCTTCCATGTATAGATTTTTTAGACAATGTATAATCCAGTTCCTTCAAATTAACTATATTTTTGTCACTCAAACTTCTGAAAAATAGACATATTACATTAAATTCTACTAATTCTAATCTTAGAAATAACGTTTATGACAAAAAGAAAACTGTTGAATTAAGAGAATAATAAAAAGCTTACTACTTATAGCTTAAGGCCAGAATCACCAAATTTTTTCTGTAAACAGGCAAAATCAGAGATATTATGTTAATACTTCTATAACCATTTAAAATGTAACCCTTTAAGAAAGTAAAAGCTATTCTTAGCTTGTAGGCCTTTCAAAAACAGGTGTTACCCTGGGTTTGGCCAGAGGGCCGCAGTTTGCCCACCGCTGGCTTAACATCTACAGAATAGTGGTGATTTACCATTTCACATTCTGCTTATCATTTTTATCTTGGTTCATATCTGCCCACTGACAAATACAGACATTTAATGGGTTTTTGTTTTTTTTAATTAAAAAAATTTTTAATGTTTCTTTATTTTTGAGAGACAGAGAGAGAGAGACAGAGTGTGAGCAGCGGAGGAAAAGAAAGAGAGGAAGACAGAATCTGAAGCAGGCTCCCGGCTCTGAGCTGTCAGCACAGAGCCTAATGCAGGGCTCAGACCCATGAGCGCTGAGATCACGACCTGAGCCGAAGTCAGATGCTTAACCGACTGAGCCACTCAGGCGCCCTACTGGGTTCTACATTTAACCTTTGATCTCCAAAAACTCACGTTTAAAAATACTTTAAGTCTGGAGGGAAATGACTTTACAAGGTCTTTACTTAATTTCAATGGGCATTTGTTCATATAATAAAACACTTGGCACCTCTTGGTACTAACAGACATGATAGGTCTGGGGGTGGGGGGGTTGGCGAAAACCAAAGAGTGAACCAAACAGGCTGTGGGTCAGCACCAAAGAGCAGAGTCTGAGCTGCGGGGTGGACGTCCGGAGAATGCTCAGGGTCTGGTATGGCTTGGGCTTCATATAAATCATTTGGTTCTATATATATATATAGAATATATAGTATATATGTATATGTATATATACATATATATAGATCTATATATGTATATATATATATGTATATATATATATACACACACACACACACACACACATATATTTTTTGTTTGTTTGTTTGTTTACTTTATTAACATTGATTTAGAAACCACTTTCAAGAGGCCAACGCCCAAGGACTAGGTGATTCAGGAAATTGTTTGGGAGATCTGTGACATATTTAGTTTTGGTTTATATTGGTCCAAATGCTCTTATTTCCCAAGAACTGCATGAGCTTAATAGAAACCAATGATTACTCTGACTTTAGGTCATATTCCTATTACGAATGCCTGGCTAGCTGAGAGGGGGAGACAACTCTTGAGCAGACTTTTATCCTCTTTAGGTTTCAACTTCATTAGATGAAGGACAGTGTCAGCTTTGTTCTAAATTACCTGCATTCAAGAGATCAAGAAAGAAAGGTCACATTAAGATGTGAAAACATAGCTCACACAAGGCAACTGTGGAATATATACTTTAGGAGTCTAAGAGAGTGATCCTACCAAAGGAAGCCAAGAAGTCTGGAGCTATAGCTTCCTACTTCTGAACCAGGGACTCCCAGAGAGCTATGCCATTATGGCAGGGCCTTTGAGAGTTTGTATGGGTTCAAAGCACTGTTTGTAAATTGGGTGAATTATACACATATGCCTTCTCTTTTTTTAAGGTATGTGTATGCTTATTGTTGTGATTGTTAGGATACAAGTTATATCAAAGCATTATCTAATTATAAGAATAATAGCTAATATGTGGTGAGTGCTTACTGTCCACCAGACACTATTGAAAATGTTTTATAGATACTAGTATCCTCGGGAGATCAACACTGTTATCATCATTCCCAGTGAAAAGGGAGGAAATGGAGATATAGGAAAGTTACATAATGTGATGAATGTCACGCCGTCAGTAAGTGATGGTGGCAGGATTGAAGCCCTGACTCTATAGCTCCTTCTCTTAACCCCTAGGCTTCAGATCATGTGCACTGTCTCTCCAACTAGAAGAGAATCTACAACTCCTGTCCTGTGAGGATCTGGGGAAATTTTGCTGTTAAAATGAGGTCCCCACATTTCCACGGTTAAGGGATAAAGCTCAGTAAAGGAGAGCAGGGAATGGGATATACATCAATGTTTGCATCGAATTTTTCCGAAAGGAGAGTCCTATTCATGGATGGGAGAATGCTGTCTTTTCGAGACGGTTAGGTACATTGCAGAAGGAGAGAGGCGTGAGAGCTTTGGCTCACTTGGCTGTAAGAAATTCCATTCAGATATTTAAGTGGTTTGTAAATAGCTTTGCCATATGCCTTGCCTTTGGCTCTAGAACATCTTGAGGTCTCTTCTCAGTGATTACTTACTTCCACACTATAGCGATATAGTCCTCACACACACATAGGCTCACACACCATTTTCTTATTGTTTTATATATATTTCTCTTATGTTTTTTGAACCTTCTTTCCAGAGGCTGATAATCTTTGGATCCATTGATGGATATACATTTTTGGATTTGGAAAAATGGGTAATCAGACTCTGGAATTTATCCATCAGATCCTGAGGCTCTGGCAACCTCTAGGTCAACACTGACTGATATAAATATAATGCAAGCCACATACGTGATTTCAAATGTTCTAGGAGCCATATTTAAAAAGTAAAAGGAGGGGTACCTGGGTGGCTCACTTGATTGTCTGACTCCTGGTTCAGCTCAAGTCATGATCTCACAGTTCATGAGTTTGAGCCCTGCATTGGCCTCTGCACTGACAGTGCAGAGCCTGCTTGGGATTCTCTCTCTCTCCCTCTCTGCCCCTCCCACACACACTCTCAAAATAAATAAATAAACTTAAAAAAAGCCAAATTAATTTTAGTAATATATTTTATTTTGTTTAATATATTTGAAACATTATTTCAACATGTAATTAATATAAAAATTAATGAGATTTTTCTTTTTTTGTGCTAAGGCTTCAAAATATAGTGTGTATTTTACTCTTGCATCTCAATTTAGATGCTAAATTTCTGTGGGAACATTTGATCTGCATTTATGTTCCATAAAGCATACTGTGGAAAAACATAACCACATACCTCAGCTGTTCTAAGCATAAATGTTTTCCAATAACTGAATCAAGTATTAGGCATTAAGTAAAAAATAATTCAAATTGTATAAAATTTAAAATTCAGTTCACTCATCACATTGGATGTATTTGAATTTTAACCTCTCACTATGCGTGTGAATCACTTATAAAGCTTATTGAGCATACAGTTAGGTTAGTAAGTAGTAATGAAGAAAACAGCCGATGTGTGTTAAGCACTTCCTCTACCAGATAGTATTCGAAATATTTTCACTTTAATGGTTATCAGTATTATCATTTTACAGATAAGAAGAATGAGGCACAAGAGAGGTTAGACAGTTTCCCATGGCTGTGTAACTAAGACGTAAGAGAGTCCTTCTGGAGCTTTTCATCTTAAAAACTCTACTATGTATAGTACAGTGTCACACTATATACAGTAACCCACGGAGCTGCTAATTTACTGTGTCCTGAGTCAGGCTATGAGGTCTATATTTTCTAAAAGATCCATTGTAATTGTGATGTGCACTGTGTGACATCACCGTTAACTTTCTTCAAAACCCAACAGTGGAGGTGCGCCTGGGTGGCTCAGTCAGTTGAGCATCAGATTCTTGATTGCAGCTCAGGTCATGATCCTAGGGTTGTGGATTTGAGCCCTGCATTGGGCTCAGTGCTCGGTGTGGAGCCTGCTTAAGATTCACTCTCTCTCCTTTTGCCCCTCTCACTTCCTCATACTCTCTCTCTAAAATGAAGTTCAATTAAAACTTAAAAAAACAAAAACTAGAGAATAAATATTGATTTAATTTAAATAACCTATCTTTCTAAAACCTTTTTTGAGAATTCAAACATGATCACTGAAACCAAAATCCTTTGTACATCCCTGTATCTTTGGTGAAATAACATTGCATACTCCATGTATGGTCGTCATTGTTGTATTAGATGAAGTTTTCTAATGATTCTTAAAAGGACTAACTAAATCTTGAATCAGCCATAATCAAGAATTTCAAACTTTTAAAAATATAGTGCTTCTTGGAGATTTTGCAAATACTATCTAGAGGGCAATTGAGTTATGTGATTAACGGGTGGGACGGAGGAAAAAAAAAAAACCCAAGAAATACAATATTAAATACCACTGCCTTCAACCTCTCTATGGCTACAATAATGCATTGCAAAGTCTTGTGTTTTAAGAATTTCTCGACATGCTGGCCTTGAGAAATTCTGCTAGGTTTGCTTAAAACCGAGATCTGTGAATTAAGAACACAACTTTCATTTATTCAGCAACAATTGGAAAGTGTGCATGTTTCCATGGAGACGAGTAAGCCATTTCCTTTCCCACATTGTGAGCACAGGCCCTTCTACCAAGTATGATTTCCGTCCTGTCACCCAAAGGTTTGGTGAGACTGGGGAGTTTGATCCTAGGGTCTGGCATGGCTCCAGGCAGAACAATAAAAAAAGACATAAATCACGGGGAAAAGAGGTTGACACGGTGGGAGGTGTGAAGGTGGAGAGTTGAAATATGGCTGCCACTGCACATCTGTGGAATACAGAGCACTGAGAGAGCGCATCTTAATGAAAACGTGTGCATAGCCTCTGGTATTCACAGTGTGCGTGTTAACGTGTGTAACGCTACTCAAGAATCACAGCCTGGTGACATTCCTCCAGTTTCGTAGATAACTCCTGATCCTTAATTTTACTATTTCAAGATGTTTTTTTCTTAGTTACTCATTGACTGCTTAATCCACTCTTTTCATAACCATTCATAGAGCACATGCTAAGTATAGGCATCGTTTTAGCTCATGGGGAAAGGCAGGGAGTGTGAGGGAGATCCAAAATTGTTTTAGACGTGAAGCCTGCTGTGAAAGAGACATCCAGAAAGAATCACAGGATGAGGCAGATATTCAGAAATGGCAGAAGACTTCCAATGAAGTGCTCTAGAAATGGATATCAGCTCATATTTTGTTTTGGCACTGAAAACAAGTAAAGGACAAAGTTAGGGACATTTGACCTGTATTTACTGCATCCAGAAAAAAATGATTAAATTGTAAAACTGAAGTCTAAAGTAGAATCTCCAGGAATAGGACTCTAGAACATTGAAAAGATTTATTGGACCAGTGAATTAACTGGCTTTGAGATCATTGACACTAATTGGCATCAACCCAGAATCTGGAATGCCAAATCTGTGTTCTACATATGATGTATGAACAAATTGTTAAGCACCTGCCCAGAGTTCACATAATCAGACTGTGCCAACTTGAGGGAAGGAAAGTGGAAAATGGCAGGAGTTTCATGGGTAAAGATATATACTTTCCAGATAAACATGGTGTATTGCTTTTTGAATTATTTAGACTTTAAATAGTCAACTACTGATTTTTAGAGGACCATCTCATTTCATACAGAACCTCCTTCCAGTTTTCCAGTTAAGACCTAGGCTCGGATTTCATCCAAAAACATATTAAAATCTAAGAAGAAACATAAAGCAGAAGCAAAGTGTCCTGGAACTCCTGGGTGGCTCGGTCAGTTAAGTGTCTGACTTTGGCACAGGTCATGATCTCACAGTTCATGAGTTCAAGCCCCACGTCAGGCTCTCTGCTGTCAGCACAGAGCCCACTTCATATCTTCTGTCTGCCATCTCTCTGCCCTTCCCCAGCTTGCATGCTTTCTCTCAAAATGAATAAATTTAAAAGATATTTTTTAAAAAAGAAGTGTCCTTTAATTTCCTTTTTCTTTCCCCTTTCTATCTTTCCCTTCCTTTAAATAAATGATAGATGTGAATTAACCTGCAAATGATAAAAAAGACCCTATTATGTTCCTAAGCGACTCATCAGACATTCTAAATTTCTGTTAACACAACTTCTAGAGTTATCGAGAAAAGACAGATTTTATCTTCACCATCTCTTATACTCTCCACCTGAATCAGGTTGACTGCCCGGGGTTAGTACAGAAAAATGTACAGGCCACTGAGATTGTGGGCAGGGACCATGAGATTTCCGGAGCTGCTTCAGGAACCTTTGGAAAGAGTTTCCAACCACAGTATGATTCCTTTATTCAGCGCTCTTTGCTTATCTTTATAACCCCACTTATTTTATAATTAGTCATTTATAGTGTGTCAGAGATTGAGACTAGGGCTTATGTGCAGGAGGGCATTGGAACTGGAGAAGCAGAAGAAGGCAGGATCCATTGGCTCTATCTCCCGTTTGTTTGCACATGAGTCGCACTGACTGAGTGATTTGCTTGGGCACCCCACACTGCACAGAAGAGAAGACCAAGGAAGAAACTGAGGCCATCCCACACGGCTACCGGGACACCCGAGAATAGCTGAGGGGACATAAAACTGAATAAAAGAGGCAGTTCGCAATCACTATTTCTCCCTCTTAATACAACGAAGGTTAACCAAAGGCAGGGACCAAATCTCATTCACCTTTATGTATCTCTCATGATCGACGCATGCGGGAAGTGCTGAACGTGCATTTGTTCAACTGAGTTGAGTGGAGACTCTCAGAACCTGGGGCAGTGCTGTGTTCCTCAGTGCCTTTAGTTATGCATGCATATTATTTGAATACATTTTACCTCATTCTTTTTTCACTCATTTGAAATGTACTGAATCTACAAGAAAAGAACTGCTCTAAACATGTAGAGCATGAAACAAACAAACAAACAAAATCAGTAAAGGTCCCTGTTGTCACAATTACATTAAGGAGAAATACATATACTTTAGAAAAAGTCTTAGTAGAAATAATTAGCTAAACTGGTATGTGCTAATGAGAAGAAGTTGTCTGATGTGGCATTAATGGGAGATTTTACCCGTCCAGTACCGTTAAAGCTGAACCCCAGGAGCTCGATAGGTATTGACTGGGTCTGATTCAGTCTCAGCTTCTTATTCTATATGAAATCATAGACAGCTCTCTCCTCCCCATTTTAGGGGACAGAATTTAAGCTTGGTTTCTAGAAAAGAAACACAGACCCTCAGAAGCTTACGTGAATACATTTTGCTCATGCTGGATATGTTTCAGTAGATTTTCCAGAGTGTGACAGGATTTACTGGTGAAATATTAAATTAGGTTTCTCTCTTTTTGTTGTAGCAGACTCAAAAGAATTAAAAAGTAATATATATATATATATTTTTTTTTTTCTCTCCAAAGACCTGAATACTTAGGCTTTGTATTCCTGTTCAAGTATCCTGACTTGCTTGTAGAGATTTTAACAACTTTTTGTTTCCTAAAAGAGAAGTTAGCAGGCACCTAAAACACATCTCTAGGCCTAGGATTCTGTTTGGAGTCTAGGACTTCTGAGCTTGACCAATCTGGTTTTGTGACTGAGAAGGCATGAGGGTAGTGTTGGAGGTGACTTGACCCAAGTAGTCAACCCCAAGTGGGAAACAGAGATAGATGGCAGATTTTGCAAGTGGCAGAAACATTATATATTCTATTTCTGCATTCTTTCTGGGGGAGCATCTTGGGAATGGTGACTGTCCTGATGGAGCTGTCCATGAATGCTGGAATTATTGAAGACCAAGAACCATGGACTTGGGATTTTCCTTCTCCACGATTCCCATGATGGACCTCAAACTATTGGTTCTTTCGCATAGTTTTCTGTTCTACATATGACTCCGAGGCTCTTGAAAAGTCCTTCTATGGTAATTAGAGCCGTTTACTTTCATCCTCAAGAAGAACATAAAAGATATAATTTGATATGGAAAATCAGTCATGAAAGTCATCTCTGGTACTTGAGGGCTCTAGAGAAAATCCAGTTTCTATATTAGATTTGAGCCATGGGGTCTATTTTCATTCTGGCTCTGTTTATCAAAGTGGTATTTTTCTTCATCATCTTATCAAGGTATTGATTATGTACCATTTGTCCTCCTAAGGTGACAGTGATCAGACATAGCTCATCACCCTGGTTGCTCCAAGAAGCAGAAGAAAATAGCTACTACCTTCTCTGAACATGTTTGTTACTTCCTTGTAGTATCCTCCCTTCTGAACTTTTTCTTCAGATCATCGTCGCTATTTTATTACAGTGTGTCTAGTATAGTGCCTTGCCTGTGGCATCATTCAGCTAGCTGTTTATCAAGTGTACAATCAATCAATTGATGGAATTGATTGACCTTGGTAAATGGAAACAGGTTTAACTATCTTCTGGCAAAAAAAAAAAAATCCACTTCTTGCAACAACTCAACGTACAAGCACATCTTATGCTTATTTCCCTTTTCCCCGCCTCCTACAGAATAGATCCACAGAAAAGTAAAGTGTGTTTAACCCTTAAAACTGGATATATATCATTTATTTCTAGAAAGAAACAGAAGAAAAGATGAAAGGAGAAAAAAGAAAAAAAAAATGAAAGAAATGGTAGCCTCAATAGCGCCAGGGAGGAAGCGTTTGGGAGCTAGCTCTTTCTGTCCCAAATGGAGTAATGACAACAGCAGCAATTATAATGTGTTACCTTTATTGAGTGCTTATTGAGCCAGGAATTTGTACTATTAAATCACTCAGTCATAACAGCAACTCTTGGAGGTATGTAATATTATTATCCCCGTTTGACAGATGAAGAAACTGAGCCATGTAGAGTTGGGTAGCTTGTCCATGGCTATGCCACTAGGAGGATTTAATACTGGGGTGTATGGAACCAGGCAGTAAGGCGCCGTAGCCCAAGCTGGCAGGCTGCACTGTGCTGCCTTTCTGAAAAGCTGTCTCTCACCAGATGCTTTGTTTGTATTCCTCACTTTACCGATGCCATTTTACTTAATCATTTTAACAATGTTGTGAGGTGGTTTTGTGATTACCATTCCAATGACAGGACAGTGAGTCTCAGAAATAGGATGTCAATTACCCGTGATTCTCCAGCTCTAAACAACTACCCGTGATTCTCCAGCTCTAAAAGGCAGGTTAGAATTCAAGCTCAGACGGTCTTAAGTCCAAAGCCCATGTTCTTTCTCTGTGCCAAATGCCTCTTTATGAAAATGTAGCAGAAAGCTTTCCACTCCGTCTCTAACTTCATGGGAACAGCTGAAGATTCCCATCACACCACCGAAACTCACAGCCTTTTACCTCAAAATGAAGTAGTCATTTTAATTGGGGGGAATTTTACTATTGGTTGCTTTCCAGTTCCAGATATCTGAGAAGCACCCTATTTACCTCTCTCTCATTGTCTGGCGCCCCGCATCTCTCTCTGCAAGTACCCGGAGTCCCTGCTGTCTTTCAATTTATTTCCGTTATGAGGGATTAAAATGAATGACTGTTAACTTTTATATGTAATCATTCATGTTATGGTTATGCATAAAACAAATAAAATCTTTCTTTAGACTAATGTTGATTCAGAAGATAAGACTCATGAAGAAGATATTAAGTTTAGACAAAATATTTTTTGTAATTTAAACTATGACACATGTAAGTATACATCCACACATTTACATATTGCCATTGTACTTTAAAAGTTCTCCTTAAAAACAAATGTGATAAATGGTTTAGTTATTATTTCAGTTTGGAAATAGGCAGCTACAGAAATAACATTTTAATATATTCCAGATTAGACTGCATGCTATATTTGTAATAAGGACTTGTTTCCAACATTAGTTGGCAGATCACTCATATGGACAATTACCCAAATAGCTATTAGGATATGATTGCGCTCATTTCCAGGCAAAGTAGGGTTGCCAGAACTAAGCCTGGCTGCTGGTTAGATTTTGGTTTGACTTTTGGAGAAAGCCACAAGAATTTGTCAGTCATCTTGGCTGCAAGGGAGTCTCCCTGTCTTGAGGCTAGTCTCCTTCCTACTTGAAAATAAGGGCAAATGTGTTTCTCTTTTGTTTTATTTTTACAGTTTTACATGAGCTAGAAAAAAAAAAAAAGAAGGAAAGGAGAGAAAGGTAGGGAGGAAAGGAGTGAAGGGATGATGTGTGCACAGGAAAGTAAAATGAAATACTAAGAACATGAAGGAGTCTGTGGCGTAAAATCTTGGAGAAGCATGGGTACAATGGTCATACCTCCACAGCCATGCATGCATCATTTTGTGGACATGCTCTGTAGTTCTATCTCTGCAGAGAGATTCATACTTAGTGTAATTTGAAGAAGTGGATGCCAAAAAAAAAATGGTGTTTATAGAAATAGAAAATCAAGCTTTTTCCTGTTGCACATTCATTATGCTTCTGCATAGTTTGGCACCTGGGGATCCTGCTGGTTAATCTGGTCCAACACTCTACCCTAAGAACAGTGACTCCCTTAGACTAGGTGAAGAAAAGCTCCTTTGTGCCCAGTCTATGGCTGGTGGAAAGATTATTTAGAAAGCCCGTGTGCTTCATAGGAGTGGGGTGATCCCTCCCACAGCTCATGATGATGGAGGTTTACGACAGGTCTCAGATTCCACTCATCAACCACCAAAACCACTGTCCCTGCCACAGCTGGAAAGGTCTCTATTCTTCTTCAGATTGTGGGGTGGGGAAGGGCGGAAAGGGCAAAGCAAACACTTGTTTTTTTTTTCAACCTAAAGTTATGGAGTCCATCTTGTTGAAGATTTCTCCGGTGTACTTTGCCAGTTTGGGGCGGGAAAGACAAGTTATCTGAGGTGATTATCTTTAATGGAAGGAAAATACCATGAACTCAGAAAGATATTTTTTTCTTACCTAGTGTAATGGAATGAGAGTATTTTACTTTGTGTAGAATCTCAGGGTCTCTGATACTCATCTGGTTGAGATCTTTGTTCTAGTGATTATTATGACAACTAAACTATGTCAAGTGGTTGGTGATCAATAGTGGACTTTGAGTTCTATTAGTGATTTCTACTAAGGTGTAACGGTCCTAACATTGGAATTCGTAGTGTCAGCAGAAGGATGTCAAAGGGTCATTCTTATAGCTATCCTACACCATTCTTGGTGCAACTTTATAATTATTTTCATCAAATATTTATTTGATGACAGTTAAAATAATGGTGATAGTACTTTTACCATGTGGCAAAGTATTAAGTTCTTATAATTCCGTGATCTCTTTTAATGTTTGCAATGACACTTTTGGGGAAGTTCAGTTATTAACGTCCATCTTACAGATGTGGAAACAGGGTATCAGAGAGGCTCAGTAGCTCATTTAAGTGTGAAAGGAACTCATGAATGATCTGGAATGCAGACTCAGGTATTCTAACGCTTAGTTCATGGCTGTGTGGGTCTCCTATCCTAAGGAGGTATATAATGACCTCTATTTTGAAGAAAAAAATAATATATATTGTCTCACAGAAACATAAAAATAGTTGTTCTTAGCATACATAAGGAAGCAAAACCATCCCTAAAAGGAGACCCTGCCTGTAAAACTCAAGGGCAAATTCTTTTTGTTCTACCTTGGCAGTTATAGACTTCTTCCCTTACGACCAGCCTAAAGGACCAAATGAGTGGATCTAGACTGCTTTAAAAAATAACAAGAGTTTCAACAGATATTGGCTCTTTCCTGTAGAGACAGTTAAGGGCAGAGGTTTTCTGTATTGATTCTCTGGCAGAATGGATGAGAGAGAGAAAGGATGAGGTGAAAGATTAGCTTTAAGGACAAAACATCATGTGATGTGTGTACCCTGGTGGAGAAAGAGGGAGAGTCTCCGTTTCCTCTTTGTCCAATGCTTCCCAAACACTATAATATTTTCAATGTTTTTATTTCCTTCTAAAAAATTCTTACTAAAATATGTGTAAATAAAAAATATTGGATCAGTAATATAAACAGTAATATAAACATTAACACAGATTGTTCTTGAAAGGTTATCTTAAGAAAGAGAGGAAGAAAGAAGGAAGGAAGGAAGGAAGGAAGGAAAGAAGGAAGGAAGGAAAGAAGGAAGGAAGGAAGGAAGGAAGGAAGGAAGGAAGGAAGGAAGGAAGGAAGGAAAGAAGGAAGGAAGGAAGGAAGGGAAGAGAGAGAGGAAGGGAGGGAGGAAGGGAGGGGGGGATGGAAGGGAAGGAGGGAGGAAGGAAGAAGGGAAGAAAGAAAAGAAAGAAAGAGAAAGAGAGAAAGAGAAAGAAAGGAAGGAAGGAAATAGGAAGGAAGGAAGGAAGGAAGGAAGGAAGGAAGGAAGGAAGGAAGGAAGGAAGGATGGAAAGAAGGAAGGAAGGAAGGAAGGAAGGAAGGAAGGAAGGAAGGAAAGAAAGAAGAAAGGAAGGAAGGAAGGAAGGAAGGAAGGAAGAGAAGAAAGAGAGACAAATAGAGAGAAGAAGGAAGGAAGGAAGGAAGGAAGGAAGGAAGGAAGGAAGGAAGGAAAATTTGTTAGCAACTACTGAGCAGTAGTTGCAATAAAGGGTTCTTTAAAATAGAAGTCACTTTCTGGGCTGGTAGGACTGTATTAGAAAGTATTTGGCATTTATGTTTAAATTCATAAAAAATCTTGGTTCTTTGTTTTGGTATATGATATTAAGGATGCAGAGAGGTTGAAAGATAATGCATGATTCCTAAGTCCTAACTGTTTTTATAAGATCACACTAATGTACCCCAAAACAGGACATCACATTCTCTGGAATCTTTTTTTTTTTTTTTTCTGCTAGTAATTCCAACATTGTCCTGGAATTATCTGACTTTGTATTTTCAATTAGAGGGAAGGCATTGGGTTCTGCCTGCCACAGCTTTTATTCCTGATTGACTTTTAAAACACATCACAAGCATAGGACGCTCACGTGACCCCCCGAGGTCAAGGATATAATTAACTATAAAGAGAACACACCCTCCTGTTTTATATAAATTCTTATTAAAATCTGCAATCACCTGGGGTATAATGATATTCTGCATGCACTTTCTTTTTCATAACTACTGCTGAAATTAAACTTGGAATAGAGGAGGAAAAGATTGATATTGTTGGTCGTTGGGGTTTGCATTTGACATTCCTCAAATAATGGGATGTAATATGGTTATGCAGAAAACAGATTGATTTTTCACAATTTTCCCACAGAGGTAATGGAGAACAGACTGGAGGAAATTCCAAGGTTTCATTGGGGGAAATATTTGCAACACAACTGAAGAAGAAAACAAACTCAAACCATCCTTTTATACAATTTTGCCTTCAATATTTTTAAGTAGGAAATTTGCTAACTAATTTGTTTTCATTCCTGTGAGTTTCAGGAATTTGGGAATATTTTCAGTTTTGCAGAAAGATTTCAGAGAGTCTACCAATTGGGTGAATCACAGGTGATATCAGTTAAAATAATGGTGATAGTAATAGTAATGGAATTGCATAATATTTTCTTCTAAGGATTTAAGTCATGTGTTTTAGAATCTCCTTCTTCTTTTCTTTTTTTTTTTTTTTGCCCCCCACTCCTTTCTTCTCTGTTTCCCTACATCCAGGCAGAAGCTAAAGAATAATATCAATGCATTACTGATACTAAAACAAAGCCAGAGATGGTGGGGTATACGCCCAACGTCACATAGTTGGTAGTGGCAATGCTGAAATCTCTCTCATTCCAACTTACACAGACTTTTATTAATGCTACAGAAAGGAATGTGCCCATGAATTTAATTTCCTATTTCTTTGCAGGAAGCCAGTCAACTCAGTTGTTTAGTGCACGGTGCTAATGAGGCCAAGGTCACTGGCTTGGCCCCCTGAACAGTATCTTTAGCTTTGCACTTACAGAATTTGCTTCTCTTTCTAAACCTGGACCATAGACCCGAATAGAACAAAACTTTTCCTCAATTTCCTGTGTGATCCAAATATGGATGCTTCATAGAAAACCAGTCTTCATCGCTGGTAAAGAAATTCAGAAGTGTTTATTCTAAATTCCATTGTATCCAGATAACAATGTCACTAGAACCAACAAAATTAATGAGTCTGTACTTTTGCTTTTATTAATAAACCTTTCTCTCTCTCTCTCTCTCTCTCTCTCTCTCTCTCTCTCTCCCCCTCTTTTTCCACACTGGGCATGTCTTATTCCTAGCACAGGGAGAGAATTGTTCCTCATCGCCCCAGTCTTTAGGTTCCAGAAAAACAGCTCAAGAATGCCTCAACAAGGAGGTAGCTGTGGACATAGGTGTATTCAGGAGTTATGATGGACGGTGCACGATTTCCAGTCTTAGACTCGGTGTTCCTCACTGCAGGCCATGTGAAGACAGACCTAGGCTTCAGAAAAAAAGGGCAACATAAGTCCCTGGTGCATGTGTAGATGTTGCCCAGCTCTCTTTTTCAAACTTTTTTTTCAAACTTCGACTCACTCATCGCATCTCAACACTCTTTACTTCCAGTGGCTTCCTCTTTTCCCAGAGCATGAAAAGTTGTCACATCATTTATGGCCTGAAGAGAATTCCAAACATTTTCCTCATGCCCAGTTTTTCCAGCCTGTTGCCCTGTGCTCTGGCCTGAAAATATAGCTGGGAGAGGATGGGGCAGCAAAATGACACTTTGATAGCAAGTCTGTGATAAATTGTCAGTAGAGGAAGTAGTATAAACATAGGCCAGAAAGCATCAAAGAAGGAAGTCAGAGCGTGATGCTTTAGGTCATACAGACAAGTTAGAAGGTGACCTCTTCTTTTATCTGCTCACTGTAACATCCAGACTTCTCTGGTTATAATCTTCGGCTTCTAGTTTGGACATGGCCTTCTCCTTCTCGGCAAAACTTTTTTTTGGATCACATTCTCACAAGGCTACACACAGCCAGATTTCTTCTTAGAGGACAATCTCATGAACTGGTTAAGATATAGGCCTAGTCATTGTGTTTCCCTTCTAAGCATGGCTATTTTATGTTGAGACTTCTAGCGACAACAAAGGATTTCTCTTACAGCAACAAGTCATCAAAGGATGGAGATTCAGACCCTGAAAGATCATGGCTTTGAAAAATACATAGAAGGTTGGGGGGGTGGTGTGTGTGTTCCTTTTTGGGGCCCTTAAAGTCACACCAGGTAGAATTGGTATCTATCTCCCATTGCTATTCATAAAGTGAATTCTGTCCACAAACATGTTTGATCTCTTAATGTGAACTTCAACACGTGTTTGAGGGCTTTGAGGGAAAAGTAACTGTGGCTCTGAGCTCACCAGATGAAACCTCCTTATGCCACTGGAAGATGGTGTCTAAGGGGGCACTAGACCCAGACCCCCTTTTCTGCTTAGAAAAGTTACCCAATATCTTATTCCCAGAGCAAACACAATTTCTATGGTTTTTCTATTGCTTTGCTGGCAAGTCAGCCAAGTGGAGTACATTATTTCATAGTAAAATAAACCTTCAGAGTTTTTTTTTGTTCCACGGGAAATTACTCAGTGTGTAGTACAGACGTGTCACCCTCACATTTCCACAAGATTTGCTTCCCTTTATAATTGTGGATCCTGCTGTGTTTAAGAATGATCAAAAGTTACAGAAGCCTGGTTTTCATTTCTCTTCTTTTGTTACTTCCTAATCTCCAATTTCATTTACTTCCCTTCTCCCTTTCCCGTCTGACCAACGTCCACTAACAATAGTGACTTAAAATTGTATCCACGTGGACACACCATGAGTGGGTTCAGTGGATGAGATCTTCACTCTGTTTTATTGGGATTGGCTTTTTCATAAGAATTATGACTGAGAGCTCATTCAGCTGTGGAAATACACATGGATTTTTTTGTATCCATCAGGGAGACCATCTGCCTTTTTTGGCATTTTTCTCACTTCGAGAGCCATGTCACCATTGTAAGTAACCAGCACCGTAAAGAATCGACTCTAGCAAATCTCTGCTTTTGTGCTTCATGGTTCCATAGAAAGAGGGGAAAAAAAAAAAGGGCATGAGAGTTCCTTAAACACTATCTTGGGTATTTCTCATAGGCGCTCCATAAATACTTGTTGTTTTTCTATTATTATGGTGGTTGAGAGAATGTTGTTCTGATTTAGATGCTTGATCACTATTTCTCTTTAGCAAAACTGCTTTACGTTTAAGAACCTAGATACACAATGTAATTGAATTCCCCTTTTAAAAGCATGTGATAGTTACAAAAAGAGCTAGTTGATGACTTGTTAAAAAAATTCTAACAAGGAAAAGCAAGAGTGATGAGTTATTAATACCCAGGTGTCCATTTAGCTTAGCCAATTAGAGCCATACACTAATGGAAGCAAGTCCTTGGGTCAACCTTCCCATGGTAGAGTTAAATTTAATCTATCCCACTGTCACAGTAAATGAGCATTACCCTGAAAGCCCGTGTTGCTAATGCCTGTTATTAATCGCAAGTAGTGAGTAAGAAAGTTTAGCTAAACGCTACCAACCATTCCCTACTATGCAAAACAAAACAAAACAAAACAAAATTCCAAGTACATAGCCTAATGATGAGTGCAGAGCATCACTATTGTATACAAAATATAGCATGTCGTCAGACAGGCTTCATAATTTAAATATGTAGTATGTGCAATTTCAGAATTCATTAATGTTTCATTGGAAACCTGAGGAAGAGTGGTTCAAAAACAGTATCTTCCATTGATGACTTAAGAACTTAATTGCATTGATTCAAGGATATGAAATCTCCTTCCTGTATGCCATTAAGCATATGTGCTTAATTAACAGTAAAGAGAGATACATAGATCCAGCATGGCATTTACAGAGCGTGTTGCACTTTGTAATAACTTTGCTAGGACATTCAAGAAAGTTTGCTTCATAAATTGTCTACCATGGTAGGTGAACTTTTTCATTCTTATAAATAAAAGAGCCCTTCCCCTACTTTCCCTCCCCCCACCAAATGCTATCTTATTTGGACTTGTAAAACATAAAAGAGACAAAAGTAAAATCTCTCAGATTGAAGTGAGAATGGCAGGTCTAGGGCAACCTAAAGCCACCTAACCTCCCACCCACCACTGATTCTCTGATAGGAATGACAAAGGCAGAAATGTATTGCTGCCAGTTACCATTATTGCGGAATCAGGAAGCACCCATTACCTCTGGGTGTGTCGTGCACTTTTTCTGTATTGTACTTACAGCTACTAGTTCTTGTGCTTAAGGACAGAAAAATATAATTAGCCTCAGATACATTCACCTAATATATGCACCCAAATACACTTAAAGTAGCTAAGAAAGTTAGATCTTCAGATCCAGACTAGGGCCAGAAAGCAAATTCAGCGAAGTTCCCATTCCAGCCCTTGTGTTCAGTACATGTATCTCCTAAGTGACTAAATCTTCCTTGTTTCCATCTGTCAAATGGAGAGGACGCTATTAATACCTATAGGGATTCAGTGAGGTCCAAAGAGATAACGTATATGAAGATACCTTAGCACAGTATCAAGCATAAACTAAATACTCCATAAAAGTAGTGTTCTAATAAATAAAGAATTTGAATGGAGGGGCTCCTAGGTGGCTCAGTTGGTTACGCTTCTGACTCTTGATTGGACTCAGGTCACGATCTCATAGTTCAAGAGATTGAGCCCCGCTTCAGGCTCTGTGCTGTCAGCGTGGAACCTGCTTGGGATTCTTTCTGTCCCCTCTCTCTGCCTCCCCTCAAAATAAATAAATAAACATTAGAAAAAAAGAATTTGAATGGATAGGAAGAAATGATCATCATGATTCAAGAATATAGCAACAACTCTACATGACTAAGCTAGATTTATTCAATGATGGTATAGTCTATCTCTTAACTTGAGGCAATATTATTCTCTTGAACAAGGAGTCAAAAATATTAAATGCCAAAATAAAAGATTATGAAGCTTATCACTGTCTGGCAAGTTTCCAGTAGCTAAAGAAGACATGAGTGGGTAATGCATAATCTGGTTTGTTAAGTGTGAAATATTTACTATTTTATTTTTTTTAGTTCTTCCATTGGTCTGGTGATTGTGCAAATTAATTAGCACTGCCACTATTTGTAACTTGTGTCCACCAGTTGAATAAAGGTAAATCTTTCATTAAAATATGGGAGAAAGCAGATGATGAGCTGATATGGTATCCCCTATTGGCTTCAGAAGCTGAGTTTTGGCAGTGAATAGAGGAAATAAAAAATTATATGATATTATATAAAATTATATATAAGATTGA
The DNA here is from genome assembly GCA_030068075.1 of Paguma larvata. Classification (NCBI taxonomy): domain Eukaryota; kingdom Metazoa; phylum Chordata; class Mammalia; order Carnivora; family Viverridae; genus Paguma; species Paguma larvata. Next base: position 32,815,341 of record CM057843.1, read on the forward strand.
CTTTCAGAATGTTCAATTAAACTTAAATAATATATTGTAAAGCTCAACATGGTTCTTGGCACAGACTAAACACTCAACAAATAGACATCATCATCTTTATTATCAATATCATCTCTACTGCCATTATCATTCAAATGCTCTCCTCCTGACTTAAATGAAGTTTTCATCTCAACGATTCAGGGGTTTCAACCTTTGTCTATTAAAGAAAAAATGGAATCTACTTGCATGGCATATACACAAATAGACAAACCATTTTAATGACTAATGTGATCGAAGTATTTTTTTAAACAAAACAAACATTGCATGAGACAGGTGAGAATTTTATGTTTTAATAAGTTTAAGGCATCAGTGGACTTCATTATATTATATTGTCTTCCTGAATTTCTGCACTATATATTTTCATCATGAATAAACAGACAGGTTGAGGTGGCTTGCCTAAGACAGGATTGAAGAGATATGAGAAAATGAGGAATGAAATCTAGGGTTGTCAGGCTGAGGTATAGTTTATCTTCTGGCCCTACCTGTCTCTGATACTTTGGGGAGATTTCTGAAGTCAAGATAATGGCTTAGTGATGAGCTGAAGAGATGGATGGATGGATGGATAGCTGGATGGATGAATAGATAGATGATAGATAGATAGATAGATAGATAGATAGATAGATAGATAGATAGATAGATAATGTAGTTGTACCTTTAATAGCCATTTTATCTTTCCTCTGTTGCTATAGCAAATGCAGGATACTAGTAATTGACAGAACCAAGAGGCTAATGAGACAGTGCTTTCTTAGCATACCACACCTCAAAATGCTGCTGCTATATTTTGCAATTTAACTGGCAGCAAAAGAGCTCAGAGACTGAAGATCCAGAGAAGAGCATGTCATTTTCTTTATTATGGCACTCTATATAAAACTCTTAGTGTGATATTCTTTTAAAAGAGGAGTGATGTTAATGGTTATCTGTGTTCACTGTGCACAGTGGCTTTTTAAAAAACTGGGTGAGATTTCTTGGCTTGAGGTTACTGTCATTTCTCCAAGTCCAAGCTTTATTTCCAGAGGCTCGTGGTTTGGAATCCCGGTCTGGAGTTGGCATTCCAATTCGCCCTCGGCCTGCCACAGCTAGATTGAATTTGCTGTTTCTGGACTCGAATGCTGAACAAGATCCTGGTGCCTCAGGTAGGGGATGTTTGACCATGGAGGAAGAAATCTCTGTCTGCAGTCTCCTCTGCTCAGAGAATGGAATCACCCATTAATATGTGGTGGAACCACAGTGCAGGCATTGAACTCCTGTATGTAATATCTTAATGTGCCAGTGTTTAATTTCTTCTCTGGAAAAATAAAGGATATTTCCTCCCATAGGTTTGTCCAAATAGAGTATATATAAAGTATTAGCAGTAACGTCGTAGGATTAGCCTTCCTAACCTCCTGGCACCTTGGGAGTTTATATTGTTCGTGGTTGCTGATAGATTTTTGAAAAATCCTCTTAGCTTTTGTCAATCTTACGTAAATTAGAATTGTATAATCATAAATGTAAATGAGGGGCTGCATCTTAATCTTTAAAAAGGTAAACATTCAAAATGTGACTATTGCGTGACAGCCATTTTTTAAAAATTTGTTCTGGGTGGATTATAATATAAGCCAAGGAAGAAATGCTAACATATCACTTTAACTGCTGTGAATGATGAATTCTTCCCAAAATTAATTGCAAAATTACAGTTTGAAGTCCCTAGTTCTCTCTTCTCCCTACTCTCTGCCACAACAATGACCCTCCCCCTCTTTTGCCCCATCTAAATCAGGGAAACTCTAAAATGTTTCCCATCTCAAACCTTCCTAGCATGGGTAGTTGCTGGAAATTGCCCCACTAGCATTTTACAATGTTAAATCTTTAAAAAAAAATTAATTATTTATTTTTGAGAAAAAGAGAGATTGAGAGAGAGAGAGAGAATGAGTGGGGAAGGGGGAGATAGAGGGGAGGAGACAGAGGATCTAAGGAGGGCTCTGTGCTGACAGCAGCGAGCCCAACATGGGGTTGGAAACCACAAACTGTGGGATCATGACCTGAGCTGAAGTCAGACGCTCAACCTTCAGAGCCATTCAGGAGCCCAATGTTCAGTCTTTTTAGTTCGACTTCATCCAATATAAAATTCGATTCTGCTTCTCCCCATGGCCTCTGCTTTCCCAAAGAAACTACATATAAAGCTGTCGTGTTTATTTTGGGGTGTGAATTTCAGGCACTGGGTCAGGTTTTTGAGGGTGTGAGGTGAGGAGAAGGGGCATGATGGAGTGAGGGGATCTGGAAGAGAGAACAAAGAGACACAAATCCTACTGTTGCTTATGTGGTCCTTTTGGCTCTGGGAATTAAAAGGGTTAAGGTTTTTCTTTCTGATTAATAATCACTTCCTATGTATGTTCCCAGACAATCCTAAAAATTATTGATCCCTTCAATCTTATCCATGTCATACATTTTCACTGGCTGATAACTGAATGAGGGTAATGCTATATGTGAAGACAGTTCATTTATTCAATATTCTAACCCTTTGTTTTTACCACAACTGTCTAGGAACAATTAGGTAGTGGCCACTTAATTAGGCACAATTCCGGAAGTCATCCTCTAAAGTAAAAAATAAAGTAATCTTTATTTTCTCTTATAAAGGATTTGGCCATTGATTGAGAAGGAAGAGGAGAAATTATTCATTTGGAAAAAAAGTGTTTAATGATTGATCCAAATAAACACCTTATAACTAGTTTCTCCTTCAGTTTTCAAGGAGTACTAGGGAAGTAAGTGAGATCCCTCATCATACAGACTTATGTAACATGAAGACAGTGCTGGAAAAATTTCCTAATTAATTCATTACTGAAGGCAATTATAGTAGAGTTGGCCTCACTCTACAGAAGTTTAAGCCATATACATTGTAGGGGAACAATCTATCCCAAATTTCATTTACTTCTGTGGTGCCCATGAATCTCCCTTTCTCTCCACATCAGAAATTTTACCCAGTCCTAAGTTGTCATCCAGTATCATGTGCCATCACTGAACGGAAGACTCCTCAATTACAAGCTCTCACTCTGACTTCTCTTGAATTACAGACCCTCTTGAATTTGCAATAGCTCTGTGGACATTCCTGTTGGAATGTCCTTCTTTCAGTTCAAACTAATCCTGGAACACTATTGGTAATCCATTCTTTAAAATAGGTGCCCCAATGCAGATTTTTGATGCCACCATTCTGCCAACATGGACTCATCTATCATTTCCAATTCAATCGCCACATTTATTCACTTGAAAGCGTCTATTATTACCTTCTTCCAAATAAGCACTATACATGAATTTTCTCTCCAATATAGCATCAAAACAGTGTTTACTTTTTATTAGTTCTTGCCTTGAATTATTTCCCTTGCTAACTGCTTTTCTGTCTACTGTTTGGGCTGTTTGGTTAGTAATTTGTCACGTACCACCTTTTATAATGTCTTCCGAATGTGAAAAAATAGAATTGTGCCATCTTAAAACATGATTTTATTTCTTCAATTTAATTTTTTATTGGCTTAAAAAAGTCCCATAAAGCTGAAGCTCCAATGTAATTTAAAACCCACCCTTCCATGTTGATTTCTGTTGTTAACTTTCAGTGTCGATGATTGAACTAAATGAGGTTTTATTTTTCTGTGTCGATCTTCATGCTCATTGACAACTTCAGATGAAACCTAAGAACAAATGGGCTGCTGAGAGAAAGTTGTATTGGGCAACCTGACTAAGAATCAGGGAGAGGGGATTCATAAAGTCTCATAAAATACAGGGGGGAGGACAGATATGCTTAGCTACTGCTGCATGAATTCCTCTTTTTCCTTCAAGCATTTTTTTTTTTTTGAAAAAGGAGACACCTGGCATCTGAAGATCATATGTTGACATGTCTTTTATTTTTTCATTTAAGTACTAGATACAAATACTGTTTTAATAGCATCTTTAACAAAGGTAGAAAGACTGAATGTCCTAGCAGAAGGCATAGTTAAATACTGCAAGGTTTTCTCCAGGAAGAAAGCTGTGTGGTGCTGTGAATCATAGCTATGTGAGGCTTATCTACAGAGAAACAGAGCCGGTGGTTTTGATTATTTTGATACACATGTTCTCCCCCACCTACCGGACTTGTTGAAGACTCATAATTCCCACCATACTCTACAATTATGTTGTGCAGACTTTTCTAAAACAGGCAGGACTATCATTAAAATGTGCACTGTGCTTTGGTCCTGCTGAAATACCAAAATGGCTGTGGGCAATTTTGATGACCACATGCCGAGGCCAGTTGCAGAAAATTCCTGTTCTAGGTGATGGTGCTGGCAAACGCACTCTTATGAAACACAAGTATAGTTTTGAGTTCCATGTGTTACGCAGGCAAGGGACACCTCTCTCCTATAGGCTCTTTAATGAGTAACTTAAAAGTGTGAGATGCCATCTGCTGGAAACTGATAATATGGGCTGTGATATTCGGCAGTGATGCTTGGGCTGTCTGTCAGCAGAACTATAAAACTGATGTTCTTTCCACTTCCTTCCCCCCTTTCTCTACTTTACATGGGTGATGCATGCACGGAGTTATTGAGCTTGTTAGCCAAATGCCTGCATCACTGTATCCTAAACAACCTTTCCTTTTAAGATGTGCATTTGATTTAATGATCATTTCTTTAGAGTTGGAGAGACTAATGGAAAGTGAAGAAGCCCAAACCCAGAACGTGCTCAATTATAGGACACATCTCAACTTCAGAAATGTTAAACTAGAAAAACAATGTGCCAGGGGCGCCTGGGTGGCTCTGTCGGTTAAGTAACCAACTTCAGCTCAGGTCATGATCTTATGGTCTGTGAGTTCGAGCCCCGCATCGGTCTCTGTGCTGATGTCTCAGAGCCTGGAGCCTGCTTCGGATTCTGTGTCTCCCTCTCTCTCTGCCCCTCCCCTGCTCACGCTCTGTCTCTATGTCTCTCAAAAATAAATAAACATTAAAAAAATTTATAAAAAAAAAAAGAAAAACAATGTACCAAAGCATTCAAAAAAATTAGATAGAGTGATAGCAACCTTCATTTTAAATTGATCATGGACCAAAGTGACATATTCAGATTTACATTGCAGGTCAACAGGATGTTTGCAGTTTGGTTAATTAAAAAGGAATAATGTATGATGGTGTTTGAGAATATTTTGTCTTATATAGTGCTTGGCACCGTAACGTAGGAATTCGCAGAATTTGAATGTGATCAGACATTATAGTCAACATAGGTCTTAGAATGACTTAGCAATTCCAAGAGCATTCTGTAGCATTAGGATATAGACTGACAAATTCCACATGTACTTGACACATAGTAGGTAGTTAATAAATACTGCCTGACACGTGGACTCAAATTTAGTTTTGGGCTTCTAGGTCTATATGGATTATTGTAATTGACCCTTTGGGAGCCTTATAGATGTATTGTTTTAGTTGGTTTTATTTGAACTAATTTGTACTTTGGAATGTATTTTGGAATGATGACTTGTCTGATTCTACTCTTCAGCTAGTTAAAACTACCAGAAATCATTCTGATTCTTACAGTGCACAAAATGAAAGACAATATACCTGTACAGGTTATTTTATTAATCAACACACGTATGGCATGACGGTCCAGTTGTTTGTAAGATGTCAAGGTTTACCTGCAAATTGTAAAGTTATATAGAGTCTGATATAATAATTCTATTCAGATTAATAACAGAACTTAGTGCAGTAATTTTAAGATTGTTTTTCACCTGGAAATGATCTATACTGATAGATCCAAGATTTTAATTTTGTCTGTGTTGGGGTCTAGGTATCAAAACATTTTTTAAAATACGTATTTCTGTTGACCGTATTGGCAAACAAGAGTGAGAACCATTACTCAAAACAGTGGGCCTTAAAAGAACTTCAAAACTAGATTGCTTTCCTATTTTGCACCTTTAAGGATTTTTTTCAGCACTCTTGACAGGACAGTCTGTTTTTCCAGTGAGCCCACCTCTTGGGAAAACAGAAGACAGTGGTAAAACGTGACTTGTCCTCATCTCATAGATACTCCTGTTAAGGCTGAATGGGATCTGCTTTACTTCAGGCTAACGAATTTCTTAGAAGAAAACTTGAGTTAAATGTTTACAAGTCATTTCAACTTATCCGGTCTTTTCTGAATATATATGGTAAACCTAATTCACCTATTCTATTTTCTAGTTATATTTGATTTCAGTTCCCTGTGTATCGCAGTAGTAAATTTACCACTTTTCATTTGAGACCTAAAACCGTTCCTTCTAATGCTAATAAACATTTGTGTCACTACCTGATTTCTCTTGTCTCTAGAGAAGAGACAAGAGTAGAGGTATTAGAACCTGTGATTTAATTTTCGAATCAGCAATAACAGAACACTTGAAAATTTAGCATTAATTGCGATAAATATTTACATCAGTGTTTCGTTGTTGCTGCTCTTTGTTCCCTTCCCCAAACTGATGGACGTGCCGCAGATTAAAATAAATCCCTGTGAGATAAAGAAACTCTTCAACAGAAGGCAAGGAAGAAGCAGAAAACATCTTTACTATCTCTTCCAGTTGCTAGATAACTTAAAATCAAACCTTACTCTATTTTTTTAGAATCTCACTTCATAATCCAAATGGCTTGGCTGTATTAAGTGAGGAACCCCCACTTCTATGTAGTTAAATGGTTCTCTCATCTTTGTGCTATAAAATAGCACTTAAATTCCTTCATACCATCCCCACAATGCTTTTGGAGTTTGATAAATGGCCCGGCTTAGAAATTTGTCTTTTCTTGTTTTTCTGGTCTAGTGACCTTAACCATCTTGGGTCTCTAATTCTTCTAGGATGTTTCTCTTCAGGTTTATGATAGCTATAAGAAGATGTCAGATTTTTATATCTGTTACCCTCCCAAGTTGTGTCCGTTCCTCTGAAAGGCTCCAATTCGCTGCCTTCACCGTGCGCGGATGCCCATGGGGACAGATTGTGTGTCTTCATCATGCCCTGCTGAATGCTGTCTTGGATCCCATCTCTTATTCTTTGTACCACCACTGACTCGCCTGTCCTGAACAAGCTCTCGAGTCTCCGTATTAAGACAATACCATTGGTGGCACTGACAGTTTTCTCTTCCCCATGAGCATGGCTGAAATCAAGCTTTGAGACCGACAGCTCTTCCCACTGCTTGTGGTTCGACTTGAAACCACAAGGTCCAGAGGCACATGGTTTAGATTGAGTGTCTTTCTCCAGCTAACACGAACCATTTGTTCAAGCAACTTTGGTATCTCTTTGAGAATAAGAGACCTGCCTCAGTGCTCCCCAGACAGTCAAATAAATTCTCTTGGCTTCAAGACAAATTCAGAAAATTCTGCCCAACAATGGCATGCAGTTCATTTTTTTCGTTTATTTTTGCAACTTGTGAAGGAATGGCCAATAGGCGACTTGAAAAAAAAAATTAAAAAATGCCAATCAAAGAAGTGGCAAATTAAAGAACTGTTTATTATGGAAAGTTCCCATATTACATTTAGGGAAAATGGAAATAAAATGATATGTCAAACAGGAAATAGAATTAGACGCCTGCCGGGAGGCAGAATACCTGCCACTGGTATTTCCCCCCCACCACTTTTAATTCTCCCATTTAGCTGCATTAGGAATAAATGTTCCTCATGGATCTTGGAGAGCAAAGGGAAACCTGTCTGAGAAAAGATTATGCTATGTTCATTCATGGATGTGTTACGTCAATCCTGAGTAAGTCTTGTCTGCATCGTCCAAGCCTGAGCTCTCATAAGCCTAACATCCATGATTACAGCAGTGTTTCCTTGAAATTTGGGGTAATAGAAAAAGATGTAATGTAATTGTTGTAATGAAATGCACAAATTTATTTCTAAGACACTTTATATCTTTTTTTCCCTGTTATAGTTTTAAAGGTTAAAATTTTAGTTTATTATCTTTTAATTAAACTTTTCTCTAGTCATTTGATGCTGTTTGATTCTTGGTATAAACTAGACAATAAATAAAAATAGCATAGGAAAGGGCACTTGAGTGGCTCAGTTGGTTGAACATCTGACTTCAGCTCAGGTTGTGATCTCACGGTTCATGGTTTCGAGCCCCACTTGGGGCTCTGTGCTGACAGCTCAGAGTCTGGAGCCTGCTTCGGATTCTGTTTCATCTCTTTCTTCCACTCCCCCACTCATGCTTTGTCTCTGTCTCTCTGTCTCAAAAATAAACATTAATTTATTTTCATTGCATCGAAAAACCTGGGGACAGAATCAATAATGATTTGTAAAGTTTGTATCCAAATGGAGGAATCTGGCATCCTTGGTGAAAGAAACACTTGCTCCACTGAAATACCAACCCAACCACCTAGGTTTCCACCTCGAACACCTTCCATGTAGTTATAGTACACAACTTTCACATTTGTTGTTTAATTCAATGCAGTGAGAATCTAGAACCTTCTCCCCACCATTTCTGTGAGAGGCCCCAGTGGGGGACACAAAGACAGACCTGATTCTTCAGTTGCTTACTCTCTACAGGCTGCAAATGGTGTACGTACAAAAGCAGTGAATCATGGTGGAAAGATTCCGTTAACCACTTCAATTAGAAGCATGACTGAATACCTGAAACCCTTTGCCTTCCTGGAAGAGGGGCCCTGGAGCTGGGGCTGCAGTGTGAAGATCTGGTGAGGAAGTATAGGCAGATTTAAAAGAAAACATCGGGGTACCTGGGCGGCTCAGCTGGTTAAACATCAGACTCAGTTTCAGCTCAGGTCATGAGCTTGCGGTTCATGGGATGGGATCCCGTATCAGGCCCAGTGTGGAACCTGCTTGGAATTCTCTCTTTCCTGCTCTCTCTGCCCCTTGCCCCCGCCTCAAAATAAATGAATAAACATTTTTTTTAAAAAGAAAACATATTGAAAATGAAGGGTTTGTGACTTTTCTAAGAATACTGGGTCATGTGAAGTCCTGGGCCAAGATTGGTAATAATTACTGCCGTGTACTTCTGTTCTTTCTCCACAAACAGATGCTCCAGGTGGCAACAAAGCCTGCATCAAAGGTTGGAGAGGCTCTGGATTTTGAAGATGGGGTATGGGAGAAATCAATTTAAGTTAGGATCAGTATTAATATTAGACATGTTTAGGATAATTATTTCTTCATTACTTAGATTGTGGATATATTCAGCTATAAGGCTATCTTTTTTTTTAAATTTTTTAACCTTTATTTATTTTTGAGAGACAGAGCACGAGTGTGGTAGGAGCAGAGAGAGGGAGACATAGAACCGAAGCAGGCTCCAGGCTCTGAGCTGTCAGCACAGAGCCCAATGCAGGGCTCGAACTCATGAACCATGAGCCAAAGTCGGAAGCTCAACCGACTGAGCCACCCAAGCACCTCCAGCTATAAGAGTATCTTAATAATAATTTTATATCTATCTACCTACCTATTATCTCTCTCTATCTCTCTATCTCTCTTTCTATTTATCATCTCTCCACGTTTACTAAGCAGGAAGTGTTGTAATGACTTCACGTGCAGCATACCATTTAATCTAATCTTCTACCACAGCCCTGTGTTGGTTCTTTTCCCATTTCACTGGGAGGAATTTAAGACCTTGTACTATTAAATAAAGTGTTCAACGTCATGTATTAAGTCATAGGAAAGCCAGGAGTTGCATCCAGGCAGACTGACTTCTTAACTTCACAACACCGCCCGCGCTGTTTTCATTATGTCTATGTGAACCAACATGTCGCATGGTTACTTCCAGCTCTGGAACTCCAAAGGAGGGGACGTAGAGAGAGAGAAAGGGAGGTATTTGAATTGTAGAAGGAAAGTTCCTCCCACTTGGCTTTTTGAGACGAGCTACATTTTGTGAGGCATAACTGCTGTTGGACAAATTTTCATTACTTCTGTGGGAACAATAGTGCATCCATTTTCCACATTCTTCATGATGTAGATTCTATATGATGTAGATTCGTGGTGGCAAGTTGGAGTTTCCAAATTAGTCAGTCCAACCAATTTAGTGACTAGGCTGGTAAATCCATCCAATGGTAAGCGTTGACGATACATAGAGGCTTGCCGTTAAGGAAACATTCTTCTATTAGTTGATCTTCGAATAATGGTATTTCTTAAATATATCCTTTACGGGCACAATATACTAAACTGGTCTACGTTTAAAACACAAAAGTAAACAAAACAAAAGAAAATAAATCTCTCTGCTCTGCGTCTCTATCTCCTAGTTAGGAATAAGTGACCATAAAAATCCCCGAAGGTGTGAAACCACAATATATTTCCCTGTTCTATCATTAAAAGCTATTCGCGACATAAATGGGAATCAGCAGCAGAGGGCCATGCGGCGGAGAACAGCTTTAAGATTATATATAAGGAATTATTTCCCAGCAAGAATTGGTTCTGGGAATTTCGGTTCCTTGTTCTTTAACTGTTATGGGAATTTCGAAGAGACTTCTAAAGTTACAACCTCTTAAATTTCTGTAGAGTACTGTATCATTTATATTAGCAAAATTGAGTTCATAACATAAGAGACTGATGTCACAAAGTTAATGAAGTGAGTCTGAGACATTGGGAGATGAATATACTGTAGGTACAGTATCAGGAAAACTAACTTGGCAACCTCAGAACTGAATGGAAGTACAGATTTAGCTTCTACGTCCGTTGTTTGAGCCCGTTGGCCAGGCATCAAGACCAGCATTGGGCTGAGCTGTTCACCAGAGTTTCCAGTGTACTTACTGAGTCAGTCTGCTGTTAACTTAAAATCTTCAAGAGCACAGTCTTGGCCTCACAGAAGACTTTTAGACAATGCAGTGAGTGGATGGCGAGGCTCTGGGGATGATTTCGATGAGGGGAAAAAAAAAAGAGGCAGATAGAGAAACATCTAATTGGAAATAATTTTATATGTATGAAGTGTGGAGAGGACACGGGACATGGGGTGTGTTTATGTACCTAGCAAAGTTTGGAAAAAGCAAAGCTTGTTGAGTTCAAAGCTCTGTTTATTTTTGACACAGCTGCTTTGCAATCAGTCATCGATCTACTGTTTTGCTTAATTATGGTGGAATTTTTTTAAAGGGATTTAAAACAAGAGTAGAGTCATTAAAATGCTGGAATAGTAATGAATTTGAATTAAAGGAAGCATGTTTACTTCTTTCAGCAATAACACATAAAATCTGTTGTACAGACGGATACCGAGACATAGGTCACAAGACGTGAAAACAGTCATTTGCGCTAGCTGATACCACCTAGGTTATAAATATGAGGACACTTTAGAATATAATTTAAGCCCGAGCAAAACAAGATTTTGAAGACCCAATAAGGAATACTTAATGAATTAAGCACTGATTTTATTAGTTACTGATTTTACACTAGATTTCTCTTATATAGGTTCATTTAGGTAATAAACTTGATATTTTAGCTCATGTGATTATACATAGGCTCACAGATGTCAAGAGACTCAGCGGGTTGGGATTTATGTTTAGAATATAACTGTCTACATAGTCCAAGTTGAAACAGACTCTTGGAGGGGAGCCTGGGTGGCTCAGTCCATTGGGCGTCCAACTTCGGCTCAGGTCACGATCTCACTGTCCTGAGTTCGAAGGCTGCATCAGACTCTGTACTGACAGCTCAGAGCCTGGAGCCTGCTTCGGATTTTGTGTCTCCTTCTCTCTCTGCTCCTCCCGTGCTCATGCTCTATCTCTGTATCTGTCTCTTTCTCTCTCAAAAATAAATAAGCATTTTTTTAAAAATTAAAAAAAAAAGAAGAACCACTGGAGAAGAAAGTGGAAACATCGCTGGGTAAGAAGATGTGCGAAGATTTCCAGAATGCATAGGGTGAGGACACTTGCAGAACACCTGAAGGAGGTTTAAAGCCAGGAGAGAGTACCGCAATCAATGCGGGGGGGGGGGGCAATCTGAGGGGCACTTTCTAACAGTCAGTGTGATAGCTCGCATTGCATGCATGCCCCTCTGTGCCAGCATCGCTCTGAACATGCCACCTGTTAATTCACTTAATTCTCTCCAGTACCATCGAGGCAAATACGATTTTTCTCTCTGTTTTAGAGATGAGCTGGCGGAGGCACAGAGAGGTTAAGTACTCAGCAGAGGAACAGACGTCAGAATTGAAATCAAGACACACTGTGTTACGGATGGAAGATTTCAAGTGCCCAACATCTGGAAAATGTCTAGTTTTGCTGAAACCAGAACATCCGATATAGTCTTGATTTGCCTTGTAGATTGTATTTTGCTTAAAGTGAAGGAATCGTGAGTAGGGGCTGTTGTACTCGATTTGGATCAATAAAATACAGAAAAACTCGTGGATGGGAGCATCATGGGACCTGAGAGCGGAAAAAGGAAACAAAAACATGTCACCCAGAGCCTAGATGATGGAGAAAGGTAAAACTGAGCATAATCAGAGAAGACCCTTAGATTTGAAGAATATGGATTACATACAAACATTAAAACGCATGGACATTCCCATGAACATTTCTTCAAAGCACTTCAAGCTCAAAACTTCATCTGGCAAGTCTTATAGAAGAATATGTACCCTTCAGAAGAAACGCAAAGAATAAGAATAAGCATAAGAAATTCCCTCTCACAGCTGGAGTCTCTAGTAATGGCAAACCTGGAGTACTATAGCCAGAGAAGTAAACATAATTTGTAGGACATATGAACAAAAATGCACCAACATTTCTTAGGAGGTGTTTATCGGTTTCACCTATAAGTGTAAAATCTACACTGTGTTAGTAAGGTGCATTCCCACTAATGCAGGTAGATAAAGGTACTTTAAAGGGATTTATTAACTGAGAACTTGGCCAAAGAACATTCTAGAATGGCAACTTTGTAAGTTTAACTGTACAGTTATTTAGGTAGAAGTCATGTCAGTTCTCTCCGTGGAGCTGACCACGCTATTTAAACTGCATGGGAGAGCAAACAATTGTCTCTCCTCTGCTTTAGCTCTGGATTTTTCTTCTCTGTTTCTTTTTCTCATGTCCTATCCTTGTCTTCTCCCTTACCGTTACTATTGGAACATCTTCTTGATTCAAGGCCTCTGTTATAATTGTAAAATGTTCTTCTTATTTTTTTTTTTTTTTGCTTTTACACTTTCTCAAATTTTCCTTTTTAAATACTCTGTACTTATCAATAGTTTCCCAAGGCCAGTTGCTTGATGCATTCCCTGGGATACATCTGTGTAACGTTGTATGTCTTTATTTCTCTATCTGGAGCATTCTATCTTATGTTCTCTGTGTTAAATATTTCATTTTCTATGGTGATTCCCCAGAATTAAATTCCCTTTTGTTTAGAAGAATCATTTGCTTGGAGAACATACTGAAAACACATCACCCGTGAAGTAGCTCCATGACCATTTCCACGTTAATACTACTGAGCACTTAACCTAGCTCTACCAATACATACATTTTTGGAACAAGACAACTTTTAATTTTTATATTAGAGTATTTGCTTTCTTTAGAAGAATACTTGCTATAGCCTATTGCTGATGATGAGGGAATGAAATAATACCCTCTCAAACTTTACCGATGGGCTGTCAATAGAGGGAAAAATTGTTTGGAAAGCCATTTGGCAACATTTGCCAAAACCCTAGAAGTATCCCTCTCCCCTGACCCTTTCATTTCACTTCTGGGAACCTATCCTAAGGAAATAATAGTAAATACAGAAAAGCCTTATATAAATACTAGCACGATTTAACATAGCACCCTCTTGGAAAGAGAAAACATGATAAGCACTCAATAACAAGAGAATGGTTAAATAAAAAATAAAATATTATTCTGCCATTATTATTGTCCATAAATAATTTGTATTCACACAAAATAAAATTCTGTATAAAGTTTGGGAGGATACGTAGTTGACTCTTGAACAGTGTAGGGGTAGGGATGCCAACAATTAAAACTCCATGTATAACTTCTGACTCCCCCAAAACTTAACTACTAGTTGCTTACTATTGACCGGAAGCCTTACCAATAACAGAAACCATCAACTGACACACATTTTATATTTATATGTATTATATATGTCTTATAATAAAGTAAGCTAGAGGGAAAATGTTATTGAAAATCATAAAGAAGAGATTACATTTACATATAAGTGGACCCTGCACAGTTCAAATCTATGTTGTTCAGGGGCCAACTGTATATATACAGTATAATCTATAAATATGTAACATGCATGCTTGGAGAAGGACTATCCTGTAATACTCCATTAATTTATCTGGTTACCTTAGAATGATGGAATTAGTGGCAATTTCTTTTTCTGTTTTGCGAGTTCATTGACGTGTCAACAGCAAGCATGTTCTATTTAAATAGGGACAAACGAAAAGCAAGTTCAATGTTTTAAAAAGTTTTCCTAAGTCAGACTTTTAAGGTTAACTCTCAAAATGATTTTTTTCATAGTTGCTATTGTTGCAGGAGATGGCGGTGTGCAGAGGAAGCGAACTGACTAAAATATTTTTGAACTGAGGTGATTGGGGAGCAGTAGCTCAGTGAGGCAGCTTTATAAAGACTGGGTTGACCTCCAGGACTTTGGGGAGAGACGACCTTGAACACCTCAGACAACATTAAACTCCAGGTTACAGCTGACTGGAATTCTGAGGTTTTATTGGCCATGAGCCAGTCTGCAGCTCACTGTAGCTACCCTAGTATTTTATAACATTGTAAAGACTGTATTGTTTCAAACATTTCAAAATTTTACACACAACCTGGCAGTCATCCAAAGCCATTTCCAATGGGCCAAAACTATCAGCAGCCACCCACCTCCTTGGCCATGGCTGCCTGATTAATGATGTTCCACCAACGGGGTCCTCCATTAGGATCATCTAGGCTGGGAGACCCCGGGACAAATATGATCTTTGAGACTTGTAAATTGTCTATACATTTTGCAGCTGATTTTTTTTTTTAAACGGAGATGGAACATTAGAAAGCAGAGGTCTGCTGTGGTGTAGCTTGGATTGGCTGAATGCAACAGGCTTTAATTCAATAAAAAAGCGAAGGATGCTCTTTGTCACAGACACTGTTCTTACTTCAGGATATTTGTTATGGCATGTAACTTCTCTAAACTACTCAAGTTTCCCCTGCTCAGCCCTCCCCTTTTTTTCCATTGCTCCCTTATCCTGACTTAAAGTTTATTTACCCCATGGGCTTAGAAGTGAAGTTTTAAAAAAGCAAATATAATCTTAAATATTCTCCATTGATACTTTTCCTTTTGAAATGAATAACTTACACATTACTAAGTGTATTGAAGTCCTTCTCATCATGACCTAAGTCGCTTATGATGTGGCGGTCCCAAGTATTTTATGTGTGAGAACTCACTTAATCTTTACAACAACCCTATGAAGTAGTTACTGTTGTCACCATCTCATAGATGAAAAAATGAATGCCTAGGAAGGCGAAAAATCTTCCCCAAAGTGATTCATATGGTTTATTTATTTTTTAAATTTTTGTTCTTAACGTTTATTTATTTTTGAGAGAAAGAGACAGCGTGAGCAGGAGAGGGACATAGAGAGAGGGAGACAGAATCAGAAGCAGGCTCCAGGCTCTGAGCTGTCAACACAGAGCCCAACGCACAGGGTTTGAACCCATGATCGGTGAGATCATGACCTGAGCTAAGGACGCTTGACTGACTGAGCCACCCAAGAGCCCCCATTCATATCGTTTGTAGTCAGTGGATCTAGGAAATGAGCCGGACTGAGTGGGTAGAGCATCTCTGATTAGCCACCTTGTCACTTAAGGTAGTTTTCAATCTCACATTTTCTAAAAACCACCATCAGTGATACAAGAAGTTTTATGTTGAATATGTACTAAATATTTCCTCACTGTTTCACTGAAGCAGGAGGTAGGATTCGTTCCTTTAGAGAGGGAGAGATTTTTCCCAAACCCGTAGTTCCGAGAAAAGAATGTCTTTAGACACTGATTGACACTAGCTTTCTATTCTGTAGGGGAACAATAGGTCCGTCCCCTTGTTTGTTCTTCTGCCTCAAGAAAATATTATGTCTTCTTTGTTTCTCAAAGTATTTTTGGTCTAAGTGATACCGTAACTA
Organism: Paguma larvata; assembly: GCA_030068075.1. NCBI lineage: Eukaryota > Metazoa > Chordata > Mammalia > Carnivora > Viverridae > Paguma > Paguma larvata. Next base: position 32,831,374 of record CM057843.1, read on the forward strand.
TCAGAAACATATTTATCACTATCATTAATTCCACGCAACTTTGTTTCACTTCTAGGAATGTTGTTTATTAGGCCGACCTTGTGAAAACGAAGAGGCAGTACAGTCAGAAAAGAGAGCTGACTCATTCCCATCCTATAATTGCTCACTGTCTATCCGGAGAGCGGGAAATGTACATCAGTAAGATTTTACTAATGGCCACTGAGACATTCCAGTCATTTCAGTCAACAGCTCTCATTCAATTATATAAACCTCGACTATGCATTTTTTAAAACCAAATTACAGTATATGATAAAACGAGAGCCGCAGGCTCACAAAGCAGTCTATCTAACACCGTAAAAGGCCCCAGATGAGCCCTTTACTCCATCTTGGTTCCCCAGGTTGACAAGATTCGTCAGAAAATTCATCTCTCGGTTTGGCTTTGCTTTGGTTTCCTTGACACAGAGTGTGTTTAAAAGGATTGTTCCAACAGGGGGTGGGGTTGCTGGCGGGATGTTGGGTGGGGAGATGGGCCACATGGGCGATGAGCGTTCAGGAGGGCACTTGATGGGATGAGCCCTGGGTGTTGTATGTAAGAGCTGAATCACTAGACTCTGTTCCTAAAATCATTATTACACTATACGTTAACTAACTTGGATTTAAATTTAAAAAAATAATAAAAATAAAAAATAAAAGGATGGTTCCTTTAGTACGTTCTGGCGAATGATGCTGTCGATAGGATTGGGCATTTATGGTCTTGTTAATATGAACCCGGAGGACATTGCACTAAGTGGATACGCCGGTCAGGGATAAATACTGTATGATTATGTGAAGTCTCTAAATAGCAAAACTCATAGAAGCAGCGAATAGAATGGGGGTCGCCAGGGCCTGGACGGAGTGGGGAATGGGAAGTTGCTATTCAAAGGGTATTCAATTTCAATTACACAAGATGAGTTGATTCTAGAAATCTGATGTGCAACGTGCCTATCCTTAGGAACATTGCATTGTACACTTAAAAATGTATTAAAGACGTAGATCTTATCATAATTAAAAAGAAGAAGAAAGGCAACCTGGGGAATTGCCTCAACATAATATCATGGAGGACAAGATCTTGTCCTAAGGGTATTACGTTATCTACCTTCTCCGAATGCACAGCTTCCACACATGAAGGAAGTGGCCCACACAATGGAAAGAATGAGCTTCCACACATGAAGGAAGTGGCCCACACAATTGAAAGAACCCCATCGAGGTATGGGTTTACTCTGTCCTACCACTTACCAGTAGTGAAGGGTGAAGTGATATGGAAAAACTCACTTTCCTCACTTGTAAAATGGTTTAAATAATGTGTGCATTTTAAGATTTTCATAAGGGTTAGAAATAATATTTCAGAGTATGCAACAGATTGTCTAGAAAATAGCGGACCTTCAGTAAAGGGTAGTGAGGACTATTTTATGATGGTAATTTCCTTTATCATCAGCCCCATGATGATGAGGGTCCAGTAGCATCTCAGCAGGCACCAGGTGTCATAAATAGACGCAGCACGAGGATGACATTTTAGTAGTAAGAATGCTGTGTTAATAGGAAAATTAACAACAGTAGGCGTAGGAATATTATACCTTATCTAGCACCATTCCTGGGAAAAGATCAGGTTTCACACGTGGTGAAGGAAACCGTGGTACAGTTTATGAAAAATGCTTGTGAGTATTATTGAAGTCCTTTTAGGAAGTATTTTCCCTGCTCTGTGTTTTCCCAGTATACTCTTATCCAAGTAGACGGTGTCTCTGATGGAGGGGAAACACAGACTAAAGCCACAACATCATTACTGAAGAGTCAAAGGTTTATAGTTACTGAAATATGATTATTGTCTTTAAGACACTCTGAGTGTGGATGGGATTAATCCCAACATCCTTCAAGTGTTGGTGTGGTGCGTGCTTTATAGCAATTGGCCACAATTAATGTTTAAGGCACGGGCTTAAGATAGTAACTCTAAACCTCTGTTAACAATCCCTCATATTGTTCCAGGGTCTTCCATTACAAGCCAGTTGGGAAAGCAAGCTTCTATTTAGGTGGCTAGTGTGATTTGTAAGTTGTTTTTCCATAGTGATTGTTTTGTCAAGTTTAAACCTTACTGCTCCGAGATTTCTGTGCTGCAAGCCTACATGCATCTTGATGGGTTTGCTTGTGCTAAATCAGGGATCACCGCTCACCAAATGAAAATCTTTTTGTTATCGATGGAGCTTGAACAAGAAACTTACCCACTTGGTTGGATAAAGAACACTTTGAACATTTGCTTATTACAGCAGTCTCAAAAACATTAGGGTAGGAGTTAAGCCCACAATTTTGTTTTAAATTAAGTGCTCCTAAAAAGCGTGAGACTAATAGCACCGACTAAAGCCAGTTATTTTTCTGGCAAGCAATATGCGAGTTTCCCCTCATTGCTAAGCCAGTAAAATTCAGCATTACTGTGGCAATTTTCCTACTGTTCCAGTTCTTGGCCAGTGTCTACACAGCACCGAAATAGCTAGATGAAAAGTGAAAACTTCGCTTGGTCGTTAGGATGCTGCCAAATATTAGAACATGGTGTATTATAAGTCATCAAGATGTTTCATTAGGTTTTTCCCTCTTTACCGCATGTTTTGGCGGTGACGATGCCAGTGTAAACTTTATCCATAGGGGCATTTCGTGGGTTTCATATATTCAGCATGGAACAAAAGGAGGGACACTAGGTATCTTTTCAAAGAGAAAACTCAACCCAAATCTGTACTTTTTCTGTTTCTATTATTTTAAATTAAAATCATCTTTCATTTTGGATCTGCCAAAATCACGTATCCTGGGTTTTTAAATAATGTCTCACCCTCTCCCTGAGCATCCTCCGAGATGATTATGTATCCATTTAAGATAGTCAGCTTTCAAAAGACAGAGTATATCCTTCTACAATAACAGTCATTGAATATTTACTGCATTTCAAGCACTGTGCTTAAAAAAAAATGAAGTATAGTTCCTGCTTTCTAGAGATAAATTCCATTGGATAGAATATGTATATTTAGATGAATGACAGATACAGTTTGAAATATAATAATATTTGATAAAATAATGAACAAGAATTGCTGCTGATAGCAAACCAGACATCACAGATACAAAAGGCCATTTATTGCAAAGGCTTTCCTAAGGATATGAAGATCGAGTTGGGTATTATAAAATGCAGGGGACTTTGGCAAGTAAAGACAAGAACAGGGACCTTGCAGCCAAGGGGAAGAGTAAGGTGTCAAGGTAGTAGAGGGACCACTTTATCCCAGTTTGCTTGGGACATTCTCAGTTTTAGAGCTGAAAGTTCTGTGTTCCAGAAAACTCTTCAGTCGTGGACAGATGAGGATAGCTAGTCGCCCTACTAAGCAATGATGCACATGATAAGGCCGGAAAACAATGGACAAGTGAAATTGGAGGATTCATTTAGGGTGGAAATGGACGAAGAAAAGTGGTTTGTACACATGTCAAGGACTTGTGTCATCTACTGGGGCATTGGAAATGTAATCTGTGTTCAGTATGGGAAATTATGAATCCTTTCTTTAAATCGACTGATATCAACAAAGAATTATTTTCTGTTTAAAATTTTTTTTAACGTTTATTTATTTTTGACAGAGAGCTAGCGCATGAGCAGGGGAAGGGCAGAGAGAGAGGGAGACACAGAATCCGAAGCAGGCTCCAGGCTCTGAGCTGTCAGCACAGAGCCCGATGCGGGGCTCGAACCCACAGACCATGAGATCATGACCTGGGCCGAAGTCGGCCGCTTAACCGTCTGAGCCACCCAGGCGCCCCAACAAAGAATTATTTTTGAGAGATCAGTCAGATCATATTTAATCGATTCATTTGCTATCATGTATTTGTCGAGCACCTACTACGTGTGCTGTGTGTTGTTCTAGACATCAGGGATGCCACAGCTTTTGTTCTCACGGTGCTTACATTTTGGTGGTGAGAATAAAACAAAACCATACTCATAGAATGAGATATCAGTGTTCTTGGTAAATGAAATAGGACAAATGGGCAGAGAGTGATGGGAAGCAGGGTGCTATTTTAGATTGGGTACTCAGACATAATCTCTTTGATCATATTGCATTTGAGCAGGGGCCTAAGTGAAATGGAGGAAAAAGTCATGTGGAGAATCAGGAGAAAGGGATCCCAGATAGAAGGAAAGTACATGCAAAGGTCCTGAGGTAGGAATGTGCTAATGTGTTTGAAGAGCACAAACGAGAGCCCCGTGTCAGGAGCAGAACAAGTGAGGATAAGAGGGGTAGGGGTTTAGGACACTGGGTACCCATGGTGACCAGCTGTTGCAGGGCCTATAGGCTTTGAGGATTTAGATGCTTTTCAGTGAGTCTGAGGCACAGAGAGCAGATTGGAGGCTGTCTCAATATTTTGGACTTGATAGAGAACTGGAAAATAGGAGAGAAAGGATAATACCTAAGAATGTCAGTAGTATAATTTTGCAAGAAGGAATTAATTTACAAACAATGAAAAAACACTGTGCTTCAAATTAGAACATGTATGACCCACTTTCCTGACTCGTCCTACTCCACCATAAAAGGCCATTCATATCCTTATGTGGGGGAAAATGATATTTTTTTACAATGAGGAAACTGATCATCGTTGCCTATTTTATTAATATCTAAAGAAAACCCTTCCATTTTTGCACCAGATGATGGTACAAAAGTCCAAGAACTGTTAAGTTCTTATATGTTTAAAAGAATAAGCTGAAAATACTGAATTTACTTTGAATTATTAAGCAACTCTCGTTTAATATTTCAGAGGGAAAGAAAGCCGCGTTGCTGGGCACATTTTGTGTATTTGATTTTTATCTGGGAAGATTTTTAATTAGAGCATTAAAATTGGGTGATACAAAGAGGAAACTCCTGTCCCATGTCACATGGGTATGTTAAAATTTAAAGACCATCTAATATTTACTACTCATTTTCATATTGTGAGTTTCCTAGTTCACTTAAAAAACATATACACACCAAACGTCATATGGCTTAATCCACCCAAATATGTTTTTGTGTATGACAGTAATTATGCTCGATTGGTGCTTTTTAGTCATTATCCTTTTCTCCCTCATTTTTGGAACAAATTTATTTATTCAACTGCAGAATCACATGCTAATACAATTTTAGGATTGCCAGTTTAAATCTCCGCAACTCAAGAAAGTGAAACACAGGGTTTTCATAACAGCATTGATTTCCCAACATTTTTTATGCCTTATATATAATAAAGTGTACATTAGAATTATAGCCAGCAGTCCAAGAAATATACATAATCAATGTTGGTCAAGTTAATGTTACGAAAAAAAAACTTAACCTTCATATTTTCTGATTTGTTTTCTGTTTGTCTGCTTTTAATTAAATCTTTGGTTTGCAATAATTACAGATTCATATACAGTTGTAAGAAATAATAAAGGGAGAGCCTGTGTACCTTTGCCCAGTTTCCCACAAAGGTAACAGCTTGTAAACTATAGAGCAACAGCTCAATGAGAATATTGACATTGATATAGTCAAGATACAGAACATTTCTGTAAACCCAAGGATCCTTCATGTTGCCCTTAATAGCTGAGCCCGGTTCCTTCCATTCCCACACCCTCCTTACCATCTGGCAACCACTAATCTGTTCTCCATTTCTGTAATTTCATTTCAACAATGTTACAGAAATGTTATAAAAATACGATATATAGCCTTTGGGATTGTTGGTTTTGTTTTGTTTTGTTTTGTTTTGTTTTTCATCCAGCCCAAATCTTTGGAGATTCGTCCAAATTGTTGCACGTCTCCATAGTTTGTTCCTCTTTACTGTTTGAGTAGCAATCCGCGTTACAGATGCATACATTTGTTGAACCATTCATCTGTTGAAGGACATCTGGTTTGTTTCCAGTTCGAGGCTATTATGAAAAATTCACTCACAGATATTTGTGTAAAATAAGTTTTCATTTATCTAGGATAAATGCCCGGGAGCACAATAGTGGGGTCATATGATTGTTACAAGTTTAGTTCTGTAAGAAACTGGCAAATCCTCTTCCAGGGCAGCTGTCCCATTTTGTGTTCTTGGTGGCTGAGAAGTGCTGTTTTTCCACATGCTCACCGGCGTTTGGTGTTGTCAAGTTTTGCTATTATTATTATCATAGCCGCTTTAATAGGGGTAGAATGGCATTTCGTTATTCTTTTAATTTGCAAATCCCGAATGACATAGGAGGTTTAATGTCTTCGTGTGCTCACTTTCCATCTGCGTGTCTTCTTCCTCTAAGTGCCTCTTTCTCTCCCAGAGGATCGATGACATGAACGTTAGATCTTTTTCTGTAGTCCTGCAATTTCCCAAGACTCCATCCATTTTTTTTTCTTTGTCGGTCTATTTTATCCTTGTTTTTAAGGCTGGGTCATCTCTATTGTTTCATCTTCAAGTTTGCTAATTCTTTCCTCTGCCTCCTCCATGCTGCTCTTGGGCCAGTCCACTGAGTTTCAAGTTTTTGGTTATTAAATTTTCTTTATAAAATTTTTATTTTGCTTTTCATTGCATCTTCTATCTCTTTGCTGGGACTTTCATTTTTCTTCTTTTTATTTTAGTCATCTTTATTATTGTCCATGGACGCATTGATGATGGTGATGGTGATGATGATGATGATAGCTCCTTTAACATTTTTGTCAGGTAATTCTAGCACCCCTATCATTTCAATGCTGTTTATTGAACTTTTTTCCATCACTTTGAAATTCTCTAGATTCTTCCTGTGATGAATGACTTTTTATTGAAACTTGAACATTTTGGATATTTGTTATGAGAATCTGGATCTTATTTATATCTTCTGTTTTAGATGTCTTTTTTTTTAACACCGCTATAGTAGGGTAAGTGGGAGTCATGCCACCTCGTTCCTGCCACGTGAGGGCAGATGTCTAAGCTTCCCAATCAGTCTTTGCTTGTGGGGCTGGAGGTAGGGTCACACTATTTTCTGTGTTTTTTGGCTAGAGTAATGTATTTACTGCCTAAGAGTGTTCTTTTTTGCTAGGCTGTCTTTTTCCTGGTCGTTCGGCTAGAGAGAGTGTGCTTTAATTGGGATTTCTTGTGCCTGTGTTCACTGGTGTTTCTAGATTGCTGTGTTCTTCAGCTCCAAATCAGGGATATGTGAGGCACACCACCACCACCCCCTGCAAGAAAAGTCACTTTTTTGATGTTGCTTGGGTTCCAGGGCCCAGAGCCAGCTAGCCTTTTCTTTCTACCTTTCATGGTCTGTGATGTTTGTCTCGTGTATAATATCCAGGGGTGTTCAGTTGTACTTAGCAGAAAGAATAGGAAAAGTACATCTGTGTCATCTCTGAAATGGAAACCTCTTTCAGCCCTTTTGATTCAATGATAAAAGAGCAAAAATATGGAATAAATAGATACAGCCTTATTTGAGATCAAAACAATGATTTCTAGCTCCACAGTTTCAAATGGTGCTTTGTAAAACTCTCCAGTTCTGACGCTTCCCCCAAATTTATGTCCCACAAATACACATGTCTAATGGACCTTTTTCCCTGGATGACCCACTACCACCAGAAAGCTAAGTCATTTCAATATAATATAAAAATTTTAAAGCAGATTTGTTTGTCTTCCATCTTCGGGTTTCATCAATTTATTTTCCTGGTATTAAAGTTTCTGTTCTCAGAGTCATCCTCCCACCACACACAGCCAGGCTCACAATCTCAGCATGTTCTCGCCGCTGCCTCCCCCTCTTTGTCCCAGTCCACGCTGTCACCAAGTCTGCGGTTCCTCCTTTACATTCTTCTTCATGCTTCTGTGTTGCTTTTTATGTCTAATTCCATCACATTAGCCTGGATCCTTAGCTTAACTATGAAAATACTTTCCTCTGTGTTCCGTCCATGTTTCCTCCATGTGCTAGCAGAGTCCTGCTCTAATTCATCCTGTAACATATACCATCTTTCCTGACCCAAATGATGACTTAGTTCCTAGCTAACCAATTCCCCACCTCTGTGTTTTGACTTACGCCGTGTAAACCCTACCCCTCTTAGCTACAAATATTCAGGAGTTATGCTGTTTTGAGGAACAGACCAAGGAAACTCTTTTAAAAAGTCCTAGCTGATCCTACCAGCCATAGGCAACCACTCTACCTTGTCAGTAACCAAATCCACTTTGTCAGTAACTTCCTATTGTTTTGTATTATATCTGACATCTCCTTGAGGACAGAAACATATCTTATTTATCTTCATTTTCTTCCTATAATTTCTCCCCAGACATCTTATATAGTAGTTGTTAAAGTTCATTTATTCATTCAACTTATATAAACTTTATATATAAACTTTACATAAGTTGAATGAATAAATAAAGAAAAACAAAAATAATTCACGAAGCTTGTTTTGACATTTTCCTCTTGTCTTCCTTTCCTGTCACTTTGTCTTTTTAGTCTCCCCAAAGTGACAGTATTCATCCCAAATGACTTACAAATCTGTTAAACTTCATGAGAGGATGTTGTCAAATGAATAAAGGGCCCTTGAGTTTAAATATCTTCTAACAGGAATAAGGAAGCCAACAGATAAAATGCCTCTTCTTTCACAGGTGAGAACGGGCAGCTTCATTTCTATTTGTGAAGGGTATAAATGAAGTACAGAGCCCGAGATGATATAATCGATGACAAAGAATATCATCATCCAACTTGGTGGCTTCCAAGTTGTCTCTAGGCAACCACAATACAGCCGCATTAATAGATCAATCCCAATATGTAATTTTAGAAGAGCACATAACCTCCAAAGAGAGTTGCAGACAAGGTTTTTGCTCAAGAGTGACTCATCTCAGTAGTTGACTTTTTTTTCCTGGATTCAACCAAGGAACTCTGAGTAAGTTGGCTTTGCCACGTCCCAAAGAAACCCAGGGTAACTCTCACTCAGCCTTTGCTGTGAACAGAGACTATCAGGTCACCTAAGAAACAGCAATTTGTGGGCTCCTGCTTTATGCAATGATGACCTTGGCTTGCACAACCCAAATAGAATGTGCCCCAACTCATGAAGTCAAAGCGATGTGGTAAACAGAGCCTGTGCCAACAGGACATCATTTCAACATCCTCTGGCATATAAAACATGTTTGGGCAGGGGCACACACATCATAAGCTGTATTTTGGTGTGGACAATCTGGGAACTCAGTGGCAACTCTGTCATAAATCCATTAGCTTCATGGAGACAGCCTCTGCTGTTACGTTAAGTCGGCCACTTGTTAAACTTTTGAAAAGTCACTGAAAATGAGTGAGTGTCTTTGAAACACGAGCAATGGTCAAAACAGTATGGAAACAGAACCGATGGCCAGTTGTTGGAAGAAAGAGTTAAATAAAGCATTTTTACAATGTTATTATGGTCATGATGGTTGGTTTCCAATACAGACTATTGTTTTGTGCCAGTTGACATCAGTTGGTTACAGACAAAGTGTATTGGGGTTTTAAGAGGAAAGGCGAGTTTCTTCTCTTAAACATCTCCACAGAATTTATTTCTATCGAACACACTCCAGTGCAGCCTGTAGTAATAAACTAAATGGACGTAATCTGAAATGCAGTCCATGTATAAATCCTTAACACTTTAATAAAATGAGCATTGAATCTAATACTGTATAAAAATTGTCTGCCATTGTGATAATTCAATACTCACATTCCACTGAAAGTTGTTTAGTTAATATTGAATGCTTTAAGTCCAGGTACAAACGAACGATCATTGAGGCCTTTGGGCTTAGTACTTTACAAGGCACAGTAAAACAAAACAAAACAAAACAACTCAATAAACGCTTGTTTAAGTGGATGTACTTTGACATTGTCCTAGGCTCCCAAGAAAACCAGGTGTTTGCAAGTTGCTAACTTTCTTAGTTTGCAAAATTGAGTTGTACCCGGGTCTTTCTAATGTTTGAAACAACTAGATGTAAGCTCTAGGTACCTATTCTGAATATTTTGTTGAAGAACGTTATATTTAGGGGACAGTTACAGTTAAAAAAAAATCAACCATTAAAATATTGCAGACTTCAAATAGCATTGTTTTGAAAAAGGTTGAGAGATGGGAAATTAAGGGCAGGTAAAGATAGAGTAATCAGTTTACGGAATCACTGATCATTTTTTTCTCCTGGCTCTGGCAGGAGACATCTCCAGCCAGTCATCACTGTGGTTTGCACATTCTCCTGCACCTAGTAGCTACTTTTGACAAAAAAAAATTAAATAAAAATTAAACGTGGATTGTGGATTCTAAGCAGTTCATATAGTTACATGCAAGAAATATGAACTTGGAAACTCAGTCTGTGCACGTTGGTTCTTATTCTACTTTTGATTCTCAGCTTTCTGTCTTTGGCGCAGCGTTTTAAAGGTGATATTACATCTCTAGGGCCTAATTCATTCAAACATTAACTTGTGATGGATAAAACAAATGAGAGATCTTGTAATAAATAAATAGCGCCATTTCATATGAACCAGAACGCTGAGAGACTTGAGTATAAAATACAATGCACTCAGAAATATGGGGACCATAACTGTGGAAAGGAAGGATGTACCACAGTGAGTTCAGAAATGTGATTTAGCAAATGATCCAGACCAAGAAGTATTTTAAAAAGAGAGCTCTATTCACTGAAGCAATTTCTAATAGGTGATTTGCATTTCCAAAGAGCTCACATGAAATCGTGGGGCCCCACACTGGACCATACAAAGTAAATCTCCTGATTTGAGTGAGAATATTTTTACTACATTTGACAAATACATTCACATTTTTATATACAGAGGTAATCATTGGTGTCTATATACTATTGTAGTCTTTAATGGTATTCCATTTCAGAATACGTAGAAACGTTGAGAGTATGAAACATTTAAATTTTGAAGCACTGTCACTAGTGGTCACTAAGTGAAATTAAAACTTCATTTATCCATAGTATCACAAGAGAATGAAATGAAAATTATAAACTTTCTAAATAGCTGAAGTGTATCTCTTGTTGAATTTTATGTTGAATTTGAATTATCTTTGATTGAAACCTTAAAATATATTAAATCCTTCTCTATCTTCTTTTAATTTTTTTTTAATATTTATTTATTCTTGAGAGATAGAGACAGGGAGTGTGAGTGGGGGAGGGACAGAGAGAGAGGGAGACATAGAATCTGAAGCAGGCTCCAGGCTCTGAGCTGTCAGCACAGAGCCTGATGCAAGGCTGGAACCCTCGAATCATGACCTCATGACCTGAGCCGAAGTCAGACGCTTAACTGACTGAGCCATGCGGGTGCCCCAGTCCTTCTCTATGTTTTCAAGTAGGGTGCTCTGGATTACACCTGCGAGCTTTTATGAAGTTAACCATCCTTATGATATTCAGGCCAGTGAGGAAAGGAAGAACATTGACTTATCTGGTTTCACAGTACAGCATATTGGTTTTATGTGGGCTTATTCTTGTTAGTTTATGCATTAAAAAAAATCTACATTGTGTCTTATTGATGTTAATACCATAAACAAAAATTCTGTGTTGCTTATAGTGCCTACCTTACTGATGAGGTAAAATAAAAATACATAAAAGCATGCACTGAACTTGGTATATGCTCAATAAATATTAGCCAATATAAGTTGATAATTTTTACAGATAGAGTTCTCTCAGAAACATCCTCAAAGATGGAAATTAGTGTGCAGCATGTTTTTGTGAAGTGTCCTTGGGGTTAGTACCTTTGCATGGGGAGGGGGAAAAAAGTAGGGATGGACAGAGGGAAAATTCCAGTGACAACCCAGTCCCCACGTCAGCTCTGGCTAACCTTACAGGGACCCTTGGAGCTGGAATGACCCTTCAGAGCTGGCTCCAGTTGGGCTTGGGTGGCCAGGCTACTTACACATTGATCTGTCAGTGGTAGTGGGCCACTTGGGAAGAGGATGAGTCAGTCTCTAAAGGGGAACAGTGTCAGGGCCAAAACAAGGATGAGGTGACTAAAGCAGTCTCTTCAGTGCAAAATTTAAGGACCAGGATAACTACTACTCTAAGGCAGTGTTTTTCCAAATCGAATTTCATGCAGAAAATCTATGGTGGACAAAATATCAAAATTTAAATAAAGAGAAGCGGTTATTTGTTTGTTTGATAGCCCTGTGATGGAAATAGTTGTTTTCAATCAGACAATGGTTCTCAGGCCCTCACAGGTATTAAGTCTTCACTGGCTGGGCAGGTTCATGACAATTGACAGTGGTGTGATTGGACAGTACAAGTTCCTATTTATAGTCATGCTTTTTGTTTTGTTTTATTTTGTTTGTAATTGGAAGGCTTTTGTTAAATTTTCCATTTGCTTCAAACTATGGGAATGTTTTGATGTGTGTATACAGAGGCACACATTTTGCTTTTTCTGTAGCATCCAATATGGCTGCCAAATCTTGCTGAGCATCCAAGGCTACCTGCCAGAGCATTCCCATATTCTGGGGCAACAAGTTCCTCATTGATCCGAAAAGCCTATCGAAGTATCTTCCACAACTATCTATTTTGTTGAATGATCAAAAATATCATCCAACAATGAAATTTTGACTTATGGTAAATAATGAATATACTCGGTTCCAGATTTTAAATTTCACCTCAGGTGAAAACAAAAATAAAAACAAAAACAAAAAACAAACAAACAAAAAAACTCATTTGTCACTTATCAGTATCCCTTGTAAATAGTCAATACATTAAGTATGGCTGTATGTTAGTTTTAGGTTACAAGTGAGTGATTTGGGTTCTAGCCTCTTTTTTTTTTTTAATTAAAAAAAACAACTGACTGCATACTAAGCACTTACTGTTTTCCCAGAATTTTAATTTCCTTCTCTGTAAAAATGAGGACGCTAGATTAGGTAATTTTTCATGTCTTACCCAATTTTCAATTTTAAATGTTTGATTATTTACCTTTGTAAGAATGAGTAAATGTCATCCCTGAAGGACAGAAATTAGTTTGTGTTATTGTGAACCTAGCAAATTCTCCAGTACTGCACTTCATAAAATTGTCCGCCCCTTCCCCCAAATGTCTCCAGCTCATCAGGAAGTGTGAACTACTGCTGTTTCCTTTAGTGTTCTCACTATGGGGCCATCAGGATTAATTGGTAGTCAATTATGCTGCATCCTAATGCTCTTCCCCACCAGTCTTCCTTATTTTCTGGCAAACTGTTTGAGATCAGATAATCAGCTTGATATAAGTGCCTCTTTAGTGTTTACTGAAGAGGTGAGAGGTTGAGGTGGGTGGCGTGGTGGTCAATGAATTCTGATATAATGACATCCTCCCCCAAATTCTGAGTGGAGCAACAGATTAAAGCTTCTGAGAAGGGAAATCAGGTGGTAAACCAAACCTGCTAATATTTTGTTAATGTTTTATTTTGTGTGCATATTTTCCCCCAAAGGATTCTTTGTCAAGGAACATCTACTATCATATACTTCGGGAAAAACTGGTGTAATGTGAAAATAAACAACATGTGAGGGAAGGACTCAGTGGCTCTGTAAGTATGCATGGAATTCATCGTGCACCGTCTTCTTCGCTCTCTACTTTTCGGATTTGCTTAGGATCACGATGGCCAGAACCGTAGGATTCAGCCATCGATTTTATTATAGGAAGCTAGAAAGTGAAAGCCAAATAAGTAACAACTAGTGATTCAGGACTCTTGTATTACTGTGTTATCTATGCTTCATAGATTGAATGATTATCAGCAAGAATTGCTGCTTTTCATTTCATCGGTCTCCAAATGTCAATATATAACCATGAGTGTGTTGATTCCCTCTGTTCCAATTCCCTAATCTAAAAAGGAAAAAGGGTTCGTTTCATAAGTGGTTTTCAGGAGGAAGTACATTCTGAAAGCGCAAAGAGTGATTGATTAACAGTGTTGAGTTTGTTTGTGGGAGAGCTTGTCTGACTTGTTACCCTGGCCGGCTGAGCAGAATGCTACGCAGAGAAAAAGACAAGAAACATACGCGCGCGCGCACACACACACACACAGAAATGTCAACCAACCAAACCCCATTTGGGAGCCTGCTGTTGTGACTTAATAGCCACAGCGTATTCTGTTAAGTGACTGGAGCTTGAGGTGCACAATGGGCTTTGTAATCTTTGACAATTTCAAATTTCAAAGAAATTTCAATTCAATTTCTTTGAATACACATGTCGTATTTGCTCTTCTGAGAACCTTTAGAAGAGGTAAGAAAGAAAGTCTAATAGAGAAACATTTTTCTGTTTTATAAAATTCACTTTTTTCTGTGGAGAATCTTACCAAAATTAAATCTATATTTATCTTTATATAAGCTGAGTACTTATTTCATAAACTAAAGGACCTGAGTAGACATATACAGATGGGATTTTGCTTGAATATGATTTTTTCTTCTGTGAAGGGACACTTTAAGCCGTGTGGTTTTAAAAAGCTAAAGCCTACGCTAAAAATACCCTACTATATTAATAAGAGCCTATTGACTATACTTAGGAATGCCCTGATGTCAAAATAGTTCGCCAAAATGCCACAGTGTGTTCCAAGAGAAAATAATAATTAGCGCTCAATGAGCCACATAAGTTCTACATTTAACTGCTATAACCTATATATATATATATATATATATTTCCAGTTATATATTATATAAAAACATATATTTTATTTAACATCAGACTATCTTTTAAAAACTTATTTATTAACTTATTTATTTGCATTTTTGTTTATTGGGAGCATAAAATCAGAATTTGAATGAGATACCTTATTTGCATTGGTAAGCTGTACAGTAGAAATGATTAAGTAAGTGAGAAGTAGGATTTGTGCATGTAAATTACTTTACCTAAAGGGCTTTCAATAAAAATTAATATAAGATCATATAACTCACTTTATTAAAAAGGGCGTGATAATTAATTCAGGTTAATGTCACATTATGTGAAAATAAGCAAATTTACCTGATTAATGCAGGCTGACCACTAATCATTCTGTTTTTTCCTATTATTCCTTGGAATACTCTATTAATCGAAGTAAACTTTAGTTGTTTAAAATATCATTCAAATATCATTCTTATACATTTACTTATACTTAATTTCGAATTGATCTGGCCTCCCCACCCCCTAGAATAAATCTGTTGACCAGAATTGCATTGCTTGCTTACTTCATTATCATTTGGGTAATGATCCCAACACTCGTAACAACTAAATCCCATCTCATTCCATTCCTATCCCAGATATGTGTAGAGTTCTGCACACATGCTTTCAAGATCCATCAAAAGGATAGAAACCCAGTCTGAATGTACCTGCCTTTTCCTGGCAGGGCCCTGGCTGAATCTCATCCAGTCTGAGTGATTTGAGGAAAGTTTTGCAACAGAACTGATTACATTGATGGGAAGAGTTTAGGGAAAACCCCAAGGAAAGGTGCGGTTCTATGAGCTAAATGGAGCAAGAGTAAGGAGTCATTCCTGGAACCAGGAGAGAGACCAGTGTTCTGGAGAGATTCTTGGGAGAAAAGCAGTGACTATCTGAGATTCCCATCAAGGAGGAAACCAGGGAGATAAATATTTTAACCTCATATTCTTCTTTCTTTCCAGCCTCTTTCCAGGACCTCCATTGGTTGAACCCAAATGGAAATCAAAGGGAAAGGGATCCTTGTTGTAATACTTATGGGTTGGCCTCTCAAGACACTAAGTAGGGGTGGGCCCAGATGCAGAGTGTAAGTGAAGAGGCAAACAAAGTTATCCACTGCACAAGAATATACTTCTCTGGAGTAACTTATTAATCGAAGTAAATTTTACTCATTGTGAACCACTGTTCAAATCTGGTTCATATGCATTTAATTTATACATAATTTTGAATCAACCTCCCCTCCAAAAACACTGAAGTGTGATAGTGTCATCCAGAGATGCATTAAAACTCTTAGGAAAATACAGAATTTAATCCCTTTGAATCCAGTTTTCACTGAATCACTTAGTATAGCTAGCACAAATGTTGGTAACAGCTTACATGGGAGGAAAAATACTCTGGTGGAGGCTTAGTAACACTTTGAAGTTTTTTTTAATGTTTTCAATAAATATCATTAATATAAAATTTGATTCTACAACTAAGAAACACATTCTCTTCATGAAGTACTTCTACATGATAGAAAAAAGGTTCTGCAGTACAACTTAGCAAAAGTCCTGCCTCCACCATCTCTTACCCAGATGTTTGTAAGTCACTTCACCTCCCAGACCAAAGTTCCTTTTTCTGAAAGAATTATCACAGACATTGCCTTTTTCCTTAGAGACTTTGCAGAGAGCAGGAAAGACAGTACATAAGACAGCAAACAACATGCTTTATAGTCTATAAGCCCTCATCAAAGTTGATAGATCAGTAGTTCTTCCCTGAAAAGTACGAAGAAGAAAATACCTTTCTTCTTCACGCCATGAGAGGAAGGATTGCTGTCCTCAGTCTTTTTCTTTGACTTTTTTTTTCTTTAGTGAAAGACCCATATATAAGTTAAAAATAAGTGAGGTGAAGACAGGCCTCCTGCGGTTACACATTTTCCAAAGTCTCAATTGTAAAATATGATAATAAGTTATTAATCAATCTTTGTTTGTTTTAGTAGGGTAGCTATTCTCTGTGGAATTTGTTCAGACCGTATAGGGAAAACCCTTCAGAATCTCCCATATGAAGGTTGCACATTCAAATAATAGCCAACACTTGTGGACTTTCCTTCTTGGCCAGCTAAAAATTCCCCCTGGCTTGGGAGAGCATGAAGTCTTTAGTGAGGATGTCAACAGTGATTTATTATAAGCTGAGTTAATTCTCCCTCAATTTAAGGCCTTGCATGCGACATAATCACTTTCTTTCCCCCCCACAGAGGGAGCTGCTTATTCCATGATTCCCAAGACAGCTTCATCCAGACACTGGCCATGGTAAGATTTCAACTGTTTTCTTTGGACATTTTTGTTGTGGAGGATGGGACATGGAGTATAATTAGTCAAGTATGGTCTCACCCAAGAAGGCGTCAATGTGAAGGAAAAAAAAAAAAGCAAAAACAAGATGTGTGTGTGTGTGTGTGTGTGTGTGTGTGTGTGTGTGTGTGTGTACACATGTGTATTCTGTGAATATATTAATGTAACTCAGTGTGTGTCTTTATGAAACTTAAGAGAGCTTCTTGGCAGCAGAGCAAGGAGAAGTTATAAACCCAGTTTGGGTAATGTACTAGTTAGACTTTTACTATATTGGGTTGGTTGTGCTTTTGTTCTTTCTGGGCTCATAAACTGAATAGAGGTAAAGAGAATCTGGAGAAGATTAGGAGATGAGCCCTGATAATTTCAAGGTTGGAAAAAAAGGCCTAATAGCAATATTTAGGTAGTAGCAAACATGGAGACAAGTGAGTTAATTGGACATTGTGATAATATCTTTAATCACATGAACTTCTTAGATGCCAGTAATCCAGCCTTCTCCAGTTTTTCTGGAGACACTAAGGAAAAGTGGAGCGTTTAAGCCATGGTTTAATTGTTGGTAGTGGGATAATGAGTACTCATAAACTGACATTAGTAATGTGATCCTTACACTCTGAAAGCTCTGGACGAGTAAAATCCATAATAAGGCAGACGTGATGACACTCCTTCTCCTCTGATTTTATGCCCATAGATTTTCTATTCATATTTTGTAGTTGCCAGAACTTTTCTGCTTAGAGCAAAGTTGGTTTTGTTACAAATAATAGAAAATTGTTCAATATAGCTTAGGCTAAATAGGAAATGTGTTGGAAAGACCCAAAGACACGACGTGTCAGATCTGAAGAGGCCTTGCACAGAGTAGATGTTGCCTCTCTGTGTGCACAGATGGTGTCTGTGCAGGACGTCCTCTGTGTACGTCCTCCAGATCTACTCTCTACCCTTCGCCACTCAGCAACCTGCTCCAGCAGGCTGACCTGTATGGTTGCTTTCATTGGTTTTCTTGCCCTCCTGGATTCAGCGAGTCGGGAACCTTGGTAGAAGATTAGAGATGAGAAGAGCGAAATTGAAGTATTTGACACCCTCCGAGAGGTTCACCTCAATTGTCTATATCTATTAATCAAAGGACATATCTTCTTGGAATGAGCAGATCCAATATGAGGAGCTACTAGAATCTCTCATTTCCAGTTCTGTGATTTCTCTCTATCCCCACTCTTTAGCCATTGGGGTATTATCAAGCCCCATTAATCAAATCTCTTCAAATTATCTATAATTGAGTGTGGCATCTGTTTCCTTCCTAGACTCTGACTAATGTAATATCTTCATCCTTCTGTGTATCTCTTTAAGTCTTTTCTACCTCTGTGCTCACTTCTTGCTCTCTTTCTCTCCCCACACATGGAAAAGAGTATCTTCCTAACTCCTTTATATCTTCTCAGTTCATGTGCCAACAAAACTCAACCCAGATAGCAGTAATTACAGGGTTTTAGTATATCCCATTCTCTTTTCTAAACTCTTTCAATATATTTTCATGTTTAATCCCAGTAACAGCCCACAGGTTCTAATATCATACAGTTTTATAGATGAGGACATTGAAGCACAGAGAAATTAAATAACCTGACAGAGGTCACATAATTCAAGATAGGAGCTGAATTCTACCTAGGCAGACACATTTCAGAATATGTGTTTTAACATACATTTTTGGTAGTTTGGTGCTTGGCCTGGACTACCTTGGGTTGAATGTCCAATACTTATTCACTATAATGAGGTGGAGGTGAGGGGATAGGATTTCATGATGTGCTTCTAATGAGTTGGACCTTCACAAGAAAACTCTGAATATGGTACTAGGTAGGACAGTAAACTTGACTAAAACATTTACTGTATCTGACTGGCCTGGCTATGTTAGTTATTATAACTTATTATAATCCTTCGAAAAAGTTGCCAGAGTTGTCTACAAAATACTGAAACTATATTAAATCTTTTTGCTGGTTGTATGCTACTATTCTTGCCTTCCATAACTCCTCTAGACTTCACTTAGAACAGACTCAAAGAAGAAACTATTTTATTTAGAATCAAAGAAAAGTAATAAAACATTATCTGCCTTCTCTTTAGTGGAGATTTGGTGAATGTCTCCAAACTATATACTATTATTTCCCCCAAAGGCATTATCCGGGACATCTTATCAGAGTTTTCATGAGAAACATGAGGGCTACTGGTGCAGCTGTTCTATCATTGACTGATGCTTTCTGTTACATGGAACAGAAAAACAAGAACATTAAATTGTTTGCAATGCTTCACCCTGCTATTGTCAGTTTACACTTTATACCCAGATTTTCTATACAGGCCAAGGTGTAAGATGTTATTTTTGATCCAAGTATTCAAAATCTCATTTAAAGAGATTATTATCATTCCACTATGAAAAAAGAACACGATAAAGGACTCTGAGTCCCCAAAAAGTATAATCTGAAATAATGTACTAGAGAGTATATCCTAGGCTTGTTTTTAAATTTATACTTTTGTAGCTTTAGGTAGCTTTAAGATTAATTGAATACATGATTCTACTGTAGGAGAGAAAAAGAAAGCCATGCTCAGCTGAGAAGATGACATCATCTTATAGTTTATTCCAAGAGCTGCGTTAGGCGGTAATGGAAGCTAAAAAATCGCTATAAGGAAGACAAACTCCAAACCATGCCTTTTTTTAAACAAAATACATTGCACCAAAAATAAATGATCCATTTTTTTTCTTTGCTTACCATTTTCATATATAATGATACAACTTTTATATTTCTTTCCTGGGGTGCTAGCACCATGCATTTTAGAGAATGTGTTTTATTTGCCATTATGTTTTCAGCACCTAGTATGGTGCCTCACACATAGTAGATGACCAATAGTATTTGTTGAATGAATAAATGAAGTGTAAATGCCGATAAAGATATAATACTAATTCTCATATGCACATGTTTTTAACTATTTCCTGCCTCCATGATGAAGTAATATACTATGAAAGTTATATATAAAAATGTGAAGATAGTTTATTAATTTACCCAGGTTAAGTAAAATCTGGGGTTTTGTAAAGAGTGGCACGATGTTTGATTGGGGATTTTTGGCATTGGAAATATAAAATTCTTGTTTGGGATCAGACCTAGAAGTCACGGGTGATGCATGATTACACCATTATCAACAAAGTGAAATTTTCCAAAGATTATAAAACTGTGTAGACTTATTCTCTCATCTCCTATGAAAAGATGCTTATACAAACTTATAACCAGATGAAACTGACAGATACTACAACAGTTGTACCTAGTAAGGATTATATTAAACTTTTAGCCACGAGCAATTAACTGAAGATACGAGAAGACATAAAGAAGGAGTTGAGAGAAAAAAAATGGTGGTGCAGGGGGTTACTGTGAATATAAAATGCAGATCTTCTGTACTCTGGGGCCTTGGCTGGATAGTAGCCCATGCCAAGTTCTTTAAGTAAGAGGGCCACATGGTAGTTGAGTGAAATTTGATGTTTTGCTTAGTTGTCTCAGACATGTTTACTTTAGTATAGGGTTATGAAAAGGTTGAATCAATAAACACTTTCTTTTCAGTCAGCAGACTTGCCATGGACATCAATAGTCATGCTTAAAATGAAACTGGTTTTTCTCCATGAATGGAAAGATTCCTTTGTTTTTTTGGTTTTGTTTTGTTTTTTTGTGGTTTTTTTTTTTTTTGGAGAAAATGAAATCCTGTAGATACTGAGCAGTAATAATTCGGTATCTGATCAGAGACTTCAATACTTTTCATTTTATCCTGAGCAAGAGTTTGAGTAATGGTAAATGACAACTCAAACAGTAAGATTGTGTTTGAATCTTTATGGGCATTTTGGATAAAAAATAGTAAGTAAATCATGTAATTATTTTATGACGGCCATCCTATACTATTTGGATTAAAATAAATCTTGATGATCTTTGCAATCTTGTAGCACCAGATCACAAGTGGATTTTAGGTCTTCCATTCTAGTTTTGTCTTAATCTTTCCATGCAGTAGTCCTTTATAAAAGAGCAAATTTAATTATCCAATATAACATTATCTTGCCATATGTCTCTAGTAAAACTAATGCAAAAAAAAAAAAAAACCACAAATACACAAATTAGGAATTAGGAAACACAAGATGAAAAGAATGGAATTTGGGGGGAAGGACTGCACCTATCACATAATGAAGAAAAACAGTCAAATGAAGTATAATTTCAAGCACTTCACTTTCCTGTTTTCCCAGACTTACCCTATTGATTATGCTGGATGAGTAAAAAATCTATGCATACAACCTTAATTCCGGAAGTCATGTATAAACACATGACAAACTTAGACTATTCTTGTCTTCCGTTGGCATGGAGGTCTGCTGTAATTCATATGCACAACAAAGCCACTCAATAGGGAAGTTGAAAACAATACAATTTTATGGTGTTTGCCATTTGTTTTTAAAAGAACTTTATTTCCTATTATACCTTTGACATCCAGTCACCATTATCAGCCCTGAGAGTTCAGTTTTTTGCAGACAAAAGCTCTTAGACATCTCTTTGGACCTGGTCCAGCTTGACTATAATAGGGTGTTTATCTTATTTCTTCTCCTGTTTTGCCTGTTGAGTACCCACAACATACAGGTGCACTTCAAGTGCTAAAGATTTTCCCTTGTTCTTGAAATGGAAAGAACTAATAAGGAAGTACTTAGTGAATTGGAAAAGGCCCAAAAGCAGGTGGGGAAGCTGAGCTATGACACTGAGATTATCATTCCCAGTGAGACCAAACTAGGTAAGTTGATTTCTCCTAGGCTCTGGAGTCAGATGGGAAAGGCAGTGAAGGTAGATGAGCCCAGCTATCTTGACCAAGTAAGACCTGGAGACAGCTGATTCTGGATGTGCTGAGGAACAGACCAAAAAATGCTTCAGCAATCTGGGCTTATATTGCATGTTTGAAGCAGTATATTAAATGGTTAAAAATATACATACTTGCAAATTATCCTTTGTAAACAAATGTATTCCATGATGATTTTGTTGTTATATTTATTTTTTACTTTTTCCTTTTAATATTTTTTAGTATTGGTGACAGATTTGTAATGAACAGTCAGGGTTTTAGCCTGGCTTTTATTTCCATCCTTCCAACCTTATTTTCCCCATGTCTCCTAGTGAATAAAGGCTGCATTTTTTGAGAGCTTTGGAAGATGAAGATAAGCTTTCCGAGGAGCTATGTGAGAAAATAATCATGGGTAGATGGAAAGATGAATGCACAAAGATGCTTCTGACAGCTTGATAGAGAAAATTAGAAATGTTCTCTCTAGAGTTGAATTTTAGGATAGAGGTCAAATACATTATGGTACAGCTAAGTGGGGCAACATTCTGCAGCTGTCTGAAACAATGAGAAGGGAGCACTCATCAGGCTCAGTAGGTAGAGTATGTAACTTGTGATCTCGCAGTCATGAGTTCAAGCCCCACATTGGACGTAGAGCTTACTTCAAAAAATCAATGGAGGGCACTTGTTGGGATGAGCACTGGGTGTTATATAGAAACCAATTTGACAATAAATTATTTTAAAATAATAATAATAAAAAAATAAATGAAAAACAGAAAATAAAATTCTTCACTATAAAACAATAAAAATAAAACAATGAGATGGAGCAATATGTATTGCTATGGAGATCACTACAATGTTTTAATTTAATGTGGGTTTGCATGTTTAAAAAAAATATAAACCAAAGTGTTGGTAGTACCTCAACCCCTGGGTGGCAGGATTGGGAATGACTGCAAACATAGCCATCCATTCTCCCAATCCAAACCCTCCTATCAGATAACAGAGTCTATCTCTCCACCCTGGACTCTGGATTGGCCGTGTTGAATTGCTTTGCTAATAGACCACTGGTGCACATGATAAAATTAAAGGCCTAGAAAGGGCTTGTATGTCGGACTTGCCTTGTTGCTTCTCCTGCCAAGCAAGACCAGACAAACTGTCTGGATGATGAGGCCTTTGAGGCCCACTCACTCCTGGACAATCCCCAGAAGAGGAGTCCCTTAGCTTATGGGCAATAGAAGAGCCTCCCTGGTGAATTCAGCCCAAGTTGCTGACCCGAAGAAAAATAAGCTAAATAAGTGACTTTAAGTCGTAAAGTTTTGAGATGGTTTGTTATGCAGCAAGAGCTAATGGATACCCTGTGTGGTTGTGTGTGTGTGTGTGCACATGTGCATGTACACACACACACGCACAAGGTTGTGTTTCTGGAAGGACATAAACCAAACTTAGTAGTGTTTTTCTTTTATTTTGGGAGGTGGAGTTATGGATGAATTTTGCTCTTGTTTACCTGTACATTCTTTTTTCTCCTTATTTTTTTTCTAAAAGAATCATGTTTATCCATGTGATTAAAAACAGACAACTGAAAAAAAGAAAGAAAAAGAAAAAGCCTAAAGTGAAAACAAAACAGTCTCTTTGTGTAAAGAAAGGACTAACTGCTAGCCACGGTAGTTTTCTTTGTCTATTTTTCTAAATCAGGTTTTCTTGAGAGTCCTCTTCACCCATCAGATCTTCATGCCCCTGGAGGCTATTGTCAAAAGCATAGGAACACTGACACCACCAAATGCTGGCAAGGGTGTGGAGCCACAGGAACTTCCTTTCATTGCTGGTAGGAATGTAAAATGGCGCCTCCATGTTGGAGGACAGTTTGGTGGTTTCTTGTAAAACTAAACATACCGTTACCATATGAACCTGAAAATCGTGTTCTCTGGTAATTACTCAGAGAGGTTCAAAACCTATGTCCACACACACAAAAAAACCCTGTACATGGGTATTTAAGGCAGTTTTATTCATAATCGCCAGCATTTGAAAGCAACCGTGTTGTCCTTCAGTATGTATGTGGATAAACTCTGGTCCATCCAGACAATGGAATATTAGTTATTGCTAAAAAACAAATGAGCTAGGAAGTCATGAAAAGACAAGATTTAAACGCATGTTGCTAAGTGAAAAAAGTCAATCTGAAAAGCCTGCAGACTGAGTCCAACTATATGACATTCTGGAAAAGGCAGAAACTACGAAGACAGTAAAAAGATGAGTTGTTGTGAAGGCTTATGGAGAGGGGTGGGAATAGATAGGCACAGCACAGGGGACTCTTAGGGCAGTGAAAACACTCCATATGGTACCATATGGGGGTACCTGTCGCTAAACTTTTGTCCAAACCCATGGAATGTAGAAGAGTAAGTATGGATTTGGGGTGACAATGACATGTCAATGTAGGCTCATCATTTGGAAGGCGTGCCACTCTGGTGGGGGATGTTGACAGGGAGGGAGGGAGATAGAGAGTATATGTGAAATCTCTGTGCCTTCCCCGCAGTTTTGCAGTGAACCTTTAACAGTTTTAAAAGATAAAATCTTGGAGCACCTGGGGGCACAGTCAGTGAAGCGTCCAATTCTTGGTTTCAGCTCAAGTCGTGATCTCACGATTTTGTGGGTTTGAGCCCCTCATCGGGCTCTGCACTGGCAGCGCAGAACCTGCTTGGGAGTCTCTGTCTCCCTCTCTCTCTACACCTCCTCCGCTCACACTGTCTTTCTCAAAATAAATAAATAAACAAATTTAAAGATAAAATATTAAAAATAAAAAAGTACACCCCCTAAAAAAGCATAGAAAGAGTAAATACAGAGTATAGATCCATGCCATTTAACTCTCTACTACGTCTGGGTTTCTTTGTCTTCTTTACATTGCTGAAAAGTTTGGAAAATTAAAGGACCTAACATACATGACATTTTCAAAGTGTCTATGTTCATTCTGCTCATACTTTAGTCTTATCAATCATTTATATAGCCGCAAAACACAATGGAGAAGGTGTGAACATGAAAAACACTTTGAAGCTTGATGGACTTGATACCAGAACAGTAACACAGGTGACCGAGGAGATAATGGCACGCCAGGCGTAGGGTTAAGTGATGAAGGGAATTTTCAGAAGCAGGAAGACATTTGCCAGCTAGGAGCTGGGTAGACTTCATATGCACTGAGCCTTGAAAATGGATATAAAGCTTATTACATTCATCACATTTTTTAAGGATGAGTGAGAAGAAAGAAACCACAGTTCAAACTCCAAGCAGCCTACCAGTGAACCACAAACATCTCCCGAGAGAATAAGTTCACTTTTATACTTTGTACAATTGGATTGTATTTTAGAAATTCCCAGAAGTTTTACCATCTCCTACTTCCTACCAACTTTCTTTTTATTTCGAATGTCCATTGCCTGCTTTACAGATTCGATTATCGATGATCAACTCATTGAAGGAATATTCCATTCACAGGTAATTTTGAACAGATTTCTTTGCTTTTGTCTAAGTCTCATCTTTGTAATATCTGCAAGGCTTAATCTTTCAATACATATATAAAATGTTTAGATTTTCTTCTTTTAGGGTTTAGGAACGCACACTTACCACATGTAAGAGGCTCCGACGTTTGAAATCAAGTTAAAAGTTGACTCTAACAGAGACTATCTAATTATTTCTGTATGAATGGAAGAGCAGGGAAATCTAGCCAGTGGAATTGGTTTTTCAACAACTTTATGTAAGTCTTACAGTTTCCTCTTCTTCTTTTGGTTGTTGGGACAGTATTTGGGGCTTGGGGAGTAGGTTCGTTGTCCCAACTGCTGCATGCTGTTCCATTGGGAACATCTTGAAAACTTCATTGCGTGGATCTGTTATGTCAGAGTGTTTGTTTTTTCAAACAATTTGACATTTTGAGCCGTCAGCAGCCTGGAAAGTTTGCCTTCCAGATGCAATTCCTCTGAGCGCCAATTTCCATGTGGTCCATTTCTGCCCCCTTCTCAAACTGTGGGCCAAATCAGAATACCTCCCTGACCACAGTGCCTGTCTTTGCAATGCAGCCTCTATCAGGCTTTCTCCTGGAGAATGCCGAATCTGTTTCTCCACAAACTCACCTACCCAAGCTAGTGATGTCTGAAAACTCAGCCCAGAGTAACACATAACTTATTTTCTTCCTGGTGTACCGGGTTTCTTTCTTTCTTGCTCTCTTACTTTCTCTTTTTCTTTCTCTTTCCCACCCTCCTTACCTCTCTCCCTTCCTTCCTTCTGAAGAATAATTAACATATAATACTGTGTCAGTTTCATGTGTTTAGCATAGTGATTTGATATTTATATCCATTATAAAATGGTCACCACTCTAAGTCTAGTTACCATCCATCACCATACGAAGTTGTTACAATATTACCGACTACATTCTCTGTGCTCTAAGTTACATCCACATGTATTATTGACTTTGTGAATGGAAGATTATACCTCTTAATCCCTTTTACCTATTTTGTACCTCCTCCCACCCCTCTTCCTTCTGGTAACCATCAGTTTGTTCTCTGTATCGGTGACACCGTTTCTATTGTGTTTTGTTTGTTCATCGACTTTGTTTTTTAGACTGTGGACCTACAGGTTTCTTGTAGGATCTTGCTTCTTAGACTGACGCATCACCTTTAGTTCCTTATTTACTTTTTTGGAACACAGAAAATACTAACTTAGAATAAGAACCGTCTCCCATCTTCCACTTTGTAGATATGATGTTTCTAGCATCAGCTACTTCTCTTGTTGTTCTGTGATGATTTTCAAAGGCATTCCATTTCTTATATTGCATACTGATTGGAGCAATTTTATTTAGAATGAGGGGAAAGATAACTTAGTTTTTCTCAGATGAAGACAGGGACAGAATGGTACCTGCAGAAAATGTAGAGAGAGGAAATGTAGATTATTGTTTGCTTAGAGCTGGGGATGAGAACAGTCATTGACTGTAAATAAGCATGGCCGATTACTGGGGTGAGAAAGTGTTCTAAAACAGGGTTATAGTGATGGTTGCAAAGCATAGTAAATTTGGTAAAAATCATTGAATTTTATACTTTCAATGGATAGATGTTAAGATATATACAATATACCTCAATACAATCGTTTAATAAGGGAAAAGGTGGTTATCAGCATAATATCATTTTAGTGATTCTTTCCATAAAGTATTTCCTGGACTTTAACATGTACTTGATAATTCTAACCAAAATTTTTACTATTAACTTCCATGGAAGTCAACTCATTTCCATGAGAAATAAAGGCAATTATTCATTCAAACACACAAACACCAAATCTCCCCACTGCCTCCCCACCACCCTGTCTCTCTCTCTCACACACACACACACACACACACACACGCACACACACACCCTAACCTCTGTATCTGATTCCTGGCCCTGGGGTTACAGAATACCCATGAAGACATTTTCCCCTCAACCCTTCAAGTTTTTCTCAGCTGTCATTTTTGCCATCTGCTTTCCTATCATACAGGATAGCTCTACAGCTCTGTCAGTGACATCAGAAGCCTAACATTGCTTTCTTTTGGACGGCGTTAATTTTGCTAGGCTCTCTCTCCACTTTACCAGCACACCTCCGAAAGATTCCCATGCCTTCAAATTCCACAGATGCAAAACTGCATTTCTCTCCCATTCCTCTACCCCAATGTTTGTTAATATATTTTATCTCCAGTCTTGGAACCTCAGATTTATCTTTGACCTCTTCCTTGCTCTCAGCACATAGAAAGTTCCTCAAACCACTAGGTTTGCTCTTGAATGACCCTCACATTCCTGCCTGTCTTTTCACTATCTCCTCAACAGTCTTTAAACATTGAATACGTATTAGAGTGAGAGACAAACCACTGAGCTCATCTCTTTGCTTCATCACCTTGTTCCATGAGATCCTGATTCCCCTGCCAGATTAATGCTCCAAATGTCAGGTTTGTCATTTTTCTTTTTCCCAGAAACCTTAATTCAGTATTGCACTCAATCTACATCTAGAAAAATGTTTTTTAGTCTAAAGGTTTAAAGGCTGAGAGCCTTTGATAGGGTGTGTCTGTGTGCACACACATACATGTGTGCTGGAAGTAGGGCAATATATAATATCTCATCTTTTTCCAGAAATTGATGGTACATTCTAGTGAGATAAAGGGGGCTGAGAAGTCTTACCGCAAAGAAACATTTTTTTAGGTTTATTTGTTTTAAGAGAGAGAGAGCATGCGCGAGCAGGGAGGGGCAGAGAGAAAGGGAGAGAGAGAGAGAATCCCAAGCAGGCTCCGCACTGAACCTGGCGTGGGGCTCCACCTCAACACCGTGAGATCATGACCTGAGCTGAAATCAAGTGTCGGACGCTTTACAAACTGAGCCCCCCAGGCGCCCCAGCAAAGAAGCACTTTTAATTTGGTTTAGTGCAGAGTTTGTTAAAGTGCTTTGAACATGGATTATTTCAATAACATCTGTACTATCAGCCTGTGCAGGACTATTGGGCAAAATAGTAGAGTGAGAGAAACTCAGTAGAAGAGATCAAGAATCTATTTGACTTCTCTGTATCTCTAAGTAGAAGAATTTAGGTACACCTCATTCTCACTCGTCCATGTGCCTTGTAAATCTTTTTCTCTTGTTCGGTCTGGTTATATCTTTTCAAGAGTTTTATTTTTCTTCTTACCTTTTGTGTCCTTGAACCAGTACAAGTCTCTTCCCATAGGAGGTGGCTATGGTGATGGAATTCGCTGGGATACGGTGCACATCCAACAAGGATCTGTTAGTTAAATCGCTGAAAGCCAAGTCTGCAATGACTGTGCAGGAGTGTGGCAATACACACTGGGGGAAGTGATTCTTCACCAGAGATCCATTCGCTTTTTCCGGGCTGGCCACGGACACTTAAATTTTCTTGGTGTCTGCTCTATGTCCAGGATATATTATGAAGTTAGCATCAGTTGTGCACATAGGTACAGCCAAGGGCAGGCAGTGGCCAGATCTTTGATGGAATAAAATGGTGTCTAGCACTAAAACCAAGTCGTCATTCCTACTTAATCTTTCTAGGAAAACAGTGTCACACAAAAACATTTGAATCTATAATTGGCATCTTTAAAGATGCTTGCCACCTGGACCTCACTCAGTTTAATTAGTCATTGCAGGGTGGTGGTTCTCTTGTAAAAATCTTGCACTCCATTAACCTTGACTTTTCACACATTGACATTTCAAGCCCCTTTTTTGCTTTCATATGGTGGAGTGGACACGTTTCCATTTAATAGGAGTCCACCTCGGGGTTCATGAGCCAGACGCTTGTTATTTGGCAAGGCCACTCAGCCCAAGTCTATAAATTGTGGCAGCCAGGAAAGGTTGCAGGCAGCTAAAAATGGCAAGAGAGCAGGAGTCATGGGGCTCACTCCACCCTTCCTCTAGAGATTTCCAAACAGCATGGTGAGCAAGGATTGGGAAGGAAAGCTGAGGGAAATAACACGTAGAGATGAACCTGACCAGAACTTAGGAACGGGCCCATGCACTGGGGCAGTTTTATTCAGCCACGGACAGCTATGCAGACTGATTATGTAGCAATTTCTGCCACAAAGCATTTTAGACAACTCCCTATTTATTTCTTTACCATTTAAGTGAAATGTTGTCAAACTTGGGCATCACAAAACAAGGCTTCTTGTATTTCAGGGTAGTCTGTGACATTCAATACTGTCTTTTCTTACCACTTTTTCCTTTCTTACCACTTTCAATTCCCTTTCATTACTGTTTGTTTTCTGAGGGTAGGTTTCAAGAATGGGAGTGGCCATGTTTGGTCAACAGAATATCTGTTTTACATATTTTTTTTTTTTTAATTTGAGGCTGTGCAGCAGAAATGGCCATAAGACGTGGTAAGAACAATGTCAAAGTAGTTACAGAAGGCGAGAAAGTCTTGCCTCTTGTGGTCCAAGAAGTGTCCATCTTCTGTAGACTGTCAGGATTCTCTTTGGTCTTAGATGAAATAGGAAATGTTTTACCTTGCCCTTAAGTTATATTTCTAACGTTATTCTATGTTTTAAAATTTACACTTATCATTGTGCCTAATTATTAAAGTAAGTTATATCTCACATAGGGCATTTAATCATCTCTTTCAGTTGTTCCACAATTATCGTATCCATTTAACAAACATTTACTGTGTGTCAAACTTCCGATAATACCAAGGATCAGGAAACTTAAGTTCTAAATATTTATTCATTAGATACTGTATACAGAACACAGTTAAAATAGAGAATTGAGGATTGGCAATAACAGCTTAGAAATTAAGTCCACTAAAATATGGAAATGATATCCTTCAGCAGCGTTCCTGTGTGCATGCTGAAATAAATCAGTGTCTCTAGAAGCACAGATGTTGTTCTGGGCATGGATGGAGCTCTAGCAATGGTGTAGTGATTAACCAGTTGATTAATTGGCTCTAGCTGTGGTAGTCTATTGCCATAGTCTAAAATTAAAAAAAAAAAAAAAAGCCAGTTGCCTTCTCCAGTAGTCTCCCTGTATTCTTGTAATCTAGAGGCTCATTACTGCATCATGCTAATACAATATGGTCTATAAGTATATGCTGATGAAATAGAAATTTCTTGGAAGGTATTCAGTCTGTGTGTGTGTGTGTGTGTGTGTGTGTGGTGTGTGTGTGTATGATTTTTGAAATCAAATTTTCTTTTTCTAGAGTAACATGCCAGATGAGGATACTTTGTGGAAATGATGGCCAAGCCTGAGTACATTTTTTAAAGTTTACTTATTTTTTCTTGAGAGAGAGAGACAGGGAGAGTAAGTGGGGGAGGGGCAGAGAGAGAGAATCTCAAGCAGGCTCTGCACTATCAGCATGGAGCCCAATACGGGGTTGAACTCACAAACTGTGAGATCATGACCTGAGCTGTAACCAAGAGTTGGACACTTAACAGACTAAGCCGGCCAGGCGCCCCAAAGCCTGAATATATTTTGAGGTACTGTTACCTCACGGAGGATCATGAAGCAGCCAAGGGGGAGCATGTAAGCATTGACTGGCTTGGAGTATGGGCTTCAGTAAGGTTGCAGTCATACCCCAAGATGGTGTTAGGAGGTATTGACACCAAAACTCCTTTGTAATTTTTAACAGAGTCTGTGTGTTTTGATGAAGGTGGGATATAGAGGCTCTTTGCTTTCTACTAGTTATCTATTATCATAATAATACTACATAACAAGCCACATGGAAAATAGGTGGCTATGACAATAAGTATCTTAAAAGTCATGAGACTAGGAGTTAGTTGCTCATTTAGGGCTGGGCTCAGCTGGGCGGTTTTTTTTTTTGGTCTCCAGTGGGATCACGTGATCTGGCATTTTGATAGCTGTTAGCTGGGAATAGGATAGCAAGGGGGCCTGTGTTTCTCATTCTCTAGCAGGCTATCCCAGGCATGTTGTTATGGCAAAGGTCAAGAGAAAGAAAGTAGAAATGCATGTGATCCTTGTGCCTGGGCTTGAAACTGATGTGTCTTTACTCTGTGGCATCCTGTTGACTGAAGCACATCACAGATTCAAAGGATGAGGAAAGAGACCCATCTATTTAGAAAACGGAACTTCAAAGTCATATGGCAAAGAGTGTGGGAACAGCAAGTCTAAGAATCTGGGCTATTAATACAGTTATTCTACATACATTTATTCCTTAGCAGAGACCTTTTAATAGAAAATTTTAACTTTCTCAAGCTTTATTAGATGTCAAGCTGCATATACGTGACAAAAATCTGGAATTAGAA
The DNA here is from genome assembly GCA_030068075.1 of Paguma larvata. Lineage (NCBI taxonomy): Eukaryota > Metazoa > Chordata > Mammalia > Carnivora > Viverridae > Paguma > Paguma larvata. The sequence goes on from CM057843.1 coordinate 32,862,800, forward strand.
CATGGAATTTAGAGCGATATCTATAAAGTGGACTTCTAATTCTGCCCATAGGAAAGAGGAACAATGCCTTTTCTCCAGTCAATATGACAAATTCTGTGCCATGTATATTAAAATATCCATCAATTTTGGAGATTTCAAAGCATTACATGATATCATTTCTAAGAAGCATTGGGAATTTATGGTATATTGTAACCAGATTCTGTCAGGGGTCTCTCTAACCTGGCTGTTCTTTCTCTGTCTCCAGTTTCCCTTAATGTTTATGTCGTTTTCCTTAAAACTAAGTCCGAGTGGTGCAAGTGGAGGAATGACAAACCAATCAATGGGAAACTGGGCTAGTTTCTTCCACACTCTTAGCAGTGAAATGTTTCTGGTGATACAGCTACAATTTAGAAACCTGAAATGATGCATAGGCTAACTATATTCTGAGTATCTCTTACTAAACCCACTGCTCCAGCTGTAGAAATAGACTTGAGAGGCACCCTGGTGGCTCAGTTGGTCAAATGTCTACCAATTGATCTTGGTTCAGGTCATGATCTCCTGGTTTGTGAGTTCAAGCCCCGCATCAGGCGACAGTGTAGAGCCTGAAAAAAATTAAAATTAAAATTAAAATTTAATTTAATTTAATTTTAAATTTAAATTTAATTTAGTTTCTATTAAATGTATTGAAAAACAGTGAGAAAAAGATACATTACCTGCACAAATAGGTAACCAGGCATACCTGTCTGCCAAGAGCTGAGGGATTTTCTGAAGCATAGGCTGTCAGTGCTCAAATGTGGAATGTCTCAATCAAACCGTGACAAGTTGGTCCCCCATTCACAAACATGCCTTTTGGAAGGATAGTTGATAATCTGGCAATAATTCCTAAACAAACAAATTTGGCTAAACAGAGTTTTAAAGTATTCTATGTCTGTCTTACAGACATAGTTTTATTTCATTTTGTATGGAGAATTCTAAGTCATTCCACTTTACTTTGCTGTTCAAAGCCGAAGCTGAAAGAAGTGAGGTAGAACTTATTTCACTTAAATGAATATTGGCTAAAGGAATAAAAATAAACACTTTTATATAGTATAACTAGCAGAAGTGAGATGTCTTTGTTTTTAATGATTATTAAAAAACCCTAATTTTTGTATTTCTTTTTGATTCTGCCAAATAAGCGAGTAATTTGATGATTTCTAAGATCCTTCCAGCTAGAATGTTCTAGAATGTTACTCTGTGTTTGTAATAAAATGTATTATTCTTCATTAGGAGAGAAAATACTTCAGGATGCAGACTGACTTTTAAAGAGTTAAATAGCACTGCAAAATGCTGCCATTTTAACAGAATGTTTTAAACCAACGAAGTATACTAACTACTGTTATTGTTTATTTTCTTTCTAGTCTAGGGAAATTTTTTTCTTTTTAATCTGCCAGATGGGACCTTTAGGATTTGAGCCTTAACATTGTTCTTAAGGCTTGAATTTATTTTTTAATTAGAGTTAAAATAAAAATAAATGTTCGCTTTCTATGCAAGTTTGGGAAGAAAAAAAAAGAAACTTCCTCATCTGAAAAGATTTAATGGTAATCTATGCTGTAAAAGAGCATTTTGAAAAATATAAAACAAAGAGCTTTCAAAGTGGTCACAGACTAATGTAAAGTGATATATTTCAGACCGGAGAGATGGTGTAACTTACTCCTGTCACTGCTGCCTGTTTATTGTGTTTGTCTGGTTGGCCCGGCAACCAGCTCATGCCATTTCACTCATTTTATAACGTTCCTGTAAATGTTAGGTAGGCCTGGATTTATTATACACTGTCAACACCTAAAATGGAACCCACTGCTTAACGTAGTTTATTTGGCTGGATGCCTCTGCCTCCTTAAAAAAAAAAAAATTTGTGTGTGCGTGTGTGTCTGTGTGTGTGTGTGTGGTGTGTCAAAGGAAAAAAAGTCCTGTAGTGCCTCCAAAAGAAATGTAGCGCAGGCATAATTGAAGTTGGGTGGCATGGGCTATGTCAAAGGAGCATTTGAGCTCAGGAGCTGTCGTGTCGTTGGGTGGGGACATCTGACTCAATATTTGTGACTTGAGTTTAGAGGGACATAGGACCAAGAGTCATGTTTATTGCTGAATTTATCATCCCCAGTGAAACCAGATGGCCAATCACTGTTGTCCAGAAAGGCCTGTGAGCCGTCAAAGGATGAATCATAGGCTTATTAGAAGCTGGACAGATTTCTTTCCTTCTTAGTAACATACTCGTTTCATCCGTCTGCTCTATGACAAAGCAGATTTGATGGAGGCCCAAAAGATACAATCCCGGAGAGGTTACGTGTTTGGATAATCTTAATCAAGCTTATATATATACTGCGGAGATAGCTGGAGCATTAAGGCGAAACATTCAAAGAGCCAAAGTGGCTTAGAAATATTGAAGAGAAATGTGATAGTCTGGCCACAACCAATGGCAGCAGGCTCAGCCCAGCTGTAATGAAAATCACAGGCAGGTACCTCTGCCTCCTCACTCTGAATCAGCCACACATTGAATCCGTGACCTGTTCATTAAAGTTCCTTCAGGAACGGGGGTTGACTACTAGTGGGAGTAGACTTTTGTTAACAGCTCTGTTCAAAATCAGTGAACAAATCTTTAAATCCTATATTCTTTCGGCTACCGGGGATCAACAAGTTCATCCGGCTCATTCTTCTATCAGTGTGCATTTCAAACAGGATGACTGGGTGCTGAATGCCCAAGTTTTAATAAGAAACTTTTATTTGTGGCTTTGCTTGAAGTCACATCCCTCCAGTCTCCCTGCTAGGTGTACATTTAATCATTATTTAAAATTTTTCAAATATGGAAAAGATTTATGAGAAAAATTACCAGAAGGAGCCTGGCAAATTGAGAACTAAAGTTACTCTAAATAAATTGAGTCTTTTTGTTACTTAGATAATTATTATAACCATAGCTCAATGAAGTGTGTGCTTAAATTTTAAAGGAAAATTTTAAAACAGATCAAATCTACTGATTAAATTTATTTTACCTCCTCTCTCCATCCAACTTGAGTATTTTATGAGTTAACTCGGGAAGGAAAATTTTTCCTAGAAGAAAATTTCCCCTTCTAATCTCCAGCCTCCAAACCTAGTGAACATGTGGCATAAACTTTCTGAGAAAACGGGAAAATTTGTTTTTAAAGCTCTAAGTAGTATGTGTGTCCTTTGATGTAAAACAAATAGACTTCAGGGAATTGTCTTAAAAGAAAAACTGTATATATATAATGTGTGTTTGTCATATGTGTGTGTGATATATACACATACATATGTATTTGTTATTACACTGCCCCTGTAATGAACATGTTACACTACATGCATTATACTTCGTTCTAAAGTGTTAGGAAAAGTTTTAATTTAGGCGATTCAAATACACGAAATTTAAACACATGTGTATGCGTGTGCAATGGCGTGCTTGTTTTTCTGTTCTGAGGAGGTATTCTAAATTTAAGGAAGACAAAACATTTTAACTCTGGTGTTGCTCTGTAGACAAAAATGGAATTATGCAGTGTCACCTGCATTAGGTGGCCACTGTGGCATGAGAACCGACTGCAGAGTTCACTTTTGCCAGCAAGTAGACTTGGGCAGTGTCGTTGCCACTGTGATAACTGGTTTGCGGATGCCTCAGACTGATAGGACTAATTATAATGCTGTGTAATCCGTCTCACCTGCATTCTGAATATGGACTTCCTCGGTGCATCTGTGACAAAGAGGCCATTGGCGGTGATGGAGGAGGTCTTCGGGCTAATCTACGGGATGCTGTGGCATTTGGAAAGGGAAAACGTTTATTAGTTAAATAGCACTTTTCATGGCAAAATCTTACAATACAAGCTAATTTGGGGGGTTGCTCATTGTGTATGTGTGTGTGTTATGTTTTATTTTTATTTTTTGCCATGAAATAACTCATTGTTTGAATTTATCCTCACTGACCCCAGAGGGAAGGTGAGATTTGATTTTTGATGCCACCAGTGAGCTGGAAGCCCAAGAGAATGGCGGCCTAGAACAAGCAGTAGGAGAAAGGCACCATTTATGGGATGAGTCCATTCTTTGCAGATCTGACATTTTAACTTTATTTAATTCAGTGAAATACACATATATGTCTACTCTGGGTTTTCTGTTAGTCCAGTTTTTCTATTCTTGGCTTACATGACATATTTTAATTTTTTTAGTTTTATAGTTCTTCACCCCTGCCCTATTTTCATCATTTTTCTTGTCCGTACTCAAATTATTATTATTTAGATGAACTCCAAAACCACCAGTTAAAGCAATGCCACATCAGATTTTAATTATAATCAACAAATACTTACAAATTAATTTTAGAGAATATATTATTGAGTATTCTCAATTAAGGGTATGGGGTTATTTGAATCCTCGCTTAATTTTCCATAATTTTTATAGTTCTTAGTGTATAGATATATTTTCAAGGTGGCTATTTATAGTATATATAGAAAAATTATTTGTATCTGTGTGTATTTTGGGGTAAAAAAACTACATATACTTCTATTATGATTTCTAGCATTTATTCACTTCATTCTCATATGCTTTCTAGGGATACAATGTTTCATCTGCAAAGAGTGGCATGTAGTCTCCTTTTTTTGGTTGTCAATTTTATTGCATTCAGTAGAACTTCCAGAATAATTGATGTAGTGATGGCTATTCCTGTCTCTTTTCTGGCTATAATAGGAATTCTTCCATTTATGTGTTAAGTATTTTGTCACCCACTGATTTTGATCATTCTCATTTTATTATTACATGTCAGTTTTTAAATGACTCGTTATCTTAGACATGTATGGAGAGATTTCTCTTTTGACATATTCATGTGATGTTCTATATAAATAGAATTTCTAGGATTAGTCTATATTAAATTTAGGATACACCCTAAATGATCGTGGTCATTGGTCCATTACATTAAAATGTTAGTGTTTGGCTGTTGTTTTCACTGATGCATCTCAATGCCCTAGAACATTAGCTCATAGTAGGCACTCAATTAGCATTTGTTGAATAAGTGAATACAAATAAATTCCCAGGAAATATAAATTCTTAAATGGATAAAATAGAATCTCTATTAAAAAGATAGATCTTTCTAATAAATAATTCCCATATAAGTTATATTTCAATCACATAAATTTTCATTATGAACTCCAAATGCTTTATTTTGCTCTAGCCATTTTAAACCTCTGTTTCTCTTAAATGTCTGGCCCTCTCTTACCTGTGGTCTCTGTACCAGTGTTCCATTTTCCTGGAATGTTCCACTTGTAGACACCCACGTGGTTAACCCATCTCCTGCATAGCTGTTCACACATTATCGTTTCAAGGAAGTCAACTCTGACTTTTCCTCAACCCTAAATAATCCTATTATTTTGAAAATGTTCTCCGAGTGATTTGCCTTTATTCACCATTCTGGCCATACTCTTTACAGCATATATTAGTTGTTTCGTATCTTTCTAAAAACTATGGACAACAAACTTCCTTGAATTATCTCGAGAGTGCAAAAATCTAAAATCGAGCAGTCTATCACCCCCTCCCCTTTAGAGGTAGAGATGGATTTTTTAAATAAGTTCTTGTAAGGACAGTATTACACATCTTGGTCCAAGCCATGTCAGCTGGTAAAACCCGATTGCCCTCTGCTCAGAAGGCTCATCGAATGTGCCACTTTACCCATTTTGCGAAAGAAATCTCGTCATATCCTGTCTTCTGGTCCATTCCATTTTGGCTCTTGGTAGCTTCTTCTGTAAACATGATAAAGAAATGTCTGCAATTCTGCAGTAATGACCACCTACATAATGAGATCAAATCTTAATTCTTGGTGACAAACAGAGTAAATATATGGGTAGTTTGTTTAGGCTCTATTTTGAAATGACTTAGTAGCCTGTGAAAACAAAGTTTAACAGGCTCATAAAAGTATGCTGTCTACATAACTAATGTGGACTTTGTTATTATGTTGCCTATTACAGACTGTAAACAGTAACAGTGGAGTCTCTCTTTTATTCCGTAGAGCTGTAAAATGTCCTGGCCGTGACAACATATACACTAAACACACTTTGTAAAAAGATGGTTGCATTAATTTTATATGTAAATGAAAGCAATAAACTGTTAAAAATACAAAATGCAGATAAACACATTACACTTGAAATGTGCTTAAAATTACATAAAATACAAAGAGTCGTATTTTAATGTCTACATTGTCGTTAGAGAGGAAAGCTTTCCTGCAGCAGACTTTGCATGTTTAAAATTGTTCCTTAATCAGCCTCTGACGGAATTTCTGACAGCAGAGGCAGGACCCTGTCAGTGGACTCATGACTGCCCCTTTTAATTATCTCACAATTTGCTCACTGGTTTTGGGTAATTGCAACAATTTGCTTGCAGAAACCTGTGAGGAATCGGATGTTAATGGACTTTGTCTTGCTTAATCAGCTCCTCAAGAAACAGGCTTCATTTTCCTGACTCTTTCTTAAGCTGTGTGCTGGCATCCTGTGATACAGTGGAAAGAAAACATACAGACAGTTGCCTTGGTATTGGCTGGCCAGATCTGATTACGAGTCCAACTCTGAATGGAGAGTTTCCAGGAATTAGCAGAGGGGCCTAGAGAAAATACTCAGAAATGTGTAATGACACTAAAAAGTGTTTCTATGACTTATATACAGCATCGTCAAAAGGTAATAACACATTTAAAATCAGGGTTCAAAATTCTGATTCCGCCGCTATGATCTGGAACAATTTGGATATAATATACAGCTCAGTTTACTGGCGTGGCCCATTTGTTTGGCTGCTTGGGATCATTCCCGGGGTCACAATTCAGCATCTTTGATTTACCTCCTTACCTGAAAATAACTTCCCAATTTTTGCTTATCTTTCTGCCCCGCCCTTCCCAAAGTCTCATAAGAATGGTAACTGAAGAGTGTCTACATTATCTAGAATCTGGTAGATACGCCCCACACAGGAAAAACAAACAAACAAACAAATGCAAAACACACAACCCTACAGTTGATACCCTATTTTTCTATATCCTTGATTTGATGAACCCAAGAGGTTTAGTGAGCAACAATGAGGGATGAAGAGTTGGGCAGGATACAAAGTAGTGAAAATAATACTATTTTTCTCCATCCATAGATCATGTCAGCCATGTCAGCCACTTTCCTTTGTATCATTTACCTCATATAATTTTTAGGTCTTTCTCATGCGAGATAGTTACTATTTAATCTTTCCCATGTACGTCCTAGTTTGGCCCCTTAATGATGCACTTCTCTGGGCAGCTGCCTTAGTCTGTATCTCAAGTCTTTTTATTAGTGTTGTGTGATGAGGTAAGTTACAGATCTCAAAATGTGAAGCCACCTTTGCATTCCCGATTTGAATCTAGTTTGATCGTCATGGAACCTCTTTTCATACGATGTAGAATTCGGCTTGACGATATTTTCCTGGGAATTTTTGCATCTAAGTTCGTGAATAAATGATCATTTCCTTCTTTTTCTCCTTCTACTTTTTTTTTTTTTTTTTTTTTTTTTTTGCGCATGGTTTTAATACTGACATTATACTGGCCTCAAAGAATGAGTTGAGAGATAGGCTCTCTATTCTCTGGAAGATTCGAATAAGATGAGAACAATTGGAACTTGAAATTTTGGAAAAATTTTCTTTATAAAATGCTATTGCCCTGATATTTGTGTGTGTGTTTGTGTATGTGTGTGACAGAGAAAGAGAGAGTATTTTAAAGGTACACATTGTATTTTTTTAAGTATAAATATAGAGCTCTCAGGATATTCTCTTTGTATACTAAAATCTACAGAATTATCTTTTTATCTAATTCTCAAATTTATTGGTAGGAAGTAGTTCAATATGCCCTTTCTTTAAGTCTGTTATGTGTGTATTTCTGTGCCATTTCCATCCCTAATTATTATTATTTTGGATCTTCAAAGTTTATTTAACACTCTTTCCAAAAAATAAATTTAGTTTTGTTGCTACCTTTATTGAATCTTTATTTTTTATTATGCTGATTTATGCTCATAACTTTGCTCTTTCCCTCTACATTTTAAGGATTATTCTACAATTCGTTTTCCAACTTGTAAGGATGGACGATGCTTAGCTCATTAATTTTCAGGCTTTCTTTTTTCTAAAACTATAGATCTTCCATGTAGCTACATTTTTATACATGCCACAATTGTTGACATGGAGTCTTCATTTCCAGTAAATAATTATATTTCAATTCTCCATTACGTTTTCTTAGAAATACGTTTTCTAGGGGCACCTGGGTGGCTCAGTCATTTGGGCGTCCAACTTCAGCTCAGGTCATTATCTCATGGACAGTGAGTTCGAGCCCCACGACGGGCTCTGTGCTGACAGCTCAGAACCCAGAGCTCACTTTGGATTCTGTGTCTCCCTCTCTCTGCCCCTCCCTTGTTCACGGTCTGTTTCTGTCTCTCAAAAATGAATAAACATTAAAAAAATTAACAAAGAAAGAAGTACATTTTCTGTTACCAAATGTAAATAGATTTGTACTGTTTTTCTTGACTTTTAACATAATTGTGTTATTTACTAAAAACATGTTCTATACGTTACGTGAAGTTTATTAAGTCCTGAATTATGGCCTCATAGCATACATTAAGTTTTCTTAAAATTTTATCGTATGTTCAAGAGAAAACTGTATTCTCCATCAGTAGATGCATAATTGCAAGTATGTCCATTAAATCAAGTTTGTTAGTTCTGTTGGTAAATTTTACATAGGTTTATTGTTTTGTTTGTTTACACCTTATCATTGAGATAGATATGTTGAAACCTCACACTGTGATTATGAATTTGTTAATTTCTTCTTGCAGTTCTATCCAGTTTTGATTTATATATTCTGGAGCTGAATACAAGTTTAATCTTTTTATGTTATTGATGAATTTAACTCTCTATTACTTATATAATTAACCTATTCCTGACAATGCTTTTGTCTTAATATATTCCTTGTATGGTATTAATATTGAGATGTCACCTACCTTTTGTTGATTATACCCTGAGTGATTATCTTTTACAGTCCCTTTATTTAAATTTTAAACAATGTGTGATTCTATGCTATAGAAGAATGTCTTATAAGCTGTTGAGGGATGAAGATTGGCATATTCTGAATATATATTTATAAGCTGGGACTTTTTAGATACAATTTGATTATCTCTGTCTTTTAAATACTAAGTTTAGTTCAAGTTTATAATTTCCACTTATCCCTCTCTTTTCTTCTTTTAATCTCCTTTCTTGTATTCTTCAGAAATGGTTGTGTTTTTTTTGAATTGCTATAGTTTATTTTTCTTATTTTTCCACATTAAAAAAAAGTTCACTGGGATTTCAATTTATCCATCTCTACCCTTTTAGAGATTAGTCTGAAAATTATATCATGAATAGTGAATGAAGCCTAAAGTTTAACATATTAAGATTTCAAACTAGATTTAGACTTAATCTTAGGGACTCCTGGATGGCTCAGTCGGTTAAGCGTCCAGCTTCACCTCAGGTCATGTCTCCTCATTCATGAGTTCGAGCCCCACATCCAGTTCTGTGCTGACAGCTCAGAGCCTGGAACCTGCTTCGGATTCTGTGTCTCCCTCTCTCTGCCCCTCCTCTGCTCACTCTCTCTCTCTCTCTCTTAAAAATAAATAAAGGTTAATTTTTAAAAAAAGACTTAATATTACTACTATTTTAGTGATCACTCCTGAAATTTTATCATGCATATTTGGTTACTCAAGTATAAAGCTTAACAATATCTTAAACCCTATTTTTAGTCCCTTCACTCCTCCCAAAATATAAGAACCTCTTAAAGACCTGATATCCTCTAATTTATATGCTATTAATTTCCTGTAGTTTATTACTGTTCTTTAAAAATAACTTATTATTTTAAGTAAGAGCATTAATATTATTGCTTTAAACCAGATAATATTTGTCTAGATTTAATAAATGTTCACCACTTTTCCTTACTATTTGCTTTTATATCTTGAATTCTCTCCATGTTTTCCTCATCCTTGAAGTATATTTTTTAATTCAGTCTATTAGTGGAAAGTTTGTTTTTTTTACCTGATGGTATTATGATTTTATTTTTGTTTCTTAAAACTAAATTAGCTTAGTGTACTATTTTTGATTGATAGTTATTTTCTCAAGCACTCTGAAGATTCCCTCGATTTCTTATTTCTATTGTTACTTTTAAGAAATCTGTTATCAAAGTAATTCTTATTCCTTTATTAGTGAGATGTCTTTTCCCTCTGCCTTTTGTCCCATAGACTTATAAGTTAAAGTTTGATCAATTTAGGGATGCTCATTTATAATTAAGTATATATTGTACTTGTCTTCTTCATTTAGTAGTAAGAAATATGTCACTATGTGTGACCACATACACACACAAATGCCTCAAAACTTAAATCATGTGAAAAAAACCTCTATGACATGCCTTATTTAATTTTATATAACTAGATATTTAATATATACTTAGTGTAGTATATATGTATTATGCATATGGACACATCCGTATATGTATTTTGAATATTTTTTTAATGTGCCATACTTATTTAAGCTAGTAAATAGTTGGAAATCATAAATAGCTCTGAAATATCTGGTGCTGTGTGGATATACTTATTTGGGAGTTTCTGGAGTTTAATATTATGCCCAGAAGAATTTTTAAAAAATCATCACCCTCATGTAATGCTGTATGAACAGGCCATTAAAACGCTCTTGATCTACAGCCAAGTTTTGCACTACAGGATTGAGGTATTCTGAATAAGTATTTGTGAGTTGGGTTCTTAACTAAATCAAACCTTACCATGTTGTCTGGTTGTGCATGACGTTTTCTGCTGTTTACACAGCATAGTAACCAGTCGTGGAATCGGCAAGTGAAGGGGAGCATGGAGGCTTTGGAGGGAGTTCAGAGAAACAGAATAATGATTAAAGACTAGAAAATCAGACCTTTGAGAAAAGATAAAAGGGACTGGGTTTCTGTAGCCTGAAGAATAAGTAACTGAAGAGTTATTTAAGAATAGTTTTCAACTTGAATGAGGAACTCTTAATACGTAATGGTGGCTGAGTGTCCACTGTCTCATGAAGCACAGCCAGATGTTATAGGTTTTGAATCCAATGCGAGGATATAGGTCACCTAGAATTAATTATCTAATAATAGTTGTTTAGTGTTTTCGTTAAATCAGAGCTGTCTCAGAAACCATCTTTCTGTAGCTTTACATGAGCACCACCCCTGATTTTCAAACACAATGAACTAGGTTTCCATAGTACTCATAATTACTAATATAAATATAAATATATATAATAGTGTAATATCACTATTATAGCAATATCTCCAATTCCCCAAATACTCCACTGATCACCTTAGTGTGGGTGCTTACATACTCTACTTCTTATCAGTGCCTGGCAACCAGAAAGGACCAAACAGACTTCTGCTACATTGAGTTGAATGGATTGGTAATTACTCTATAACTTTTATAATTACTGTATCTCACATATCATGGGAGACCTATCTAGCCTTTGGAGCCGGAACATTACAAAATCTTCATAAAAGAGGTGGCCATTGAATTGGTTCTTGAAGGATAAAAATTATTTTTTTTTTAGTTTGACCAGTAAAAGTTAATGAAGAAGGGATAAGTCTGATCAGAGAGTGTAGACTGAAATGTCATGTTGGTGTGCGCTGGGGGCAGTGCAATGAAAGACTAGACAGAATGGAGCATGATTAGGAAGAAATATGTCAAGCTTCAGGAGTTGGAATATTAAGATACTCACGAATGTTTCCCAAGGTATGTTATTTAAAACATTCAGTCTGAGAGAGCTTAATGACTTTTACATGAAAAAAAGTTTCCGTATACAACTAGATTTGAGAAATGGGAATGTTAAATAGAATGAGCCAGGTTTTTCCATTGTTAGATTTCTTCAAGTCACTGAGATGCAGAGAAACACTGTGGATTTCCCGGAGGTCACCATAGGCTGTCTTTCCCGAATGTAATTAATCACATGCCCCTTTTGCTGCTGAACAGATCAGCAGCTTGTGCAACACAGATAAACACAAAGCAGAGACACTGAAGATGAATAATGTGATCAAAGTGATATTTAAAGAAGATTAATCTAGTGGTGGCACACAGGGCCAGTTAGATGGAAAAAAGGTCCAATTACAAGAGTACTGTAGTTGAACAGGCATGAAATAATAGGGGTTCGAATTAAGGTCTTGCAATGGGACAAGCAAGATAGGCTTGGATGGGAAAGCGACATGAAAGAATTGAATAAATTTGGTAAGTGACTGGGGTAAGGGGTACGAAGCCAAAAGAATGAAAACTAACTCCAAAATTTCAAGCCTGGGTGGCTGGAAGAATGGTGGCACCATTGACAGAAAGAGGGAAGCCCGCCAGCAAATACATTTAGTTCTGTGTGTGAGGTGATAGCAGGGAATTAACTACAACATTTCACAGACTCGCATGGCCATAAAGGATCTCACAGGACTTCAGGTTCTTGTTCCTGTAGGCTCGTAAGCCCACAGTTTACCTATCTCAAACTGTCATGGACCGTCTCACAATATTCTGGGAAGAAAAGAATTAAAACTCTTGCCCTGGATAAGATTTTGCCATGTCCTCCAAACTAACATGATTTTCTTTAATAAGCCAAGGACATCTGTTTGCTACCTACGGTCACCTCCATCTTATTCAGAATGGGGGAATCAGTTGTTGCTTTTCACTATGAACTTATAATTGAAATTGAAGGTACTTATAACTTTTTAGTCTTCTCCCTTCTTCTGGAGTCATGGAATTTCTCAAACCTTTTATAAGTTGGCATTTGTAGTTATAGTGATTTAAAACTTAGTCATATATAGATCATAAGTATTGTATAATATATAAATACATTAATAAATGGAAATCTGTGGGAAAAGAACACTTTTAAAATGAGCTTTCTTGGCTTGGGAAACTCAGGCTCTTTATAGTTTTACAAAAATATCATCTCATTTCTTTGTCAATGGTGATCTAGAGTCTAAGGTTCCCGGATTATGCTCTTCATAAGGTATAGTAATCACACACATTTAATATACCTTATAATGCAGTCTTCCGGCTCACGTGCAGTAAGAATGCCTGCGAAAATGATTATACAGTCGATTCATTTTAAAAAATAGTCTACATGCTATTGAGCATTAGTCATGTAAAATAATAATATTAAGAATAAATAAATAGTTGAGTAAATGTTTTATGTGTACCTATAAGATTTACTGATTTATGGGATGACCTTGAATAATACATGTACCAGATTAACTGGAAAGTTTATGAAACTAAGTTGATATCAACTGCTTCCTCTATATCACCAAAGATAACCACATAAAGGAAACACAAAAGATAGAACATAATTTTCTTTTTTTTTTTAATGTTTATTTATGAGAGAGAGAAATAGAGACAGAGCACAAGCAGAGGAGGGGCAGAGAGAGAGGGAGACACAGAATCTGAAGCAGGCTCTGGGCTCTGAGCTGTCAGCACAGAGCCTGACGGGGGGCTTGAACTCCCAAACTATGAGATCATGACCTGAGCTGAAGACGGACGCTTAACTGACTGAACCACCCAGCGCCCCAAAACATAATTTTCTGACTACTTTGTCACATTTAAGACTTTCAAATAAATCATCATCATAACGTGCACAGGTAATTGGGACCAATCTGAAGAGATTATCGTGGTCTTTTTATTAATGAGGGAAGAGGCTTCTTAATAGTTGTCATAATTTTAGGAATAGGATGTTTACAACCATACTGCATTAATAAATAAACGAAACAAGTAATGACTATTGTTCTTCCAAACGTCCTCTCCTACACTGCCATCTCCTCACCGCCATCCACATATTCAGGCCTCCACACTTCATCACAGTCCCTCAGACCTATACTTTAGGGCGCATCTTATACTTTGATTCTCTCCTGATTCTCCCTTCCTCTGTATTGCAGCAATGACAGTCAGCTACATGTAGCTCAGTGTAAAGGATAAAAGAGATGCATTTGGAATATTGGCATCTGTGTGATGTGTCTGAACCTTAGGAGCCCAGCCAAGCATTATACTTCAACTCTCTACCATTCCTCTACAATGAGTAGCCTCCCTGTTTAACCAGACTTGTTGAGTAGCCTCCCTGTTTAACCAGACTTGTAACCTGGTATATCTGATTTTTACCACGTTCCCTCTGGCATGAGACCAAAGTCTGAAACCCCATCTAGTCCTGTGAGGCTCTGAACTCTTGCCTGATGCCCACCAACCTCTTCTTCTTCAAGGTAAATCTGTCTCCTCCGTCCCTTTCATGAACTCCTATGGATTGTCTTGGTTTAAAATTTTCATATGCCTGATTCAAAAAAAATTCTTTCGAGCACTTGCTTTGGTGAAGCTTACTGCACTCACTTAGACGGACCACGCTCTTTAATTCAACTAACCTATTATTGAGGATCACTGTGAGCTCAGTTCAGAAAGTTAGCCAAGTTCAGAATCAACTTCATTAGGTCTCAGTGTGTATTTCATGGCTCTTTCTCCACCCAAAGAAGAAGGAATATGTGAAGGCCAATTTACATTGTAATCCTCAAAAGTTGTACTTCTGTAAAAGAAATAACAAACATTGGCGGCAAAAAAGATATTGGGTGGGGGGGAATCCTCAAACTCTCACCCTCTTCCATATTCAGATTTAAGATTCTGGTCCCAAGAATTTGATTTTCCAACCGAACATTCTTTTACTTTCCCCATATCATGTAAATGTATTCTGAAGAATGGCAGGGGAGTGAGCAAAACCAGCATAAGCACACTTCAAAGGTCCGTGGAGGTGAGTGATAGAGAAACCTGAAGGCTGCAGAGTGCACGGTTACCAAGGGAGTGTCTGGCATGTTGCCACTGTGGAGGCAGAGTGAGAAATGGACCCCACCAGATTGGCCCTGCCAAGTCTAGGTGGGCCACCTTAGCTCCGGGTTCAGATGACAGAGCAGCCCCTTTGAAAGTTGCCTAGAAGAAAACCATGCCCTCTTTTCATTGTGGAAAGATTTTTAGCTAACAGTTCTCAACAGTATAAAAATCACTATGCTCATGGACATGAGCTCGCGTGCGTGCGCGTGCACGCGCACACACACACACACACACACACAAATATTTTGTGAATGAAGGCATGATGTTGCCCCTAAATCCTTTCTGATTAAGCCAATCCAGTAACACAGAAAACGCTACTAAATTAAAGTCAACTGAACAACAAAACCCATTAAGAACTCCAGTGCATTTTCCTCATGGACTTGTTCCATGTCATTGCCCTCTCTCATCATTGTTCTCCCTATATCTGTAGCTTCAACAAGAGTCTTTCATTCTTGACATAAAAAAAGAGGGAGGGTGTGTTTAGGACAGAGTCAGTTTGTTGGCAGGAACCATCAAGACTTCTGCAATCCCAAAGCCAGTCTTTGCGTAACCTTGTTCCTGGCCTCAGAAACATGTAAAAGCACAGAAACTTCTGATAAGGTCAATCCAGTTGGATGAAGAAGCCCCACTCCCAAGGGTTAACAGAGAGGGTGGCAGGAAAGGCAGAGGCAAGTGAGGAATGTCAAGAGAGGATGGGATGATGTTTTACAACCTGGGAACATGTAAAGAAAGACTATGTTGCTTCTAATTCTTCTTCCTCTTTTCCTTGTCCTTTCCATTGCTTTGGGTTTGGGAGAGCAATAGAACAATTTAATGATGCAGATGCTATAGTCCTGCAAGTTAATGCTCAGAAAATACTATACTTTTACAAAATTACTCAGGGGGGAAAAAATAAAGATCACCTTACAGACAAAGATGAACCTGAAATCCGTGGTTAATTTTTTTCACTGAAGATTCAACTTAATTAATATTCTAAGAATTTATTTATATTTTCCAGTGGCAAGGATGATTTTCGGTTTTACCTTTGATGGATGGCTAAACCGTAGATGGTAATATATTACTGGAAACGAGTGTAGAGAACTAACTTTTTTTTCCAAATTAAATTCTGTTTCTCCATTAGTTAACATTATTATTTATAACATGGTTTATCTTTAATGTATTTTATCATTATTTATTACTGTTCAGCCTTGGCTACTAACAATTTCACAGTAAATTGTCTGTCTCCCTCTACTCACTGTATCTCAAGACAATCTGTAAGACAACCCTTACTTTGACCAAACAAAATAAAACAAAGACCACTAGGAATTCAGAAAAATTTTTGGAAAAACAAAAACAAAAACCACCTTGGGGTAAAAAACTTCTTGCATAAACAGGCCTGCTGTTGAGACTTTCACATACTCTTTAGTAAACATTTGAATGTTTCCTCTAAATTATCTTCCTGAAAGCTTCATAATGAAATCTGATGGGCCTACCATTGAACCTGAGTCTACTACATCTTTTAACTCCAGGATTGAAGCAATAGGAAGGGAAAAGTTTCTAAAAACACATAAAGGAATTTTTTGGAAAATTTAAAACATTTTCTTTTTTTATCTGTTCTTCCAACTTGAACCTCTCTGTTATAGTTTTAGTGGGTTTTATATTATTATTATTATTACTACTATTATTTTATTATTAATGTCTGAGAAACTGCTTGGTAGATCTGTGACAGAGACTTGCTTTTAGTACCTATGTGCCCTGGTGGTCTTGTTTTGGTATTCATAAATATTACAGCCAGACTTTTAATAGACATTCTAAACGAAAATAGAACTCAACTGCTAACATTTAATTTTCTGTGTAAAATAAAAGAAGTAGCAAGAGACTAAAACATTGGCTGGGGCTGGGGTTCATTTGGGGAGCTCCCATAGGCTATATATCACCATGTGTGGCTTTCATTTTCTTCACGCAAATTGATTTAATGTGCAACATTATTAGATTAATGATGTCCCCTTGGAAGAAATGATCTTGCCAAAGAGATTTTGGTTAACTCTGCTCCTCTGCCCTACTTTGACCATTGTAGTAGTTTTTGATCATGCAGACAGAATGGGCTAAGAGCTGGGACTATCGCTGGTGACAGGCCCTGTTCTCAGTAAGGAAGCAAGCATATCTTTATCTACCCTTGCCTACAGAAAGATGAAAACTTTGAAGGGCCGTGCCTCATGAGGGCAAGTGAGGATTCATCTCTCTAGACTGGGTTTTATTTCTATATATTCTATAATAATACAGTTGAAGTCTTGTCCACCTTTGCGTTAGGTAACTTAACAATCAATTCCTCTTAAAATGTAGGCCTAGGAAACCATCTGTGTGTTCTGTTAAATGCTAGTTTGTGATTTTGTAACAGGTAACTCTGTATAACCTACTATTCTCCATTTGCTTTAAGAGAAAGTAACCCAAAGGCAAACTCCATTTTTGCTTCTTGGAACCATTTTATAGTGTGGTGCCTAAAAGTGCAGCCTCCAGGGCCAGACTGCGTGGATTAAAATCCTAGCTCCTCCACTAACTAGCTGAGTGACCCTGGGCAAATTTCAGCCTCTCTGTGCTTCAGTTTCCTTGTTTGTAAAAAGGAAGTAATATGATTACCTACTTTCTTGCATGTTAGGAGGATAGTATTAAATAAGTTAACAACATATGCCCAATACTTAGAAGATCACCCAACACGCTGTAAGGTTAGTATTATTATAGGATTTATTGCATTAATTTTCATGATCTCTCCTTTTTTTAAATGCACTCTTATACATATATATACATATATATATTTAAATGTTTATTCTTATTTTTGAGAGAGAGAGAGAGAGAGAGAGAGAGAGAGAGAGGAAGTACGAGTGGGGGAGGGAGAGAGAGAGACGGAGGCACAGAATCTGAAACAGGCTGCAGATCCCAAGCTGTCAGCACAGAGCCCAACGCAGAGCTGGAACCATGAACCCTGAGATCATGACCTGAGCCGAAGTCGGATGTTTAACCGACTGAGTCACCCTGGTGCCCCTAATTATGTATATTTTTAATAAGGAATTGTTTTTTTTTAAGTTTATCTATTTTTGAGATGGGGGAGGTTTCAGAAAGAGGAAGAGATTCGATCCTAAGCAGGCTCTGCGCGGTCAGCAGACACCCCGACATGGGGCTCAAACTCAGGAACCAAACTGTGAGATCATGACCTGAGCCAATACCAAGAGTTGGATGCTTAACTGACTGAGCCACCCAGAGGCCCGCATTTAAATATATTTTAATTTTGTAGGCTGCCTTAACTTCATCTTAAATGCAGACTATCTAAATTATTTTAACAAATAAAACATATTAATCTATTCTAACCATAAAATGACAATGCATATTTAGTAGGTAAAATTTAGAATTATGGAAAATTGTAAAGAGGAAATTAAAAAAAATCAACTATAATTCTACTCAATAAAATTTGTATATTTATTTCAGCCTCTTTCTAAATATTTTGTCATAGCATTTAAATTATATAATATGATTTTTTAAATTTACAATATATCTGAACTTTCTTTTTTTTTTAAGTTTATTTATTTATTTTGAGAATGAGATTGCAAGAGGGACAGAGAGAGAAGGAGAGAGAGAGAATCCCAAGCACTGTCAGCGCGGTGCCCAGTACAGGGTGCAAACCCACAAACTATGAGATCATCAAAGAACTAAAATCAAGAGTCGGGTGCTCAACCAACTGAGCCACCCAGGCACCCCCTAAAGTCATTAAATATTCGTAGGAACATGATTTTTAAGGACTGCATGGAATTCTTATTATGGGACTACACCATTAATATATCCAACAAATAAGTATTCAGTATAAGTGAATTAAAAAAAAAGTTGCAACTTCTGGTGCAAAAATGATGAGGCATTGTCTACTTGTGAGCTGAGTCAAATGAACAGTTCTTAATATTGGATTTCCTTTCTTATAATGCTGTAAGAAGTTATGAAGGCAAAAAGATGTATTCTCAACTTCCCCTACCTCTCCAGATCATTAGATTCTCACACTTACAGTCACATATAATTTCCTCCACTCCTGATAGAATTTTATAGTGGGCAAACCTTGCTCATAATGACAGATACTGGAATGTCAAAATACAGCACAATGTCAAATAGCTTAAAGCTCTGCTTTCTCTCTGCCAGTTACGGTTTCCAGGAAGCTGGGATTGCTCATCACTATGGCTGACCATTCCTTTATTCTTTAAAACATGGGCAGGGTTTTGAATTTTACCTTGGTTGTTCAGGTCACCCAGTGGTCTTTTTAAAGCCCTTGTGGCAGGAGGGACAAGAAGATATTCTTTTTAGATATTCTGGCTTTTTAATCCTCATCCTCACTAGATACATACAGAATGATGAATACATTTTCTACATTCCAAAATGTCAGCATTTTTTTTTTTTTTAGTATTGTGCTATACCTGGAAAATATTGATAAAAAGGGTAGTTCTGGCATGCTTACTAAAGTAACAGAGATATAACAATCCCATGTGATCAGGGCTCTGATAGAGCTGGATGCAACAGGCAACGGATGCATTTCTTAAGGAAGATGCCTTAACTTTTCAAGAGTTGCCAGACTGCTTCATGGACGCTGATAATGCTTAGGTTGTTTTTGAGGGCTGTTGTATTAGGTAGAGTATGCATATGGGAACCGACGCCTTAAACCTTTGCGGCTCAACATATTTAAAGTGTATTTATCACCCCTGTTAAGTCTAGTATGGATGTTCTTCATCGGGTGCTCTCCTGAAGAGCTCTTCTCCAAATGATAAACCAGGAAGCCCCAATCCCTCCATTATGTGGTATGCTATCTCCTAGGAAAATGAAAGTTTCCAGTTGGCCTTCTGTCTCTAACTGACAAATGGGCAAGTAGAGAGAGTATGGAGGATCATACGAGGGCCAGTCTCGAAAGTGGCATTCATCACTTCTGCATGCATTGTATTGGCCAGCACTCAGTCGCAAGGAGATATGCCTTAGCTGTGGGCCCAGGCGACGAAGTGTTGTGTTGTACATCTAGCAGAGTCTCTGCCAGAGAGGTGGAGCTTTCTACACAAATACTAGACAGTACAGGTTATTGTAAATGGAATTGTACATTTAAAATTTCTCAGTTTGTAAACCAAGACCTTAGGATCGAGAAATAAAGGAGATGGGGTGTTTCTATAGTGAACTGATATATGTGCGACATTTCTATGTTGGGTTTGGTTCCTTTCTTTACATATTTATTCGTTGGGAATTCAAACATATATATACGTTGGGTTTTTTTTCTTCCTGGAAAAGTTTAAGTCACTTTCTCAATGCCACATATGCTGGTGAATTTTCTATCTGACCTCAAATTTGGGAGTTCTCCGAAATTTATAACAAAGTCTTCTAGGCCTAGTGCTCAATGGAATACAAAATCGGCCTTACTTAAGCAAATAATTAATCAAATTATTGATGAAGTGAGTCTAGGAGATCGTTCAGTCTCTAAAGAAAATGAAGGAGAGGCGCCTGTGTAGTTCAGTGGGTTGAGTGTCCAGCTCTTAGTTTCAGCTAGGGTCATGATCTCACGGTTTGTGAGTTCAAGTCCCTGCTTGGGATTCTCTCTCTCTCTTCCTCTCCCTCCCTCTCTCTTTCCTCCTCCCCTTCTCACACTCTCTCTCAAAATAAATAAATAAACTTTAAAAAAAATGAAGGAAAAAACAAAAAAATGTTGTGTATGTAAATAATTTCTGGTAGCATAACGATAAATTAAAAGCTGTCTGCCCATCAGAGAGCTTTTATTTTAGATGATACTTCTTTATTCCAAATTTAAGTGAGTTAAATGAAGAGTCCAGAATAACATTAAGTTTTACAATCATTAAGGGCTTGCACATGAAGCTTACATCTTACTTTAGAATGTAATTGTTCCTCGCTGATATTGCAGAAAGGATAAAGTCTGTGTACACACGTACACACACACACACACATTTTTGTTTGCCTTGGATGGTATAGCCTATGATTCATGATCTAAGAAACAGGCAAAAGAAATCTACCTGTCTGTTTTCTGGCCTCTTGGGTTAAAATCAAGGTCTCCAGCATTGCTTTCATGAAGGGTAGTGTTATGTTTTCTGAGGTGAGGCATGGGAAGAGGTGGCGGATGGTTAATATTTCAAAAAGGTAGCAATTACCTGATAACAGAAAGCAGCGTGGACTGTGTCTTGTTACCGTTCCGTTCGGAGGTGCCAAAACTGCACGGACATCATCGCCATTACGGCTTCGGTTGGCCGAGGTCACCTTGGTTCACGTGTTTTATACATTGGTGCCCTTCTCCTGATTACTTGCCAAACAAACCTTTTTATTTTTGCACACGCTTATGTTGATCTTGTGGTTTCTGAAATTGGATTCTGGCTCCTGGAGGCCCGAGTTTCCACAGCAACTGGAGGCCTTATCTGCTACTGGTTCTTGGCAGGCAGACAACCAGGTCTTTCAGTTTACTTTGGATTTTTTTTGCTTTTTTTTTTTTAACTTTTTCTTCTTCTCCCCTATTTTTCCTACACCCTGTCATTTAAGCATTACATAATTAATTGCGTACATCCTGTGCCACATGCAATCGCCACGGCTTTGAAGTCCCAGCAGATCATTTTATAGAGCAGTGGGTGCCATTTTAAAAGAGAAAAAATGATGACGGCCTGGCGCCAGGGTATGGCTGTGTAGATTTTAGCGTATCCTTCTCCAGGTATGATAAAGAAACCTGGGCACCTTCTGTTTGTTTTTCCGCATTTCCTTTCCAAACTGGCCTTTTCAATATATAGGAAAGACCTCAGAACGGAGTTTGTTATTTTTCTCTCTGAAGCTAGTTCCTTTTCCAAAACCAGCATGAACTGCCTCATTTGGTGCTGAGGCGAGGTCTGCTGTCTTTTTTTTTTTTTCTTCTTCCTTGCAAATTGGAAAGAAAAGAATTCTGATTTAGCATCATGTCATTTGGAGGCTGCTACTGGTCCAGCCGGAGCGGAAAAAACAACAGACAAACAAGAAAAAAAAATACCAACCCCTTATTTAGATGCTATTAAACTTTTAGCGACAATAAATGATCTCATCACTTTCTTAATGTTTTTTAAAAAAATACATGTAATCATTTGCTTCAGTGAAAAGAACAAATTTATTGGGATAAGCTTTCAGAATCTTTATGAAAAGGATAGACTCCCAGAAATGTGTGGGTGTAGAGAAAAAAGAATAGTGTCAAGTATTTTAAAAGTTTAATTAGCTTTCACTTTTTTTGATAGAGAGCAAATATACAAATATATATTTATATATTGTTGGCAATTTTGTTCTCTTCTCAGGGAAAACACACCCAAATAATAATCTCTAGGGGAAAAAAAATGGGAGTCTCATTTAGTTGGCAAAGTAAATACTGGTGGGTTTTTTGTTTGTGGTGGTGGTATAAATTTCAGTATAGCCAGAATCTAGTCTTCGGTACCTCTACCTCTTTCTTTTACATCTTCTTTTCCCCTGTTCGTCATTGCACATTTTCACTCTGATGTGTGGTGTGCCCTGTATGCTCACATCCCCCAACTAGGGCAATTCCATAGGTAGAATTGCTCCATTTCCTGAAGTTTTCCAAACATTTGCTTCATCCAAATTTATGTGCTGAATGTCCCATTGCCTCAGGGAATTTTTTCTTCCTGCCCGAGAAAATGTAAGAGCAAATTTTTACTCATTAGTGTTTAGCCTTGCATCTTAGGCTTTAGACTGCAGCTCAAACCTTTTTAGAAAAGACCTTTATGGTCAACTTACCTAAGCATCACACCCTCCATCCGCCCCTCCAGCCCCATCCGTTCTTGTAATTTCTTTTATTCTGTCATTTTATGTATTCTCCATTACTGAGTCTATAAAATGGAGAGTAATTCATTGATCAATTTGTTCCAGAAATGTTCACTGAGTCTCAACATTGCATCAGGCAATGCGAATGGTCCTGGGGAATATGATGATAACTAAAATGTCCACAACCTCTTGCCATCAAACTCTGTGTTGATGAAGGAGTAAAGTCTGCAAGAGTAAAAGCGAGTCAAAGAATTATAGAGGCAATGTCACATGGTTTAATAACTGCTAGGGCATAATGTTTGCAATGTGTTGTGGGCCACTGGAGTCTTTGAGGACCCGGAAAAATCTAAAGGGGAATATGATATTTAAGCAGAAATAGAAAATGCAAATAATAGTTAACACAAGTAA
This sequence comes from Paguma larvata, assembly GCA_030068075.1. Taxonomy (NCBI): domain Eukaryota; kingdom Metazoa; phylum Chordata; class Mammalia; order Carnivora; family Viverridae; genus Paguma; species Paguma larvata. The sequence continues at coordinate 32,885,851 of CM057843.1, forward strand.
AATTTGGGGAACAAGCTTCAGGTAAAGGCAATAGCATTCCTAAAGCCTCTAAACCCAAATGTAAGGGAGAGCAGGATATGCTGAGGACACTTTGATTAGTTCCGAATGGCCAGAAAACAACGGGTAGGAAAGAGTAGCAATGCATGAGGCCAGGAGCCAGGTAATGAAGGTGCCACAGGAACCCTGTGCCACAGGAACCCACTGATTGATTAAGCGAGGGAAAGACATGATTGGATTTTTATTTTGGAGATTAATCCACAAAGGATCACTTAAAAGAAGAGAATTCTAGCAGCATGGAAAGCAGTAAGGGGTATAGGAAAATAATCCAAGAGAACCAAAAATGAGAGTTAGAATCAACTAGCAAAGTGGCTGTGGGGAAGGAAAAGTGTATACATGTAGGAACGATTTAGGAGTTATCATGGTTCTCATTAGATGAGAGAACAAGGAATATTATGACTTAGAGTCCTGGATTGATGGTATCTACCGTATTTACATTAAGGGATTCTTTCAAGAATCATATTATAAAATACATACTAAAACTATTATTTTTAGTTGAATACATTAAAATGTAAGAAAAAAAGTTACAGAACTGTTTATATAGCAAGACTGCCACTTTGTTAATGAGAGAGGATATCCTGATAGTTGAGAGCAAATGTGACATTTGAATAGGTTTTTTTTTTTTTGTAGTTTTATTTATTTATTTATTTATTGTTATGTATTATTGAAGTACAGTTGCCGTATGATGTTATATTAGCTTCCGATGTCGAACGTATTGATCTGACACTTCTCTACATCACTCAGCGCTTACAATGATAAATATAATCATTATCTGCGACCATAAATTATTACAATATTAATGACTGTATCTACTGTGCTGTACTTTTCATCCCCTTGACTTGTTATAACCAGAAGTTTGCACATCATAATCCCCTTCACGTATTTTGGCTTTTGCCCCATCTACCTCCCCTCTGGCAACCACCAGTCTGTTCTCTGCGTTTAAGAGTATGTTTGTTGTTTTGTTTGTTTATTCATTTGTTTTGACTTTTAGATTCCACATGTAAGAGAATCACATGGTCTATTTCTTTTTAGGTCTGACTTATTTCACTTAACGTAATTCCTTTTAGGTCCATCCATATTGTCACAAATGTGAAAATCTCATTCCTTTTTATGACTGAGAAAGATTCCATTGTACAAGTGTACCACATCTTTTTTATCCGTTCATCTATAGACAAACATTTGGGTTGCTTCCATATCTTGGCTATTGTAAATAATGCTAGAAGAAACATAGTGGTGCATATATCTTTTCAAATTAGTGTTTTTATTATCTTTGGGTAAGCACCCAGTAGTGGAATTACTGGATCATATGGTATTTCTATCTTTAATTTTTTGAGGAAACTCCATACTGTTTTCCACAGTGGTTGCACCAACTTACATTCCCACCAACAGTACACAAGGGTTTCCCTTTCTCCACATCCTCACAAACACTTGTTATTTCTTGGCTTTTTGATACTAGCCATTCTGACTGGTGTGAGGTGATATCTCTCCCTGCAGTCTTGATTTGTAATTCCCTGATGATTAGTGATATTGAACATCTTTTTATGTGTCTATTGGCTATCCGTATGTCTCCTTTGGAAACTTGTCGAATAGGGCATTTTGCTAAGAAGACATGTGGACGTGCTTTTCTCAATCAACTATAGATATTTGCTTCCTGTGAATTGTGCAAAACAGTTAACTGCATTTTAATCATGAGGCTTATTCTATCACCTAGCAGAAAAAGGATCAAAGATGGTATAAAGTTTTAGCATCAGATTATACCATAACTGATAACAGGCTTATAAGAAGGAAGACATGGATTTAAACTTTGGCAACCAAATAGTTTATTATCCGCAGTGGATGCTTTGAAAGTGAGAAGGCATGCTATTAGTAGTAATAGCAGGCCAATAGGCCTGCACATTGGGATATATGATCATCCTAATGAGGGTTCTTCATGGTGTCTAAAATGAGTTAGGTCACATTACATGTGTGATGATTAATTTTATGTGCCCATATATTTGGTTAAACATTATTTCTAGGTGTGTCTCTGAGGGTGTTTCTGGATGAGATTGACATTTGAATCTATAAACCGAGTAGAGCAGACAGTTCTCCCCATTGTGGGTGGACCTCATCCAATCCATTAAGGCTTGAATAGAATAAAAATTCTCTCTCTCTGCTTGACTGACTTTAAGCTGGGACATTAATCTTCATCTGCCTTTGGACTTGACTGGAACTGGAACTTATACCATCAACACACCTACTTCTCAGTTCTTTGGTCTCAAACAGGAACCACAGGCTCTGCTGGGTCTGAATTTCTCTGCCTCCGGATTCATGTGAGCTAATTCCTTACAGTAAATCTCTTTCTGTACATATTATTGGTCCTGTTTCTGCGAAGAACCCTGACTAATACACATCCCGCCTGGTACCTAGTAAGTATTCGACAAACTTTAGGTCAGTCCAAATAGCTGTCACAAAACACCTGCAATTCTCTTGGATACAATCCCAAGAGTGGAATTACTGGGTCACAGAGTAGGTGTATATTTAATTTCTTAGAACTGATAAGCTTTCTAAACTAGTTGTGCCGCTTTAAATCCCCAGCAGCACTACACGAGAGTTTCGATTTCCCCATATTCTTGCCACACTTGGTTTTGTCAGTCTTTAAACTTAGCGATTCTGATGGCTGTATAGTAATACTTTATACTGTTGTAACTTGTATTTCTCTGGTGTTGATCAGTCTTATATGCTCACTGGCTCTTGCAGTAGCTTCTGTGTTGAAATCACTGGCTTTGGACTTAAATAGATTGGGGTAGACTCTCTGCCTTTCACTTTCTTGCCCATAGAACAGAAACAGTATCTATCTCATAACTTAAGACTTAAGTCTCTTAGACTTAAATTAATCTAGTGAATGTAAAATGTCTAGCAGAGTGCCTGACACGTGGGAAAGACCCAACAAACACTAGCTTTGATTGTTACCAGACCAAGGACCAAGAGTAAGACATATTTAAGCAGTAGGAATACCACCAAACAGGAACCCTGTGTAGACCATTTCTGGGGAAGATGTTATTGACTCGCACTTGCCTTTTATTTCCAGAAATAGCAAATAAGAGGATGAGCTCTGAAGAAGTCAGACACTCTACCCTGGTTTGCTTTACAGACCACTACTTCCCACTCGTTTAAACTTGTTTAAATAACAAAACTACTTAACTTTCATTTCTTTCTATATAAAACTTGGGACATGATAGAATCTAGTCCAGGGGGTTGTGAAAATTAAACGGGGTAATCCATATAAAACACTTAGAAAAGAGCTTATCTTTCCATAATTGTAGTAAACTTTTACTGCACGCTTACTAATACTTGCCACGAGTTAGAGATACACTGTTGAACAAGATGACATGGACTTTATATCGCTGAGTAATTCTCGATCCTCTCTGCCTCTTACCCCTCACATCCAAACCCAGGAACTTGCTCTACCTCCACTGCTTCCCCCTTGATTCCAACTACTGTGTTATCTCACTGGATGGATGACTAGAATAACCTGAAAATTTGTCTGGATTCTTCCACTCTTGGACCCCAACAGCCTATCTCCTTACTTGAATTTCTCCAATGGCTGTTTGTTACACTTGGCCAAAACCCTGAATCCCTTTCCTTGGTCCAAAAGGACCTCCAAGACTTGAACCTTGATTCTCTTTTCAATTCCACCTTACTTTGTTCTCCCTTTTTAACTATGTTCTACCCACATTGGCCTTCTTTTTTGTTTCTTAAGCACATTGAACTCATTTTAGACTCAGGGCCCCACAGACTTTCTGTTTCCTCTGTTGGAACTTCCTTTTCTGAAACATTAATCATATCTTAGAAAAAATATCACTTTCTCAGGGAGACCTTCCCCAAATTCCTGATATAAGGTAGTTCTTCTCAGGCTTCTGCTTCTCCTTTATACATCATCCTCAACCTCTCTAAATCCCATTACCCTATTTTACTTTTCTCAACACTTGTTAGTATCTGGAATGATCATGTTTGTTTGTTTGTTTACTACTCTATTGCCTTTCTCCATTTATTAGAAGGCAAACCCCTTAGGGTATATGACCTTTTCTCATGTACTCACTGCTATAACTTCAGTAATTAACTTAGAATCTAACTCATAGATACACTAGATAGATAAAACACTTATTTGTTCATTTATTATATATGTTGAATAATAAATACATATATATAAAATAAAAGATATAACACCTCTGATGCAGAACTGTCTAAAAGCCTTAGCTACTTAACAACACACTACCAATCATTTTAACTGAATGAATCAGCCAATGGAAATCAAGGGCTAGGAAATTATGGTCCCAGTTTTGAAGTATTTAGTGTAAAGTTTCCCTAAGAATGATGACAATGGGTTGATCTTGTACTTATGAGTGAGAAGCATCAGTGCTGACCACCTCTGTCTTGTATAACAGATGTTCTTGTTAAGTGCTCCTCAGAATTAAATTCTGTCTTGTTTGTTCATCCTAAACTTGAGAAGAAGGAACAAGGTTTCAATTGATGGCACATTTCTTACCTAAGAAATATTTCCAGCCTGTGCACTTTTATTAAAGACTGGCTATTGGCAGAAAGACAAGCCAAGTTTTGGAACCCGGATGTGGGCACAGAACCAGGGATAGCGTCTCTGTATTGGAACTCTACATTCATTTGCTCTGTTCAGGGCAACCAATGTATAATGAGAAAGAGAACAAAATCCTGAATTATTTATTAAGCATTCACCTAGGACCATGCTACTTTTTTAATCTTAATTTTTCTTATCCTTCCAATAACCCTAAATGGTAGATTGTGTTATCCTCTACAATGAGGCTGAGAGATTCAATTACCTACCCAAGATGACAACACTAAAATCCAGAAAAGTTTTTTTTTCTTTAAAAAATTATTGAGTAGAATATATAATCTCAGGTTTCAAAATTCAAAAACATACAATATCTGTATAGTGTTAAGTTCTTTCTCTTGCCACCATACTGGCTACCTTTTCATCCAAGGCCTGAATGATACAGAGAGAAGAGAACACAGAGAGAACAGAACTAACAGGTTAGTTATGCTGTTTCCATGACGTTGGTAAAAGCCATCCATATCAAGCCCTAAGTACATATAAATTACTTATATCTACCAGATGCATCAGGGTGTGTGTGTGTGTGTGTGTGTGTGTGTGTGTGTGTGAATACTTGTACATTTATGGGCCTCCAACTGCTAAGTAAGATCAGTATTACAAGATATATCAGTGGAATTCAATTCTATTAAGTATGGCATATGGATGTTTAGCAAGTGGCCATATGTTTCTCACAAAATATAACTTATAATCTGAGCACATCACTGCAATTATTTCTTCCCAGCAACAGTCCATATCCCATTTCTTTCTCTGAGGGTCTGCTTTTAGTTCTATTTCCACCTAAGTTTCACTTGTCTCTAGCAACACCTCTTTTTTTTTTTTTGACAAAACTTGGAAATATGGGGTGTTATGCTGAGACTGAAATATTCCATATTTTTCTTCCATGAAACCCTGATTGGCAACAGTCAGCGATTGTCTCTCTTTTCCAGCTCTAGGCTTGAGCCAGGATCAAAATATTCATGAATAATTCGCAAATAATTAAATTCTTCAGGTTTTGTTCTTGTTCACAGGAGCAAAGTAATTTTGGTCTCCTTATGGATTAGATTATCTGTAAAGGTCATGATTTAAGCAGTTTCTTTTTCAGATGTGATTCCTTTGAATGTGTGGCCCGATAGGACTCTAAGCAGCACAGGGTCTGTGTTTTCTCTGTAAATAAAAGCCTACAAAATTTCAACAAGTCAGCCCTTGTATGCCACATGGAGAGATTGATGACAAACCACATTATTTTCCCCCTTAATACAACAGCTCACGATCACAAATGCACTTTCTTAGAAGACTGATTTACTTTACATCCACAGTGTACGAGATGTCCGAGAAGTCAGTTATCTCTTTAAAGAACCCAACCTTCACACGGGAAAGCTATCAGCGTAAATTAGTACTACTTTTTAAAATATTCGAAAGAAGGATTAAATTTTCTAAATAAAAAATTCACTGTTTTACTATTTTGCTTTAGTAAAAGCAAAAATAACGCACGGTCAACTGTCTACCTAAATATATACCATCACACATGCAAATGTTTGTATTGTTCCTCTTCAGAATCACACAGCGAGAAAAAGGCAAGGACAGAGTTTAAAAGATAGGTATCACCATGCAGATAGTTACATTCAAAAGAATAATTCAAACATTCAGAATCTCAAATTGGAAAGGGATCTCGTGTCCTCTTGTTTAACGGGATTTTAATTTGTGTTGTCAGACATAAACAGCAGCCAGTAACGTGCTCTGTCCCAGTGACCGCCATTGTGGTTATAAAAAGGACGTATATTCTTATCAGGTCATTAGACCTTTACCCAACCTGCATATTCGCAGACTCAACCAATACTTTTACTGACTGACAAATGTTTACACCGCTGTCTAGAATTTCTTTATCTTTTATGTTCTACATTTCTAAAAGTAAACAAATTATTTGTCTTGGAAAGTTAGCGAGCCAGAGTTCTGGTGATATATCTCTAAGAGTTACCTTTGGAGTCCATTTTGGCTTCAGGGTACTTCCTCCCCAAAACATATTCCTCACCGTCCTGCCACGTTCCCAAAATTTCCACTCTTTTGCATTGTCCTTTTTAGCTAAGCCATCTGTCCCCAAAAGCGGATGAGGCAACAGAGCCATCCTACTAAGGTGCTAACTTGGGATTCTGTTGTCTGATTAGTTACGTCAGAGGAAAGAAGAACCTGCATTGATGTAAATAAATAATGTAGGAGAAAGACACTCTGATTGGGGAAAAACGGTTCTGCAGTGGGAAAAAATCTGAAGAACCCAGTTAGTGGCATCAGGACATACATATAGACACAGGCGATGTAGATGTATTCATAAATGTAGGTCTGTAGCTGAGCATAAGTGTGTTGGGAGCAGGGGGTGGTGCTGAGAAATTGGCCAGTATTAACAACTTCACCAGTTTTCTCCCAGGAAAGACTCTGAAAAGGGTACAGAAAAATTTTAAATACATATACGTCCTTGGCTTATCTGCCTAATCTATTAGGTAGTCGAGTTAGACCTCTATTATAAACAAACAGATCACGAAATTATTATTGTTATTCTAGCTTATAACCATAACCATTATGATTGGGTTAGAAATATTTCCCTGTAGTCTATAACATTTACACAAATTTAATTCTTTTTTTTATTTTTTTTTAATTTTACCTATTTTGAGAGAGACAGAGACAGCATGAGCAGGGAAGGGGCAGAGGGAGGGAGACAGAGAGAATCCCAAGCAGGCTTTGCACTGTCAGCTCAGAGCCTGATGCTGGGCTCAAACTCCCAAACCGTGAGATCATGACCTGAGCCAAAACCAAGAGTTGGATGCTTAACCGACTGAGCCACTCAGGCGCCCCTTTAAAAATTTAATTAAAAGTGAATTTTTTTACAGAATGTCTTTTCCTGTGATATTTTTTTTAAATTAACTTTAAATTTTATAAAACTTCTTGCTTCATATTTTCTTTAAATGTACCTACTATTTGAAAATATTGAGGAAAATGCTAACTATTCCACAGAAAACTAAAAACAGAATTGAATGTCCAAGAAAATATATTATGTTTTCCACAAATCCACTCTTTTCTTATATGCCTGTGGGTTACGAGTAGTAAGGTTGTACATTTTGGGCCCCTATGCCTGACCTGAATCTTTTTTTTTTTAATTTTTTTTAACGTTTATTTATTTTTGAGACATAAAGTGAGCAGGAGAAGGGCAGAGAGAGAGGGAGACACAGAATCTGAAGCAGGCTCTAGGCTCTGAGCTGCCAGCACAGAGCCCGAAGCAGGGGCTCGAACTCACAGACTGAGAGATCATGACCTGAGCCGAAGTTGGCCTCCCAACTGACTGAGCCACCCAGGCGCCTCTGACCTGAATCTTGAATTTGCCATTTACTAGCAGTGTTATATTGCACAAGTGATGTTAACTCCACGTGCCTCGGGTTTTTTTACATGTAAAAGGGAATAATGATAGTTCTTGTTTCGTAGGAACCACTTTATGAATAACTCGGTAAACATTTGAAAATTGTTCGCCTTGGTTCCTGCCACATAGCGAGCACTATTTAGGTGTTTGTTAAATAAGTTACATCTTCTCGGTCCCAAGGACTAGAAACTGAAAACCTGATCATTTTTTCTAGACTCTTCTTTCTAAACTATCTTCCATGTCACTTCTGTGCCTTGATTCAGACCCCATCATTTCTTAAAATCTAGAAATCCATCATTTCTAATAGATCTGCCTCAAATCTCCAACAATCACACATACCAACCTTTAATAATCCTTTCCCTAGTGTCATCTTTCTACAAGACCCATTTAACTAACTCTCTTCCAATCATGAATTCTTTTTCATTGATTGACTTCCCCTTACCTTCTCCATTTGTCATTCTTTCTGTTCCTTCAAATAAGACTTTGGGGCTGAAGGAGATCCTCTCTCCCTATGGTCATGACCCTTATAACAAAAGCTTCTGCTCTCTTAAATGCACTGGACTTGTGTTCCGTTTTCTCACTCTCGGGATGAGTGGGGGCTGCACTGCTCAGCCAGCTGATGAGAAGGATCATGACATGTGCAGAGTCACTCTCCGCCTGCAGGCCATATTCATTCTCATTTACTCCACGTATTAAACATCCTAGGGTATTATATTAGTCAGTGTTCTCCATAGAAACAAAACCAAACTATATAGAAAGAGATTTATAATGAATATTTGTCTCATGTGATTAGGGAGGCTGAGAAGTTCCATGATTTGCTGTCTGCAAACTCAGCACTCAGAAAAACCAATGGTGTAATTCCTGTCCAAATCTGAAGACCTGAGAACCACAGGAGCTGATGATATAAGTCCCGGTCCAAGGAAAATCCATGTTCCAGCTCATGCAGGCAGACAAGTAGGGAATGAATCCTCCCTTCCTCTGTGTTTTGTTCTATTTAGGCCCAGATGGATTGGAAGATATCCACCGATGCTGGGGAGGGTCATCTACTTTACTGATTCTACAGATTCAGTTGTTAATATCCTCCAGATACACCCTCGCAGGCACACTGGAAATAATGTTAAATCTGGGCACCTGGTGGTGCAGTCAAATTGACACATAAAATTAACTACCACAGGTGTTTTGGGGGAGTTTCACTCTTCTCTAATTGCTCAACTTGTGCATAAATGAGGTTAACTCATGGGGAAACATGTAGAAAACTTAACGTTGGCTTCTGGGTTAGGCTTCTTTCTGCAATCCAACATTGATGGTGATATAATTGATATTTGGACATCTATTTGACCTGTCAATCTATTTGTCAGTCTGTTTAGTATCTATGAGGAAGTGGTGAGTGGTGTGATTAATTGGCCATCCTCGGAAAACCAATATTAATGATACATACCAACTAACTTATGAGGAAACTTATGTTTCCCAAAGAAGTTACAGCAGAAGATCCTGCTTACTGTATAGAGCTGATTTCATTCCGTTGGTCCAAAATTTCTCACTCAGACTTAGCACTGTTGACATTTTGGGCTGGATGACTTTTGTAGTGTAAGGCTATCATGTATATTGTAAGATGTTCAGCAAAATCCTTGGCATCTACTCACTATATGCTGGTAGCACTCCTCTAAATGACAATCAAAAATATCTCTAGACATTGCCAAATGCCCCCTTTTAGAGGGCAATATTGCATTCTTAAGGTACCCCTGCTTTAGTCTAAGTACCTATGGAGGTTCAAGAGAAAATGAAAATTAGCAGGGACCATGTGGTAAGGGCAGAAATATGGTAACATTCAGGATGTCTTAGGTGACATTCAGAGATCTCTCAGGATCTCTTCAAAATGACAATCATTCTGATGTCTGCAGGCTACAACAGAGTAGCTGAAATTTTACCTGAAGTAACTGGGAACATTTTCCCTTTCTGGGTTAGGAAAAGAACAACACATGGCCCATCATTCCTGGAGATTGTCTCCTAACTTACAAAGGAACTATGGAAATGTGTGCATTCGTGGCTTTTAACCTCAGTCTTCTTAATAATGCCTTCTTTAAACTGAATGATCCTAGATTCATCCATCACTGAATGACTTTGGCAAGTTTACATAAATGTCATCTAAAAAATAGATTTGGTAATAGTCACAGACATCAAATGACTTTTGTGAGATTACAAACCATAGCGTAGGTAGAGACCTCAGCTAAATACTTGGCACATCTGAAGTGTTCAATAGCTATTACTGTTGTTGTTACTATTGTGTGAACAGCTTACATAACACATGGGTCCAGAAGACCTAACAATGATGAATGGATGGCAGGCCCTGATAAGTATAATTGTAACATCCAACATCCAGTAGCTGCATGAATTTTGACTAAAAGAAATACATAGGCTTTCTTCCAAAAACCAATAATTTCCATACAAAGGCATTACACACTGCCAGTATCTTCATCTTGCTTTTAATGGGAAGGCTCACATGCGCGCGCGCGCGCACACACACACACACACACACACACACACACAAGCTTTGTCGAAACTAGAGTGTATAACTTTTCTGTCTAAATCAGTGATTCTCACAGGCCTGATTTTGCTCCCCTCACTCATGGGACATTTGCCAATGTCTGACAACATTTCTGGTTTGGGGAGAATGCTGTTATATCTAGTGGTTAGAGACCAAGGATTCCACTAGGCATTTTTAAGCAAACGGGCTATCCCCCATAGCAAAGAATGATCATACCCAAAATGTAGATTAAGAAACCCTGCTCTATTAATGTGAGTTTCCCAGACACCAATAAATAGTCTCCAGGAAGTTGTGTTATGACCTCATCACCTGCCATCCCAATGCTTTTCACTGTCACTTAGGTTTTATTCAGGATACACTGTGGGTATCATGTTACCAGCTAGATGTGCAATCATGTTCAGCTATTTATGGCCTTCAGGAGCAGCTTTTTTTTAAAATACTTTCTCAAGATTATTTTGTCATTTTTTTTTATAATTTAAGGACTGGGTTAATATTGTGTAGGCCCCAAGTCGATTCTAGCCCAAAAACTGGTATTTGGTTTTTTTTCCCCCTGAAATTGTCCATTATCATAAACTAAGCATTGCAAGCTTTTATTTTGATTTTAAGTTTGTTTATATATTTTGAGAGAGAGGGAGAGAGAGTGGGGGAAACAAAGAGAGACGGAGACAGAATCCCAAGCAGGCTCCGCACTCTCAGTGCACAGCCCAGTGCGGGGCTCAAACTCACAAATGGTGGGATCATGACCTGAGCTGAAATCAAGAGTCGGACATTTAACTGGCCTGAACCACCCAAGCACCCCAAGTATTAATAGCAAGCTTTTGAAAGAAATGTGTGTATAATTGAACATCTTTCAGAAACCAACCCCCTCTATCGCTTGCTATGGTTTAAGCTGCGATCCCACCTGCAGGGCTGTCTCGTCACCCTGGAAGTACTCTAGGGGAACTGTGATGAGACAGAGTTGCCACTAAGACCTCCCGGGGAATCCTGACAGGAGTCGAAGGAAGGGAAATCCTGTGTTGTGTTTCTTCATTCCCCTCTCCCCCCGAAAAGCAGGGAGACGAAAAAGCAATAAAGCAAAAGGCATTTCCTACAGGTAGCCTTAAATCATTCAACACAAAAGTCTTCAGGGAGCTACCCGGTTCCTCTTTCCTTCCCAGAATGAGCTTTCTGGCTAAATGCTCCTCATCCAGCCCTGAGTGTCTTCACCTGGCTCTCCAAGGGCTTTTATCCAGACGGTCCTAGCATAACAGCATCCTTGCTTCTTCAGAAATGGGTCTTGACCCATGCATCACATTCAAAGACTTTTTCAATTGCTCCCAGCGGGAAGAACGGAGGGCTCTGTTTTGCTTGTGATAATGTGCTAATCTCCAAGACCCAACATAAATTCTCCGGCATTGTCATTTGTCAACGTAGCAATATGGAGCTAGAGGGGAGAAAAAGAAGGGGAAGGCAGTTGGGGGGAGTAGAGTAATGATAGAAAGAAAACTTGGCCTTCATTTTGTGTTCCTTCATGCAGAACGTTCCCCTCCCTTCTTAATCTGTAAAACATCTGACAGAAAGGGCACTGCAAACACAAATAAATAAATAATTCTCCCTGACTCTCCCCTCTGGTTTTTTTGTTGTGTCAACATTTTAGACAGACAACTAAATATAAAAAGGAATGAAGATAATTTACACAGAAGTCTCCAGTTTGATGCTTGAAACTTTGTGGACCTGTCTCCTGCCCATTGTCACCACGGGTTCCAACAGTATCAAGTGAGGAGTTTGGTGATTGTGGGAGTAAAGCCTGTTAAGGTTATCCTGGCTTTGCTGCAGCAAAAAATATATATATATATTTTAGACAATAGCAGTAAACAAGATGCTATTTTTTTCCCCATCGGTGATAACTTGGAGAAAATGAATAAATGTGGAATTGTCATTGTTGCTGTTTTAAGAGTCATGGATGTATAATTTACATACCATAAAATTCACATTTTCAGTGTACATCAGTGACATTTAGTAAATTTAGCAGGCTGTGGAAGCATCACTACCATCTAAGGTTAGGACATTTCCGCCATCTGTGTGAGATCGCTGGTCCACAGGACAGTCACCACCCTTTCCCAAGACAAGTCGCAGGAAACTGCTAATTTACTTTCTGTATCTTTGGATTTGCATGTTTGGGATATTTCACAGAAATCGAATCATACACTGTGCAGTCTTTTGTGTCTGACTTCTTTCACTGAGCATAATGACTTTGAGGCTCATCTATGTTGTACGGGTCAGTATCCTATGTCTTTTTTTTTTTTTTTTTAATTAACGAAAAGTATTCCCCATAATACCACATCGTGCTTATCCATTCAGCAGTGTATGGGCATTTGGGATAAAATTGTGTTGGAAAATATAGCAATGACTGTGTCAACATCATATTAAATTAAAGGCTTTTAAACAAGCTTAAAGAAGAACGTGTTTCACAGCTGAGGCAAAAAGTATTCACTTCAGAGGCCAGAAAACCCTCAACCCAGTTCTTTGTCTATGGGTGGAGGCTTCTCTGAATATGCGCTTCCTAGAAACTGAAAGTACTTATTATAGTCCAGTGCACAGTAAAAAACTAAGGAAGTCACTGGACTTGGCTCGAAGCTAACTTTCACTGAAATGACCATCTCTTTGGTAAATTTCACATGACGCGTTGTTCTCACTGCCTGCTCAACACTGTTCTAAGAGTCCTAGGGTTAATAAATAAATAAAAGAGATGGGATTTGAAACTTTTAATCAAGTTTGAAACCAACCAAATAGAATTTAGGAAGTTCTATTCTTAAGACATGGTCCTTAGCACACTTAACGAATTAGTTCAGTATGTGAGTGATACAACTACACAGAAAGTTTGTCAGTTATCCTGACAACAAATATTGTGATAAAAACCACTTACCGAGATTCCCAAGACAGAACTTCCAATAGGATAAAAGTGATTAATGTAAGTATGGACATTTTTGTTATTAATTTTATTTTTGACCATAAAAATAAAAAAATTATTTTTGTTATTGTGACCGACATGTGCCAAGTTTTCTGCTTGGTGATTTATATGCATTTTTATATTTCTTATCAAATTATCCTGATTTTATTGATGAGAAGACTTAAGTAAGGTTCAGAAGGGAAGTGTAAAGTCATTTGTCTAATGTGATGTGATTAGTTAGAGTTGGACTAAAAACTCCAAACACTAAAACAGATAGGCTGCCTAAGACATACACATATATGCGCGCGCACACACACACACGCACACACACAAATTTAGTTTACAGCAAAAAAATTTAGAACGGACCAAAGGGAGACATTTCTTTTTCTTTTTTTTTTAATGTTTATTTATTTTTGAGAGAGAGAGGACCAGCAGGGAAGGGGCAGAGAAGGGGACAGAGGATCTGAAGTGGGCTTCTTGCTGATAGCAGTGAGCCTGATGCAGGGCTTGAACTCACAAACCGAAAGATCATGACCTGAACTGAAGTAGGAAGCTCAACCAACTGAGCTATGCAGGCATCCCGAAACGGAGACATTTCTAACATTGAGAAACATGCAGAACTGAAACATAGTTCACCTTCTAAACTTTTGGAACCAAAGAATTAATTAATTTAGTGGACCGTATTGGTATAATATCTTTTAATTGGGATGTTGAGCATGTGACTACAGAAAACTGCTTATGGAAAGATGATTTTGTGTTTCTCTTCTTACATTCATAGAACCAACAGGACAGCTATTGAATTTTTATTTTTTTTTAAGACAGAGAGAATACACAAGTTGGGGAGAGGGGCCAGAGGGAGAGAGAGAATCCCAAACAGGCTCCGCGCTCAGTTCAGAACCCAACACGGGGCTCGATCCCATGACCCTGGGATCATGACTTGAGCCTAAATTAAGAATCAGACGTTCAACCTACTGACCCACACAGGCGCCCCATATCCTTTTCCATTCTCACTTAATGGAAGTCCTTGAATGTCAAAGTGGCATCAGGGGTTTGAGCCCAAAGGGAAGGAATCAAATCTGATTGGATGGCAGGCTGAAGAGGCAAGGCTAGAAATTTCCCTGCCACCATGAGCCTTCGAGTCACTTCTGATTCACGTCCCTCATGCTCCTGTTAGCACATACATCATCACATCCCCTCTTGAGGAAACAGTGAGAACTCAAGCCTTACTATCTAGAAGTTGTGAGCACAAAGACAGATTTGCCAGGATTCTCTCTGTTATTGCCTGATGTGGAGTTTTGTAAAGGGTGGGAAAATGAAAAGAAATGTCTTCTATCTCCCATCCTCTGCCACTGCTCAGGTTCTAGTCGTAACTTCTCTCTCTTTCTCTCTCTTCCCTTCCCTCTCTCAATATTTTTTTCTATGTCTTTCTTTTAAAAGAAATGTTATTTTCTTTAAATGACCACTAAAATAAAATTACAGACCTGAACACTGGTATTCTGTCTCTGTCTTCAGGCTCCTCGCCACAGAGTAAATGTTTTATTTATTAGGACAGAAAACAAATGGGAAGTGACATTTTTTACAGACATTGTCAACATGATTACCTGACCTCTGAGATAGGCTAAGGTATGAAAAGGAAGGATTCTTTCTAACGCTTCTCTTCTCAAGTGCCTGACACCAAGTGTAGCTAATTGTCAGCCGCATTTGGAAACTCTAAACCCATTCCATGAACCTTTAGTTAGAAGCAGACCTTGGCCGAAAATGACTCAAGCAAACTTTCCTTCTTCCCTCCTCCCTCTTCCCTCCCCTGTTTTTGGTTGTAAAACATCCATCCATTGTATGACATCCAAGATTTCACATGGAAACACCCCATGGCTTGTTTTTCATTGCAGGTTAAAATCAACTTTAATTTTGTTATTTTTTCCCCCTAAGATGTCGCCCATCCTATTAACATGATTAGGCTTTTCTTTTGAAGAGTTACCTGAGGTAAAAACCTAATTGGCACGTTGGCCACTGAAAAATGATGCCAAAGGCAGGAGCGGTACCAGCCGATACATAGCGAGCCGCCTTAGCAGGGGCTCGATTTCACGCCCCGATTTCAGATACCATGTGCTCAGCTCTGATGATAAAGCATCTGTGATTGTTAAGCATTGGAAAATAGAACTGTGTTTCCTCAATGGAGAGGAACTGACCGACATTAAATATCACATTTATGCGCATAGCAGCCATAGATCGAATGACAAAATGTAACAAAGGTTTCTGCTTGGGAGACGTTTAATGCCAAGTGTGACTCCGTTCAAAGTTTTGTACAGCCTTTTGTTCATTATTGGAAGCTCCGGTTTTGCCAACATGAGCTGCAAAACCTTCCATTTAATGGCTTAAATGAAATTATGTTTTACAAACTGGGTTTTCAACGTGACAATATGATGCATTCAACGGAGCTTAATGAGAAGACAGAGGAACAGGTTTAAATATTCGCATGTTTCCTTAGCAAAACAAAATGGTGCTTTATATTCGGCGGTATAACATAACTGAATCAGACCAGCACCTAAAAGATTGTCTTTTAACCAGACTGACATAAATTTCTGTAAAAAATACCTTTTTTTCTAAAAAATAAATAAATAAATAAATAAATAAATAAACTTTCAATACTGGTGAGAATGGAAAGAGTTAATAGAGACCAAATTATTAGAAGGTATTTCTTTTAAGTCATCCACCCTTTAGAAAGCTCCACATCAGACAGTAACAGAGAATCCTGCCAATCTGTCTTTGTGCTCACAACTTCTAGATAGTAAGGCTCGAGTTCTCACTGTTTCCTCAAGAGGGGATGTGATGATGTATGTGCTAACAGGAGCATGAGGGACGTGAATCAGAAGTGACTCAAAGGGGGCGCCTGGGTAGCTCAGTCAGTTAGGCGGCCGACTTCAGCTCAGGTCATGATCTCACGGTCTGTGAGTTCGAGCCCCGCGTCGGGCTCTGTGCTGACGGCTCATCAGAGCCTGGAGCCTGCTTCAGATTCTGTGTCTCCGTCTCTCTCTGCCCCTCCCCTACTTGTACTCCATCTCTCTCCCTCCCTCCTCTCTCTCTCTCTCTCTCTCTCTCTCTCTCTCTCTCAAAAACATTAAAAAAATTAAAAAGAAAAAAGTGACTCGAAGGCTCATGGGAGCAGGGAAATTTCTAGCCTTGCCTCTTCAGCCTGCCATCCTATCAGATTTGATTCCTTCCCTTTGGGCTCAAACCCCTGATGCCACTTTGACATTCAAGGACTTCCATTAAGTGAGACTGGAAAAGGATTCAATGGCTGGCACATTGACTCTATGAATGCAAGAAAGGAAGAGGGAGAGAGACAGAGGGAAAAGTAGACAGTGGGAGGGAGGAAGGAAGAGAATGAATGAAACAGGGGAAAGGAAAGAAACACCAACACTTTTTCCAGGCGCACATGGTTTCTTCCCTCTCTTTCATGTTGATTGTTATGTGAGCTAGGAGGAAAAGCCTGAGAAATTTTCATCTTTTCCTTCATGTAGAATATAGACTACGATATCTTCTGTCAAATGACCAGTTTGTAAAATGCAGAAGAAAAGAAGGCAGAGTCAAACTATAGCATTCGTTGCAATTGTTTTACAACCAGTAAGTGAAGATTTTACCTCATTTAGGATCCAACCAACCCAACTTTTGGAAAATGAAAGACTATAAGCTTTGATCCACTTATACCACAAGGGGGGTTACTCTTTGTGATTCCTTTCTTACCTGTTATTTGTTCGTTTATGATGGAATTAACTGTTGAATTAGCATGTCTGAACAGTGCTCTGCTAAGAATAATACTTGGTGGGGGGGCCTGGATGACTCAGTCGGTTAAGTGTCCAACTTCAGCTCAGGTTATGATCTCGTGGTTCACACGGTCAAGCCCTGCATCAGGCTCTGTGCTCATGAGCACAGAGCCTTGAGCCTGCTTCGGATTCTGTGTGTGTGTCTCTCTCTGTGCCTCTCCCCTGCTCGTGCTCTGTCTCTCTGTCTTTCAAAAATAGAAATAAAACATTAAACAAAAAAGAATATTTGGTGGGAAGGAAAAAAAGATTTACCTGTTCTCATTATGTCTGCCATAAACTACTCACGGAGGGAAGATTCTGCTGCATTTGTGTCCCGGCTCGTAAACCTGGCAGCAGGGCTGATAGCCTATGCTTGGACACAGGCCTTCACGTTTTATCACCCAGAATCTTCCACATGTGCTTTTTGGGAATCTTTCCTCTGGTTCTCATTTTGACTCTTTTCCTAAGTGAGCTTGAACTTTAACATCCTTCACCTCTGGCCCCACGGTATGAAAATCACATTCCTAACAGGGATTCTCCAAACTGGCCCTTTAAATTCGCATCACTGCTATAGAGCATGTAGGAATTGTAGTCGCTTCATTGTGAAGTATGGAAAAAATCCTGTATTTTAAAAAATTAGCTGTTATCTGCAATAAACCTTGGAGAAGGCCTTCTAATTTGTGGAGTGCTGAAACTATCGTGAATCTGCTGTGGCTCTCCTTTTCCTTGGTTTGGTCTTTCTTGATATGATTAGCATGGAGACCTTTGCCTGAGGGGTCCGTCTGTTCTTGCTGCTTGCTCCCCGTGAAGTCAAGCCTGATGAAGGATGGCTCTCCGAAGGTTCATAAGTTTGATGTGCATGGCCGTTCAGAGTCTGAATATCCATCAGAATTTCTCTGGCCTGGAAATCAGGTTAGAAATGCCATGAGACCGTGTTCTCATGGGAGATTTCTCTGAATCAGGCTCTCTCTCTCTCTCTCTCTCTCTCTCTCTCTCTCTCTCTCTCTCTCTCTCTCTCTCCAGACCACCTTTAAATAAATTGCAAAAAAAACCCACAAAACTTCTTTATCTCCCTTTCTTTCATTTGACTGGAGCTATCATTCTACGATGACCATTGTTTAAAAATTTAATTTGATAATTAAGTGTGTCGGAGGTCAGTCACTAAATACTGTCAAATATTGACCTTGAATATCATTTCAGGTCATTTTTTTCTTCTCTTTCTTTCTTACTCAGTTGTGAATTACACAAGTCATACAAAAAGAGACAATGGAAATAGGGACAAATCACCTCCAAAGTGAGCATGCTGGGACTCTGACTTCCCGATATTGTAAATTCAAGACAACCAGCCAACATTTACATTTATAGGAAAACACGAATGATCATATTCCCAAAATAAAATATGTCCCTAAGCTTCACGTATACTCGAATTGCATTTACTGTCATGTTTGTGTGGGTTATGCACTAAGATGATACTTGCTCTGTCAAATGGCCAAATCTAAATAATCTGCAAAACGCCTCTGCCAAAATTTAGAAATCTCCTTTGGGCCTTCTCTTTCCTATTGCAGTTTCAGGAAATCTGTGTGATCCCTAAATGCGTACAAATGTACATATACCACCTGATAAGTATAGTTGGTATGCTTTTTATGCTGCTTTGCTAGATATAAAAGTTGATATTATAAATAAACATTAAAATAAACAATTTTTAAAAGATATACACTATGAATAATATGGAGAAGGAAGATTTGAAATAAAATACTTGATCATGCTACTTTCTTTATTTTAATTTTCCTTAGATATAGGAGCAGTAGAAATCTACACTTTACTATAGTAGAAAAATGACATAACTTTGGGGAAAATTATTTAGAAATCATACTCACTATTATGTTGATATCAGTAAAATTTAAAATATGATAGACAAAGTATTGGTTTTACTCTTTTTGGAGATCGAAATACAATAAGTTAAGGTTCTTATTTAGAAATCATATACACTATTGAATTATGCCGATGTGAGTAAAATTTAAATTTAAAAATGTGATAGAATCACCAGGGTGGCTCAGTCGGCTAAACATCCGACTTCGGCTCAGGTCACGATCTCACGGTTCGTGGGTTTGAGTCCCCACGTCGGGCTCTGTGCTGACAGCTCGGAACCTGGACCCTGCTTTGGATTCTGTGTCTCCCTCTCTCTCTGCACGCCCCCCCTCAAAAATAAGTAATCATTAAAAAAAATTTTTTTTAATCCCTTCTCTTGACTTCCCTCTTCTTGACTTCTGTCTTTCTACTCACACCAGATATTACCACAGCAGCACAGTTTTCGGGTCAACTCATCTTCACATATAAAGATAAAGACCTGTCCCTTCGCCCTTGACTTATACTTTGTTTGGAAGGGTGAGTACACTACATCTTAGGATAGCCTCCTTCTTCAGGCCTGAGTTAAACAAGGGGCGTACGGATTTGGGAGATTGCCCTTAGGGTGTCCTCGTCTGGTTCCAGACAAAAGCACGTGTTCTGTTTATTTTCTTAAGAGTCATTTGCTCCAACAAATTATATAAATGTACTGAATTACATGTGTACATAGTAAATTAAATAATAATAATACTCAAATTCCAAGATAAGATGCTAATTGCAGCTTCCAAAGTATACCTTAAAATAATTATTTTCTCTATCTAATAATTGTTATCAAATTATCTGATATATACTCTACCTCATGTAACAGGAAGAGTAAAACTTAGTATGTAGACTTAGTATGTCTAAGCAAAGGAAAAAAAAGAGATCACGTCCAAATAGCCCTTTTAAGTTTATACCGTAGGAGTATTTTCATTTTGATGGTAGAGCAGATGAAAACTGAAATGATGTTTTTGTGAACTCTGGTTTTATTTTTACATCGTCTCCAAGAAAACTCTTAACTGTCTTTAAAGCATTTCACGTAATATTTTGGATTTATAGTCATTAAAAGTTAGTGAACACTAATGACACAAAACAAGAGAACCATAAGGATCTGAATTTCAGATAAAAACACTGAATTAGAATATTTCTATAAAATATAGGTACAGGGACTTAATATATGCATTTCAGTGTTGAAATAATATATCTTAAGCAAGTTATTGGTTCAAGACCATCAATATTCCTTTAAATACAATGGTATTCCTTCCATTTGCCTTAAAAGATGCAGCTCAGAGTTCCAATGTTGTAACCTTTCTTCAATTAAATGACTTAATTTAAGGGAAAGTTTCCTTCAAAATGAGTAAATTTATAAACTGTATTCCTCTGTGTGCTATTTACTTATAACCATTTAGAGTTACAAATGAAAAAATACTCTTCTATGCCATCTTGCATATTTTTTTTCCATTTTACAAACAGGTCTCATTTCTAATAACCCCTTGATTGTCTAACAATCCACAAACAAAATAACTAAGTATCAGATTGCCTTACTGCCTCATGCATGAAAGCAATGAGCTTATGACATGTGAGAGATAACTGGGCAACTATACCATACAAAGGAAGGAAGAAGCATGGACACACTTTCAACATCCTGCCAGTATCCTGTTAAACTGGGGGAATGAGCCCTAGGAAAAGAGTGAAGACAGAAAAATGGTTCCCTTTGGAAGAGGTTAAGAATTTCTCTAAAAACAGAATGAGTGAGCAAATCAAGAGAACCACAGCTCTGCTACTGTTTAAAAGACTCGAGATAACAGTGTAAACATGTCAGGGAAAGAACCATTTATTTCGTCTGTTATCCTATGGGGTAAAAGTTGTAGTTTGGTGCAATGAACAGAAGTCCTTTCAAGGATCTTGATTTTTGCTTGCATTTAATGCCTCTCAATCGATTAAAGGCATTTAGTATATTTCTTTCAGAGAATAAGGTGAATCAAGAAGGACATTGTGAAATTCTTCCTGCTAATGACTTAGAAAATTACAGCTCAAAAAATGGACTGTCTCCTTCCCTAGGAGTAGTGTTTTTGAAATGATACGAACGAGAGCATGACAGAAGGTGTTCGTGTTACATGTTTGAAAGGAGGAGGAAGGGGTCTTCTATCTCTGAGCTTTGGATAGCAGGTTCAGCTTATGATTTAATTGGAGCTGAGAAGACATGATGTATCTAAAGCAAAGATGATGTGTTAGTTAATAATAGTCCCTGAATCTGGGAATTCAGGGACATTAACTAGAGTACACTCCTACCACTAACAAGGTGAAAGACTTTGGTAAGTTATAACCTGTGTAAGCATTATTATTAACATAATAAAAAAGGATCTCTTTCAGAGATAAGCGAGTAATATAAAAATAACAAAGAGAATCATATTTTGAAGAGTTAAAATATCTATAAGCCATTAAATATTTGTGAAGAACAGTACACATTTCTAGAATTCTAAACTATTAAACCATAATTTTTTTTTTTTTTACTCCTCTCATCTTTTAATGTAGAGACAAAGCTTTTCCCAAGTTCGGTTAATTTCACTATTATGTAATGCAAGACACCGAAAGTCCTACTGTAAATACGTGGTATATTGCACGGTAAACTTTACTTTCATTTTACACTGCAAAATATTAAAATAAAATCCATATATTTAGCAGATTCATAAACTCCAAGATTTCAATATATTTATTGGCGTAATGATCAAAATAAGAAAAAAATGTCGTAATCCATGTATCCCACTGGCCCTATCTAGCCCACCCGATGATTATAGCAGATGTGAATTAAATATAGATATATTTGCAATCAGACAAAAAGACAACATTGACCATATCTGAACATGGAACTGCCAGCTTCGTAAATGTTAATGCCATAATAGTCTGGATTATGCAGTCACCGTTGCTATAATAACATTCGTCTGCTGTCAGCGCTCCTATGTTAAAACAAATTAGCCAGATGATTAATGAATATCAAAAACAGCATGTGGGTTCTCTGTGCTGAAGCCTTACCCAGTGTGAAATCCACTGGCCTCCAAGTTAGTGAGATAGTTTCTGGATCAGATAATGTTCCTATGGACTTCGCAAGCCTCTAGAAAAATGTTTCTGACCACTGGATTGCATTTGATTGCAAGGTAGAGTATGCCCTTTCCTACATAACAGAGAGAAGACAGAGGTGAGGGTATATGTTTTTGT
The DNA here is from genome assembly GCA_030068075.1 of Paguma larvata. NCBI lineage: Eukaryota > Metazoa > Chordata > Mammalia > Carnivora > Viverridae > Paguma > Paguma larvata. The sequence goes on from CM057843.1 coordinate 32,908,291, forward strand.
TCCTGTTATTTGTTTTTAGGACAAAAAAGAGGAGGTTACTTTGTCATAAAATGAGCAGATTCAATCCAGAGTCAAATGTTTGAAGAGCAAAGAATTGTAATCATATACACAGATTCTCAAATAAAGTATATTGTGTGCTTTTGTAAGAGCTAAAGACTGCAGATATTTCCTTCTCTCACTTCGACTTGCCAAAAGGCAAAGCTGCTTTAGTTTTCTTCTTTGCACTCAGTAAACATCCAGAGCTGTAATATAAAAATGCAAATAAATTTAGCCTTGAAATAGGCATCGTATGACTATAAGATTTACATTTATTAAAATACAAAACAAAAACGTACACATACATATATAACATATATTGATTCCATATAACAACATGTATGATTTTGTTTTATATTTATAAAACTTTGTTTATATAAGCATATATACCTGATTATGGTTACATAAGTTTGTTTCATATATGCCATGCAAAATGTTATTTTATACATTTGTATATGTATATATACACACACAATTTGGAAGGTGTTATCTATTATCACAGGATATCGAAAGAACGTATAAAGATATTCTCACTCAATAATTCTATTACTTTAAGCTGATTCTCAAGAAAACATTTCACAGAGGTAATAAAATGTCACATTAAGATGTTCTTAATTGAAATTCTATGTCAGTCAAGAGCTTTTTTTCTTCCCTCGTTTATTTATATATTCAATTACATATATTAGTCTGGACTCATTGACATCTATTGCATGTTATAATGGGGTATTTCTATTTATTTTATTGTTCAAATTATCCGAGATCTGACCATCGGGAACTACTTCCAGTTGCCTCCTGTGTTCTTTGACATGCTGGCAATGTTCTCTTCACATACTCTCACTTCTGGCACAACGGTCATGTTCGAGACTCAACCTGTATGTCCCCTGCCCCAGCAACATCCCCCAGGCATCCGGGTTCATTTTACTTGAAAATGGTATTTTAAAACCATGATCAGGACCTCGGTGTGCCCATTGCTATTGAGTATAATTGCTCTGAGGCCCGCTCAGTGGACAGAGCTAGGAATATGTGTGTGTGCATACATATTTGTCTATATTTGCATTTTTAAACTGTATTTTAAAAGTGATTTCAGGTACCTGTGATTCCAGTCCAACACCACAAAGTTCATTCTAGCCTTTATAGTTTTCTTTACTTGTAACTCCCATCTTCAGCAGTGGGAAGCCTGGCTCTTATTTGCACAGTGTATTTACTTATTTTTTCAATCTTAGAGTACACACGAGGTGGCTTTAGTGTTGCTAGCCTATTTCCTAACTGGAGTACACTATTTGTATAGACTTCTTTTGTCTCTAAGTTTACAGTACGATTATTTGGTCAAATACTTTTTTCCCAAATGAGTTCTTTTCTTCCTCCCGCCTCTTTCAGTTTGGTTACGTTTTTCGTTGGTAATACAGGGAGGTTCATTTGTTGCTATTTCTATTCCGTTTGGGGATCTTTCCCCAAAACCTGGCTGATTTGATTGGTTGGTTTGCAGTGTGTGTGTATAAAAAAAGGATGTCAAGAGAAACATTACTCCTCCATCATTCCCAGTGGCTTCTTCCCAGTCCCCAATCGCTCCACCCGATTGCACCCGCCTTTTTGATGTGACCAGTATCATTAGTCTCTGGCTTATTCTTCTTGAATTTCTTTTCGTCAAATGAGAAGATACATATGCATTTTCTTATATCCCCTTCTTTCTTTTTGAAAATGCTATGGAAAATTTTATTCATTTTTTTTCACTTAACAATATATTCTGGAAATCATTGCATCTTAGTTCATCGAGATCTCCCTTACTCTTTTTTTTCTTCCTTTCTTCCTTTCTTCCTTTCTTCCTTTCTTCCTTCCTTCCTTCCTTCCCTCCCTCCCTCCCTCCCTCCCTCCCTTCTTCCTTCCTTCCTTCCTTCCTTCCTTCCTTCCTTCCTTCCTTCCTTCCTTCCTTCCTTCCTTCCTTCCTTCCTTTCTTTCTTTCTTTCTTTCTTTCTTTCTTTCTTTCTTTCTTTCTTTCTTTCTTTCTTTCTTTCTTTCTTTCTTTCTTTTTTGCATGGTATTCCACTGTGGGAATGTACCATGGTTGATTTAATCACTTTCTTGCAGTTACAAGCAGTGATGCCTGAATGATTTTATGCATGTGTTGTTGAATTTGTATCATCAAGACAAATTCCCTGGAGGTGGGATTGGTGCGTCAGAAAACCAGTGTATGGGTCATATTGCCTGGCGTTGCTGAATTTCCCCCTGTAAAATTTGTGTACAATTCCATAATTGCTCTCAGTGTCTGAGAGTGCTTATTTTTCTTCATCTTTACTAACAGAATTTGTGTCATCTTTCACAAATCTGATGGTAAGAAGTGAAATGTTAGTGGGTTTTTTCCAAAGTGCGTTTCACAAATTATGAAGGAGTTTTGAGCAACTTTTCACATGTTCTGAGCCATTTTAAAATCTGTGTGTGTGTGTGCGCGTGCGGGCACGTGCACCCATCACAGATTTTAATAATAGTAGTAATATTTGTGTCCAAAGTTACTGGTTGATTTTCATACAAATGTCTTTAGAGTTTTGACCTCTTAGTTTTGAGAAGGATGTAAAGGAAATAATCTTATATTTCTAGTTCTATGAATTTTCTTTAAAAACAAGGAATGTGGGGGGCACGTGGGTGGCTCAGTCAGTTAAGCGACTGACTTTGGCTCGGTCATGATCTCATGGTTTGAGAGTTCGAGCCCCACATCGGGCTCTGTACTGACAGCTCAGAGCCTGGAACCCACTCTAGATTCTGTGTCTCTCTTTCTTTCTGCTCCTCCCCTGCTCACACTTTGTCTCTCTCTCTTTCTCTCTCTCCTTCAAAAATAAACATTCAAAAAATTTTTTAAATAAGGAATGGGTTTAGATTCTATCAAATGAGTCCATATATCATCTTATAAATTTACTTTTGGACATAGTGAAATGTATTATAGCCAAAATTTCCTTTTAAATAATTTTAATTTTAGTTGTGCTATATTCATTATCAATTAAAACTGGCAACTGATCTTAGATTTGTTTTTTGTTTCCTTTTGTTTTGTGTTAATTAGACTTTTCATGGGACAACTTGGCTGTGAGTTTACTATGATCAAAATGGCTGTAGCAAAGCACAGAATGAACATTCAATTTCATTATTTTTAATTCCTTTTTCTAAGTTACACATTTGTGTTTGTGTGTAGATCGATACACAAACACACGTATCAGCTGTATTTATACTCACTCACTAACACTACATGCCATGTTAAATCCATACTTTAGCTATGTCAGTAACTGTACTATGTTAAGCCTTTCACATTGCTTGTTCCAAAGAATTATTTTATACTCAGTATTTTCACTCAACCAAACAGGAGCAGGCAATGAATAATTTTGCTTTATTCTTGGACTTTTGTTGATCTGTCATAGAAACCCTGGAAATTCATAGATTAGAGAAACACATAGCTATTCTCATTCCTGGATTGGCTTTACTTTCAACTTTTCTTTGTTCTTTTTCAACCAGTGCATACTCATTGCAGGAAATGCCACCATTCACATGTCATTTAGCAGTGCCTTCCTAGCTATTGTTCCTGGTAACAAACCCCAGTGCAATTAGCTGGCAATGACGTTTGGGCTGACATCTCAATGGTGTCAATGAAAGCAAAGAAAAATACATGTGTATTTTCTCTGCTAATGAAATACCCTAAATAGTTAGACCCTTTTCATCACAATGTGTCACCACTAATAGACAGAAAATACGCATACGTCCGGCTATTCCTTTACGTTTTCTATTTTATTGTATTTCACTTTTTGAACATCTACCTCTTACTACTTCCTAGATCACATACCTGAACGGAATCAGAGTGAAATCCAACCACAAGTAACTGGCTTCTGTAATCAAAATATACCTCTAGAGGTTTCATGTTTGTTTTTCTATCTGTACGCATGTGGTCTATAGACTTGTGGTATTTTAAGAACGTATATGGGTGAAATACTCACCTCAATATTTTTTACAAAAATATCCCTTTATTCTAAGGAATACATTGAGTTGTATACTTAAGTCACTGGATTAATATAAATATTTTTGCCTTGTCCATATGTACATATTGCAAATAAAGTGAAATGTATTTAAACCAAATAAAAAATCATCAACAATAGGCAACATCGTAGATCAGACGTGATGCTAGGATTCAGCTCTCATTAATGAATGGCAGAAAGGAGGTTCCTCACTCTGAACTCTTTCATGGTCAGACGCTTACAGAGTGTTGGGGAGTAAGAAAAATGCATTTTAATGAAGACAAACACATTTCCCCAGTCAGAGTATACTATGATGGTTTGTGTGATAGTGCCAACATGAGACAGAAATCTGAAAATAGGATTTTTTACTGTTACCTGAGTTTGCTACCTTGGGCACAGCACCTTATCTCTGTGTTTAAGATTTCTATCTTGCCAAAATAGAGAGCAGGTTGAGAAACTACATGGACTTTTCCAACGTTAAAACTCTATGATACCGTAATTCACTTCCAGCCTAGACTTACAGATTACTATAAAAACTGCTTATCCAAGTGACTAATGACATAGTAAATGCTGATATAAATTGATTTATTGCCTGGTTTTAGAAATAGAGTTAGTCCATCACAACGTATTAGATCACTAGATTTTTATAATTTACCCTCCTTCCCTCTCTCCCTCCATTCTTCTTTTTTCTCTTTCTCCTTTTCTTTTTCTCTTTTTCTCTTTCTCTTTCTCTCTTTCTCTCTGTTTCTTTCTTTCTTTCACTCATTCATACTGTTTATTTATTATTTTTATTTGTACTCTTCCCATATGGCACTCATTTTTCATCTCCCTTCTGTTTCTGTGCACCTAACTAGTCTCTACTAAATTCAGAAAAATTTGTAACTGTATGCTGGCTTTTGAGTGGTGAGTTCTTTTTGAGTAGAAACTATTCGCTTTTTATTATATGCCTCTCAATGACTTGCATATAGTCTATGCTCATTCAGTGTGTTAAAACACAATGGAAATTTTTCTTATAATATCTATCATGTTTTAAAATCTCATTAGATTATGTCATTATCCTAATGTTGAGATGAGGAACCCACATCTCGGAAAGATTAAGACAATTGATCTCTAGGACATGCAGCCACAAAGTGGTAGAACCAGAATTTGACCCTTGAGCTTGGGTCCCCTGCACCTCTGTATAACCTTTAAAGATATAAGATCCAACAGTCTTCTTTTTTTCATAACACACAGACTAAAAGTTACCTTCTTCAGGTGAAATTATCAGAATAATTCCAACTTAGAGACTCAACACACATACAAAACAGAAACAAATTCGTTCAACAACTAGTCTTTCAGTCCATCCAGAAACACCATGTTATAGGTATAAGAGTTATCAAAATTGCCTATGAAATGTGCTTTTATAGAATTCTTTTTGTGTGTGTGTCCTATCAAATGCCAGCCAGTAAAACAATTTCCCAATGTAGTTTGCTTTTTGGTGTTGGGACAGTATATTTTAATGAAGGGCAATTGGAAACTTTTATTAAAACCAAGTGGTACAAGACTGGAGATTGAAGAGAAGCAGGTTACAACATAAAGGTAGAAAGGGATCCCCATGCTCAGCCATTTATTTTCATTTGTTTTAATCTTTGTTTATCATCACGAAGCCTAGAATAATAGTGCTCTGAGGGCCGATGCTAGGGAAATAGAAGGAAATTGAAGTTCATTGTGTCAGTGGCACACATTGCCACCCTCGCCAGGAAAGGGAAGGGAATCTGAGAAACCCCAAGACAATTAAAATTTGATTTCCATATCCTAACTGACAATGTGCTACTCACCTGCTGTGGGATTTGAGCCCCTTACCGTATCACCGTTCCTACAGGAAGGCACTGGGCCAGATGTAAGCAATTTAATAATAAGTTTACATGAGTAACTACTTGGCTATCGATGGCTCTTGCTGTGTCATTTTGAATAATGGAAAAGCTTGCGATGTAAAGTTAGGTAAATAGGAGAGTTGGATGCTCTAGGCAGTAAAAAGGAGATCGGACTTTTCTTGGCATTTATTGGGTTAATTGTTTTTTTTTTTCCTCCTCCCTTAACTTAAGCTGAGTAGTTACACAATATAAAAAGCTCTTTTTCATATCCCCTTAGTGTGTACCGGGACTCCACATATAGAACCCCCCTCCCCCCAAAAAAAATTCAGACAGTGCCAAAATCTACATTTTCATTTGGCGAACTAGTTAAATCTATTCATAATCTGGTGCCTGAATCAAATTTCAGAGCCGACGAGACTGCCTTGGCTCCTGGTTTTTGTTGCTCGACCTGTCTCCGACTGAATTTAGCTATGATGTTACATCTTTAGCTGTAGAAAATTTCTAATAAGGGTGGCCTGTTTTCCTTTGCCATTGAAGGGTTCATACACAAGATTCAGCATTTCCGAGCGGGGGCTCATTTGGAGCCACCATGGTGCATTTTTTTGGAAAGAAACTCCTTGTTTTTTTTAAACTATTTTTTATTTTCCTTCTTTCTCTAAATGTTCGCTTTCATGGCTCCAGCACTACATAAAACTCACGTATTCTCTAGTGAACAAATTGTGCAGAGAATGTTTGTCAGGAGTCAGGAGAGAAGGCATGAAGATCTAAGGGATTAGTTGCAAAAACAGATGAGATTTTTCTATTCGCAACACAGAAAGAGCATTTATAAGGAGGTCAGGAGCAGTTTGGGGTGCCTAGATAGCTGGTAGGAGGGTTATTTACTTCTTGAAGAATATCCTCTCTTCAGCACAGAGAAGTAGAGAGAAAGGGAGAAGACGGGAGGGTCAGTTGCCAGATTACAATGCAGTTAGAGACTTAGCAGAAGCGAGAAAATAATGAGGATTGTTAAACATTAAGAAGTAACTGTAGATTTCAGTTTGCTATGGGCAACTAACTGTATTGTTGTTATCGTATCGGACTTATAAACAGGATGGTAAATCCTATGGTCACCCCATACATTGTTCTTTTAAGGAAATCCATATTAGATAACTATTGTAAGGCATTTTTATTGAGTCATAAGAAATACGACCTTTCCCCCTTTTTTTCACAAAGCATTGGGGACTTTTGTTATTACATGAAAATATCACACAGTATGCCATACCATTATTTGCCTAAATACTACCGTGGAATTTTGTTAACAGCTCATTAGGATAGTTATTAGAAATCAACATGTGGACCAAGAGTTGGCAAGATAGTAAATGTTTTGTGGTCTGTGGGCCACAGAATCTCTGCTGTATTATGAACTCTTTCAAGGTAGCTTGACAATATGTCAACCAACAGGTGTTGGTTTTATTAAAACTTATCATGTCACAATAAAACTTTATTTATCAAAAAGACAACAGGCCACACAATTTGCCGACAACACATAGATTGCTGAACCCCAATTTAGAAGACCATTTAGTCATGAGAACATGTTTGAGGACATATTAATCAATGAAAAAGCAAGCCATGGTGGAATATGACAACATCGTTAATTTATTTATATGGAAAAAAGAACGAGCCTAAACAACACAGAGCAGCCTAATATGTTAAGAGAATGATGTCTGGGCTGTGAATTCAGTGTGTACTCCTATGGTTTCTTTAAGTTTCTGGGGTGTTTTGCACTGAGCATATTTTACTCCAGACCTAAGGAAAAAGGAAAAAAAAAAAAAAAAAGAAAGAAAGAAAGGCAAGGAAAGCACCCCAGGTCATGATTTGATGTGTGTGTTGACTTGTGTCTACAGCCTGTTGTTGTATGTCAATGCACAAGAGTCGAGCTGCCTGGGTTGGGTTCCAGGCTCCAGCACTGAGCAGCTAGGCATTTGGCCCAATATTTAACTGCTTCTTGCCTTAGTTTCTTCTTCTGTCCATAGGAATAATCAGAAACCATTACCCCCATGAGGCGTTCGTGAGGCCGGTCAGGCTTTACAGGTAAAGCTTTGAGAACACTATCTTACATATGTCCAATAAATACAGTTCCTTTTATGAGCTGTACAGGATAAAAATAATTCAACATCCCTTTCATGAAGGTTCTAGGGGTTCCTTGAAAAAATTTGGTAGACTTTGATTTTTTCCCAATTCTTAACTTGTAAAGAAGGGCAGAATAAGTATTGTTATTTGTTGATATTATTATTCTTTCCAATCACCATACAGTTTGCCTGGTGATAACATTAAACGAAAAACAGTCAACAAAAAAGTCACTCTATTCTCTATTTTTCATATAATAACATAAGTCTTAAATGGCTAAAACTTGAAGATGTCCACAGAATCTAAATATTACGGCTTTACCATAATTTTAGTATCAGTACGCTTTTTCAAAATGCTTCCTAAATGCTATTTCATAGCAAACTTCTAACCTTCTTAGGGCTCAGAGCCTGTGTGCGACTTTCCAATTCAACCCCCATGTATGAAGTGCCTGGTATCTCACACTGTGCACACGGAAGTTGGAAAAAGGCACGATTTTCCCCTGAAGTAGCCCCAGGTACACGGTAGAAAGACTACTAAGAATTAAAACCATAAATAGCTTCTCTATTTTGATCAACGGATTATTTTTCCTTGCAATTTTTCTACAAATAACATCAGAGCAAATGCGTTAACACCTCCAAAAGTGGAAGTAGTCGACATTTTCTGCTGTATCCAGCCAATGAGATTCTGACCCAGAACTCTGGGGGAGGGAGATGTGAGGGAAAAACGAACAGAGCAGAGGAGGGGGAGAGAAATAGGCCCCCAATAATGAGGTCAATATCTCTGCAGTTGGGGGAAAACCCTTATATAATAGATTTTTTTAAACTTTTCTCTTTCATTTTTAAAAAAAGAAACCAATCATCCCAATTTTTTTTCCTTCCCAATTTTTTTTTATCATTGAGATTTTTTTAGCCTTGTCTCCCCATTTCCCACATTTACTCTTTTTGTTATATGTTTTTCCTCTTCAAGTGTAAGCACATGGGTGTGTATCTTTCAGGTAAGCCAAACCCTGAAGTCCACAGTAAAATATCATGAAAAATTCTCCTGTCAATAAAATTTCAACTAGTTCTCTATTAACTAAGTATCCTTTCTGCCCTTTCCCTGCTCAGCCACATTCTTGATTTCCTTACGATTGATTGTCGTTGCCTTCCTCTTTCACATTGTAGCTGAGTATCTTTTTGGCTTTTTTCAAAAGAATCATCACTATGATGAGCAAATGTCTGTTTCTTTCACCAGATGAAGAGGGTAGGGGTTCACCTCTGTCTTGCTCATAATTGTTTCTCTCGTGCCCATTGCCTGACACATTGCACATTACAGGTGCTCAATAAATGTTTATTAAATGGATTGTCTAAAAAATAACCTTCAAAACATCATTTATTGTGGCTTACTAGTAGTTAGAAAATATTAGGCCAGCTGTGTTGTGCAAGACATCAGAAAATGACCATCAGTTAGTACAGATATCTCAATTAATTTGGCCGAAGAGATTTTATGATGAAAAACAAGTGAGCGAACAACAAGAAACACGTCTTTAAAAAAATGAAGCCCAGATGTGTTTTTTTTCTTAGCCAAGTAGGGTGGCATCTTCCCAATTCTTTTTAACTCTAATAAAAGGGATGCCAGGTCTGCTAGTCCCACAATGGAACTGTACAGATGACTGGTATCAGGGGGGTTATGTAATGTTACCACTTGTCCATTTATGACCAAAAGACAGAAATTTCAAAGAAACAATCTACACGTCATGAAAAGCAGGTACATTGTTTCCCAAGAATGTTCTTTTCCAAACTTCTGGTTTCCTCTGGATTTGAAACAAATTCAACAGGGCCAGTACAGTATGCCGCTAAGAAAGGGTAAGAAGAATATCATCTATAGCAATTATTATTTGTAAGTAAATCTTCAGTTTTCTTCTTAGAAAATATAACGGAGGGCAGTGGGCTAAGGAGTACCAGTACATGTTACCATCACCTTGTCCTTTATGGCCCAGGTCCAACATCACCATTTGGTGAAGGATTACTTCATTTCCTTGACTCTTCTCTCTGTTGACCTAGCACCCTGCTCTTACCTTAGAGTTACCATCGTTCAAATGATTTATAACATATGTGTTGAAGCCTATCCCCTGTACCCGAGATGAAGTTCTATGAGGGCAGGGCACTCACTTTCATTCTCCAGTCAGAGCACTTAGAAGAACACTAAATGGATCTCTTGTGACTAAATTCAGTTGTATAAATCATGTCCAAAAGAAGATGTAGGCATATTGATTTGAGACAGCATCGTTGGAAACAGGTACCACTTCCCCTTCCATTACGAGGAAAGTAGCAAGCATACTGTGTTTGACATGCTTCCCCATGCCCACAGGAACCTCACTTAGATCTTAACGTCTATGTGTGAGAGTGTGGGTCTCTGTCACATCCTCCCCCCTACCCACTGACTCTGCACCATGGCCAATGCAGTTGCAGTGATATCAAGAGCAGTCTTACTTGGCATCCGGGTCTTTTTCACCAAGGACCTGCTTACTTTTCTATCAAGAGGCAGGGATCGAAATGCAGTCTTGGAAACGTGTGTCTACAGAGCCTGAACCCAATTCTCCTAGTTGTTGACACAGGCTCCCAAAGACCCTGCGACTTGAGAGGCGTTTTTTTCCCACCTGATATGTCAACCTCACTACTCCACAAAGAGAGTTATCTTTGCTTTTTGTCCCTAAGGTGTTGACTCAACATAAGAAAGGCCCACAGTCCGAACCCAATTTTTACTAATTTAAGCACATTTAACCTGGAGAGAAAGCCAAGAGGCTGGGTTGGTTGGGGTCACTTATTCTGCCAAGTCTGGGTGGGTTTGCACTAGTTGAGCGTGTAGTGCCAGCCCCGGTCATTATGTACTGGCACAGTAAATTAAGCTACCACACCTCTAATGAGCGTAATTCCCTCATTTTGACAGAGTTCCCATTTCCAGTGATTCACACTTTACATTTAGACGCTTCTCCTATAGGTGTCTGCCAAAGACCTCTACTGGCAGCTAAGCACTGAATTAGTTAGAAATTAGATTGAGAACCATCGAAATTATCTTTACATCTTCCATGAGCCAGATTTGGACTTCAGCACTTAGGATCAGAAGCACTTAGGGTACCCTCCAAACACGTGCCTCAAATCCTCCCCACCCTTAATTTTTCCATCCCATTTAATGAGATTCAGGACACCAGCTTTTGGTCGGGGACTGTGAAGGGTATCAGATCTGGACAGCCCCAAGCATAGTGGGTATTTATTAACTGCCAGATACCATAGTCAGAAGTGTGACTCTGTGGAAAGAGTAAGAAACAGAGGCTGGTTACTTGAAGAAAACAGCCTCACCACAGTAAAAAGGAGGTGCATTTGTTCTCAGTCCTTGTCCTAGAAATGACGAAGGATTTTGGTTCTGGTGTTTGGGGCTGGTGAGCATGGAGGAAATTATCTCAGCTTCTCATTTAGTTTATCGAAGAAAGCTAGTGATGGGTAACGGGACTTCTATGTGCGCTAAGGGTTTTGAAAGCAGGACTTGATTTACTCCTCAAAATTTACTCAGGGCCTAACATCTATTAAGTAACAGAACTGAGAGCTGCCTGGGTGGCTCGGTCGGATAAGTGGCCAACCTCAGCCCAGGTCATGGTCTCACGGTTCGTGAATTCAAACCCTACATCGGGCTCTCTGCTATTAGTGCAGAGCCCTCGTCAGATATTCTGTCCCACCACCCCCCTGCCCTTCCCCTGCTTGTATTCTCTTTTTCGAAATAAACTTTGAAAAACAATTTTTCTAATTACTAAAAAAAAAAAAATGATAGAACTGGGACTGAAGTCCACATTTGTCTGGGTCTGAACCCCATGCCCTTAAACCCTACTGCAGGATAGGAAAACGTTACTGTAAAGTGCCGAAGAGTAAGTATTTTAGGATTCGCCTGTAATAGTCTCTATTGCAAATAGAGTCTCTATTGCAAGCATGTAAATCTGCTCTTACAGCTCATGGAAGTGCCATACACAATATATAAATAAATGAGCGTGACTGTTCCAACGAACCTTGATTCACAGATACGAACTGTAGGCCAGATATAGGTCATGGACCGTGGTTTGCTGAACCCTGTCCTACTCTTTACGCTAAAACACATATTTTGTCAAAAGTTTCCTTTCAGGCTTTCGACAACTTCTGGAGGCCTGGATCCTAACTGCATTTTATAAGCCTCTCGTTTTTCTCTCCATTCATCCGTTCATCCTGATTACTAATTCAGGAATATTTATTAATTTCTGAAATTTTCCCTTACTCCTTCATTTGGTGGTCTTTTGTAATTATTTCACTCATCTTTTCTTTCTGGAGAATATCTCAGAGTTTCTATTGTTTGCCCAATTCTACCCAAATTTCAGATTATGAGAACGCCTTTTTCTCTCCCTTCTTTCTAGAAAACTCACTGTTAGCTCAATACGTTGGGTGACAGTTTTTTGATATAAAGCGCTCTCTCACCCTCTCTTAGGTTTCTATTTGGGTCGTGTATAATCAGGACTTTGGGAATCGGTGATGGCTTTTCCAGGAGGCAACTCTGATGAAAATGTCAACTTTCTAAACAAAGACAGTTGTCCAAATGTTCTTTCAGAAATCCAGATTATTCACTGTTTTCATCAGGTTGTTTTCAGTTCTTCAATAGTAAGGGGGCATTGCCACCTGGTGGAAAAAATATTGAGGGGGTTAGGTGATCACCTGAGGAACACACGGATACGCACTTTGATGTAGAGTAGAAAACTTTACCTTGGTAATGTCATTTCAGTGCCTTGTGGCATGAAAACAGACCTCCTTCCACGGTCAGAATGTAAAACAAGTAAATGCAAGCAAAAACTGTTAACAATAGCATTTTAAGAGAACCAGGAGATCATATTTCTTAGAAATAAGTGACTTGAAATACCATATTATTCCTAATTGTTAAAACTCCTCTGGACCCATTTCTTCACCATTTATGGATTTTTTCACTCTTTTTCTGTAATTGTCAATTACTTCTTCTGCTTGGGCTTTTTTCTTCCTATTTTCAATAAGCAATGGGACATAGATTTCTTTTTGCGCATGCGCACGTGTGTGTGTGTGTGTGTGTGTGTGTGTGTGTGTGTGTCTGAGTGGGTGAATGAAATCTCCTCTTAACTAATACCTCTTTGATCAACTTTTTAATTTATATCCTGCACTGGCCAGCCTCTACTGGCTATCCCTGCATTTTCCCTACCTACGTATTCAGAATCACAGACCCCGAAATCATCCTTCCACTTCCCATCACCTTCCTGAGTCCGCTCTCAAAAATGCTTTCTTGAGCATTTTTGCTCAAGAAAAATGCTTGACTTTCTCAAATGGCCATCCCCAGTCCTTATGCTCACGACCTCTCTGTGACCTGAACTTTGTCCTTGAAATTCGTCCGTGGTTTCCAGCCACGTGGTTTTCTAATTCCGATGTTTCTGCCCTCCTTATTGCTTCTGTCTTTCCTTCCCATCACCAGTTTTCTTCGCCTTGCTTCTCTGTGCATCCGAAAGCCAAACATTTTATCTTCAGTCCTCTCCTCTTGATGGTCTCACTTTCTAGAGTCATTCATTCACCCACAGGGCTTCAACTGCCCTTCCGACTGCGTGCTGCCAGCTGCCCTTCCGACTTGCCTGGGCCTGTACCCAAGCTGCACTCCCGTCTTCCTTTCCTACTTTTTCAGAGAGGATCCTAAATTCAGCATCTCCTTACATCAGCTGAAACCCACTCTTAAGAAAATTAAAAGGAACACATTTCCTATAATCATAATCACCTTGCCCAATTCCTTCATTTAAACATAAGCACATTTTCCCTAATATTCAGTCCTGGAAATGTTAGAGCAATTCAGAAACAATCCTTCTCCTTTATTGTTTTTATGCAGTCTGTCATCATGGGCCGGTTTTTGCTTCTTTTGAAACGTTTATCTTGAGTGTAAACTTCATGGGAGAAAAGCCTTGCTCGCCATTGTTTCCTAGTGCCTAACACAGGACTTGGCATATGATATATGCTTAATAAGTATTTGTTGATAAATAAATGAAAAAAAAATTCACAGACCTTTCTCTTTTCCATGTCTACTGCCAAGATCTGTGTCATATCCTTTTTATTTATCTCAGAACACCAGATGCTCTTTTAGATTGCAGCCCTCTAATTTAATTATTGATCAGAATATCCTCAGTGGCTCATTGAGTGGCACTTTCCTGGGCCTCATTTCCAGCTGTTCTGATTCACTGGACTTCTGGGCATCCAGAAGTCGGACAAGCGCAGTGCTTCAGTGGGTTTCCTTTCTCCACCGCCATGTTTTATTATTGTAGAACTTTTATCTCAGTGGTAACACATTCTACTGGAGCCGGAAACTCAAAATTCATACACAGTTGCCATCTTAGGATTTCATTCTCATTAGTTTTAATTTTTCAAACAAATTAGATGCACTCCAGAATGAGGGGATCAGGTCTCAGAGCCCCAGCTTGATTTCCTTTCTCCTTAGTCTGTTAAATCATATATGTATCGTGTGCTTTCTGCAAGGTTCAAAGGAGACAATTTTTATAAGATTGACATGTAAATAAAAGTACATGTCAATTAAGTGGTTATTTTGGTATTTTGTTTCTACTGTGCTTATAATAGTATTAATTACAAAATATTCCATGGCCAAATGTTTACAAAATTATAAACTCAGTGGAATGCTTCTCTGAAACAGTGTAGACTATAAACTGTTTCCAAAACATTAATTAGTTTGTATGTTCTTTTAAGTAACCACAAATTTTATTACTTACCTTTGAAAAAATAAATGTGCAGTTCAGCTTAGAAGAAAGGAAGCTGATGGAACAAATATAAGTTTGTCTATAAAACTTATTTCTTACTCAAGAAGCAACTCATTGCTGAGTTACAAAAGGGACAGGGATACCTGGGTGGCTCAGTTGGCTAAGCGTCCGACTTAGGCTCAGGTTGTGATCCCGGGGTCTGTGAGTTCGAGTCCCACATCGGGCTCTGTGCTAATAGCTCGGAGCCTGGAGCCTGCTTCGGATTCTGTGTCTCCCTCTCTCTCTCTGTCCCTCCCCCATTCACACTCTTGTCTCTCTCTCTCTTCCTCAAAAATAAACATTAAAAAAAATTGTATAAAAAAAAAAAGAAAAGGGACAATTCACTTTCTGGTATGAAGTAAGTATCTTAGAAACAACATAGGTGTCACACGTGAATTTCTCAGACTGTTAAGGAAAATTGCTGTATTTCTCTCCTTTTTAAATGTTTATTTGTTTTGAGGGAGAGAGAGAGAGTGTATGTGTGAGCAGAGGAGGGGCAGAGATAGAGGGAGAGAGAGAATCCCAAACAGGCTCTATACTCTGTGCAGCACCCTATGCAGGGCTCAATCCCTCAACTGTGAGATCGTGACCGGAGCCGAAACCAAGAGTCGGCCGCTCAACCAACTGAGCCACCCAGGTGCCCCAAGATTACTGTATTTAAACATTCATTGAGACCACATGGTTTTTTCACCTCTATATTCCCAAAGTCTGGCACCTAACAGAAGAAACGTTGAAAACATTTATTAATTGAGAAACCCAATCTTCCATTATGGGATCTTAATCGTATGAAAATGTTATCTTTGCTGTCTTGCTTTCTATCCGAGTCTTCTCCAGCGCTGGTTACTCCTTATTCTTTCTTTGATTAGATGATCCCATTGTCAGGGAACACTTTATAGTTGCAGAGTGGAAAGTTAGTAATCATGAGCTTAAGCTGGCCACACAGCCTTGCCTGGAATCAATGTATATATACAGATATATTTATTATATGAACATATTATATTTATATTTATTATACAAATATATTTTTTTCCTGAAACTTCTAAATGGCTGGCTATTGCCATGTGGCCAAATTTTCCCCAAAGGGATATGTCACGTGTAGCTAGAGTTGCAGCCACAACAAACTGGTGTTCAAATATCTGTTGAAGGAATAAAGACTGAATGAACTGGTGGTGAAGGAGGAGTCATGTGTGCAAGTTCTGAACTTTAAGAACTGCTGCCTCGTGTCCCTCCCTGGAACATGGCCGAGTCTCTGATCCAGCTTTGAGCCTGCAGATGACCACTGCGCCCCAGGCAGGGGTTTGCCAACTTCTTCTTGAAAGGGTCACATAGCAAATATTTCATATTTGGTAGCCATGAGGTCACTGAAATACTCAGCTCTGCTCTCGGAGCATCAAAACAACCTGAGATAGCACATACACGAATGGGTGTGGTTGTGTTCCAGGAAAACTTCATACACAAAAAGAGCAGGCTGGATTTGAGCTGGGAGTTGTGGTTTGCCTGTGCCTGCTCTAGGAGGTAGACAGGGAACGAGATGGGAAAAGTAGAGAACTTCAAGGCTCTCCTGCAGCTGAGCCGCCCCATTAATCTGAACCACTCAACTCGGGGCTGTAATATGGCAGAGAAATAAATACCTGTTCTTTCTTTATGTTTTTAAATGTTTATTTATTTTATTTTTGAAAGAGAGCTAGAGAGAGCAAGCAGGGGAGAGAGAGAGAGAGAGAGAGAGAGAGAGAACCCTGAGCAGGCTCTGTGCTTCCAGCACAGAGCCCGATGTAGGGACTCATTCTCACAGACCCTGAGATCATGACCTGAGCCAAAATCAAGAGTCCGATGCTTAACTGACTGAGCCACCCAGGCACCCCTGTACCTTATTCTTCAAACTATTGTATTTTGAGGTTTCCTTGATACGGCATGTTAGTTAGCTAGTGTATACAGGCGATGGTAAAAATGAACTGCTAGCTGATTTATTGTTGCTGTTGCTCTCTTGTTATAATTATCATCACTATTATTGCGGGTGTATAATTATCCTGGGATAAACTGGCTATGTTTAAACATCAGAAGGAGCCAATAGGGGATTAAAAAAAAAAAAACACAGACATTGATAGTATTTGGTAAACTCTCTTGATTCTATCATTGTAACATTCAAATGAATGGGGCATTTTAATTCCATTTTGTCAAATGAGGAAACAAAGTATGAAATAGATTCAGTGTCTTGCCCAAGATCACGGAAACAGAATGGAGTGAGATTAAGGTATAAGGTCAATTTTATCTGATTCCAAAGCCTCTGTTCACTGTGCCTTGTATTGGGGTAGTTACCATTTTATTTGGATGCATTATTCATTAATATATCAAGTCCTACTGAGATTAGAAGGAAAATCCATACTCCAAATGTTCTTTATGTTAGTCGAACACAAAGTATCCATAACAATATATAAAATAGTCCTCTATTTGGGTTCCTATCTTGATATCAACTTGCTAAAAGATTCACACAAAGAGACGGGGATCTGTGAGTGGCTGCTTTGTCCCTGCACTGACCAATATGGTGGTCACTAGCCACATGTGGCCATTCAATTACAGAAAATTAATATAATAAAAAAACTCCCTCTCACCCCAAAATTGGCACTTCCTTAGTGGCAGTAGCCACATTGAACATGTTCACTTGCTACATGAGTTTGGTGGCCGCTGCTTTGTGCAGTGCAAATTATGGGATCTTGCCTCACTGCAAAAAGTTCTCCTGGACAGCACTGCTCTCATCTCTTACACTGCATTTGACGTTTTCAGTTTCTATGCAGATTCAAACTCTCACTGCGTACCTTTAGGGGTGCCCAGATGGCTATTCCATTAGCAGCATCCAAAGGAAGCTGCCCTCACTTCCAGTTTCCTTTATGGAGTCCCCCATGGCCCCTTCCTTCTTCCTCCCCCCCTTTTTGCTCCCCACCCTCATGACCCTGCCACTTGCATGTTGGTTGTCATTCCTTCAGCACTAATTACTTCCCAGCAGGATGGAGGCAGGGTCTCTAATGGTGTAAAAGCCAAAAGAAGGAGAAGGGAGCCACGACAGTGTGAGGAATCTGTCCCCAAAGTGTGGAATCCGTGGACAAACCAAATGTTCATACTGTCCATATGAACAATCTCCTAAATTATTGTGCTAAAAGAATGTTTGCATCTCATTATTATCCCTGCTAGAACCCAGAAGGAAAGGGGGCATGTTAAAAACCGCCAGCTGCCTCCATTCCGGATAGCATACAGTTTGTGTATATGCTTTTTCTTGCGCATGCGTTTTCCTGCCCTGCAGAGAGTGAAAGCCCCACCAAACTGCAAACACCATCCACCACTCTTGGTCATCCTATTGTTTAAGAAGCTACAGTAGGGGAAACCAAAAGCGTGTCTTTGTGTAATGCTTTTGCTGAGGTTGGGGTCACTTTTCTAAGAGAACATAATTGCCAGCGCTTACAAAAGCAGAAGCTCCTGGGGAAATGGTTCAAACAGTCTGAGCGAGGGTGACAGCCCTGGTGGGAACCATAATCATGGACTAAACTCAAGTCTGCATTTCTGTCTCCATCAGAATGATCAGCATGGCGGGAAGGACCAAAAGGCAACAGCATTTGCTTGGCTCGTGTGGTAGATGTGGATTGCTGAGCTGCTCTTTTTAGTGATGTTTCATTAGGAAACCACGACGGGCCAACCCGGGATCGATACCTAGGTCCTACCGCCCGCCCGTCATCTCCAGGAATGGCCACTCCAAAGACAGAGAGACACATGCAGACATCAGCTTACTCTTAGGGTTCCTTGTCAATGAGTTTGTTAGCAGAACAATACATTGTTTTGAAAGCTAGTCCCGTATTAGAAAACTTAAGAGTTTTTAAGTGTTCATCACAAAGAAGAGGGACTTGGGGGAAACTGCTGCCTTTCGTGTGTATCTAGTACTGGTCCAAGGGGTACTTGGTGATTTGGATGTTTAATGAAATAATTGTTATTTGCCTTCCGGAGTGAGAATTTACTTTCTTTGACCCTCCTTTGGACTTCTTCGTTTTAAGATAAGCTCAAATATTGACAGAACTGGGACTGAGATTAAAGAGCATATAAAATGCATTAGCGTTCTACCAAAGGAAGAAGAAAGGAAAACCAAGGGGCCTCTCCCACAGTAAATAAAAGCGACAGAGATTCTTAAGAAAACACTGCTGAATTTCATTCGTGTGTATAATGAAATGGATTCAGTTTACAGTGGTCTGAAGAACAGGATGGATTCTTCACCTTGACACCCCCAGGAACAAACCACAGTATTACCAGAACTGCCTTTTTATTCATTTTGACCATTTTCTTTTCGGTGTGTATCATAATCTGATGCATAATGAAAACCAGCTGTTGCCCCTCAGAGGAAAAGAGGAAAGAGTCCGCCAAGTCGTCTAAAAGCTGGATAGGCAGGGAATCAGCAGCTGGGGATCTCCCTTACTAAGTCCTTAAAGAAAGATGGAGTTTGATGGGAAGGAGGAGGGGGAAAAAAAGATTACTCTGTTGATCATTCTACTTTTTATCAGATAATAAATTATCCATGTACACTATATATTATCTAAGGCTCCTGACTTTCTCAATCAAGTACTGCAGGCTCCATTAGCATTTTTAGATTTATCCAAATCTGCCCAAAAGAAAAAAAAAAAAAAACACATGCTATTTATTATAGAAGCAGGATTCAGGATTCAAACTAATGACTAATTATTGACAGGGGTAAATAGAGAATTATCTGGTTCCCAGTTAATATAAATTAATATGTTTAATGTAAGGGTAGGACAGAGCAAAGGGGAGTTCCCATTTCCCCTCGTAAAATATTTACTATTCAGGTCCTCACCAGCTCTACCAGTCAAATATTTACTGTCAAAGTTCAGGAGCAAGGTGAGACATGTGGCCATTCACGGTGGAATGGGCTGAGCTGGCTGGAGAGGAGTCGGGTCTCCCACACTTTAGTCTCATTTAACCCCCTGGCTCTCTGTGTTCATGGAAACAAATCACTGAAGAGTTTTCTGTCACCCAAGTTCTCTGTCAGTTTGTTTCATAAAGGCTCTTAACAAACCTATGCATGTATATTTGGATTGCATGTATATATGCATGTCTTTAGGATTCTGTGGTAAAAGTAATAACTGAATTGTTCATTTGGAAGTCTTCTTTTATTATTTATTCATGTGATCACAGATTTTCCTAAGCATGTGTGTGTGTGTGTGTGTGTGTGTGTGTGTGTGTGTGTATCCATCCATTATCTTTCAAACCAACTTGGAATATAGCAGAGAAATTTATCTGTAAACATTGTTCATTTTTAGAATATTTTGACCATTTTCAGTATAAAGGTAACATTTGCTCTAGAGTTGAAGGTACACAGTTCTCCACAGAGCACATGATATACTTTACTGTATGGATTCACATGTGATTGTGAGATTCCTTGTCGATTCCATCTATTGGGTGACAGTGAGGCCGGGAGGGAGAGGAGGGAATTTTTAAGGTAGAGCAGGGGGACAGAAGAACAGAAAGAGATCTTTCCCTGCCCCCACAGCTTTTCGTCCATTTCATTTGGCCTCCATTTTGATATTAAATTCACATCTAATTTTTTTCTTTCTATATCTGTCCAAAATAAGCAAATATGTGCTGTTTGTTGCAACAGGATTTACACGTCTGAAATGACTCAGCTTTCAACACTTCCTAAAGATTTGTGAGTAGGACTCCTGCCCTCTGTCTGGCTTCTAAAAGCAATACAGACCTGAGTCAACTTCCTAATAAAACGGACCAAAACACCTAACTAGACTTCATCTATTCCTCTGAGGAGTATAAACAAAGGCCGTTGGAAAGAATATATCAGTTCTACTACTTCAGCTGGGTAAATGGGAGCTTTCCTCCAGGACATTTCTCTTCTGTTTTAATGTCTTCAACTGCAGCAATGTGCTAAACAGAGAAAATCCATTCTCAGGACTTTCTGGGATTTGGGTCAAATGTCCCTTGGTTGTCATTCTAATCTTAAAGTCCTTTAAACAAAAGAGCTTTGTCTCAAAACATGGATCAGTTATTTCCTAAATTAGGTGAATAGCTTACCTAAGCTAAGACAGGAAGCCACTTTATTAATGGAGTTCAGAACAAACCCACAACATTAAAACATTTGATATTGCACATAAATACAAAAGGAAATAAATCTGGCTGAGAACAAGAAAAATGCCTAAGTCCAATCTCTCTGAAATTCCTTAAAGTTAGGGACAAAAACCACTTACGAGTCCCCAAATTTACATACCATTTTTAACTTTTCTTTATCCCTTAACACTGTTTTTCTTAAAAGCTGGTGGCTTAAACACTCTGTGCTGTACTTATATATTATTTCACAATAGCTCTTTGGAAGAATTGCTTTAAAAAACTTACCAGAAGATATGAATAAGATGCCTTTATTGACATGAAAATATGCCCTATTGGGATTTTGTTTTTAGTTGCCCACACTTCTTGTTTTAACATGGATTTACCCTCCCTTGTTTCAGGAACGTTGGAAAAGGTTGAAAAAAAAGTCAGTATTGTCTCATCTTTACCAGAGCAATTCTACACATTTATCTGTATGCATTTCCCCAGATTCACAGCTGCTTCAGACAGCGCGCCCCCCCACCCAAAATAAAAAAAGTAAATAAGTAATTTAAAAAGAAAGACAATTATTCAATGGAGGACAGTCTTCTGACCAATGGTAATTCCAATATGGTGCACGCAGTATCTTCCAAAGTATGTTTACAGATCACCTCGCATGAGAACCTTTTTTTTTTTTTTTTTTAAAGAACTTACTTGCAAATGCTTTACCTTAGAATTCCTGAATCTTCAAGAGAGTGAGGCCAGGACTTTTGGACTTTGAACAGTGGCTCTCCAAACGACTGTTATGGATGTTAAATTTTGACAACCATTGGAATTGCATAAAAATACCAAAACGCAATTTCAAGCAAAGGCTTAAGGCATAAAATGAGAGATGAAGATACATGGCTATTGCAAAACAAAGAAGAAACCATTAAACCACAGATACCATAATCAAAGTTAATGTGATCCACGGCCAATAAGACATTAGTAGTATTCGGTGTAAAGGCCTACATATCAGTAAGAAAATGGCAAATAAGTCAGGAGAAAATTGAGGCGAAGTATTTGGGAAAAACAGTTTCAAAACCAATAAACTCAAATATTCAACAAATATGGAAAGATGATCAGTTTAACTGGAAATCAGGGAAATGCGAATCGAAACAAAATTAAAATGCTATTTTACAGAACTGCAAGCATTCAGAAGTGTGGTATTACCACTCATGATCAGAAAGCAGGAACTTTCACAGACTACTGAAGCATAAATTGGTACTACCACTTTGGAAAGAATGTGGGAATGTCTAGCAGAACTAAATATGTGCGTGCCTATAACTCAGAAAGTCCATTTCTAGACATACAGTTGATAAAAACAGCAATAAACAGCCAATGCGAAAGGATATATGTGTGAGAATATTCATGATAACTCTGCTTATAATTGCTCTAAGTCAGAAATGACCTAAAAGTTCATTAAAAGGTACAAGGCAAATGAAATATGGGATTTTTATATGACAGAATAATGTATGACACTTAAAAGAAGTGAACAAGAGACATATATATCAGAATGAATAATTTTCAGAAACTAGGTTGAGTGAAAAGTTACAGAAAGCAACGAACATTATTGTTTATATAAAGCTGAAAGACAATATGTGTGTGTACATGCACATGATAAGAATGCATGTATGTTCATAACTTTATTGTAGATTATAAGATTATAAACCAAATTCATTATAGCAATTGCTTCCGGAGCACGAAAGATAAATGGGACACAGGAGGGAAAATTCAATTTTAAATATTATCAATAATAAACTAATACTAACATTTTTTATTTGCTAAGTGCTTTGTGTATATCACATTTAATCTCATAGCAATCCCATAGGGTAATCCTACTAATATCCTCTTTTTTCAAATAAGGATTTTCAAATGTTTTATTTCCTGTATTTATACACATACACTTTTAGGGCAGTGAAACTGGTCTGTAGGATGTTATGATGATGGCTACATGTCATTATATTTTGTGCGTGCCCATAGAATGTACAACACTAAGAGTGAACTATAATATAAGCTTATGGACTTTGGGTGGTTATGATGTATCAATATAGGTTTATCCTTGTTTAAAAAAATAAAGTAGGGGCACCTGGGTGGCTCAGTCGGTTAAGCGTCCGACTTCGGCTCAGGTCATGATCTCAGGGATTGTGAGTTCGAGCCCCGCGTCAGACTCTGTGCTGACAGCTCAGAGCCTGGAGCCTGCTTCAGATTCTGTTTCCCTCTCTCTGCCCCTTCCCCAGCTCACCCTCTGTCTCTCTCTCTCTCTTAAAAATAAATAAACATTAAAAAAATAATAAATAAAGTACCAGGGCACCTGGGTGGCTCAGTCAGTTGAGCGTCCGACTTCAGCTCAGGTCATGATCTCCCTGCTCCAGAGTTCAAGCCCTGTGTTGGGCTGTATGCTGACTGCTCAGAGCCGGGAGCCTGCTTCAGATTCTGTGTCTCCTTCTCTCTCTCTGCCCCTTTCCCACTCACTCTGTCTCTCTCTCAAAAATAAAGGGAAAAAAATGTAAAAAAAAAGAAAAAGAAAAAAGAAAGTACCATTCTGGTGAATGATGTTGATAATAGGCGAGCATGGGTGGGAGCGAGAACACATCTCTATACCTCCCTTTCCATTTTGTCATAAACCTAAAAATGCTCTAAAACAATAGCCTTAAATTAAGAAAATCAAACCAAACCTGAGAATCACAAGTATAAGTGACTTAAGGGAGAACTGAAACTGGTTTGTCTGCCTCCACAGCCTGGTTTTAGCCTCTCCTGAGAGCATTAGTATTGTTACGTCACTAACTAAAACGTAAAAATACAAACAGAAATGCAGTCAGGAGGCCAAGCAGGGAGTCTGAGATGGACAAAGGTATATATTAGGAAGGAAGAAAGAGAGGGAGAGAGGAAGAGAGAGAGATTTTTCAATCCAAACCCCTTATTTAGTATTTTTTTCCTGAAAGAAGTAAGCTAATACCTTTTTCAAAAAATAGTGTCAACATGACTCTATACATTACTGATTCATTAAAAGTCAAGCTCAGGAATAACTCTGTCCTTATGTTCTCTCTTCCTGCATACTCTCACAACTCCATCTGCTTTTCCAAAACTTTGTTCCAATAGCCGAATGCTAAATTTTTTTCCAAATCCATTTTTCTCCCTTTAAAAATGTCGTTCTTGTTCTTTCAATTTTGTAGCCCATTATTGGAATAGAAATTATTCCGTAAATACAGTAAGGCTTCCTCCTGTAACTCAGATCTAGTATTTGTGTACGTCAGAAGGACGAACAAAATGCTGTCTTCGAAACTCCTGTTTCCCAGCTCCCAGAGCCTACTTTACACAGTCAGTCATTCAGCCCTCTTATCCTTTCCTATTAGTTGTTCTCTGCTTTTGAATCTGATCACGGAATCCTATTATGGAAATTACTGACCATTTTGAATGTCTTAATCCCCAGGGGCTGGTCAACCCCTCCCCACATCCAACAGGAAGGAGAAATGAACAAAGAAAGAAATCTGAGAGCCTCTACTTTTCTTCCCCTCTCTTTGGAATACTACAGATGTATCACTTTGCAAGCAAAAACCGAGTGCTGCAGGCCCCTGTTAGCTTTGCGAGGGGAGTTAATCCAGGTGATCACGTACAGCCACAGCATAGTTTAGCTAGCTAGCAACAAGCCCAACCGTATGATGCTGAAGGAGTGGTGGGCTCTTTAGCGGTGCTGTTTTCTAAGTGCTTTTTGTTTTCAACGTGAAGGAAAATAATTCAGATAAATAAGTGCTCATTATCTTTGCTCATTACCCACCAAAGTAGGGAAGCGGTTATTATAAGGAGACATGGCCATACTGTTGTCATGCATTCAAAACTCAGGTCGGTTGTGTTAGGTTTAGCATATGGTCTAGAAGTTGTGGCAGATCCCTGCAGAGGTGATGAGAGATGGTCCAGGTTCCCACAGGAGACGAACACGCATGGAGAATGAGGTTCACCGTGCCGCTTAAGCAGCGTCTGTTGGTGGAACTATCAAGTCTGTGCGGCCCCTTGCTCTTCATGTGTTTATATTAACCATATTATGCAGGATTGGCTACTCAGTTAGGCTTCCTAGAAGACTGGATTTTTTAAAACGTTTATTTATATATTTTAGACCGAAAGAGAGAGAGCAGGGGAAGAGCAGAGAGAGGAGAGAGAGAAGCCCAAGCAGGCTCCACGCTCAGCACAGAGCCTGACGCGGGGCTTAATCTCAACATGAGATCGTGACTTGAGCCAAAATCAAGAGTTGGAGTCTTTACCGATTGAGCCAGTCTGGCACCCCAAGATTGGATTTAGTTTAAGGATACACATGAATCAGAACTACACAGAGCCAAGTCGCATCTCTTCCCATGGTGTGGACGGTCTCTCTTTATGCTGTCTCAGTTCCTCTAGATACGGTCAGTTCTCTTTGTCCTGGAGCTGTCTGCTGGAGTTTTTGGAGCCCAGGTGACTATTTCCCCTGGGATGGGCAGTCTGCTGCAAATTTTAAAGATGAAAGTCTCAATACTATTTCTGTAAAACATAAAAATATAAAATATAGTCACATGGATCTAAATGCTACTGTGTCTGATCATATTCTGTTTATTCACCTCTCCCAATTTTCCACTCCCAGTGAACCTGTTCATAATCTTGATGGACTTCTAGTCATTTACCTTACCCTCCTCTCCCCAGTCCTTCTGACCCCCCTGAGCTTCATTTGGCTGGGTTCCCAGTTGTGAGCCAGTGATAGGCATTTTGAACATGCTATCACCAGAAGCCGCTTTTATTTCATCCCTCACTTCCTTGGTTCTCCTATTTCAACTTACTGACAAAAGAAAATCCATCCATTTATAATATCTTGCTGTATTTCACCTCTCCAGCACAGAATTTCTTTCTAAAATCAACTAAGCTTTTCTAGTTCTTTCTCTTGTTTGTTTGTTTGTTTGTTTGTTTTTTGGTGTTGCTCTTGTTTTAAATATATGTAGCCTTATTGTTTTTCAAAACCACAGTTTTATCTGGGCTCATTCCTTCTTTTCCTTTCCAAATTACTTTCCATTTTATTACATCCCATTAATTTCCATCTAACCTGTCTCTTCTGTTTTCTAGTTGGTCTCCAGACTTCTCCTACTCAATATACACACATGTAATACTATGCAGCAATGAGAAAGAATGAAATCTGGCCATGTGTGGCAACATGGATGGAACTGGAGGGTATTATGCTGAGTGAAATAAGTCAGGCAGAGAAAGACAGATACCATGTTTCCACTCATAGGTGAACTTTGTGAGACCTAACACAAAACCAGGGGGGAGGGGAAGAGGGGAAGGAAAAAAAAAAGCCACAGAGAGAGAGAAAGACCTAACATAAGAGACTCTCAAAGACTAAGAACAAACTGAGGGGAAAAGGGGGTGTGGGAGGGGGGAGGGTGGGTGGTGGGCACAGAGGAGGGCACTTGTTGGGATGAGCACTGGGTGTTGTATGGAAACCAATTTGACAATAAATTATTTGAAAATTAAAAAAAAAAGAAATAAAAGGTAAGTACACACACACACACAAAATATATACACACATGTTCTAATCTAACCAAATCCTGGAGGAAAAGCAAATAAGTCCTCCTTCAATCTAGCTTCCTTCTCAGACTGCCATCTCTCACATATTTAATGTGTTCTATGATGTTCTACATTCAAATAAACCATTGCATGTCAGTCTTGCAAGTTGTGTTAGTGCTCTCGTTGATGAGTAGAGAAACTGTTGCTCCAAGATGCAAACTGATTTGCACAGGCACCAAAAGATAGGGACAAAGCTTGTCTCTGGCTCCATTCTTTTGATGCCACTGCTTTTGAGACCACTGGAAATCCTCCTGCATTCTCTATGACATGATATTTTTGGGGCTCATCTTCTATATTTCACTGTTGCTAACAATTTCATTTCATTAATTGGCTCCACCTCAGATTTACCTATGCAGGTTTTTGTCAAGATTTTGGTACCTGGATCTCCCTTGTCTTTCCTTCACACCCTCTTCCTAAGAAACATATCTATTCATGCGGCTAAAACTTTGCCGTGGCTCTCTACCAAATTACAATTTGAACTGAGTCATTTCTACCAAGGTCCAGATTTAATATTGTAGCTTCCAACCAAACATCTTTATATGGATGGTTTCTAGGCACCATAAACTCAATAGATCTATAACCAGATGAGTGATCTTTCCTACAAGCAGACAAAGAAAATCTACAAAAGCGTACCTCCCCTAGGTTTCTTCTTCTTGATTAACTATGCTGTTTTTTAGTTTATCATTCTCTCTATCCAACTGGAAGTCCAAGTGATTTACTAAACTTTTCTCTCAATGCCATATCATCAAGGCCTATGATTTCTACTTCTGAAGTTTCTTTATAGCATCTTATTTCCCATTCACATGACCAGTGTCCCAGTGCAAGTACACAGGCCTTCTCACAGGGATTATTCAGATCTTTACTGAAAGATGACTTCGCCCGGCCTCATCCTTTTCCCTCCAGATACATTTATTACATGACCTGGTCATGCCACCTCCCTACTTAAGGATCTTGGATGCAATCTATTATTTATATAAAAGATACCAAATTGCTTTCTTAACCTGTTATTCCAAGCCATTCACTATCTGACTCCAACATAACTTTTCAGAATCATGTCCCATTAGATCTGACCGTTGATTACAGTTTTGCCAAACTGGACAATTTGTAATGCTGAACAAGACATTCACTTTCTCACTTCTGACACTATGCTGCTTCTTCAGCTGGGGAGTCCTTCATCTCAATTTGCAAAATCCTCTCCACTCTGTAATACCCAGCTCAAGAGGCCGTTCTCATGTTTATATTGGTTCTCTTTAGTCTTGCTACAAATTATCACAAAACTGAATACTGTTTGACCCTTCTCTCACAGTAGATGAAATACACATACAAACACACACACACACGTGTGTGTATATATATATGTTAGGAATATCAGTGATCTCTCACAATAGATAATATATATATGTTAGGAATATCAGTGATCTCTCACAATAGATAATGTATATATACACACACATTTATACAGTAAAACCTTGGATTGTTAGTAACTTGTTCTGCGAGTGTTCCACAAGACAAGCAAATATTTCTAATAAATTTTAACTTGACAAACAAGTGATGTCTTGCAATATAAGTAGTATGTGATGCTGAGTATCACAAACTGAGCCAATTGTTCTTGAAATTCACTCTGATATACAAGTGCTTTGGATTGCAATCGTGTTTCCGGAACACATTATGCCCACAAACCAAGGTTTTACCATATGTGGGTATGTATGTCTGAGAAGAAATGACCAGAATTTCTATGTAGAGGATTAGGGCAGTTACTTACCCAAAAAAATAAAAATAAAAGTCTCCCCTTCGCCAGGTCTTATGAAACATAGATTCCTCCATCTTCCTGCAGTGGGCTCATCATTGGCCCATAGACTTTCTGACTCCACAGAACCCTGATAAGGACTTTCATCTCTTCTATTCCAATCAGCTTTCATTTCTAAGATGCCGATCTCATCTTTATTCTCCTCAGCAGAGAAGAGAGTTTTACAAAACTGTCAAAATTACAAAACTTTACAAAACTGTAGAAATTATTAAAAACAAGCAGTGTCTTTATACAGCAGTATCAAAATCTTGGCCCAGTGGGCTGAGTTCAAGAGTGTTTTCTCCTAAAATTCATGTCCCCTGGAACTTTAAAATGTGGCCTTGTTGTTTTAAATCACACAGTTTGTGGTATTTTGTCACAGTAGTACTAGGAAACTAATGCATTCAGTCAGCCCATGGGATCAGAAAACCCACATCTAGTCTAGATCAGAACACATCTCCTGCACCTTCACTTGGGTTCCTTTCTCCCTGCCTCCACCGATATATCCCAGAAGGTCACACCCATACCCTTTCTTGTGACAGACTTTTAAGGTTTTTCTCAGAGCCTGTCTCCCTACCCTGACCCCTTCCACCCCCATGATCGGCTTGCCCCTTGAACTACTCCAGGAGAATATATCTGTGAAGCTTCGGTGAGAGCCAATTTGGACATAAAAAGCCAACTCCTTTATCACCTACTCTCTCCGGCCAATACAGATTTCTCCGCCTGTTGTAACGTGACAGCACCCTCTGCCTTTATGACATCTCTCACATCCTGCCTCAAGCGCAAGCTAGGTGTGCAAAAATTTTGCATTCCCCCTATCATAGCTGATTAAAACCTGTAAAGGCAGGCACCAGGTTTCATTATGTTTGTATACGACACAATGCCTTCAGTAATAAATTCATTCAATACCATTTATTTCCAGTCCACAATATAGCAAGACCATTGCAAACTACTTAGTTGGTGTTTGGTCAACAGGCCTTGGCTCAAAATGAATGATATCTGAAGCTTTCCTTTTTTTTTTTTTTTTTTTTTAATTTTAACCTGTTGAAAAATGAGCCTGGACCTTTCTTTTCTTTAGCTTGCCTACCCTTCTGGTTAAATTATTTGATATCAGACACCACTGACATCCCTTCTTTTTCGTTGAAACAGGAAACAACTCCAAGAATACATTAATCTAAACCCACTACACTTCTAAATCTCAAAGAACAGAGAGCAAAGGAAGCTGGAGAGAGGCCAGATGTGAACAACTTTATTCCCTCACTCTGTATTATACCCCCCTAGGTCTAATCTCCCCTACCCTACTAGGTGGTTTAAGAATTTTATCCTTTCTTCAGACTAGAAAAGGAAGTAGGGGCTAGAACTAGGTGTATACAAATTGGTGAAAAGGCTTTCCATGGATTTTGATGCCTGAGCTAAGACTGATCTTTATAGCGCAGCCAGAGCCTCTAATTCGGAATGAAGGTCCACACTCATTCTCTGGCATGAGTCCTATCAGCAGAATCACTGAAGCCAAGACTGAGAAATAGATAACTAATCTCTTCACACAGGGAGGCTAGTAAGTAAATAATGCAAGCACCAAGTTCTGCCAAGAGGAAGAGACCCGTAAGCCAGGCAACTGCCGAACACTTGGCCAAAAAGGAGAGGCTTCCGCATTAATCACCACAGCTTTCAGAAAACTAAATCAGGTTCAAGAGCAGTCATTTTCCTGCAGAACAGTCAGTGGCAGGGAAATCGGCCTTCAGGCACTGCGAAATTAGGTCAGCCTTTCTGATGTGTTCTCATTTACATCAGATTCTTTTGAGGACTTGCACATTTATTAGATAACCGGACCCAATCTCGGACACTCCATCAGAGCCTCTGACGCTGCCCCACAGATTTGTGACTTCGTAAGTTGCCCCCGTGGCTCTGACACACGCCCAAGGTGGAACCGCTTCTTTCTGGCTCACACCTACTCTGGTGCCTAAATGTTGACCTTAGTCCAGTTTCTCAAATTCTGAATCCAATTCTCTCATCTCTAAAATGGGGATAATAAATAGTACCTTATCAGAGGTCTGCTGTGAATATTGGATACAATAGTACAGGTAAAGGGCAAAGCAGCGTTAGAGTCACACAGTAAGTACTTAGGAAATATCTGTGCTTATTATGACTCTCACAGAAGAGGCTCATTGCCTCATGGATAGCTGCAGATCCCAAATGTCCTTCACCACTTTAATCGGAAATTCTATATTTTTATGCTCATTGTAAATCTGGATTGCCGTATCAGCCATTTCCTGAAAGAGAGAAATATGACGTGCTTGTTAATATTACTTTTATTTGTTGAAATACTCTTAGAGTGTTTGATCCCCAGGAAGTTATCATCACCAATGATTTTATGAGTGTACTGAGAGTAATTTTTAGGTTCCGAGCAAGAGAAAAGCAAATATGAATGCTTCTCTGCTGTTCTGAGATCAAAGAGTCTGAGTGACGTGACCACATCCCTACAAAAAACGCCAAACGCCAACCTACTGATAAGGGTGCTGCGGGTGCCTTACATCTGTGCGACTCCCTCAGTGCCTACCCTGGCTCTCGTTGACAAGGGATATGTTGAAGTGTCTAAGAATTATTTTATGACTCTAATAATCATTGTTTCTTTAGTGACTCAGGTCTACACCTGTAACACTCAGGTTTTGGTGGGGGAGGGGGTTGGTTTTTTTTGTTTGTTTGTTTTCCTTTTTTTAAATCAAGGAATCTTATTTCCTTTGGAGGCCCTTAACCAAGAGATTGAAATAATAAAAATGGAAACACTTTGTAAAAAAGGCTGCTATTTGCACTATTGAACTCCAAGGCCCCTCAGCTATTACTCTGTTGAGTTCCGGGAATGGGAAATCCCGGGCTACGATAGGCATGTATTCAGTGATCAAAGGGGATTCTGCACCATCATGCATGCGTACACATGCAATGAACCCTTACCCACTCACCCCTTTCTCTCCTATGGTCTTCTATCAGTCTGATAACTAGGATTTGGAAATACGACTGTGGAAAGCCCCATCACTTAGAAATAATTAGTACATTTACTCATAATTTCTAAATTATACCAGCTGCAAGAGGCCGGAGCACTTTGCTTCCTGTAAGAGTTTTAACAAAGCAACTTACTGCCATTCTTTGATAAGAGTGTTTTCCAGGACTTAGAACTTTCCCAGGCCTGAATATCTAAGGTTTTAAAACATAGTCGAACTGTGCTCTCTTCCTCCCTAAAAAAAGTATTTTGTGTTTTCTCAGGACTATGAATGTTTTATATTTTTTTCTGTTTTATTTTTCTCTGCTATCAGTTTGATTAAAATTAAGTTTCATGGTAAACATACAGGAATCCAAAGTAAGAACAGGCTTATTAAGTGTGTGTCTTTGAATATCATGATGCCTGCCTCAAAAACAATGTTAAAATTTCACTGTCACACTTATGTTCAAGTGACTCACATAACTTTCTTTTTGCTATTAATTACTTATTAGGAAAAAAAATCACTGTCTTATCATGGGTGGGGACATATGTTGACATTTATTAATTTAAATAATTAATATTTAAATTATATTATATTATATATAATAAATATTTAATATTTACACATATATAATATTTAATATATAATTTTGTTGGGAAAATTTCTAAAGGGCTATATTAAAACATGAGATTTTCTCAAAGGAAAAATGAATAAAAAGTAGTCATCACCCTATGCCCCTAGAAATCAGCTAAAGTAATGCTACCCAATAGATATATAAGGCAAGCCACATACATAATTTTAAATGTTCTTGTAGCCAATTTTTTAAAGGTAAAAAGGAACAGACGAAGTTAATTTTAATGTTTTATTTAACCTAATATGGTCAAAATATCATTATTTAAACATGTAATCAACATAAAAAATCACTAATGAACTATATGACATTCTTAATTTTTTATTAGGTCTTCAAAATCTGGGGTGTGTTTTATACATACAGATTGTCTCACTTTTACTAGCCATATTTCAAGTGCTCAGGAGCCACACCTGGGTTAGTGGTTACTGTACTGAGTAGTGGAGATCTAAAGAATTATTTTTAAAAAGGAAGGAAAATTAAGGAAGCTAGAGAAAATCAAAATGATGGCAAAACTTAAATTACAGAGAGAGAGGACATTTATAATTTATGGCTTTATTTTTAAGTCTCAAAGAATAAGACACAGAGAATGAACTCCATTTATGATTATTAGATCCCAATCTATGAAATACAACTATGCTTAAATTGAGTAAAAGGTACATTTTCTATGATTTAATATTTAAAAAAAATAAAACTACTTCCCTTGTCACTATTAGCATGACTTTGTAGATCTGAATGGAAAAGCAATTAGGACAAAACAGCAAGTATTTCTTAAGTATGTACTTTAGGCTCCACACTTTGCTAATAGCCGTGAGACATTCAAAAACATTAAACGTGTTTCCTCTGCAGTAGGTGTGGTATAGCGGAAGGAGACTGATAGGTCTGGTTTGAATTTTGGTCAAATACTATGCTGTCTGAACTTAACTGATTTGTATAAAATAGATGTAATAATACCAGCCTCACAGAGATGGTGCTGAAGATGAGGCCAAGTACCGAGTGCGGTGCCTGTCTCACAGTGGTTTTTCCCTGAGACAAACTCCATTTTACCTCCTTGACTTTGTTTGACAATGAGTTATAGTCTACTTTGTGAGGGAAAAGTGATGTGTCCAAAATAATCTCCAAGCAAAGCAAGATAAGGTTTACCTGTGTGAAGCATGATTTAAGAACCTTAGAAAGTTGGAGAACAAGAATTGGAGACTGCCTGAAGGAAGTGGGGGTTGAGCTTTCTTTGATCATTACAAAGATTTGGAAATGGGGGAAGAAAATGGCAGACAAGAAGATTCAGACAATGGTACCCAAGTAATGTGTGTGGTGGAGTGACCAACTAAGCCAATTTTCTTGGAACTAAGAAGGTCAGTGGGGGGCGCCTAGGGGGCTCAGTTGGTTGGGTGGCCGACTTCGTCTCAGGTCATGATCTCGCGGTCTGTGGGTTTGAGCCCCCTGTCGGGCTCTGTGCTGATGGCTCAAAGCCTGGAGCCTGCTTCGGATTCTGAGTCTCTCTCTCTCTCTGCCCTTCCCCGATCACACTCTGTCTCTATGTCTCTCAAAAATAAATAAAAACATTAAAAAAAATTTAAGAAGGTCAGTGGGATGCAAGATTGTCAGGGCTAAAACCAAGGCAGTTCAGGCCAAACTGGGATGGTTGGTCACTCTAGCACAGGATAAAGAGAAGTAGGACATTCAGGAAGTGCACTGATGAAGAGAGGCAAGAAGTTCAGCTTGATGGTGATAAATGTTCATGTTGTGAGACTTCTAGAAAATGGAATTAAATGGTTGGAGGGGGCAAGGCTTTGTTAGATCTTGAGAGACAAATAGGTGGTGTGAAAACAACACTAGAGACTATATATGAACGGACTAAAAATGTGAAAGAACACTGGCCATTGAGTCCAGAGAATTGAACTTTAGTTCTGATCTGCCACCAACTCTGACCCTCCCACAACCTTCACCTCGCAGGGGCTCAGTTGTCTCACTTATAAATGAGAAGCCTATAAAAAATAACCTCTCTAGCCTTGTGTGGCTGGACTCTGTTGTGATTCTGTTGGAAATAAGAAATCACAGAAGGCTTTGACCATACTGGTAGTCTAAGATGAGTCTGAAAGGTATATGTGCAGGTTAGGAGTTTTCTTTATCATCTTGGAAACATTTTCGTACTCTCCAATACCATTACTTGAAAGTCTTCTGGAGACACAAATGGATAATGTATATGGTCCATTTCTTCTATTAAGAGTGGAATAAATCTGTAGAAAGTGGGTTTCTGAGTTACCTGAGGATAATGTCCAAAATCTCGTTGAGTCGAGGTTACTTTTTTATCACTTCCAAAACATTAAAGGTGTTGAGATATAATTGTTTCCAAGAGTTCAGAAGGAAGATGACAGACTAGACTATACCCATGAGCACCTTCCATGAGTTACTTTCTCACTAACAGATCCTTCAAGCTTGAATTTTCAGTGTTGCTTTCAAAAGGTAGTTTTGACATCAGAAACTAGGAAGAGATAAGGACCAACCAAGGAAGGCAAAATGAGCTTGAAAGTCAAAGACACACTCTCTAAGACACATAACTCTCTCTTTATCTTGTCTGAATTTATTTATTTTTTTAAGTTTATTTATTTATTTTAAGCCGAGGGGGAGAGGCAGAGAGAGAGGTGGAGAGAGCATCCCAAACAGGCTCTGTGCTGTCATCACAGAGCCCAACTTGGGGCTCAATCTCATGAACTGTGAGATTAGGACCTAAGCCCGAAGTCAAGAATTGGGTGCTCAACCAACTGAGTCACCCAGGTGCCCCTGTATTCATGTCCTTTCTATTTATGACTTAACCGTGAGACTGTTCACTAGTATCTCCTAAGTCAGAAGCTTATCTTTTGGCTTCCTAGATCCTATTGGCAGAAACACGGCTCTAAATTTAGTGTTTATAACCAATAAACATTGAATGCTAGGCTTTTGCTTCTTGCCAGAATAAAAACATCATTATACATCTTCATGGAAGGAAGAAAAAAAAAGTTGTGCTCTGGAAATTCAGTTAATGAGGGTATCCATGCAAAAGAATGATGGATCATATTCTACCTGTTAAGGAAAAAGGAAGAAACACCTTAATTACACTAATGGCTTAAATTTTTTTCATGTAATTACAAGTCTAAAGTTTTTCTTTGTTGCTAATTTTGTATGAAACATATTCGTGCTAAATATTCCCTTACCATACACCTAGAGATGTTTATTGACACAGATGCAGGGTATTTGAATTTAGGGGGAGAGGGTCATTGAAGCCAGAACTCAAGGCCAACCCCTCTCCAACAGTAATTTGTGGGTTTTCCTACATTTAGTGGTTACAAAGAAGCCTTAGACTCTGTTGGTCACGACCAATACTGCGCCATTATTTTATATGAAATTTAAGAAAAAAGAATCCTTACTCTCATAACCCAATAAATATTTTAACACACTTTAGGTGAGTATAGGGGTGGTGGTAAGGAAGGGGTGGAGGAAACGTGGGTGGTGTCACATAAATGAGACCAAATTCCCACAGAAGGGAACTGCATGTCCAGTTTCTTTATCTGAGCCGTGAAAACAAACTTGTGTCCGGGTATAAAATAAAATAAGGTAGTAATAAGATAAGTGAGGCAATGAGCCACATTTAGAATTGATTTCCTTTTTTGTTTTGTTACATGAAAACCTCTATATAAAAATATTTAAGCAAAAATAAAATATCCACTTGAATGCACAATGTATAATTTATATAATGAAATTTATGTGAGTTTCTGCAAACAGAAACATTGATGCAGGTGCTGTTCATATTGAGAATCATAAAAAAAGAAGGTAATACTGGTCAAGAATGAAAACAGAAGGTAACACTGATCGAGAATAAGAGGATGAGCTAGATAACGTGGATTTTCAGGATTCTGAAAGTATAATTTGAAAGATAGCCTACCGATGAGCTCTTTCACACATTATTTCCACTCTGACCACTAGCTGCATATGCTAAGAAAATAAGGGAGGGTGTAAAAAAAGATCTTAAAATGATGTTAGTGTTCTGATTAAAAAGAAACAAGGGGGGAAAGACCAAGAAAATAAATCTGACTAGGCAAACAAACAACTCTTGCACATAGGTGGGGAAAGAAAATACTATCTCACTGGGATGGTAGTTGATCACGGGCTTGATTTTATCATGACATTTAATATTCTCCTCCTAAAAATTTAGCCCTAGAACAGTTTCAAATGAGTATGTGGGTAGAAAAGCAATAACATGTTTGATTTCAGATACAAGTTAAAATATCCATGATTTTTTTAGGTGTTTTCTGTAGAATTTCCAGTGGGGGAAAAAAAAACAGCTTTGGGAATCTATAGCATGAAGATGACAATGATTTATCAGAATTTTGTTTCGGGGTTGATATGATCAGTATAACATTTTAGCCTCTTTTCAAGAAATTGGGTGTTTCATTCCATGGCTCAAGCATTCAGAAGCTGCATGGCTAATTTTATGGATGAAATAAGCATATTTAGTTTCACTTATTTGCTTTCAATGTACAGAAATAATTTCATTTCCAAGGTTCTGTCAGTAACTCTTTCCCCTTAGCTAAGAAGTAAAAATAATATATTGTTATAATTGGCATTCAACTGTTGCTGTTTGAGAGCTCATAATATTAATTTGATTTGACTAAAACACCAGACTTTCTTAACTGGAGATTCTATTGGAATTGTGGTAACAAAAAGATTAAAGAGTTAATAAACATTCATATCTAAGATATACCAGGATGACAAATTCTAAAATGTTTTAAACTTACTTACAAGTAGAAAGAGTAAAAACCTACTCCTTACTGTCAGTTGAATTTCTTACACATAACTGCAGAATGGAGAGAAATCATGCCGGAAAGAGAGAAGGGGAAACAAGATTATGTATGCGGACCATTGTCTGGGGGCAAAGAGAGAATAAAAGTCTTTATCAAATAGAAAAAATATACCCTGACTATATATTGATAATGTTTAGAAACATACAAATGAGCCTGTAATTATGTATCTGTTTCTAAGACATCTTCCTAGTCCCTACTGATATTACCATGTTAGAGCCTTTGTAGTCTTTTACTGATGCGGGAAGTTCCGTTTGACGTTCTAACCTTGAAAAGGCTTTGGGATGCCACTTCTGACCCAGTTAAATACCCTTCCCTGCCCCCTTGTGGTTGCCAAAGAGAGAGACCAGGTCTGCCAGTGTAGGTAAATGCCCTCAGCACTTTATCATAGGGCTTTCTTTGTAGCTGTCTTGGTTCCAGCTTTCCCCAAAATTTTGGCACAGTCACTCCTTAATATCTTGTCAGTGTTGCTAAGTAAGTGCTGACATATGTTTCAGCAACAGAGCAAGTAGAGTACAGAAACCCACTCGTGTATGGAATCTTGATAAATGACAAGATGACCTGACCAATTACTTGGAAAAGAGAAATTAGCAATGCATAGCACCAAGCTACTGGTCTGCCATTAGAAAATTATGACACTATCTCTCTATTTTACACCATACATCACAGGTAATGGCAGAAGGATTCAAGATTTAAACGTAGATTTCTGTTTCTAGTGATAGGCTAAGTTGTTGAGACCAAATCTCTTGCTGAAAGCAGATATCGACTCAATAGATTTTGTTGTTTCAGTATTTATTTATTTGTTCTGAAAGGTGGGGGAGGGCAGAGAGAGAGAGAGAGAGAGAGAGAGAGAAAATCCCAAGCAGGCTCCACACTCAGCATAGAGCCTGACATGGGGCTCGATTTTACATATCATGAGATCATGACCTGAACTGAAATCAAGAGTCGAACATTTGACCAACTGAGCCACCCAGTCGCCCCTCAACTCAATACATTTTATATTAGTAATACTTGAAAGACAAGAAAATTCATAATTAAAGTGGGAGGTTATTGCTTATCTGTTCAGTAATTGCCTTAATATTGGAAAGATTTCAATTTTTCAAAATCGATCTTTAGATTTAATACAATCCCAATAAAAATACCATTTTCTTCCTTTGCTAGACCTTCACAAGCACATTTTTTTTAATTTTTCATTTTTTTAAATGTATTTTGAGAAAGAGAGAGGGAACCTGAGTAGGGGAGGGACAGAGAGAGAGAGACGGAGAATCTCGAGCAGGCTCAGCACTGTCAGCACAGAGCCCGACATGGGGCTTGAACTCATGTAACTGTAAGATCATAACCTGAGCCGAAATCGAGAGTTGGATGGTAAACAGACTGAGCTACCCAGGTGCCCAACAAGCACATTTTAGAATTTACATAATATTGCAACAAATCATGAATAGTTAAGAAATCTTAATGAGGGACAGGTGGGATAACTTTCTCCTCCTACTATCAAACCTTATTTTAGCACAATAGTAATTGAAGCAATGTGGAATTTGCACCGAGATAAACATAGATAAATGCAAAAGTGTTTGACAGCTCAGCAGTAGACCACGGATGCACACACTTAATGCATGACAGAAATGGTACTGCACAACCAGACTGGAAAACACAGATTTAAAGATGCTTTGCATTTTAACGTACTATTTTACACTATTCGTATTTATTTATTATTTATAATTCTAGACTTTCAGAACTGTTGAAATATCAGTACTTTCCCAAATAGCTTAGCCTTCACCCAGATTCTCCAAATGTTAACCTTTTCTAACACACATGTGCACACGCATGCACGCACACACTCACGGAGTAAATTATACATGAAGGGATAAGTTCAGCATGATCCCATTCACATAAAGTTCAAAGACAGATAAAAGTCAACTCTGTCACTTAAAGGTACATACATAGGTCATAAACCATGAAGAAAATGGAAGTGATTTTAATGTAAGTCTGGATGGCAGTCACCTCATAGGGCAAGATAGTCAGAAAAGTGGACTGAGGCTCCTGAGGTAAGGATGATGTCCATTCTTTTTTTTTTTATTTTATTTTTTGAAATTATATTTTTAGATAGAGAGAGCATGAGTGGGAGGGGGCAGAGGGAGAGAGAGAGTCTTAAACAGGCTCCATGCTCAGTGTGGAGCCCAACGCAGGGCTCAATCTAATGACCCTGGGATCATGACCTGAGCCGAAATCAAGAGTCAGACCCAACCAACTCAGCCACGCAGATGCCCCATCCTTTCTTTATTTGAGGGAAGGCAATGTTAAATTTATTTAATTAGATGAATGTAGTTCACATTATGACATATATGTTTTATTCATGTTTCCATGTATAGTACATTTCACAATAAAATGAAAAAAAAACATTTAAGTCAAGAAAAGTAGAACTTTAAACACTGTAACTGTTTTTAATCAATCCTTTAGTAACCTGCGGTAAAATCGACTTTCCAATGATAATCTTTTGTCAGTAAATATCACACTTGAGATTTTATCAAAGGAACCCTTCTGGTCTCGAGTTTTTTTGAGATAATTATTTGCCGATACAGTGGAGTGCCTATTTGCCATGCTATTTATCAAAGTTAAATAAACAGTTACTCACAGCTTGGCTAGACAGGTGTTTAAAAAATACAGAAGACAGGTTTTGGCCTGGAGAAATGATCCTAACAGATGAACATAATATCAGTGACTTAATGAGAAGCTAATTAAAGGTAAGACATAAGCAACAGCTACTAAATTGTCACCAGGCCACTCACCACCCTACCCATTCTGGACCCAAATGCTCTCCCTCTTGTGACTGTAGGCAAACTACTTATGCTCTCATCCAACTGGTCCAACGAGATCACTGTGTTGGCAGTTATTTCCCCTTGCTCTTATATCATCCATTGTCTCTCTCAATGATATCATTTTTGTCATAATTCAAACATACTGTTATTGCTTGCATGTTGAAAAAGCAAACTGTTACCCTCTATGCCAAAATTTTGGGGAACTATTCATTGTGTTCAGTTCATATCTTTCCGTATTGTTTTAAACTCGCTCCAACCAGATTTTTGCCCCAACTCCTCCACTTAAAGTTCTCTTGTTAAGATCTCCAGAGACTCTGCGTTGCTAACATCCATGATCAATGATTCGTCCTCATTTCATGAGATCTGTCACCGTGCATTTGACGCGGTTGGTCACTCCCTCATCCTGGAAACACTTTCATGGCTTGGGTTCCATGACATCACCCCACATTTTTTTTTAACTTTCTTCACTGGCTGTTCATGATCAATCTCCTTTGGTGCTTCATTTTTATTCCCATCACCCTGGAAACACTAAATATGCCTCCCGGCCTCCACCCTCAAACCATGAGTTTTCTTTTTTTTTTTTTTTTTTTCTACCTGCACTCAAGCTCTTGATGATTTCAGCCAGTAGAACGGATAAATACCACCTATATGCTAAGGATCCCCTCATTTACATTTCCAACCCAGGCTGTTCCACTCAACCCCAGACAACTACTCAACACCTCCATTTGGATGTCTAAGAGACGGAACTACTGGAATTTCCCCGAAAGCTCCTACTGTCTCAGCCAAATCACAACTGCATCTTTCAAATATCTTTATGTCACTCTGGATTCCTCCCTTTCTTTCATATCCCATTCAAGCTGTCAGGTTATATGGTTGGCATTATCTACTCTTTCTATAATATCTATGTAATATTTTCTTAAACTATTGCCGTAGACTCCAAATTGCTCTTCTAACTTCTGCTCATATTTCTCTAATGTTGTGTCTTAATCCTGCAACCTGGAGGATGTTTCTAAAACTCAAGATCATGCTCCTCCTCTGCTTAAAAACTTTTTGATGGCTTCACATTTCATTCAGAGTAAAAGATAAAGCCTTAAAAGCCTACCAAGCACTCTGTGATGGAGTCTCTGATCTCATCTCCCATTTGCTCGCTCCGGCAGGGCCAGGCAGATAGTCCCCATTACTATTCCAGAGATGGGCATGCTTCCAAATCAGGACATTTGAACTTCTTTCTCCCTGGCCTGGAATATTCTTCCCTCAGGTTTCTGGGTGGTTTGCTCTCTTACCTCCATTAACTTCTCAATGAGACAATTTATTTAAAAATTGCAAGTCCCTGGAGCTCCTGGGTGGCTCAGTTTGTTAAGCATCCAACTTCTGCTCAAGTCATGATCTCAAGGCTTGGGAGTTCGAGCCCCATGTCGAGTTCTGTGCTGGCAGCTCAGAGCCTGTGGAGCCTGCTTCAGATTCTGTTTCTCCCTCCCTTCCTTCCCCTCCCCCACTCACACTCTGTCTCTTTCTGTCTCTCAAAAATTAATAAACATAAAAAACTTTAATTGCAAGTCCCCACTCCCAGAACCCTGCATCTCCCATACCTCTCTCTATTTTGCCAGTGTATAATACACATTAGCATTACTTAATTCATTTTTAGTTTTTCTACACTTGAAAAAGTGTATCTTTTTTTTGTTCCCTAAATTCTTCCTAGCTCCTAGAACATTCTACATATAGCATATGCTCAATATATATATTTGTTCAGTAAATTAATTGTATTGCTTCATATAAGCTGTAAGTGTTTTAAGAGTTTAGAGAAGAGGGAGACAAGTATTAGCCAGAAGAGTTAGAGTTTTGAACATACACAGTTTCTGCTTGTATTTCATTTACCATATGTGGTTGAGATCAAGCAGAAAGAAAAACACCTATATTGGATGAAGGTATGGAAAATAGAGTTTAGAAAAGAGACCTTCTCCCTTCAGAATAAAAGTCATGGTTTCTAGAGGATTCCCTCATCACCAGTTTGATATATAAAATAAGGGTCTTTTATTCTTTTTCTCTCTCCCATTCATTCTCTTGTTCTCACTTACACTTCCTTCCTTCCCCCCTCTCCTTTTCTTTCTTTCTCTCTCTCTTTCTTTCTTTCTTTCTTTCTTTCTTTCTTTCTTTCTTTCTTTCTTTCTTTCTTCCTTTCCTTTTTTCTTTTCTTTCCTTCTTTCTTTTCTTTCTTTCTTCTAAGGTTCTAATCTCCCATCAAACATTTCTTGAAGAATTATTTTCCTTCCTAAGATCTATTTCCCATGACAAGTTGAAGACTATGAAACAATCAGCTATGACTGGGCCTTCCAGTTGTCTACTTATAGACATGAATGTAGACATGGATTTTCATTCTGCAACAATAGCATCTTACCATTTGCCTAAACACATGGTTCCCTCGAATAATAACAGGTACTTCCTTTTTTGAACTACATGCAATGATTACGTTTTGACCAATGAGATACAAGGAAAATTGTATGTGTAACTTCTAGGAGACATAATGATGTCTGGGAAATATCACGAAAGAATGGGAGCATGCCCTTCAGCTTCCATTTTTATCTCCATGCTGTATGGAACTCAAAATGGTGGCTGGGGCTGGAGAAGCATCTTGTGTCACAAGCTGGTAGTTATGAAAGGTGGCAGAACAATGCAATAGAAAACCCCAGGGTTCCCAACACCTAAGAAGCTCCAAACAAGCCCAAGGCCATCCACCTGTACTCTAACATGACCAAAAAAAGAAGCTTCCATGTTGCTTAAGCCATTAAGAATTTGGTTGTCTGACATTTGCTGTCAAATTGAATCCTAAAACACTATCAGTAAAAGTTCTTGTCCTAAAGATGAAACTTCTTTTCTCAGACATCATATAAAAATATAAAACAACCGATAAGGCATAGTTACCAACCAAGCCAAATAAACACTGAACTTGGAGCTGGAGAAGAGTCCTAGAAACTCTCTGCTGTGCCAGTCATTAACCCTTTAATTCATAGATCTTGGAAAGGTCAGGGTGATACTATGGATGTGGCCAGTCTGTCTAGAACAGATGTGAAGATTTCAGGGAGCTTGGGTAAGGGGCTCTTTATCAACGAATATGTGGGTATTTCAAAACTGTAACAGCACAAGTGGCTGTGCAAGTGAGAATCATCTCAATATCAAGTCCTTCTGATGGAGTGAACTGGGGACATATCCCCTTTGTTTTTTATCTAAACTATCCAGGTAAAAGTAATTCTACTCCATATTCATGATTATAGACACAATTAATGAAAAATCCCATTGCTGCTGCAGTCTCAGGTTGGTAAATATATACAACCTAAGGCATTTTTTATCACTATTAAAGAAGCAAGATCTAAGGATCCGGTTTGGTAGTGACGTGAGCTGCTGGAGTCCCAAGTATAGCTTGAGAATGAAGCTAACACCATAGAAAGGAAGCCATTCAGTGCTGAAATTCTGGATGCCTGTAACTTTCTGTGTCCTAAATTCAACCATGCCTGAAATCAGGAGCTAGCTATAAACTTTTTATTATTATAAAATAATAATTTCCCTCTTTCCTCTTGAACTAGTTTGGGTAAGTGTTCTGCCATCTTGTAACTAAGACTCCTGTCTGATCTAATGAGCAGAAATGGCAATCTGCAGGTACATCATAAAAAAAAAAAAAGTATTCTCTGTAAAGAACAGAATGAGCCCAGACACAGAAACATGGGCATTTATTTTGGAAAAAGGAACGAAATTTGTATACAAATGGTAGGGCTTGAAGAGCACTTTGAACTAGGGAAAATTAAAGACAATAGGATAAATAAAAAGACCACTGGAATATTTCAGTCAAGCATCGATGAGGAGGCTATGAATTAAATAAATGGAAAGAAGCAGATAACAGAACCACCATGAAGTCAAAATGGA
Organism: Paguma larvata; assembly: GCA_030068075.1. NCBI lineage: Eukaryota > Metazoa > Chordata > Mammalia > Carnivora > Viverridae > Paguma > Paguma larvata. The sequence continues at coordinate 32,951,744 of CM057843.1, forward strand.
TAATCAGGAAATAGGCTGAATAATTCATCAAAGGTCATGGATTTTTTTTTTTTTTATTGGAATTGGTGCTAACCCTGGTGATTCCAGTTCTTTAGGTCTCTGCTTTGACCATGCAACCACAACGTCCTCTGAGGTGAAGGGGCATCTGGCCAGAGAAGGACAGGCTATTTCATTCAGGGCCCACTGCAGAATGAAAATGTGAGCCTCTTGTTTAACAATGATCATGGTTTTGAGAGAGCAGCAGCAGAACAGTAAGCCAAGAATGGGCCTGTTCTAAGGGCAGGGCCCAGTGGACGGCGTAAGTTGCCCAGCCATGAAGCCCGCCTTGTCCACAAATGGAATTTACAGTTTTCTTCAGCCAGTCTTTCTACACACAGGTAAAACTGTGATTTGGAAGGAAGCCTAAGGCTATTTCATGGCTTGCTTTTGTGTCCTTTTGGTAATTCAATTATGGTAGGGAGAGGGATTATTCCAAAAAATAAAATAAATAAAAACTTGTTCATGAGGTAAGATCCAGGTCTTCATCTTACTCTCCCTACACATGGCATCTGACCATCTTCTATTTAGCGATAAAACCCTTCACATGCAGCTTCCCGATGGCCCACATCTTCCATTTGTATGTTGCACTAGCGTGTTTAAGCTTTGAAATGTGGGTCTTTATGAAGGTAATTTTTAAATAGATTTGAAATATGTATTCTTCTTATATATGTGAGAAAGACAAAACTCCTTTGATACTCTCTTTTTTTTAATGTAAAGCTTTTATTTAGCTAAACTTTTGAAATATTTTGGGAAGTTCTTTCTAGAGATTAAAAATATTTTGGGGGTGCCTGGGGTGGCTCAGTCGATTGAGTCTCTGACTCTTGATTTTGACTCAGGTTATAATCTCACGGTTATGGGATCGAGTCCCGCATCAGGCTCTGTGCTGCTGCATGAAGCCAACTTGGGATTCTTTCTCTCCCTCCCTGCCTGCCTCCCCTCTACCCCAACACCCATGCACTCTCACTCAGAATAAATAAACATTTAAAAAATAAAATAAAATAAAATAAAAATATTTTAATTTGCATTGAACTTTTATATCTAGAATGAAAACGGATCTTAGACACATTTTACAAAAACATACCAAAGCCAGCTCTCTTTTTATGTAATTCCATTTCTATATAAATAATTTGAGAATTATTCACCCTTTGTGAAAGGCCGAATTCGTATTTTTCTGCTTATGCCCATTCAGAGTATTCATTGTGAGGAGTTGCAAATGGACAGTCTGAACCAGAATGTCTAGGTTTAGATCAATAACTATCACTTAAAAGTGAACGGGGTCGTCCCCTTAACCTCAGTGAGCCTGTCTTTGAAAAAGAAATATGATAGGAGCAACCTCATTAAGGTTTTGTGATGGTTTTGTGAAGGAGTACATGTAGGACAGTTAAAAAAGTGCATGAAACATTGTAAGCCCTTAAGATGTGCAGCAGTTACTATCTTTTTATCCATTCAGCAAATATTGAGTCCAGACAATAACCCACAACCTTGGTAAGTGATACCATAAACAGTTTACAGGTATAAACCAGACTGACATGGGTCCTACCCAAGTACAATGAACAATAGATCTCACAGGGGAGATGATTAACAATTGTAATACTGTCTGATAACTGATGGGAAGTGAGGAATACAGCACGCTGCAGAGCTCTTAGCAGGGACACCGGAACTACGTGAGAAGGGTATATTACCTAAAGGAAGTGGGTTAGGAAACAATTTCAAGAATATGCTTCTAAATCAGAATTAATAAGTAGTCCTTGGCCAGATAAAGGACAGAGATAAAAATACGAAGATAAAAAAGGGAAACAAGTGAGATAAGAGAGAGCAAAGCGTCCTCAAAGTACTGAGAGTTATTCAGTAGGAATACAATGAACCACGGAGGGAATCAGGAGCCAAACCATAAAAGCAGCCAAAGGGGTTTTATTTTTATCCTAAAGAAAAACTGCAGATGTACCTCGAGCCAGGAGTGGGCCACCAAATCAGTCTTTTGTAAGAGCATATTTTACCTCCACATGGAAAAGAAGGGGAAATGGAAAAGGAGAAATGAAAAAATTGACAGAATAATAGAAAATCCACCAAATAATTAGAAGACAGATAAAGAGAAGGAAATAAGGAGGAAAAAGAAAGATGGCTGGTTGACCAGGGAGACCCAACATCGAAGAGGAGTTAGAGAATGGAGAATAAGAGGTAAAAATCACTGGGGCACCTGAGTGGCTCAGTTGGTTAAATATCTGACTTCGGCTCAGGTCATGATATCGTGGTTCATGAGTTCGAGCCTGTGTAGGCCTCTGTGCTGACAGCTCAGAGCCTGAGTCTGCTTTGGATTCTGTGCCTACCTCTCTCTTTGCCCTTCCCCTGCTCACACTCTGCCTCTGTCTCTCTCTCTCTCAAAAAAAAAAAAAAAAAAAAAAAGGAAAGAAAAAAGAAAAGAAAAGAAAAGAAATCAAAAATGTGTACAAGAACTTTGTGCAGAGTTAAAAAGCATGAGTGTCTAGATTAAAAGGCCTCGCCTCGGGCTCAGTATTCTAATTTAAAAAATAGATCCACATCCAGTTGCATCATAAGGAAATTTTAGGTCACCAATAATAAAGAAAGTATCCCTAAAGCTTTTAGGAAACAAACATAAAGCACATGCAAAGAAAAATCATGAATGAAATTACTGGGAGGTAGAATCTAGCAGAAATATGTCCTCAAAATTCTGGGAAAAAATTCCAAAACTCTAATTATAATCCTGGCCAAACCATCAGGAGGTGTAATAGTAGAATCGAGATATTTTCAGGCCTGCCAACGCTCAAAAAAATTACCTGCCATACATCTTTTTCCAGGAAGCTCCTGGCGTCACACTCCAAGGCAGTAAACCATAAGAGAGGAATATGTAGGATTTATGAAATAGGGAAGAAGTGAAGACAACTCCTAGGATGATGGTAAAGAGAAGTCTTAGGAAGACAGCTGATACAGCAGACCTGAACAGTATCTTCTGCAGTTGGAAGTAGCAGAAAGGAGATAACCAAGAAATATACATACACACCCCACAAACCAATATACTATCTCATGTTGGAATTGAACACTGGGGAAGTTTTACTGTTTTTCTCTGGAAATCTTTGAAGCCAAACAAGTAATGGTTATATAGAACAAAATGCAAAGAAAAACAAATCAGAAGTAACTATTAACCATCCGGAGAGCATAAAAATGTACATAAGAGCGAAACGTAATCTTGCAGTGCTTGGTAGCTAAGCTATAAACAAAATATGCCCAGTCATAATAAGGTGTGCACTGAATATTAATTTAACCAGAAAATTCTGGGAGCAGGATGGAGGGAGGAAAGTAGCCCACCCACGCCTGCGTGTGTTGAGGAATAAGTTCTGGGGCTAATTCTCCATCAGTCACAGAGGAAAGCAGAAATATAATCGGTAAATTTTTTTTAATTAAAAATAGTTAAGCATTTTCTCTAGAAATATGAAGGTCAGTACCATTAGAGACAGCTAGAATGGCTTCGCCTGTTGAATTAAAAGATGAGAACGTGAGGAACAAAGGAACAGCTGTTTTTTATTATGGAGTCTTCCAGCACTATTCAACTTTTTAAAACTTTTTATTGTGAATTATAACTTATATGCAGAAAACTGTATAAAACATATTTGGACAGTTTAACAATATAATAAAGGAAACATCTGTGTAACCACCACCTAGGTCAAAAAATAGAATATTGCCCACCTCTGGAACTGCCACCCTTGCGCCCTCTGTGAGCAAAACCTCCTCCTGACCCCTAGAGGAAAAACCATCCTGACTTTTGTGATACGTTATCTTGCATTTATTTATATTTTCATTGTGTATGCATGCATCCCTTCATAATGTAGTTGCCCCTTCCATGGTTTTCACTGAATTTTTCAGGTATGTAGATAGTTTATGTAAACGAAATTTAAATTTTTATTTTATTATTTTAATTTTTTTTAATGTTTATGGATTTTGGAGAGAGAGAGAGAGAGAGAGAGTGTGTGTGTGAGTGTGTGTGAGTGAGCGAGGGAGGGGCAGAGAGAGAGGGACAGAGGATCCAAAGCAGGCTCTGTGCTGACAGCAGAAAGCCCGATGTGGGGCTCGAACTCACAAGCTGTGAGATCATGACCTGAGCCCAAGTCAGATGCTTAACCTACTGAGCCACCCAGGTGCCCCTGAAATTTAAAATTTTAAATGCAATATTTTGCCCATAGAAGTACAAACACTGGATTTATATACCCTCCACCATAAAGAATTATGGAGTATACTGGCTTTCCCACACTGATACTTTCATAAGAAAAAGGTATTATTACTCATTTCTCCCAGACGCTTGTAAATATACCTTTACTTTGGAACTGGAAAGGAACGTCTACAGACCTGTACAAGGAGTACTTGTATTTCTATACCATTAAATGACCAACGTATGTTTTTAATATTGTGCATTAAAAGCTATATTAAAACGCAATTTAACAATAATCTCAATGAGCCATACATGATTAGCAGCAAAGAAGATTCTAAGACCAGAAGGAAGAAGGACAAGTCACTTAAAAAATAAAATTAAATTTAAAAATAAAAATTAACATTTACACCCATAGCACAACTCCGGTATTTTAAAAGAATGGTTTCTATCCAGGATGAGTATCAAAGTTGACTTGGAGGTTTTTTGTTTTTTAATGTTTTTTTGTTTTTCTTTTTTTTTTGAGAGAGAGAGAGAGGGAGAGGGGCAGAAGGAGAGGGAGACACAGAATCCGAAGCAGGCTCCAGGCTCTGAGCTGTCAGCATAGAGCCCAACATGGGGCTTGAACTCACGAACCATGAGATCATGACCTGAGGTGAAGTCAGACACCTAACCTGACTGAGCCACCCAGGTGTCCCGACTTTGAGGTTTTAAAACAACCCCAGTAAAAACCAGCCTCTTTGCCGGAGATGGTAAGTTAGAATCTCAGGGATTGGGTGATGGCAACAAGCATTATTTTAACGAACAGTGGGCATCCGTGATGGTATCAGCAAACTCCTCAGAGCATCTTGATCCTAATATACTCGTTCCTTATTGTGATGCACTATCCCAGAGCACAACTGTTTTATTAGCCAAGAGCAGACACTCCCAATACCTCCCTCGACCCGTGGCCTTCTTTTCCCATCATTTCCAGATTTGCCGAATGCCTCGCCCGTATAAACTCAATACTCCCCATTTCAGACTTGGAATCTGCTCACTTCTTTTCCAAGTCTGGCCCTACGGCCTGCCCTGGGCAGTCGTGGCATAGTATTATAAGGTGAACCACCTCACGGCGGCCACTTCTCCACCTAGTCAAAATGTATTCATTGGAACTCATTCTGGGCTGTGGAACAAAATGTAACAGGACACAGTCCTGACATCAGGGGAGGCCAAAGAGGTAGAGACAGAGCCAGTTTGGCTGCGTCAAGGCTGAGTCCTCTCTCTGTTGCTAAGGAGGAGCTTCGTCTCGTGGTCAGAGTGAAAGCTGGGAGCCATGACTCATGGAGCCTTTTCCTGACTCTTCTGTGAGTCACTTTATGACCGTGGACAAGTCCTTCTACCTTTGTGGGTCTCATAGACACCCATCTTAGTCCTTCCAGTCTTGCTGAGATTTCATGTATTTGTATTTTTAAAGTGTTAAGACTCTTCAGGAGAGCCATTTCAGAAGAAATATTGATTCTGGAGCTCAAGGGCATTATCCGAGTCCAGCTTTGCAAATAGAGGTGCTAAGTCACTACTAACCTGTGTTTGTTTGCTAAGGATTTCTTTTCCCTTTTCCATCTTGAGCTCTATCTAGTTTACTTTTGCCTGTCAGTGCTGCCGATGGCTACTTGGTGACCTTTGCTTAAAGCACAATGTTAATGAAGTTGTCCATGCAATGTGCTCAGCAACCTATGTGACTTTCTCATTGTCTTTTAAATAAAAATCAAGGCGAGATTCAAGTGCTTCCACAAATAAATTCCAACCCACCTTCCCTGTTTTAGGTCCTCCATTTCCTTACACAAATTGTATGATACAGGTGAACTGGCCACTGTTTTTCAAATAAGTAGTATCCCTGAGGGCAAAGACCTTGTTTTATTTGATTTCATTCTCTGGGATCAAACACAATGCCTCCTCCATTGTCATTGCATTATAGATGTTGGGTGAAAGAGTAGATGAATGATTAAGCGAATAAATGGATGGATTCTGTTTCCTCCACCCAAAATCCCTTTAACATATAAACACTGTCCATGTTTTATGGCCCATCTCAAATGACATCCTCCACAAAGCCTTCCTTGACTCTCCCTGTGGGAAAGGCTTTCCCTCCTTCTCTACACCGTTCTATCTGCTCTAATGACATAATTCCATGTATTGAATTTACTTATATATATCATAACCCTCGTCTCAAAGTCCCCCGAAGGGCAAGGACAAAGTATTATTCAGTTTTATATTTTTACACAATACTGTTTTTCAAAGTATTCTTTGAATTAAGTGTGTGTGTATGTTGTGTGCACGTGTGTTAACACGCATGCCTTGAAATAGTGTGTGTCCTCCCTTTTTACAAATATGCTTCATCTCCCAGTATCTCCTGTAATTTGGGAGCTCTGAGATTTAGACTGCAGCTTCCTCTTCAGTGAAATAGGGAAGTAGGACCAGAGGATGTGTTTGATCTTAGGCACAAGATTTCATGAGTCAAGAGTTTGCAAATGAAGAAATATAACTTAAATGTAGTATTACCAAAAACATAATGAACTTTCATCACCTTACATTGGCTGATATTTTTTGTTGTCTTTTAAGTCATTGAGAAAATGATGTTTTTTCTCAGGTTTTCATCTTTGGCAATTTCTGCTTGTTAACATTTAGGGCCGAAATCTCCCTCAGTTAAAAATAAAAATCACAGACCCCCAAGAGACCCTGGGGATTTTATATTCTGATCTCTTCACATAACAGAGGAAGAAACTGAGATTCTAAGATAGAAGTTGGTTTGCTCCAAGCAACATAAAACTGAACATGAAATCCCAGCGAAGGATCTCATTCTCCTGGATAAGTAAGCAAAACAAACCACAAGATTCATCAGCTTCCTTCTTCCTGACGACGTACCCATGATCTTTTTTGTTTTCCTTCCCCCCACTCCTGGTTGATGTTTTTTGTTTTTGTTTTTTTGTTTTTTTGTTTTTATTTGGGGATTAAAAATTAGTCCTTTGGTTTCAGTTGTGACACCTACAGGTGTCTAAAGCATCTGGTCTGAGTCCTCGTGTTAGGTACATACTCATCACGAAAAGCATTGTTAGACGGAGTAGAGGACCATATCCCAGCTCCAGCCGAACAACTGCTCGATAAATGAGAAAAGCAACAGTGTGAGTTTTGACGTTCTGGAAAACTTACCATCTCTCAGGCCAGATTTGCATCCTTTGTAACTCCACAAGGGAATTCCCAGAAGGCATATATTTTCTTTCCTTGACAAATGTCTCAAATTAAAGAGCAACAAAGGAAAATGGCTGAAACACCAAGGGTGTGATATTTTAAGAGATTTAACTGGGTCTTTGGCTCTTTTGAGCTGAATAGGTCACAGTTCTCCATTGGGAGAACATTTGTCGATCAATTTGTATCTCATTAGGGCTCCAAGGGCGCCACTCACTGGGTCATCTATTTATTTGAGGTTTAGTGGTGAAATAGATTGATTTCCTCCCCACCCTTATGCATTTTTTTTTTTAAGTTCCAGCTATCTTTATTGTTCCCCGTGGTAGTTGATCCTCTTAAGGGAAGCTCAGTAGAGAAGGTAGAAGCCCCTGGAGTTGATATATGCTCCCATTAATCATGTCTAGGGAAGATAAAGAGTCTTGTAGGCATTTCATACGGCAGATTGAAGACAGTCAAATGGCATGCTTACTAACCCTCAAGGCTATGACATTGGCAGAGATGTCCTTTTTTTTGTTTTGTTTTTTTTCTCCATAGTAAGGAGCATAAATATTCATACTCACTGCTGTAATATACTCTTATTTGAATTGCAATCACTACATCTAAAATACAACATTCTTAAGAAATGCTTTCCACAGAGTCCTTCTGTCTACATTAGCAAGAACAGTGACACATTTCAGTTGAGCTTATATTCTGTGTTCATTGCCCCTTTCCTACAGGCGCTGAAAGGATGCTGAATATGAGCACATACATGGTTTTTGAATGTAAATTCTAAGATTTTATGAAGGTGTTGAGAGCACTAATGCACATATTTAAAATTTGATACACAGTAAATACTCATCTGACACTAGGGATTACAAATGAAGTATTTAAACCCTAAGATGGCCTTTGCCTCAAGGTTTTTTTTTTTACTTCCAAGAGGATGTTAATCATTTGCTTCATTTATTCAGCATATATAATGAGGAAGTCCCACTACCTCCTTGGTAGGTTTGTGATTCAATGTTTATTTCTCACCCCAATTCCACACCAACCTAGATAAGATAATCTAGTTAAAACAAGGCTACTATTGACCTTTTTGTTTTAAATGCTTCTTAGTGCAATAAACACCACTGTCCCTGGTCCCACACCCCCAGCTTCATCTCCCTCAACCCCCCAAAAAATCTTACCAACAGCGACTTGCATTAGCCAATATACAAAAATAATAATGGCAATCATTTATAACATATGACAGATGCAAGTCAAAGAATTTACTGCCATGAATTTGGATAATTTCTTAAGTTCTGCTCATCTCATTATGAGGCCCCATTTATGATTGATAAAAAATGAGAGAGGTCAAGATAATTTGGTACAGAGAAGAAGATATGTACAGGTCAACTATGTGGCCAAGGTCAAAGAGATAACAAGTAGGAGAGGTAGGATTTAAATCCTAACCCTAAATGGGAAAAGGAAAAAAGAAAATAAGGTAGATGTGGTATATATACATACATACATATATATATATATATATATATATATATATATATATATATATACACACACATATATATATATATATGAAATGGAATACTACTCAGCCATAAAAAAGTATAAAATCTTGGCATTTCCAATGACCTGGATGGGCCTAGAGTATATGATGCTAAGTGAAATAAGCCAGTCAGAGAAACACAACTACCATAACATTTCACTCATATGTGGAATTTAAGAAGCAATACTGAGCAAAGGGATAAAAAAAAGAGAAAGAGGCAAAGCAAGAAACAGACTTTTAACTATACAGAACAAACAGATGGTTTGGGGAGGTTGTTGGGGGCTGGGTTGAATAGACGATCGGGAGTAGTGAGTGCACTTACGTGTTGAGCACCAGCTGTGTATGGAAATGTTGAATCACTGCCTTATACAAATAAAACTAATATTAGGCTGTGTGATAACTGGAATAAAACTGCAACCTTAAAACCAATCAATCAATAAATAAATCAGTCCAGGCCCTTGGGCTTTACCATTCATGCTCCCATCATGGAGAGTCAGCTTCCTGTTGATAACAGAGTTCAAACACTTAGTTATCACTTTCTAGGTATATTAGAGATATTAACCACTGCCTTTTTACAGGAAATTAACAGATTATGTTAGGAATAACAGGATACTAGGCTGCAGAGACTAGCTCATAGGTATTTTTAAAATGTATATTTGACAGCACTTTTTAGTACTTGTTTGAAAGATGCTATATCAAGAGTAGACAATGCCTAATGGGAAATTACAAGTGAGAAAAAGAAAAGCCCAATATTAGGAACAAGTATAAAATGGTACACGTGCATAGTATGTAATGACAGTATTCTCTAATAATTCCACGTGTATTATTATTATCCTTTGCCACGAAACAATAATTTCTATGATATATCCTTTAATAACAGTAAGTCGAATTATTACTGTTTCCTCAAAAAAAGTTATGTCTATAATATATGCTTTCTAAGAATTTAGACCATGCTACTTTTAGCAAAAGAGAAATTAAAAAAGTAGTTTGGACCAAATCCTATGATATCTTCTATACAGCGAAAGCTTCAAATATTTTACTGCTTTAAATGATAATAAATCAACTCAGATTGAGACGAATATTTATTATATTTGGAATTAACAATAATAAAACTCAATATTGCCTTCTGTAATATTCAGAGTGGAATTTAATGGAAATAAAATGATCCTGTGAAGTTTGATTTTCTACTTAATACATTGTCATATTTTTGGAACCAAGGTCTCTCTGAGATTACATTACTTGAAAAGTTGAAATAACTGTGTTCAAGTGTAAATCAGACTATTTTTCCTGGAGCTAATATCACCACCGTGGCCTAGTTTTACCTCTACAGCCTTTTAAAAAATGCACTTAGGAACAGTCTGCTTAAATTAAAGAAAGAAGAGAGGAATTTCTTCTTTCTGCCTAAATTTGAAAACAAACTCACTTGCAATAAGAACGAAGGGACTTCTGGACACTGGAAATTTCCTTCAAAACAGGGGAAAATTGTTTTTACATCAACTGCATTCTTCAGTTTCAGAGTATAAAAAATGAAAAGAAAAGGGGAAAAAATTAAATACACTAGAATTTTTACCAAACGAACTGCTCTGTATATTCACAAAATACCTTAAAAATTAAAGGATAAACCTATTTCTTTCCCCCATTTCAGTTTTTCATGGGAACCTTTAAAAAACCAGACACAGGGGTCACCTCTGCTGAAGGAAAGCCTACCTCCCTCTGGCGTTCACCAACCTCCACAGAACAGAAGACACGAGACACTTCTTTTGTAATTTACTGAGACACCGCACTCTGCAAAATTGGGCCCAAAGACAAACCTCAGACTGTAGTAGCAGCTCGGCTCCTGCAACAACATACCTGGGCTATATTTGGAAATGTTTGTGTAGACAAAACAACGCGCACTTGGAGGGGAGGGTGGATGGGGGGAACGCAGCAGGCATTATCTGGTTTCACTGTCTACAGTGATCATATTAACTGAATAATTGCCCATTATTTGCTTTGTAGCCTAGAGCCCAAGGCCAATGTATTTACTTTCAAAGTGAAATGAAGAACAGAGGAGAAGTCAGCTCCGCTCTGACTTTTCCCTCCTCCGTCCCCGCTCCAACATTGGTTTTTAGCTTTCCCAATTGAGAAGCTATGCCTAGGCCCTAAATTGAATTTCTCGACTTCATTTGTGATTTAATTATGCGCCCTTTAAGGCATGCAGCCGGGGTATGCATGTGTGTGCATGTGTACGTGTGTGGGTGTGTGTGCATATGTGTGAGCATGCGTGGGATGGGAAACTCTAAAGGCATCAATACAGTGACATTTGGGGTGGGACAGATTCTTTTCATGTGTTCAATGGCAGATAGATCTGGTAGATTTTAGGTTTCATTTAAAATGATTTCTGAACCTTGCCTCAAATATTCCTCAAATGTGTGCCTTTCTTTCCAACCCACTTCCAGAGTTCTAGAACAGGCCCCAGCGTCAGTGAGTATTGTAGCTGTCTTCAAACTGGTTTCCAATTTCCTCCATCCAGCCCATCTTCTGTATTGCCTCCGAGTGTTCTGCTTGAACAAAACTGTGGCTATGCCTTCCCCGTGCGTGAAAAGCCTCCAACGGCATCCCGTTATCAGCAGCAAAAAAATCCAAGACTCTCTCAGTCCCAACCCCTTTTCACTTTGCTACCTTGCCCTGCTTCTCTCTGGCTTGCATTCTTTTTGAGTAATATCCAGTCACTTGTCTGCTGCCCAGATATGTGTCCCAATCCTTTCATTCTTCGCCATGCTCTGTACACCTTCTGCCCCACATTCTCTGTAATGGAATAAACCTACAGACTTCCCCTTTTTTAACCTCTCCATTAAAACTCATCAGTAGATTCAGGAAATATCTTCTGACTTTGGAGCTGACTGTCATTCACCTGCGATTCCACAGGATACCGTCCATAATTTATCATAGCATCAAACACATTGGAAAAAAATGAACAAATATGTATCTCACATTATCTAGTCATCTTTTCAGAGAGGACACATTTTTTTTTGACCTAGCCCTTCTATCCCCATGACCCAGTAACTAGTGTATCAAGACCATTGGTTCAAAGTCTGGGAGAGACTCACTCTCCTGTGTGTACTTCCTGGGTGTGTCTCCAGCTTAATGAACACTGCATGTCAGATATCTGTGCAGGGACTACTTAAAGTTTACCTTTGATTTAGGATAAAAACAACATGTTTGAGAAGAAACAACAAGATGACTTCCACCCTTGAAATTTTCATTTGGCTACATTTTATTTTTTTTCCAGGCTGTTTTGAATGACTGAATCAGTCACTAAATAAGTGTGCATTTTTGTATAACAATTTTGAGTGACTTCGACAGATTCTACAGTTGGAAGGGACTTTATATGTTGGACTAAAAGAAGAATAAAAGCTAACACTCACAGCAGGAAGAACAATTATCAAATTCATGAGTCAGTTCAACTACAGTTGAAATACATGTCTCTTAAGACCGTCCTTTCCAGAAAGAAATTGTTATGATTCCGATTCTAATTGACTTTCGAAGGGTGATCATTTATTATTTTAAGTAAGACCTTATGCCTTGAAGGTAGTTTGAGACATAAAAATGCTGACTTAGTAGAGTTTCCTGCTGTGAAAGGCAAAATACGTGAAATTCAAATGGGAGGTCACCATTTTATCCTAAGCACAATAACATGGATATAAGCAAATATATAAAATCAACCTTGGCAACATTAATCATAAATAAGACCCTCTCAGTGAATTGACTCGTGTTATCCAGTTGTTGACATGAACTTCAGTAGAGTCTGTAATTGTAACATATATGTGCATCTTATCTGAGATTGTCGTAGTGTGGGTTAGTCTATAAATGTGTACTAAACACCTCCTTGCTGGCAGACTCACCATTAGGTGTTTAAGGTGAAGATGTGAGAGATACAGGCTAGAACTTGGAAGATTTCACATTTTAGTGGAAAAGGCAAATGATTAATTCAATCATTAAAATGCAGTATTACAAATGATCCATTCGCAAAAGGTGATACAAAAAAAATACAGAAGAGGGGCATCAAACTCCTCAAGAGAATTGCAGGAAGGCACTCTGGAGAGAACGCTGCTGCATGGGAAGTCAGCAAACTTGTAGAAATAAGTCGAGCTGAGAACATGGCAGGAGGTTCCAGGAAGAGGTGAAGCAGGTACAAGGTTCTGAGAGGATCCTCAGAACGTGGCGCATTTCAGAACTTTAAATAATTCAATACAGCTAGACTATTGGATGCTTGGTAGGGGAGGATGAAGAAACGAGGTCCTAGAAATAAGATATCAAAGGTCGGACATTGGATGTGTATGTTATGCCCACTTGTCTCTGTATTGTCATGTCTAGCAGACGACAGAAGGATGACAAGTGAGAACATACAGGATCATACTCACCTTTTATAGCAGTAGAGTGGGGTGGCCCCTTAATCAGATCTATAGTAGAGTTGGGAGACAAATGCATTATTCAGGGGAAGAAATAATGGAGGCCTGAAATAAAAGACCGATGCAGAGAAGGAACCAGGCGTGAGAGTCACTTGGAAGGGGAAACCACAGACCTGATCGTTTATGGAGTGATGAGCAGGAGAAGATTGCCTCAGATTTCTGGCTCAGGAGACCCGTCGGATGGCAATGCCCCCTCCTTCAAGATCCAAGATAAAAGAAGAATTGGATTTGCAAAGAGGGGGGAAGTAAGAAGAGCTGACTTGTAGACATTTTGCGTTTGGGTTACTTTGGGGGGCTCTCAATCAGCAAAGTCAGTAGGGAGAACATAGCTGTTCAAAGTGAGGCAAGAGCAAGGGCATGTAGGTGCTGTGTGAGTCATGAGTGCTGCAATCCCTCTAGAGAAGCCCATAGAATAAGACTGGAGACTCCATCCAGCAGGATGAAGGAAGAACAAAAACTCAAGATTGCCAAACCCCGCAAAAGGTTCGAGTGCTGAAGGAAAGGAAGATGTTCACTGGATTTAATAAATAAGTCTTTGTTGAACTGAAAAATGCCATTTTAACGCAGTTGTGGTGGGTGAACCCAAGGTGGAAAGGGTTGAGTCATGAAATAGAGGTGAGGAATTTGTAGTGGGCTTGAGGCTGCTCTTTCAAGATGCACTGATATGAGGGGAACGTGATTAAAAGTTCAACACGTTTTGATGCTGTTTTAAGACCGCCTTGTCTGACAGAGGACAGAGTCTACGGAAAGGACGAGGACATACAGGCCAGGTGTCTGAGAGGTTTGGATCCAGAACAGAAAAAGAGAAGTTATACTTGGAAAGGAGGAGAAATGTATTTCTATCCGAGGCAAAATGGAAGGTGGGAATCCCTACATGTCGTCACACAGAGGTGGCAGTTTGAGGCTGTTCCCCCCCAGTCATCTTCTATTTCTTACACCAAGTAGAAAGAGAAATCATTTGCTGAGATAAGAGCCGAGAGAGTGAGACAGGTGAATGGAAAGAAATGGCAGTTATTTGGGGCAACAATTTGCTGAGCAAAGTTTTCTACTGCACTGAATCCTTTGACAAAGGTCACCTTCTCCTTGGTCCATGTAATGGCAGTGGGGATAATGATGGAGGTGAAGGAAGTTACCATTTTTTAATCCCAGTTTAAGTTAGGTAAGAAATTCTTACATAAATAAGATGTTAACCTCATTCTGATATCATTTTTATTTTCTCATATTTCAGTTTCACACACCGATCCGTAGAAATGTTATGTAAGAACTGTCTTATACATGAGATCTACTTTTCTGTTTCAAATTTCAGAAAACATAGGATAGAAATTTCATATGTTTATCAATTGTGTCTGAACAGATGAATTGTTGAAGCTCAGCCAATTCCCATTCTCTTTTCAGTTCTGGACAGATTTGTTTTATTTTGAAGATTTTTCATAAACATATTCCAGTTCTAAGAGCATAATAAATATACTATTATACATATATATATATATACACACACACACGCACACATACATATACATAAAATTTATTATAATACATCTGACTTAAATATCACGCTCAATGAAACTAGGCCATAAAAGATCACTTCAGGATTGGGTTCTTTCTTTCTTTCTTTCTTTCTTTATATGTTTTTTGAAAGTGGGAGGAATTATTCAGCGAGAGACAAACTGGAAGCAATATAGGAGCTTTGATTTTATAAATATAAGGTTGCGTGTAAATCATAGTTTTATAAATTGACACACACTTAACCTGGACAGGGACCTGGTTACTTTAAAATGGCATTACTGCGAATACCTTTTAAGTAGGTAGTCATGTTTATCTGTAATTTAACTTTGTTTTCCAAACTGTATATTGTTCATGGTGGGTCATAACTTCATGACAAACCAAAGGTTAATCGTGACTATTTATTCAGTTATGTTTCCAGCAAAGGCAATCTGGCTGCGTTAAACTGTGATATAGAAACTTAGCTGTTCCTCAAATACAAGGCAAGGGTGATGGGAAGACAAACCACATTGTCAATACCAGATATACAGGCACACGTAGGCAGCTAGGATGTCAATTTTCACCTTTGCTGTCTTTTTGCCTTTTGAACCTAACACAGTTTTTATCAGAATCTCGACTCCACTCCAATTCCAAACTATTCCTCTGTATTCTCCACACCTCCCCCAAGAGTAAACAAACACACTGAGACCCCTTCGGCGTCTCATTTTCTAGCAATACCTCGAAAACGTTTTAACTTGAGTGTACCATTAACTTTTTTCTCCACAAATTACCCTGAAAGTATGCATGCACTTTGTTGGTCATTCACATCCAGGAAACACCTGCTCTGGAAGAGTCAGGTTGAGCAAAGCTGCCAGGCTCAGGAGACAGGGACACAAGGGAGTGGCTTTGGGGTCCTCACACTCTGTTTTCTCCATACAAACTGGAGGAAGTGTAGCTGTGAAAAGGCAGAGCAAAAAAGTCTAGAAGATCCAGGCATGGAGTCAACTGACCACATAGATGCACTAATACTTCCGGGAACTAAGGGTATAAGCCAGTGTTTTCCAACAAAAAAATACTGATAAATGGGGCACTTGGGTGACTCAGTTAAGCACCTGCCTCTTGATTTCGTCTCAGGTCATGATCTCACGCTTCATGGGGTCAAGGCTTTGTGCTGACAGCCCAGAGCCTGCATGGGATACTCTGTCTCCCTCTCTGTGCACATCTCTCTCTCTCCCTCTCCCTCTTTCTCCCCCTCCAAATAAATAAACATTAAAAAAAGAAAATATTGAGAAATAACAAATGAGAGAATTGGAGATGTATCAAAGGAAGATTATTCTTTCTGTATTTCACCATTGACTTAAAATTATGAAACCCGGCTTCAAATTATGCCTCTATATTTACATGATGCTAGGTACTTGGCTTCCTTGTGTCTCATTTTCTTTATCACTAGAAAGAAGAAATTGTATGAATTGACCTCTACTTACCTTTACTCTCTATGATTTAGATTATATAAATCCTTAAATATAAATTCAAGTACATTTTAATGTCAGTGAAAATATTTCCAGTGATATGTATAAAAGCTATGCACTAAATATTACCTGTAATTTTTTGTAATCATTTTAGCTGAAGCAGGGCTGAAGTAAAAATTGTCGTGACTATCGATGGTCAGTAATTCACAAGGTAAAACCAACACCATAGGAAACTAAAATAAATATTAACAATTTAAAAGGTACTTTTGAATTTGTTTTTTAAGTTTTTTTGAGAGAGAGACATCATGAGTCAGGGAGGGACAGAGAAAGAGGACAGAGAATCCCAAGCGGGCTCTGCACTGCCAGCACAGAGCCCCTCACGGGGATTGAACTCACAAAACCGCGAGATCATAACCTGAGCCAAAACTAAGAGTCTCAGATACTTCTTTTTAAAAAAAAATTTTTTTTAATGTTTATTTACTTTTGACAGAGAGACAGAGTGTGAGCAGGAGAGGGGCAGAGAAAGAAGGAGACACAGAATCTGAAGCAGGCTCCAGGCCCTGAGCTGTCAGCACAGAGCCAGACGCAGAGCTCGAACTCACAAACGGTGAGATCATGACCTGAGCTGAAGTCAGTGCTTAACGGACTGAGCCACCCAGTCGCCCCAAGTCTCAGACACTTCTGATTGAGCCACCACCCCTGGGTTGTTCTATAATCCATGATCATTATCACAACCATCACCATCTTCTTCATCAATACAGTCAACTTGATAGTGATAGTCGCTTTAGGTGATATTTATTAAGCTTTTACCATCTTCTAGGAACTAGCTTTAGGATTTTCCTTAGTACTCTCCTGATCCAGGTGCTTTCTGCCGTCTTTGTCCTGTTTTATGCCCCAGAATTTTGACCTTTGCAGAAAGGTCACCCAAGTTCCCTTTGTTGGTTAGATTCTATTGCCTTCACCCAACGGCAGGCATCAAAAAGGGGTACAAGATAGAAGACCATAAAATCAGGAATTCCTTCTCCTGCTTCCTCCCCTCATAGACATCATATCTGGCAGGAACTATATGCCTTCGTGACTAGCGACCCCACCAGGGTGTCTCCTTTTCCCTGGCTCCCCTGGTTTTACTTCTTGGCTACCTCTGATAACACTTTTCTCTCTGTGTCCCTTGGGGTGCTAATGGCTTCTCACAGTTACTAAGTCTCTTCAGACTTTACTACCATTCCCTTCTGTGCCCTTAGCCCACCTTTATCTCTGTAAGTAGTTTCTTCTTTGAGGTATCTACGTTTGAACCATCCGTGAATTCCAATTTCTGGCAGGATCTTTATTACGTAATAATACAAAAATAGACCTAGTATAAAATGTATAATAATAAAAATATTAGACATAATATATAAGTATATGTAATATTTGCTTTTATTTATTTATTTAACCCTTTAAAGAATGTGTTTTTAGGCCTAGCATTTTATAGTCAAGAAAATTGATATGTAGAAATGCTAAATAATTTTCCCACTGGCTGTATCTGGTAAAGGCAGCAGGTAGTATTAGAACCTAGATATCTTTTCTTTTTCTGACTCCAAAATTTCTTTTCCCGCCTTCTTTCCTATGGAGGGGGGGGGAAAAAACCTTCTGGTCAGCACTGTTAGTACTCATAATTTTTGACTATTTCGTAACCTGGGTTCTAAACCATCCTCATTACCATATTAATCTCCAAGGGGAAAATCATGTTATACAGTACTTTCTAAGAACTTCCAGACTTTCTGGGCTTGGTTAACTAGGATTCTCACTAACTAGTTGTTACATTGCCTGTTTTCAAAGGCAGCAGAGTATTAGCTGTTAAAAAATAATAATAGTAGAAGCTTGATAAACTTCATGTAATCTTTGCCCCTAAATCAGCCAGCCAAGCAGGTCTGGCTATAAAGTCGTCCTTTTTTTTTTTTTTTTTTTTTTTCCTCAGCTGTTCCTTCTTGCTCAGTGCACATGGGTTTGGCATTTATTTTTCCTCTCAGTGGGAGCACTCAGAGCTGTGGGTGGCCTATCTTGAAACCTCTTGTTTAAAATGAAGTTGAAGAGGAAGCATGATGCTTTCTCAACAAAAAAAGAGAGCATCTGTTCTCTTCCCTGGAGGATAAAAATAGAGTGAGGTTGGACCCAGGGAGAGTTCATTTGTCCCCTCGGCCTCCCCCCGGCTCACCAAGCCTATTTTTTTCCCCATCTAATGGCCCCAGTGCAGACAGGGAGGCAGATTCTCTATCTTAAATCATATGCTCTTCCTGCCAGATGGAGACACTTGGGCATGGTATCATCAATTATTGGGCAGTAAGATTGTGTTTCTTTACTATTTGGGATTTCCAAAGGAAATAAGCAACAATTTTACTTAGTTACCTGCTTTTCCATCTATCTTCCCTTCTCGAGGAAAAAGGGAATCCCTCTTCTTCCCCACTTTAGTTATTCTTGCTGTGCTCTGTGGCATTTCTCTTCTGAGACATGTCTCTGGATTTCTCCTCATCTCAAAACAATAGCACCAAACCTCCCGCCCAGCATTTCCTTCTTCTAAACATAATGGCAATCTAAATATCCCACTACAATGTAAAAGATGACAGAGATCATGTCCACAGTGGCTTCCATCTACTTCCGTCTCTATTTCTCCTCTTCTGCCACCAAGTTTGTGCAGTGATTATTCACTTTCTGCACTGACTCAGCTACCAATCCACTCCCTTCATATCCAGCCATCCAGCCTGATGTGGGGATTTCTATGGAAAAGCTGTGACAAAATTCGGGAGCGCACCTTTTGCCAAAAATCTAGTGGACATTTTTCAGTTCAACCGTGACATGATTTATCGACATGATTTGACACTCTTGAGTCCTCCTTCCTTGAAAATACATCATCTCTTGACTTCTACGACCCTCCCAGTTAATGGTCTTTCTCAAAACTTCTCTCTGGTCATTCTTAGTCTTTCCTTCTCCATTCATCTGTTTAACGATAAGGACCCTCCAGTGTACCCTTGCACACGGCTGAGTTTCCTGCACTACAAAGGTCTGTGCCTAACCACCTTCTAGGTATTTGGGGAACACCACAAATGAAACATGGACAAAGCAAGTTGCAGTGTGTTTCACAGAGCGAATGCACATGGCTTCTCCAACCTCCCTTTCGCAATAAATTATACTATCCTGTTTTTAGCAACACAAAATAGAATACTGAGAGTCCCCCTGAACCGTCCCTTTCCCTCATTCTCTTGTCCAAATTACCCTTGGGTTGACTATGTCAACTGATTTAGAATCCATCCCTTGCTACATCTCAAGGGAATAAGTCCATGGACTTTGCTTTTCTCCCTGACTTCACTTTTACATCTCTCTGCTCTAGTTAAAAATTCACAGATGCCTTGGGCATAAGCTCAGAACTCCTTGGGATAAAAATAAAGTTCATCTGAGTCGTCATTTTTTTGTCGTTGTTGTTTCAGCTCAGGGGCAGCCCCGCTAATAACCTCGTGTGCTGAACTACCTGCAGGCAACCCAGATGCGTGTTCTCCCACATCTTGGCTTGCATCTTGTTATCAATTCTGTCTGGAATGCCCTTCTGCTGTCTTACTTTCCTCTTCATCCCATTTAGAACCTAATTATTTCTTAAGGTAAAGAGTTAAAGCCTGCTAGAAGCTTTCCTTGTCCATCGCAGATCGGGTTAGCTTCCTTTCTTTGAGCCTCTAGGATGCCTCGTGTCTGTTCTCCTATAGCACGTACACATTCCAGAGTAATTTTGAATCTACTTCTCTAGCTATCCTACTGTTCTATTCATTCTTTTAGCTCTACGTCTATCAAATATTTTATCTGTAGTACGAATTCAGACAGTGATTCCTAGTAGTCTCCGAATGTTGGCAGAGGAAATAAACTGTGGAGTGAATTATGTTACGACTGGTTTGTCTAGTCATTTAGGAATAAGCTCTGGGAGGAATTTACAACTCAAAGTAAAGAGTATTTTCATCACTCACAGTGGGACCTTCTGTGAACTCTTCCCCGGAGGAGGAGAGTTTTGGTGGATTTCAAGAAAGAGATATCTTCTGCTTTGCACAGATGCTCAGAAAAATTGTAAAGAATAGTTAAGCATTTACAAACCCTCCCACAAAGTACAAAATATGGGCTTTCATTTTACCCACCTAGGAAACAGATTAACTCTACTTGTATCTCTTTTATAAGTGAACCCTTTTACTATTAAAAAACAAAACAAAACAAAATAAAACAAAAACAAAACATTGTTTGGTTCAGTCACTGAAATGTAGCAATAGAATGTAGTATGTCTTTAATCCTGTTGCTTAGAGGTCCATACAATGATAACTACAGCTAAATGTCAGAATGTGTGAAAACTCCAGCTAGGTTGAGCTGAGGTTCCTCTTTCCTTTTGTTTTGAAAATAAATGTAATCATACAATACATGTTTATTATTATTATTATTATTATTATTATTATTTGTGACTGGCTGATTTCATTTAGCATACTGTTTTTCAAGGGATACGTGTAGACATATAATGTATCAATTTTTTATTCCTTTGTATTGCCAAATACTATTCCATAGCATGAATGCATTACTTTTTATTTATCCATCCATCAATTGATGGACATTTGGGTTGTTTCCACTTTTGGGCTATTATGTATAATTTTTCACTTTCTGGCTACTATGTATACAGCTGCTGTAAACATTTGTGTAAAAGGTTTTATGTTGGCATAAGTTTTCATTCCTCTTGGGTATATACCTAGAATTGAGATTACCGAGTTCACGCTATGTTTAAACTTAGGAGAGTCTGACGAACAATTTTACAGAGTGGTTTTGCCATTTTATGTTCTCTCCAGCCATGTGGAAGCACCCTGATTTCTCTACATCATCGCTAACACTTGTTACTTTCTTCCAGTTTCATTATGGCCATTCCAATGTGTATAAAATGTGTAAAATCATGGTTTTGATTTATATCTCACCATCGGCAAATGGTATCAAGAATCTTTTCATATGGTTATTGGCCATTTGTATATCTTTGGAGAAACATCTATCCAGATTCTTGTAATGCTATCAAGCATCTGTTCATGTGCTTATTGAACATTTATTTCTTTTCTATCTTTTTATTTTACTTTTTCTTTTTTGAAGGAAAGTCTATTCAGATACCTTGCCTATTTTAAAACTGTGATTTATCTTTTTTTATTATTGGGTTGTAAGAATTCTTTATATGTTCTTACATTTACCTTACAACTACCTTATCAAAGATATGGTTTGCAAATATTTCCTCCTATTCTGCGGGTTATCTTTTAACTTCTTGGATGCATCCTTTGAAACATACAGGTTTTATTTTTGATGAAGTGCAATATTTTAGTTTTTTCTTTTGTTGCTTATGGTTTTGTGGTCTTATGTAAGAAAGCTGTATTTAACCCAAGGTCGTGAAAATTGACTCCTGGACTTCTTCTAAGACTTTTATAGTTTCAGCTCTTACATTTAGAGTTAACGTGTGTGTGGTGTGAGGAAAGTGTTCACTTTCATTCTTTTGCATGTGGCTGCCTGGTTGTCCCAGCACTATTTGTTTAAAAGACTATACTTCCCATATTTAATCATCTTGACACCTTTGTTAAAAATTACTGACTATAGGCAGCACCTGGGTGGCTCAGTGGGTTGAACATTTGACTCTTGATTTCAGCTCAGGTCATGATCCCACGGTTGTGAATTGAGCCCCGAGTCGGGCTCTGCACTGAGCACAGAGCCTGCATAAGATTCTCTCTCTCCCTCTGCCCCTCTTACCTTGCTCTCTCTCTCTCTCTCTTTCTCTCTCAAAACAAAAAAACAACAGTAACTACAAATGTGAGAGTGTGTCACTGGACTTCCAGTTCTATCTACTCTTGTGCTGGCACCACAATTTTTATTACCCTTGTTTTGTAGTAACTTTACATCGGGAAAAGTAAGTCCTCCAGCTGTGTTCTTTCTCTAGATTGCTTTGGCCAACTTGGGTTTCTTGAATTATTGCTCAAATTTCTATGTGAACTTTGGGATCAGCTTATCATTTCTGCACCCCCAAAACAAACAAACAAACAAAAACTTGCTGCGATTTTGATAAGGATTGCACTGAACTTGTAGATAGATCACTTTGGGGCATATCGTCATTTTAACAAAAATAAACATATGTCCCCTGATCCATAAATTCAGGATATCTTCTTATTTATTTAGATGTCCCTTACTTCCTTTTAGCAATATTTTACAGTTTTCAAAGCATAATTTTGCACATATTTTGTTAAATTTATTGCTACAGATTGTATTCACTTTAGTGTTTTTGCATTAAGTAATGCAAATTACTTAACTTCAGATTTTTCATGGCTAGTGTGTAAAAATCGAATTGATTTTTGCATATTCATGTTCTACCCTGCAACTTTACTGAACTCTTTGATTCATTTTAATATTTCCATGGATTCCTTAGGACTTTGTGTACGTTAAATCATGCCATCTGCAAATAGAGATGATTTTGCTTCTTCTTGTCCAATCTGGACTCTTTATTTAATTTTCTTGCCTAATTGTCCTGGCTAAAATTTCCAATACAGTGTTGAATGGAAGCAGTGAGACCGAATATCCTTGTCTTGTTTCTGATCATAGAGAGAAAGCTTTCAATTTTTTCACCATTAAGTATGATATTAGCTGGGGAATTTTTATAGATGTTCTTTATTGGGTTGGGAAAGCTTCCTTCTATTCTGAATTTGCAGGGTTTTTTGTTTTTTGTTTTTTGTTCTTTTTTTTTTTCATGAAAGAGTGATGGATTTGATCAAGTATTCTTTCTCGGTCTGTTAAGATGACTATGTAATCTTTTCCTTTATTCTGTTAATTTGATGTATTTAATTGAAATTCTTATGTTGAACCAACCTTGCATTCCCTAGTAAGTCTGGTATGTTCATGGTGTATAATCCTTTTTATAGACTACTAGATTCAGTTTCCTAGTCAGTTATTAAGAATTTTCATGTTTTGGAGCACCTGGGTGGCTCAGTTGGTTAAGTGTCCAACTTTTGCTCAGGTCATGATCTCACAGTTTATGAGTTTGAGCCCTGAGTCTGACTCTGTGCTGACAGCTCGGAGCCTAGGGCCTGCTTCCAATACTGTGTCTCCTTCCCTCTCTGCCCCTCCTCTGTGCTCTCTCTCTCTCTCTCTTTCTCTCAAAAATAAATAAACATTTAAAAATATTTTTAAAAAGAATTTTCATGTTTAAATGTATAAGAAATACTGTTTAGTAGTTTTCTTTCTTTGTGATGTCTTTGTTGGGGTTTTGTGTAAGAGTAAAATTGGCCTCATAGAATGAGTTTAGAAGTATTCCCCTTATTTTTTTTAATGTTTATTTATTTATTTGGAGAGAGAGGGTGAGAGAGAGTGCATATGCATGAGCAGGGGAGGGGCAGGGGGAGAGAAAGAGAGAGAGAAAATCCCAAGCCGTCTCTGTACTGTCAGCACAGAGCCTATGAACCATGAGATCATGACCTGAGCCAAAACCAAGAGTTGGATGCTCCAACTAAGCCACTCAGGTGCCTCCCCTGTTCTATTCCTAGAAGGGTTTGTGCAAGATTGGTGTTATTTCTTATTTCAGGGCTTGGTAGAATTCATGTGTAAAGCTATCTAGACCTGGACATTTCTTTATGGAAAGATTTCTGATTAGTAATCCAACCTCTTTATTTTTACAGGTATATTCTGGTTTCCTTCCTGAGTCAATTCAGTAGTTCGTATCTTCTAAGAAATTGTCTATTATATCTAAGTTATGTAATGTTTTGATTCTCTAATGTTTAATAGTCACTTAAATGTCAATAAGATAACAAAAACTATGTTTTAAAAGACTGTATAAATAACATTATATGCAATACTTTAATAATTTTTTTTCTTTAATGTTTTTATTTTATTTTTGAGAGACACACAGACAGAGACAGAGCGTGATCAGGGGAGGGGCAGAGAGAGAGGGAGATACAGAATCTGAAGCAGGCTCCAGGCTCTGAGCCATCAGCACAGAGCCCGATGCGGAGCTCGATCTCACAGACCGCGAGATCATGACCTGAGCCGAAGCCAACCGCTTAACCGAGTGAGCCACCCAGACGCCCCTATATGCAATACTTTAAAGTAGTGAATGTTCAGTAATTAATTCCAATTTATGTTTCATCCTAAATTAATTTCCCAGCGTAATAACACATGGCTGATGTCATGTTGTCTTTTATCCCCCGTACTTTGTCCAATCACAAGTCCTGTTGTATGTATATCATCCATTTTTAAATCTCCCCTGCCACCACCCTAGTGATGCAGTCCTGTCCTCTACCATTTCTTGCCTGGATAACTTCAACAGTCTTCAACTTGATTTCTCTTGATTTTACCCTTGAGCCTGTTTAGGTAGCACTGCACAATGACCCATGGCTTCTGACGGTTATTTCTTCAAAGACAATATGAATATTTGACTAGAGTGTTTTCGGACCACAGCACGTAAGACTTGGTGACTCTTGCAGATTATACTCAGTAAACTGGCATTTGCTACACTCTGTTATGTGATTTCCTAAATCCAGAAAGCTAGTAGAGTGGGCCAAATGGGTTTTAAAGACCTATTTTGAACTGTCCTTATATAGCAAAACACCGCCGCAACCACAAAAATGATGCCTCCACATGGGGAATATGGGCATTTCTGTTTTAAGACTTTAGACATAGATTCTATCAACTCTATATACACCAAATGCTAAGATGAGCATCTTCAAATAAAAGAACAGGGGCGCCTTGGTGGATCAGTCGGCTTAGTGTCCAGCTTCAGCTAAGGTCATGATCTTACCACTCATGGGTTTGAGCTCCAGCTCAGAGCCTGGAGCCTGCTTTGGATTCTGTGTCTCCCTCTCTCTCTGCCCCTCCCCTGCTCATTCTCTCTCTCTCTGTCTCTCTGTCTCTTAAAAATAAATAAACATTTAAAAACTAAAAAAAAAAAATAAAGAACAATACAACCGACCAAATCAATGCAGCAGAAATACATACCTAGGAGTAAGTGGCCCAGAGGTAATTGAGAATCCCGTCAGGATAGATAATATGGGGAATTATGAACATTTACATATATTGATCCAAATTGTTTCTTATTCCCTAGAAGTTGTATCCTAAAGCATTTTCAATAACTTGAATTTTAAGAAAAGAGACTTCAAGAATGTGGAGAGATTAAATAAAAAAGAATATGGAGAGATAAACATTTTGATTGTAAATCAAATTACATGTGCTAAGTGCTTGTAAAGATCAGGATGAATACAATTCCAACAGTCTTTCTCCACACACTCAGATGGTCCCTAGTTAATTTGAACACTGAATAATTGTTAGCAGTAGCATATTTTTTTACCCATGTTTACAAAATACCAAACTCAGATTATCTGTACTAATTAATTCTCTGAGTATTTAGATTTTTATCATCTTCAAATTTTGATTAAAATATTTAGGTATTAGAATATCTTTAGGGGTGCCTGGGGGACACAGGCGGTTGAGTGTTCAACTCTTGATCTCATCTTGGGTCGTCATCTCAACGGTTTGTGAGCTCGAGCCCCACATCGGTGTGGAGCTTGCTTGGAATTCTGTCTCACCTTCTTTCTGCCCCTCCCCAGCTTGTGCGCTCTCTCTCTCTCAAAATAAATAAATAAACTTAAAATTAAGTTAAAAAATATATATCTTTAAAAACAGTTTTTAAAACTCTACTTTTAGTAATCTCCTTATCGAAGCTAGATTTATTGATATAATAGTTGCACAAGTTAATTCCAGATATTTTTAAATGTAACTTTCTATCTTAAATTAAATACAGTGACCCTGGAGTGGTTCAGTCGGTGAAGCATCCAACTCTTGATTTTGGTGCAGGTCATAATCTCACAGTTCATGAGTTTGAGCCCCATGTTGGGCTCTACACTGACGGTGCAAAGCCTGCTTGAGATTCTCTCTCTCTCTGTCCCTCCCCTGCCCGCTCTTGTGCATGCGTGCTTTCTCTCTCTCCACCCCCTCTTTCTTTCTCAAAATAAATTAATAAACATAAAATAATTACATATAATTAAATCAGATGGATTTTTCCCCAAGTGGTCTTATAGACTCAAGAAGTCATCTTACTTTGGAACTTTGATGTTTTGGTTAAAATTACAGAGTGCTTCTGTCATCCTGATATCTCTATGTGGCTACTTAGAAAATTAACTTTCTTAGCATGACACCTCTCCTAACTGCATTTACGTCTCTTCTCGTGGATTCAATAATTAAAATGAGATCAGTTTTTTTTCAGAATATTAAAGAAAACTGTTAAAAGATTGGAAAACAAGTCCTATTCTCTCTTCATCATTAATTACAAATTGTGCTCAATTCTGAAACTCTCATGTGAAATTTTCAATATTGTGTAGTCGTTTGGTCTTTGGGCATTAGAGAGACCTATATTGAAGTCTTATCTCTATAGCTTGTCATGGAAGAATAAGTAACTTCTATGAACTATGAGATTTGTATCCATAAATTAAGGATAAAATATGCTTTCTGCAATATTGGTATAAGTACTTATTAGATAATAATGTAGTATCTGGCACTCGTACTTATTATTACTGTTTTCATTGTTAATATTTGATTTTTTATGTTTGACTCTTGAGGTCTTTTAACACATGATGGAAATAGCTACAGATTATCATTGGGCCTGAAGCAGGGGAAATAATGGGCTCTATGCTACTTGTATCTAGTATTTCATTATTATTAGCGATCTTTGACCATGCATATGCAGCACCATTTGATTGATATCAACAGTGAACAAATACATATTTAAATAGAGATGGGGGTGCCTGGGTGGCTCAATCGGTTAATCTTGATTTTGGCTCAGGTCATGATCTCATAGTTAGTGAGTTCAATCCCTGAATCTGACTCTGTGCTCACAGTGCAGAACCTGCTTCGGATCCTCTGTCTCCCTCGCTAGGCTCCTATTCCACTCACGCACACGTGTGCACATGCCCTCTCTCAAAAGTAAATAAATGTTAAAAATTTGTAAATAGAGATATTTTTCATCTAGAAAAATATGCATTGACTTAAATAGTACAGCCTACCCGTTAAAAAGGTATAATTAGGGGCGCCTGGGTGGCTCAGTCAGTTGAGCGGCCGACTTCGGCTCAGATCATGATCTCATGGTCTGAGTTCGAGCTCTGCGTCGAGCTCTGTGCTGGCAGCTCAGAGCCTGGAGCCTGCTTCAGATTCTGTATCTCCCTCTCTCTCTGCCCCTCCCCTGCTCATACTCTGTCTCTATGTCTCTCAAAAATAAATAAATGTTAAAAAAATTTTTAAGAGGTATAATTAGCTATCTCAAATTCTTTCTGAGTCTAGGAGAGTGGTACATCAATAAATGTACACCCAAGCCTACATTCACCAGCTACATGAATTGTGCAGCGTAGCAACATTAGTCTCTTTTTTGCATAGACTATAGCCGAACTCTTAATAACCAGTCGTCAGGTATTTAATGAATACCTGAAAATGAAATACTCTCTAGCTACCTTGTTGAAAAAACAAGATAACTAAAAAGGAGTCAAGGAGCCGGGTCTTTCTATTTGCCTGGGTGGTGCAAATAACTCTTGCTATCAGCCACTTCTTTAGTGTAACTTAATCCACAGTGTAGACTTTTCATCTATGAAAACACAAATGAAGGTAGAAAACCAAAGACTTAGAGTAGTTAATTTTAGATACAGGATAGAGTAAGACAGAAGTAAGAGATGATATAGGTTTTTTTTTCACTCAAAAATGAGTGATGGAAGACAGTTGAGGAGAAAAAATCTTGAGATTGATCTTTCAAGTCTACACAGTTTTTATTCCTGAAAGAGGAGAGATTTTTTTAAGGTTATGTTAAGTTTACGGTGTATAGTGCATTCACCTGGTAAATCTATGTATTGCAGTATGATTACCACTGTAGCGTTAGCTAACGTCTCTGTCACCTCACATAATTATCCTTTCTTTTCCAGGTGAGAGCATTTAATATCTCCTCTCTTAGAACTTTAAAGTCTGTGATACAGTACTGTTGACTATAATCACAATGCTGTGCATTAGATCTCCAGAACTTATTCATCTTTTAACTGTGAGTTTGTACCCTTAGACCAATATTTTCCCAATGTCCCCACATAGCCCCCAGCCTCTGGTAACCACAATTCTACTCTGTTTCTATGAGTTCACCTACTTATATTCCACATGTAAGTGGTATCTTACAGTATTTGTCTTTCTCTGTCTGACTTATTTCACTTAACATCGTGCCCTCAAGAGCCATCCATGTTGTCACAAATGGCCAGATTTCCTTCTTTCTCGTGGCTGAATAATATTCCATTATATATATTCTACATAATATTTATCCATTCATCCACTGATGGACGAATAACAAGTGTTCTGGGACCGTGATGACACACCTGGTCATGAATGGACTAGAGGTAATTTTCTTGGAAGATCTGTGTTACAACCTGTTCATTTAATAGATACCAACTGGAATTTACTTAGGAGCACTTAAGTGAGTGCTGTGTATAAATGATATATTCTCCTACTATTATCACGAAGAGGGAAAATTATCCCTATTTTACATTTGATAAAACCGAATCTCACCCAAGTTAGTAAGTAGAGCAGTTTATAATTCCTTAAACAATAGATGTTTGTTTTTTATAAGCCACCGACCTATGCTGTTTTTGCTATAGTACCCCGAGCTAAGACAGTGCTCACCATTATTAGCCACTAGGGAATTGCAAATTAAAACCACCATAAGATATCATGACATGCCCACCTGCCTGCTTGAAATAAAAAGTGATACAACATCAAATGTTAGTGAGAATGCGAGACAGCCAGAATACTCAAATACTGTGCTGTGAGAATATAAAATGTGAACTCAGGGATGCCCAGGTGGCTCAGTCAGTTGAATGTCCAACTTTGGCTCAAGTCATGATCTCACTATTTGTGAGTTCGAGTCTTGCATCCGGCTCACTGCTGTCAGCGCAGAGCCAGCTTCAGACCCTCTGTCCTCCTCTCTCTCTGCCCCTCCCCTGCTTATGCTCTCTCTCTCTCAAACATAAACAGTTAAAAATAAATAATAGAAATAAATAAATAAATAAATAAATAAATAAATAAATAAAATGTGAAATCACTGTGATCGTTTCTCGTGAAATTATGTATACACCAACCTACTCTGTGACCCAGGAACTCTGCCCTCAGGTATTTAGCTACAAAAACAGATGGTATTAGTCTACCAAAAAGCTTATACAAGAATGCTCATAAGAATTTTATTTATAATGGATGAAAACTGTCCAAATGCGCGTGAAGACGATGGTTAAAATATTGCAAGACAGTCTCATAATTAAATACTACCCAGCAATGAACAAGAATGGATGTCTGCTATGTGTAGTAATATGGAGGAATCTCACGGACATTATGCTAAGTAAAGAAGGTAGTTTAAATTAGTATATATGAACTGCATGATTTCATTTACATGAAATTCTAGAACAGGAAAAATTAATCTAGAGGAGTCAGAATGGTGATTTCTCCAAGATGGTGATAAGTGAGGTTGGAGGGTAGGGTGTCTTGTTGTGGTGATGAGAATGGTGATGTTCTATTTTCTTGGTAGGGACGTGGGTCACATGGCATGAGTGTACAGTTTGGTCAAAATTCATTGAACTTAAAATCTGTGTAAATTATATCTCAATAAAAATTTTTAAAAGAACCTACTTTAACTAAAAAATCACCCAGCACATTAGAGGGAGAGATTTTTATAAAGAACTTTAAGTAAGTTCCATATATTTCTATCTATAAATCATTCACAAACTTCTACTCATTATTACTCATAAGAGTTTCCTTCCAACACATCTTACAAGTGATTAAAACACATCAGGGACATGGCAATTGAAAAGCAGTAAGTCTTGACAATT
Organism: Paguma larvata; assembly: GCA_030068075.1. Taxonomy (NCBI): domain Eukaryota; kingdom Metazoa; phylum Chordata; class Mammalia; order Carnivora; family Viverridae; genus Paguma; species Paguma larvata. Next base: position 32,981,983 of record CM057843.1, read on the forward strand.
CAAGCTTTAAAATCCCTCGCTGTCTCTCTTCCTTTTATCTCCCCTCCCTTCTCCATCGACTGAAGGTCTGAAAAGTCCAATTAACTTCCCTAAGCCAACCCTTGGAATATACAGATAAAATCATTGTTCATACAAATAAAATGCAATCTCAACTCCGTTTAGGGTTTTCCTGTGCTCGTGGCAGGGATTAAGTTCTGCACTGTACTCTAATGTTCCCAGCCACTCATTCTAGGCCAAAAAATTACTTCAGACTTGAACACCATCTCCTCAGGATATGGAAGTTTCCACATTTACCGAATCACTTTCGTGGAGATTTGTTGTGCAGTTCAGATGAATAAGGTGCTCTGAATCACTGATGCCCAAACACTTACATAGTTCTGAAAGAAGAGCCACATTTGATTCACTACTTCCAGTGTACTGTGTTCTGAGCCAATATGGCACCTTAATTTAATTCTACTGGTACTCCCGGCAAGGGCCACTCTAGAGGAAAAACACACATGCAAAAAACAAATAACTACCAGATCCGAGACCAAAGTTTATACAAATTGCTCTAAGTTATACACATACTAAGGGGAAGTCCAATTTAAAATTAACTGTCCTCAGGGCACCTGGGTGGCTCAACCAGTTGAGTGTCCAACTCTTGATTTCAGCTCAGGTCATGATCCCAAGGTCATAGGATCAAACCCCACATCAGACTCCATGCTGAGCATGAAGCCTGCGTAAGATTCTCTCTCTCTCTCTCTCTCTCTCTCTCTCTCTCTTCTCTGTCCCTCTCCCCAACTCACTCTCTCTCTCTCTAAAAAAATAAAAAAATAAAAATAAATAAAATTAACTATCCTCAAATATAAATCCATTTACCATTCATATAGTTGCTATGTTAAATTGAATATATTGAAATAATAAAAAAGGTATTTATTGATTCCTTCCTTCATTCACTCAATAAGGATTTGTTGAGCACTTACAACAATGTGATGGGCGCAGTGTGCTAGGAGTTGAGACTTACAAACTAATAATACAAACTAATGGATCCCTTGCCTTCAAGCAGCATACAGTTGAATGAGGGAAGAGGATGAAGGAAGAAGTAATACACTGTAATATAGTAAGTAGAAGGTGAGGCAAAAAAATAGAAGGAGCTTTGAAATCTGTAATATAATTTTCTTTTCTTTAAAATAGTTTGTTTTAATGTTTATTTTTGAGAGATAGAGCACAGCAGGGGAGAGGCAAAGAGAGGAGGGGGACAGAGGATCTGAAGCGGTCTGCACTGACAGCAAAAGAGCCCGATGTGGGCCTCGAACTCACGAACCCGTGAGATCATGAACTGAGCTGAAATCAGACACCTAACTGACTCAGCCACCAGGAGCCCCAATATAATCATTTCCTTAAGCCAAGCTGAGAGGTTGTCAAATCCCCAAAGCAGGTCCCCCTGGTAAGAGTTACCTGGGTCTTCTAGGTCCAGATTACATTTACAGAGCAACTCACTTTACCTCCAGAACCCATTGCCTGGGTCTCAAACCAGTGTACTGGGTGTGGCCAGGTCCTGTTTGCAGAGAAAGATTCATCAGTATCCAGGAGATGAACATGAGCTTTCTCTAGAAAGATACTTTCCCTTCTCGTTTTTCCAGAGTAAGTTTCCATGAGGCGGGTGTGTTTCGGTTTAGCAGGGAAGAACTCCACGGTGCTGTGTTGTTTTAGTGGTTAGAGAATGACATAAAGTGCAAACCATAAGTTCAAAGTGTCTGGCTGTTTACGGGAATCCCACCTCCAGAGAACTGGCATCTGAGTGTGAGATTACTCATCTGTATTAACATTTTGGATAAACACTCTCTTGTTAAGTGTAACATGGGCTATACATTTCCTGACAAAATTGTTCTCAAATTTAGACAGAATCTCTGAAGCAGGGTGTAGTTTTGCAGATATATTTAGAAAGAGACAGGTTGTTTCAATGCATTCTTGTCAGATGTTGCCCTGGGTTTTGGGGCAAAACCACAGACCAGAGACTTGATACCACATTCTCAGTGAGAGGAGAGCTTACCAGGACTCCAGGTATTTTCCATGACATCCCTCCATCTATGTCTTGGCAACACCAATCAGCTCAGTTATCTCAGGTTCAGTTTGTTACTTTGTACTTTGGTTCTAAATGCCAAGTCATGCGTTCCTCTGATTACAATGTATTTGTGAAGACCTTGTCTGCATCCTTGTTGGAGGTAAGAGAATAAGCGCCCAAGATAGATGTAACTGTAAGAATAAATCTAGGGCTGGGAGGAGTCATACAAACAAAAACCCCAACCATATTACACTCAAGAGACAATGAGAAGAGCTAAGAACTGGGAGGATTATCGCATCTAACCACCTGCCTCCTTCTGTGGCAATGGACCCGGGAGTCAGCGTTTACTTAAATGTTTGTTTGCCGCATTTCTCTAAGAGTTTAAGGTACACTTGTGGTCTCCCACAAGTCCATTCCACCCATCCATTTATTTATAAATGTTTCATGTTTTTATTTATCTTTGAGAGAGAGACAGAAAGAGAGAGAGAGAGAAAGAATGAGCAGGGGAGGGGCAGAAAGAAAGAGAGACACAGAATCTGAAGCAGGTTATGAGCTCTCAGCACAGAGACCAACGCGGGGCTCCAACCCACAAGCTGCAAGATCATGACCTGAGTTGAAGCCAGATGCTCAACCGACAGAGCCATCCAAGTGCCCCACTCATCCACTTATTTATGAACAGATAAATCTCTAAAGACCCTGTCAGGTACTTTTGGCAATATAAAAATTATACAATGAAAAAGTATTGTCCCTGAAGCAGAAATTTCTGATGAGATTGTAAACAAATAACAATATCCTTCAAAATTACTAAGTACCTACCTACCCTTCTGTCTTAGTTCGTTTGGGCTGCTATCACAAAAGTGTCATAAACTGGATGGCTATAGAAAGCAGGACTTTACTTCTCATGGTTCTAAAGACGGAAAGTCCAAGACAAGGGTGCCACCATTGTTGGGTTGTGGTGAGAACCTTTCTTCTGGCTCATAGAGAGCTCTTTTCATTGTGGCCCCCATACAGACAAAGGGCAAAATAATTCTCTGGGATTTCTTTTATAAGAACACTAATTTCAGTCGCAAGGGTCCTACCCCTGTGACCTACCCACCTACCAAAGGCCCCACCTCTAATACTATTATCTTGGGGGTTGAATTTTCAGTATATGAATTTTGGGAGGGACACAGACATTCAGATTGTAGTACTTCTCATCTTAAGATTGAGCAAACCAGAGGAGGCAAAAAGAGGTTTTGCATCCCCTTAGACATGTTAATGATCTTGGGAGAGATTATAGATTTAATAGTACTGTTAGATAGTGAAACTATTTAAGTGACAACACTCTTGTAAGAAGTGTGGATATTATCAAGCGATAGGACTTTTGCTTCCGTAAGTATGAAGAAGGGCGAATGCTTAATTATGGCAACACTGCCTTCTTGCCAGGTTGGATACTGTTAAATGGAAAGACTTTTCCTCTGCTGACTACCTTGGTGTGTTTGGATATGCAGGCTTCTGCATTCCTTGGGCTCAAAATCAAGTATGTGCCCAATCTTATATAGATATGAAGGAGGAGAGGGAACCCAGCTTTACATGTACAGATTTTCAGGAAAAGCATGGGTATTTCTTGGACTCGAAGACCAATAGTGGATTTGTGTTCCTCATGAAATCTTTCACCTCAAGATCTGGTATGGAGCTCTCCATTTAAACTGCAAGTTCAAGTTTATACTGCAAAGTAACTCATTAAAACAAACAAACAGGAAACAGGACAAAATTTACTGCTGTCACACACTTTACCTCTGGGATACGTAGAGGACCTTCTACTCAAGAAAGTCACCCTTTCCCGAGGAAGAGAATCTGAAAGGGAGGTCAAGATACAAAGAACACCACTGTGTCTTTGCTGGACCTCGTGAAGTTGCCATAGCAGCCAAGAACTGATGCTTGTGACTCATGGGACCGGAGTTCTTCTGGGCCATGGGCTCATCATGCACAGCCCTGTGTGGGGAGGCAGGGAAGGGAGGGCCAGTTGCTCATGAGGCGCTCTTAGGTGGGGCCACCAGGTAGCAAATACAGCATGGAGGCCTAACCACAGTCACTAGCTAGTCCTTCATAAATTCATTACTTTGTGTACTCTCGATGCAATTATTCATATTTGTCCGGAAACTTAGAAGACAGAAATGACTACAAAGGTGGCACATGAACCCACTATTTCAAAATCAATGAATTGGGTTATCCCCAAAGCATTTCATCAACTTCCTCTTTGTTCTTGTGTAATTCTGAAAGAGTTAGCAGTGGTGACATTTTGGAGGAAGCCAAGCTTGCCCTTTGTATGTCCTACTTCCTGGTATTGAGAAACATGTATCATTTCCCTTTAGCCTTATGTACATAATTCTGGATTTCTAGCTGTGTTTGCACTTCATAGCAAAACTTTCCAGACTTTTCCAAAGTCCTTGTTCCTTACTCTAACACTTGAACTCGGAATATCCCACTTCCGCTTATTCTTGCAACCTTTTGTCTGCTGATGGATTACTAATTTGTGAAAGAATTTTTGCCAGTTTTAAATATGAATATGTTTCCTTATTAAAATTTCTCAGGGAAAATATATCATAACCACACTGCTGATTAGAAATTTAAAGACCAGTCCTAGTAAAGTTTTGGAACAAAAGGGAGTTTTTGGATCAGGAAGGAAAGTGAGCCCTTAGATGATACTCAATAATGCAGAATCAGTGAACATTCATTCCACTAAAAATTCATGCCTCGCTCTTCTCTCTCTCTCTCTCTTTTTCTCTCTCTCCCTTCCTCTCTCTCATAGCAAACCTGTAAAGTCAATAAGTTATATACTCATACTTTCAAATGTAGATAAGACGATGCTTCTGAATTGTAGAATGTTTTGCAATAAACTTTGCTGTTTATGTGATTTAACATAAATAATAATTTAAAAAATTAATACTATGTGCAGAAGGAGTTCAAATATGAATAAATATATCTGCATAAATTGCTTTTTTCCAGTTTAGTCTATGTAAGCACATAATACCAAGCAGATTTTCTTGCAGGTAGTATATTTATACACATCCACACAAAAATGCAGTCAAGTTTGTTTTCCTAGAGACCCGGAAAATACATGACTGGTGTTTTCTAATACCTGACTGGCTCCTAAGAGTAAATTGATGATAGATGGGTGGATGGATAGATAGACTGATAGGTGAATCCTGCCTGACTACCCAGCTGGCCATTATAGAATTTTAGCTCTTACAGATACGACCTGAATAAGAATAATGTGAATTATGTGGCCATCTCACCACAAATGTGACCGTCTCATTCTGGATCTGTTGTTGCTGTGACATTGGTCATAGGAAAGTGATAAATGACACATGTAAGTTAGAAACTGAAAGATGGGGTGCTTGTTTGCTCTAAATTTTTAATGCAATCATCTATAGGGTCTGTGGGATTATTTCACTTCCAAGGAGAGTACTGTCGTTCTTCTAACCCCAAAGGACAAAATATTGGTAAACACTAAGCTACACTATTTTGTCTAAATATCATTGTCATTAATGATGATCATTAACTGTTTACTGTTATTCAAAAATCTAATTTGACTACAAGTATGTCTGATTTGCAGTTCTTTTATGCTCAGCGTTTCCCCTTTGCATCAAAAGGAAGGATTGGATCATTTACTCTCTAAACTTGGTTTGGAAAATTATCTGGAAGAAAATATTTTTTAAAACTCTAGGGATACCAGTTTATATCTATAATCATAGATATTTTCCCTAAGTTTGAAATGAAGTAGTACCGATCTAGGTGTATATATGAAAATCCAAAAATTATTACTAGAAAAACCTATCATTTCTGTCTCCTACTGTCGCATTTGGCTAAAAGTAAATATTTGTTTATGCAGTAATTTATTTAAAATCCACTAAAAAAAGGAACCTGGGTTTTAGAGCAAGTTTTTGGTTTACTAAACACACTCCCGTCTGGCCACAAAGTTCTTTGTACCTACTTAAGTACATTTCCAAAAAAGATGAAAAATAAGCTTTGTTTTCTCAAGTCTACCCATTTAGGGAAACCTGAATGCATCTGAAACTTAAATGTTAATTTTTTTCATTATGAAAAATTATTTATGTTTTTATAACAGATACTGCTTCATTAAGGCTTTGGTCGTTGACACAGCTCTGAGTCGCTCTATTGCAGTCCACACAAGGACCACAGATGACACTTTTGTCAGTCGCTCTGCCAGCAGAATCTCACATTTATGCCTAAGAATTCAGACTCTCAACCCTTGACCTCCATAGCGAGCCTTAAACCAGCAAGAGAAAATGATTTTGTCTTCATGCTATAATACTGAAGGTTTATGGACTGATAGATTTGATTCTCCATATCTTAGAGAGAAAAAGGTCGGTAGTATCTGAGGGAAGGAAGAAAAGAGAGAGGGAGGAGGAGGGGAAGAGAGAGAAAAATAGCCTCAATCCATCTGAATCATTTAAAAACACGGTTATCTCATGCACAGGAAAAGTGGTTTGCAAATTTACATATACATGTACATACATAAAGATATGGGCACAAAAATAAAAATCTGTATATAATCTGCTTCTCTCCAAAGAGACATATTTGACCACAGAAGCTCAGGCTGCCACAGAAGTCTTAAGACCCTCAAGGAAGGAACGCTTTAGTTGGTGCTTTCCTTAGAACAGTGTGTCCCAAGCTTTAAGTTGCATAGGGATGAGTTGAAAATCTTAAATTACACCAAGTAAGTTTGAGGTGAGACCTGAGACTTTGCATTTTGTAAAAACCTCCTGGGAGACGCTATTGCTGCTGTACCGTGCCCCTCACTTTAAGCAGCAAGGCCCAAAGTACTCAGTACAGAGAATGTAAGCACTTACCCTTACCCAAAACAGATTTCCTCTCCTCTCATATCAGATTTGTTCCTTTTTTTGTTGTTAAGTTTGTTTGTTTGTTTGTTTGTTCGTTTAGAGAGGGTGAGTATGGAAGGGGCAAAGAGAGGGAGAGAGATAAAATCCCGAGCAGGATCCTCACCGTCAGTGCAGAGCCCGACACGGGGCTCGAACTCAGAAACCGTGAAATCATGACCTGAGCTGAGATCAAGAGTCAGATGGTTGGGGCACCTGGGTGGCTCAGTAGGTCGAGCGTTGAGCTTCAGCTCAGCTCATGATCTCACAGTTGGTGACATAGAGCCCCACGTTGGGCTTTGTGCTGACAGCTCAGAGCCTGGAGCCTGCTTCGGATTCCGTGTCTCCTTCTCTCTCTGCCCCTCTCCCCTCTTCTCTCTCTGCCTCTCTCTTTCTTTCTCTCTCAAAAATAAATAAACATTAAAAATTTTTTTTAAAAAAGAGTCAGATGTTTAACCGAATGAGCCACCCAGGCGCCCCCATAGCAGTTTTATTCTTAATCAAGTAGTTCATAGTGCCTGTCATTAGTAATGACTTTACCTTGACAACCACTCAAGTCCTACAAACAGAATAGAGAAAACCACAAGTCAGCTCAGACTTCGTCTTCATGTTCTTCTTGTTCTCCTGGGATCTGGCTTAGGAAGTGGTTGCGGAATCACGAATTATCAATTTACCTATGCACAAAAGCAAAAAAGCCAGGGTGGATCTGTGCTTCTTCGTGGGCCTGGGTGCAGAAAGACTTCTCAAACACTTAGCCAAACACTGGCCAACTTAGTTACACGTTTTCTCCACTGTGATTAAAGTGCATACTTACATAGACAATAAAATCTTCATGAAGCAGACTACCACCCTGGGTAAGCAGTCCGTGGCCAGAAGAGATTTCTCTGTGTGACATCAGCTTGCTCTTAAAACTACAGGTCAAAACTTTGGTTTCCGGTAGGTGGAAACATGTCTCAATTTGCCAGGAGAAGATAGATGGGCTTTTTGAGAAATTTCCATTATCAAATTTTGGAGAAGAAAAGTGAAGAGGGCCCTCCCTCATTCAAAAAGCTATGCCCAGGGTGTGCCTGGGTGGCTCACTCAGTTAAGCATCTGACTTCGGCTCAGGTCATGATCTTAGACTTTGTGGGTTCAAGTCCCCCCATCGAGCTCTGTGCTGAGAGCTCAGAGCCTGGAGCCTGCCTCTGATTCTGTCTCCCTCTCTCCACCCTTCCCCATCTGTCTCTCTCTTTCTCTCTCTCTCTCAAAAATAAGTAAACATTAAAAAATAATTAAAAACTTCTAATAAAAGTTATGCCTTCTCCCCTCTCACAAGAGTACACAAACTGCCCCTCAGATTTTCTGCATGTTCTGCCCCGAGGCACAAATTCCTACTACAGATTTCAAAGCCAGCTAGGTACACAATGTCACTAGAGGTGTCTTCTCTATAAATGACCCATGTCATTAACCTCCTTGATGTCTCCTCCCCATTCTGTTCTAATGTCCCCCCTGGAGTAGAGCCCCTCCCCAGACTTCCACAACCTCTAAATGAAGGTTTTCTGTCTTACTCCACATACTACCAATATCCTCCATAATGGAATTGAGCCATTGTGCTGGTCAGCATTTTCTTCCCATGCTATCTGATGGCTACAAATGACCTGTCAGGTAACTGTCTCTTGCTGACCTGGCTCCGTAGAAGTCTGAGGGAATTCTGTGGGAAGGTGGTGGAAGGAGCAGAAAGGCTGATTAAGCCATCACTTACATTGATTTAGTAGCCAGCAGCTTCAAGTGATGCTTTATCAACTCTTAAGTTCAAACCCTGGCTGGAAACTGAGTCATTCATCAAGAAGGATTAGAAAATGCAAAGGCTCCATAAATTTAACAGACTGATTCTTGTTATCTCCAGAGATTTTCCTGTCACTTAAAAATGATGTCTGGGGTACAATTTGCATCTAAAATGGCCTTGGAAAGAGGCAAAAGGCCAGTACTTCAAACTAATGAATCCTCAGGTTACAGAGAAATGCTCCCAGCCAAATAAAGCAAACCACATTCTGCCATATTCCAATCGGACCTAACCCGAATCAGCAGCAACCTTTCTAGTGGACTTTAGCTTCTTTCTTCCTGCAGAAATACTATTTCCACGCCCCGCCCCCACCCTGCAAAAGTTGAAGTAAAGGTAGCATATGGAAAACGGAAAAACAGGGTGGTATACCAAGAAAACTTGAGTTCTAATTTCAGCTAGGTCACCAAATAGCTCTGTGATTGTAGACAAGTCACATTTTCTCTTTGGGCTTTCATTTTCCCATTTACAAAGTTGAATATCCAAGGTCCTTTCTGTACTGTTCCCACACAAGGTCTTTTCGTACTGTTCCAAGACTATAACCATCTACGATTTTATAAAAGAATAATGGCTAGTGATTTTTCTAATGAATTAAAATGTTCAATCTCCCTTTCTATGGGGTAGGAAAATGAGTATTCGATGTTTTTAATCTCTTAAAAATCTGTTCTTTAGAGTGCTTCGTGTCTTCCTAATTCCAACCCACAGATAATTTGAGAGTTATCTCTAGCGTGATGTCATATCCTGGTGATCACCCATCCGGTGTGTGCATCTCTGTGTGTGTATTTACACTTTTCCAGATAAACGTCTCTCAGCCATACTTCTAAAAGAGAAAACACATGCTCCTCTCAGGTGAAAATATGATTTGGATAACATTGTTATAGGCTCATGTTAGAACGTGAGCCCCAGGCTGCTCCCTGAAATGAGTGTTTTTGGGACAAGAGTTCATTTAGAGATAAGAAATGTCGTTGCATCAATGAGTTTTCAGTATTTGAATAGACAAAATAATTAGATCGAGTGCGGCACCTGTGATAGCCTGACAAGATTGAAAGATACATTTTTTACAAACTTTAAGAAATAGAAGATCGCTTCTTGGAAGTAACATTTTGTAAATTACAGTATCTCTGTATTGATTCCAGTAAATTGCTTTTCATTCTGATTCGTTCTCCCTAGGGAAACCTCTGAAGACATCAAACCCTATCCTTTAAAAACCCAAAGGATTACAGAAAATATACATGTAATAGAGATTACCTTCTGAGGTCATATCTATGGTACGACATGTTATTAGGCATTTTCAGCTCACAAGTAAGAGACACATGTGTTTTAAAAAAGAGTCAAGAAAGAGAAAAAAAGCTCGGATATATTCTCTACAACAAAATAGTTATTTGGGACAAATTATTGTCTTAATCCCTCTACATCCAGTAGCTATCCACCCCCCAACCCCCATCCCACTCAGTGTAAAAACCAACTTTCAATGCATGGCTTCTTCTTAGAATTAGCACCTATGGAAACTTACATGAAAAAGAACAGTTGACCCCAGAGCAATGTGGGGGTTAGAGGTGCTGATGTCCTGCACTGATTCCCCAAAAACTTAACTACAAATAGCCTACTGGTAACTAAAAGCCTTATAGATAGAAAAAGCAATCAATTAACACATATTTTGTATGTTATATGTATTATACACTGTATTCTTACAAGAAAGTGAGCTAGAGAGAAGAAAATACCGTTAATAAAATCATAAGGAAGAAAAAATATATTTATAGGACTCTACCGTGTTTAGTTTTTAAAATCTGCATAAATGTGCACCTGCTCACTTCCAACCTGTGTTGTTCAAAGCCCCTTTGTAATGTATGATCATTTTGCATTTTCCCGAAGTCATCAATTTTGACCTTTTTTGCCTCACCTGAATCAAATATCTGCCCTTATCAACTTTCCCAGTAGAAACTGTTCTTTTCCCCTGTGATGGTTATACGTTATAAATTTACCGAATTACTGCCATCGCCAGTTTGCTTTTGCATTGCATGTGCTTGCTTGTAGAGTGCTACAGCATTGTCTGCTAAAACTGAGTGATCATTTCAGTAAGAACTGTCAGAAAACAACACTTCACATGAGTGACCAGCTGGCGTGTCACATGAGTGTCAGAGCCTTGCCGTGTGCTCATGGGTCAAATTCTTGAGTGGTCCAGTTGCATCTCCTCTAGCAAAAGGGTCACAATAACAATTCTTTTCAACAACCAGTGTTTTTCTTCACATTTTCTATTTTACATAATATGTAATGCCTTCTAGTAGTTTCAGATAAAGTCCTGACATTGTCCAGTTCAATGAACTCAGCAAATTTGACATCCCAACATTCTATATCTACCTGGAAGCACTGTTAAAATACAGTGTGAGTATAAACCATCTTTGAATAGTTTGAATAATTCTCGACTTAAGCCTGGAGGAAGTTTTTAGTGATCTAGCCTGAAGTCATTAGTCTAGAGAGAAGCTTGTCATTATAGAGCTCAAGGCAGTGGTCTGATTCCTCTTACTATAGAACTATCTTTGGGGGCACCTTGGTGGCTCAGTTGGTTAAGCGTCCGACATCAGCTCAGGTCATGATCTCACAGTTTATGGGTTCAAGCCCCACATTGGGCTCTCTGCTGACAGCTCAGAGCCTGGAGCCTGCTTCGGCGTCTGTGTGTGTGTGTCTCTCTCTCTCTCTCTCTCTCTCTCTCTGCCCTTCTCCTGCTCTCACTTTGTCTCACTCTGTCTCTCAAAACAAATAAATGTAAAAAAATATTTTAAAAATAAGAAATATCTTTGGTATAGACTATGTTCAAATGTCAGAAAAAGTGAATCTGAGAAAGTGGACTATGACATTAGGGCAAGAATACAGGAGACCCCAAAGTTGTCGTGGACCATTGTAATGTGCCTGAGATAACATTTTCACTTTTACCAGAAAAAAAGATAATCCTAGTGGTGAAACTGTAGGCCAGATAAAATTAAGGTTGAAATAAAGTTTCACAGTGTTTTCTTAAATTTCAGAGTGTAAGTAGCTATCTGGTCCACCTACCTTCCTGCTATTCTAATATGTTGTTCCAAGATAAGAAACTACAAGGGAAAACTAACTGTAGTGTGAGGATTGAAAAGTATATGATTTCTAAAGTCTTCTCATGCCCCTTAAGTTATGCTAGTTCCTTTGGAAATAAAGGACTCCCAGTCCTATAACATATATGCTTCCCACATTTTAGAATCTCTATTTTAAAAGAACAAATGCCCAAAGCTCATCCCAGATTCCAAATTTGCTTCCCTCTTGACCCTCTAAACTCAACACACTTGGTTGAAATTTCACATCCTCTATATTTTCTTACTCACTTCAGTTAGGGAGCATGACTAAGCCCCTCTTCCATGGTTTCTTAGCACCGTGTGCAATTTTCTATTATATCTATTTTTTTTTATCACATTGCACTGTATTTGTTTTATGTCTGTGCTTTCAGTGAGGACCATATAGACCAGAATAGGAATCTTTCTGTAAATATTCATTTGTTTGTTTATTCACCAATAGCATGTTTAGACCTTTGCATCTTAGGTCTAGAAAATAAAGGTCATCAAAATCTTATCAAAAGAGTACAATAATAATTGTCAGATTATGCTCATTTGTCAACAGTTGAATGAGTAAAGAAAGGAAACGTGGGTGGATTCATAGGAGGCCTGGGACATGGTAGATAATTAGAAATATTTCTTAAATGATATTGAATCAATGAAGAATAAATCATTAAGGCACTTTCACGTCAAAAGCCATATTCTCTTTAAACAAATTTTCTTTCTTCCTTTTTCTTCTCATCCTCTTTTCTTTTCCTTTTTCCATTGCATGTTTTGTCTAGATCATTTGCACTTTGCATCATACTCAGTAACAGCCTTGTATTATCAACAAACATTCACAGAAGTCTACCAGTTTGTTCAATTAGGGTTTTTCAAATCAAATGTATTTATGTCATTGTCCCTGTTCTACTTTGATATGAAAAGGAAGTGTCTGGTTACCATTGTAAATTCCATTGGGTATTTGATCGCTAACACATAACACTGAACATTTTCTCTCTGACCATTTCTCTGCTCTAAAGCAGATCATTAAATTGCTCCCAGGCAGAAAGAACACGGACCCGAACAGCAGGACACTTTTGTAATAAGACCTTGTAAATTGAAAGCACTGGGTACCTTTCCCACTGTGAGAACCCATGGAGACTGGTTCCTTTTAATGTTGCGCTAATAGGCTCTTCAGACCCAGTTAATTAAAGACAGTATATCTAGGCAGACTCTCATAGGCATGGCAACTCTTAAAAACCAGTTCTTATCTTTAGATATTTTTCCTCTATTGAAGCTTACGTTGGTCATCAAGATTTGGTTTACCCAAATCTTCTGAAACTCAGTCTTCATCTTATGTATAGAGCCATGGACTTGAAATGGCTTGGATGGCCATTTCACGTGCGTGGATTTATACATGTTTTTCCCAACAAAGTCAGATGTAAGGACCAGCTAGCTATGATTAACCAAGTCCATTTATTAAATCCCTGCTGGTTAAAGGAAAGGCTTATAATTGCAAATATCATGGCCATACAGTTACAAACTGGGGCCCTGCTGGGAAACGCAGGCCTTAATGTAGAAGTGTCATTAAAACCTACAAGTCAGTTGAGGTAGTTAATCACTCAATTAGACTCTCATTATCATCTGCCCCGAATCAAAAAGGCTTCCCACAGTCAAGGAGGAGTTGCGACCAGTCACTTTGACAGGTGATCCCCTCCTCAAATACAATGGCTACAATAGGCCTTGGAGGAGATATCAGCAGGACGTGGTCTGTATCTCAGCTGAAGCAGAGGCCCAGGGAGCTTAGACAGCCCTGGCTGAGGAGATCAAAGGCAGGGAAACAGCTGATCCCAGACTGGCTGGTGTCAGACTGGTGTTTCCTCTGTCAAAGGCAGATGGAGAACCAACATATTGATTGCTGGCCTCTATATTCAGCCTAGAATAAAAGGCCTGGCCTGGGGGAATATTCAGGAGGAATGTCTGGCTCTGGAGGCCATGGCAGCACAGATATTAAGCATCTGCTAGCCCTCCCTTCAGGAAAGGACTGCCTGAGAAAATCGAGGCGAATTTACGATGTTTCCACCACACAGTAGCATGCTCTGTTCCACTGAAATGTTCCTCAAACGCAGAGCTGGTCTTCACTGAGGACCCCAAAATCCAACTGAGGGTTCCATGGGCCCAGCAACACCACAGAGCAATGTTGGACCTGCAACCAGCAACATTCCCAAAATATCTGACGTCTAGTAAAATAAGGAGGTGTACATTGTCCTAATGTAACATTCTAACCTTTTCCCTAAAAAGTCAAATGCACTAAAGTTTATAATTTAATGCATAGAGAATGGAAAGTCTAATAAGAAATACAGGTGGATTCAAGGATCTATTCTATTTGGAATAGAATTTGTCAAGTGGGACTTTATTTCTTATTAAGTCTAGTAAGTCAAGTAGAAAGATCACCAACTAATACTGTCTTTAAAATCATTTCTCTTCACAGCTGTCGGTCCGTATTCATCCGTTCAAAATTGGGCTCTCTGCGTGTGCCAGATATCAAAACCTGTAGTCATTAAAACACATTGCTTAATCATCAATGAAGTTCATAATTTCTCCTTTTAATAGCAGACCATGGAAATTTTTTTTCTGCTTTTTAGTGTGAGACCCTTTCCTCAGAATTTGAGAGCATAACGGGCTGTTCTGGTGAACAAGTTCAGTTGGTTTTATTGGTTTTATCTTATCCTTTCCTTCTTTCTTTATTATTATTATTTTTTTAAATCCTGCCCGTCTTTAAAATGCTGAGTTTTTAGGGGCACCTGGGTGGCTCAGCTGGTTCAGCATCAGACTCAATCTCCAGTTTGGTCATGATCTCGTGGCTCCTGAGTTAGAGCCCTGCATCGGGCTCTGTGCTGGCAAGCGGAGACTGCTTGGGATCCTCTCTCTACTCTCTCTGCCCCTCCTCTCTCTCTCTCTCTCTCTCAAAACAAATAAATAAACATAAAATAAAATAAAATGCTGAGTTTTTTTCAGGTGTTCCATAACATCTGTGAATTTTTTTCAAGCTAAAAAGTCTTTAAAAATATCTATCAAATCAAACATTCAAAGGGCTTTTTTTTCCTGTGTTTTGTAAAATAACTGGTTTATAGTTTTACTGGCAATAAATTTGAGATACATTAATCCACTTTTAATAAACTTTTAATGCACAATATCTTTAGATTTACAGAGAAATTGTGAAGATAGCACCAACTTCCCTCATATCCCACATACCGTTTCCTCTTATTAATATCTTATATCAGTATAGCGTATTTATTATAATTAAGGAACTAATGTCGATAGATTTATTATTAATTAAAGTCCATACCTGACTAAGATTTCTCAGTTTCTACTAATGTCCTTTCTGTTCCAGGATTCCAACCGATATACTGTGTTATATTTAGCTGTCATGACTCCTTACACACTCTTCTTGATTTTGAGTTTCTCAGACTTCCTTTGTTTTTGATGGCCTCCATAGTTTTGAGTACAGGTCAGGATTTTTTTTTTTTTTTTGAGAGAGAGAAAGAGAGAGAGAGAGGGAGAGGGAGAAAGCATCCCAAGCAGCCCGACATGGGGCTCTATCTCACCACCATGATATCATGATCTGAGCCAAAATCAGGAGTTGGACGTTTAACTGACTGAACCACCCAGGTGCCCAAGGATTATAGGTCAGCATTTTGTAGAATGCTCACCAACTGGTATTTCTCTAAAGTACTGTTTTTCATTATTAGATTGGAGTTACGGGTTTTTTGGAGGACGTCTTCAGATGTCAAGTGCCATTTCCATACCATCATATCAAGAGGACATTCGTCAACATAACTTATGACCACAGATATTAATCTTGATTACCACGGTGAAGTAGGGTTTGTCAGGATTCACCACAGTCAAGTTACTCTTTTTACCCCTTCCCATGCCCTGCTCTTTGGAAGGAAGTCAGTATGGATAGCTTACATAAAGAACAGGAGCCATGCTTTGCTTCCTTGAGGACAGACTATGTGCATAAATTATTTCGAATTCTTCTGCATGGGAGATCTGACTATTCTGTCATTACTTATTAAATTATGTGTTTATGTCAGTAAGCACTCAGGGGTATTTCTTTTATACTTTTGAGATATTACCTAATACTACTAACTTGTAGGCAGAGCTTTAAAAGTCTTTTTTGCTTTTAATCTTACAGATTTAACTCATTTTCAAAGTTGTTTAGATCAGTACTTCATACCTCCTGCAGTAAGGTTGTTTCATGCATTTTTAATAACATTGGGTTACATCCTGGAATCCCCTGGCTTCCTGAGTAATTTTGTGAAAGACCAGTCTTTGTACTGGAAAGTTCTGTGGGTTTTGACAAATGCTTAGTGTGTCATGTATTTTTACTTCGCTTTGTTCAAAATAGTTTTGCAGCCCTAAAAAAAGTTCTCAGGGCTTCCCCACCCAATTCCACCTCTTGACAAATACTGATCTATTATCTCTATAGTTTGGTAATTTCCAGAATGTCATATAAATGGAAACATGCAATGTATCACCTTTATAGATTGGCTGTTTTTACACTTAGCAATATGCATTTAAAAATCTTTATGTGGCTTGATAGCTCATTCCTTTTTTTTTTTTTTCTTACTAAATAATAGTATTTCCTTTATGGTTAAAACACCATTTGTGTATGTACTGATTGAAGGATTGCTTCTACTTTTTCTATATTACGAAGAAATCTGCTGTTGGGGTGCCTGAGTGGCTCAGTCAGTTAGGTGTCTGATTCAGACTTGAGGTCATGATCTCACGGTTTGTAAGTTTGAGCCCTGCCTCGAGCTCTGTGCTAATGGTGCAGAGCCTGCTCAGAATTCTCTGTCCCTCCCTGCCCCTTCCGTTCTCTCTCTCTCTCTCTCTCTCTCTTTCTTCCTCTCTTTTCTCTCTGTCTCAAAATAAATAAACTTAAAAAAAAAAAAAGAAATCTGCTCTAAACACATGTGTGCTTTTTTGGATAGCTG
This sequence comes from Paguma larvata, assembly GCA_030068075.1. Taxonomy (NCBI): domain Eukaryota; kingdom Metazoa; phylum Chordata; class Mammalia; order Carnivora; family Viverridae; genus Paguma; species Paguma larvata. Next base: position 32,998,785 of record CM057843.1, read on the forward strand.
TACACTTTCAATCAGCTGGGTAATTACCTAGGAGCATGATCGCAGGACATAAGATCCGTTTAGCTTTGTAAGAAAACTGCCGAATTGTCTTCCAAAATGGCTGCACCAGTTTGCATCCCAACCAGCAATCAGTGGTGAGAGTTTCTGTTATTCTTCATCCTTGCCAGCATTGTTATCATCAGTGTTTTGGATTTTAGCCCTTCTAACATGTGTTGCATGGTCTCTTATTGTTAGTTTATTATGCATTCCTCGAATGACAAATGATGCTGAGTATATTTTCATATCATTACTTGCCATCTTTCTATGTCTGTGGTGAGGTGTCTGTTCAGATCTTTGGCCCATTTTTTAATTGGCTTGTTTGTTTTCTTATTGTTGAGGTGAAGAGTTCTTTATATATTTTGGATACACATCCTTTATCAGATGTGTATTTTACAAATAAAAACTTGTCTGTGGTTTATCTTTATTTCCTTAACTGGCTATTTCACAATGCAGAAGTTTTAATTTTTAATGAAGTCCAGATTATTAATTTTTTCTCTCACAGATCAATCTGTTTTTATTGAACGCTAAGAACTATAAAAAATGTGAATGCGTGAAGGGATTTTCTACCCCCATAAAGTTTAATTTTCAGTTAGGACAAAAAAAAAACACAAAAAAACAGACCATACTCTGTAGAGTCTGTTTGAGTGACATTTGAATAGATTGTCACCAAGTTGATTTATTTAAAATGCCATTTCAACAATTCTATAGAAATTATTTCCAGTCACTCACTCACTTTTTTTAATTTATGGCTGTCCCTAGTCATTTGGTCTTCCCTCTTTGTTCTCCAAGTGCCTTCTCTGAAAACATCTTCAGTAAGTTTTTTTTTTTTAATCTACTTCTCTACCTATCTATTCAAAACAAAAGGAAACAGAACAGTATCTTGCAGGGTTGGAAGACCTAAGTCTTATAAGCAAAGCACCTCGTGTATACCGGAGAACCTAACAAGTCATTGTTAAATGGTGTTATCATACATTATAGTGACAAGTAAATTATAAGGTGCCGGCACTATGGCATGTGTTCCTCTGATCCTAGAAGCGGGGGTCAATATAAGCCTACCGGAAGAACCGCTAGGATTGGACATTGAAGTATATGCATCATGACACAGAGTTTGAGAGGAAAGTTTCTGGACTGCTTGGTTTCTCTGCTGTCTCTTCTACTTATCTGACCAGCACAGTGGGCAAATTCAGCTCGCTGTGCCCCGTTTTCCTCATCTGTGGAATGGTACTGACAGTACCATCTCCCTTATAGGACTATTAGAAGTTTAAATTAATTCATGCACGTAAACCCTCAGAAGGATGGCTGTCTATGAATGAATGCCATATAACTATTTACTAGTCTTTTTTTTTTTATTAGCGTGGCATTCCAAAAGCATAAAGCACCTTCTTCTAATCATCATTTGCCAGTAGCTTGTGGCATCAGGATATATGAACCCTTTACCTTTAAAAGCCTTAAGATGCTCCAAGAGAGCTTGCTGTTAAAGACTATTTTTCTTCTCTCCCACCAAGAGTAGAAATGCACGGTGGACGTGGTGGTGGTGGGCGTGCGGTGGGAACACGGAGCTTGTTTTGAGCCAGGACTCCCTGCTGGAGAGCACAGGAGAGGCCTGGATGGGGGTAGCTGTTGAGGCAGCGATGTATGACAAATGACTTGTTGCAGCAATGGATCATCAGAGCCTGGCCACGCTGGTGACATGTCACAGTCATACATCATCAGAGCACTGCCCGGCAGGAGCAGCGGCCTGGAAAGCACCCGGCCCCATAAATTTTAATACAGCCAAATAAGAGGGCTGTAATTTTCTTTTCTTCTAAATTAAAGATTGACACTCAGGGACGGAGGGACAGAGGAGTCTTTCATATGACCCAGTTGCTTTGCAAAGACCCCGTAGGCACTGACGTCCTCTGCTGAAATGCACTATCACCCTTGCTCCTCAATGAATGAAAAAAAAAAAAAAATCTAGGCACCTTGGTTTAACTTTACCAAACTGCCAGAATCTCTGACCTGGCACAGTCCACCCTACAACGTAGAGATAGCCCGTATTAACCTATGTAAAGTTGCCGGAGACGGTGGGTCACTTAGTCATTCTTCATTTGTCTATAATCGACTGATGAGGGTGCATGAAAGTTTGCTAGAATTTGTGAAACATGCTTAGTACTTTGTATCTCAGTGGAGGCACAGTAGCTAAGTCCAATGAACAAATTTAATGAGTTCTTTTAAAAATCCAGGGTCCCTGGGTGGCTCACTCGGTTGAGCATCTGACTTTCGACTCAGGTCATGATCTCATGGTCTGTGACTTCGAGCCCCGCATCAGGCTCTGTGCTGACAGCTCAGAGCCTGGAGCCTGATTCAGATTCTCTGTCTCCCTCTCTCTGCCCTTCCCCTGCTCGTGCTCTCTCTCTCTCTCTCAAAAAAAAAAAAAATTAAATAAACATTAAAAAATAAAAATAGCAGTTTCCTTACTAGGTTTTGGCAAACAATGAACAAAACACTCTAAAAGCATGCGTTCTAGTTGGGTTTAAGAAGAGAGACTAAAAATGAACACAAAATGAGTAAGACGGTTCCAACTTTTGAGAAGTACTATAAACAAGAGTAGGAAAAGAAAATAGAGTAACGTGATAGAGATGGGGTGGTCATGTTCGCTAAGGCAGTCAGCAAAATCATCACTAAGGAGGTTCCTTACAATTTGAGACCTCCGTGAGGAGAAGCCGGCAGCCGAGGAAATTACAAGGGAATAAAGTGTGCTACGCAGAGAATTAGCCGATGGGAGTCCTGAGACAGAGACAAGCATGTCAGATTCCAGACAGAAGAGTAGCCCTGTAGCATATGCAAAAAGGACATGGGAAGAACGGGGATAAAAGAGATCAGATGGATAGGCAAGTTGCAGGTCATATAGAGACCTGCAATCCATGCTGAGGAGTTTGGGTAACTTGGAGGCAAACAATTAGAAGGTTTTATCAGGGGAAGGGTGTGAGTACAGTCACAATTTGGGGGAAAAGCTCACTCTTGCTGCTACATGGAAGAAATAGTGAGATAAGCAACCTCGGGTGAGAGGGTAAGACTAGAGGTGGAGAGACCAGTCAGAAAACTATCAGAATAGTCCAAGCAAGAGACGATGTTGACCTGCGAGTACAATTTTAGCAGTGGGATGGTAAGAAGTATTTGGATTCAGAAAATATTTTGGAGGCTGAGCCGACACGACTTGCTCTTGGAGTAGATGTTTTGCATAAAGAAGAAAGCAGAACCAGGGCAAATTCTCAGTTTCTATTTCTAAGTGACAGAGTGGTGGTGACATTGTTTACTAAAATGTCTAAAATTTTGAAACAAGTTTATGAAGGAAAATCAAGACTTTTGGGTCTTGGCCATATTCTATTGAGATGGCAATTCAGCATCCTAATGAAGCTCTCAAATAGGCAGTCAAACATGTAATTCTTGAGCTTAGGAGACTGGTCTGGAGATGAAAATTGGAGACTCTTTAGGGTACATATAGTATTTTAAACCATGACAACAAATGAAATCTCCTGATAATACATATAGCCAGAAAAGACAGGAAGGTTGAGCATGGAACTCTAGGGCACTCTAATGTTTTGAGGTCCAGTAAGGGAGAAGGAACAAGTAAAAGAAAAGAAGAAAGGGTGATAAGATAAGACAAAGACAATAAAGCTAGCCAGACGCTAGTGTTGGAAGAAAATTCTAGAGAACAAAATGTTTCAAAAGGGAAGACTCAGTCCACTATGTCTACTGATGCTAAAAGGTAGTTTAAAATGAGCATCAGAAGGGGCGCCTGAGTGGCTCAGTCGGTTAAGTGTCCAACTTCCACTAAGGTCACGATCTTATGGTTCGTGAGTTTGAGCCCCACGTCAGGCTCTGTGCTGACAGCTCAGAGCCTGGAGCCTGCTTTTGATTCTGTGTCTCCCTCTCTCTCTTCTCCTCCCCTGCTCATGCTCTGTCTCTCAAAAATAAATAAACATTAAAAAAATAAAAAATAAAATAAAAGGAGCATCAGGAGCATCATCTTTAAAAAGGTTAATGTTATTAGTAACATGTATGTGAGAAATATCTATGGAGTGATGGGGAGAAATATCTATGGAATGATTGGGGAAAGCCCAATTGGAATGATCTAAGAACACAATGGTGGCTAAGGAATTAGGAACACAGACTGTAGATAATTCTTTTGATGACTGTTGCTAGCAGAGGGAATGGAAACATGGAACAGTAACTGAAGATGGACAGGAAGTCTAGGGAAGTCCTTTTAAAGATGGGTGCTATTAAGGTACATTTGAGTACGAATGGGAAAGAGCCATTAGAAAGATAGAAGTAGGTTTAGGAGGACAGAAGGAGGGAAATTCCAGGAGTAAAGTCCTAAGGGGGCAGAGGGGAATAGATCCAGAGTTCACAAATGACCTTAAGTAAGAGCAGGGCAAGTTCATGTATTTTAAAGGGAGATGAGTTACAACTTACAGTGCATATGCAAGCAGATTGGTAGATATGGTCATCTAAGTCAGATAAGGATTCTTATGGGATCTTTTTTTCTTTAAGAAGTATGAATCAAGTCTTCAACTGAGAATGCAGAGTGAAGGTGTTGAAGATTTCAGGAAAAAGACAGTGGGGGGATGTCATCTTTAATGGGGAAAATTGACTGTTAAAATAATAAAATACTGTTATAGTTAATAGAAATTTGGGGGCTTATTTGGGGGGAATGTCATCTGTAACGGGGAAAATTGATTGTTAAAATGACAAAATAGTGTTATAGTTAATAGAAATTTGGGGGCTTATTTGTGGTCATGAATTTGTCACCTGTCTTACTTTAAGAAGTGTTTAGATCCTCAGTTCCAGGCCTTGAGTATGTGGTGAATGGGTTAACTAGACTTAGGTATTGCTGGGCATATTTAAGGATATATGCAAGGGATTGGTTATAGTGCCAGACCAGAGGACATAGTTTGGTCAATTGAGCATCCGATCATGATCTCGTGGCTCAGATTATGATCTCATGGTTTGTGAGTTTGAGCCCCGCATTGGACTTACTACTGTTGGTGTAGAGCCCGCTTTGAATCCTCTGTCCCCTTTCTCTATGCCCCTTTCACTTCTCTCTCTTTCTTTCTCTCAAAAATAAAAGAGAGATTTATCACTCTCCAAGGAGAGTGATAGTCTTGAACCGTGTCAAAAATAAAAGAGAGAGAGAGAGAGAGAAATGAATACGAGGATGCAAAGCGGTTTTGATGGATAATGAAAGTGTAGTGTTATAGATGGATGGAAAGTATTTGGCGGGTTAGTTAATTGGGAGAGCCAGTGTAAGTGAACCAGAGGGTTAGTGTCAACCTCACCGGGCCATGCACCTGGGGCAGCAAAGGAACTGAGGAAAAAGAGACAACAGTAGAACAGGGCACAGGGGACCCTGAGCCAACTGCTCGAGGTCCCCAGGTTTATTATCCATCTCCTTTTATGCTTTTACAGAGCTACTAGGATTAACTGCAGAAGGTCAGTAGGGCCTGACAACAATGCGTCTCTGGTTATGCAAATTCAGTCTTACAGATGCACAGGATAAGGTGGGAACTTTAATGGCAATATGGAAGACAAAGAGAGGAGTGAAGGCACAGTTCTAGTTACAGCTGGCTTCCCTTCAGCAAGACATCCTGATCTGTGTACTAAAGAACAGACCACATTCCTAAGGGCATTTTCGCTCCATTCCTTTTGGATTATTTTTAACCCATAGGGATTATTTTTAACCCATCGATCTCGAGTTTTCTCAGAGATCTCTGAGTTTGAACAAATATGTGCCTTAGTCATTGTGGTGTTCTGTTTCCCACAGATTAGAAGTTGATACGTGATCATAGATAGCAGTGTTTGAAATTAAGATTTTAGAATTGGTGTAGTTACCAGTGGTGACCAAGTCTTGGGTATGCCATATAAGTGGACCACCAACCGTGTAAGTCAAGCGAGTGAAGAAACACTGTGATATCTAATGAGAAAGTACTGGTAGGCCATTGGATGGTTCGTCTACATGGACATCAGAGTTATTGAGAATGGTTAATAGACGCAAAAGTGAAAGAAAGACAGTGAACTGGGTGTGAGAGATTCACTTGGCAAGCTATTTTTCTAGATTCAGTGCGGCCCACACCCTAAGCCCAAGGTGACTTCATAAGGGTATCCGTTCAGTGAATAAAGGACCAGAACAGGCCTCGAAGAAGAAGACAAGGACTGGGTGTCCGGTCGCATGGGTGTTACACCTTGACAGCTCCTGAAGCTCGGGGACCAGGGTGGGGGCCTCAGTTTCCTGGGTCTCAGGGCAACACTGATAGAATATGATACGAGGGGCGCCTGGGTGGCTCAGTCAGTTGAGTGTCCGACTTCAGCTCAGGTCATGATCTCGCAGTTTGTGGGTTCAAGCCCCGCGTCGGGCTCTGTGCTGGCAGCTCAGAGCCTGGAGCCTGCTTCACATTCTGTGTCTCCCTCTCTCTCTGCCCCTCCCCCACTCATGCTCTGTCTCTCTCTGTCTCAAAAATAAATAAACATTAAAAAAAAAAAGAATATGATATGAGACTATGATATAGTGTTAGTAGTATTATTTCTTCTCTGACACATTTTTATAAAAATGGTACATGATTTATTATTTTTAAAATACAATTACTTGAATGCTTGTGATTTTTGTTCTGCATTATTTTTTTTTCCCAGATGACTTGAACTAAACACACCTGAGGAACAACTCTTTCTTGCTAAGGAACATCCACATGTTTTTCCTTCCGAAGGAGGAAAATATATCCTCTTTTTTTAAGTTTATTTATTTTGAGAGAGAGGGGGAGGGGCACAGAGAGAGAGGGCGGGGAGAGAGAGAGACAGAGAGACAGAGAGAGGGAGAATCCCAAGCAGGCTCCACGCTGTCGGTGCAAAGCCCAACGTGAGGGTCACACCCACAAACCTGAGATCATGACCTGAGCCGAAATCAAGAGCTGGACACTCGACCAACTGGGCCACCCCAGTGGCTCAAAAATATTTTCTTAATATATGCCTTCTACCCTCTCCTTGCAAATTTCTTCTGTTGCAAATATTAAAATTTTTCTAATTCATATTAATGCCAAAAATAAGTAACAATAGACTCAGTGTTACTAAATAATTTATTTGAATGATAACCATAAAGCAGGGCTAAGATGAATGCACTAGACCTTGAAACATGGGTGAGCCTACTGCTTGGTTTATAGGAATGTCTCCCTTCCAAATTATGTAGGAGACGTTGATTTAAAATGAAGGAGAGACAGACAGACAGACAAAGATAAGTATGTAGAGAGACGAAGATCCACAGAGATTGGGATACCATCTCATTAGAAAAATATGTCTAAAATTCTCTAAGAAGTCCCTGCTACCCCAAACATCCCTTGGCTAATATGAAAAATGAGAATATATCCAGCTAACTGGCTGGAAAATGGTCTCCAGTGCCATGATATTTTTTCTGAGGCGGTACCTGTGTGGTTTCATTGAAGAGTTTCTTTAGCAGACGATGTTGGAAATTCAGGGAAAAGGCGCCAAGGGTTTCTTAGAAATGTATTTCATGGTACAGTATCAAGGGACAGCATTTATTTTGGATATGTTTCCACGGGAGAATTGAGATGGTGTAGGGTAATTTGTCCCCCCCCATACAATGTTAATGGTCCTAAATTAATTATAAACCCCAAATTAGTATGCTCCCAGAAGTTAAGAGGAAATGCCTTCGTGTTTTCTTCTTCTTTTCAAAATTCTAGGGGACCCAGTCCTGAACAAACCTTACTCCCACCTATCAAAGGATCCAGTGTGTGTTAATTCTGTTACTCACCCAAATGTGTGCTTTTTTTTTTCTTCTTTTTCTTTCCATTCTTTATTAGATCTCTCCTAAATAAATACTGCGAAAAGAAAATGAACTGGATTTTTAAATCTACAAAATAAATTAATCTGCAAATAATGCTCTAGTATTCAGAGAACTGAGCTAGTAGTGGAGGGGAAAGGGGAAAAGGATACCCACCTTGATCCCACTCACAAGAAGAGAATGAAAATGTCAAAGTCCTCTCTGTTACATGAGGTGCCCTCTGTCTCAGAAAGGGCAGTGGGAATGTCTCATTTTTGTTACTATTCATTGCACTTTGGTCACCTTCATTCATGTTCCAAGGACAGTGATAGTCTTGAACCAGCCCATACTTGGCATTTCACACTGTCACCTATCAGTTATTTGCACTAATAGATAAAATACAGAGGCAGACGAAAGATGCCATGGTTAACTCTAGAGAATAATCCTCAAGTCGTTTCCATTTGGTCTTTGGGGGGTTTTGTTTTAATATAATAGCAGTGACATGATATGTAGAATTTCTTAGTTCTTAAGGTAATCTAGTGATTCATGTAATGAAGTTTGGCGAGGCCAAGTCACCTTTCTCCTCTGCATTCGTGCTTAGCTCTCTTCTTATTTTCATAGGACTTCTTTCTATCACTTGTGCGACTGATTGTTCCAAACCACCAACCTGAAACAAAGCAATCCTTTGCAAATCTTGCCCCTTCACACCTTCCCTAGGGCAGGAGAGACTTATTTTGGCTTTTGAAATTTTTTCTGCTTGCTAGCCTAACCGTACATAAATATCCCATTTGTAGGAAAATGTTAATATGAATGGAAAAGCAGAGTGCTCATGGATAATTTTTAATTCCAATAATTCATTCCCATAGGAATGAATTCCTCCATAATTCTGAATTAAGGAATGGGTCATGTCCCTTGTACATATTAGTCTTCAAAATAAAACTCACAGCAGTGTTTACAAAGGCTAGGGAAAGTCCAGAAAAATAAGGTAAGAAACTGAGTAGTTTTCATGTAAGGAAAGACAGATGACTCAGTGTATTTAGTTTAGAGAGCAGGAGACTGGGAAGCAGTAGTTGATTATGAATCTGAGAATGGTGTACGAACAAGTGGAGATAAGAAGTGTTCTGTCTCTTTGGATAGTTATTAGATGCACCCTGTTTGTTTGCACAGAGTACGATTGTGAGTTATTTATCCTTGTAACCCTAGGATCTAGCCCAGTGCAGTCCATCTCAAATAATTATTGGAGATTTGGACTAAACTAAATGAATTAAGTATTTAGTGTGCTTTATGATGACTCCAGATCTACTCTTAAAACTCGGGCTTTTGCCAGAATGCCTCAGTGGCTTAGTTGGTTAAGCATCAGGCTTAACCTGATTTTGGCTCAGGCCATGATCTCTCAGTTTGTGGGATCAAGCCCCACATAGGGCTCTGTGCGGACAGTGTGGAGTCTGCTCGGGATTATTGCCCTCTCCCTCTCTCTCTCTGCCCCTCCCCCATTTGCCCTTTCTCTTTCTCTCTTTCTCTGTCTCTCAAAATGGATAAATAAACTTAAAAAAAAAAAAACTTGGTCTTTGCCGATGGACAGGAGAGCTGAGAAGAAGCTTGGATAATACATTTATATTTAGTATCTATGCATTTTACACTTAATTCTAATAATAATTACCATTCATTGAATATTTTATTCAACTTATTACACACTTCATCCCCCTGAATCCTTATCGATTAGAGAAAAAAGATAAGACAAAGGAAAATTTATACATTCAATATATGAGGAAACTGAAGGTCAGAGAGGTTAAGAAATGCACGCGGCCTCACGTACCAGCATTACACCCACATCTGTCAGCCTCCAAAGGCTGGACATTTTCCTTCATGTTGTATCATCACGTTTACACCAAGACTTCTAATTACTTGACTAAGATGCTTATGCCTGTTCTGTCTTCCACTAAGTTAATTGCAAATGGCCTTCGATAGGAAGCTTTGGTTTGGGTTATCTGCAGTAACCAGAATTCCAACTCTGATGCTGTTATCACTTTTGTTAACTATTTTTTTTTAATGTTCTACGGACACATTATGTACATTTAATCTAAATGTGACAAAAATGGCAGTGTGCAACGTATAACGAGTACATAACAGTTTATCAATGGAGAAGAGTTTGTGATTCTTTCCCAGAGCAGGAAGGCAGTTCCCCTCAACTCCGAGAATCCCGAATGTCAGTCCCACCTCAGACACAGAGATATTCATGGATTGTTCCCTGTCTTGTGTCCAGGATTCTCCAAATTTTTTTCCAAAAGACATTTCCTCATTTTTGTTACATGTTCCTCCTACAACAAGAATATACTTTCCGTAGTGATATTTTACACCATGTGAATGTGAGCCCATTTTGTGTTGGCTGCAATGAGAATAAATATGGTTGAGCTGTGTCCTGGTTTTAGAAATTGGAGAGTGGGGACACGGCAAGGGCAACTGAGCCGTCCTAATCCTTGAGGGGCAGCTCTTCCCACAGGTCAGGGAAGGACCAGCCACAATAAAACAGATCATAGATACATGTTTCTTTTTACATAGTGGTGCTTTGTAAGTTTTAAAACTCCTTTTGCCAATGTTTGCTTAAAATATATATATGTTTTATATATATATACCACCATCATAGAAAGAAGGTGAACTGTTGTGTGGTTAAATGGGCAAAATATTTCTAGCGGACAGTGTTGGGGTATTCACCAAAGGTCTTAGAGATATGCACTTGATTCTGTAATCCACATTCTAGATTATATTTTTTTCCAGAAAATAACAGGCATGTTCAGAAAAGGTATAAATCACACTAAACAAAATTCTTGAAATATCAAAAATTACAGTTGGTAAACTAAATTAAATAATAGTCATACTAAAATCCATATTATAGAAAAATAGGTTTATGAGGAAATTCTTAGAATTAATTTAAAAAATATTTGGAGTTGTTATAGCATTGAGTGACTCTCTTTGTGGAAGTGAGAACCAAGTTGGGCAGCAGGAAATCATAGCGCAGAGTTAGATGAATTATCTCAGGTTTGGGAGCTTTGTTCTTACACCACTGCAGATATCCGATAATGTTCCAAAGCTCGGTCGCCATAATAAACCATGCCTTCAGTACTTTGGTGCTCTGGCAGCCCTTACGTCTGACCTTTTTTTCCTAATAAATTCCCAACACTCAGGACTGCGCTCATGGGGTCCTCCTGTGGGCATCCCTTTCAAAGCCCACATGCACCCTGATGTAGTTCGGATTACCACTGGACTGCCTGTCCCATGAAGACTGGATACACGGCCGGCTGCTGACCCAACAGTAAGCCTTTCCCACATTAGGAGCGTCCAGTAAAGACACTAAATCCTGCTTGTGAAATCATCTCATCTCAGAGAAAGCTTTTCTCTTTTTTTCTTAATTATTTTATTTATTTTAAGAGAGAGAAAGAGAGAGAGGGAGGCAGCGAACGTAAGTGGGGGAGGGGCAGAGAGAAAGAGCCAGAGAATCCTAAGCAGGGTCCATATGGTTAGCAAGGAGCTAGTGCGGGGCCTCAACTCACAAACCTTGAGATCCTGACTTGATCTGAAATCAAGAGTCAGATGCTTAACCAACTGAGCGACGAGGCGCCCCAGAGAAAGCTCTCCTTCACTTGAGTAGTGCTGTGTCCCCTCATGAGGTCCTGTGGAGCCTTGTCGTTACAGGACCATGTCAGTACCGTTTCATAGTCTCTGTTCCACAGCTGGAAAGTGCAAAAATTATACCACAATTTTGTGTCAGCCGTGGTGATGAAAATGCACAGGTGGAAGACAGAGGATGGAGTCGGGAAAATCGTTTCTTTCTTTTTCTTTTTTACCCATGTCCGCGTTTTATTTTTTAAGTTCTCGGTTCTTCATTCGGCCAGAGAGTACAGTTTGCACTGTGACAATAGAAACCCGATAACGTCCCATTATGTTCACAGAAGTTGGTCCCTAGTGCTTTTAGGGTGGTGGGAAAATCCCCAACTATACAACAGCCCATAAAGCAGCTTGAGCAACAAAACTTCTGCCGACGGATAGTTTTTCCTGTATTTACACGTCCTCGTGAGATGCAGAAAGAAAAATAAATAGATCAAAAAGTACCTTCTAGGCCACCACATTTAGCCGTTCTTAACTGTGCCCCTAGGCTTTTCCTACAATGGGAGAGTCCAGTAAATACAAGAAATAAATAGCAGAGCGAACTGCCTTCCCGCGCTACCTCTGCTACTCAGCTTACACCCCTGCAGCGGGAGACTCGATTTCACTTTCATCATTATTTTAGCTGGCGATTGCTTAGGCAGTTATCCATCTTCTTTTTAAGATGCTTAATTAAATTATTTGATATCGACCTCCCACGACAGTGACCTCCTTAAAATTTCCTTATGTGAGAACGGAACACTATTTTATTTTGGGAAGGAGAAAGGAGGGTGGGAAGTTAACTGCAGAGTCACACACCCCTACCTGTGCGTTTTCAACTGCACCGGGGACACAGAGAAGTTCAAATGAATAATATTGTTAAAGTTGATTTCTCTTGCTGAAGAGGTCGATGGTAATTTACTTGGTTACGTCAGCATCAAAAGGAGAAGAGAAGGAGGGTTGTTCTCATTCTGTCCGGAGAAGTTCTTCCATTTCCCCAAGATTTAAAAAGAAAACAGGGCTTATTAGAAACCTGGGCCATCCCTACCATGACGGCAAGTGACATGGGGGAACCGTTTTGAAATGTTGTTTTGTTGGTTTTATGGCATAGTGATGATGGTAATTGAACATCAGAAAAGATCTCTCATATTCTCTGTAGGAATTAGCTGAATTAGGGCTATTTGGCTTGTGCGAGCCACATAAATATGCTTCAGACTGGAACCAACCATGTGCTCCTGCCCAATCCATCTTGATCGTTTGTACTGCGAGTACATGAAAACAGAATACTTTCAGATGCATGCTGTGCTATACTCAGCGGCCAATATATTTTTCCTCCTGTTATATACCCAGGCTATCAAAATTTGCAGGCAAACACTGTGAGAGCCCAACACGATAGAAACCCAACACATCCGCAAATGCTATTGGGGAACAACTCATGTTCACCTGAAACATTAGCTTTGTAATAATGGGAACAAATCCAATGAAGCTGATTGTCTACTTCAAGGCAGTATTGAACAGTTGCTTATTTCTTGTCTTCATTCTCCTTGGCACCACATCTGTAACCATGTGAGGTCTACAAGGCTCCATCCATGAGATCTGTAGGCATTTGCCTTTAGAACTCAACACTTTAATAAATGATAAGAGAAGGTGACCTCTTTGGTAAGTCTAAATATATCCCATGGCTGTTTTCGTTTGTTTATTTGTTTGGTTGCTTTTGCACAGCTGGTTCTATGAATAGTAGTTCTGGGTAGAATAAAGAGTTAAGTGTGCTAAATATGTGAAAGCATATTTAAAAACAATACACACGGAATGTTCGCAAAGCTAATGATCTCGTCCATCCTTCTTCCTCATCCCTCTGTTATCTTCCTGAGAGTTCTGTTTCAGGGCCTTATCTGCAGATGAGGGAGAGTCAAGGAACCTCACGTGATAGTCATCCAAAGACTCAGTCTTTCAGTACACCGATTTTCACACTCGAAGAAGTAGGGAAAACACCATTGCGATGTGTACACATAGAACGTGTGTGCTGCAGTGCACCCACGATACATCATGGGAGAACACTGCTGTAAATGATTAAATGCGAAAATAAAAATGTGCCTGTATGCCTGTCGTGGCTTCCTCCTCCACTGGTCTCCCTGACTCCAGCTTCTTCCTGTTTCCAGCCTGTCCCACATTCTCCTGCCAGAATAAACTTCCTGGTGCAGTGGAGAACCCAACTTGAGCCTTAACTACGTCTGGGCCTGTCCTTTACACTGATGGGCAGTTATGACAAGACATTGATCTGTAGGTGGGCTCGGAGAGCCTTTAGGGAGAAACTCATCTTGCGGGAAATAGAGAATTAAAAAGTAGAGCTTGATCAAGTAATAAAACCTGCGTTGTCAGAGATGACAGATGATTCTGAGTTCAGCCAGGAGCCTGTGAGTATTCTACTGGATTTAGACTCTTCATCCAGACGCAGACTGTGGAGCGAAAGCTAGAAGATGGATTTTACTAAAAATTCTGTATACCCTCAGAGCAAAATAATCGTTACTTGGTATCTTGCAAGCTGTGGGTAACACAAAGGCTCTTATTTCTCCGCAATCCCTGGTGGGCTTTTGGAACCAAAACGTGTTTCAGGGTGTGAGTGGTAACACCTGCAGAGCAGGGAGCTCGACAAGACAGCTTTCCTCTAAAGAAGAGCTGTGGAGGGAGGAGGGCGAGGGGAAGAAGGAGACATCTGAGGGGCGACTGGGGGGCTCCGTCCGGTGAGCATTTGACTTCGGCTCAGGTCATGACCTCTCGGTTCATGAGTTCGAACCCTGCGTTGGGCTCTGTGCTGACAGCCCTGAGCCTGGAGCCTGCTTCAGATTCTCCCTCTCTCTCTGCCCCTCCCTTGCTCATGCTCTTCTTTCTCTGTCTCTCTCTCTCCCCCTCTCAAAAATAAATAAATATTTGGAAAAAAAAAAAAAAGACATCCATGCACCGTACTGGCACTCAGTGAGGCACAGGAGACTCAGAGAAGCAGCCGCGGTCCCTCCTGCAGGGCAGGGCCAGCACTACACAAGGGATGCCCAGTGGTGACTGACCATGTTTGTTTGTAACCATGTGTTAGATGCTCTCCAAGACTCTGCGGAGTATTTGAGGAAGCTTTAGATCGAGCTGAAGCATTGAGTGAGAGTGTGGAGGAAAAGAGATATAGGAATTAGCCCTTTAAAAATTACAAAATACGGGGGCGCCTGACTGGCTCAGTCAGTTAAGCGTCCAACTCTTGATTTCAACTCGGGTCACGACCTCTTGGTTCATGAGTTCGAGCCCCACTTTAGGCTCTGTGCTGACAGCTCAGAGCCCGGAGCCTGCTTCGGATTCTGCGTCTCCCTCTCTCTCTGCCTCTCCCCCATTGGTAGGCTCTTTCTCTCTCAAAAATTAAAGAAACATTAAAAAATCTTTTAATTACAGAATATTTAAATCCAATGGAAAACTCAGAAAATTCTGTGTCTCCCTCTCTCTCTGCCCCTCCCCCACTCATGCTCTGTCTCTGTCTCAAAAATAAATAAAAAACATTAAAAATTAAAAAAAAAAAAGAAAAGAAAATACTACTACCCAAGTACCTAGGACCCACATAAAAGAGTTGTGAACGTCTTGCCGTATTTGCTTGAGATTCCAATTTTATGTTTTCTCTATTAAAAAATAAAACATTGGGGCACCTGGGTGGCTCAGTCGGTTGGGCGTCCAACTTCAGCTCTGCTCTCAGGGTTCATGGGTTCGAGCTCCACGTCAGGCTTTGTGCTGATAGCACGGAGCCTGCTTCAGATTCTTTGTCTCTCTCTCTCTCTCTCTGTCCCTACCTACCCCGTTCGCATCTCTCTCCCTCAAACATTAAAAAATTTTAAAAATTAAAAAAAATAAAACATTATAGATAAATCTGTGTCTTCTCCTACTTCCCCACAGGAGCTTTACCACCACAGAACAGACACATATGAATCCAGAAAAAAAATACTTATTTTTTTTTTGCTTCCGAATGTTAATAGTAGATTATACACAACTTTTAAAACATTTTACATTCAGTTTAAAAAATAGCGATCTACTTCTTTTGCTTAAAATATTGTATAGTATGCCATTGTTAGAATGAACACTGATTTATGCATCTGAGGCTCTGACACGTACGCCGTTGTTGATTTGAGCAAATTTTTATGCACGTGCTTATGGTATGTTTCTCGTGTTCTCAGTATGCAGACTTTTTACGCTGCTTCTCTTCTCCCCGGTGTACCGGGACCACGGCCATGTCACTCGAGTAGCCATCCCATGAACCTCTCTCCTGCTGTCTTCTTAACATCCTCTTTCCTTCCTGGGGCACTTACCTCTACTCTCCACCCCAGACCAACACCCCTCTCCATTTGGAGAATCACCGTGTAAGTTTTGAAACCCAGAGGTTCATACCTTTGTTTGTTTGTTTCCAATTCCCAGAGGATTTACTCTTCCCTCCTCTGAGTCTCCCTGTTGCCTATTACAGAATTGGTTTTACCTGGCCTTCTACTTCAGTTAGGACACCTGAGTGCCTTCCCCGACTTGGATCTCTGGATCATCCTTAGAGCCTTCCATAAAATAAACATAAATGAACAAACGAGAGAACAAAGTAAAAATAAATAACTGCTCAGTTAAATGTTGTGGAGAAGGTATCACTGATCTGAAGGTAGTCTTAGGGCTCCTTAAAACCCAGAAGCAGGTCAAGACTGCATTCCTCATGACTTCAGCTGCCCTCTCTAAAATACAGTTGAGAAAAATGACAAGCGAGGGGGCAGATGGAAAGCGGTCCAGTCAAACACATCATCGGACGTTGTTGACAGTAGGGGTCAGGGAGGAAGAGAAAACTCATTTTCTGTTACTGATCTCGGTGCGTGTGTGTGTGTGTGTGTGTGTGTGCGTGCGCTCGCACGCGCACATCCCTCATCAAAGGGATTGATGGATACAAAGGTTCTCAGCAGAGCGGCGGGAGTTGAACCTTCCGGGTGGGGTAGGGGGGAAGTCCTGGATTGAGAGACACAGGACGAAGGCACTCATCCCTGGCTCGGCCCCAGATTACAGGAACCTCTGGTAAGAGCCCGGAGCCTGCTACACCATTAGGGAGAAAATCACTCGGCTCCCCCAGTCTTTTGCGTCCAATTTATGTCCAATTTGCAGACTTTCAACATTGCAACCTCACAGTTCATAAAATCAAACTCAGCCTGGGTAAGTCTCCAGGTAATGGATTTAGAATCACGGGAGGTGTTACCTGCAGTCCATGATGGGTAACTTTCTTGTTAACTAAAGTCCCTTTAGCTAAATGAGTTCCAGGTTTTAAGTCTCCCTTTCTTTTTTTTGGCAGGGATTTGGGGGGTGGGGGCGGGGTGGGCGTAGAACTTTATTAGGCTGCGCGTGGAGAGCTTTTCATTGCAAAGGCAACAGAAAAAAAATTTGGGATAAGCCAGTCTTTGTATAAAAGGAACGTGGTGAAAGGAAGGCTGTGTATGGGGGCTGAGGGATCAAGCCTCCGGCTCCACTCGGCTACGCGGGGGCTGGGGGAGACGGCCTGGTGCTCCGAGCGGAGCCGGGCGTTTCCGCAGGTAACTGCGCCTCGGCGGGGAGGGAGGGCCGGGGAGGCGGGCAGCGCCGCGCAGGGGCGGGGGAGCGCGCGGCGCACACACCCAGCACCTCCCCTCCCCTTCTCTCCTCTCCCTTCCCGCGCGCGTCCTTGCTCAGAGCACGGATTCACCTTCCCCCGCCCGGCCCAGGGGGGTTCCAGCCTGCAGGCCGCCGCGGACAGCAGGTCCATTGAATATTCTGGGCGCGTGTCCGTGCCTGCGCGCACCACGCGGGAACGGGGGTGGGGGGGGGTGTGCTCCCACTGACAACTACGGATCTATTCCAGAAACCTACAGGGAAAGATCCCTTCGAAGATTAGTATCCCTTTAAATGTCAGGCCCAGAAGTCGGGTTAATTGGATGCCTTATGTTTTTAAAACAAGTCTTTTCTTTTTTTTTAGTCACTCCACTTAAAAAGCTAATAAAATGCTATTTAATTTGGGCCCTCTGTTAGTCCTGAAACCAAGACTAGCCACTTCTGTATTTTATGTCTTTGAAAAGTCATCTCCCTTATAAAAATCGCGTGGCTGCGGCCGCGTGTGTTTCATCGCTCACCTTCACCTTGCCTTCCTGCTCTCTGTACCTCCTCCTGACCGCCTCTGTCGTCCTGGTTTCTGCCCATGCTCACGCTGTCTTTTCTGGTCTCTCAGAGTACCATGATCTTTTCCAAAAAGAACTCAGGCCACTGTTTTAGGGAGAGAAAGAACATGTATTCGGCTTCATTTAATGGTCAGATAATCTACTTTTACTTAAACAAGGACTCTTCTTAGAACTTTCAGTTAAAGAGTTAAGTGAGTCTTTCTCTTATTGCTCTTTTGCTGTATATAATGAAATTGTCCCGTTGTTAGTTACATTGGTTAGCAGATGATAGATCCTCC
Organism: Paguma larvata; assembly: GCA_030068075.1. Classification (NCBI taxonomy): domain Eukaryota; kingdom Metazoa; phylum Chordata; class Mammalia; order Carnivora; family Viverridae; genus Paguma; species Paguma larvata. Next base: position 33,016,742 of record CM057843.1, read on the forward strand.
TATTATGGAAAGACGGCAGACAGGTGGGTCAGTGTTGACATTTTATCCATTACCGCAAGATTAAGAAATAACAGCCTGCCTATTATGGTATTCTAGTACTTTCCTTTACAGGAAGGCACCTTGGATACACATTTATTGACATCATTTATGTCTGTGTCTGTGTTGCCATTTCCTCCACTTACACATCTGTAAGACGGAGTGTGTGTGTTTTGTTTCTAATGTTTAGTTATTTATTTTTGAGAGAGAGAGAGAACAAGCAGGGGAGGGGCAGAGAGAGGGGGACACAGAGAATCCCAAGCAAGCCCCACACTGTCAGTACAGAGCCCAACTGAGGTCTCGAATCCATGAACTGTGAGATCATGACCTGAGCCAAAATCAGGAGTCAGAGACTCAACCCACTGAGCCATCTATGCGCCCCTGTTTTTTTTTTTTTTTTAATCAGGCTAGTAGATTGTTGTAAATATAGGAATAACACATATATACCTCTTAACATCCTGTCACTAAATGGGTGCTCACTCTGTAGTGGGCAAACCTTTTTTTAAGTGGGGAGAAGTTCCCATGATACTGTTCTAGTACTGTCTCCCAACAAAGTTTTATGAGAGAAAAACAACTATGTGCGTTTTTTTCTTTCAAAAACTGAACATAAACTCATTTAACCTTCTTGATGTTGTATAAACGCTTATCACAACAGCTTGAGAAAGGGCTTCAAGGGAATATGCTAGAACACCATGCAAATGTATAACAAGGATTCTGGTATCCCAACCTAATGAGTCAAAGCAAATTAATCACCTGGGGAAACTATTCAATAGAACAGCCATGACGTGACTTTGATGAATTGTTGGAATCTTCTCTGCTGATGTCACTTCTCTCTTTCATCTGGTTTGCCTTTGAGGGCAGATCTGCTCCTTCTTTACCCTTGGGCACTGTTCCTTGCTTTCCCAGACTCATAGGAGGGAAGGTGGAGACTATCTGACAATCAGTCCATTGGCTCAATGCCTTGGGTCTTGTGAATAACCAAGTTTCATTGCAAAGGAACAACCACCATGCAGGGCCTTGATTTCAATATCGCGATCTTTGAGTCTGAAGGGAAAAGAAAACGAAGGACTTACTGGAAAATTTAAGTTACCTCTTAGTCATGTGCCCTTTGGAAATTAAACTGCTCTCTCAGAACTTGGACTCCAGACCTGTCTTTTGGTTTCTATGAGGCATCTGGAGAGAACTGTGAGCCAAATGTGGTGTCCTGGGTGGGAAAGGTGGTTAACCTGATCCCAAACACCTCTCCCCACCATGTGTCTTAGGGTTTGTCTTTCCAAGCCAAGCACCAGAAAATGTCTACAAGATGAGGTTGGGACAATTATATGGTGGTGGCATATCTTATTTTTAAAAAAAGAAGATGGGGGAACCCTTAGGTGTTCAGGGTTTGGCAAACAGATTTAGCAAAATAGTTTAGGTTTGGAAATGTGGGGGACACTCTGTCTTTAAGACACTTGTCTTTTATTTCTGTTAACAACACAAAATATGAGTTAAAAATTATATTGCTTTTTAATTCTCAAACTTCTATTTATTCAGAAAATCATTACTAAGATAAATATTAGAAAGGTAGAAGCAAGATTATCAATAGCTGGGATTAATGCGATTGTCTAAAGAAAAAGCAAGCAAACTAACAAAAATAATTGTAAGTAACAAGTATAAGTTGTTGGTGCTTTCTAGAAAAACAATATACAATGATCAGTTGCTTTTGTAAAAAAAAAAAAAAGATTAGCCTTGAACTAAATTTGGGATTGGTCACTTCCTAGCTGGGGGAAAATACTCAACTTCTCTATTTCTTTATCTGTAAAATAGAGCTAATAATAATTCTCATCTCAAACAACTGTTGTAAGAATAATATAGCATACGTAAAGCATTTGGCAAGTACCTCCCATTGAAGTGCCCAATAAACATAACATTTTAGTTTTAATTAGTTGGAAAATGAAATTAACATTTCATCCAAAATTGTCATTGAAATATACAAAAAAAATCCTTAGAACAATTTTATGGGAAAAATGTAGGACCCTTAATAGGGAAAATATTAGATTTTACTATGGAGTTTAAAGTTTACTTTCAGTAATGAGATAATATGCTGTCTTTATAGATTAGGAGATTCAATATTATAGGGTTGCCAGAATAGATGCAATCCATTGTGAACATTTAGGGTATAGAATGTGTCAGCCACTGTGTAATTACTATGTGTGTGTGTGTCCCAATTATTATTCATATCAACTCAGTGAAGTAGGAATTATTTGATTCAACTCATAAAAGAGGATACTGGGGCATAAAGAAGAAGAAAAAATACCAGTCCATACAGCTGGTGATTGGAAGGATGTGAAATGGGAAAGAAGTAAATTTATTTCTGATTTGAAAAATGAATAGGACTTTGGAATTGCTTAAATGGTTTGAAATTAATCTGGAAAAGATAAGTCCACTAGAGCAACCAAGGATAATCTTCAAGCAAAGAATAGCATATGTTCAGTTATCTTACCAGGTATAAGATAATGGTTCAGTTATCTTACCAGGATAAGAAAGGACAGATTAATGGTACAGAATCAAGTCAAGAAACAGAATCAAGAATACATGATGGTTATCTTAGCTTGGGTTTGCCTCAAAATCCGTCTAAGACAAACCCTTGTGTCCAGACAACTTATTACATACAGAGCCAGAGTGTCATCTCAAGGGATAAGAACTGGGAACTTGGGAGACTGGAACAAAGAAAGAGGCAAAGTCAGTGCAGGGATACATTATTTGGCTGATAACTCAAGTGGGCAACTGAGACTTGGTCCCTCTGGGGACACCGAGGACTCATGTACAGTACATGTTCATCACTGAAGAAGACAGAAGAGTAGTGTATTCATCCGGTCACCTGTCGCAAACACTGGTGAGGGTTGCCCTTGGTCACGGGTACTATTCACTTGTACAACCAGATTCGTGTATGTGTCATAGTGCTGAGTGGTTTCACCAAGCATCCTATGTCACTGTGGCAGAGGAAAGTCCTGGGGCCAAGAGGGAGAGATTTCTGTTTTCAGAGAAGGCAAGATGCCCTCAGACCAGAGTTCGCTAGATTTGCAGCAATGGCTGGAGTATGAAACGGGCTGGAAAGATGGGTGAGGCCAGAGAGGGATTAGATGCAGGGAAGTAGTTTATAGTAAAAGTGGCATTTCAAAAGCACTGTGGAAATAGCATTTTATTTGATTATAGAGTTGGGGAAAACAGGTTAAAATGTGAATAAATCTTAAGTTACAGAAAGTTAAGTTCCAGGGGAAGTAATCATTTAAATGGTAGAAAATAAAAATACTAAAGGCTTAGAAGAAAATACAATACGAGTAAGTAGTTTTGTTGTTGGTGTTTGCTTGCTTGTTTTAGTGTTTTTTTGTAACCATCATAGTGATGGAACAGACTCTGTAGCCATAATATTTTAAGACTAAAAACTGCAGAGGAAAATACTATAACTAATTTTTAAAGTTTTGTAAAAGTTAATCCAAAATAGTTTTTGCTCTTCAAAAGTTGCTTTCTTTCTCCAACCAAACAGTTTTATTAAATTAAACAAACATATCCGAAGTTCGACTCGCTGGTTGCCAAGTACTCATATCCACTCTCTGCACTAATATACTGTATTTAATATTGTGTGTATAGCACTTAGTAACTTAAGAGCCTGTGATCAAAGAGAGATCTAGACCGCCCGTAAGTGTGTATCTAAAATCTAGATGATTTTCTTAAGATCAAAGTCAGATTTATAGTCTGAATCGATTGGGGGTGTGGATCTATAAATGAAATATCAGAGTGATTTAAGAGTAAAGTATTCCCCTCTTAATTTCACTGCTATTTGAATTAAAAAAATATTCATTTGAGACACATCTGTTTTTGTTACAGTTGGAGAAACTATGATTTTGTGGTGATGCCCCATGAAAAACAAATAAAGTGGAGAATTTAGACAATTTGTCAAATACTTATTATAACCACCATCCATGCCTTGCATCCATGCCTAATCACGTGCCATCTGAGAAGAAGACTTTTGGTCTAGTTATCGACCTATTTGATTATTTATATTCTTAGCTGTTACAATTTGATATAATTTCTATATTCAGAAGTCCTCTGCTTACGCAGGGTAGCAGAGGTGTGGTATTAAACACTTCCATGAATGAACCATCTTCAACATGCTCTCAACTAAACAAGGAATTTGAATTTTTTTTTTCTAATTCAGATTCCAATAATTTTTTCAACTTTCGTCTATTACAATCTCATTTTTACAGTCGATGGAAAACGAGAAAAATCCTCCCAGAGATACTTTAAGTCGTAAGATACTTACATCTTGGCCTCTAGATGTAAACAAGCAAAACAACTTTGAACTGTGTCATTTATCAGAAGAATGCCAGATAGAAGAGAAATGTTCCTCGCCATGGAAGCCTGACATTGAGGAGTTCCTCCAAAGAATGTAGACATGGTAGCCCTTTAATTTCCTTAGTGTCTTTTTTCATTCACTTACTTTTGTGACCACGTTTTTCTGAAATGAATTTCATACTAAACGGGACCAATATTTCCATTTGTGTTTTGTCACTGACTTGCTTTTGATCTTACTTTGATGATTAGCAAACACATTTGATGAATTCCAAAGCAACTGGGGAATTAGTCAAGAAAAAACATTGGCCACGAATTGGTTACCTACAGCCGCATCAGCCTAAAGACACTCACTTTTTGAATTTTCCAGGTTTTGGACGTTAAGGAAACATGATATTCGACAGAATTTGTGATGCTTTTCTCCATGGATCGCAAAGGGGGTTATCTTTGGGAATTGGTCAACCGCTCGGATTTGTACTGGCTTGTGCTTCTTTTTCCTTTCAGCTCCTTGTGTTCTTTATAATTTTTCTCTTTAACAATATGCAAAGGCTTGAATGTGCAATGCTCTCATACTTTCCACTGAGCTTCAAAGAAAGAAAGCAGAATGAAGCTTGTTGTAAACTTTTATTTCCATTTTCTGCTTTATGTAACCTTATTTGAGTAGCTCCAGTAACAGGTAACCACATTAACCGGCACTTAATTTGGACTCTGTGACGAAGGAAAGCCAAAAATAGCTCAGAAACAAACAAATTTGGAAAGTGCATGTCTGCCACTACATCAGATGTTGTCACGTCAAAGTTTTTTTTGGCAGGAAAAAGAGCAAAGTGAAAATGATTGAAACTCATTGATAGAAGTATTTGGGCAAGTGAGATTTATTATTTTTTCTCTCTGCTGCGATAGTTGTTAAGTAACACTATGAAATGAAACGGAATGTGATTCTTTGTTGAATTCAAATTAGCTACGTTATTACTAGTCAGTTTTGCTTTCATGGGAAGTTGATTATTTGTTCAATTTATTAAAAGACATGAGTTTATACATAAATTACATCATAACTGCACACTCTGTATAATGTCTCCACATACTATAAGCATTTGATGATAAAGGTGATGGCTTAAATTCAATGTTTTTTAAACTGTAATTAATATTTGTGTTTTCTTTGCACCCATTTGTCAGTCAACAATTAAGTTGCATACGAGCCACTACCAAGTACCTTATATTTATTTTGTTTTGTAGCATATGAGATAATTTGCTGTCGATTGTTTTATCTGACGCTTACAGTTGCCCATTTCATGTTTCGAAGCTTGTTAGCGATAGAGCTATGGATTGATTGTAGATCTTGTGCCTCCAGGTCCAGAGTATTTCTTGAATATCCAAAGACAGTATATGCTTAATGCTTTATTAAATACACATTCTTGTCCCTTACCTATTTCAATGCATATAGTTGATAACTATATTTATGTAAAATAATATCCTGGAATTTTAGCTAATTAATGAAGAACCCACATGTCTCCAGGACCTATTTATACAAGGATGTGTATTTCTGTTCTAATTATGTATTGTTATGCATAGTTTTTGGTAGGTCAAACTTACTAAACACTTAGTGGCTTAAAATAGTAACCGTTTAACATACTTGCGGTGATTCTCCCATTTGGTCAGTGCTTAGCTTGTGTGTTTCAATGGCATCAGCGGGGATGGATGTTGGGAGGGGTGGTTTAAGGCCACACTCCCAAGCAGGCCACACTCCCAAGCAGGCTAACTCGCATGGCTGGAAGGTTGATGATGATTGTTTGCTGGAACTCAGATGTATGGGTTGGCCAGTAGCCTTGGTTCACACTTCTGTCAGGATTTGTTGGTTCTTCCCCCCAAAGCCTCTCTGTGTGGTTAGCTCGAGTTTCCTTATAGGACTGAGTTCTCAGGGTAGTTGACTTCCAAACAGGCCAGAGCAAAAGCTTCCTAAGGACTTAGGCTCAGAAGTGGCACCGTGTCACTCCTGCCACCTCCTGTTGGTTAATATGACTCACAGGGCCAACCCACATTCAAAGAGAGAGAACAGCACAAGGGCGTGCATGTCAGGAAGTGTGTTTCACTGGAAGCCATCAATGCATCATGCAGAAATTTGTAAATAAATGCTCATAGCTTTATTCACAGCAGCCTTGTTCTGGAAACCACCCAGATGTCCTTCCATGGATGAATGGCCAAAGTAACTGTGGTAAACCCATACAATCAGCAATAAAAAGGAGTAAGTGCAAGAACTTATATTAACCTTAAGGAAATGCTTCTGAGCAAAAAAAAAAAAAAGCTAATCTTAGGATACCTACCACACAATTCCATATATACAACATTTGGGAAAGAACATGTTACAGAGATGAGGAACAGGTTCGTTGTTGCCTGGGGTTAGCTGACACAGTGGGCTTTGCTGTGATGCTGTTACTGGGTATCTCGATTGTGGTGGTAGTGATAAAATTGCACAGAGCTACACGTATGTGCATATGACTAGTTAAGTCTTAAATACATTCTGTGGATTGTACCAGTGTCAGTTTCTTTGTTGTGATCCTGAATTCTAGCTATACAAGGTGTAGACATTAGTGGAGCTGGGTGGAAGGTGTATAAGGCCTCTCTGTACATTTCTTTGTGACTTCCTGAGAGCTTTAATTATTTTAAAATTGAAAGTAAAGAGGAAGAAGAAGATGTCTCTTGGGTTTGAAAAGTGGTCGGGGCAGTTTGTGCCATCAAAGGACTTCGCTCAACCCTTGGCACATGCTTTATAATATGCCTAGGATTTCGTTTGCATTCAGGTACAGTGAGGCCAACGGATCAGGAAGACAATTACCATTGAAAAGATAGTTTGTTACAGCTCCCAAAAGGAGGGAGCAGACACCAGTTGTACATACGTCGTTGGGGACCCGCTCAAGGTCCTTCTAGCTGAACTAAGAATGCAGGTTAACAGGAGGCAGATTAGTAGGAGAAAATCAAATTTAATAGCATACATATGGAGAATTCACACAGACCTGGAGATTCCAAAGACAGGCAGAATGAGGTATACAGATGTCAACCTGAACTAAGGAGGAGGGCGTAGGGTCTGGGGCCTCCAAAGAAAGGAATGCAGTGTATTCTTCATAAAGAATGAATGTTTGGTACACAAATGTTTGCTGGGCTCCTCGGAACCAACGGGACAGAGAAGACTTTGATCAAACAGTCTTTGCTCGGTTCCTCCCATTCTGCCCTCCCTAGTTCACATCGTGATGTACTTGTCTGTGGTGCTAGCTCTGTTCCTGGAGCAGGTCATCTGTCTAAATCCTTCTAGGCTGTGGAGGGACAGATAAAGTGCTTTTCCTAAACCTGCTGGGTTTTGATTGCTTTTTAACTCAAAATAATTTTCATGACGCAGCGGCCCATTTTCTGGCAGCCTGCCCTTGGCCCCTACAGGTCCACTCTGGAAAGCACCAGGGTCATTGGGGAGGCAGATGGAGTACGGGGAAAGCAGGGACCAGAGCCTTTGTTGTGGTTTTAGGGGGAAGAAAGGGATGAGGTAGGGTAAACAGCTAGGTAGGGTAAACAGTTTAGGACTGGATAGTTTGAACATTTTTTGGCAGGCTCTGGCCTGTAGAGATGGTCTCAAATTGTTCCAAACCTGGCCCTGGGGTGATTTAAAGCAGAAAGAATAATAGCTTCCTAAGTGAGAATTTGATAAAGGCAATTGAATTCTGAATTGGTTGGTTTGCATATCAAAGGTATTGCTCACTGGCAAGTTTTTTACTAGCTCCAGGATTAGCTAACCCTACAGGTCCAGCCTCTTTTCCCTCCTGGGGATTGTAAGGTTCCAAGACGTCAAAGCATCATAAAAGGCAGAAAATAGAAAACCTGATTAGTAGAGTATACCACTTCTTAGCAGTTGTAACTCTAGAGTGTTATGTGACTGTTCGAGCCTCAGTTTCCCCTTCTGTATAATTTAGATACTAATAATACCTGATTTATAAAGTCACCATGAGGACAGACAAGAAAATAATCTACACAAAGCACTTAACAACAGTGCCTGGCATCTATTAAGCACTCAATGAAATATGCTAAAAATACGCAGTCTTGGACTCTTGACAAAGCACTACCAGGTACAATGGTGGGTGGATTTGGAGGTTTCAATAAATCTCCACTCTAGTAATTTATGAAATGGCTAATGTCATGTATAGAACTCTGAAGCTAAACTCGCTTACTCTATCCTGTTTCCATTTTATTGTTACTTCCACTAATGCCAGGATAAACTCCAGAGGGAAATAAATGTTGGTGGAAAAGAAAATCTTAGCACTATTGTAGGCCCTGATGTGTATATAAGACAAAGGTATTCCACATATAGAAACTGGTCTGAAAATTATCTGCATGAAGCACAATGAAAATAGGTATTCTGACTTTGAACATCAACGCCCTGTGGTTTCTTCTGCGGCAAACACAAGTTCCGATCCATACTGCATTTCTAGGAAATGGTTGATTTTCAGGGCCAATATACTCAGGTTGCACACAAGAACCCTGGTTCTATTCAAAGGCTTAGCTCGTTTTCTTTGCATGCAGATAAATCATGTTTTGTCAGCTAGAGAAGGTTAAAAGTCAATTGGTAAATGGATGGCTTCACCACTGATCTGTGGAACTTCACAGGGACATCTAGCTAACTATGACACCCCTCATCACTTCATAAATTAAAAACAACCCATAAATAACTTACTCTAAATTAGATGGGAGAGTGCCATTTCGGGAGGCGTGAGGATGAGAAAGACAGGCATTTCCCTAAAAAATGAAAGAGCCTCCTTGAAAGATCCCTTATGGGGGGCAATTGCATTGCTCAATTTTGGTCAGCGTGACAAGCTGAACACAGGCCTGATAAAACCCCAAAACTATGTAAATTGTCTAAGAAAATTAAGATACAAGTGATCCACTTAAATAAGGGTCTGAAGTCAGGCGACTTTACAACAGCACTGTATTTTCTGCAATATGATATGCAATTAATTCTTCCTTAAATAAACAAACTGATTAAAATTTCATTATGCTGACATCTCACAATAAACCTGGATCCAGTGAACCCCTTTCTTTTTGCTTATTTAAGGCTTTATAATTAATTCGGGATTTATGTCACCTGCTGGTCAATGTTACAGTCACCTTACTAACTAAGCAATTCCAGTGCTGTCGGAGCTCACAGGAGCCACTGAAGCAGTGGGTGATGGCCCCCCGTTTTAATCTAATCCTCAGTGTGTGAAGTTTTTATTTTCCTAGGCTGTGGCATTTTCTTTTTAGCCAAGCTATTAAATGGTAATGTCTTCCCTGTTCACCCAACAGTAATGCGATTGCAGCTGGATGGATGTGGCAGCATAATTTTGTCCAATTCACAGCCTACTACCCTTTTTTACCTCTTACTTTTTTTTTCTTCTGTTTTAGCCCCTAAAACTATTTGGTCATCATTGGTACATTTAAACTATTAAGTTCTACAGAGATCCTAAGAAATCTCTGCAGTCACTCGGTGACCCTCATTTGCGTTGTTAACTTCCTTCTCTCAGCAGGTGTTGGCTGGGATCATGAAGGCGGCTCAGGGCTACACACGGAAGGGTTCCCGGTGCATCTCCGAGAATGCAGGAGACTCCTCAGGACCCGGTGCGGTTCTCTTCCAACCAGGTAGTCACGTTCCAAGCCTCGGCCACACCCGCCCCTTGCGGTAAGTTGGTGTTCCCTTTCACCGCATTTCAGCATGCAGAATTTTCACCGCCTTTTAAAATTTGTTCATATACATAAATGTTTCAAGAGTGGCCTTCGGAGGGTAGATCTTAAATAAGCGTAGGTGAGGCGATGGAAGTGTCCGCTAACCACCGCGTTGTAATAATCTCGCAACAGGTAACTGTGTCGGATGAATGACTTCTATGCCTTCAACTTACACGATGGGATATGTGAATTGTATCTCAGTGAAGCTGGAAAAAAAAAAAAAACCCAAGAATGGCCTTTCTGCGGAAACAAAACAAAATCAAATCAATCATAAGCCCGTAATGTGCACTTTCATCTCATATAGGTCAGGCATTATCGTGAAGTCCTCTCTCGCGGAAATTTCTTTCCCGGACTTCTCCCCAAATCCTCCCTGTCGACACAAGTTACGTCCGGCTTTGAGGCCCAGATTAGTCTTCCAGCATTGCTGTGTCTCTCGGGGATGCTTCTTTTCTCTAAAGAATTTCATTGCCTCTGACGTTGATGTTTTATTTTCTAGTTAGAGATTTTTTTTGAGTCTGCTTGTAGGACTATTCATTCCACAAGCATATCGCTTAATCCTAAAACGAGCCCTTTTATGAAGAGCTTCCAGAGTGAGAGCCAGACATTTTCTGTTTTCTTTCTTCTTTTTTTTTTTTTCTATAGCCTTTCAATGTACGTACGTAAATTATGTAGGCTAGGAATTCATGATACAACCAGAGGGAACTATTTCCTATTCATTATTTATTCTTATCTCACTTTGTTCAAAAAAGGTTTCAAGGTGGCTTCCAAGGCAGCGTATCTGAACCTGAATAATAAATCATTTTGTAATAAACGGCCCTGCACTGTACACTTACACGATGGCTTTATACGTTTTCATTCTGTTTAACCTCACGTTGGTTCTGTGCATTAAGAGGCTGTATGTCACCGCTCTACCGGTTAGAGAGAACCAGATGAGGCTCTGAAGTAGTGAGTCTCTCTTCCTGTCCTGCCTCCCCAGTATGCTTCTCATCACCTAGGAAGGGTAGTGTTCTTTTTCCCCCGAGCCAGTACGGGAATCACTCGTCTTTGAGACAGTTTAATAGATATACCTGAATCGGATTATTTGGGAAAGCAAACAGACTGGTCCTGGTGTCCTGGTCACAGAAAGGTAGGTAGGTCCCATACCTTACCAAAGGCCAACCCGCAACATTCCCAATGAATTCCATTTTCAACCACCTACGGATTGAGGCGAGATAATGTGTGTAATGGGGAAACGAATAGAAAATGAAAGTCTGCACAGCATGTTCAGTGGGTTTAAATCTGAGCTGATGCTTCCCTGTTCTCAGGCTGTACTTGCGATTAAAGCTCCTTGATGACCACCACTGATTCCTGAGCCCCCAGAAATGGCCATAGTGCAAAAGTAGGTCTACCGAAAACGGGAACTCAGAAGGGATTTATTAAAGAGCTTAAGTTTGTTTGCATTGATAAATGACCCTTTCTTAAAAAAAAAAAATCTTTTTTTTTTTTTTTTAACTTGGTTTCTAAGTGAGCCAGCTGCAGGTGCCTTTGGGACTTCTGCAGTGTCATTCTGAGAAACCGTCTGTCTAGCTTTCTTTCAGAATCTCCCAAGCTCTCTCCAGGTGTTGAGATTTAAGGATGTGCCATTCCTTGCGCGAGCCGCACAGGATGGACTCACCCACACTGTCAGCACCTCATGCCAGAGAGAAGGCTCTCTTTGTATCCTTCCTCAAGGCACCTCAGTGTCGCGATCTCATTCTGTTTCAAATTAACAGCAGTGCTCGTTTCTGCTGGTTATGCTGTGTAAAAGGAACTCTATATCCTTCAACTGTTCTCCGTTAGCAGGGCACCATGGGAAGCTGTTAAGATATGCAAATGGGGTTGTGTCAGCGTGCTCTCCTAGGTTATCCTTCCCCCTTCCTTTTTGGAAATCTCAAAGAACGTGTTAGAGTTTGGCTCTTAATACTGGAGGAAAAAGCACAGTGTCCGTGGGTTCTCCCTATGAATCTTCTCTTGGGGACAGAATTTCTAATAAGGTTGAGTCCTACACTTTGGGAATATTTGCAGAGACCAGTGAAATGACATGGTAAAATCACTAAAGCGGTCTTTAAATACACTGAGAAGCGGTCACGATCACTTACGCGTTTGCCAATTATGTGTTTATTTAGAAACCGTATTATTTATTTAGAAATAAAACTTTGCCGGAGAATGAATTCTTCAGCCTGTCAGTGGTTTTAAGTGGCATGGTGAATAATCAAGTTTTATCTCTGTGACCTAATAGGTGAGAATATAGTAGGGATGAGACTGGCCCCAGTTCAAATACTTCCTTCCGTTGACTATGTGATAATAAGTTGCTTAAAATCTCTAAGGTTTTGGCGTCTTCATTTTTATACCTAAAGATTATAATACCTAGCTCATGGTCTAGCACAAGATAATGTCCCTGTCACATGGGTCGTCCGTCATTCCTTCTAGGAAAGCTAATATCATTATTATTAGTAAGTTATTTACTTACTTAGGGGGAAATTAGTAGTTGATTGACTATTGCTCATCCACAGCATTATTTGAAATGTTTGATGACACGTTTCTCATCATGGATCCGGTCAGTTGCAGCTGAATTCACTCCATCTGCCTGTTATGTATAATTGGTAAATAATGTAATAATACCTTTCTTATAGTAACTAAGCCGCTCAATAATACTGTTTTTACAACGGTGGAAACAGGAAAAAACAAATGCAGGGGCACCCGGGTGGCTCAATCGGTTAAGCATCTGACTTCGGCTCAGGTCATGATCTCGCGGTTCATGAGTTTGAACCACGCATCGGTCTCCGTGCTGACAGCTCAGAGCCTGGAGCCTGGTTCAGATTCTGTGTCTCCCTCTCTCTGCTCTTCTTTTGATGTGCGCTCGCTCTCTCTCTCTCTCTCTCTCTCTCTCTCTCTCTCGCACACACACAAATAAACATTAAAGATTTTTTTTCATAATGCAGATTTTAGCAAATGCTCTATTATAAACGTATTGTTCTAATTTAAGTACCCCATAATAGGCCACTAGTGCAGTGTGACCGTGAATTTTCCACCATAGTTCCCTGTGTGTCCGTCCCCCTCACTCCTTCTTATACGCGACAATACCCCTTAGCTCTTCTTCCTTACCCTTCTTGATAAAGTCCAAATTGTCCAAACAATGGCTGCTAATTCATAGAACAATTCCTCCTCCTTCTAGAGCCATCCTTGACCAACTATTTCAGAAAATAGTTGCTGAAATTGAAGCCCACTGAAGCCCTCCAGAAGATTCTGCCCTCCCTGCCCAACCAAGCAGAATGCTCCTTTGGAATTCTCAGACCTGGCGTTTTGAAATAAAGGCTCATTCATGGTGCCCTTGTTGATTTTCTTCCACAGTAACCTATGTTTCCTTTTTTCTAAGTTTAAGAAATATTTTTCACAAATGACAGAATATCTTATTTTTTTTCATCATCTGCCATTGCTTTGAAAATAATCATTTGAAAGAACAATGACAGATCACAATCACTGATAAGAAAGCAAACAATTCCAAATGTCCATAAATCAGGACTGGAGTTCAGGACAGACAACCCCCAAAATATGGCACCTTGACTTACTGAATATTTCAAGTTGAAGGTGTTTGGAAAAATGGCAGAGGCAGGAACGTCACTCTGACTTCCTTGCCTGCTTGCTTTTCTGTCCTGAAGCAGGTCAATAAAACACCCATGAGAGGGGTTGCCACCCCGTGGTCCCCAGAAAAGGACCATCCTTATCTCTGAGAACAAAGGAATTGCAAGAAGAATCTTAACAAACAGGGTTTGCTAAGTTTTCCCCAGTTTACTACCATTATCCTAGACTTCTTAACCTATCCTATTTCTCCAGAACTGTCCACTCATCATACCTAGCACTTACAGTGTACAGTTTTACTGTTCCTTTGGGTCTTCATCTCCTTATGGAGGCTCCGGGTCACATAAAATGTACAGTAAGTAAGTGCTTTTCTGTCCTGTTCACCTGTCTTTGTCAGTTTACTCTTCACACCCAGCCAGGAGCCAACCCTAAGAGGGTGGAGGAAAACATTTCCTCCTCTACGTCAGCTTAGATGGAGGCTCTGAGAGATGCCAATCTTAGAATTAATTTCTAGAAGTCCCGCACAACAGATCTTCCAGTTGTTTAAATGCTTCCATTAAAAGTCCAGTAACTACTGGCGCTCTTCACAGATATTATAAAAAGGTCTGATGTGGAAACAAAATAAGTAAACCAAATCACAGCTGCGCTAGGAGAGACTTGGAGATCTTGCAAGTCAAAGAAGCTATAGACCGGTGATCCCCAAACTGAGCTCCACATGCCAAATTCGGCTGGCCTCCTTTTTATTTTTGCTTTTGAGTCAAGCATGGTTTTTACATTTTTTAATGGTCGGGAAAACATAAAAAGAATAATCATATTTTATGACCTATAAATGTTATACTAAATTCAAAATTCAGCAACCATAAAGTTGTATTGGAACACAGCCGTATCCGTTTGTTTGTGCATAGTCAGCCTGCTTTTGCTCTGCAGGAACAGAGCTGAGTAGTTGCGAAAAAGACCATTGGCCCCCAATGCCAAACATCTTGACTACCTGGCCTTTTATGAAAAAAGTCGGCTGACTCCTAGTATAGACGATTGGAATTATAGATGGCCATTAGAGTCCAATTTTCAAAGCTCATTTTCATATGTTTGTTTTGGTGACATAAGAAATTGCTTATATTACACAGTTAAGGAAATAAAAGCACCATGGGAAATTATATACAGTGTAATATCGGTTATGTAAAATCAAAATGTGTCAATTACGTAAAAAAGAAATCTGCTTAGATAGTAATAGTACTTGACTTTAGATTGAAATTATACACACCTGTCCCCTGCTTTCCTCTTTTTTTTTGGGATGTCTGCAAACTAGAAAATCAGAAGAAAGTAATGAAAACAATTTTAAGTGGAACTAATTTCTATGACCATCTGTAAAATTGTTTCTACACTTTGGTTCTGGTACTTTAAGGGACATATTTTATAACTATATTCTGCTAATTAAGGCTCCAAAGACCACATCTAGATCACTTCATCTTCAAAATTCTATGTAACTCATATTTTTTCCCCAAAATATCTCTTAAGTTATTAAATACCCTTAATGAAAATCAGAGTACAATTCTAATATTTCTGTATCTTATGAGAAAAGTAAATGTTATGTTTCTGTTATTTTGCTAAACTGGGAAAAATATTGCTAGTGAATTAGCTAAAAATTGTAAATTTTGAATGAAAAATGTAGTTGTTGGACTTAAGGAATACATTTTAAGTTCAAATGATTTATTTGTTTAGTTCTGTATGGAGAAAAATCCATTTATATAAATATTAATTTTGTGGCACGAATTTTCCATTTTCAATGTTTTTTTTTTTTAATGAAAGAGGATTAAAAAAACCCCCTAAAGTCAAGTTCTTTGCTATAACTCAAGTACACTCAGAAGAATATAGTTCCAACAGATGCTTACCTATTTGGAAATGAAATACAGAGATGTACATGAAGATTGATAAAGATGTTCATATATGTGCATATATTCAAGGCCAGGTAACTCTACAGATTTATGTATGATTAATTTAAGTTAAAAGAATTGTACCTATTTTCTGATCATGATTTGCATCGTCAGTAATTTTGTAAATGGCTATCTGGAGAGGACGTTTGTTATTGGTTAGGCTGATGTATTAGGCCATTTTGATCATTCTTCATTTACAAAGCATTTGTTTGCCCCATTTGCTTGTGGCAGACTGAAGCAAACAGAAACAGGCTTTCAAATCATTATAAAGCCAAGTAGTTTTGCAGCGAAATACATGACAGACAGAGCTTTAGAAAGCCAACTAAGAAGTCAGATGGGTTTAACAAAAGCTGGTCCTTCTTCCAAAATGGAGTCCTCACTTCTTAATTATTGTTTGGTTTTTGGTTTTTTTAACCTCTTCTTTACAATTTCTATATTCCTTTTTGTGATATTAAAGAACACAGGGGTATTGGGGGGGGAGAAAATATGTCAAAAAATGAAACAAATTGTTGTCTGAATGTTCACTGCAAGAACTCAAATACCTAAACCTTAAGAATGAGAGTATTCATTACATTAGGCCATGCACTTATGTTTTAAGGGAGATCATTAACTTGTAAAAACAACTCATTAAAATGTTAATTTTGTTTGTCCTTCATCTTAATAGAACAGACATGAAAATGCATGATACTTATGATAATACGCTCTTCTGTACACTGGGCACACATTCTCTCTGAACTTTGAATAAAAACTCCGGGATTCTCAGTTAAAGTCAGCATGTGAGATGGACCAGATCCATGCTTTGGATGGGAGCTCTTCAGGGGCAAGGAAGGACTCCGTACTTTCATCCAGCCGCCTCTAGATAGAGCTGTATTGACAATGAGAACTAAGACGTAGGCAGTGTGTACCACATCCCAGACACTTTCCTAACAACTGTCATTAATGCCTTGCGGATCCCTTCCAACGGCAAAATGCGATTAGGGACTATAACCCCCATTTCACAGATGAAAACATAAGCCCCGCAATGTTTGGAAAGCGTGCCCAAGGCACACAGCTGTGAAGTGAGGGAAGCAGACTTCAAACACGAATTCCAGCCCAGTTCCCATACCAGGACATCTGACCCTGAGTAGCATGGCCTCTTGAGAATGCAGCTGTTGCTTCTTAAGTGTTGAAAGAGAGAAAGAGCTATAAATGTGTGCTTCGACTTGTGGAAGGAAGCACGCGTGCTCAATAGATTTGCTGTTAAAAGCACCTGTTCCTAAGAGCCCCTACCCATGTCTACCTCACCCCAACCTCTGTTTAGTGCCTTTCTCCCCATTGTTCTCTGGGAAGCAACACCATAACATCCGCTAATTACTATGAATCCTAATTCATTAGTTTCCACTCGCTATCTAACCTTTTGAAATATTTTCGATTTAAAAGGATAAAGTAAATGTCATCCCAGAGAAATCAATTACTAATAGGGAAGGTTTTGGGGTGGGGGCTCGAGGCCCCTCTGTAGCACTGCTCCTAAAATCTAGCCGCCAAAAGACCATTCATCCTTAAGGTGACCCATTGCTCATGGGAAGCATAGGGGACAAGGTACCAAGGTCCGTAATAAGTTTAGGGGCTCGCAAAAGTGTTTTAAATTATTTTAAAACCAGAAAAAAACCCATAATATACTTCAAGGTCAAAAAGAAGCTTTAAGAAGCTTCAAGGTTAAAAAGAAGTATAATACTGATTCTTTTATTTTCACACCAATGCAGTAGTAAAATAGGATTTTGCCTTCCTCTCTCTCCTTCTCTCCTCCTCCCTTCTCACTCACCCCCTTTCTTCCTTTCTCTACTTTTTTATTCAATGGAAGAAGAGAGCTATGAAGGCCGAAATCCTTAGGGTCTCCATAGTCATAACGGGGCTGGTTGGGAGGAGAAAGCAGCTATTCTCTTATATGCATCACTTTCTCCTAACAATGTAATTGAATCTAAGAGAAAACATAAACAGCAGCAACAACAACAACAAACACAAAACAAACCCCTTTTTGATCATATTAACAGCTGAATCTGAGAGTACAGTAATTTTTTTTTCTTGTAAAATGGTCTCTGTGGTTTCATAAGGAGAATGGATATAGACTCTCGCACTTCTATGCTTTATTTCACAAGTAACTTGGAGATTGGGACAGCTTATTTTTCTCTTGGTGTCTTGGTTATTCTATTAAATAGCTATAGTGGGTTAAACAGTAGCAACAGCAGTTAACATTTTATTTTTGGTTGTAAATTATAACTTTCTGATTTCCTTCAGCGGAAAATAACTTTGTTTCTGTGCAACCTGTCATCTGATTATTTTAAGTAACTTTCATTGTTAAAAAATAAGAACCATTTTGATAACTTTTCACCTATTGCTAAATGAACAAAAACATAAGTGCTAAAACAGTAACAACACCCAAAGATTTAGCTACTAAATTTTGAAGTGCTGAATCGTTAGCCTTCTCAGAAGTCCTGCTGCATTAAGAGAATGGGCTTTGGAATGTGATAGGCCAGGACTTCCAGATTTGTTCTGTCCAGTACAGTCTGCTGAAATTTAACTTAAGTTAATCAAAATTAAAGACTGGGCATTCATTTCCTCAGTCATAATAGCCACATTTCAATCGCTCAATACTCTCGTATAGAATGTGGCCACCATATTGGAAATGGCAGATACAAAGTATTGCCATCATTATAGAAGGTTCTATTGGACTTGATCGGAGGTTAGCACATAAATAGTTTAGGCTTTGTAGGCCACATGGTCTGTCATTGTAGTGGAAAAGCAACTGTAGACAATATATAAACTAATGGGTGTGACTTTGTCCTAATAAAAGTTTATTTAAAAAAATAGGCAGCGGGCTGGGTCTGGCTAAGGTATTTAGTTTGCCACCTCTGGACTGGATTATCCACGCAGGGCACTAAACACTGCATTGGACATAAAATTAACATTCAATAAATAGTATTCTTTTCCTGAGTTGTTTTCTTTTTTTTAAACAAGAAAAGTAACTAAAAGACAGGAAATAACTTAAATGCCCAATAGTTTTTGTAAGTATAATTTGGTGTGTTCCAGAAATGTAATACCTAGAATACTTAACATAATGCCATAAAAAAACCAAAATCAAAAACAAAAATAACAAAAATTGAAAAGTGTTTAGTGGGAAGAAAAGATGCTTCTGATCCTTCTTTATATTTTAAGCAAATTACATAGCTTATAGGCCTATTTTTTTAAGAGGATAGAACCACACATATGAAAGGTTACACATCTCTGTGCAGTGACTTATGCAAATTTTAATTTCATTGTCTTTGCGTATCTGTGTTTTTAAACATTTTCTACACGTAATGGTTTTATTTTTATAATCAAAAGAAAGTACTAAACTAATAAAATAACAGGAGCCTTAATCTTCCTGTAACACATTCCAAATATTGGTGAGGGAAACGCATTGAGCATTCTCTGTTCTCACTGAAGCACCACCGTCCCGTTCTATTTAGTCTGTTTCCGTATACATATCTTATAAACACCTTTGGTATGAGACAAAACAATAATAGTGTGAAGGTGGCCAAGCATGTAAATCTTGAGTAATTTAGAGATATGGTTTAATGGACTGTCGGATCGTTTATATCTTCAAGATAATCATTTGGAACTTAGGAGACCATTTCAGAGACAAAATCCCTCCTTTTCTCACCAATTTTGTCTTCTTGTTACCTAAATATGAAAACAGAACTTTAAGGTATTTTCTGTCTATGAACCATGTTGCATTTTTATCGGCAGTGAGTACACGCATATTATATGAATGAATGCTATGCGAAACAATGAAAACAGCCAACTCCATTTCCCCTGAGAATTTATAGCGTAAGAAAATGTCTGCTATAAGGTATTAGGAATAAAAATGGATTCATACACTACTTGGGTTTGGGTTATAATATAGATAAAACATACAAATGTCAAACTGAATTTTTAAATTTACATCCCAGTTTTTTTTTAATAAACAGACAAATACATATTATATATATATACATATACATATGTGTATATGTGTATATATATATGCATACACACACAAAAGATAAACAGAAAACTTTTGAATGTGTATTAAGTAAATGCACAAATAGTGAATTTGAAATATACCTGAAAGTTAAACAATTCTGTACAAATATTTGCTATATCAAGACATAGAGTGTTATCATGATTTCTGGCAATAGTTTTATTAGAAATCAAATGCAGCCTTTTAAAAAAATGTCCTTTTTCTGTGTTTGGAGCGAAGGCAGACCAGGAACTTTAAGAATGATTTAAAGATGCCTTCTACTGAAAATACCCTGTTTTATTAATCTTGGTAGCCTGATCCCTTTAGTTTGAATTGTTACAAAACTGGTCATAACTGGCAGTCATGAAGTAGCAACGTATGCCTATATTTTTATCTTCTTGATGGGCAAAAATTCTGTTATTCTGTTATAGTATAGATTAGCACACATAAGAAAGGGAAACCTGTTTCCCTTTTCAGTTGAGAAAACCTCATTTGGGTAATGGTGTGATTTTCCATCTGAGGTGGTCATGCAGACATTAGTCAAGGAGCCTTATAGGAAAGGACAAGATGTTAAGTTTTACCTCAAGATACATTTACAAGTCCTGTTTGGCAGCATTTGCTCTGAGAACAAGCTATGCTATATATTTCAGAGAAATTGAAACCATATGTTGACACCTAAAAAATCTTGAGAAATACCACTGGAGTTTGCAAGAAAACATATAAATATAATCAAATCGTTGTAGAATATGTATACTTGGACTAACTATAATACTTCACTTGTTTTTCAAGGAGCTGTATTAGTGATCTTAATGCTATTAACTGTAATACACTGTGACCTAATTTAAACTGACTGATTGAGTTAATATTAAACTCTTCATCTTATATTTCCAAATTGAAATGAAAAGATTTAATAGTACCTGCTACAATTTTAGTAATAATTATGCTTCCTTGCTGATACTTGGCATATAGAGCTTTCCTGTCGAAAGACTGGGGTCTTGGAACAAGACTTAGGCCAAAAGGAAGCCTCCGTAAGAAAACATGATTTGGGCCATATTTAGGCTGGCAGCTATTTGATGAACTACCAACAGACATTCCAATTTCTCCGGTGCTCTGACCAGCCACTTCTGTCCACGAAGACTGAAAATGACTCTCTGAAGGCATTGACTTCAATCTTAAATTTAAAGATGTACACTGGTGTGAGTTCCTTGTCACCATGAAATCTTAATTTAAAGCCAGACTGGACAGTTCTTCCCAGAAATATACCTGTTTAGAGGTAACTACGGTTATAGAATAATGAGTGATCTTTGCCCATAGAAGATTCTTCACTTGTATAAAAGCATTAACAGCATCCTCGCCATGATGTGACTTTAGAATTCTGTCCGCATGGAAAGCATAGAAGAAAATCATGGTTATGACTTTTTTCTGCATCAGTTTGAGTCGGAAATTCTGTGAGGGGGATGTCAGGAAGGGGCAGTCTTATGTCATGAGGTAGGATCTACCAGGGGGCTTCCCGCTTGCTGCTGTCACCTGGAAGTCTGCTGATCTCCGTATGCTTGACTGGCCCAGCTGAGTGCCCTTGGGTATTTGCCTCTGTCTGTGCATCCTTTTTGTTCTTGTAGTTAGTTTAGTGGATTTGATATTGAAAAGAAGACAACTTTCCTAATGCAGGTTTTCACATGTTTCTTCCACACATGCTTTTTGTCAAATTTTACTTCATGAACAACATATTTCTATTTGCAAATCAGGTCCATCTAGCCATTTCTTTTTTTGGACTCTCTTTTAATTATGTAGAGTTTCCTTCCTTCCTTTCTTTCTTTCTTTCTTTCATTGGTGGGGGTAGAGTATTTATGTGGAATAAATAATGCACTTCTAACTTAATTATTTGGAAAGAGAGAAGCCCCCGCCTACCTACCCCAACACAAACAGGCATCACCACCCCTACCACCATCACTAGCCAAGGGGCAGAGAAATGGCTCCATGTTTCTCCAGTGAAAATTCACAAAGATTTGCATTTCATCGAATGTTGTAAAAGTCTTATTAATATTCTCAGAGGGAGCATAGTGTTCTCAACACACACACACACACACACACACACACACACATGTTATGCCACACTGAACTTTGACTCACAGTACCCACCTCCATTTTTTTTAATGTTTATTTAATTTTTGAGAGACAGAGCATGAGTAGGGGAGGAGCAGAGAGAGAGGGAGGCAGAATCCAAAGCAGGCTCCAGGCTCTGAGCTGTCTGGACGAACCGTGAGATCACGACCTGAGCTGAAGTCAGATGCTTAACCAACTGAGCCCCCCAGGCGCCCCCCTACCTCCATTTTTGAGTACCTAGTGTGTGCTAAAGAATTTGCTAGGTTTCAAATATATCTCATTTAAACCTAACTAAAAATCTAGGAGGTTAATCCTCTCTTTATATGTGAGGTAATGGAGACTTGGGAATTATCATAGTTTGCTCACATACCTGTAACGAAAAGATGAGGAAGATAAGTTTAAACACAGATTTATCTGACAATGAGGCTATACTTTGAACCGCACCCTGAATTTGCCCACTTTTTACGTCTCCTCATGATCTGCAATTGCCTTGAAACCTTACAAAGCTCTTTTACTACTATAAACAAATAAAATCAACAAAAACACAACATCATTTGAGATATAAGGGTGTGTTAGTTCACTTTATGTGTCAGCTTGACTGACTCAGAGGATCCCCAGATGTCTGATTAAAAATGATTTCTGGGTATTTCTGTGAGGGTATTTACAGATGAGAATAGCCTTTGAAGGGGAGGACTCCGTAAATCAGAGTGGCTTCCTGAAAGTGAGTGGTGGTGTCCAATCCATTGAGGGCCTGAAGAGCATAAAAGCTAAAGGAAAGAAGAATGCATTCCTTTTCTCTTCCTGCCTGCCTTTTTGAGCTGGGAATCGGTCTTTTGTGCTCAAACTGGGACTTAGGTCATCTGTTCCCTGGTTGTCAGACCTGTGGATTCAGACTGGAACTGTACCATTGGCTTTCCTGGAGATCCAGGCTGCAGACAGCAAATCATTGGACTTGTCAGCCTTCATAATCATGCAAGCCAATTATTCATCACATTTCATATATACACATCCTGTTGGTTCTGTTTCTCCGAATCACCCTGACTCATGCAGAATGAGGATTTATAAGAAAGGAAATAGACAAATACAGATTTTAAATTGCCTAATTGTCAGGATTCTTTTTGAACATCTCAAACCAGTGGACAGAATTGTAAAAAAAATATTTAAGTATGTTTATGGACACTTTTGGGGGGTAGATCGTCAGTAATTTTATTATATTCCCTAAGTGATTCATGATAGCAATTTCTCTCTCATTCATAGTAAGATACTTTATTTACCAAATAGCAGCGTACCGACTCCTCATTTAAATGATGAGTCATTGGATCAGTGTTCGATTATTTCTAAGAGAAGCCTCCCTCGAGTCAGTAAGACATGCATTCAGAATCAGGATCCTCTTGGACAAGCTGATCGACTGCGGATAGGTGCCCAATTTTCTGATGCTCACTTTTGTAATCTACAAGATGTCGGGACTAATAACAGTGCCTGCCCCATAGAGTTGTTGTAGTTTCACAATGAAAAAATATATCCTAGCCTCAGCAATCAGACAACACAAAGGAATAAAAGGCATTCAGATTGGGAAGGAAGAAGTCAAACTTCGCTCTTTGCAGAAAACATGGTACTCTATATGGAAAACCCAAAAGATTCCACCAAAAAACTGCTAGAACTGATCCATGAATTCAGCAAAGTCACAGGATATAAAACCAATTCACAGAAATTGGTTGTATTCCTATAAGCCAATAATGGGGCAACCGAAAGAGAAATCCCAGAATCATAATAAAACCCTTTGGACCTAAATAATTCAATTTCAGTGACAAAGAGTCCAAAACAAAAGAAACAAAAACCAGGGATTGGCTTGGATAACCTAACAATAATAACAGAAGGGGCTAATAAATAACAATACAAAGCTTTATTTGTATACTTTTGTTTCTATAAATGTATATATATTTATATAAATTATATAATTACAAATGGATATACATTTCTATATATATTTACATTCTATTTATTTACATCTCTATTTACATCTACTTATCTATTGTCTCTTTCTTCGAGCTAAACTGATGAATCTCTTAGCCGCTTATGCATTGTCACTCCTACTTACTCCTGGGTTGGAATCCCAAACCAAGCTTCTGACTTAAAAAACATGAAGGAAAATGACAGAACTGAGGGCTGAGGCTGTTGACACCACCGCATCATTTTCTGGTTCAAATAAAGAAAGCAAGGAATGAAAGTCATAAAAATGCACTCCCTTCACCTTGGTGGTTAGCGATCCCATTCTCTTCTGCCCCTCCCCATGTCAGCAGATAACCCATTTGAGGTCACGGTGTTTTTCCATTCCAATGTCATAAACTAACCCACTGCCCAACTTTCCCTAAAAACGTTAAGTAATTTAGAGTCAGACTCTAAGGTAATAATTAATGGGTTCTAGAATCTGTAAGCTCTAGGCTCTTTATCATACGATTGGTTTTCTGAGTGGCAGTATCCATACTTAATAAAATGAGCTACTGTGTGGCCCCTTTGAAGAAGCTCATAAAACAGTGGGTTTAATTTGTCTGGGAAAATAGAGACTAAAATATGGTGCAGGTCCCTCATGGAAAATGTGGCTCTGTTATGCAGTGTTCCCACCAAATATCTTGGAAAATGGGCAATGTTAACATTGCTCTCTGGAGTAGCGCCAAAAAGAAACAGTGGATGTTCTCTTGTAAAAACCCTGAAAGCAGCAAGCAACCCATAAACAGTATGCAGACTGAGTCTGAAAATGGACCGTTTTATGTTCCCTAATGGAAGGATAGCTTATTTGTTCATGGATTTATAGCAACAATGTGATGTCATCAAGTGATTTATGGTCAGAAGCATAGCAAGTGTCAATATACAGTGGTGGGTGGAAACATCCCATTCTCACCAAGAACCCCCACAGGAGGTTGTCTTTGCCTTAGGGCGGGGCTGACGTAGGAAAACCCAAATTATTAGTGTTACTGGAAATGAGATGAGGGAGGTGAAGAATTACTGGAGCCTTAGGACACAATTTGGGGAATATAAAACTAATTTATTTAGAATATAAAAATGATGATTGCAAACCAGATCACCGAACTGTTGACTCAGCCAGTGACTACTATTTGTTCCTCCACAGGAAGATGGGAATGTTAATTACAAAATCCAGCCACACATGTAGTGAGTGTTTCTCTTTAATGAGAAAAAGACACTGATAATATGACGTGATAATAAAGAAGCATGATATTATTTTATTTTAATATTTACATGCAATAAAATTTTCTCTTTTGGCATACAGTTCTACAAAAATTAAGAAAAATTCAAAAATCATGTAATTGTCATCAAAAACAACACAAAATTCTCTAATGCTACTCTTTTGTAGTCAGTCCTTCTCTATTCAACCCGTCGCAACCACCGACATCTTCTCCGTTTAGTTTTGCTTATTCCAGGAAAGCATTTAAAGGCAATCACATAATAGGCAGCTTTATAAGACTCCATAATGTATGCATCTGAGATTCCTTCATGCCACTGCACTTGTCAATGATGCATTCTTTTTCATTCCCAAGTAATACTCCATAATGTGGATGTCCCTAGTTTGTTAATCCTTTCATGTGTTGAAGGGCATTTGAGTCGTTTCCAGTTTTTGGTGATTGTGAGTAAAGCTGTTAAAACCATCCAGGTCCAGGTTTTTGAATGACCTTAAGTTTTCACTTCTCTTGAAGAAATACTTAGAAGCAGGATTACTGCTTCTACCGAAATGTTTTGCCATAGCATTTTGCATCCACACCAGCAATGCATAAGAATTCCAATTGCTCTCTATGCACACCGCACTTGGCAATGCTAGGTGTTTGTGTTTGTTTCTTGCCATTATAATAGGATGTAGTCATAGCTCTTTGTGGTTTAATTAAGCTCATCCTTGAGATTTTCTATGTAGATAGTATTAGCTATGAAAAGAGAGTTTTATTTCTTCCTTTTTAATTTGTATTCCTTTTATTACATTTTCTTGTGTTATTTCATTGGCTAGGACTTCCAGTATAGTGATAAATAGGAGTAGAAAGCAAGTACATCCTGATCTTATTTCCACTTTTAGGGAGAAAGCATCCAGGTTTTCACAATTGAATGACTAATGATAGCTTATGTTCTTTCTCCTTGTGGATGCCCTTTTTCATGTTCAGAAAGTCCTTTTCTGTCTCTAAGTTGCTGAGAGTTTTTATCATAAATGAATGTTTTAAGCCTTGTCAAATACTTTTTCACATCTATTAAGATAATTAGTTAACTTTTTTTTCTGCTAATATGGTGAATTACACTGATTGATTTTTTGAACGTTGAACCAGCTTTGCATTCCTGAGATAGATTTTATTTGGTAGGTTGAATTATACCTTTAATATACACTGAATTCAATTTGGTATTTAATTGAGATGATTTCACCTGTGTTCCTGAGATATATGGTTTATGGTCTTTCTGCCTTTTAATGTTTTTATCCGTGTATGGTATCAAGGTAATGCTGGCATCAGAAAATGTGTTGTAATGTATTCCCTCCTATCTCATTTACTGAAAGATATTTTGTATTTGTGTTATTTCCTCCTTAAATACTTGGAATAATTTTCTAGTGAAACTATCTGGGCCTGGAGTTTTCTTTATTGGATGATTTTTATCTATAGATTTAATTTATTTAATAGCTATAGTATTGTCTTAGTTTTTTCAGTCTGTTATAAAAAAGAAGAACAGACTGAGTGACTTCTAAAGACATAATTAATTTCTCTCTATTCTGACCTTGGCTGGTAAGTCCAGGGTCCAGGTGTCCGCATGGTGATCAGGTGAGAACTCTGTTCCCGGTTCACACTGGAGCCTTTTTACTGTGTCCTCACATGGTAGAAGGTACAAGGAATCCCTCTGGCACTCCTTTTATAAGAGTACTAATCCCACTAATGAGGGCCCCATACTCATGACCTAATAACCTCCCCAAACCTTACCTCCAATACCATCAGTTTTGGCATTTAATATTCACCATGAATTTTGTGAAGACACAAACCTTTTGAATGTTTGTAAACATTGAATTGTAAATTCAAAAGGTAGCAGGTATTGTTTAGGCAATCTATTTATTTTCCAATAAGTTTTGACAGTT
This sequence comes from Paguma larvata, assembly GCA_030068075.1. Classification (NCBI taxonomy): domain Eukaryota; kingdom Metazoa; phylum Chordata; class Mammalia; order Carnivora; family Viverridae; genus Paguma; species Paguma larvata. Next base: position 33,043,608 of record CM057843.1, read on the forward strand.
TGTGTCTTTCAAGTAACTTATTGTTTTATAAGACTTGAAGACTCTGGGGGCGCCTGGGTGGCTCAGTCGGTTAAGTGGCCGACTTCGGCTCAGGTCATGATCTCACAGTCTGTGAGTTCGAGCCCTGTGTCTGGATCTGTGTTGACAGCTCAGAGCCTGAAGCCTGCTTCAGAGTCTGTGTCTCCTTCTCTCTCTGCCCTTCACCTGCTCATGCTCTATCTCTATGTCTCTCAAAAATAAATAAACGTTAAAAAAAAAAAAAAGACTTGAAGACTCTGGATGATGGGGCATGGTACAATACACTTGGGTACATGTAAGGCAGATCTCTCTGTTACAGCTTCATATTAGAGAAGGCTGCTGGTCAGGGCCGCAGAACGACTTGCACCCAGGGCAGGGAGGGTGACAGCAAGCTGGAGCTGGAAGGGTCAGCTTCTATATGGCAAGTGGAGCAGGATCAGCTAGGTTTCCTGGGCTCCCTGTGGATTGACTAATTCGAACAATTTCATGGGGTATGGGGTGTACTTGTCACTAGTTGTTTGGTACCTGGCCCTGGAGTGATAAAGGCAGGTGAACAGTAGTCGAGAGTGTGAGAACCTCATAAGGAAGTGATTGGAGTGTGGACTTGCTCAACTCCCCAAGAAAGGGAATTGACCAGCCTCTAGCCAAGGCCTCAAACTGGGCCAAGACCTCAAACTGGGTCAGCATTTTATTTTAAAATATATTGGTCCATTGAATCAAAGCTGTTGAATTTGTAGGCATAGTTGTCAGTATTCTTTATTAGCCTTTACGCATATTCTATAGATAAAAGTCTATGGTATTATCCCATTTTGAGTCTTAGTTTTTAAAATGATGTCTCTCTTCTTCTATTTTCTAATCATTCTGGCTAGAGTTTCATTAATTATATTCACCTTTTTTTAATTCAAATTTTCATTTCATTGATTTTTCTCAGTCATCTTTTCTGTTTTAAAAAGGAAAAAAAAACACCTCTCTTCTTTACTATTTCCTTCCTTTTGCTTGTTTGGTTTTAATTTGCTCTTTTCTTTTCTAGTTTGTAAAGATTGTAATTTAGCTTTATTTTTTTTAAGTTTATTTATTTATTTTGAGAGAGAGAGAGAGAGCAGGGGAGGGGCAAAGAAAGAGGCGAGAGAGAGAGAATACCAAGCAGGCTCCATGCTGCCAGTGCAGAGCCCAATGCAGGGCTTGATCTCATAACCATGAGATCATGACCTGAAGCGAAATCAAGAGTTGAACACTTAAATGACTGAGCCACCCAGGTGCCCCATAACTTATCTTTTTTATTAAAACAACTTTTTCCTGATATAAACAAAGAAAACTATTCATGGGTCCTCATTACTTTTTAAATATAAAATTATATTTTCTATGTAATTTCGAAAAAAATTTAGCTTCTACCCCATAAAGGGAGTAGCTGCAGTTAAATGATGCTTTATTTAACAGATACTTACACATGAGAGAATGAATGGGAAAGCCCAAAATCCAGAAACTAGGAAGGGATATAAAACCAAAAATGGAATCCCACGTTCCGTGTCGTAGCAGCCTTATGGCCATCTAGAATCCCACAGCCACCACGAGGTAGAAGACATGGCTTTGGGTCCACCGAACATAGTTGACTCTGAGACTCCTGTATTGCCCAAAGGTCTGGGAGGAATTTAACCCCCATGAAACGGAAACAGGCAAAAGTTGGGAAATGAAATTTCTCAGTTTCATGAAAGGACTGTCTGGACCTGGGTAGGGAAAAATTCTCCCATGAGAAACTAAAATTGTACTTGTTAATACAATGAAAATGCTTGCTTGCTCTCAAAAATATTGTCTATTAATAAAAATAAATTTTCTGAATACTATGTCATTAGGGAATTGTAAATTAAAACAAAAATGCGATGCCGCTAATACAAAACTCTTAGAATAACCTAAAATCTAAAAAACTAACAGCACTTAATGCTGCAGAAAACGCAGAGCAACAGAAATGCCCCTTGTCTGCTGGTGAGAATGACCATGATACAGCCACTTTGAAGACAGTTTGGTGGTGTCTTATAAAACTAAACACACTCTTACTGTACGATGCAACAATCACACTCCTTGGTATTTACTCAAATGAGTTGAAAACTAATGTCCACACAAAAGCCTGTACATAAGTATTTATAGCAGCTTTATTCATAATTGCCCTAAACTGGAAACAACTAAGTCGATGAATGCATAAACAAACTGGGGCACATCTATACAGTGGAACATTCCTTCTCAATAAAAAATAAATTAACTATTAAGCTATTTCATATTAAGCTTCAAAAACACATGGAGGAGACTTAAATGCATGTTGCTAAGTGACAGAAGCCTCTCTGCATAGGCTACCTAATAGGAGTCCAACTACAGGATAGTTTGGAAAAGGCAAAACTATGGGAACAGTAAGATCAGTGGTTGTCAGGGATTCTCGGGGAGGGAGGAAGCGGATGATACGGTGAGGCCCAGGAAAACAATTCTGTATGAAAATGTAATGGTTTATAACTATGATTCTACATATATAACTACTATTATTATTCTCTATATAACTATATAACTATTATAGAACTATCTATCAAAATCCATAGAACTGTACAAAACAAAGAGTAGAACGTGATGCAAACTATGGATTATAGTAAATGACAATGTACCAATATAAGTTCAGTGATTGTAAAGGAAGTGCCACAGTAGTGCAAAATTTTAAAAATAAAGAAAACTTCATGGTGGAGATTGGCTGGGGTATATATGGAACTCTATGTATGATCTGCTCAATTCTGTATCTCTAAAACTGTACTAAAACTAAAGTCTATCAATTCTTTTTAAAACTTAAGAGTAGGCAATTCAGAATCAAAAAGAAAATGAGGGGTGCCTGGGTGGCTCAGTTGGTTAAGTGTCCGACTTCGGCTCAGGTCATGATCTCACAGTCTGTGAATTCAAGCCCCGCGTCAGGCTCTGTGCTGACAGCTCAGAGCTTGGAGCCTGCTTCAGATTCTGTATCTCCCTCTCTCTCTGTCCCTCCCACACTCATGCTTTGTCTCTCCTGCTCTCAAAAATAAATAAAAACATAAAAAAAAAAAAGAAAAAGAAAATGAGCACATGCAAAAGAGTCAGGTGAATATAATGGGCTTACATAGATAAGAGCCGAGAAAGAGAAAAAAAAGAGAAGCGGAAGAAATATGGTAAATAGAAAATGCATGATATGATTGTCTAAGTATCTATGAGTATATGAAGAAGCACGTTACCTGCAAACACAATACTTTCTTCTGTAAAGGACTAATTTTAAAACTGGAATAATAAAATGTCCCAGCTATTTGAGAGAGTTTCTTTAAATATCCTGTTATAGGAAGATAGAAAGTAAAGATATGGAGAAAAATACAACTGGGAAATGACAACCAATAGAAAGCTGATACGTCACTATCAATGTTGGAAAGTAGATTTTTGGGTAAAAAGAGAGTCATGATTTAATGATAAAGGAGCCATTGAACAGAAAACAACATTAAATCTATATGTATCTAACAAGATAAGCCTAAATGCATAAAGCAATCATTGACAAAAGACCAAGAAGAAATTTAATTTGCAATAATGCATGTCCTTCTATAGGAGTAATAAATCAGGCGAAAAGTAGATGATAGAGTTCAACATTATAAGTGGTTGGTTTAATTGCTTGTAGAACAAAACACAATGCATTTATAAAACATAAATTCTTTTCAAGAACAAATGCAACATTTACACAAATTCACTATATACTATGTTATAAATATACCTGTATGTCAGTTTCATTCAGATCAATTTTTTTAATCAGAAAGCCCATACAACCGAAAAAGAATGATAGATTTAAAAATGGATTTTAGCAACTAGAAGACATATTTTTTTTAATTTTTTTAGAATGTTTATTTATTTTTGAGAGACATAGAGACAGAGTATAAGCAGGGGAAGGGCAGAGAGAGAAGGAGACACAGAATCTGAAGAAGCAGGCTCCAGGCTCTGAGCCGTCAGCACAGAGCCCGACGCGGGGCTCGAACTCACAGACTGTGAGATCATGACCTGAGCTGAAGTTGGCCACCCAACCAACTGAGCCACCCAGGTGCCCCTAGAAGACATATTTTTAAGGAATGCATGGCTCAGTTATGAAACTGTATTGGTACAATACATATAATACATTAGAGATATGATACATTACATTATAATACATTATAATACGGTCTTCCTCAATCTTAAACCTTAGAGAAAGTTTAAGAAATTAATGAGTATTGGTCAAGATGTTGGTCAAGAGATATTCTCCCGGTGCTGATTGAGATGTAAAATGGTAGAGCTTTGTGGGATGAATAGGCAAAATATAATAAAGATGAAGATACCCCTACCCCCTAAGCCAACAAAATCACATTTAGGTTCATACACAGAGAAAGTAGTATTCATTTATAAGAGGTCATATATAAAGATAGTTTTGAAGCATATTTCCAATAGCAAAAATAGAAAACAATGGAACCTAGTTTATTAAGTTATGAACATATAACTTACCATGTACTTATAAGTGGAAAAACACATTAATTATGGAAATTAATGAGTTACTTAGAACAAGTTTACTTTTTTAGACTTTGCAGGCCAAGGTGTAAGTTGAAGATATTATACACATACTCATATAGTATGAGAAATTACACACACACATTTCCACAGGGTTTTTATTGATGAAATTCAAAATTTAGGAATAAAAATAAGGTATTTTATTTTCTTTTAATTTATTTTGTAATACAGGTCTACTAATGAGAAGAATAGAGTTCCCTCTATGGGGATAAAATTTCATCTAATTGGAGTTCAAAATTAATGTTTCCTATCATCAAATTGATTGCAAATGTTCGTTTGAAAAAAAAAAAAAAAAAGCTTTTTTTTAGTTTGAAGGCTACACAGAAACAGGTGTTGGATCAGATTTTGGCCCCTGGGCCATCATTTGCCAACCTCTGAACTAGATCAATATATCAGCATAATAGTGAGTGTAAACACATCTTGGTACCATTTATGCAAGCTATTTTTAAAATAAAAACATCACTGTTATTATTTACGGACATGGATACGTAATAGAAGTATAAAAAAAAAAAACCCAACATGAACAGGGAGAGTATATGCCAACCGCAGGACAGGGTCAGAATGCACTATTTCAGGTTAAACTAATGAATCCAACATTTCAATACAAGAATGCCTTTCTGGGCTCCAGATGCACACTCCAAAATCTGCCTGCTGGATAGACCAACCCGGGTTGGCCACAGGAATTTGGAATGCGATGTATCCAAAAATAAATGAATCATTTCCCTCTCCCCCACCTCTTCCACAGCTTCCTGCCGGATTATTCTCTTACTGACCCCATAGGGTTTATCTCAATAAATACCACTGTCATCTTCTCGGTCTTCCTCAATCTGTCCTTTCCTTCCCAACCTCAGATCCTTCTCATCATCATTCTGTCTGTCATTTCCCTCTCTTTCTCTCCTCTTTCCTCTATCACTGTTATGAGAAAAGCCTCGTAACTATTCTCCAGGAGAGAAAGCTTTTTGAAACCCAAATGGAAGGGATCCTGTCATTCCACTACTTCAGATTCTCCAATGCCTCACCATTCTGGATAAGAAAAAAATAAAAGTCTTCAGAGCAGGTCTTATAAGACTTTCTGATTGATTTTCTTAACCTTTAAGTGTTATATTATTAACTTTTAAATCTTTTAGTGCTTAAATTTAACCACTCCCTTGACCTTGCCCCCCAACACACTCAACTTTCCACAATCGTGGAAACTCCTATGATGACACTGATAGGATGCAACAAGAAGAGTTTTCTGAGAAGAGGGCTGAAAGCCCTCAGCAGAAGGGAGGAAGGGAAAGGACAGAAGCAGAAAACAAGGTGTTTTGTTTTGCAGAACCAACAGCTGCAGCCAAGGAGATGCCCAACTAGGTGTCTCTCCCGATGGCCCTTTGTTGGTGGGTCTCACCCAAGAGCCCCATATGTGAGCCAGTTTGAGCCAGATTGGAACTGAGGACCTACTCAGAAGCCCCCCTGAGCTGACCTGAAGTTACCTTTATCTCGTTATAATACTAAGATCCCTTATGGGTGGAGTTTTCTGTCATTTTTTTTTAACATATGATATATACACTAGCACACGGACACACTAGGCATATGCAAATTAGCCAAAAGTACCTATGCCAGCTCCTGCCCCCACCCCACCCCTCAACACACTGAATCAAAGCTTCCTGTACTAAATGCAACAGGGAAATAGTGCTTTGAGAGCTGTCTCCCAGGTAACAAGGAACAAAAAGTTCTTTGCTTTCAAGACTTCCTTGGGTTGCATTTAATTTGATGCACCCCAAGTGGTGAACTCCTTGAGTTCAGTTACAGTACCCCTACCAATATTACATTTTAGGATTGTTCCCCCAGTATGTTTTTATTTATTTCAAATATAAGCATATTTGTGTATTTATTTATAAAGACAGTATTAAATACACTCAAAATAATTTTTTTAGATAGAAGGAATGTAATATAAACCTTTTACTATTAGCACACATAAAAATCTCTTTTTGTTCTCACTAATAAACACTAGTCCTAGCTAGACTACAAATAATGTCTTTAATAAGAGCAAGATGATGGTCTCTTGCTGCTTCTGATATGTTCTTTGCATCTGTGCATATGCTCTGTTTCCTCCCTGCTAATATGAAGGGGGTTCAGTGCTTCTATCAAAGGGAAGTTTCTTCGGTTTCCATCCTCCTCTCTCCTAAATCAGTGGTTCTGTTCTTTCTGAATTGGTGTTTTCTTCCCTGTATACTTCTGCTGAATTATCTCAAACAGCATACAAACATTCTGTAATGTCTCCTATCTAAAAACCAAAACCAAAGCATCCTGGGACTCCCAATAGCTCAATATCTCTGTTCCTTAAAGGGGAAAAGTTTTTGCCATCCCAAAACTTTGGCATAAGTTTTACCTTGAGCTCATTATTTTTAAGAAAGAACAGACACAAGAAGTTCTAAAAACCAAATAGAAGTTACCCTTTTGTATGAGACATTTACATTTATAAGGGAAATCACTATTTGTATGGGTGTTTCCCTCTGTACCTGGAAGAGAAGGGTGTCTAAATCTCTAGAAACTTTTCAGTGGAGAAGACAAAGAGCTAAATCGACACAACACCCTTACTGTTGTTTAGTGTACTTTTCCTAATAACCTCCCATGTTCCACACACACCTCCACCTCTTTCTTTTGTCTTTAGCTACAGATATTATTTAAGGTAGTGTCTTGGGCCAGTTTTGGAAACTACTCAGTTTTCCTGGGTTTCTTCCATGTACACAAGAGACTTACATGTTATTAAACTTCTATTGGTTTTTATCTTGTTAATCCGTCTTTTATTACAAATGGTCTCAGACAAGAACCTAGAAGGATAAAAGGAAACTTAGTTTTCCTCCTCTACATCTCTCTTAATAGCAAAGTTCTTCTAAAATGTGTCCTGTACACCCCCTTTAGCACCGCCTTCACCTCAAGCACTGCCCCACTGAAGTAGCTCTTTCCAAGTTCACCAGTGACCTTCACAGATGTAAATCCTTGGCCAATTCTTAGTCCTCATGGTACTTGAGCACTCACAGCAGCCTCTGACATGGGTGGCCATTCCCTCCTCCTTGACACACTATCTTCACTCAACCCTTGGGAACAACTCTCTCCCTTCCTTCCAAGCTTACTTTCTGATCCTGTGTTTCTTTTGCTATTTCATTCTGTTCTCTCAAGACTTCTGTGACAGAGGGTACCTTCTGTCACCCAGTCAGGCATCGTATGCATGTAGTTGATCTCATGCACACTCGTGGCCTTCTGTCCAAGTGCTGATGACTTACACATTTCCATGTCAAGAGTGTTCCTTTCTACAGGATTCCAGATAGTTCTAGAAACACTGACATGACACCTCTACCTCTGTGTCTATTAGGCATCGCAGATTTAACAGGTCCAGGCCAAACTCCATATCCTTCCCTTCATGTCTTCTCCTTCATTTTTCACCATATCTGTAAATGGCAGCTCTCACCTTCCCTGTTCAGTCTTAAAGCCACAGACACACTTTAAGCTTGTTTTTTATTTCACAAACCACATCTTATTCATCAATAAATCTTTTTAACTCTACCTTGGAAACGTCTGTTTCTGAAATCTCAGCAATCCCCTCACTATCACTGCTGTCACTCTGGTCTTTGCCATCATCACCCCTCCCATACACACACACATTGTATTATTGCAGTACCCTTCTACGGGTTGTCCCCGTTGTCCCCATCAAGTCTACTGGTCACACAATACTCAGAATCATTGACTGTCATAAGATAAATCAGACTATGTCTCTCCTTTGTTCAAAACACTCTTTAAGGATGCTTGAACGTATCAAGAACATCCATCCTTGCCCTGCTGTTTGTTTGGGGTGCTCTTCCCCATAGTATCTGCATGGGTAGCTCCTTCATTTCCTTCCAGTCTCTGCTCCCTGAGCCCCTGTTGCCACCCCACCCACAGCATTCCGTATTCCCCTTACTCCGCAAATCATCACGACCTAATAGATGTGAGCACTTACATGTATATATCTCTTAAGTTACTTATCTGTTTACTACTGATCTACCACCACCAGAATACAACCTCTCTGATTCAGGGGGTAATCTATTTTGTTGACTATTGTGTCCTCAAAACCCCGAATGACAGAATGACAGACCGGTTGATAGAAAGAGCCTGGCAGATTGTTCTTTTTTTTTTTTTTTTTTTTGGAAGTGAATGAAGAGCAAAGGAGTACATGACTGAATAGATTGTTTCTGATTTCCTTCTTATTGCTTTTGACTTGTCGTATGCCTGTGATGGCTAATTTTAAGTGTCAACATGCCTGAACTGTGGTGTCCAGGTGTTCAGTCAAACACCATTCTAGATGTCACTCTGAAGAGTCTTTTTAAGATGTGGTACCATTTAAATCAGTGGCCTTCGAGTAATGGAGATTACCCTCCACAGTGTGGGACGACATCGAAGATATTAAAACAAAAGACTGCGGTACCCCAAAGAAGAAGGAATTCTGCCCCCAGGCTGCCTTCGGTCTCGACAAATGCAACATTAACTTTTTTCTGGATCTCCAGCCTGCAAGTGTACCCTACAGATTTCAGATTTACCAGCCTCCACAATTATGTGAGCCAAGTTCTTAAAATCTCTCTGTCTCTACATGTGACACACATACACATATACACACACGTATATGTGTGTATATATATATATATATATATACATATATATATATATATATACACACAAGAACATACACACACACACACATCCTATTGGTTTTATTTTTCTGGAGAACACTGATTAATACAAGACCTGATGAAAACCTTATTATCAGAGTAAAAGCAGTTATAGCTGAATTATTTTTATTTTGTTCATTTCTACCTTCATTAGAAATGTAATAATAGTAGAGGTGATAGCATTTGGCCTTAACTTTCCTTCACACCTGTCATGTCAGCATGACTTACTGTGAGTAGAGTATACCCCTCCTCATTATTGTATTTGATTGCGATTGATTTAATTACAATCAATGAGGAGTATACCACTATCTGATTTTGAATGAGGAGACAGAGGCCCAGAGATGTAAACTGTGCAAGTGTTCAAGTCACACAGTGAGTAAGTGACAAGAGTAGAGGAGGGGTTCATTGCTAGATAGTCTATCTGTGGCTTCTTTGTTAGGCCATGCGTCCATTTTATGAGCGTTGGCCTAGTTAAAAGCAGACATTATAATCTATTGATCCATCTATTTAAATATATTTAAATTGCGTGTTTGCACAATGCCTGGGTCTGAACGAAGGAGGATGATGACCCCTTGCACTGTGGAACTCACACCCTTGCCTTAGGCCACCTTTGTGCTGCACATGACAGATGACCATCTGCTGCACACTCATCCCAATCTATGTATTGTAACCATAAGCGACACGTGACATGGGGAGACACTCAGATACAGCCGTAATATTAACTATTAACAAACTTAATTTCTTCATTTGCAAATATGATGAAGGCGTGAATTTCAGGTCTGTTTTCCTCCTGTACTCAGTGGACTGTGCTGCTCACTACCAGGCCCCACCCTGGAGATTCCTACTGTGACCTTGGGGTCCCCAAGTCCTCTGTCGTCTCCATGCTTCTGCACAAGGTTTCCCCTCCACGATCTCCCCTTCCTTCTTAACAGTGTACAGGGGTTTGACAAATAGGGCAACATGTGAAAATTAAAACTCTGTGTGTGAAGATTCAGTTCAACAGACTGATTAGAAAGTTAACAACATGTGAAACGGTTTCACGCCTTAGAGCGACACTCCTGTGGTCTTTTCCTGGATAAACAGTGGCCAGAGTCCCACGAACCTCCCCAGCAGCCACAGTCTCCTGGGGAAGAAAGGTTTCTAGATGTTGCAACACCTATTTTATTTTCTCCTATTCTCCTCTTGCAAAAATACAAAATCTTGCCGGCAGAATTTGAGACTGGGAATATGTCACTTTCCTCTAAAGCTTTTTGGTTTATTTTGGGAAAATAATAGTCACACTGGGTTGTTTTTCACTATATAGTTCATCCCCAGAAATAAAATAAAATAAAATCAGATAAAGTATAAAATAAAATAAAAAGAAAATAAGGTTGTGTTGTGAACATTTTAATACACTTACTTAAATCATTTTGCAAATCATTTGAAGACCTTTCCCAAATATACAGTACATATAAACCTAAAATCCATTAATATATACTATATATAAATCCATAGGCTGTAAATACACACACACACACCTGTATATAGAAAAACTAGCATAGTTTTTGGTAGTTTTAACTTTGTATTAGTGACTAGTTTTGATATTTAAATGCTCAAAATAAACCAAGTAGACACTAATAGTTCCCCATGCCCCATGCATTATGTATAAATACACTAATGGCTCTAAAAACTTAAAATTCTAATGGAGATGTATTGTCTTCTTCACAGGTTGAATACTACAAAGCAAATGTGCACAAGAGGAGTATACGGCAAAAGCTAAATATATTGCCAATGCTTAAACATTAAATTAAAGCAGTCATATTTTTCTTTCTTACAACCACAACTCTGTTTGACACCTATTACCGTAACCATTTTTTAAAACTGCATGACTGGACTGGGCTCACAGTCCTCACACCTTTATCTGCTTCATGACAGGTGTGAAGGAAAGAGTGGAAGACAAATATGTGGCTAAAACCAAACTCAATTTTGAATGTCAATTTTGAGAAGGGGAAAAAGTATAAAAATGAAGCTGATTCATTAAATTGAAACCACCTTTCCCCTTCCAATTAAAAACATCTCCTACCCTCAACCTCTTTCAGAAGTGACCTGCTGTATTACATAGGCATAGGAGGCAGTCGCTAAGAATAAAGCAATAGTAGAATAAAGCATGGAGGCAAGAACATTGCCGACTGAATAGGAATTTTAATACTTTATTGTAGGGAAATAACCACAGGATACTCAAAGCAGATATCAAAAGGTTAATAGGCTTCCCCCTTCTCCTACTTTTGAAGATAGACAGAATCTACCCATAAGTCAACCACCATTGTTTAGACAACATGGGTTTGAACAGCGCAGGTCCACTTATAAGCAATATTTTATATATATATTTATATATTTACTACATTTATATACATATATATGTATGTATATAAATGTAGTACAGGACTGTAAATGTATTTTCTCTTCCTTACAATTTTCCTTTTTTTCTTATGATTTTCTTAATAACATTTTTTTAATTATTTTAGAAAGAGAGAGAGAGTAGGGGAAGGACAGAGGGAGAGAGAGACAGAAAGAATCTTAAGCAGCAAGCTTAAATGAGTCCAATGTAGGACTTGATCCCATGACCCTGGGATCATGAGCTGAAATCAAGAGTTAAATGATCAGTCGACTGAGCCACCCAGGCACCCCCCTTAAGAACATTTTCTTTTCTCTAGCTTACTTTATGTAAGAAGACAGTATACAGTACATATAACTTACAAAATATGTTAATCACTTGTTTATGTTCTTGGAAAGGCTCCCAGTCAACAGCAGTCAATTAGTAGTTAAATTTTAGGGGAGCCAAAAATTATACATGGATTTTCAACTGCGTGGGGTGGGAGGAGGGTGTCAGCATCCTTAACTCCTGTTTAGTTCAAGGGTCAAGTGTATTCTCATGTTGTTTTCAGATTTCACAGAATCAGTGAAAGTACATATATGAGCATGATTCCTGTGAAATAGCGTGTTTAAGTTGCATAATCGAAGAAATAAACCTTTTCTTCATTCAACAATTATACATATTATATTTAAACTGAGTTACAAAGACACTAAATGCTGAAAAAAAATCCTTAGCCAATATTACACAAATAATAACCATAAAATGTATTTTTTTTAAATTTTTTTAATGTTTATTTATTTTTGAAACAGAGAGAGACAGAGCATGAGTGGGGGAAGGGCAGAGAGAGAGGGAGACACAGAATCCGAAGCACAGAGCCTGACGCGGGGCTCGAACTCACAGACTGTGAGATCATGACCTGAGCTGAAGTCGGACGCTCAACCGACTGAGCCACCCAGGCGCCCCCATAAAATGTATTTTTAAAATGTTGTTTGTGTTTAACATAAGATAATATGTTACTGGAAGCTTATGGTGTGTGGTTTCTCGCCTCCTGAAATTTACTCTAAAATTCGCCAATTTCCTTCTGACCTAGGTCTTAAAATGACTTAATGGCTTCTTTCATGTCCAAGAATCACATACGTCATTCTTGAGTTATCACAAACCAGTGCATTTCTGTTATAAAGAGGCTTTAGGACACATTGTACTCAAGGGAGAAGCTTCCCTAAGTGGTACCAAAAAGACAAGTATGAAATTAACCAATATATGTGGTTTATACGGTAAACCGGTCGCATAAATATTTGAATGCTTTTAAACTTTAATAAACTCACAAGCGTTTGAAATTACTCAATTATTTCAAAATGTTGATATGCTGACCCAATCAATACTTTAGATAATTGCATCTCCATTATGTATTTTAATCGTTCCCCCCAGTGCCCAAAGCAAGGTACATCTGCATGTTTCAGTCCATCTCCATGGGAGTGCAGGGTTCATGAATAAGCTCTAAAGGGCTCAAAGAATGAGGGCAACAGAAGAAAGGATTAAAATCAGACTGTGTGGGGAACAAGAGGGCCATGATTATTTGGACAGGAGAAAGAGAAAGACAATTACTTAAAAAGTTATTCCAAGAGGAAAAATAAACCATTTTGTTGTTGCTTACAACTTTAAAAATAAGCAATGTCCCTCTATTGTAACCGTGTTAATGCTAGGCTTGTTACCAGAGCAAATTGTGTGTGTACTTATCTGTGTGCGTGTGTGTGTATAAAATTCAGTCTTTCATCTATCAGGCATATAATCTGCCTTCAAATCATGGATATGGGCCAAATTCCCATTGACACTTTTTCTTATCCCCTTGGTCCAGAGAAGGTGTGACGTGGAAGGTTCTGGAAAATTTCCTTTGACAGAAGTCTGAGTATAACATGTTCAGTGCTGGGCTGGCAATGTGGATTGAAGTGCTCCTCATAGTATAGTTCCGGCGTTGTAGTTTTTAGAGAGAGCCAACACCCTCACCCAGGACCAAAAATAATTGAAAATTATATAAAATTGTCACATTCTATGTTGCAATTTAAGGTAAAGGCCTCTGAAACCTTGTAAAACTCTTGCATTTTTTTTCCTGCACAGCAGTAGTTTACTTGCAGAAAGAGACCTTGAAATCCGTTCTAATACATTCTGAAAACTGCAAATCTGGGTGAATAATGAAACCGTGGCGAGGTTGACTCAGGTGGTACAGCAGTGCCTCGTTGTCATTATTAAGGAAAACAATACCTTGGCCTCTTAATGTTTTGTATCTTTTACTTTGATTTCCTGAGAAATAGATGAATTGATACGGAAGCTAGCTGGATGATTCAGGTTTTGCTTATTTCAACCGGGCCAAAGGCAATACAAAAGATTACATGTTGAAAGGTAGCTGTTAGGTACTGTCGGTTGGCTGATAGCACGCTAGTGATAATAAGACGTCTTTAGAGGAACATAAACTTCAGTTTTGCGCCTGCTCATAACCTGAGGAAATGTATGAAAAGGTAGCACACACTATACACACCACTGGAACTTGGTAAAGGAGCTTTGGAGTGACTCCTTTGGTTTGTGGTTTCAGGACGCAGCGAACCCAGCCACTGAATGTTTCTTTGTGGGTGTTCAGGCAAGCAGAGGCTTATCTGCAGACTCGCATCCCCTCCCTGTGGCCCTGGTGGACCCACGATGTTCGGTTAGAAACAGTCTCTTAACGGTGACTCTCAGCCCGTTTCAACACGTGTCCCGTAGAGCAGCACATTCTGTTTGGTGCCAAAAAAGGAGCTTTCTTTTTTAACTTAAATCCTGTAAAGAAAAATCGTATTTCTTTCTAAGCTTAATAGCTCCCCAAAATTATTCTTGAAATTGCTCTGGAAAAGTAAAAATAAGTAGTCTTACCCTAAACAGCCAAGCCTCACTAATGTTCCTCCATCAGTAACAATTTGTCCAAATGAGAAATAATTCAGATTTAATTTTGCGATATTAACTCTTGCTTTCTCACTCATGAGAACTGATGACATGGTAAAGATGGAAACAAAAGTAAGTACCGAAGATACAGTAAAATAAGAGTGAACAGGGGACCAGATGAGTTATAGAATATAGCTGTAAATCTTAAATTCAAGTTTGGTTATTTATTTCAAATCTTCTTTTGATATCATTCATTTATTCCAAATACTGATAGCTGAATCTATGACTCAGGTTTTAATCATTGGAGTTCAAATTAATACGGTTTGTTTTAGTTGATGTTTTCTATCACTTTTCATTTAGAAGGAAGTCTTTTTAGAGGCTAACAAATTGCAGTGTGATTAAATTTTCAGAGCTCACTGATTTAATGCATCCCTTTAGATGCCATTTATTTAGTCTACCTGTTGAACTCATTTGTATTGCTTCACTGTTTATCCTGGGACCTAGGAACTTCTCCATTATCCTGACTTTTCTGATGAAGCCTTACACCCCTAAAAGGATTTCCTGTCCCACCGAGCTCCTCCAGTTCCACACCTGCAGTCACTGAGATCCAGGTCTCATGACCATCACAAACAAGGTGGTATTAGTAAAAATGGATCCAGAAGAGAAGCTGATGTGTTCGAAAAGAATCTGGTCTACTTTGTACCATGATCGCCAGCTTCTTTAAAAAAAAAAATCATTTCAAATCCTTATGACTCTAAGTAAAATGTTAATGTGAAATAGACACGAAAACATGTAGTATTTAACTTCTCCCTTTCTTTTTCTTCTCATTTCCTCTGTTGCCTCTTGGCCGTTTCACTGCTCATTAGCGCTGTTGACTGAACCTTAATGGGAGGGAAGGGCAAGAGAAGGAAACTCAACCTGGCTATTTCTGCTCCTGCTATTGTAGCCTGAGGAGGAAAAGTGGAGAGCAGGATGCTGTACCAAGATGAAAAGAATGTTCTAGAGCCTATAAAGAGGCAGTGTAATTTTGGATTCCTTTTTACCAGTGTGTCTTCATAAATCAGAAACAGGTTACACTCAAAGAAGCACGTGTGACTTTCATTCTGAGGTAAATAGGAAGGCTTGTTGGTTTGTTTGTCAATAATGGATGACCCATGAAAGACACGACCTAGCATTTATTGAATGCCTATATAGAATTCCCATATACGTACTCAAATTTGCAAAAACCCCTCATTTTATTGCCATAATCCTCATTACCACTCTGTGATAAGGGAAACACCACCATATTCCAGAGTTTTCTTTCTCACTCCTAAGCCTTAACATTTAGAAGTTAGGGGCGCCTGGGTGGCTCAGTCGGTTGAGCACTGACTTCAGCTCAGGTCATGATCTCGCGGTCTGTGAGTTCGAGCCCCGCGTCGGGCTCTGTGTTAAAGGCTCAGAGCCTGGAGCCTGCTTCGGATTCTGTGTCTCCCTCTCTCTCTGCCCTTCTCCTGCTCACACTCTGTCTCTATGTCTCAAAAATAAATAAACGTTAAAAAAATATTTTTAAAAAATTTAGAAGTTATCACTCTCTCTCTTGTCCCTTCCCCACTATGTTGAATCCAGAATCAAAACTTATCAGTTTTTACCTTCTAAATATCTGTCACAGGTATCTACTTCTTCTCAAATTCCTTGCCCAGACCCTAGGCTAAAACTACAATCTCAGTAACCCATAAACCTCCAAACTGCGTTCCGCCATATGGACTTTCAAATCTTGAGGTTGGGACCATCTTTGTTTTTGCCCCCAGGATCTAGTATATGACCTGGCATTTAGCAGGGGAAAGAAGGTGGCTATTGCTAATCAATTTTAAAATGTAAGTAGAGAAGATAATCATACTCTTAAGACTTTAATTTATTTATTTGCTAACAACAATAACACACACACACCCCACAAACACTTATTTTTCTTACTTGGACTCAATGGAATGTCACTAAGGACTGCAGTAGACAGATCTTGAGGGCATTAATTCCAGATATTACCCGTAAGCATTACTTCAGGTCTGATTAAAAGAAGCCCTCTCCATCTGATGAGCTTTGTGCAAAACTATTGAACTGACCTAAAATGAACTGAAACAGGAATCTTTGGTTCCAGCAACAGGTTGCTATGCTGCGCAGTGGATGATTAGCACCCAGCGCTTGGGATCTGCCAATTCTGGGGTCTGATACCACTTCTGCCGTGTCCTAGAGTGTATTCTTAAGTCATTCCAGCCCTCTGAGATCTGGTCATTCTTCTGTAAAGTGGGAATAAAGTTACATAACTTGCAAGGATTTTGTGAGGGTTGAAGACAATTATTTATGAAGTGTCAAGCACGGTGCCTAGCATGGAAGAGATGCCCAATGAATTTTAGCGTGAGTTTTCAAATAACAATCTCTTTAAGCTATAAAATAATCTGTGCTGATCTTCCTGGCCAAAAAACAAACAAACAAAAAAAAAACAGAAAAGAAAACAAACAAACAAAAACGGTGCCGTAACTAACATTTTTAATGCTTCCAAAGGCCATTTCCAATTATTCAAGAATCTGCTTAGAGGCCATGAAGAAGTAGGCACCACAGCTGTTCTTAGTCTCATTTTTTAAAATAAAGAACTAAAGACCCAGATAGTTGTATGACTTGTACAAGGTCAGAGAGTGCGTTAGTAATTAAACTTGGAAGAGGGCCTAAACTTTGGGATTTCTAATCTGTTTTTATCCACACTCCCCGGCCTCATAGTAAGAATTTAATTGATTTCATAGAGGTTCAGATTGTGGGTGTGAGTTGTTCATATACCAAGGCTTTTTGGTATATTTTGGCTTTTTGGAACTGTCAATAATAAGAATATTTCAAATTGTGAGAACTATTCTACTATTTCACTACCTGTTTAGTCCAGTTTTTCTGTTTGAGGCTGTGCTTGATTCCACATTTGTTTATTCATTTATCCATTAAAAGTTGCAAAGTTAAGGTTATAGCAAGGAATGATGAAGAGATGGAAAGATAGTGTGTCATGGTGTCAGAGACCCTGCTTCCTTATGATCTAGCCAAGACTAAACATGCTATAGTGTCCAGCAGCCAAGTGGGGGAAAGGACCACCATTAGACTTACTCCTTCCCAACGGCATAATGCTATCAACCTCCTAGAGATGGGAGATGAGCTAAGGTTGTGAAAAAATAATTTCCCTCATAACAATCACCCAATCCTATTACCGTAGAAGACCAAATGGAAAGACTCTCAAAACAAAACAAAACAAAGACAGAAAGGAAAGGAAAAAAAGAACCAAAAAAAAAATGCTAGATAGAAATGAGATCCAGAAAATATTTCTGGGTGGTAGCATGTTGAAGTCCAGATGGAAATTTAGCATTAATTTGGCTAACACTATTTTAGTCACAGCACATTTTCAACTATTTATTTTTGCACTGAGCCTCTCCTAGTAAGGTGGGTATCGAATGGAAATTTTTTTTTCTAAGGTGGCATTTCAAATAATAACAATAATAATAAAATCCTGGATCAGGAGCCGTTTTTCCATTAGATACATAAAGAAGCACAGCGAGGACCTTGAATGGGTCTATATTTTTTTGCTAATTTAATCTGTGCATATAAATGACATCTTTCCACTTCTTTTTAAAAGAAGTCTTGTTTTTCCATCCTTTTCAATGATTGGCTCCAACTTTGAAATGCTTGTTTCTTTAGCGTTGATACCCAGATACGAATTCAGTGCTCCTAATTTATCTGGGGACGAGGGAAGAGAAGTATGAGAGAGGAGGAGTTTATCCGTGCCACGGTTCCATGTATAGAAAATTGATTTGCCAACCACACCGAATGATAAAGCCCATCTTTGATATATTCCTGTCTCACTGCTTTCCAGGTCTTAAGGCATCTGATCCCGGGTCAGCTCCCCTCGGGGTATAATTCAGAACACAGTCCCTTCCCTTCGGAGATCCCATGCCACAGGGCTTGGGTATGTTGTTTTTGGCTAGGACAGACCTTATGAAAGAAATTATTCTGCCGCCTCACTGACAGAGTTGGGCATGGGGTACTGAGAAATGGAGCCTCTCCCAGTGGCCCTTTGCCTGGAATTTGTCCTAAAAGCATGAAACTGAGCAGGATTTGTAGCAGACAGATGTGGATAATATATGCACCACCTTTCCATTCTGGTGTCTGTTTGCATGAGAATGAAACACTGCAGATTTTAACTGCGGTCTTAGGTGATGATGAAGCTGAGAACGCTCCTGGAGACCCCATTGCAGGTTTGATTGGGAAGTTTATTGTGGGTGAATTCCCCCCCCCCAATCTGATTCCCACCCCCTTTCCCATCCCTCCCCCATCCCCAGGCAAATCAAAAAGAAACTCCCATGGTGCCTTGTCTGCTGGGGCAAGGGTTCTGAGGCTAAAACCCTAAAGATTTTCAGTAGCCCATGAAAAGTGCCTACAGTATAAACAGAGACAGCAGTCAAACCCAGCTGGCCAACACTCACGTGCCCTAAAACTTTACCTAAAAACTGGGGATACTCAACAGGCCACGGGCATTTATCCAAAACCCTCTCTTCTGCCATGTATTTCTAAAAATGAGGGAGGAATAACTGGGCCAGCACCGTAACCTAGAATTATCGAAGGGTCCAAGACTTTGTCACTCTGGTTCTGTTTTTGTTTGAGATGAACTTCCAGAAGCAATTACAGTAAAACTATAACCGTGTCACGAGCCCCCTCTTGGGTCATGTGAGTTCTAGTTTGGCCCTTCACTGATTTTGAGCAAATTATTCTACTTCGGTAGAACAGCAGGTCCCTCATATGTAAAAAGAGAGGATTTAAGTGACTTCTAGCTTACCACCTCCACTTTCAAACATCACAGTATCAGTGATGAAGGGTTGGCCGTCATAGTGAGCTGAATGCAAAAGCATAGAAAAGCAGAAATTTGTGAAGGTGCCTGAAGGTGAGTGGTTTGGAATAAATGTACATTATTGATTATATTGTTAAAACTTTATTTAGTTTTTCTCTCTGGAATTTAAGCCGGAGGTGAAATCTGGGATTTAGGGAGCCCTCCAGCTACCAGTACCCGTCCTTCCTCTAAGCCAAGAACTGACCTTCTAACCCAGAGAAGGTAGTAAGTAAGGTTAGTGCTCTGCTTAGAGCAGGAGTCAGCAAACTACGGTCCATGGGAGAACTCTGGCCCCGATGACCCATTCTGTAGGGTCAATGCATCCTCTATATTCTTAAATAGTCAAAAAAAATCCAAAGAATTCGAATAATATTTCAGAACATGTGAAAATTACCTGAGATTAAAATTTTAGCATTCATAAATCTTATTGTATTGGAACACAGCCATGCCCATTTGCTTGCTGTTACCTGTGACTGCTTTCATTCTGTAAGGACAGAACTGAGTACTTGCAATGGAGACTGTATGGCTTACAAAGCTCAAAATATTTGGGGCGCCTGGGTGGCTCAGTTGGTTAAGCGGCTGACTTCAGCTCAGGTCATGGTCTCACAGTCTGTGAGTTCGAGCCCTGCATCGGGCTCTGTGCTGATGGCTCAGAGTCTGGAGTCTGCTTCTGATTCTGTGTCTCCCTCTCTCTCTGCCCTTCCCCTGCTCACACTCTGTCTCTATGTCTCTCAAAAATAAATAAAAACATTAAAAAAATTAAAAAAAACAAAACTCAAAATATTTACCTTCTAGCTTATTACAGAAAAATATGCCACTTCAGCTTACAGCAAGGGTAGGAATAGTCAGAGAAATATTAGTAAAGATGTTCAAAGGAGAAAGAAAAACCAAGAACATAAAGAGGAAAAGAATAATCACCAAATTTTGATCTCCATAATGTTAGCAGTATCTTTTAAGTATGATACTAACATTTTCAAAATATAGCATATATATTATTTTATTTAACCAGGCCAAAAAAATTGTGAAGAAGTCATACATGTGTGATAGTCTCCATATTACTGAATGATAGTGAGACCCAAAAAGATTCAATGACTCGTCCAGTCATCCAGCTAGTTAGCCATATGGCTAGGATTAAAATCTAGGTTCCTTAAGATTAGAAGACCTAACTTATACTGCACACACTGAAGAAGGCTGATTGAAGGGGAAGGAGCATTCTGGGAAACTGAAATCAAAGCTTTTTGTTAAGACCAGATTGTAATTCTTCCTAATATATACATTTAAGACCCTGGGTTGGGGTTGGCCATCTTATCTCAAGTGTTGGTTCTATTAAAAGTGGCGGGGCACCTGGGTGGCTCAGTCGGTTGAGCGCCCAACTTCAGCTCAGGTCACGATCTCACAGTTCAAGGGTTCAAGCCCCACGTCGGGCTCTGTGCTGACAGCTTGGAGCCTAAAGCCTGCTTCAGATTCTGTGTCTCCCTCTCTCTCTGACCCTCCCTGCTCACACTATCTCTCAAAAATAAACCTTAGGAAAAAAAAAAAAAGTGGCGCGCGCACACACACATAAATATGTGTAAACCATTTAGAGGATTTGCAATTTTCAAAACACATGAACGCATAAACTATTTTTTAAGTTTTTATTTATTTTTGAGAGAGAGAGCACGTGAACAGAGGAAGGGTAGAGAGAGAGGGAGACACAGAATCTGAAGCAGGCTTCAGGCTCCAAGCTGTCAGCACAGAGCCCGAAGTGGGGCTTGAACCCTTGAACTGTGAGATCGTGACCTGAGCTGAAGTTGGGCGCTCAACCGACTGAGCCACCCAGGCGCCCCAACATATAAGCTATTTAGTTTAGACAACACTATTTCATTGCCCACATAACTCCTCAGTAATTTTGTTAGAAATAATGTATTATATGCATCATTACTATACATAGTGTTATTATATTTATATTTAATTTATATATCAATATGTTAGGTATGGTTATACCTAGATAGATCCATATAATGGTATATATAATGCCATATTATTACATATAACATGGTATGAAACAAAAAGAATAATAAAGTCTAGCTCTCAAGGGTTTTATCTAGATAAAAATGGACCAAAGACCAAATTAAAAAAGTAATGAAATAACCTATATATCTAGTAAATTCCACTAATGCCCCAAACCGTACTCCCTGATCCGTACATTTTGTGAAAAAAGTAGTCAACAAATACAGCCACTGTCTCCCCCACATCAGCAATCACCATCAAACCCAAATCCAGAGCAGCTGATACAATTTAGTGGCACAGGAAGAGACAAACATGTGTGAAAGCAAACCCTGAAAGCCCATTGGATTACACAGTGGAGACTTTTGTGATAAAGGGGACTTAGTTTTACAGCTTAGTTGGGCGGGGGTGGGGAGAAGAACGAAAGAAGAAAAATCACCCAGGGTCTCTTTGGTTAAGTTATTTTGCAGATTTATTGAAACGTGCACGTGGTGGAAAATGACTTCCAGAAGTCAGAATTTTAGCTAAGCCATACTGTGGCTGCCGGCTCTCATGTGCAAACATGGCCTCATGCTCTGAGGTAATGTGAGGTAACTGTTTACAGGCAGGGAACACTTGACAATGTTAATTGCAGGATGCCTCAGGCCCCGGGCTGGCGTTAGACTCCTGGATCCTCCACTCTGATTAGAAATTTGTGAAGCATAACACATCTTGCCAGGTACATTCGCATTTGGGTCAAGCCATTTCTACCAATAAAAAGAAGTCAAGAAATATAACGGAAACACACACATACACGCGCGTGCGCGCGCATGCCTAAAGTAGGTCACGGTAGCCAATGCTGTGTCTATACAAGCTTACCGGATTAGCTATTTTAACTGATCACGACATTGAAAATGATCAAGTTTGGTTCTCCTTGCTCCTGGCTCTTCATCAAATATGCTTTCCCTGTGGTTGGTGTTTGCCGTGGACCACAAGAGTCTTGCTTACCGATAGCTGGGAACACTTTATTAAATGCTAACGTGCTGATGAGTTTGAGCAGTTTTGCTAATTCCTTGGCTGCCTAACATATAGCCCCAAAGTCAACAAACAGATATATTAGGATCCAAGCTATGCCTCCAAGAATCCAAAAAAGCCCATGAATTTTATTTAATCCACTTCATCGCTTTGATTGAATTCACAGGTGGTTTAGTGAGTCTGGGTAGAAAGAGCCACCGATTTAATTCATAATAAAACAAAACAAATGTCAATTTAACCAATCCAGTGGTGAACATATAGCCACGTGCGTCGTTTGCTGGAAGGTCGCTCTAGAGGAAGATAAGTCTGTACAATTTCATGATGCCTTTTTGGCTCTCTGTGATGCCGGGAATGATGTCTTCTTACAATGGAATTTCTTCAAACATGTCGTATAATGCTCTTTTGTGAGTCAGATATTACCCACGTATAAGTATTTTGTGTTCTTTTGCCTTCCCTATTAATTTATAATTCTCTTGAAGTAAGGGACTCTGATGCATTTTTGTAGCACACACAGCCAAATGTCATCCACAGACTGGTTACTCTAGAAATATGTAATAAAAATAAATTTAAAAAATTAATGATTGAGAGGCAAAGTCTCTCTCACATTTCTTTGGGCTCTTTTGTTGTTAATTCATTCCATACATGCTCATAATAGATATATCCTGTGTTCCAGGCATGGTCCTTGTCACTGCAAGGATACAGATCTGAACAGGATATACTCCCAGCCTGCAAGTAACGCAGGGGGAACATGAGATGAGAACCAACATTTTAATGCAATACAAAATATAGTATATCTTATTAGAGAGGTCCAAACCAAAGCCTGTGATAGATTCTAAGGAAAGACTTCGTTATTCTATTTATTAATTTACTCTTCATTTATTAAATGCATACTCCTTCTGGGCAGGCACCGAGAAAACAGTATTATCAGTGATCCATATTGCTATCTATCATCTGTGTAGCGTTTGCTCTATGCTGTAAGTTATTTTCAGTATATCACATATATTAATTCAGTAAGTCCTGACAAAAAAATCGAGGCAGTAGGTATCACTACTGTCCCTATCTGCAGATGAGAAAACCGAGGAACAGAGATATTGAGTAATTTGTCTGTTCTGTGTAGGAACCACAGAGACACTGATCAAATAGTCCCCTTTATTGTGGGAAAAGTCCCAAAGTTAGATCCATGACTGTGGGTAACTGTACACTGACCAGTGTAGTGTGAGCTTCGCACTGATATGTTAGGCCGGTTTTGAAATCAGTTTATCTCAAATGTATCCTAAACTGAGCAGGATCTGCCGGGTCCAGGTAGTGAGTATGTAATTTAGGATTCGTAAATGTGGCCATGATGATAGAGGAACCAGGCACAAGCACTTATATAAGAAAATAATTCAGTATAAGATGGATCGTGCTGTTACTACCCAAACCCGTGTCATCTATAATTATAATAAAATATAACTGGTAGCATAATATCATTTGTAATTACAAAGTAAAGCTGGGGGATAAGCTCAATATTTAGGGATACAAGGTAAATTCTGTGGCATAAGTAGCTTTCTCAGAAAATTATCAACATTTCGTCTAAGACTTAATACTAGGGTGCGTGGGTGGCTCAATCGGTTAAGCGTCCGACTTCCGCTCCGGTGGTGATCTCATGACTCGTGAGTTCGAGCCCCAAGTCAGGTTCTGTGCCAACAGCTCAGAGCCTGGAGCCTGCTTCGGATTCTGTGTCTCCCTCCCTCCACCGCCCAACTTACACTCTCTCTCTCCCTCAAGAATAAACAAACATTAAAAAAAATAATAAAAAATAATGTAATACCAAAGAAGAGTGATGTTTGCAAATACATTTATGTAGCTTATGAGAAGGATTTTCTCCCTTGATAGCTTCTTTAGCATAGAATAATCCAAAGAACCACAGCAGACACTTCAAAAAATCTTGCAAAATTATATCTCTGCTATAAAATGGAGTAAGATAACCAAGCTGAATTAATTTTATTTGTTCTATGTACTCTAAGCATGGCACATACTGCAAAAACTAGAAACTTGAGACTAATTCCTGTTGAGTATGTGTTTTGAATCTTGTGTAATAAATACATAAAGAAAATTTCCATGAGTTGTGAAAATCATTTTCTTCATTTCAGCCAGGAGATTTGTTCTTTAAAA
The DNA here is from genome assembly GCA_030068075.1 of Paguma larvata. Classification (NCBI taxonomy): domain Eukaryota; kingdom Metazoa; phylum Chordata; class Mammalia; order Carnivora; family Viverridae; genus Paguma; species Paguma larvata. The sequence continues at coordinate 33,068,191 of CM057843.1, forward strand.
TGATAATGTGGTGTTAAAAGTTTGATTGCAAAATAGCCTCGCTCTGGGGGCAGCTCCTGTGCCGCCTTGTGGTTTCTGCTGATATAAATTTGATATTTTACAAATGCAGAATATGAAATATATTCCTAACATGTGTTTCATACACTTACAATACACCCAAATGAAAAACAGCACAGGCTTGGAACATTTCTTGGCCGTGTGCTTAATGCCCTGTATCTGGAACATGTTAAATGTTATTATAGAAATAATTGAAACATTTCACACAGTTTCATGTAGTGAATTCTGCATGTTAAACTCGTACTCCTTCCTCCGGTTACAGGGGACTTTACCTGCCTGATACACAAATGTTTCCCTTAGAACCGGGAACATGGATATGGTGTTTTTGTTTTTGTTTTTTAGGAACCACTGTTAGGTAAACTTTGGAAGCATTTCGTAGTCAATTCTGCCAGCAACCGCCTGTCACTGAATAGACTCATAAGGAGAGGTTTTTCTCAAAGTGAATTATTGAGAAAACATAGGCAAGACTTCTACTTTCACAATTTAAAATAACATCTTTTATTCTGCTTAACTTCATCTCTAATGATTACTCTTGTTTCCTTGATTCCCCCCTTTTTTTTTTATCCTGGTATCCCATCAATATCTTTTCAGTGATAAGCTCTAAATATTTAATCATCCAAATATAACTCCTTCAATGCCGTGTGCTATAACTCCTTCAATGCCGTGTGCTATAACTCCTTCAATGCCGTGTGCTAAGTGTGGTCCATTTCTAATAAGATACCCAGTTGCAATTCATACAAGTTGAAAGCGTCTCAGTTGCCATGGAGAATTCCGAAAGGAATCACTCTGAGAGTTCAGGGTTACTTTTTTTAACCCCAAGTTACATCTGGGGTAAGTCGCTGGTAGCTTTAGAAAGACTTAGGAAGTCTAAAGTTTTTCAATAATCCTATTAAATTATTATTATTATTGGATATTAATTTTTTAGTTTGTTCTGTGAACCGAATGTGTCAGTTATTTATTTAAATCTATTAGTAACTACGTACTATATGTTTTATTCATTGATCTAAGAACAGACAGCACCATTTGTTCATTGAGTATTTAAATACCATCACTAAGGACATCATGGGCCTGTGTGTTCATTCATAGCGCCCAGTCTACTGTAGTGGTTCTCAAAGCAGGGTCCCTGGAATAGCACCAACTGTGCCTCTCCAGGACTTATCAGAAATACAAATTCACAGGCCCCACTTCAGACCTATAGAAACAGAAACATGAGCCCGGGAGCCTGTGCTTTAACAAGTCTTCCAGATGATTCCAAAGAATGATCAAGTTTAAGGATCATTCTTCTAGAAGGAGTCATACATTTTACTGTCTACTAAGATGACGAACATCAATATTTTGCTAGAATCATTGCCTGATTACAAGGTCTATTGCAGGTCGTAGAAGAAATATGTACTTTAGAATCAAGTAGATCTTTCAGAAATCTATATTTAAAAAAATTGTTTTTACATTTATTTTTACATTTATTTTTGAGAGACAGAGTGAGACAGTGTGTGAGTGGGGAGGGGCAGAGAGAGAAGGAGACACAGAATCTGAAGCAGGCTTCAGGCACTGAGCTGTCAGCACACGGGGTTCAAACCCATGAACCACGAGATCATGACCTGAGCCGAAGTTGGGCACTCAACCAACTGAGCCACCCAGGCGTCCCACAAATCTATCATTTTTTAAGCAAAAGATAACCAATCTTAAGATTGTGGGCAAAATATTCTTCCAGCTTTCTCTCATTCTCTCCAGTGCCCCATCTTTTCTCTACCAAAATATACTCACAGGTGCACACACACACAGAATCCCTAAAGACACCAAATAAATATAATCTTTTTTTTTCACTTTTATTTCAACAGATAAATTATTTAAGGCCATCACAATCAAAATTATTTGTGTGTGTGTGTGTGCGTGGGTGTGTGTGTGTATAGAAACATATGGTTTGACTTATGGAAAAATGATTTGTCTGATTTTGAGAGATCCTGGAGAATAAAGTGTCACATAAGTTTACCTAAATTTGTCCATACCTCAGTCTGACAATTGTCAATGGCAGTAGAATGTAGCATTGTGTGTGGTGTAAAAAATGGGGTTCTGAATCTAAGTTTCAACTGTTGTTAGTTTTGTGACTTACGGCAAGTCACATGCACTGCCTGATTTTCAGGTTTCTCAGCTATAAAATGGAAGTAATAATATGATATATACCATATAGTATTGCCCAGAAAAAAATAAACGTATTAGTGAATGCACCAAGACGCATGTAGTACTTATTCAATAAATGTTAGGTATCATTAAGCTGGATTTTCATCGCATGTCTTTCTTAAGGTCACATCCTCATCTTAACTTTATTTTCTTGATTAATGTGCTAAAACATTACCTTTGGAAACATACAGTGTAAAGTTTCCTTTCTACTGAATTTTCAGTAAATTACGACCTTTCAGTTTAATGATATGCATTTACCTTAATGCCCTCCCTTAAAAAAAACTCCCTTAACATTTATATTAATGAGTCTTTTCAGTAGTTATGAGTCTGGACTATGCTCTTCCAAAGAAGTTTCCTCATAAATTAGCATTAATTGATGTCCAGTTTTTGGAAAATGTTAGCACACGTTATTTATGGCACGTTCTGTTCGTGTGGCGCCTCTTAATGTGAAAAAAAAAAAGTTTTCAAAAGAGGTTCAAATGCTGTTTCCTTTGCTTGCAAAACGGTGAAAGCCACGGCCTTTGCGTATTTGGCAAACCCTCAGCAATATTTCTAGTTAAAGAGCATGTAGGCGATCTGAAGTCAAGGGTAAATGTGTGATCGCTCTTGGTTACAGCAGTTCTTTCCACATCCACCCTCAGCCTGCAGATCGTGTGTGAGCGGTTCACAGTGGCCTCTTCCTCAGACTTGGATAAAAATGCCTTCTATCTAAAATGAAGAAAATTTTCCAAAAGGTTGCCCTCACTTCTACACAGCTTGTGAGAAAAACACAAAAGCACACAAATATTAAAAATACTTCCTTTTATTATTCATTGTGTATTTGTGTGCGCGCGCCCCTGTGCTGTTTGTCCTTGTATAGGTATCTAGATAGACAAGTTAAAAACACACACACACACAAACAAGATTCCATTAAAAAAAATAAGTTTATAGTGTGGATACTTGTTTTTGAATCTATAGGGAAAACATGATGCAAGATTGTCAGCAGAAATGTTCCTACCAGTTGGCAAGTTTTTTCTTCACGTTGAACACCTTGTCTTGTGTGCTGACTGACAGTTCACACAGATGTACTACAGCTAGTCCTTAGAGATACGTGAAATGGGTGGTTAGAATCTAGCACATAACAAATTCCCAATAAATTGTTTTTGTTTTTTCCGTCTTAAGTACTTGGTGATTTTTGTTGTGTCCTTTTTTTTCAATTCTACTGTGTGTTTGCTGATTTGGAGGTAACAGACGGCTGAAGTGGAGAAGATTCTCCAGTTAGAGACAAATCTGTTTTTCGCTCTAAGACAATCTGGAATTGGTCATTTCCTTCAATACAATCGGTCATGTAAATATAAATCTATACTGGCTTTCATTTGGGAAAAATCAAAGTCAACCGATGGCATTTCCACAAAAATTTACATCAACCGCAAAACATGCATCAAATATAAGCCCCAAATGAATAAATAAGTCAAGTAAAAATATATTTTTAAGTTCCATTGTAAAACCAATTTTTCAGTAATAAGTATGTCTACAGATATAACCCTTCCTCAAAGATAGTATATACCCAGGGCAAACAAGAGAACTAGAAACATTTAAGAGACTCTGCAATTTGGAGCGCCCGAGTGGCTCAGTTGGTTAAGCATCCGACTCTTGGTTTCAGCTCAGGTCATGATCTCACTGTGCTTGAGTTCAAGCCCCATATCAGGCTTTGTGCTGACAGCATGGAGCCTGCTTGGAAATCTCTCCCTTCCTCTCTCTCTGCCCCTCCCTGATTGCACTCTCTCTCTCTCAAGATAAATAATGAAACTTAAAAAATTTTTAAAAAGACTGCAATTTGCTGCCTGGTTGTATACAGGCAATTATAACTATAGAAATTCAGAGGACCAGAGGACGGGAATAATATTTTCTGCATTCTATAATTCTTCATGTTTGTATCAAAAGAGGACTGGTCCCAGGAACATAAGACCTTTCCCAGAGGGGCATTTCACAGAAGATGGTCTCAAAGTCAAGGAGGAAAAGAAGTATTAACAGAGAGCAAATCAAGTATACTTCAGGTGGATAAAGAAGAGCGTTTCTGAATTGAAAACAAAATGATTGATTAGAAGGAGATAGCCAGACGAACAGAGTGTGGATTATAGAGAAGCCGCAAGAACGACAATGTGAGGAAAACCCATGGCCGGGCGTGGCGCAGGTGTCAGAATAGGCTCATGCCATAATTTTTCAGAAGCTTAACTCAACGTGGCCTGCCCCACATCTGAGAGCACTTGGGCAGGTTTTAGACACAGTATAAGGTGGCAGAGGGAAGTAAAAAGAACAGCTTAATCGGTGGAAAAAATGCTGTTCATGGATCAGGTTTTGTTAGCATCAAAGAATCCTAGGGTAAAATAGAGACTTTGTAGGCATAAGGATTTAGATTGGTTTTGTCCTCCGCTCATATTTTCCCTGGAAATGGGAAAGTCATGCAGTGTTCTTGCCCTTCTGTTTTCTCATCTACAGGATGGGATTAATGACACAAACTTTGTGGAATTCTTCTGAAAGTTAGCAGTGATAATACGTATTATTACCAGGAAACCTAACACAACTATATTCTTTTTGTTTATTTATTTATTTATTTTTGAGAGAGAGAGAGAGGGAGAGAGAGTAGATGTGTGCATGAGTAGGGGAAGGGCAGAGGGAGAGGGAGAGAGAGAATCTTAAGCTGGCTCCATGCTCAGTGGGGAGCCCGATACACGGGGTTCGATCTTGCGACCATGAGATCATTATCTAAGCTGAAATCAAGAGTCAGACGTTCAACCGACTGAGCCACCCAGGCAGCCTACAAGCTATATTCTTAGTAAATAATACCTGTGGATATTATTTGGCTCAATTTCCTTTCCAGTGTTTCAACAGTCCTGATAACAGGCACATCAATTTTCACATTGTAATTAGTGATTAAAGAGTAATTAGTTAGAATAGTCATAATTGTTTTTGTTTTTGTTTTAAACTAGGAGACTTTATTTCCTCCTATTAGAAAATCTTCCACTAAATGAAAATATTCTCAGCCCACAACTTCTCTGCACTGGTTTTAGTTTAACCATGGGTAACCAATAAACCTAAAGTTTTTTGTTAGTTTATTTATTTATTTATTTTTTACATAATAGCATGTCCATACTTGTTTATGCTGTCAAGGTTTCACTAACTCTTTGCTTCTGTAGGCTAAGTATCACTGTTGTCCAGGGAACTCAGCGGTAGCTCTCTCTTGGAGAATGTTTTCTATCTGGGAGAGGGAGTTTTGAAACAATTACGGTGTGATTCGACCCATACAGAACAGATCGAAGACTTACGTCTCTTGTTCCTAGATAGTGTCCTTCTAATAAAATATAAAGTCTCCAGCTTTTTTTTAAAGTATTTTTTTAATGTTTATTTCTTTATTTTGAGAGAAAGGGGAAAAAAAAAAAACATGAGTGGAGGAGGGAGAGAGAGAGAGGAAGAGAGAGAGAATCCCAAGCAGGATCCACGCTGTCACTGCAAAGCCAGACACAGGGCTCAAACCCACGACTCGTGTAAATCATGACTTGAGCTGAAGTCAGACACTTCACTGACTGAGCCACCCAGGTGCCCCAGGTCAGCAGCTTTTGATAGCATTACAGGATCAGTGACAGCAGATGGCCATCTTAATACTCTTTCTAGGGGGTAATCCATAAATCTATCCTTCTACGGACTGGGCCATTTGAGTTTTGCATTCATTCCACACACATGCAGTGTGAAAAGGCTCTTTTTCTCGAATTTACATAGATTTGAGGAACCTAAGAGATTCCCTTTCACACCAGATTCTCAGAGTCCCAAATCTCTGACATTTGATACATGAACTGACTTGTTTTTTTGTTTGTTTGGCTTTTCATTTGGCCCAGTGGTGCAGATGTTATTTGCATCGTCTAAGCATCCTCCTGAAACTCAACGAGTAAAGAACTCACTACTTAATAAGAGAATGTAGAGACAGCAGGGCTATTAAAATGTTGTTTATATACTTTTGCTCTTTTAATTTATTTTCTCCAGGTTCCTGTCACTTTTTCGTTCCAGTCTCTATTTTCCCGTTCCCTTTCACGACTAGCCATGCAAAAGGAATTTAGTAATTTCAAATTTTAGTAAACTGCACTTCAACCGTAAACAAGCAGAAGTGACCACATCAGTGTCATGTTCCCAATAAATATTAGAGTCTGACGTAGATTGGGTTTTCTCCTGACTTCTCTGGGGACTATTGAAGTTCCAGTAATCAGTCTTTACTAAATTCTTTGACTTCTTCACTAGATGTTCTGCACTTGGTTCTGAGCGTGGGGATTGTATTCACTATGAAATGACATGGCTAAAGTTTGAAGTAGAAATTTGTGACTGTAACCAGCCTAAAGAAAACAGAGAAGTCTGTGCCAGTGAATTGGTTTCTTTACTATCAAAAGTGGGGGAAATGTTGATTGAATAAAATATACACAGCCAGTTCCTCACAATTTGTTACCTGTTAAACCTAGGGATAACTTTTCTGTTAAAAAAAATAATAAACAGATAATTGCTCTAACCTGAAGCGTTTCAGAAAAGTTTCATCACAAAAAAGGCATTGATAGTCTGATAATGGAATTTTTTTTCTGTAGCTGTGAGCCTTCTTTCAACAGCCAAAAGCAAATCTCAGAAGAAATGACAAATAGTTGTATCACTAAGGGGCAGAGGCAGGAGTGGTTAGAGGTGATTTTTAGATTTCTAATTCAAGATGTATGTGATCCATTACAATTTTCAGGACCCACATTTCTGACCCTTCTTTTAAGAGATCTGTTTCCTAGGCTATTTAATATTTTTATAGTCTGGAGTCAAGTTCAAGCCACAATGTCCAATTAAAAAAAATGGTACTGCAAAAACAACAACGATAACAACCACAAAACCCACCAAACTGACATCTTGTAAGTGTTCACAAAAGACAGACTCCAACACAATTTCATTGATATATATTACTACTCATCCTCCCTAAATAGCTAGCTTCTAAGACTTCTGAAAGTAGATTTCCTTAGATTTGATGATTTCAGAAAAAAAGAACGGAGCCACAGATCAGACAGAACTTTGACAAGAAATTAGGTAGGAAATACTCAAGTATGGGGTAAGTTAAAGAGGAGGAAGTACCTGGAACTCTCAATCATGAACCATTTTCCAAATGGTGTCTTCTTACTTGTAGGAAGACATAGTAACAGGAACAGGAGTCTGGTCGCGTTACCAAGTAAGAGGACTAGCAGACAAGCTTAAATAGATAAAACGTAGTTGTAAATATGAGTTTATGTTAGTTACACATTGGTGAAGTTGGTTTTAAGAATACTGGAAAGGAGTCTTTTTTTTAATCATCTAAACTTTTAAGTCCATCACATAGTATATCGATTTTTAAGATGACACAAAATCCAATCCAATCCATTCTTACAATACTGAAATCCAAATGAGGGAAAACAAAGTAACTTTCCAGCATATTTATACTTTTGTTCAAAAAACACACAACATCGCCATGAGCAGGGTACAATGAACACATACATTTGATTGATGGATTGAGTAATGTCAATAAACTGGGTACTGTTTGGAGGGCTAAGGAACAGCATGAGAAGGAGGACTAAAGTGACCTTCGGGCCTTGGACATGTAATTTCACATCTGATTCCTCCCAACTTTTTCTGGTGTATCTTTCCCACTCGAGCTATCGATCATTTCCTAGGTGGACCTCCTTCTTGCAGCATTTCTAACCACATTGGACAATCCATGAATCAAGGCTGCTAAGGGCGGTGGTTAAATGCATGGGTTTTCCAAATCCTGGGGCTGCCATGCACAACTGTGTGACCCTGAGGCAACTTATCTTCTCTCCGCCTGTCTGTGAATTGCGGATAAAATCATACTTAATTTTTCGCCTCATAGTTTTGTGGATTAAATGAGATAATGCGCTGAATTTGCAGTATTTAGAGCAATATATGACTTACATGAAGTCCCAAAGGACTTAAAATTAGTGTTTGTCCTAAGGCATATAACCTCGAGCTAGTACCGTAATATTTTCTCTATTGATCTAGTGTTCACTGTTTGCAAAATACTGTGCCCTGCAGTATGAGGAATGCAGAATTGCATACAGAAGACTTCTGTAATTTAAAGCAGTTTTCAGTTTAGTAGAGAAGTGAACATTTCTGAAAATGTCTGTAGAGCCTAACTGTTGATTAAAACTGTCAGCCAAAGGTTCTTGTACCACGTATGTATCATTTAAGGCAAGACAAGTTTAAGATCGTGCGATCCACTGGCCACATCACTGGTGTTCACTGAGCACCTTCCGTCTGCCAGGCACTGTGCTTGGTGGTCATAAGAGATAATGTACGTAAGAAGTGGTCTTCATCTCAACTTACTCCTACTTAGTAAAGCAGACAGATCTATATGCAAACAATTGTATCTCCTTGACAGACAGACGAGAATCAGGATGTGTTTGAGGAAGGACGGAGTGAATTCGTCTCTGAGGGGAGGGGAGAGGATCAGGTTTCAGAGATGAAAAGGGGTGACCTGATCCGGAGGAATGAGTGGGAGCCGCATCAGGCACATTAAGCAGGTGAGCCATGCAGATAATAGAAGTCCGAGTGCGGTGCATTTAGCACCTGTCAGTACGCCTGCATGGCTGAAAAGAGGAGAGCGGATGCAGGACACAAGCCTGTAAGCAGATGGCCATCTGAAATGATTATTTGTAATTCACCTTCCAAATGGCTGCGGGTGTGAGAGGCTAATGATGAAAGACGGGTAGAGGAGTTGTGTCTGTATGTCCAGTAGTACCTAAGCCTTCACCGTGACCCCACATTCCCTGGGGTACCATCCTTTGCCTCCATCTTCTCTGATCTTATTCAAATTGAGGCCTTCCTTCTCCGTCAAAAAACTTGTTGGAAATAGAAATTGTTATAAATAAAATTCTTCAAAACTACTGTCTTCTTCAGAGGAAGAGCTGTATGTGCTGTCTTTTTAAAAAAAAAAAACACTTTATTTTTGGCAAAATTTTTACGAAAGCACTCCTTTAAAAATTATAAGTTTTCCTTCCTGGAGGCACAATACTCAGACATGAGGAAATATCAGTCAAGAAGACAAAATAAACATGTAATTCAGAAAAGCATTGAGCCAACTGGAATACATTGAATATGGTGTGTGCGTGTGTGTGTGTGTGTGTGTGTGTGTGAGAGAGAGAGAGAGAGAGAGAGAGAGAGAGAGAGAGAAAAGCAAGCAAGCAAGCAGGGAAGGAAGGAAGCAAGGAAGCAAGCAAGCAAGCAGGGAAGGAGAGAGAGAGAAAATGTTCTTTAAGACTTTCAGTCTACAATATGAATTCCTGAGAATGATAGCCCCGTTCTCTCCCAGACTAGAGCAAAACAGTGTTAGTCATCTGACAGCCCCTCAAGGGATTGAGGATTGGCGAATGATTGTTGCTTTAGGTTTTGCTTTGTGGTCTGACTCAAATTGAATCTATGCACCATGCATGTCTCTCGTTATAACAGAATCCACCATTAGCTCCGGTTCTACACGTAGCCAATAGCATCAATATATTGCCCAAAAATGGAAGGGATGAAATGGGGTGGGAGACTGAATACACCATAAGTCCTTGCCTTGATTCAGACAACTCTAAGTTCAACATAATCACTTCTATTAAACTTTATCTCAGTCTTATCTGCAAGGTAACTATGTGCTTGAAAGAAGTTTTGGGGACCTTTAGTGTAATGTAGGTAACAAAAAAAACTTAAAATGTATGGAATAGGCCACTGTCTGCATCCACTAATCTCTTGAGAGGATTATTCATTTTCCCTGAAGAAAATAATCTATTTTGGGACACAGAGGGCACCTTGTGAACAGATCATTCACCTTGGTCAGAAGGAGAAGGAAGAGTAATGCCAACGGACACCAGCAGATCCGATGATCAGAAGATCATGAGTTACTGGAGTGGGCTAATGGCACCAGTCCCAGTCAGTTTGGGGAGAACAGCACTTTAAAATACAAATTGGAAACCAGGAGCAACATACCTTAGTGAAGAGAGAACAGACTTCAGAATTGATGAGATGCAGGATTACTTTTCAGTTCTGCATGGGAGCAGTCACTTAGTCACAAAGGCATATGTTAAAAAGTTAGGCAAAACTTAGGTCAAGTGCCTGTTGGAACACCTGACACATGGTAGGCCCAAAGTGCCAGCCATTCTTTACACAAATTATAAAAACTGGTGATGCATGATAAACCGAAATCCAATGTGTGTTTCCTTTACAGTAGTGGTGAGTCAAGGACAGATGAATTATGGGGAATGTAGGAATCAATGCAAAGGAGAGAGAATGATACTAATGTAAAAGGCAAGTTTCAAGAAGTCCCAAGAAACTAGCAAGGCCAAGGTCAGAGATGGAAGGCAAGCTCTAAGGACTGCCCACCCTCCACTCCTCTGCCCTTTGCAAGAGTCTGCAGTTACTTAAAGGAGCTTCACTCCTGCACATAAAATGTCTTCCCTTCCAGTTTGATTTCAATGGCAAGTGCGGTGACCTTGAGTGACTCCTTGACTACGTCAGGAAAATACGGACAGTGTCTCTGACGCAGAGTGCATACCTAAATTTCCAAGTTCCCAGCATGAGGTTGGCCATTCATTAGTTGTATGGCTTGGGAAACGTGATGGCGATTTAATTTTCCAAGGCCTCACATTTTTATCTGTCAAGTAAGGAGAATGAGCAATGTTATCCAAACCCTCATTGAGGGTTCTTCTAAAAGAAGATGAAGGTTTGGGGAAGGAAACGATGAAGTAGAAGAATGACAGGGAGAGGAGTCTGTGTGCAGCAGAGTTGACAATGTGGCCGTCTGTCAAGTCCAGCATGCTGCTCACTCTCAGTAGCGAAGTGCTGCTTCCCACTCACCTGTGCACCCACAGATCACTCTAGGTTAAGAAGCCATCTTGTCATCTACAGTATGTGCACATACAAGTACATATCATACAGTATGTGGCCCAGAGTCCCACTGAAGGTACAGAATGTGTTCAGTTGGCAGGAAAAAAGAAAAATATTCTGATTTGTTTTGTTTAAAAGATGTAGGCTTTTCTTTTATTTATTTATTTTAATTCAAGAGAAAACCGGCAAATTCAGCCAGACAGTAGCTGTGTCTTTTGGCTGTAGAAATAATCTAATAAAAGCATTGCCTTTCAAAAGGGAAGGTCGAGGGAGGAGGGGAAGAAAGAAAAGCCATCTCAGACATCGGTAACGTCATTTCAGCCTCAAATAGATTTCACTCCCGGTTTGTATTTTTTGGACTCGCTCAGCTTACAATGGTTTTTGCCCCTGGTTCATGCCACCAGAGTTGGAATTCATAACACAAACACGGAGACCAGGCAGTGACTGACAGTCCTGACTCTGTTAATACCCCGTAGTAGGTCTTCTACCACGGTCAGAAGGTAAGATTTATTTTGACAAGTTTTCTCCTGGTTTTGTAGACTAGAAGTTTTACAATGAGGGTTATCCCATGACTATGTATATATATGGCATGGATTATCTGAATCCATAGAAAAATGGTAGACAACTCCCTCTCCTGCATACCAGAACCCACAGAGACTGGAACTAGGGTTTTATTAAGTCATTACCCTCTTTAATGGGTAGAATGTGGATCCTGTTTTTGGTATGGCATCAGACAGGAAGTGATCATGAAGGTAAGCTCTTCAATTAAGGAAGTCTCCTTGAGGGGGGGAAAAAAAACAACAATTATTTTCTGTAGTCGAGGTCAATTCCTTACCTTCAAAAGAACATTTTGGCATCCTTTTCAAAAAGAGGGTTTAGATAGGCTTTGGATTAAGGCCACTGAGATTTTTCAAGAACGGTAAATGTGATGTTTCTCAAATTGATGATTGAAGAGGTTTCATTAGTAGTAAACCTAGATGTTTATTTTTAATTTTTTTAATTTTTCATATTTTTATTTAAATTCTAGTTAGTTAGCTTGCAGTGCAATATTGGTTTCAGGCATAGAACTCAGTGATTCATCACTTACATATAACACCCAGTGCTCCTCACAACAAGTGCCCTCCTTAATGCCCCCCACACATCTAGCCATCCCCCACCCACCTCCCTCCATCAACCCTCAGTTTGTTGTCTAGCCTTAAGAGTCTCTCATGGTCTGTTCTCTCTCTCTCTTTTTTTCCCACTCCAATATGTTTATCTGTTTTGTTTCTTAAATTCCACATATAAGTGAAATCATATGGTATTTGTCTTTCTCTGACTGACTTATTTTGCTTAGCATAATACACTCTAGCTACCTCCATCCACATCACTGCAAATGGCAAGATTTCATTCTTTTTGATGGCTGAGTTATATTCCATTATATAAACACTACATCTTCTTTATCCATTCATCATTCAATGGACATTTGGGCTCTTTCCATAGTATGGCTATTGTTGATATGCTGCTATAAACATCAGGGTGCATGTACCCAAATTTTTGTATCCTTGGGGTAAATGCCTAGTAGTGCAATTGCTAACTAACTATTTTTAGTTTTTTCAGGAACCTTCATACTGTTTCCCAGAATTGCTGCACCAGTTTGCATTCCCACCAACAGGATAAGATCGTTCTCCTTTCTCTGCGTCCTCTCCAACACCTGTTGTTTCTTGTGTTATTAATTTTAGCCATCTGACAGGCGTGATGTGGTATATCATTGTGGTTTTGATTTGCATTTCCATGATGATGAATAATATTGAGCATTTTTTCATATATTTATTAGCTGTCTGGATGTCTTCTTTGGAGAAGTGTCTATTCATGTCTTCTGCCCATTTCTTAATTGGGTTATTTGTTTTTTGGGTGCTGAGTTTGATAAGTTCTTTATAGATTTTGGACACTAATCCTTTATCAGATATGTTGTTTGCAAATATCTTCTCCCATTCCATAGATTGCCTTTTAGTTTTGTTTATTGTTTCCTTTGCTCTGCAGAAGCTTTTCCCAATAGTTTTGCCTTGGTTTCCCTTGCCTCTGATGACATAGCCAGTAAGAAGTTGCTATGGCCAAGGTCAGAGAAGTTGCTGCCTGTATTCTCCTCTGAGATTTTGATGGTTTCCTTGTCTCACATTTAGGTCTTTCATCCATTCTGAATTTATTTTTGTGTATGGTATAAGAAAGTATACCTGGATTTTTAGAACAGATTGTAATGTACAGCAGGATAGAGAAAAGAGACCATAGCATGAGTCTTGTAATAATAATACTCATTACTTTCTCTCTTAACATATGGGTTCTTTAATAGTGTTTCCATTAAAAATACAGTGAAGCTCTGTGTGTGTGCCTATGTGTGTGTATTTAACTTACAATGATTTTGTTGTTTTAGACAAAATAATCAGTCTTTACTTCTTAGAGATGTGCAACAGTCTACCATGACCCCTTGGAAGTATCTCGAGTCTGTTGAAGGGAGAGCCAAATCATGGTGAATTGAGCTCATCCTCCAATTGTTGGGTATTTATCACAAAACAGACTGGCATGCTATGCTTCATGAGACCAAGGATATGTCCTTAAAACAAAAGGAATTATAAAACACCTAAATGTGTTGAAACAAGATAATCTTTATGGTTTCAACCAATCCTGAGATGCAGGATTCTAAAGACTCAGAAAAAGAGATTCAAGAACATTTCATAATTTTTATTTGCATGTCAGTAATTAGAATCAGTTTCTTCTTCATACAGGAGAAATCAAACAGAACCAAACTACTGATCACTCAGTAATTCTTTGTAGCATTTGTATTGGCCATCTGTTTATGTGCAGGCTCTCTGTATCCTCCGCATATATCCACAAGCATGTACATTGTGTGTGTATTTAACTTACAATGATTTTGGAATTTACAGTTTGTGCAGGGAGACCAAACATCATTAGCAACAAGTAAGATTTATAGGCTGTAGAAAGAACTGTAGATGACTCGAATAAAATAATATAATAGAGACCAAATGAGGAAGGCTAACTGGAGACAGAAGAGTAAGAGAAGGCTTTTCTAGGGAGGGTAAAAATGAGCCAACTATGAGAAGATCTCAGGGCCTAGCATCTGAAGAGAAGAAGCAGCAAGGATGATTTTCTGAGAATGAAAAGGTGGGGCCAATTTGAGCAAGAGAGCAGTAAAACTAAAACAGAGCTTGCTGGCAGGGCGGTGGTTGGAAAGGGTGGTTCAACTTAGAGAGACAGGATGGATCTAAGTCATTCAAAGCTCTTTAGGTGAGAGGGGTGCCTGGCTGGCCCATTTTGTAGAGCATGTGACTCTTGATCTCAGGGTCCTGAGTTCGAGCCCCACATTGGGTGTGAAGCCTACAAAGCTTTTTAGACTGATGTAAGATTTCGAAAGAATATAATTTTAGAATTATAAGAGGTGTTTGAAGATCTTTAAATGAAGGAATGATACAATCTGATTCTCAGTTTTAAAAGTCACCCTGGATACAATGTTTAGAATACATCAGAGTCAGAATGAAGAGTAAGGAGATTCATAGGAGATCCTTATCTCTATTCATTTTTAAATGATGGTAACATACTACAATGCTAGTTGTGCAATTGAAAAAAAAAACAGATTTAGTACATATCAAAGGGGTAGAATCAATAGACTTTTGATTAGATATAAGGTTGAAATTATTAATTAAATTAATACTAGTTGGGTTCCTGGCTAGTTCAGTTGGTTGAGCATGAAACTCTTGATCTCAGGATCATGAGTTCAAGCCCCACGTTGGCTATAAAGCTTACTTAAAAAAAAAAAAAAACCCAAACAACAATAAATTAATACTAGTTGCTTAGTGTCATAATGTAAGAGAGATTTGATACTAGCTCATGTAAAGTCCAATCAGCAATTAAGAGGGGCAGGGCTGGCCCCTGCCTTTCAACAAAACAAATTGAGTGAGTCTCTACCATTTTCAAGACATAGCGTGCAGTATTACCATGGGCATCAACACACAGCTATGAAACAGGGAAAGAGAACACAGAGAATGCATGCCGTTTTCTTATCAACTTCATCCCCAAAGTGACATACACTGGTTTTGCTCCCATTCCTTTGGTGGGAAATAGTCAGTTGACTTTACCTAGATGCAAGGGCAGCTGAAAAATATAGTTCTTGGCTGCACAGTTGCCCCCACTAACAACTCTGCACTATAAATTGGGGTCACAAGCCATTTCTGCCATGATGAGTGAAGAAATACTGACCCTCATTTTCTGAGTTGTATGTATTTTTTCATTTTTTTTTTATATCTAAGTGAGACCCTTCAACTTAAATTCAGTTATACTGGTAAAATAAAGTTGTATAATTTTCGAATCGGAGCAGTTGTTTGTGCCAAAGAAGCAAATTCTGAACACTTAGCTTCAGAAGGGCTCTAGAAAGAGCTTCAAAATAATAATGCTCAATGCTTAGAACCTCAGGCTGTGCTATTGTAAACTGTAATCCTTAAACAAACTAATTTGCCCATTTATTACCGCAATTGTTTTAAATTGGACTCTATTGCATAAGTCCTAAGCCATCATACTTGTTCAACGAGAAATTTCCCACCATCTTATTAGGAAAATTAGACTTCACCTCTCACCACCAGGATACAGGTATTTACCCAGGATATTTCAACGCTCAATATAACTTGTCCATTGTCCCCTCTATCCATTGTCCACTTAGATTACTTGAAAATAAACAGTGTAATTTCATCTGATTGTAACCAGCTAGCCACTGACGAACAAATCCTCCTTTGTTACTACATTCATCGTTCTATTTAAACACTGTTTTCACGTGCGTAGCCAATAAGCATTAAAAATACTGCAGCCCTCAGAAGAATGGCTAAAAGTTTGTCCCTTACGTTACCAATCTAAATATAGACATGATGCTTTTAAGCATTTTTCTCTTGTCTCTGGTGAGAGGTTTCACTTATGCCAAGATTACTATAGTAAGTCATCCACTGCATAAAAAAGTAAATAAGTCTGCTAGGGTGTTTTTTTTTTTTTTTTTTTGATTGCTTTTGTCAAACATGGTCAGATTTTCCTATCAGTTCCCCAAAAATCTGAATTGAGATAAATTATAATTAATTTCCTTAAAAGAAGTTTTGACCTTATTAAGTGTTGTTTTTCTTTAAAGCTATGATGATGTAGTTCTGTGGTCTTTCAGACTAATGTGAAATTTAGCCTTTCTACTTTCCCCTTTGGAAGAAAACATACATAGTTAACATTTTTTTTTCAAACCAAGGTATTGGCGGTATGTAATATTTTAAAAATACTCTTCTTAAAGGACATAAAAAAGCCTTTATAATTAAATAAGGTAATGCATGCAAAGTACTTAGCACAGTAATTGAGCTGTGTGACAGAAACTAAATCTTTTATGATGGTAACAAGTATTTGTGCCATTAAATATAATAACTGGACTTGATTATCTTCTTAGACTTGATTATCTTCTGAAGCTCCAGATGGAACGTGTACAGAAAGGTGATCCCTTTCTCCTCCCCAAAACACTTTGAAATATTCTGAGGACTCAGGAAGGTAACAGTAAAACAACACTGCAATTAAAGACTATGAATTTCTTATCCACAAACCATGTTGTTGGGGAAGTTAACTAAGTGGAACAGAACAGAAGACATAAAAATTATCACTGTAAATTTCAGCTATATATTATCTCATAGAATGGTTTCTTCTTACTTTTATAGATAGATAGGTAGCTAGCTAGCTAGCTAGCTAGAAACATCCATAATATAATATATATCATATATTTACTGATTCGAAGGAATGGGAAAAAAATTCTCAAAAGTGTTCGGAGAAAAGCACATCATTTCATTACATTTTAAATATAAGCATTTCAGAAGTCTTTTTTTGGGGGGCGCCTGGGTGGCTCAATCGGTTAAATGTCCGACTTCAGCTCAGGTCAAGATCTCATAGTTCATGGGTTCGGGCCCCGTGTCGGCTCTGTGCTGACAGCTCGGAGCCTGGAGCCTGCTTCAGAGTCTATGTCTCCTCTCTCTCTGCCCCTCCCCAGCTCATGCTCTGTCTGTCTCTCTGTCTCTCAAAAATAAATAAAAGTTAAAAAAAATTTTTTTTAAAAAGTCTTTTTTTTTAATTGTGGTAAAATATGTGAAATATAAAATTTACCATCTTAACCGTTTTTAAATACACAGTTCAGTGCCATTAAGTACATGAACACTGTTGTGGTACCATCACTACAACCCACAGAACTGCTTTCATCTTGTAATACCAAAACTTCATACCCGTTAAACAACAACTCCCCATCCCCCCTCTTCCACCCCCTGGCATCCACCACTCTTCTTTCTGTCACTATGAATTCAACTACTCCAGGTACTCCATATAAGTAGTGCTTTTATTTAGCACAATGTCTTCAAGTTTTATTGATGTTGTAGCTGGTATCAGAATTTCCTTCCTTTGTGGGGCTGAATAATATTCCATCGACCACATTTTGTTTATTAATTCATCCATCGATGGATGCTTGAATCATTTCTACCTTTTGGCTATTACAAATAATGCTACTATGAACTTGGATGTACAAGCATTTATCCAAGTCCCTGCTTTCAATTCTTTTGTGTATATCCCCCAAAATTGAATTGCTGGATCATATAGTGATTCTATTTTTTAAAAAAAATTTTTGAGGAGATGCCATACTGTTTTCTATAGTAACTGCATTATTTTATGTCATCACCAGTGGCACACAGGGTTCTAGCTTCTCCATATCGTCTCCAACACTAGCTATTTTCCATTCGATTTTATAATAGCCATTTTAATAGGCGTGCAGTGATATTTCATGGTTTTGATTAGCATTTCACCAATTATTAGTAATACTGAGTGTCTTTACATGCGCTTTTTGGTCATTGGTATATCTTCTTTGGAGAAATGTCTATTCCAGACCCTTGCCATTTTTTAATTTAAGGGTTATTTGTTTATTTTTGTTATGGGGCTATAGAAATTATTTTATATAATCTGGATATTAACCTCATTTAAGATAGCTGATTGACAAAGATTTTCTATGCAATCTATGGTCTGTCTCTTACCTGTGTTGATTGTGTCCTTTAACACATACAAGTTTAAACTTTTGATATAATCCAGTTAACCTATTTTTTTCTTTTGTTGCCTGTGTTTTGGTGCCTTACATAAGAAATCTCTGCTAATCTAATGCCATGCAGTTTTTCTAATGTTTAATCTACATTTGCCTTTGATTTATTTTGACTTAAGTTTTAATGTGATATAAGGTCAAAACTTTTAAATCATTAATTTGCATTGGCATCTAAGATCACTTAATTCACAAGTGGATTGAATTTAAATATCATTTGATTTAATGCCTGCACTAACAAAGTTTTTCTAAAATAGTCATAGAATATTTTTTTTCAACTAGGCTGTCTCCTACTTTTCCTTCAAAATTCAGCTGAAATATTATCTATTCTGGAAGTATTCCAGGACACCTCCTTCCTCAACATAAACTTATCTTGAACGGATTTAAGTGACTCATTTCTGAGCTCTTCCTAAAGTACCCACCTTTTAAGTATTATACTTTTAATTCTCTTTGCCTTTCAATAATATATTCATCCTTAAGGCAGAAATTATATCTCAGTTTTCCTCATATTCTCAAAATGTACTTGTCTGAAAAAATGTATCCATCCCTGCCTTGTCAGATGAACCACTCATTTTTGGCTTAGTTAAATCACACTAACATATTTTTCTTCACTTCAGTTAACATATTGTTCCTAGTTTGGCCTTAGATCAAGTAAAGTTCATCTTTTATATCAGAGTCCTTCAGTTATTTTAACACAGCCATCACGGCGTTCTCCTTCCAAAACAAACTTCTTCAGATCCATTTCTGACTCTTAATCACCCTCTTCATTCGGCTATGACTTTGTATGATGAGAATCAAGGTTGGGGTTGATAAATCATTTTCTCTGGAGCTCTTAATAGCAAAAATATAGGAGCCAACCTAAAATTCTCATAAAATCACACAAACTATTCGGAATCACAACTTTAAACAATTACTTCTGAATCAGTGGACGGGAAACTATATACAGAAGATATATGTGCAATTAGTCTGAAAATGGATCCAATTCATATTTTGCAGTTTGCAAATCTTTTCCCTATTAATGTGGAGAGCAAATCCCAACACTGTATTTCTTGGGTCATTAGCATCTTCTGTATGTGTACAAGTTACTTTAAAACTGTCCCTCACTCTTCCCAAGAAAGGAGCTCATTTTCCTGATAGAAGTTGATAAGATTTTTGAGAACACAGGTGTGGAGTCTCCTAGCCTTCTTGATTGCCTAAGTGAAAGTGCATCATAATATCAGATTCTCATTTTTCATTTCTTTTGTTCTCATAGTCTTTTCATGTTCTCTCTCTCTCTCTCTCTCTCTCTCCCTCTCTCTCTCCCTCTCTCCTTGATCCTTGGGTAACATGGGTTTGTGTGTAAGTTCACTTATACACAGATTTTTACAGTACAGCACTATAAATATATTTTATCTTCCTTATGATTTTCTTAATAACTCTCTACTCAAGCTTACTCTATTGTAAGCATGCAATATATAAAAATACATATATAAAATAGATTTTAATCAACTGTTTATGTTATCAGTAAGAATTCCAGCCCACAGTGGGCTATTAGTTAAGTTTGGGGGAGTCAAAAGTTCTACATGGATTTTGGATTGTGTAGGGGTTGGCACCCATAACCCCCACATTGCTCAAGCATCAACCGTACGTATATCCTCTGTGCTCTTTGCAAACAAGATGTAGAAGTTAAAGAATTCCAATTGAATAAACCAGTGCTCATATTTCATCATGGGTCTTATCCTACTGCTTTGGGAGTAAAAAATACCAACGAGTTCTAAGTTTGCAATGACAAATGTAGAATTCATCTCGAATTCATGTATGGGTGACATTTGCATGTTGATTTCCTTGCCGTCCTAATGGTTACATTTCAAAGCACATCTTTCCTTTTATCTTCAGCTGAATGAGACATCAAAATAAGGGCCAGATAAAGGCGGAAGTCCTTTGTCTGAAACTTCCCAGGCCTGGCCAGCTGTGATGAAAACTGTCTGAAGTTTCACAGGCTTCTTGTCTGGCCTCAAGCTGGTGTTTGCCTCTTTTATTTTGGAGATTTTAAAGGAATATTGCATCCTAGCATACAATGTCATTAGGGACCGTGGAAGTCCTGAAAACGGTGGTGTCTGAATATATGTTAGATTAAATCATTTATTAGGTAATAAACCACTGATCACACAAGGGGTATATGCTGTCTTTTATTTTAATCATGTTAAGTTCTAAGGTCAACGTAGTATTTGGTTGTATCACAATCCGAGCCCCAGTGAGATTGTCTGTCCCTGTTATTGATAAACCTAACCTTTTAAGTATGTTTAATTTTCTGATATCCCAATGTAGATGATGAGATCAAGAGTTTTGCTATAGCTTGTTTATTTTTAAATATAATATCTATTAGTAGAATCATCAACAAGCAAGATAACAAACAAGAGGAGAAGAGTAAATAGATGAATTATATCAAATTACATTTAGTCAGTTTTGAATAAGAATTAATGGTGATTTCACCTAAGCAGGAAGTAAATTTAGACAACTTGATTTAAAAAAAAATCAGGCAGGGGCACCTGAGTGGCTCAGTTGGTTAAGTGTCCAACTTCGGCTCAGGTCATGATCTCATGGTTCGTGAGTCTGAGCCCCGTGTTGGGCTCTGTGCTGATAGCTCAGAGCCCAGAGCCTGCTTCAGATTCTGTGTCTCCTTCTCTCTCTCTGCTCCTCCCCCCGCCCCCCGCCCCCACTCACGCTCTGTCTCTCTCTCCGTCTCCCAAAAGTAAACATTAAAAAAAAATTTTTTTTAATCAGACAGTTATGTCAGACAATAGTATTGGCATAATTAAGGCTATAAAGCATATTCCATTAGACTTTCCTTACTTCATGTAAATATATCCCTAATTTGGGATAGAGCATAGATATGCCCAGGAATAAAACCACCCTGTGGTTATCTGAACGTGCAGCATTATTTATATTGTTTCACCTCGTTTTAGAGAAAAACCACTTATTTTCTCAGAATATTTTTTTCTCTAGTATAAGTGCATGTGATGTAACACATCATAAAATATCTTGATAAATATAAAAATATAATAAATATCAAAACTTTGATAATTACACGTATAGGGTCCTGAGCTATTTTGGGATCCAGCTCCTTGAAGTCCTGTTGAGTGAATCAGGTTGACTCACTTCCTCATACCTTTCTATTTTTTTTTCATGCCCGAAGGCCCAATCTACTTAGCCTGACCTCAAGGCCTGGCATTCTGTCTCCAATCCAAGTTCCTGCTCCTTCAAGCCTGCGTCTCATCCTGCACATCATACACCTGTCAACCCAGACTATTCACTCTTCCCAGAACCCCCTCTGTGCTTTTTCACCTCTGTGCCTTTGCTCAGGATGTCCCTACAGCTGGAATGCTCATCAGCGCCATCTGACCGTTCTGGGAGTCCAGTTCAATTGCCTCATCCTTCATGAAGTTTCCCATAAGCCCTCTTTTCTTTTTTTCATATTATCATAGACTTGTTTGTGATTCTTCCATAGCCATGGTTTTATGTTGCCTTTTAGCTGGATCTTCTTGCTGAGATGGGAAATATCTTGACTCCAGAGACTATGTGTTTTTGTTAGAGGGATCTGCAACCCACCTAACCCAGTGCCTTCTAAATGTCAGAGGACATCACATGACTCTAGTGACTTGAGTCCAAAGATAATGCCAAATATTTTACATTTTTGTAATGGCAGCAGTTTCTAGGTACTGATTTTTATTTCGGTTTTCTGTTGCAATGTAACTGACCAGCTCAAAACCAACTGGCTTAAAACAATATTTATTTATTTTTTTTATGATTCTGTGCTTTGGCAACATGGGGAGTCTTTCTGCTGATCATTCCATCATGAGGTGGCTACAGTCACCTCATGGTTAGAGTTCCAAGGTGACATCACTCATAGTTTGACTACTTTGACTGCCTGTAGGCTGGGCTTCCTTGGTTTTCCTCCAGTTGACTTCTCATCATCCATTAGACTTGACTTAACTTCTTCACCTTATAGTGGTTTCAGAGTTACAAGCAAGACAGAAAGGGCCAAAGTTGCACACTCTGTGAAGACTTGGGCTTCAGAATTCACACAGCTTTACTTCTGCTACATTGTGACAGGCAGAACAACTCACAAAGCAAACTAAGGGCATGGGAGAATAAACTCCACTTCTCGGCACAAGGGGTTAACTATGTTCTCAAATTAACTTTTTATTCCTGAATCCCTTCCACCTTTTCTTTCTTTTTTTTTTAAGTTTATTTATTTATTTTGAGAGAGTACAAGCAGGGTAGAAGCAGAGAAAGAGAGTAGAGAGAGGATCCTAAGCAGGCTCCACACTGTCAGCATACAGCCAGACAAGGGGCTCAAACCCATGAACCGTGAGATCATGACCTGACTCGAAGGCAGATGTTTAACTGACTGAGTCACCCAGGTGCCCTCCTTCCACCTTTTCACCCTGACTCTCTTTGCCCGACTTTGTAAGAGTTACCTTTCTGTTACTCTAAGAGCTTCTCTCGCTATCTCATCCAATGCTGCAACTTCCGCGACCATTGCTACCAACACCTGTAATGATAACAAGCCTCTGCTCATTGCCTGTTATACTTCAGTTCCTTTACACCACATTCCAGTTCCTTTGCACATACATTATCTCTATTCAACAACTCCATAATGTATATATAATAATTAAACTAAAAATTACGAGATTTAGAATCTTTAGGGAGCCAGGGTGTAAATCTGGGCACATGTATACTCAGAGACTGTGTTCTTTCTTCACTTCCTCTAAGGGTTTCTACAGAAAGAAGAGGATGGGGAAAGGATTTGGTCAAAAAATAAATATTTACTAAACACCTGCAAGCACTAGGCAGAGAGAGTACAGAGCTTTAGCAGAATGTCCAGTTTGGCTCCACTCTTCCCACTCATTCCTTGCCTTCTCTTGGCCCCTCCGTATGTCAGAAATACAAACCTTTCCCTAGAGCATCCCACATAGCTGTTAATAAATATTTTATTTCTCACCTTTAATTCAGAAAACTCAGAGTTTAAGATCTCTATATTATTTTTTTCCTCATCTTTTTCTTTTACTTAATGTTATTTTCCTGACCATTTAACTTATTTAAATTTAGGATTGGTGTTTTCATTTAGGATTGATGACTATGATAACATATAAGGAATATAGTTCAGTCTTCTGAGCCTTCATTGTGTTGTCATTGTTGTTGTTCTTGCTGTTATTTGTTTGTTTTGAGTCAGTGTAATTACGTGGTTGGATCATCTCCTGAGATGCCTTCAGAATCTGGGCTCTTACTTCCCAGACCAGCATTAGCCGAGTGGAAATGGGGAAGGGAACAGATGATCTATGCAATGGGCCAGTGACAAGTTAGTGCACATGAGTAGCAAAAGACGAAAGAAGGGGAGTTAACTGTCAAGGGGGTATTTTTATTTTCCTTCATCCCTCCCCTTTTCAGTAAAGAAATGAAGAGATCATTTAGGCAGCTTCAGTTTCAGCATCTCAGTCTCCTTGGGTCTGCCATTATGTTCACTTGGGTTCAGGAATGTCACACATATCATTTTCCGAAAAGGCACAGAAGACCTTGTACCTTTGTAAAATGACAACCCTTTCAGGAAACCCACCTTGGACTCAAAATTTAAGATAAAGCAAAGTGGAAATGTATGCAGTTTTCCAGTGGACTCTGATTCGAATGTGAAGGCTCTTCAATACTGTATTTTTTTAATGGTTAATTTGAGCACATGAAAAAGGAGAAGAGGAATGTTTCCCCAAATCCCTTTGTTTAACACCTTATATCACTGCAGAAAATACTCATGCAAAAAGTAGTAGGAAATACTGTGAATTCCGTCTCCACTTCCACCTCCATCTGCTGGCTCCTGCTGTGGAGTCTTAACTCTACTTGATGGGAAGAACAGTCCAGAACACTGGGTGAAACAGAATAGGATCTGCACCCCAGGAACCACAGGAAGTGGGTGGAGATGAAATTCTCATTATTTTGCAGTATTATTTGCATACTAGAGGCTGATTTTTCTCAGTAAGTTTATCCATCCCTCCATTTTACTCTTCATGTGTAAACACTCAACATCATAAAAATCGAAGAGGAAAAGACTAATTTTTAATTTTCTCCTGAAAGCCTGTGTTTTTATTGCCTTTCATTAAAAAAAAAAACGACAACAACTAGATAAAAGAGAGATACCTGATAATAAAAACTAGAAAAGCTAAAGCCCTTTGTACCTTTATTTCTACATGGTTGTTGCTAAAAATTGGTTTTGTTCAAATTTCATAGGATAGTATTCTATCCTATGAAAATGGCCATTCCATCCTATTGAAACCATGGAAATATTTATAAATGAGGAAATCTCTTGAAGAATGGGCAGGCTACCCTCACAGGCATGCAAAATGGAAATATATTTCATAATGGAAAAAATGGAAACAAGGATATAAACATCGCATGGGCCCCAAGGAAAGGATATGCAACATAGTTTTCCCTATTTCTCTCTCTGAGGACATAATATGTTTTTTTCACTGCTTCATTTTGTGTATTGATTTTATTTTTGTCCTCAGGATGGCCTCCTCTCAGATGCCGATTAGAGTCTTTGAAAGCTAATTTTAAATTCTCATAAAAGAGAATCTCATGGGTCTAACTTGGGCCAGATTTCTACTCTGGGTCCAAAGTACTTATGGATGCCCGATGCCTCTTCAAAAGAGCTTGCAGAGGCAGATGGTCAGAAAAAGAGTTTGGGGCATATTTTTCTCTAAAGGGAGCATAGAATAGCAAGGAGATTATTGGTAGACAGCATAACTGACATATCTGTTACATCGTAATCTTTATATTTTCCCAGGTATGTGTTTAGAGTCCATAGTGTTTAGCTACGGCTAAATAATCAACTAATCCAAAGCATATAGCCAAAACAGAAATAACATATTTCTCATGTGTGCATGAGTCAGCTGGGCAGTTTTGCTATTCTGGACCAAGCTCGGCTGATCTCACCTGGCCTCATTCATGTGACTGCAGTCAGCTGGCAAGTTGACTGGGAGAGCTCCCTGGTCTAGGGTGGCCTCGGCCCTCTCATCCTCCAGCAGAGTACCCGGGCTTCCGCTCAGGGCAGACTGAGGGGTCTAACAAGGAGAGAAAAAGCACACAAAACCTCTTGGGGTCTAGTCTCGGAACTGGTGTGATACTGCTTCTGAGCATTCTATTGGTCAAAGCATGTTTCAAGGCCAACCCCATTTCTGGGCTGAGAAAATAGTGTCTACCTCTTGGAAGAACTTCAAAGTTACATTGCAAAGGCAGGGTTAGAGGAGGCCATGAATTGATGTCACCAATGCAGCCGTCTATCACACTTGCATCCTTATGTATCTCACCCATTTATCATGTAGCCCGACCCATTTTTCCTTTTTATTCCTTTTTCAGAAAGGCCATGTTTCCTTGAACCCTCTTTAGGATGTTAAATATTTTCTAGTTCTCTTTCTATAGTCATGGTTCCTTTAATGAATTGTTTTCAGATATATGGTCGTCCTAAAATCTTCGTCCTATAGTTTTCATACTTAGGCTTTATTGTTTTTGGTAAATTTTTTACATTTGTTTAAAATCATGGTTAAGACCAGAGACTTGATAGCTAAGACTTCCTGGGTTTAAATCATAGCTTCACTACTTACTACCGTATAACTGGCAAATTGCTTCAAAGGAAACTCTCTTTGCCTCAGTCTCCTCATCAGAGAAATGGGGATAATGGTACCCACCTCATAGAGTTTTATGAGGATTAGTGATTAAATATTTCTAGGTGGGATGAATGTTACCTGGTCACGTGGTGACTTTTCAGTAAGTGTTATTATCATTACTTTTAGTTTTACTTAAAAATATGTTAATGTTTATTTTTAAGAGAGAAGAGACAGAGCGTGAGTGGGGGAGGGGCAGAGAGTGAGGAAGACAGAATCTGAAGCAGGCTCCAGGCTCTGAGCTGTCAGCACAGAGCCTAATGTGGGGCTCGAACTCATGAACCATGAGATCATGACTTGAGCCAAAGTCGAATGCTTAACCAACTGAGCCACTCAGGTGCCCCTATCATTGCTTTTATTAATCATCAGATGAACAAGAATATATCGAGACTCAGCATTTTGATTGAATGGATTGACCCCTTTGCTTGTCATTTGTTTGCTGAGCAAAACTTCCCCTCAGATCTATAGCTGAGAAACTGGATGATGTGCAGAGATCCTCACATCTCTATGAACAATTACAGTCCACCTTGGGCTGTGCCTTTTCCTAGGCTTGATCCGTGGGTCTACACTGCCAAGGGCTTGACATTTCCCTGCCATCCCCTGCTTCCCTTGCTCCTCTCTCTCTTATTATGCAAGTGATTGTAGAGTTTCTGTTTCTAGAAGAATATACAAGATAAGTGGGGTGAAAAGGAGAGAAGAGAGAAGAGCGTCAACTACAATGAGTCTTGGTCAGTGTATACCCTGTTTCTTTGCCTGAGCCTGGTTGGGGTTGTGTGGATCAGGTTTGCTGTCTCTCCGGCTTCTCTTATTCTGTCAAGGTTTCTCGAGATGACACACACATAGGGAATCAGTTGGTTAATACACTCAACTCTGTCTGGCTTCCAATTACTGAAAATTCCTTCCAGATTCAGGCCTTAGGTTGTCTGTCAATCTTAGTTTATAAGGTCATAAATTTGCATCTTTTCTGTCTTAACGTAGTTCTTTCAGTGGGAGTTTGGGAGAAGCTTTGTACAGGACTTCTAGACAGAGGCCATTTTTAAACCAGAAACTTTGTTCGCCTAATTGCCAAGTTTATTTGGCTCTTGTTTTCATTCAACCTAAAAATTTCGATGTGAACATTATCCAAGAATAACTCCTCCTTAAGTAAATATAGTATGTTATTGAATAAGAAGCACATCGAATTTTAAACTAAGAATTCTAAGGTTTCCAGAAAACAGGTTACCCTCTCATAGAGAATTTTTTTTTGGCAGTTGGGGGGAGTAAGTGACTTGTGACCCCCAAATGGAAACAAACTCTAAGATGTCAATGGTGATAGTTGGGTATTATTTTTGTTTAAAAAGTTTGAATATTGTAGATATAAGGTTCTTGTAACATAAGGAATATTATTTAATATTTACATTTCTCTGGATTATGTTTTTTTCTTTTCTTCTTTTTTTTTCTTTTTGTGGAGGTAGAGTTTGAGTCAATAAGAGATGGAAAGATATTATTTCTTCCTGGCTGAAAAGTAAAATTCTAAAATAGGTATGTACAGTTTTTACTTCCTAAATCTGTCACTAATCAGGGAATCATGTGTGTGTGTGTGTATGTGTGTGTGTATGTGATTGTGTGTGTGTGTGTGACAGGCTGTTATTTATGAAGGAGTTATATTTTATGAAGTTTTAATTTTGCAGAATTTTATTTGATATTATTTCTTCAGAGTGCTATTTATGCCAACCCTGCATTTATCAAACTACCCTTGAAGGGACAACAGAAAAAAAAACTAATTTTCATTCTCTGACTGATTTTACTTATCATAATACACTCTCGCTCCATCCACATCATTACAAGTAATGGGTAGTAAGGAGGGCACTTGTTATGATGAGCGCTGGGTATTGTATGTAAGCAATGAATCACGAATTCTCCTGAAACCAATATTGCAGTGTTTGTTAACTAACTAGACTTTAAGTAAACACTAGAGGAGCGCCTGGGTGGCTCAGTCAGTCTAGCATCCAACTTCAGCTCAGCTCATGATCTCAAGCACTACGTCGGGCTCTGTGCTGACAGCTTAGAGCCTGGAGCCTGCTTCAGATCCTCTGTCTCCCTCTCTCTCTGCCCCTCTGCCCCCTCAAAAAATGGTTAAACTTTAAAAAATTTAAATAAACATTTGAAAAAAAAATTGTAAAATGTGTTTGTAAACTGTAAAAAAAGAAAGCTAACTCCCAAATAATTCTAACATGTTCCTCTAAGTAAGGGATAGAGTGGATTCCTGCCTACTGAGCAGGCTACTTGGTGGTCCTGGTTACCAGTATTTCCCCAGCTCCAAACTGATACCCTTGAGAAAACAGATGTGTTGAGAGGTACATATTTGTTAAATCTGACTCTCAGAAATGTGGCCATTTGCAGGTAGGCAAACACATGATAACAAATTGATGAGTACAAATTCAGTGAGGTTTTAGATATATTTGAAAACTCAAGCACATATAAAGTTGACTAAAAACAGCACTGTCATGAAAACAAAAACATAACAACACTATTGTAATCTGACTCATTGGAAAATACACTCTAACTTTTTAATGTGTTGGTTCAAGAGCTCCTTCGTTGTGCATACTGTGACATATGCAGGTGTATAGAACTCCAGATCTGAAATTGAATTAGATGGGATCTAACAGATCTATTTATGAGTGGATATAATTGTGTATGTTTACTGGTAATAAAAACAATTGAGGGGCACCTGAGTGGCTCAGTGGGTTGAGTGTCTGTCTCTTAGTTTTGGCTCAGGTCATGATCTCGTGGTTCGTGGGTTCAAGCGTTGCATAGATGCTCTGAACTGACAGTATGGAGCCTACTTGGGGTTCTCTTTCTCCCTGTATCTCTGTCCCTCCCACATGAGCGCGCGCTCTCTCTCTCTCTCTCAAAATAAATAAACAAACTTAAAAAAAAGTGATCGAAACAGTTTTGGAGTTTTGAAAAATCCATTAATACCTTTCCCCATTTCATTAATAGTTTCCTTGTAAGTACTGTGCTCATCACACCATCTTGTGAGAACATCTTCATCAGATCCCTGTTAGGTAGGGTTATTACCCTGATCTGTCTTCTCCCTTATACCAAAAAAAAAAAAAAAAAAAATTTGTTGATCCACTTTCCTGCACCTTCACACCTTCTGTTCTCACTTGAAATGGCACTTATCTGTCTCTTTGGCAATAATTATATTTAAAATTTGTCATCTATATGAACTTTTACTCTCATTTATCACCTTGACTGTACTGCCACATTAATTTTTGTTTTTCGGTGTTATTCTGGGAATTACCCTGATTTCCATGAGATGAGCACAGCTTTCACAGTGTTTTTAGATAGTACTTTGGTATGCAAACATTTTTTTTGACACAGCAGTCATATTTTCTAACCCATTAAAAAAAAGCATAGTTGGGCAACCATAAGTGTATTTCTCGGAACAATAGGGGAGGAGGTCTGAAATTGGAATGTATTGAGAAATCTATACTGTGTACTCACCATAATTACAGGATTTGGCCAAAGAGAACAAACTGGTTGACTGACCAACAGGCTTGTAAACCATCATACTATTTGCATTAGTTGCTGCTTGGAATCTGGTGATTGAGGCTCTAGCTCCTGGAAGAAATAATGTTTAATGTGGATTCAATGTTAGAGCAAAAACTAATTTTTTATAGATAATTTTCAAGCTTCCAAAGTACCTCCAAATCTTACTATTTCTTTGGTTTTCTTCAATTCATCAAATCAGATAGTTATCACACCTACCGTGTTCTATGTAATTTACCAAGTAGGAGATTTGATGATGGATGAAACAGGTATCACTCTTTCCCTTAAAGAAGGCACTAACTTATCCCGTGTCATGAGAAGTGTCTTGGAATGCCTTATTGCAAAAATGAATCAAAATCATCTCTGAATTCCATCCTTATCATGGAATTGAAAGTCTGGGAATGCATTTTTAAAAGATGATTTTATAGAAGGCAATAATTGGGATCTAACAACTTATATCAGAAATGATGCCTATGTTAAAGAGTAGCTACTGTTGTGACATGTAAAACTGCATCAGAAATTTTAAAAAAATACTAAAAGCATGCTAAGAATTATGTAACACCAAGGAAAATGCTATATCAAATTCTTCTGGGATAAGAGACTAGGTCAGCATTGGTTATTCCTAAGTTTCTCTTCTCTAGCAATAGAAATCACTCTCCATTGTGTTGGAATTTGTAAGGAAGAGTTAAAACCACATAAACTGATGATGTATACAGCTTGCGTTCTCTGCTCTTCCCTCTTTTTCTCTCATTTAGATTTTCTCGCTAGGCCCCAAATGAGTGATTTGCCCTTAATGCTTTTTTTATTCATTGTTATTGAAATAGAAATATTAGAGCTAATATTTCTTAAATGATATCATACTTTTATTGCCCCTGCTCTTTTTTCCACATAACTCTAGAAACCATGAGTTACATGATGGAAGAGCTGAACACTGTCCCTATGGAAAAAGTTATTCCGAAGTCTTGGCTCCACCAACTGCTGCCTACATGCAGAATTTCTGACCACCATACACATAAAGAGATTAGAACGTTACCATATTTAATCAAAGGCATGTACTTTTCAACCTAAAATACTCAATGCAAGTTAACCTGTAGAGAATAACATTTTTACACACACGCACACACACACACACACACACACCCTGCAAAAACCTGCCATGGTTCCTACCATGGGGTCTTAGAGTCTGCCATTTCTGTCAGTATAATTAAATTTTCACATCATGGGGGCGTGGTGTCATCAGGGTGGTCACGAAGCTATGCTGGCTGTATGAAGCTACACTGCTTTAAGTTACAGAATAACAAAATAGAAGTGATACGTAATAGGACAATGGGGCGATGATTTTGTCCCATTCTGGTCCAGCAAATTAAATGGTTTCTCTTAGACAATAGTGGAGAGAAACATCTAATTCTGATGTAGCCCATAATATTTTAGATATGTTGTTCGACATAAAAATAATACTAGTTAGATAAATTAGCATGACGATTTCATTGGAGTCTCTCCCTGTTTTCATTTGTGTTTGTGGAATGGGGATGGCTCCATCCGATATTTCTGTGGTGGAGGGACATTAACTTTTTTTCCTCCTGCCTCTTTCATAGGCTTGGGGAGGAGGGCATTTCACTTTTCTAAGCACCAGATTTCAAGAGAGTCAGGGAAAGTATACACCATAAAATATGCAATGACTCAATTGATTAGTGAAGTAGTCTTTTCTATTCCTTTGCCAAAATAAGCTCGGAATAATAAATCTTATGTAACATAATGCATCAACAGTTCTATTTCATAATAACAAACCCAAACCTTTGTAACTTAGAATGATGGTGTGAGAGAGTATTTGTCTCTTACGTTTTATGATCAATCTTTTCATCTTTCTTAGAGCTGATGCTGCAGGGTGCATAGTTAAGTGGAAAGTACCAATTTTCCATGGATCTCATTGAAGCTAATGAGTTTAATCTACTTTCTGCCGAGCTTGAATCAAGTTGTTAATTAGGAGGCAAGTTGGCCAATTTAATTTCTCCCTTCTTTTTTTTTTTTCTTTCCATTTTCTGCTCTCTAGAATATAAATAATCCTGGATTAGGCAAAAGGTCAAGAAGAAAAATAAGGAAAGGGGCTTAGATAGTTCCGAGATTATAATCGAAGGTGTTGAATGATCTTAATTTTTCAGTGAATATCAAATTCCCCATAAAGACAAGCCCTCTTACAATAGAAATGACAAAATCAAAGATAAAAATCTTCAGTAGACTTTAGTTCTAATTTCCCAGAAATTAATTTTCATTATTTTTCATCTTTCATATAGTACCATATTAGGTGCTTTCATTTTAGGTTACATATGGTTTTTTTTGTAATTTTCCACTTAATCTATTCCAAATAGTTACAGTGTGTAGGTCTGGGTAGCTAATTGCCTTTCTTGATTCCCTTTAAGATTTTCAAACAATGTTTACAATTAATCACATTTTTTTTTTGCTTTTTTGCTGTCACTTGTTTGTTCTACCTCTTTGCTTTTAATGCCCCTTCCTTAGATGTCTCAGCCAAGAGCGGCATCATGTTGACAACAACTTAACTCTCATGAATGCAAGCTGGTTTTCCAAGCCATTAGTGCCCTTCACTAGTCAAGTGTTGGACCACTGGAAACGAAGAAGCAGAACTTTGGTTTACATATGTTGACATGAACGACTCAGTTGCACCCGTTGTGAGAGCAACTGCTTAGCTCATGATGAGTGACTAGGTCATCCAACAAGAAACAGAAATGGGCCCTCCATGGGAGCAGGGTAGCAAGGTGCTGACAGCTTAATGAATGACTTGTCTGTTATGACAGTGGGACACCTTGCAATGCCAAGTGCAAATATTTGAAAGAATATGCAATTCAGGAAATGTATATGTGTTCTATATATAGGACACTTAG
This sequence comes from Paguma larvata, assembly GCA_030068075.1. Classification (NCBI taxonomy): domain Eukaryota; kingdom Metazoa; phylum Chordata; class Mammalia; order Carnivora; family Viverridae; genus Paguma; species Paguma larvata. Next base: position 33,100,581 of record CM057843.1, read on the forward strand.
ATTGCCTGTATCACTAACACATGGGCAGAGTTTGAGAAATCTTACTTTATAATGTGCAACATCACCCTTGTCAGATACACTTGGAGATCTAGGGATAAATGGAGCATGACACTTGGAGTAAAATGGGAATTCCACTGCATGTACTTAGGGACTGGGGCCCTTCGGGGTAGATGAGCTCAACATAGAATAGTGCCCATATTTGTTACACCTCTAACTCTGATCTCATTTATAATTTAATCGTAGACATCTCCAGGCACCATGTCAGATGAAATGGGTAAGGAGATAATTTTCAGAGATGCCTTTAGATAAAATTAAAGAGTGAGACATGGCCGAGGAGCCAACTTATCAGAGTTAATATGAGGTTCACTTCCTCCTTCTGATTAGGAGATTGCTTACTTCAATGTTGAAGAGTGGTAGGATATCTGAGCTTGTAAAGAATGATATTATTTTTATTTTTTAAATTTTATTTTTTTGAAAATTTTTTCTGTTTTTAAAATTTATTTTGAAAGAGAAAGCTTAGAGAGGAGGGGCAGAGAGAGAGAAAGAGAGAGAGAATCCCAAGCAGACTCCATATTGTCAGCACAAAGCCCGACACAAGGCTCTATCCCACACACCATGAGATCATGACCTGAGCAGAAATCAAGAGTGTGATGCTTAACTGACTGATATTATTTTTATTTTTTCCTGATACTATTTTTAAATGGGCTCATTTTAGAGTTATAACTCGATAATTTTTAATTAAGTCAGCATAGGTAGATGACTGACTGATAGGTCTTCAAATAGATCCTGAGATACTCTTCCACTCTTGCACAGGCTCTTATAAATGCATCTGTTAACCATAATAAATAATCATGGAGACAAGCAATTAGACTCATTAACTGCAGAGATTAATGGTCATTTTAGAATCTGATGGGTTGAAAGTGGCTGTATGGGAGACTAGAGCATGTGATACCTTCTAGTAAAGAAGTGAAGGGGAGAATGGGCAACGTGGTACCATCCGACGACACCTGTAGATGTCCACGCTATTGAAATGTCATTAATGCTGACTCATCAGCCAGGTTAAACCATAGAGAAATCTCCTTCTTGGCTCATCATTATGTACATTCCCATCCATTATTCATCAGTGTTACTGACAAATGGCTCAGTCCCAGGTGCCTTTAGATAAAGGCTGCATGTTCTAGTTAACGGCATCCTGCCCCCAGAAGGTACTGAATCAAAGCCCTGAACACAAATCTACACACTGCTGTCCTTAGCTCTCTGTTCATTCTCTGGCAGCTCTTCCAGCAACATTGGCTTCTCAGAGCCTTGCTAAGACGGCATTTCTTCCTAGCCACAAAACAATTCTGTAGGAATAAAGGGCCCAAGCCAATAGGAACTCACATGAAACTGACAAAATATAGGTCCCTCAGCTGTGAGATCTGCCTTGTCTGTGTAGCCAGGTCTCAACATCTGGTGTAAACCACTTGGCTGAGGCAACAGAATAGTATCTGGTTTTCCAATCATCAGAACACCATCATTTGGCCTAATGAATCGATCCAATTAGATAAGGGAGCTCTACGCTATTGAAATATGGCTGTTATGACTTTGCTGCAAAATCATATGTTCCTATAGTACAGACTAAGTGGTCTGCTAAATATTTATTTTCCTTAGTCAGTTTTACAGTATTTTTCAATATGACCTAACTATTTATAAAACTGAATATATAATGAAGCATATAAAAATTGTATGTGCTTCTGGGCTTTTTCACTATCTGTGATCCTCTTTCCACGGAAACATTGTTCTGTACAGTTCTACATTGTACTGCTGAAGCGCTCCCCCACAAAGCCATTGTGGACACTTCACTCCTCTATCAGGTGGGTTCACCTGATATGCTCCCTCAACATTGCCAGTTATTTATAACTATCACCCCTCAAATGCACCCTTTATTTCTATTCTGTCTGCTTTCATTCCAGGCCTGGTCTTCATAATCAGCGAGTTATCAACACTATATGTGGTAGCTTCAAAACCCTAGTTGGAGTAAAACATGGGAGAAGGTTTTCCTTTTGCAATTAAGCCAGATGAGGACTTAAGCCATATGTATGTAGACTCTCTGACAGGCGAGTGGAATGATGGCTGTCCCTTGATGGCTCTTCCCTTGATGAAAGTTTGTTGACTCTCAAAATATGGCAGCATCTTGGTGCTAGAAACAGAGGTGAGAAGTGGAGGCGTGTTAGAGACACCCAGAAACAGATTCCTCGCACACCCCGCTCGTCGGCTGGTGTCCTCATCTAGTAACTGGCTTGTCTTTGAAAACTCTCAAAAGACTTGTTAAATGCTTCAGCCTGAAAGGAAAAAATTAAAAAATATATGAACAAGGTCAAATGACAGGCAATGCATTTTGTAACACCTGTGACAGAAAAAGAACTAATTTTCTTAATATAAAAAACTTAATCAAGTCAGTCAAGGAAATCAAACATTCCAGTGGAAATATGGTCAAAGGACAGGAACACCCTAGAAGTTTAAAGAGAAATTAAATTTAAATGTGAAATATTCATAATTGAAAATAAAACTATAGTTTTAAAAAGGTTTATTTATTTTGAGAGAGAGAGAGAGAGCACGCATGAGCAGGGGAGGCACAGAGAGAGAGGGAGAGAGAATCCCAAGTAGGCTCTGCACTGAACCTGATCCAGGGTTGATCTCACAACCTTGAGACCATGACCTGAGCTGAGATTAAGAGTCAGACACTTAACTAACTGAGCCACCCAGGTGTTCCTAAAACTGTATAGTTTTTAAATAAATTAGTTTAGAAAGGACAAGAAAGTATATCAAAGAGAATGTGGAGAATTGCACTCACATATATGGAGGGAATATAAACCCTTACCCAGTACAATTTGTCAAAATTTATCAAATTCTACCTAGGCATATTCTGAAAAAGAATTCTATTCTTATAATACTGATTATAGATTAAATGTATGTGGATACTTAGGTGCAAGAAGATGTCTGGGTCATTGCTGACAAAGACAAAGCACCCAGAAATGATGTGTAAGGGCAGTAATAGGGGGTGAATGAACAATTCTAGTAGCTCCATTCAACAGGGTAGTAGAGAGCTGTGGCAGTCAGAAAACAATGACAAAGGTCTGTTGGTATCAATAGGGACTGACTTCCAAAAAGGAAGGTTATACACATGTTGGCAGATGTCTGTATTATTGTAGAGTTTTACATAAAAATTTTGTGGTAGTCGTTGTATCTGAGGCAGGGAAATAGGGGACTGAAAGTCATTGGCAGACAGAAAACATGGTTTTCACTGAATACTTATTAGTTCTCTTCGGGTTTTTCACTTTTGCATAAATTAATCTTTTAAAAATTAAAAAAATATATATGTTATGTATATATATTTTATGTGACATATTATGTATAATATATACTTATTATATATAAGTATACCTAATATATCACATATAATAAAATATATTATATATGATTTGAGCCAGAAGTCGAGCATTCTCATCATTGCCTCTGCTTGCTCATGCATACCATCAGTTCATTACCCATTTCTATGAAGCAGTGCTTCTCAAAGTTTAAAGCGCTCCTGGAGATTCTGCTCAGACGTGCATTCTGATTTGGCAGGTCTGAGGTGTGGCCAGAGTTGTCTGCATTTCTAAGAAGCTCCTGGCACTGCTATGGATGCTCCCCAGACCACCCGTGGCGTGGAAGACTAAAGATGCTTTCAAAATACTTGGTGAGGTTTCAGGAGCAAACTTCAAAAGAATACGCATGATTATTTTCCATAGCTTTTATCCAATTGCTCGGAGAGAACATTCTAATCTTAACATTGACAGTGTCATCACCATTCTTTCACTGATCTAGGTACTAAATTAGGTTTATTTACCTATGTTTTGTCATTGTTCTTTATAATACTCAGAATATATATTAGGAAAATGGAATTTAAAGAGGTTAAATGACTCGTTTGTGGGCCAAATGGACAAAAAAGAAAAAAATGGTTAGAATCATCATTGATAGAATAATTGATACTCTAAATATTTATCAATATCCGAAAATATTTTGAATGTATACTCCAGTTTCCCTTTTATTTATTGCCTTACTTTCTTTTTCTCTCGTATTTTATACCTCTTCACTAACAAGACTGAGTGTTAGAAAGTAACTTTTGTTTTTAGAGAAAAAAATAAATATTTTCTATTTCTCTACAGAATAAGAACGCAGGGAAGAAAGCACCTAACTTGGCAATGCTCTTATAAATAACAATAAAATTTGGTTCTGAGGTCAGATTGATTAGTTTAAAACACAGCTTTGCCTCCTAATTTGTGACCAAATTACATAACTTTCCTGTACCTCAATTTTCTTGAAAAGGCAGAGAAATAATAAAATTTTCATCGTAGGTTGTGACAAAGACAAAATTGAATAAGACCTCTTATAAAATAAACTAGCACCTGGCAAATGATTAATGCATCTCAGTAGTTACTATACATATTATTATTACTGTTATTATTACCATTATTATTATGGATTTTTAAAAATTTCCTTCTGAGATAATGGCTGGGATTATGGTACTGAGACTGAAAGATATAATTTAGCCAAATGATCTATCATTTTTGTTTGCTAGTTCTGTCCACAGACTGAGTCTGCAGAACTCCCCATGGTACTTGAAATTCTGCAGACCAATTTCTCCTCCATCTCTAATCCTCTCTCCAGAAAGATAGAGAAGTTAATGAATTAGCTTGATCTATCTCCTTAAGCTTTACTGTCATCAGCAAATTACCCTAAAGAATATTATGAATGGACTTTACGAATTAGAAATCATGACCTTGAATTACTTCCTTCCTCCCTCTATTCTCTCATTTCAAAAAGTTGCAAATCTACTACCAATCAACTTAGCTCTGTCAGACAAAATTTCATCAGGCATTTCTTATACAGAATTGTGTACAAAAACTCTTTAGTAGGGATTTGTAGTTTTGTTTGTTAAGATTTTCCAATGACTTCAACTGTAACAATTATTTACAGGGAAAAAAACTTGATTATTTGATATTGAGGATTATTATAGGGTTATAATCACTGATACTTTGAATCTTTGTGATTCTTGTTGATTTTGGTGGGGTTTTGGAGGTGATGCGTGGGGTTCATGGGGTCTGGAGTCAATGGTCAAGAAAGAATTCTTGAAGACATCTTTGGTGCAAAAAGCTGATTTTATTAAAGCATGGGGAAAGCATTCATGGGCAGGAATTGCTGCACTGGGGTTGTGCAGAGAGACTGCTTATATACTGTGGAGTTTGGGGGGAAGTAAAGTCCAGAGAAAGTTTCTTAAAGGGATTTCCATATGCTAAAGAGATTACTGGAGGTCTAGCTATTGTCAAGCTAAGGTCGCTTTTCCTCTCTAGCAAAGCATTATCATTAAGATAGTAGGGAGTTCCTGAATAAGCCCTTGATGAGAAATTTGTAAACTGATGGAGACTATCAGTTTAACCATTTGTTTTCTGTCCTTTCCTTTGTTCTTGGGCAGCCAGGAGTGCCTGAGGAATAACATGGCATATCCCACCTTTGCAGGGGAGTGGCGGGGGGGGGGGGGGGGGGGGGGGGGGGGGGGCGGGGGCAGTGGTTGTGCTAGTTTGTGCTTGGCCCTCAGCTTCCTTTATGGTCCCTCATCAGTTCCATTTGATAAATTGCCTAAATTGATATAATTGACAGACTAACATTTGTTTTTCCACCTAACTGTACAAAGAGGATTTATTTATGTCCAAGAGGTATTTTTAATACTTATATAGATACAAAAAATTTACTAATGCTTCTGTTAGCAAAGCAGACAGGTGATTTCTCTTCACTGACACAGTGAGTAAGTTCATATATATTTTTAAACAAATGATAAATTTATAAAGCTGGATTGAAGATAATGGAATAAAAAACTATTTTTTCTTCATTCAGTGAGCTTTAAAAAGTCAAGTGTCAGGGCGCCTGGGTGGCTCAGTCAGTTGGGCATCCGACTTTAGCTCAGGTCATGATCTCATGGTTCGTGAGTTTGAGCCCCTCATCAGACTCACAGCTGTTGGTGCAGAGCCCACCTCAGATCCTCTATACCCCTCTCTCTCCCTGCTCCTCCCCCACTTGCATTCTTTCTTTCTTCCTCAAAAATAAGTAAAATATAAAAAAGAAAAGAAAAAGAAAGAAAGAAAGAAAGAAAGAAAGAAAGAAAGAAAGAAAGAAAGAAAGAAAGAAAGAAAGGTGTCTTGCCTGCTGTCATGGAGGGACAGTTAGGATAGAAATAGCAGATCAATTTCTCTTTTCCTGTATGAACACTACTTCTGAATGAATGCCAACATTTAATTTGACTTCATTTTAATTATCATCTACAACTGGGGATAAAATTGACCTACCAAAGGAATGCATCATTCCCAGATGTCATTTGATTTTAATAAAAATGTGGTTTGCATTATTGTTTTGCCGGGGTGTGTTTTGTTTACAGCTTTCTTAGTTCACTTGGTCACTCCCTCTATGAATATCTGCTCAAGAAATACAGCTTTTGTTACTCTGTCATGGCGCATGTCTGCCTTCTGGTTCAGATTTCAAATGTATCTACCTATGTAAGTTTCCTCCGCATGAACACGGTTAGGAGTGGAGGCTAAATCTGGTTAAAGACAGAAAGAAGATCACATGCATATACTGTACTGCCCTTCAGATGCCTCAGTATAATAATTTTAGGGAATAAAGGAGAAAAAGCAAATCTCACAAGAATAAAGAGAAAGCATTGAGACAAAACAATGTTGGAATTATAGGGCATAAAAAAATAAGATAGAGTCCTGATAACTAACTTAGCAATATAAAAAAAAAAAAAGCTGAATTCTAATTTGATACCAGGACAAGCCTAAAGTTACCTTGTGTACATGGCAGAACTTCCCCCCAGTCTGGAATCAGCAAGAAAAGGCATTCTTGAGATGAGGGTAGAGGAAGAATAATTAGTCAACGGTTTGAAAAAGAAATGGACAGCCAGAGCCTCTTGTCATTCTGACAGCCGGGAGATCGTCCTTATGGTTGAACATTGCAGGTGCATTCTCTGGGGTAAACCAAATGGGATCTGGCCTGGGAGACTTCTGTTGACAATGAGGACTTCCTGTGGAAAACAGACGTTGATTACAAGCTTACACTGTGAACGTATAGGTTCCCATCTTTCTTTTTTATTTTTTTGTTTTTTTAAGTTTATTTATTTATTTTGAGACAGAAAGAATATCCCCAGCAGACGCTACACTCTCAGTGATCTTATGGTTCATGAGTTCAAACCCTCCATTGGGCTCTGCACTGACAGTGCAGAGCCTGCTTGAGATTCTCTCTCTCCCTCTCTCTCTGCCCCTCCCCTGCTCACTCTCTCTCTCAAAATAAATAAAATAAAATACATACAGACAGGCAGACAGACATAGAAGAAACTCATGGTTGCCACAGGAGAGGGGATGGGGGAATGGGCAAAATGGGTGAAGGGAAGTTGAAGATACAGGTTTCCAGTTATGGACTGAGTAAGTCATAGCAATGAGAGGCATGGAAGAGGGAATATAGTCGAAGATGTTGTAGCAGTGTTGTGTGGTGACAAATGGTAGCCACACTTGTGGCGAGCACAGCATGAAACAGAGAGTTGTTGAACCACTGTTTTGTACACCTGAAACTAATAACAATGTATGTCAACTATATTCAAATTTTAAAAAACTAAAATAAAAATAATAAATAATAAAATAGATTGGCTTTGGTACAGAATTTTCCAAAACTCATAAAAGTCTTCAAACCAAACATCCAGGAAGCTTGGTGAACTCCAAGAATACAAAACAAAATAAAAGTACCTAGGTGCATTACTATAAAATGGTTTGAAAAAAGTCTTAAAAGAAAGAACAGTAGAGATGCCTGGCTGCCTCTGTCAATGGAGTGTGCCAATCTTGATCTCAGAATTGTGAGTTCAAGCCCCATGTTGGGTGTAGAGATTACTTGAAAAATAACGATCTTTAGGGGCACCCGGGTGGCTCAGCTGGTGGAGCACACCGCTCTTGGTCTCAGGGTTGTGAGTTCAATCCACAGGTTTAGTGTAGAGATTACTTAAAAATAAAGTCTTAAAAAAATATATTTGTTCTAAAAGGTCGTTTTAAGTGAAGGAGAAACTTGTTAGGAAAGGTAAATCTAATGTAATGTAATAAAATGTGAAAATCTGAAAAAAATGGAGTGGTAGCAAAGATTTAGACGTAGCCACTTTTATGAAGTGGAATATTTATTCTTGTCAAAAACTGTGTATTTTAGCCATTATGCTAAATCAGGTTTATAATAAGTATCTCATTTGGTTGTGAATTCCTCTGTGTAACTCCCACCTCCTATTTGCATACTGAGTATAAATAACCAAGCAAGTGTTTTGACCTTGTGCATCTAAAACTCCTGGGTTATTTGGGAGAACTTGAAGTTGCGTTCCATGGTAGAATTAATCAGGCGACTGCCTCCTGATCACAACGCATGTCAAGTCTAAATCTGGCCTCAGTCTTTACATAGCCTTTCCTGGTGGTTTCTTTCCAGACTATCACTACCTGGACTGTCTTAAGACACTTAAATATTCTCCGTTCTTTAAAATCTCTACCTACCACACCCAGCAAAGGCCGTGTAATGGCAGCCCAAGGAGAGACCTGAAAGAGGGGAGGAAGTAAGACAGCTGTACTTTTGAACTCCAGAAGCAATTCAGGGGAGCAGCTGCTGGAATCACTTCCTGTTTTTTCTGGTGGTTTTTCTGGTGGAAGAGACACTGGTTTGGTCTCCTCCAGCAGACGGCGAGCATCTGGAGCTGATCTTTCTCAGTTTAGGAAAGAATTGTTGTCAGCAACTCGCAACCACTCGTAAACGTTTTATGGAAGATGAGCATTGCCTAGACAGCCCGACTAAAAACTCCTCATACCAACCTGAAAATGGGCTGTTCTTCCTTAATGAGAACTTGGTGATTGTTCAAGGCACTGGCCTGACTTTTGATGCAGTTTATGTGAATTCTTATGACATAACAAAGGCCGGAGGTCATTCCCTGCTTGTAGTACATGAAAGAGCAGCTGGTTTTTGCAAGAAATAACCCAATAGCTATATACGTCTCCTCACTGCTGTTCGTGTTCTCATCAAACCTCACCTTTGATGGGATGTTATAGATATGATCTACCAAAGACCTACCAGAAACCATCTCTTGCTCCCCAGGAGAGAAGAACTGCACACTATTTGGGCATCCTCAGCCACAAGCTTGTCTAATCTTCACACACCACTATCCTGACCTTGTGGGGCAAGGACTATCAACAACGCTGGGCACTGGTAAAGCCAGCATCCCCTCTCGAGCTGATAATGAGGAGACGCATGAATTGGCCTTTTCAACCAACCTCGTGGTGTCCAGCCAGGGTTTATCTTCAGTTTTAAGGAAGGAAAAGCTGAAGTTGGTTAAAAGCTTTTCTTTATTCTCTCTTCCCTTGATATCCTATAAGTCACCAGGGGAGCTGAATATTGCAAAATCCTGTCGTGGGACAGCAGGCTGATAAACTGAAAAACAAAAACAGATGTGGAGCAGAGAAGGCTTTTGGACATTTGTTTCTTGCTTTGGACTGGTTCACGTACTGAGACTCTTTAACCCTGCTCCTACTCAGAAAAATCTAATTATTTCCTCTGCCTCTGACTATCACAATCGCTGGATAACTCACATCTTTGGATACTCACCTCTCCCACATTGAAGTCAAAATAAAGTAATGGGAAAATGCAAAATAAAATAACATGCGACATTTATTGCACGCGTACGTGCCAAACGCTCTACAGGCAATATTTCGTTTAAACACAGAAGGGGCAGAGAGAGAGCTCATACGCAGGAGCCCGACGACCCAGAGCCAAATCCTAGCTGTAGCTCTTAATAGCTGAGTGGCCTGGAGCAAGTTATTCAATTGGTTTTTGTCTCAATTTTGTCACCAGTGTAAAGGAAGTAATAAGACATGAATCTCCCTCTTTAAGAGATAACACTTGCACAGTGCATGGAACGGTGTCTGGCACACTATAAAACCTCAATACGTGTAAACTATTAATCTTATTAGAATGCAGTGAAATCGGTAGTCCCATCAATCCTCAGTGAGATTAAGCCACATGCGAAATATGCAGAACTGAGCTCAATCAAAGTCCTTGCCTGTTGGACTCTACACCCAAAGTAGTGAATCCAAATGCCAGACAGTACAACTTTCAAGGCGAAACCAAAATGGAGACCCCCTACCAACCTAGCAACATCACAGTGAATTTTACATATGTGTGGGCAACAAATAGAATTCAGGCTCCAATCTCCGATGTTTTCCAGTCACAGACTATGGATGTGAATTCTACAGATTTCTTCAACTTCTACTTGCTTCATGAAGGTACAACTGGTATTATCATTCTAGAATCCGAGAGATAGAAAAGACCTAAGTTTTTCCAAAGGACTGATCTCTACCCTAAGAATGAAAATTAAAACAAACAAACAAACAAACAAACAAACAAAAAAACATTAGCTCACCCTGTGGATGGACTAACTAGAGAGGATAGATATATATCTCGATTCTGTTTCACCTGAGATTTCTCACCTGGGAATCTATTGGCTTCAAGTGACAGAAGACACTATGAATGAAGGGTAATTCATTCATAATGAATAAAGTATAAGGTACTTATTATGTGACATGACACGAATCCCCAAGAGAGGGTGTTTCCAGGTTAGGGTAATTCGGTAACTCAAGGAAGTTAATTCGGTAATTCAAGGATTTCCATTCTTCCTCTTAACCACCATTAGCATATTCCCTTTTATTCCCAGTCTTGTCCTCACATGGTGGTATGATGGCTGTAGCATCAGCCTGATTTGTAACTGGGCCCATGACCTAAGCCAGCTGAGACATGCGACTCATTTCTGACCACTGGTATATAAAAGTGACATATGCCACTTTCAAAAGCAGCCTTTATTTTTACCTTCCTCCCTCTTTTTTACACCTATTAGGGATGACAGAATGGAAATCTGGAAATAGCCTGTATTCAACATCAAAGGATCTACCGTATCCACACCAAATTGTCTAGTATTACATAAAAGAAAACGACACTGTTCTCTCATTTAAGCAACTGCTACTTTGATTCTCTTCTGCTTGTGTCCCAATCAGTATCCTAATGGTAGTGTCCCTGCTAGTTTCCCCAATAACCTACACTCAACACAGCAGCTGGAATGAAGGCTTAAGTATAAATCAGTCAAGTTCACCGTCCAATGGCTGCCGCTGTTTTCACTGCACTGAGGCATCCTGTCATCCTCTCTTACTTTTGACCTATATGATACCCCTCCGCTCTATACAAATTGTATTCCAGCAATCCTGACCTTCTTTTCATTCTCAAGGGGAAAAACAGAACAAAATACCACCAACAAAAGTGTCAGCTTCGCCCTCGGTCCTTATGCTTCCTAGTCTTTTTCTCTTTCCTCTCTTCTCAAGAGCCAACCTTAGCTACCGTCTCTGAAGGAGGTCTTTCTTGAGCAGCCTTTCTAAAGGACACTTCATCACCACTCATCAACACTGCTTTATTTGCTCATAGGTCTTAACAGCATCTCAAATTTTCTGTTCTAGTCATTTGATGACTTGCTGGTGTGCTATGCCTTCTACCATTAAAACATAAGCTCTTGGAAAACTAAAACCTCATATACCTAGACATATTAGTTCTGTAAAGGCACAGCACTATGTAATTTGTATCAACCACTTTTCACTTAGTTTTCTGGGTCCATTTTCATGCCACTCCATACGCATTCAGATTGCTTGAGGGTACCTGTTAGCTGGAGCCTGATTCCATAAATGATTTTGTGTCCTCCCTCTCCATGTGATGAAGATTTCCAATAGACCCCACACTTAAGTGCCTCTAGTAATCAGATACTAAGAGAATTCTTAAATAAAATCATAAAGAAACTTAGAAGGATTAGGCAAAAAGCAGCTAATTAGAAGGATAAACATCCAAAGCGATGTCTAATTTGGTTGAAAAAAAAACAGGATCTATGGCATGATGCCGGGAAAGAGTGCGGAAGTGCTTGACTTCTGGCTTAATTTGCCATCCAACTTAAGGAAGATTGTTAAACTCCTCATAACTTGGATGGACCCTTTCTAATAAGTGCACTGAGAATCTCATGGTACAACAATTTCAAGTCAAAGTGGGAGAACTTTTCTGTGTGTTTCCAGTTATGTTTAAAAATTAAAAACAGCTCTGCCTGAGCACACTGATCTGGTTGGAGAAAGGAAACATTCCCAGCAAGTGCCTGTGTGAGGGCAAAACAAAGCTCAGAAAGTGACAAGGAAAAACCAACCTTGTCTTTCTCTGCATAACAGCAATCCATCGGTTGCACTGATTTTCAAAAATCAATTTTCTGATTAAAATAAATGTAAAGTAACATATCTTTAAATGTTCTCTTTCTTTATTCATTCACGTGACAACTGTCTTCTGTTTGCATTCTGTGAGATTGGCCACACAGAACTAAAGCTTTAATATTTGGATGATGAATAGATGAAGGGATGTCCAATATAGAAGGAGACGCTCTTCCTTGGAAATTCTACGTATCTTCATTAAGTCACAGAATATTCTATAGAAGTTCTCTGCCATCTTTCTAATGTTTCAAGCCTGTTTTCACTCTATTATTTTTCTCTAAGCAGACTTAACCTTAGAAACCAAATAATGACATCCTTCCTAGAAGGAAAAAAAAAAAGTTTCCTCAAATTACTTGAGCGGACTTCCGTCGATGTTTTATTTTCAATAAACCTCGAGGCAAATAGCCGCTTTTGAACCTTGCACTTTGCCCCCTGAGTTTCACAAATACCAGAGTCAAAAGTGTCAGTAAAAATGAAAATGATATGCACAAATCGTTATTTATACAAGTCCCCTGATTTTGTTTACCGAGTTTAATATAAACTTTGTCTTTTGATTAAAAGCAAATGTTCAAGTTCTCTGTAGGGACCTGCTGTTGTCGATGATTATATCTTAAAAAAAAAAAAAAAAAACCTGCAAAGGGCAAGAATTAACTGAAAAAGGCAGATCCCTAGCAGGAATTCCTTTGGTAGTAAATAGCAGAAGATAATGACGAGGCCACGTGGGTATGTGGGCCAGGAAAAGAAAGAGAAGGTCACAAAAGACACAATGCTTTACTTATGAAGGTCTTCTGAAATACACATCATTCAAGACAATTGGTGAAATATACCGAAATTAATAAAAATTGTCCTTTTGAATTACTTAGCTTTTCGACTTCTTGAAATTTACCGAAATGAAGTCATCAAAGAAGTGCACCAATATCGTCTTTGCTGATTAGGGCATTTTATTCTTTATAGAAATAAGAAAACTAAAAGTAAGAAATTAATAATAAGGCAACAAAGAAATGGTTATATTCATTTATTCTAAAAAAATAAATCTACTTGTAATACTTTATAGACTATTTAATTCAATGAGAAAATTAGCGTCTTCGTGTATATAAAAAAACGAGATACTAATACTACACATACAATGTGATTTTTCACCATTTGTAAAATCTACCAATTATGTAGACATTAATGTATACAAATTAACTGGCCTATTTCTCTGGTGTTGGATCTACAGATAATTTTAATTTTCCTTATTATGTGTTTTTATTTTTAAATTTTTTCCAAAGAATATACATTGCTCTTATAACTAAGCAGTAATTGTTAAAATGGATGCTAAGCTGTTTAAAGTACTATCTAGACACAAAAAGAAAACCTGTTGAGTTTATCAAGACCCTGTATGTTTCGTAGGGCCTAAAGAAGCATATGGCAATGAATTCTAAATTCACTTATTTCTTGTTCCTTTTTGGGGTTTCCCACTACCAAGAGAGTAAATCTCAACTCTTCAATCCAAAGTATTAATAAACACTTGTGACAAATTCGGTTCTGGCTCTAGACATTGCTAAGAATTTCAGTAGTCTCTAATTCTTGTCCTCAAGGAGTTTACAATCTTGCTTGGGAAAACAGACTTTCTACTTGAAGTATTTACAGGATAATGAATGGACAATTTGTGTGGTCCTTACTAATTGTGCAGTCAGTTTCCTGAGTTTATTCCTCTTCTCATGTGATGTTAAAGCTTAAGAGAGCGGCAGGGATCTTGTGAATTAATTAACAAGAACAAATACAGTAAAGCCATAGTCGAATTGTTTACATTGTATTCAGAGCAGCTCATATTAAGTCTTTTAAAACATGGAAGTGAAACGTGCATCTACTATTTGATTTTAGTTGTTAGGGAATTAAAATTAAAACACCCAGATTGTTATCACCTAGCACAAGTTTAGGTAATCCAGTGAAGACAAAATATTAAATCAAATAAAGATTCAATCTCAGAGTAGACACACTTTAAGCATAACCCGCTGTCCAATGTGATTTATTTGTATCCATTACAGGAATGTTATGCCCTGATGAAAAGAAGGTCTTTTATAAGTAACTCTTCTGAATCATGCCTTTGGTCCCATTGGTTATAACTTCATGCAAGTTCTAACTTAAAAACAAAAGAACACACACACAAAAATTGCGTAGGGGAAAAATGGAGACAAAATAAAAATCGGTTGGAAAAAAAAACTCAATATCTGTAAGTAATTAAATATCACATTGGTTCCTTGGAATTGAGCAGGCAAGATCATGTTTCACTCCATTAATTTGTTCTTTTTACTGCCCACCATAGGAAACAAAGAATGGAAATCAGTCCTCAGATTTCTATCTTAAACTCAGAGCATCCTTACTAGTAAGAAAGTCTTCCGTTATCAACTTTTTGATCAAAGATTGCAACTTCTCTGATAATGATGTCAAGAAGAAGTGTTTCAAAATAAAACCACAATAAAATTTAACTTGCACCTGGGATAGAGACAACTGTGGGTTGACCAGTGGTATGGATTGAATCTCACACAAAATGAGTGCCCAGTGACAATTTCAGAATAATATCCCACAGGTTACTCTGCATAGGATTTCAAAGGGAATGAGAGTACACGTATTCAGCAACCTGTTATAAGTAGATGAGTGCCTTTATTTGCTTAGTTGTCATATTTTACTTTCAGTTTACAGATATGTAGGAAACATTTTCTGTCCCAATACCTTAATAGTTTCATACTTTTATTTTTCTACGTGAAAAGGAATAAGTATAATTACAAACATGCACTGAAAGCAATGACACCCATTCTACATGACCTTGAGTTTACCACCTCTGCTTACACAGACGTCACTTCCTCTACGAAGCAGTAAGTCAGAAATGTACAGCTAAAATTTCGTTTCATTTATTTTAAGTGAAACGGCCAACTGGATAGTCTATGAGTGACATTAATGGGTCACAAGCATTAGGTGGCTGAGCTGTCCCGAGAATAGCTTTCAGCTTCCGTCGTGAATGCCTCGCTTTTATAAACCAGAACCCAGTGCTCCTTTCCTTATAGCAACTGGCCAAAACATCTGCCATAGTCTAATAAAAAGATTTCCATATTTTGTTTTATTCTACTTATTTGACCAGTGACGGAATGAGCTTTAGAGTAAGAGGGGAAGTGGAGTGCTAGGGATAAACCATATGCAAATAAGCTCAGAGAGAAGGCCATGGAGTGTATCCTTCAAGGTACCTGTGAGTACTTAATTTTTTAGTATTGCTTTGCCTTTTACTAGTAAGAAAGTTGCTTGTAAAATAAACCACACACACTGTCGGAACTCACAATTGGAACATTTAAATGATTATTTGCTTCTCTTTCTACCAGCTTGTAAAACATTATTTTCTTATTCTTCCTTAAATAGCCTGTGCTAATTACATCCCATGACCCCTGCCCTCCAAGTGCCTTCATTTATGGCAGCACATTCCTTTCCAGGGCAACACGTTGGCCGGGTTTATAGGATGCGGCTACCAGGCCTTCCACCCCTGACTCCTTCTTCCCTAGGTCATAAGTCTAACTCACCGCATACAACTCAGCGAAAAAATTCATTTCTTCATGAGAAATACATAACCCACCTGACTCCCAAGGAGTGAATGCAAAATAGCGTGACTGAAATCAAGATCACCCTTTGGAATATCAAGCATGTCAATTCAGGAACACTTTTGTGATTTGTTTCCCCTCACAAAGAGAGAGAACAAGCAACATTTTAACCTAGGACTACGGAGCCAGATTACCAATGTGGAGCCGTTTCTAGAGGGATTATGTAAACAATGTTTGAACTGACTTCCTTAACAGCCTGCAGGTTAGAAGTTTAGAAACAACTTTGAAATGTCCCATGTCAGTCAAGTGTGATGCTGAACTGGCAATGAGGTGAGGAGATGGTAGTTAGACCCCATGTCCCTCTAAAGGCATCCGAGTAAAAGGTTTTTCAGATGTAGCTGCACTTGTCTTTTATTTTCTTCGTATCGAATACAAGTTGGGAACTCTTTTAGTCATTATGCATTTGGCCAATTATTGATTTCAGCACCCCTAAATTTAGAGTAAGTATCTATATAGTAGGATCAATTGAGACAAATAGACCTAACGAAGAGAGATTTTTATTAAAACAGAATCTTACAGTCGAATTATTTGAGGGAAAAACTCAATATTTCTATGTAGAAGGGCATACAATTTAAACCAATATTTCTATCACTCAAATTCTGAAAAATTTATCCCAGTTATTTGCTTATTTCAGATTAAGCTGTTTAAGAAAGTTGAACTATTCAGATAATTACTTGAAGCCCTTGGATACATTTTCAGAAGCTGCCTGTATCTATAATGTAAGCATACATGAAAATTTAAGTCGATTGCTCAATGAAGAACGTTGATACTTTTCAGGCAACTATGACTGAGAAAGCAACATAGCAAAATTGGAGAGTGTTTGGCAGCTGGTTGTGTTGATTCGTATATGCAAATATATAAGACCATGTCTTCTTCATCATTGTAATAATGTCTCTATTACAGCTAATACCTCCACTAAAACAACAAGGACATGAGAATTTACTTAAACTTAGTTAATGAAGCTGTTTTGTATAAGAAATAATACAATTCGTATAAAAGTATTTTCATTTAAGTATGTCAAAATCCAGATAAAGAAATACTAGGTAATAATTCATTTATTACCTGGTAATACCATTGCCAGTAATAGGATCTCTGGGTAATTTCATTAAATAGTAAATGTTTAATATGCATTTAATATCTGTATTTTTGTAAATATTTAAGTGTATATAACAATGGAATATTATATCACCTTAAAAAAGGATGAGATTGAGCCATTTGCAACAACATCGGATAGACCTAGAGTGTATTATGTTAACTGGAATAGGTCAGACTGAAAAGACAAATACCATATGATTTCACTCATATGTGTAATCTGAAACAAAACAAAACAGTGAATAAACAAACAGAAAGAAGAATTGGATTTTTAAACACAGAGGACAAACTCATGGTTACCAGAGGGGAGAGGGTGGGAGGCTGGGTAAAATGGGTGAAGGAGAGTGGGAGGTGCGGACTTCCAGCTATGCAATGAACAGTCATGGGAACTAAAGGCACAACACAGGGAATATACTCAATGCTATTTTCATGGCATTATTTGGGGACAGATGGTGGCTATAATTGTGAGCACAGCATAAGATACAGAGAAGTCAAATCTCTAGGTTGTACACCTGAAACTAATGTAGCATTGTGTATCAACTATATTCAAATAAACAAAGAAATATATATATATATATATATATATATATATACATGTGTGTGTGTATTTTTATATACGACTCACCACGATTTGATTTAGAAGTAAATTTTCCACAAGGGGCATTATGTACTTGTTAAATGTCTTCCTTATGGTACTTGACTCAGCCTTAAAAGCGTTTTTCACAGGAGCATTGTTACATGTGATGACTTCCTTACATAGGCGGAGACATCTTTGCCCGTCATCCCCCTGATTACAGTAAGGAGGACAAGTGTTAACATCCTGGGATACCATTCGTAGGATGACTTGGGGTCCTTCTCCCCACCCAAGTGCCGGTACTACGGACTCTCAGAAAAGAGACCATTTACTTGCCCTGTTGTCAGTGCATCTGGAAGCCTTGTCAAAACAATATAATTTTACTTTGTAACTTTTTGACATTGGTATTTATTGCACCTGTCTTTGGGCATGATTTATGACCTGTCTGGTGACTATTTCTCCTCAAGTTGGAGTTTACAATATGGGATAAGTGAACCATTTAAAGGTCTGTGTATGCTTCAACATGGCAAATGGACATTTTGCA
Source organism: Paguma larvata (assembly GCA_030068075.1). Classification (NCBI taxonomy): domain Eukaryota; kingdom Metazoa; phylum Chordata; class Mammalia; order Carnivora; family Viverridae; genus Paguma; species Paguma larvata. Next base: position 33,118,788 of record CM057843.1, read on the forward strand.
CGCATCCCTCACCTTCTCTCCGCCCCTCTCTCGACTTCATTATCACCACCTCAACAGCCACTGTGATACACCGTTCATTCAGTTCTTCCGAGAAAGAAAGAAGACAAAGATTATGTAAGACTACATTTTCCACAATCTTTTTTGCAGGGGAATTATGCGTCGATAAATTCTAATGAGTGGCAAGAAAATTCACCATAGGGGAGGCATCCAATGGAAAACATGTGCTTGTTGTCAGGAGGGCCCAGTGACCTTTTGTCTTTGTAATGGTATCCTGGCCGGGACTCATCAGTGTTCCTTTCTATCACCAGAAAACACATTTCCCATTGGCAAAATTGCACATATTTTAAAGGCAGTCATTCTAATTAAATTGCTCAACTAGGCTGCAATCAAGAAAACTTTTTTTCCTTGACTATCCCCTCTGGGTCTCGGTATTAATTTACAATTGTTTAGCCCTTCTCCTTAATCTCATAAAGTACGCACTCTAGATGTGTTTTTGTGTTCTATGTTTTCATAATAAAACATCTTAAGCCCTTCAATTTTTATTCTCCCAAGGTCATACGAACATGATTTATTTGGGGGAAATTCTATAATTACTAAGAAAATCTAACGTTTTTCAAAACGAGTTAGAAGTATGTAAGTAGAACGTTTCTTTGTCTGTTTCCTCGGACCTGCAAACTCTTTCCCTCCATAGAACCTCATGGAAAACTGCATTATCTTAAAGTAACATTAAAAGGGATGCATGCCATTTTACAGGTGTGAAATTTTTGCACCTAAAATGAAGGAAAAATTAAAATGTAAAGCCCGTTATATAATTTAAAGAGTTTTCTCTTTACACATATATGGTGTTCAAATACAGTGTATATGTCTAATTTTAAATTAGTAATGCTTTTGTACACTTCTGAGATGGACCTAAAATCTCACAGTTATTTACTGTGTCGTTATATTACTTCAATTCAATGATACTTGGCATCAGCTTCTATAAGTTACCCTTACTTTAATCAGATAGCTAATATGCACCTGGGTGGCTCAGTTGGTTAAGCATCTAACTCTTGGTTTTGACTCAGGTCATGATCCCACGGCTTGTGGGTTTGTGCTCCATGTTGGGCTTGACACTGACAGTGTGGAGCCAATTTGGGATTCTCTCTCTCTCTCTCTCTCTCTCTCTCTCTCTGTCTGCCCCCCCCCACCTTGCACTCTTTCTCTCAAAATAAATACATAAACTTAAAAAAAAGACATTAAAATAGTCTATTAATTCAGCGTACTTCAAAAATTCATTACAGAAGCTACTAAATCATAAATAAGTTGAACATTCGCTCAAATAATTTGATCTGACAATTGAGAACTCTCTTTTAAGTAGACGATTGATACAATTTTTATACACCAGTAATTCAGACAAAAATGCTACCTTTAAAAAAAGGCGTTAATATTTCCTTTCTTTGCTAAGGAGCAAAGAAGGGTTCTGCAGCAAAGAATCTTGTATGTCCGATGTCCTCATGTTCTTGTATTGCTCATCTCTCCAACAGTATTTTAACATTTTAACCCAGAAGCGACACTCTAACCCTTGAATCATTTGTGTTGTACTCCTTTGAATCCTCTCAGACTTGTCCATATCCCTGATTTGTCATTTCTGTTGTTGCGGGGCCCAAAAAGGATAAAACTGTCAGAGCAGAGTGTAGATGGATGATTATGTTGTTCTGGTTCGTGCATTCAACACTTACATATAACTCAAACCTTGTAGTTCATGGACTGTTCATCTGTCTTACAGTGTCATTCAGTGTGATGCCCAGATTTTCCTGTGGATAGCTAAACAAAGACTACTCTTTACCATCTTCTTTTGGTGCAATTATGTTTTACTCCTAGGAACGCTTCTGCAACCATCCTCCTTTTTAGAAGACCGAGGCTTTTGTTTCTTGACACGGGGACACATTTGTGAGCTATAATATTCACGTCCTTGCAGTTGGAGTACATACTAGTCATTCAACTGTCAGCCCTTGCCATTTCTTGTTAGTCCACCTCCAGTCCAGAAAAAATGAGAAGTCCCTCTCTACTGAGTGATACAATTTCCTTCTTGAACCTACTCATCCTTAACAAATTGGAGTCTGCCAATGGGTTGCCAAGCCAGTGACATCAGCACTGGCAGGACATTAAATCGAGATTAGAAATGGCCCCATGACATCATCCTCTTGTTCCTATCGAACAGATGGTTTCTGTATATTGTGCAATTTTAGATCATTATTCATGGTTTGGGTCAGTATAATTCAGGAAGCCAAAAAACTGCCAAGAAAAATTGACCTGGAACCAGTTCAAAGACTTAGAATTATTTTATTGATTAGACGCCTGAGTTTCCATTTTCCAGAAGGACATCATGAATCATCAATACATGATAATACCTGAGTCATTTTAGCATTCGTGATGTTTAGAACTTCAAAACAAGATAATCTTAGAAGGGTTAACCTTAAAGAAGCATGATAATAAGATATCTAAGGAACTTTGTTGGGTACAACTGAACTGGGGCCAGAAACTATTGACTGAGGCAAGTGGTTTGTTTGAACTGGATGGTTATTTATTTTCACCTTAAACTTGTTGACTTCATATCCTCCCTTAAGCTCTGCTCAGAGACAGTGAAGAGGTATGTTTTAAACAAGCCAGACAGGAAGCTATTTTGAAAGGCCTTGTTCAGGCATTATACCAAAGTAAGAAGATAAAGCACAGATTTGGCTGGCTGAAGACTTGGAGAATAAAATCATGTTCAAAACAAAACAAAGCCTAAATGTGTTCGGAGTAAGCTTTATAAGAGACCACAAACTCATATATTCTTTCTCTAAGAATCTGGAAGGAATTTCACTAAAAATGTGCTTTATTTAGAATAAGTATTAGATATTTTTGGAAGATATATCTCATTATATTATCACTGCCACAGAGCACATTTCTTGCATGGGTCACTGCAACTTTGTACCTAAGAAAAATCAGTGCTATGCCCAAACCTCTATCTGTCTGAGCTACCAACAAACACACTTCCTGCTGTCTCCTCAGTGCTGTTCCGCAGGCTCTGATTACTATCCTACTTAAACATATTAAGACTCTTATTGCCACCCACTTATTTGAGGATAAATTTTACATTAAAAAAATAAGATCTTTGACTCTTTGTGGGCTATTTCTTCCACTTTCCCTCAAAACTGATCTTGGGGATAAATCACTTGGGTCTTTAAGGTGTTAAATTCTCATGATTCTGTTTACTTTATATTCATTCGTATATTTGCAGTTAGTATAGCTTAATCATCACACTGCAAAATTTTGAGTCTCTTAACTCTCTTCTCTCTTGATGTTTTGTTTTGTTTTTGTTTTTGTTTTTAATTTCATCTCTGGGTCCTGTTGGATAGAAATGCTGGTAGTTATAGAAATCCCTGAAAGTAGAATACAATTTATTCTAGAAATGTTGAAAATATCTTCTCATGTGTATGAAGCTTTAATTATAGATGATAATCAACAGTGTCCAATTTTTACTGCAACATGACACATCACCTTGTGTAACTATAATGTACTCCAACCATAATATGCTGGAAACGTTCCTTTGGTCAAAGAAACAGCCAGTTTAATTGTTCGTATAGTTCATCACCCAGGCGCCTACTCCCCACCCCATGCCCAATGATGGAAGCAATAACAGCATTACATTGAATTAAACTAAGTTCCAGATGAACTGAGTCTGAACAAGTCTGAAAAAGAAGCAAACTTGTGAAAAGGTAGTGGTGATTGGGGCAGAGAAATGTAAGAATTCTAGAAGCTTCTTTAGGAACTCTTCTTCCAAAGGCTGCCTTAGCTCTGAGGGGGAATTGAGCACATGCTTATGAATGAATTTTCTTTTTTTTTTTCTTTTTTCTTTTCTTTTTTTTTTTTTCATTTCCAGCTGAAAGGACGCTGTGTGGGATTGTCTCATCTCTCAGCTCTGTCTCTCTCAACACCACAGCTATTGGAGTTATCACTAGAAACTGTAACAAGATAGTTTTTTTCCCCCCTGGGATATTCTATTTGTCTCTTTGGAGTATAGAAGTCTTATGTATATGTTCATGTCCTTACCAAATCTTTAAAACACTTTGTTCGGATTGTATTTAGGTGGATATGGGAATGTTGTCCTTTGGCGGGATTCTGTAGGGACTGGGCCCCTGCTCTAGCTACCTGCTCAGTGACTACAGATAATTCCTAACTTCTACTGATCTGCCTTTCCAATGATGCAGAAACATACACATGCAGTAGAAACCACACCTGGAATTTGGAATTTGGATCTGTTTCTGGTGCTTGCTTCGGGAGCACATATAACTAACCTTTGGAACGACACAGAGATTAGCCTGCACCCCACCCCAACCCCAGTCAGTCCAGCGATCAGGAAACTTAACGGCCGACACACCAACAGCCATTCTGTTAGTCACTTCTAGTCCAGTACTCAATAAATCATATGAGATCCTCAGTTCAATATTTTGTTACGAAATAGACTTCGAGTGCAGTGATTTTGCCCAACTGTAGGATACCGTAAGTGTTCTGAGCGTGTTTAAGGTAGGCGAGGCTAGTGTTCAGTAGGTTAGGTATATTGAGCCCATTTTTGACTCAAGATATTTTTAGCTTGCAATGAGTTTATTGGGACATAACCCCATTGTAAGTGAGTGAAGATGGGCATTTAAAAACTCATGCAACTTACTATTTCCTTGTTTTCCACTCACATGACATGTCCCTTTCAGTCTTCAAAACGTAGGGAATACTGCATAGATGTGGATCTTTCTTCCTTGTTGCGGCAGAAGGCAAAGCACGCAGTATGTTGTCCTCGGACAGGAGAAATGAAACATATTCCTTAGTTGGTAACATATTTTGACATACAAAGAGGTGAGAGGAGAGAGAGAAACACACTAAAGGAGTTTTTTCTATGGATGGCTTCTTCAGGATTCCTGGCTAGAGTGCTCTACAGATATAAAATTCTAGGTTTGAGAGAAGGTCCATGTGTTTACATGCCATTCCTCGCCCACCCCCTGCCGAGCACTAACTGATAAGCTTTTCTAGATCCTGCTTTCTGTTGAACTTCACATTTTGAGGCATAAGAAAGAGAAGGTTAAGTAGAGGAGTGTTTTATGTCACATCTCCCCCTGATCATTGAAGAAATAAATATACGTAATACTTTCCTTCCAGGAGCCAAAGAAAGGCCCTTATATTTTGGTAAAGCCTTGGTAGCAGTCATGTGTCCATGCAGATGGAAGTAGTTCTCCGAATGGCATAGTAAATGCATATTTCAGTACGGGAGGAATCTTCTCAACGAAGACTACATTCTACCCTATTATCTAATCCATGCCGGACATCTAAAGAGATCTGAAAAAAAAAAAAAAAAAAAAAAAGAAAGAAAGAAAATTGAAAACCAAAAACCCGAACGAAAACACCACCCAACCTCACTTCTCTTCCTTCATCACGACCGACCAACTGCAGCCAAAACATGTCTGCAGTGAGGAAATATCTGCAGCCTCCAGGAGCTTTGATATAATCAAGGCCAGTGAGATGTGCCAGACCCCTTTCCCTTTTTCCCAGATGGTGGGGTTTGCTACTTTCACATTTGGCTTTTAATGGACAAGCGAGGAAGCCTTGCCAGGAAAGCAGGCGAACAAGCTAGGAAAACAAACAAACAAAAGCAATCACGCCCTAGACGCGGAGACCAATGACAGGTATGATTGATCAGGTGTCCGGCTGGAAGCTGTCACCACCAAGTTGAGAGAAACAGGCAGAGCTTGGCGTGTTTCACGGGCCAAAGATTATCACGGGGTATTAGGTAGGCAGCATTCTTCAGCAAACAAAGAAATTGAAAGGATGGGGTTTGCTTTGCCCGAGCCGCACGCCTAACAGAGATGTTTACCACATGACTCTCCTCATATAAGGGATTCTTGAAACTGAACATATTCTATTTCCTCTTGGAAACTCTTGTTGGAGAAAAACATGCAGCACCCTGCTGTATTCTTCTTTTGTCTGTATGTTCGTTTTCAAACCGAATACTTTCTCCTGTTAAAATAAATGCACATTTCGACACGCAATAACTTTAGCACTGTACCATCCATCGGGAGGCATTCTTGAATCCAAAGACTTAACGTTCTAATTATGGCATCGTTTCCTTGTTACTTGAATGAAGAAAATAGAAACCTCGTCAACTGTACAGTATTGTCTTTAGAATCAGCTGCAATAAAACCATATTTCCTTGATGTTAACATGCCCTGGATTATAATAAGGCTTGTACAACGCTTTTGAATAAAGAACACCCTTTAGCATATTAAGTAAGCATATTGATTTTAAGATTCATCCCACTAGTTGAGAAATATTAAAATGTAAATAGAAGGTACACATTGCAATCAAGGGAATAGGATATAGATGAAAATATTTTATAAGCCGCAAAGTGCTTGAAACATGTGAAGTGTTACTAACAATTAGGTCATAATGAAAACACGTTAATAGTATGGAATTATTAATATCCTGGTTGTTATAAAGGCAGTAACTTCGAATAACACAAAGTCTTCACATGCTCAAATTAAACTTGAATTCACATATACTAAAAAAAGAACGTAATGGAAAACAAACCCCTTACAGAGTTTATTTCATCTGAAAATAAGAAAGCATCAATTTAACAAGTATCTCCTAAAGTTTTCAACCTGATTTCAATTTCACCAAAACACACCCACCCACCCACCCAAACACACACACACATTTTGTGAACAAATTACAGAATTTATGCTATCATATTCAGTCCTTGTTTTTGGCAAGCACACAGTTTATATTTACAAGTGCAGTATTTGTTTTCACATACTCAGTATCAAATAGAAGATAATTTGATGATGTGTGGTTGACTGCAATGTTGGTTATTATCTCGACGAAATTGTATAGCGTTTGCTTTTTAACTGTAGATTAAGCAAATTGTCTCTCCACATTTGTATGAATTAGGATTCACACAAATGGTGTAAATTCTTTAACTAACTTTAAAACGCGTTGTCAAAGTTTTGTATTGTCGGCCATTTTTCCAGGAATCAAAAAATGACATCTACACTGGACAACTGTTTGTTTTAACTGCTACTTCATAGCTTTAAAAATAAAATGGCTTCCTTATCAGTAGTTTGAGAATCAGCACAGCCTTTCTGTAATACTTAAAACACTCTAGCAAGTAGACAGCATGGGTTTGGAGGAGGAAACCCTAGATAAGTATTTCCTTAACTATCTCTCCAAGGCATGAAGCATGCTAAAAAATGCTCGTTTTATCTTAAGTTTTGTCTCTGTCATTTTATGGGATATATGGAAATTATTGGAAGTGATAGATGAAGAAACAGATCATCAGTATCTTTTCTGTGTGACCAAATTCTGGTCTCTTGCCAAAATATTTTGGTAAAACATTGGTAAATGGGAGGCCATGGTTATATAGGAAAACTATTTCCGTAGATCGGCGGTTTCCAAACTTGGCTCTTCCCCAGAATCACCTGATACAGATGAAATACATTCAGAGTTTCTGCTCTACTTTGGGAGATTCTGAGCAGCGGGTCTGGGAGGGTCCCAGGAAAATGTGTTTTTAAAGTTTCTCAGGTGATTCTAATTAGTGCTGGAGACTGCCGCCATACAATTCAAATGAACTTTCTGGACTCATTAATAATGTAACAATATGGAAAAATGTTATTTCTTTAGCAGGAGAATTTTTTTTTTTTTTACTCTTTTATGTTGCAAGAATATTTGATAAAGCACTTGGCAAGGGTGGAGTAAATGCTCAGGGGAAGTGTTTAAGGAACAAAAGATGGTCCTTGGCTACGTGCCAAATGTTGGTCTGCCAAATGTGGTACATAAACTAAGGGGATGGGATGGATTATTTTGAGGAAAAAAGGAGAATTTTATTTTTTTTTCACCATTTATTTGCTTTTGACAGAGAGAGAACGGGACAGGGACAGAGAAAGAGGGAGGCAAAGAATCTGAAGCAGGCTCCAGGCTCTGAGCTGTCAGCTCAGAGCCCGATACAGGGCTCGAACTCTTGAACCATGAGATCATGACCTGAGCTGAAACTGAATGTTTAACTGACTGAGCCAACCAGGTGCCCAAAAAACGAGAGTTTTTCAAAGGGGAAGAAAATAGGAGTAAAAGCAAACCATTCTTAGTTTAGCACCTGGTCCCCAAATATTTACTAAAGTTGGTAACTACTGTTGTTATTACTGTTATTACCTCTAATATTGCGGTGTGGATAACCGAAGTCTGCAATATATTAGGGTCTAAAGATATAGTTTGGAATTCGTCATGGGCATTTACATTTAATTAATGTAATTAATTAAGTTTTAATTAAACTATAGTCTCCAAGAGGATCAAATGTAATGACTAGCAAAACCCAGTGACCTTTGACCTTGCACATGTGAGGCCGAGAGAGAATGAAGAGAAGCATTTCCTCTAGGTAATTTATTGGCACAATGGATCGTCTCTTTCAACTTAAAGTTGAATCACAACTACCCAACGTACCCCCAAACAATAACGGATCTTTGGAAATGAGAGAAAAACATTTCGCAGGAAATGATTTCACACTTGATTATCTTCAGGAAGCTAGAGTTAATGGTAGTTTAATAATGATTATTTGAATGTCAAACAGTAGTCCAAGGGACTCCCTTTAATATTGCTAATTTCCTTTCTTCCCCCAGTCCTTGAGAAAAAGGTACTTTATTTTTAACCATTAAAATTATTTTTAATCTTTTTTTTTTTTTTTTTTTTGAGAGACAGAGTGTAAATGGGGGAGGAACAGAGGGAGAGGGAGACACAGAATCCAAAGCAGGCTCCAGGCTCTGAGCTGTCAGCACAGAACCCAATGCAGGGCTCGAACACACAAACCATAAGATCGTGACCTGAGCCGAAGTCGGACGCTTAACCAACTGTGAGACCCAGGCACCCCTATTTTTAACCATTTAATTATATTTGGAAAATAAGTCCTATACACTGTTTTCAAACCTCCAATTCATAAACTGCTAACCAGATTTTAGGTTCTAAAAACTATAAACTAGTTTGTTGAAAATATATAATCCTCATAGAGTGAGGAATAATAAAAATTTTCACTTTTATGGACCACTAACCAGGGAAAGAGGAAGGATGCTACCAAAATGGATCATGCTTGTGACTCTTCTCATTCACATACCTTCAGATTTCTGGAAATATGGTTATGGTGTCATACTCCACGTAAGTGAACAGGGCCCTTGTTGTTAAGACAAAGTGGGGAGCAAAAACATTGTCAAAATAGTGTTTTCCAAGGTGTATTTATTTTTATTTTTAATGGAGCGAAATTATTCCCAGCTGTGCAATGTTCTCACTATGCCCATTACTTTTTAATGAATCTTACAATAAGATGATTAATTCTAAACATCCAGAGGCTTTTGGTGAATGTTGTCGATTAAGCAATTATGTTAATCCACTTCTGCTTATTTTTTTGGAAGCCCGGTGATGAAGGTCATTTTTCCCCTCTTTGGAATAATCTCTCCAGAATTATTAGGCATGTGTGAAAGGATTTTTACACACATTTCCAAGGACTACACTTGTTATGATTAACCAATTTTAATCTGCAAACCACAATCAACCTATTTTATTCCAACTGATAAAGTTCATGACGTCACTCGGTTTCATTTTTCAGCCGACGCATTGACCTCATTCGTTGGCATTAAAACATTATCATAATATTTTGTTCTGGGATAAATTAAATAAAACACAATAGGAAATGAGCAACTATTTGACTTAGCAGAGCATGTAAAGTTCTCGTTTCCAAAAATGTGGAGGGTTTTATTGGAAACAACACAACTAAAGATTCCAGAGTTTATAGGAGAAAATGTTAGGAGTCTGGGTAGAGTGAGGACGTCCATTTGAGTGTTGGTTGGGTGCCTGTGTGGGGTTGACAGAACAATCAAGGAAACAGTATGGAGGTTCCTCAAAAAAATTAAAAATAGAAATGCCATATAACCCAGTAATTCTACTTCTGAGTATTTACCTCAAGAAAACAAAACCACTAATTCAAAAAGACATAAGAAACCTTATATTTATTGCAGCATTTTTTTACAATAGCCAAGACATGGAAGCAACCTATGTGTCCATGGATAGGTGAATAGATAAAGGTGTGGGGTGTGTGTGTGTGTGTGTGTGTGTGTGTGTGTGTGTGTCTCGCAACAACATGGATGGAGCTAGAGGGTATAATGCAAAGTGAAATAAGTCAGGCAGAAAAAGACAAATACCACATGATTTCACTTACATGGACAATCTAAAAAACAAAACAAACAAAACCAGAAATAGACTCATAAAGAAAGAGAACAAACTGGTGGTTGCCAGATGGGGTAGGAGGATGGGCGAAATAGGCAAAGGGAATTACGAGGTACATACTTCTAATTAGAAAATCAATAAGTCATAGGGATGAAAAGTACAACACAGAGAATATAATTGATAATATTATAACTTTGTATGGTGGCAGATGGTAACTGTACCCATCAGGGTGAACATCACATCCTGTAGAGAATTTTTGAATCATCATGTTGTACATCTGAAACTAATGCTTTAATTTAAAAAAAGGTATTCTGATAGGATATCTTGATAAGATACATAAAAAGAGAGGTCTCTGTTTTAAGTGGAGAATGACTGGAGCACTTGGGTGATAAGAAATTATTTAATAATCAGCTTAAATAGCTTCGACATTTCTGGAGAGGCCCAGATGATGGCAAAGATGTCTTTGCAAAGACAGAGAATTGTAGAGTAATAGATGTAAGACAAGCGATTGGATTATTTGATGTTTCGTTTACCCATTATTTTTCTCCTCTTACTGTGGAAGACCAAAGATATGAATAGGTTCTTATTTCTTTATGTACCTTGTTGTATTAGGCTGACCTATCTGAAAGAGCCAATATTCGATCATTTTTGACTAACTAAACTAGTCATTTGTATGGTTTGAAATAACAAGTATACAAAGTAAGGCTGTAATACCAGGTTAGGTCCTTCTTACTCAGTTCTTCCTGTTTCGTTGTTATCGTTACTATTACAGGATAAAATGTACTCACCTTTGAGAGTTCCTAGATTTTCCTTTCTCGTTCTGACAACAGAACTGTCTAGACCACTGTTTCCTCTGGAGAAGTTTCAGGACTTCAGTGGGGGAGAGCAAGGAGGGAAGTGAGAAAGCATCAAAACAGCAAAGCACTTTGACTGTAAAGGTTGGAAGTTTTATTGCAGGGGACTAGAAGGAAAAGTGGGAACCCAGCTGTATTATAGAAGGGAATTCGGCTTTGAAGTAAAAATATATTTGATGCTTGGCAGTTTTCCTGAGGATTATACACCCATTTCTTTGGCTTCAAAAACAGCAGTGAGGGAGGTGCCTAGATGGCTCAGTCAGTTGAGTGTCCAGCTCGTGGTTTTGGCTCAAGTCACGATCTCACGGTTCGTGGGTTTGAGCCCCACACCAGGCTCCACACTGACAGCACAGAGCCTACTTGGAATTCTCTTTCTCCCTCTCTCTCTGTCCCTTCTTGCCCGTGCATGCTCTCTCTCTCTCTCTCAAATAAATAAATAAACCTTAAAAAACCAACAAATGGTATTCAAAAAAAAATTAAAAAAAAAAAAAGAAATGAGGGATTTGAATTATCCCAGCTTTGGAGAACCCACTTACTAATTTGAAAAGAGTTAAACTATATATGCATGGAATTATTTTATCTTCTCTCTGTCATACAATTTAAAATAATGTAAGGTTCAATTTTGTTGCCTTACTTATACATACCTATGCCACTGTATGCCTTGTACATTAAAAAATACATATTAGAATGTAGGGCTCAAAACTCGAAATCATGTATGGGCCTAATTATAGGCGATTTAGAGATTGTCATGTAAAATTTATATATTTAGAAATTACTTTTGGTTGCTTAGACTGAGTCCTTTTAACTGTGACAGTGCTTTGGGACAGAGCTCCATAGGGGTGTGCATGGCTTTATAAACCTCATATTTTCACAACTGAAAAATATTAAGCTTATTTAGCCATTATGTTCCTCACATAATATCTTCATAATAGTTCTGCATCTATCAGGGCTTTAAATTTTGCCTTGTTAAATCGTAATCCTATTAGAATTTATGTAGCCATAGTGATTCCTTGGATGTTATTCATCCTTATTCTTCAATATGGCTTTTTGAATTTATTTATTTATTTATTTATACATGCTTATGGAACCGCAATGCTATGTTTGTAGACAATAATAGCATGCTTGTATATGGGAAGGAAAAGAAAGCTATTTTTTTTTAATTTTTTAACGTTTATTTATTTGAGAGAGAGAGAGAGCAGTGGAGAGGCAGAGACAGGAAGACACAGAATCCGAAGCAGGCTCCAGGCTCTGAGCTTTCAGCACAGAGCCTGATGCGTGGCTTGAACTCAGGAACCATGAGATCATGACCTAAGCCAAAGTCCCATGCTTAACCAACTGAGACACGCAGGTGCCCCAAAAGGAAGGCCAATTTGAACTTGAAACTTAGTAAACTAAACATGGCGATACAACTGGATTCTAGCCATAAGCCTTCCATACCTTTGGCTGATTTCATGAATAACAGCCACTAAGTATATCTGAACTTTGTTTTTTTTTTTTTTTTTTATGCACCCTCATGTAGCCAAACCAACAGCAAAATAACCAATCATTGATATCTGCACGAGGTTGCCTCACTGTCTAGATCACATATGGGCATGTCCATGCGTGACGATGTGTGCGTGGGTGTGACATAAATAAAAAGACAGCATATATTTGACTTCCCAAAGGTTTTCTTTTATTTCACATTCAACTCTCAAGTTTGTTTTGCACTCGCAATGTTTTACTGTCTCCCTAGAGTGCACATTTACATTCTCTAATTCGAAAACAGTAAAAATACTAATGTAATAAACGAGATAGTTCCAGAGTTGCTGTGGAAGTGAACTGTCACGGGGGGCTGGCTGACATCAGATCACCACATACTTGGATGTGAAAGGCCTCTCGTGTAGCAGATGCTCTCTCGTGGGTGTTAACATGATATATAAAATATTTAAGCTTTTGCTCTCTCATTGGCCTTTCCATATGCGTTCCCCCCAGATTTTCTTGTCCCCAGTTGTATTCATTTCCTAGAGCTACTGTAACAAAGTGCCACAAACTGGGTGGCTTAAAACTATAGAAATTTATTCTCACACAGTTCCAGAGGCCAGAAGTCTGAAATCAAGATGTTGGCAGAATTGGCTCCTTCGGAAGGCTTGTGTAGGAAGGACCATGGAGGTCTCTCTCCTGGCTTCTGGCGGCCGCTGTCAATGCTTGGTGTTCCTGGGCTTGTAGGTGCATCGTCCCAATCTCTGCCTCTGTTGTCTGGTGGGTTCTTCCCTCTATGTCTCTGTCATCTCATAGGTTTATTCGCTCTGTGTGTCCTCTCCCCTTATAAGGATTCTTAGTCATTGGAAAAGGACCCACCCTAATCCAGTTTGACCTCATCTTAGCTAATTCTATCTGCAAAGACCCTATTTCCAAACAAAGTCACCTCTGAGAGTCTGGGCGGACATGAATCTAGAGGGGATCCAGTACATTAATTATTTACTTCTCCTTCCAGACTCGCGATTACCCAGCCAAGCCACTCACCACTGGCGGTGTGTTAGGTAACTTTTCTTCCCTTGCAAAGTGGATGACCAGGTTCGTTGCTTGAAGCTCTACCCTGAGTTTCCTCTCTTTAGTGCCTTTCAGGGCCACTCTTCAGCAGAGCTGTGGTGCAGCCACTGTCTATTTTTGTCTCGTCCCCTCATCCTGAGCTGCCATGTTGGTGACCTAAGTGCAGCCTTTGTTCATCCGGTCCAGTGAACTTTCCAATCCTTGCTCATCCGCTGCAGTCACTATGATGCCATTGAGTGGATCAATACAATATTCTAAAGGAAGTCCAGATTTGCAGTTCTCTTCAAACTGTGTCATAGAACAGGTTAAAAGAGTTAACATAGCTGTGTTATGAGACTTCCTGTTGCCCATTCCATGTGAATTTGAACTATTTCCGACCTTTCTGTCTGATAAGGGTGCAAGAGAACCCATTTACCAAATGACAGGCTGCAGCCTGTACCTGAGTCCATTTTAATCTGCTCGATCATAGACATAAAAGGACAGCTCTTAGAACTGGAGTTGTTATTTGGTTGACCGATGGTAGTTCACTGCCATCCTAAAGGACTGTCTGATGTTTTTAGACCTCTTTTGGTCATTAAGGATAGTGCCAATATCTTTCTTCTTCCTCCTTGAGATGCAGAATTGTTTTGGACTTACCATCTCAGCCAAGCTTCTCGCTTGTTTCCCCCGCAGTAATAAATCTTCTTACACATGCCAAAATACCAATGTAGATAATTGGTCAAATACCAAGTATGTCCATTTAATTATACCTATGGGAGTTGTGGCTTGGTACTGGGTAGGACCATGGATATTTTAGACTCACTGTGAGGTAGACCTCTGGGAAAATTCCATGAGGGGCCATGATGAAGCTTCAGGCTACTGGAGATCAATGTCATCTTAGATCCTTTGTCCAAAAATCTTTGAAATCCTTGAAATGTCAGATGATTGACATGGTGTTGTAGTGTCCCTCACGAGGGCCCAGACTCTTCTTCTGTCTATGGCTTTTGGATCTGAAGAGTGACTCACGTCCAAATACCGGGCAAATTTTTCATTGCCCTGACTGACTTCAGTTGCCTGATCGTCCATCCATCCTTTATTTTTTTACTGCAGAGTCTGAACAATACTTTTTTTTTGGTTTGCCATCTTCATATTCTTATTGGAGACAGTGATTTCCATCTGCACAACCCTCTGTAAACAAGGCCTCTAGATATCACTTATACTTTGCACTCATAATAATTGCACCCATCTTGCCTCTGGTGACTTAACAAACTCCCGCCTATATTATTTTGACATTTGACCAGCCCCCTGGCCATCAACAGCCAGATTCTTTAACAATATCTCCTTTTGTTTGAGGACAGCATCATCTCTGCAAAGGACAGTCACCACTAAGTTTCTGAAGTCATGTTGGTGCCCCTATGTCTATGGAAAGCTCAGTGTGTTTCCTTGACTCTCACACTGTACCTCACTTCTGACACTAGATGTGAGGGGTTTTCACACATCAAGCAATTCTCTAATACCAACGGGTGGACTACAATTCAATTTAATTCTGACTGGGTCTCCCCGAGTTAGTGTTAGATCCCACAAATTAAGGGCTCAGTCCTACAGGACTGCCCAACTCCCCACTTCAGATTACTGTCAGAATTGGGATTGTTTTTACCTGCTATTAATTTCTTGTTTTCTCCACATTTACATGGTTGTGCGCCAAAGACTTTCACGGAAGCGTTCCCTTAGTAAGTCAATATTGGTTGACGAGCTACTTCCCCACTTTTGTTTCATTGTTGCTAACCAGACTTTGTAAATGTAGGATTTAACTCCATAATGATTATTTTTATTTAATTCACTGGGAGTAATATTTTAGCCCTTCGTCTGTATTCTTAGGAAGGAAAGGTGAATGCCTGGGAGACTTAGAAAGAGAATAGTATTCCCTTCCTGCACACAATTCAAAGGGCTTGCTGAATCACCAAAGTAATATTAGAACCTGTGAAAGCCCCACTGGACATCAGAAGGTGTTGAAGGGATAGGAAAGGAGTAATGGATTTGAAAGTTTTCTTCCCATCTGGTGATTCCCCCAATGACCAACCTAAAAGAGGACCAAGAAGAGAGAAGGCTCAAGTAATATTATGAGAGTAGCGTTTTCCACCTATGCTCAGGAAACCATTGAGACAAAAGGCACACAGCAGCAGCCACAAGTCTAGGAGGCTTTTAAAAACATGCTACTTCCTCTGTTGTTTCCTTATAATACTAGTGCCCATTTCTCCCTTTGTTTTTGTAAGGAAATAATTAAAGACACAGATCAAAAAAATATATTGACCTGTCACTTTTTAAAACGTATTTTCAAACTCTCTTCTGATGAAATTATTTCAATTCTCTGTACCTTTCATGAGACCAAAAAAAATATCATTCTGGACAATAAAGAGGAGATTGGTTCATACCCTCATAGAGGGGAATATTGAAGAAATCTTTTGCCAGCTTAATACATTATTAGAAGATTTTTATAGCATGTGGTTATGAGGTTCAAGATCACTTCAAGCCAAACTACTCTTTCCTATACCACTCTGGAGTTATTAAAAAAAAAAAAGTGAATTCCATACTTTAAGTTTCGTATCGCTGATCAGTTCCCCTCCCCCCCCCTTAACTTTTGTTGACTGGTAACACAGTCTATGTTGAGAATATTGAAAAGTGGTATAATTTGCATCACATGTTAATTTATTTTAGTATCTCTTTTTCTTTCTGTGATTTAGCAAATCTCTACAAACATGTATTTCTTGCTTAGAAACTATTATAGGATATTAGAAACTATTATAGAATACAGTTATATAGAAAAGTATCTCTCCTCAATAGTCACCATGTTGGAGATAAGAATCCTATTAAAAGTTTGGGGGTCATTGAGAATATCACTATTATATGCAATACCAATTCATGCAGCTTTAGATAGGAAAAATTGAAGTCTACCATTTCATTCAGAGATTTTATGTTAAGCTGAAAAAATCAAAACTTCATATTATTTAGGCTCCTTTCCATCTGACTGCTGATCTCAAGGAATAGTGAAAACTTTAAGTTTCCTATGACAGAGGGGATTTTTGCTTGGTTGCTTTATGTCTCACAAAAACTAGCTTTTATTACCAGAATATATATATTGATCTATTGTTTTAGGAAAGATTAATAGAATGAATTTTCTCTAGCCTCCTGTATGTTTATTTTTGTTTTCTGATGAGAAATAAGGAGTTTTTCAAATGGTGGCTGCCTTACGTGTAAGTTTTCATTTCATTTTTTCCTGATCTGGAGGCTGTCACAGTTTCTTCTTGTTTGTAGTTTTTGGGGGTTTTTGTTTGTAGATGTGTCTGGGAGTGGAATGTTTTTTGTTTATTTTATTTTCATCCTATTTAAGCCTAGATTCTGAAAATTTATATATTTTACCAAACTTGCAAAGTTTTCAGCTATTATTTATTCAACTATTTTTCTGTATGGCCCTCTTTCGTCTTTCTTTCTGGAACTCTGATGGCATGAAGATCAGACTTTGGAAATTGCCATGCAGCCACCCAAAACTCTGTTCATTTTTTTTCCCACTATTTTTTTTTTTTTGAATGAGTAATTTCGATTGATCTATTTTCACTGACTCCACCGTTATCCCCATTCTGCTATTGATTTTTCAAACAAATTTTGTTCTTCTTTTAAAAAGTAAGAATTTTATTTTTAGCTTCCAAATGTTTCATTTGGTTCTTTTTCATATCTCCTATTTCTCTACTGAGACTGCCTTTCATTCATTTCCAGAGCATTTTATCTTACTTCCTGGAGGCTAATTATGATAGTGACTTTAAATTATTTGTCTGATAGGGGAGCCTGGGTGACTCATTCGGTCAAGTGTCTGACTTTGGCTCAAGTCATAATCTTATAGCTCGTGGGTCCGAGCCCCGTGTTGGGCTCTGTGCTGACAGCTCAGAGCCCGGAGCCTGCTTCGGATTTGGTGTCTCCCTCTTTCTCTTTCCTTCCCCTGCTCATGCTCTGTCTCTGTCTTTCTCTCTCAAAAATAAACAAACATTAAAAATTTTTAATTAAATGATTTGATAATTTCAACATTAGTGTTATCTACTTATTCCCCTGCAAGTTTTCGAGATTTTACCTTGATCCTTCAAAATCATATTCAAGTAATTGTGGAGTGTATCCTTTAAAGAATTAATATACTGCATGAGATTCTGGATTTTTAAAAAAAATCTATGGATTTGGCAATCATCTCTGTTAGGTTTTAACACAAGTAACAACCTATCTTTCAATATCCATTCAGTTTGAAAAATCTGTATGGTACTTTCCTAATGTTTCCTATGTATGTACAAACCAGGAGCAAGTCTCTTTTGGGATCATCGTAGGTTCCTAAGACTTTGTTAATGCTTTTTATTTATTTTTAAAATATTTATTTTTTTTTTTAATTTTGAGAGAGAGAAAAACGGAGAGAGAAAGATAGAGAGAGAACAAGGGAGAGGGTCCTTTGCAAGAGAGCAAGAATCTCAAGCAGGCTCCACTTGAACAGTGGGGCTTGAACTCACAAACCGTGAGATCATGACCTGAACTGAAATCAAACGTTGGACGCTTAACCAACTGAGCCACCCAGGTACCCCTGTTAATACTTTTTAATTTCTCTCTCTCTCTCTCTTTTTTTCTTTTCATATTAGGTAGTATCTACTGGTTTATCTTTAGGTTCATGGTCTCTTTATTCTGTCATCTTTATTGTGCCGTTGAGCCCACACAGTGAGTACTTTATTTTGATTATTTTATTTAACCTATAGCACCCAAATAGTTCAGATGCCTTAAAATACGACAGTCAGAGAGTGGAAAATAAACAGTACGCGATTTTAGACACTCACCTCCTCAGCTGACGTTAGGGAGTCCAGATGTGCGAGTATGTCAAGCTGTCCCATCAAAAGCAAAAGAAAACTTGCTAAGATGTTATCGCACACAAAGAGAGGTATAATACACGGTGGGCCATTTTGCAGTGGGGAGGGGGGGAACACAACCCCGAAGTGTGGCCCTGCAATCTGCTTACTAATCAGTCCCCAGATACTATCTTTCATCTGCTTGCTGGGATCACTCAGCATCTAGACAGGAGGCTGAGATCACACAAGTTACTTGAACCAAGGAAACGAGGAGCTGAAAATTAGATAGTGAAGGGCTGAAAGTGCCCCAAGAGAGCACGAGGAAGTCACGGATATATTAACATCAGTGACAGTTACCATCTCGTGACTAGTGGACTTTGGAAGTACTCACACCTGGGGAGTGCCTGGGGCATGACCCCCCCAGCGGTCACTGCTCCGCTGGTACCGATGCCCCTGAGCTCAGATCCGTGAGCTGGCAGCACTGGGGACTAGACCCCTGGGGAGGAGGAGCTGGATGGCTAAGGACAAGGAGGCACACGGAGGCTGGTCTGTAAGCACTGGGAAGCAGGACAGGATCCAGCGGCCACTACAGGATAAAGTACCGCTCACTGCAAGGTGAAAACCACAAAGCCAGAAAGAAGGCAGGAAGCTCATATGACCGGGCAAGTCGCTCTTTCACCCTCTAGTCTCCCAGTTCACCTTGACCGTCACTGCCAGCAGGGTGCTGGCAAGGCAGACATGCGGAGGGTAGAGTCCTGGCCCACATCATGGCATCAGTCAGAGAAGAGCAGCTCTGCAGCTGAAAGACAATCATTTCATAAACGGCCCATCCCCTAATGACTGTTGAGTGACTTCTTGCTTAGGTGCGAATACTCAGCTTTGTTCAGTAATATTGTATGCACCCCGCCAGAGATATAATTTTAAAATGAATACACTTGCAGTAAATAAAGACAGACAATACATCAGGACAAGAAAAAAGGTGGCTAATTTGGGCTGTTTTTAATGTTAATTACTTCTCGGTGTATTCAGTTGTTGAATTCGGCATACAGGTATGGGGGGAACTTAATTTTGAGCTGGGTGCAATTACAGCAGGTGATTAGTTTCTATTTAAGGACATGCTGTCGGGGAGCAGGACTTAACGTCCTGAACATGAATTTTAAAGCGAAGTTGCCTCAAACTGAATGTTCGTGTCCCCATGAAATTCGTATGTTGGAACTAATCCCCAGTGTGATGGTGTTTGGGGGTGGAGCATTTGGGACTTGGTTAGGTCACAAATCTCATGAATGCGATGGGCACCCTTATGAAAGAGAATCCGGAGAAATTGCTTCCACCATATGAGGACACGAGGAAATAAAGATCACCTGTGAACTAGGAAGTAGGCCCATGCCAGGCACAGAATCCACCAGCACCTTGGAACTTCCGGTCTCCAGAATGGTGGGAAATAAATTCTGTTGTTTATAAGACACACAGTTTATGGCAATTTATTATAGCAGCCCAAACAGACTAGCACAGAAGGCTTGCCTACTCGTGAGATAAAGAATACTTTGTTTTACTCCAGGATCAACAAATAACCATCAAGAAAGAAGGGGGGAAATGTGATCTAGTTCTGGACCTTACTCGGAAAGCACCTGTTAGCAAAAGTCCATCTCATTGTTAAGACACATAAGAAAATAGAGGCTGTGAACACTTTTATTTATCCATTCATTTTCCTAATCATCAACTTGTTTAATTGTCAGCCACAAATCTTCAGACTTGGCCATTGGAATGTGGTTTTATCATCTCATTTTGAAATGATTATCCTTTTCTTAGTGTGTATTCTTCCTTAAGTATAACAAGTCCTGTTTTCAAGAGTCCCAGATGCCACACATTCCCTTAAAACTCTGGAGGTAGTTAAATACATATCTAAATGAGTCATGGCTATTACTTTTTTAAAAATTTTATTTTATTTTTTTTAATTTTAGAGAGAGAGGGAGAGCACAGGCATGTGAGCAGGGACTTGGGAAGGGCAGAGGGAGAAAGAGAATCCCACCCAAGCTCCATGCTCAACACAGAGTCCTATGTGGGACTCCATCTCATGAGCCGTGAGATCATAACCTGAGCCGAAATCAAGAGTCAGATGCTCAACTGGCTGAGCCACCCAGATGCCCTCATTTTCTTCATTTTAATTATGAGATTAGGAAACACTCCTGATCATTTATGACTTGTTTACTTTTGATCTTTCCTCATGAGAATATTAGCTCCATGAATACGACAACATTGCTTGTATTCCTTCCGTATCATAGCCCCGCAAAGTAAAGTTGGACTCACGGGAGGACTCAGTACCTGCGTGAAATGTAGTATAACATACTTTGCAGTGGAAAGCATATGTCTTTGCTCAGCAAAGGTATTTGTTAGGCAGAAATCATTGCTGAGTCTTACTCTCCGTGGACTTGTCTGAAGGCATATCGTTCCCAATGGGCTTCAACTGACAGTAACACGCCTTGTTCTTACTTCTAGCTCTTGTCCTGTGTTGGGGCCAAGAATGAGATGTGGGCAGGCAGAGAATGGAGTGGAGTTTTGGTGGTATCTTTTCCAGGTTGTTTCTCTGCAGGGGAAGAGTTACACATTGCAGAAATCCCTCGAGGTGTCCACCACGGGTGTGGCCCACTCTCCTAGCTTAGCATCTAAAACATGCCTTCTCGATTTTTCTAGTCTGCGGCTTTCATCTTTGTGTATCTGCAAGGGGATTTAGGCTTACCTGTTGAAGCTATTCCCCTAAAACTCATCTGGCGGATGAACACTAGGGGTTCAATTGTTGTTTGTGAAATTCAAGTGAACAGAAATCTACAATTCTTACTTAAAACCTACCCCAGATCTTTTCAGTCCCACGTGCTCGTGAAATGTTTTTTGGAGGAAGTTTCTCATAATATTCTATGTTAACGTAAAGACATCAAACTAATTTTTATCACTTTAACTTGATCTATGAATTCTTTAAGGATTAAGCATCAGAAAGAACCGGGGTGATAATTAAATCTCTAATTCTACTTTTTAAAATCTGTAGATTTTTCAAAGTTTATTTATTTATATTTTTACGAGAGAAAGGGAGAGAATGCTGGAGGCACAGAGAGGGAGGGAGGGAGAGAATCCCAGGCAGGCTCTGAACTCTCAAGGCAGAACCCGACATGGGGCTCGAACTCACGAACTGTGAGAGCATGACCTGAGCCAAAATCAAGAGTTGGATGCTTAACTGACTGAGCCACCCAGGAACCTACCTCTAAAGTCTGTAGTTTAAAAAAAAAAACCCATTGATTCATTTGTTCCTATTTTAAATGATGGGAGCGAGATATGAATACTTCCAGTCAATAGTAATGGTTCTTTTCTTTTTCTTCCTCTTCTACTCTCCAATCTGAAACAAATTAACAACTCCTCATTGTTCAGAAAGGATTTATTTGTCAGCATTTCAGTTATGTACAATAATCCGTATATTCTTACGAAACAGTCGATAGTATATTTATTCATGTGATACATGCCCCTGAATTAGTATTAATAACACTTCTCTGTGAAAATGGAAGCATAGTCTGTATTAGTGTAAGAATATAACTGCACGCACACACACACACGCTCAGACATACCTATTATTGCTAAGATCAAGTTAGTTCCTAAGTAAGTCTATATTTAACTTTTCCAGCAGGCCTCCACTATAATAAAATTGTCAAGCCATTTTTCCTTAACAATTACTGACTCCAGCTATAAATCCCTAAACTGGTCAATAACCTATAACCCAGCACCTCTCGAAATGGAATGTGGGATATTTATGTTCCCCCTGAGAACAGCTTGTATATAAAGTCCCAAACAGCAGTGTGCGCTGACCAGGACCACCTTTCTGGAGCAATAACACAGGCACAATGGGACCGGCTTCTTCCTTTCTGTCCTCCCCTCCCCCATCCGTAATGTCGGAGACCGCTTTTCTTTGGAAGGCTTGAATCACGCCCAACTTAACATATTAGGTGCTAGCTTAGCACACACAGCACTAAACCACACCACAGCTCATTAACCTTTAGACTATAAAAAAGAAAGAAAAAAAAAACTTGCAAAAATGTCAGCTTAACTTTCCATTTCAATAACAGGGTCTCGGGTTAACAAAGAAGAAAAATACAAAACCTCAGATTGTGTGGTCATTATTAAGAATCATTCATTTCATAATTATTTGTTTAAAGTCGTAAAGTAAAACATACTAAGAAAATTAGCTTCTAATTGTATATTTTATTTCAAATTCATTTTGTCGCGGTTTTCAAAAATGGATTAGACTGACGTATATAGTGTGTGAAGTTAAGTAATTCTTTTACAATATACTGAAACCTTTCCCCAAAGAAATTAAGTACTCATAAGACCTTTATCCATTATACTTTCACAGAATTTCACAAATGTTTATTAAGCACGTATTATGTCTTAGGCACAGCTCAGGAACACTGGAGATACAGCAGAGAATAAAATAGATTCAGGATGTAGTTCCCATGGAGATTGTATGCGTTATAATATCTTCCATCATTCTCTGCCCTACCCTCATACGTGCATGTGTCTATTCTTCCAGAATAAAAGTATATTTCACAGTGGCCGAAATCCTAGAAAGAGTGATACCCATTTTGCCGTGTTTGACATACAACTCTTCTAAAATAAAAGTCCAAGTATTTAATTGCCCAAGAAACACCGAGATAAGCAGTTAGATTCAAGTATCCAAATACTTCTTACTTAATCTCTCATGTTCCATCACAGACCGGAGGAGATATGTCTTCCCGTGTCTTCCAGCGGAACGAGTGTATCAGTCCCGTGGCTCCTGCCTGCACTATCTCAAAGTACTTAACTAAGGGGAGAAGGACTTGACCTCAAGGACACAAGGTTTCCTGGTGGTTCCAACATCCTATGTTTTTTGAGATATATGGAAATACAAAAAGCTTTCAGAAAATGATGGCCTATCACACTGACTTAACTGTGTGTGTGCGTGACATTATATATATTTGGAGAGACAGGACACTTAGTATATATCAGGCACTATATTAGTTGTTCCCTTTACAATGGAAAAAAAAAAAAACCCAAAAACAAGAGCCTTGAGTAATTCTTAATCCATTGAGTAAGTGGTAAGTAGAGAGGTAGGGTTCTCCATGTATTGTCATGACAGACGTAGACATGTGGGAAGTAAGGGAAGACTTTCAAGAAAATAGGGGGCTTGGTGGAATCTTTTTAAAAGATTCTGGTTGTCATTTATTTTCTCCTTGTCATCTACCATGTGTCAGACTCCAGGCTAAATGTTGTGACTTCACTGACAAGATAGGCATGGTTTCTGTCTAAACCTAAAACCTAGTGAGTAACTGAGGTAACTATCAGTTACAGAAAATTATATATATAGTTCCCCATGGTGAGAGCAGGGTTTAACCGAGTGAAGCATGAGGGGGACAGTTTGAACACAACGCTGGAAACGGATGGACTTGGCCAGATTGGACAGATTATGTATAACTACTTTGGTGTTGAAGTTTGAATGCAAGTCAAGGAATGCAGAGATTTCTTATATCCTTGAGAATATTCTGTTACGCAGGCAAAAAGAACTAGACTGGGGGTCAGAAGATCTGAGTTCTAGTACCAGAGGAAGGGTCTTGGGGAAAGTCAGTGCAGCCTTAGTGGTTTAGGCATGAAAGGATGATATTCAAAGAAATTCATGTGCATTTTTTAAAATTTATTTATTTCGAGAGAGAGAGCACGCACAAACAGGGAAGGGACGGAGAGGAGAGACAGAATCCCAAGCAGGCTCCGTACCATCAGTGCAGAGCCTGATGAAGGGCTTAGACTCAACAAACTGTGAGACCATAACCTGAGCTGATGCTTAACCGACTGTGCCACCCAGGCAGCTGGGGATTTATGGTTCTTAAATCAGACAGGCACACACAAGACTCCAAGTCTATCCCGTGCCCTGCAGTCCTGTCTCTTCCAGAGTTTCTTCACGTCACCCGATGTAGTGACAAAACAGCCACTCTGAGGTGCTGCGTGGGTGTTTAACAGTGGGCAAGCTGCTCACGCCCTGGAGTCTGGACATTTAGAGAAAGACGCGAGCTTAGGAACCCCGGGCCACTTTCCTGCTCTGCTTTTCCTGGGGCATCTTTTAAAATAACCACTTAGAGTTGAGCCCACGCAAAGTTAGTGACCTCTACCCCAACCACCCTGTAAGTAACAGGTGCGGCCGCCCTGCTCTTGGTCTCCTGCTCACCCGTGACCTGGCATGGAGGACACGGGCTCATTGCCAACACCACCCCCATTTCAAGCATCTGTAAGTAACAAATCTTGTCACTTTACTTCAAACTGATCCTTCAATCAAAATGAGGTTTTCACTTCCCCAAATTGGGGACTTAGATGTTGAGGAAGCTACCTCCTCACCCATGTGAGTGGCTTGTGCTTCCTCATTCAGCAGGAATAATCTGAATATTCCTTTTTTTAATTTTTAAATGTTTATTTATTTTTGAGAGGGGGGGACACAAGTTGGGTAGGGGCAGAGAGAAAGAGAGAGAGAGAGAGAGAGAGAGAGAGAGAGAATCCAAAGCAGGCTCCAGGCTCTGAACTGTCAGCACAGAGAGCCCAGTGCTGGGTTAGAACCCATGGACTAAGAGATCATGACCTGAGCCGAAGTCAGATGCTTAACTGACTGAAGCACCCGGGCATTCCTAAATATTCTTAATTTGATATGTCGGCTATGTCCCTCATCCCAACGCTCCTGATGCCACAAAAATGATGAAAATAGTATTCATTGCCAACTTCAGATGGTTGCAAAAATAAATTAGATAATGTAAAATATATTCAAATACTTGTCAGTGACACATTTGTTGGGAAATGATAGAGCAAAAGATCAACATTCCTACAGAGAAATTTAAATCTGGTTTGCAGAGAAAGAGAAAAAAGAGTAACTCCGAAACCCTCCAAAACACATCTGTATTTGTTGCGTCCTTGGCCACGTAGTCTGTTAGCATGAAGGTGTCCTTAGAGTTTTCTTCCAAGATTAAAAAAAAGAGCATGGCCTTTGGAAAATTTATTACTCTTTAGGGATTTTTTTTTTGTAACTGAGAGACAAAAAAATAAGACTCGTATATATAAAATATTTTTGGAAGGAGGGATGAAATGGCATAATTGTGTAAGTTCTCCTGAAGGAAGGTGTGTCTTAGATGCAATCTTATTTGAAACTCAATGGAATTTTCCCATGTTCTTATAACTTTATACATCCTTACTAACTTGCGTGTGGAAAAATAAGTAATTTAAAATATCAAAGTTGATTCTAAAGTGATAAATGATAAATGTATATTCATATACCTGAGAAAAATAATGACCATTTGCCAAATGTTTATTAATGGCTTTTCTCTGCTTTCAGATTGTCTTTGAAATAAATTTTTGCAATAGGGGACTATTTTATTTTAAAAATGACTTAACCTTTAGTAAGGAAATACTGAAATTGAGGCTCCTGGGTGGCTCAATTGGTTAAGCGTCTGACTTCAGTTCAGGTCATGATCTCAGGGTTCGTGAGTTCGAGCCCCGCGTCGGGCTCTCCATGCTCTCTGCTCTCAGTGCGGAGCCCACTTTGGATCTTCTGTCTCCCTCTCTCTTTGCCCTTCCCCACTTGTGCTCTCTCTCTCTCTCTCTCTCTCACTCTCAGTCAAAAATAAACATTAAAAGAAATAAAATATTAAAATCCTGGGGAAAAAAACAAATAAGGGATTGAGAAAAATGATATATGTAGCAAATTTTGTGTCCTTATTTTAGATAAATGTAAATGGTGTAACGATGTGACACTCTATTCTCATTAAAGTGACAAATTAAAAAAGTACATTCCTGCCAAGCAAGGTTACCCTTATATGGTATGTTCCTCTACTATTGGAAGAATGTAAACTGCTCTAGCCTTCTGGAAAGTCACTTGCCAGTAAGGAATACGGGTAATAATAATGATCACTGATTTGAACATTCTGGAAATGTTTCCTGACGAAATAATGTAAAAGAAAACAAAAGGTCTACACACGAAAGCATTGATTACAACATTCCTTGAAAGTAAATGGGAATCTTGTTTGTAAAAGTAGGGTGACCCAAAGCTGAGGTGATGTACAGGACAGTGCTTTTACTTGGTGAACGTTTATGTGAGCACCAACAGAATAATAATTAAAGGCTTTAGTCACGTGGAAATGCATGCATAATTTAAGTGTGAAAGCAGAATGAAACTATGTACACTACTAATTAAGCAATACTATACACGTGCCTACAGCCCTGAGGGAGCGTGTATCTGCTGCCCTTTCTCACACACACGCGCACACACACCACTCTACATACACACCGGGATGGAAGCGATATTGTATATAATCACATGCTATGTATTCTCACATTGACATGAGGACGAGACATAATACATTCTGAAATACAGCAATTATATTGGGGTTGCGAGTTCAATTTCTACTTTCTTCTTCAAAAAATCCTTTTGTTTCATATTTCACGTACTTGCGTGCTGCTTGGAAACATGTTCCCATCCCGGCCTCAAGTGCATGGGCCCTATAATTCTAAGAATTCACGATGATCTGCAGGATACTTTCAATACTTCCTGCATTTAATTGGCTTGGGAATGAGCTATGGCCATGCCTGACCAAAAAAAAAAAAAAAAAGGTTTCAGGGTTTTAGGGGGCTGTTTTAGGGGACTTCTGGGATAAGACTTCTTAATTTCAAAATGATACCTATAGAGTGGACCTGTGTATTGGTGACAGTACCAAACCAGAGTAGGTGGCTGTAAAAAAAACAAAACCCTCAAAAGACTGTGACACATACACCCCAATGTTTATAGCAGTGGTATCAACAATAGCCAAATTATGGGAAAAGCTCAAATGCCTATTGACTAATGAATGGATAAAGAATACATATACATATACATATATATGTATATATATATAATGGAATACCACTTGACGATGAAAGAGAATGAAATCTTGCCATCTGCAACAATGCGAATGGAACCAGAGTGTATTATGCTAAGCAAAATAAGTCAGTGGGAGAAAGACAGATACATGATTTCACTCATATGTGGAATTTGAGAAACTCAGCAAATGAACATAGGGGAAGGGAAGGAAAAATAAGATAGAAACAGAGAGGGAGACAAACCATAAGAGACTCTTAAATACAGAGAACGAACTGAGGGTAGCTGGAGGGAAATGGTGGGGGGTTGGATTACATGGCTATGGGCATTAAGAAGGGCACTTTTCGGGATGTGCACTGGGGGTCACAGTGTCATATGTAAGAGATGAATCACTGGGTTCTGCTCCTGAAGCTAAGACTACATTGTATGTTAACTCACTTGAATTTAAATTAAAAAAATATATATGTGTAGCATTTCTTTCCCATAGCATGGCTAATGTTCGCATTCTATTGCCCAAAACACGGTCACTTAGTCATCCTCAGTTGCAAAGAAGACTAGGAACTGAGGTTGCTCGGTGGTAGCCCATCACCTTGTGTTACTGTGGAAAAAGAGGATGTGTCTACTGGGGGTAACACCAGCAGACTCCTCCAAATCTCCTTTAACTCCTAGAAGCTGTCATATATGTTGTAATGCTTACAGTGGTTGGCTAACTCTCCTAAGCTTGAAGGAACTAGTTTTAGGGTGAAGCCAGAAACCAGAAGACTGAGCGGTTAGAGAATGTAGGTCCTTGGTGACATTAGTGGGCTTCCAATGCCTGCCATACCTAGGGATTGACTTCTTTATTTTCATTTTAGTCATGTAAGATGTTTCCTTTTTTTTTTTTTAAGAGAGAGAGAGTGCGAGCAGGGGAGGGGTGTGGGGGAGAGAGAGAGAGAGAGAGGGAGAGAGAGAGAGAGAGAATTCCAAGCAGGCTCCATGTCCATCACAAAACCTTACTGAGGGCTCAATCTCACAACCCTGGGATTATGACCCAAGATGAAATCAAGAGTCTGATGCTCAACCCACTGAGCCACCCAAGCACCCCTGATGTTTCCTGTTTTTTAAAAGTCAGGTTGAGTTGGAGTATCTTAGCTGATTCAAACATATTTTTTTTTCTACAAGGAAGTGATGTAACTTTACAAAATTTGTCTTCAGTTTTGCCTAAAGTTCTTTGTACCACATGGTAGATCATTTGGTTAATTGTTCACCTGATTCTGCATGTATAACTCCAGCACTTCTACAGCTCACTTGAATTAACAATATTGATTACCTCTTTTGCTTTTTTTTCGCTATTGAACTCCAAAAAGAAAAACAGTTGGCCGTTTCATCTATGAACTCTCACTACAAAGCAACCGGCTGGGGGGGACACTTACTTTTTTATTGTATTTTTTTGTATTTAAAATTAAAATATAAAGATTTTCATTTTTAGGGAACGTTAAAGAACAGAAGACGTAATGCATTTGGATAGAATACCACTGAAGTTTGCCCCAAGGAAAATTTGCCTCCATGGAGAAATGTGTAACTCTAGCTCTGAACAGTAAATGCATAATATAAGCTTAAAAAAAAAAACAAAAACAAAAACAAAAAACCAACCCCAAACCCTTGTCTTAACAGAAATCAAGGATGCCATCCAAAAGTACTGTTTGTTTTTTTTAAATAAGACTCAGAAGTCAAATCGAGGCTCCTGCAAACATAGGTGGGACATTGAGGTTTACATCATAACTGCAAGTAACAGAAACATTTCCTGTATGCTTATATCCATGTGTTTACATTGACACTAAATATATAAGTCATCTTTGGGGAAAAACTAGAGAAATAAAAATGGGCTAATAAGGAGAAAATCTCAAATATTTGTCCCGACATTTCTATAAGAACAGCACTTGGGGTAATAGTTGACATCTTTATACAGAAGTGAGCCAACTAACTAAAGCAATGAAACCAGGAAATCCCATCAGTCACTTGTGCTTCATTCAAGAACTTTGAGATCTATATTAGTTACATTTGAGATCTATATTGCTTTCAGTTGCAAGAAACAGAACGTACACTGGCTTTGGTAAGCAAAGAGGAATCAAGTAGATCGGGGGCTGACACAATTGGTGTGGACAGGCTGGGAAAATACACCAGCCAGAGACAACTATAGGGCAGCCAAGAAGCAGGAAGTTGTACAGTTATCTTATAAGCAAGAGCTTTTGGCCAGAATGCTATGGTTACAGGACACTGCCCCCGCTACTTCGGCATATGAATTATAACCTTTTCTTCATCTTTGTCTTCTTTGCTCAGGATCCAAATCCTGGACGAGAGTATCTGATTGGTTAAGCCTTGAGATCATGTGCCCATATGTTACTCCTGGGGGGTGAGGGGTAAAGCAGAGGGAGACTCTGGTCTCTCCTGATTTTACAGAATGGGGAAGGAAATTCCTTATGCCAGTATCAAAACATTAATGTGTGTATACTGTGCAATTCAGTAATGGAATATCTATATATGTTTATGTTGATAATATGGAATATTGATAATGTTATATATTTATAAAAAAAAGCAATACATGATACTATAGAAGGCAACAGAAGAAATAGAAGGAACTGTAGGCATAGCGTGGACAAAGTCTATCATGTCCCTCATCATTTAATCCTTACATCTCTTAACTCTTCATGGAAGACACTTCTAATGCCTTTCAGATAGTTTCATAATTCAGGGGAATAAGGGAGGTCCATACACCGAAAGCAGGAGGGCCAGTGTTTAAGCTAACTCTTTATGACCACAGAATTCAGCCACTACGAGAATCCAGGATGGAGAAATCATAAGCGATCAATAGGCGGACCAAACAGATGGAATTTGCTTTAGACCTTGAGCGTGGGGTAAATTTTGACTTCTACTGTTAGGGAAAGAGAATCCCAGAGAGAGGGAAGCAAGGCTAGAGAAAACAGTACAGTTTGGCAATAATGGGGGAAGATTGGACAGGCAGTTAAGGTCAAGTAAATGAAATCTTGGAATGCTTTAAGGTCAGTCTGGGAAAGGAATTTAGTTTTTAGTCTTGGGAGCCATGAGATTTTGTTTTTTTACAAGTGCACTTCAGAGACATTAATTTGATGACATTTCATGAAATTATGAGATGCTATGTGCTATTCTTATCAGAAGAATGTGGTCATATTTTCCATTTTGATTCAAGGACACAAAACAACATCTTTCATTATTTTCTCTATTAAAATAATCTTTGGATAAAATGATGCCTGTCGATGATTTTAATACAGAGAGCCACATTTAAATTTGTATGAAGGTAAAAATGCAACACATAGAGCAAACTTCGCTTTTTTTCACCAGCTAATATTTTATCTAAATTGAAATTGATGCTTGAATGCCTAGAAATTTCTGAAGGTGCTTTGTGTTTAATGTGCATCCCAGTATTCATCTGGAGAATAAAAAAATGAAACGGAGGCAGAACAAATGACTTGAACAATATCAAATTATGAATTTGTGTCAAGGCTAATAAAAATCAAATTTCCCTCTCCTGACTCTGAATCCAACTCTGCCTCCCACATTCCACCACGTAACTGCTGTCTTCTCTCCTGACTGTTCTGGAACAAAAACGGTCGCACAGAAAACTTCTGCAGGTAGCTGAGAATTCTGGGTGTCAGAAACATTTACTATTTTTAAAAAGTCCTTCAGATGTATTTATCTGGTGCTTTTGTGAACACAGACTAGGCCACCGTCTTGAACACATCAAAATTGATTTGCCTCCAAAAGCCGTATCTTGAAACCTGATTGATAAGGTGTAAAATTATCAACAGATCAGCACCTGACCATTTAGATATGTAATTCTAAGGAGAGACGGAAAAAAAAATCATAAGAAGTGATGTGATTTTTATCTTCCTATACAGAAAGAGAAAAGGAAGATTTATTTTTGAACCCCTGGTTTCTTTTAAAAAAAAAAAACATCTTCAAAATAAGTGTTAAGAGACCAAGTTAATAGAAAATATTGGTGAGATCAGTCATCGTTACTTACTATGCATACTCCACTTTTATTTTTCTTTAAAAATAAAAGGAGAACTCTAATCATGCTTATTTTTCTTTACTTAGCTAAATGCATTGCATAGCTTTTTGAAAGGGTTAAATAATTTCCTTCTCTTCTGCACCTTTTTTTTTTTTCCTTTTTGTGTGTGAGGTTCCCCACTAACCATAGCTCTGTCCAAAAGGAAATTAAAATGAAATACATCAGGCATGCTGGGACTTCACACTTCAGAGACTTACAAAGCAATATGGCCTGTTTAAATTGATTGTCACTTTAACTGCCCACGGCTACTCTTCAGGAAGGGGGCTTACGGTTTTACTGTTCTTAACGGGACCATATCCCTTTTCCAATGGCTTAATTTAGGTTGTGCTGAAATTCCTATTAAAATCAGAGTCATTAATATTTCATTAAAAATACCCATGATGTCAGAAGCGGCCATTCCAGGCTGCCAAGTTACAAAGAAAACTACCCTTTCCCCCTAGGGCTGTGCTAACGTCCTGATATCCAAACCTACGTTTACATTTTTCCATCATCCTGAACAAAAAACAAAATTGAGAGTAAGGATATATCAAGTGACTGCCGTCGTCTGGTGCCTTCTATGTTTTGATGTCTTCAGCTGGTGAGGTCATAAAACCTGACTTCAAGGATGTAAAATTATCAACGGATCAGCAGCCTGACTGTGGAGATACCTGTTTTGCACCAAAAAGTAGAGCGTTCGACAAAACGGATCTTGGGTCTCCCTGGGTCGAGTGCCCTGAAAAGATTTTATTTTCACACAAGTGCCATAGCCACGGCCATCCTGTAATCACAGAGCTGCCGAGGGAACGCATGTATAAAATTTCAGTCGTGACTTAAAGTCATTGTCATGTGCTCAGTCGTTTAGAGAGAACGTCTTGTTACAGAGCCTGGTTTGAAGCTTTGACTTTGAGTATTTGCTGGCAGAGAGAAGACGATTGCCCAAGTAGTCCGAGGAAAGGTGGTGGATCTTCTCACTCAACTGACTGAACGAGATTAATTTGAGCATTTCCTGCGTGTGACACATTCTCCTAGCGTTCCAGGGTAGTTTCTTCTCCATCTTTTTGGTTGTGAATACCATAGATCTATCTTCGGAGCACTCATGCATGCTTTTCCCCCTTGTTTTTAAACTTCCCATAACTTTCAGAATTCAGAAAGCAAAACATCTGTCTGACCGCACAGCAGACAGATCAGGTTTTGACTTATCAGAACCTATTGAAAGCCAAAACTATGCTTTGTTGTGATAATTTTGTTTATATTTACCAGATGACAGGTTCATACAATATATTCTTTTATGTTCAATTATCTTCATATTAATATTAAAATTTGGGACTGTGTCTATTTTTTTTGTCCTTTTAGCCCACAGTCGTAATATATTACTCTTCAATATTTTTTGTAACTTTACACTATTGGGGGGTCGTTTTATTTTATTTCTTAATTGTTCATTTCTTTTGAGAGGAGAAGAGGGGCAGAGAGAGAGGAGAGAGAGAGAGAATCCCAAACAGGCTCCAAACCGTCAGCGCAGAGCCCAACGCAGAGCTTGAACTCATGGAACATAAGATCATGACGTGAGCCGAAATCAAGAGTTGGATACTTAACCCACTGAGTCACTCAGGCGCCCTTGGGGGGTATTTTATTAAGAGATAATTTTTTAATGCAAAATATTTGTTGGATTATCTATTTTAGAAAAATCTCCCCATATGTTGGGCTACAGATGGAATTTCTTTCTCTTTAACCCTTTCACAGGTGGGACCAAAGAGGTAGTAAAAGTTCTGTGGCAGTACAGAAGGAAAGCAACTTTTATGTGTAGCTTCTGAAAGGCAAAAAAGAAAAAGAGAACGAAATCCTTTGACTTCCATGTGCTCATCGCAAGACACCCTGATCAAAAATTTGAGGTCGAGATCCCAAGTTCGAGATTTCCAATGTTTATGTAAAGCGAGCTGGCACACACACAGTCAGATGCGTGTAATTATTATTCCTCCCGCCGCTCACTATTGTCACTTTCTTTCTTTTTTATTTAATGTTCATTTTTATTTTTGAGAGAGAGAGAGAGAGAGTGAGCAGGGAAGGGGCAGAGAGAGAGGGGGACGGAGGATCAGAAGCGGGCTCTGGGCTGACAGCAGAGACCCCCATGCCAGCCTTAAACTCACAAACCGCGAGATCATGAGATCTAAGCCCAAGTCTGAGGCTCAACCGACTGAGCCACCCAGGTTCCTCGGCACTGTCACTTTCTATTTGTCATTCTTTCTGTGAATTTATTTAAAAGAAAAAAAAACAAACACCTTTTCGTAACCACTATATGCAGTTCAAAAATCAATAAACCATTTTTTTTTTTCAAGAAACAAACAAAAACTCTTAGTCTGGCCCTTGACTTCTAAATATTTCATTTTTTCAACATGATAACTCTCTCTATAAAATTTTGTACAAGCAATTTCCTGTTCTACCACACACTCCCTCCACTGCCTTCAATGATCTCAAACGTATCACGTTTCCCCCATACCAGCCTGTAACTGCTGTCGGAACACTGGGGTGTCTTTAGCTTGCCTGTCCCTGTATCGTTAGCTTTTGCCACGGGACCGAGGACACACTAGGTCCTCATTATAGTTTGTTGCTCTCAATAAGCCTAATATAAGAGATTCAGAAAATGAAAGGCATGAGTGGCTTCTCATACTGAGAAATGGACCATATAGGTGTCTTTCCAGGTAAAAGTTACAGGGTAGTGAGAAGTTTGCTACAAGCAGAAATGCACAAAGCAAATCTACACCTGAGGTGATTCTACAGAACTGAAGCAATGACGGATACGGGAAGAAATCGAAAGATGGATTGAGCTTTGAATTCATATGAAATATAAACAAATCACCTCTTTTTCCCAGGTCCCCATTCTTTGTCTTATGACTTCAGTCTGATTGGTAACTTCATCATCCCCTTGAAATTGCTTTTACGTAGGTCAAGTACAATTGGTAGGAGACAGAATTATATATCGCCACCTCAAAGTAGAGCGGTCGGTTACCTGAGCAGAAATTGTTCATTCTCTTAACTGTGGAATACTGTCCAAACCAGTTCAGCTCTCCAGCCGCCCCTGTTTTCTCCTCTCATTCGCTTCCAGCACGACCACCTCATTTCATTCATTCTCACTGTGTCAGAAGTTAAAAATCACAAATGCTGGAGTGCCTGGGTGGCTCAGTCAGTTAAGCGTCTGACTCATGATTTCGGCTCCAGTCCGGGAGTTCAAGCCCTGGGTCGGGCTCTGTGCTGATGGTGCAGAGCCTACTTGGGAATCTCTCTCTCTGTTTCTCTCTCTGCTCTTCCCCTGCTCGTGTGCTCTCTCTCTCTCTCTTTCTCTCTCTCTGTCTCTCTCGAACATAAATAAGCAAACCTAAAAAAATATTTTTAAATCTCAAGCGCTTCCAAATATCCCATAAGGATAACCTAAATTTGAAATTTGATTCAGAATTTTTCCACTGCACCTAGAGAATGAACTGTACACGTTCCCATATTCTGAAATACCAACCCAGAGAGGATAATATCTAAAACTTAAAACTTGGATTTTGCCAGTATGTACCTGAGTGAGGATGGGTCAACTCTTATAGTAGAACTCTCACATTATTTAAGTAATATATGATGATTCCAGAAAAAAAATATTAATACTAATAATACAAAAATCAAATCATCTGAAATAATTATCAGTTCCACTGCCTAGAGACAACTTTTGCTGATGTTAGTGTGCAGACTTCTCGAACATTTGGGGTATGTGTGTGTGTGTGTGTGTGCGCGCGCGCGTGCACTAATGTACTTGTTTTTGTGTCTGTTTTTAAAGTTTTTTTTTAAGCAATGAGAACTATAAATACTGCTTTGAAATCAACAGTTACAGTTTTTTAGCTTTATGGTGCTACTGTCCTTCAAAACAAAATTTAAATATAAATACACACACGAATACAAAAAATAGTAGTAGTTAAGAAGCATTCTGTTGTATGAAGTTAACTACAATTTCATCTGATCAATCTACTTTGGTTACATATGGTGTTGCTTCTAAAATCTTAACAGGGGCACCTGGGTGGCTCAGTCGGTTAAGCATCCAACTTCGGCTCAGGTCATGATCTCACAGTTTGTGAGCTCGAGCCCCTCATCAGGCTCAGAGCCTGGATCCTGCTTCGGATCCTGTGTCTCCTTCTCTCTCTGCCCCTCCCCTGCTCGTGCTCTGTCTCTCTCACTCACTCAAAAATAAACATTAAAAAAAATTTTAACAGAAAAAATAAAACTTTGCTATAAATAGCAAAAATAAGCTATTTTGATCTTTGTTTTTGTCCATATGTCAATTACCCGTTGACTATAAGTTTTTAAAAGGACTGCTGGATTAAATGATTTCTATGTTTGGTTTTTAAGTTTCCATAAGCACTCTTCAATTGGCCTTCTGAATGATTCGAACAACTATGACATATTTTTCCGATAATGCCTTCAGAATTCAAATATAGATCGAAAGAGAAGTTCTTCACACTGTCATTTCCTATTTACTTCTTTTTAACATTTTTTAATTTATTTCTAAATTGTTAAAAACTTGGATTGATATAAGATAGAGATTCATTTTTGACATTTCCAAAATTTATGCTGAAATAATCTAGCATTTTTCCAAACGAATAGAAATTACATATTCATCATTTGTAAAATATGAGCGCGACCAAAAGGTCTATTTGCAGACTCTGTTCTTTTTTATTGATCTCTTTTCCCAGAATCAGTGGCAAAGCATTTGACTCAACGTAGCATTATGATCTATTTAAAAGTCTGAAATTTCTTTTTAATTATTTTGGTGTTTGTTCTCGCTTCTAAAAAGGAAGTGAGTCACGTGGGTAAATGAATGTGTAAATAACATCGATATGGAGGTTGTATGAATGATAAATCCACTCAAACTTGAAAAAATACCAGTTTATCAGATTAGTATCCTTCCATTATCTGTACCAATGAGAATGTTGGGATAGGTATTTTTATTTGAGGAAACTGAGGTTTAGAAAAGTTACAGTTGCCTATAAGCATAAAATTAGTGAAAAGTAAAACCAAGTTTTAAACTCAGATCTTACTAAGTTAAATCTACACCGGCTACCAGGTCTTCTATGTGTCTCTAGCACAGAAAAGGGCAATTCCTGGATACACATGTCCAGAGAAAGAAAGGTTAAGACCCATTTAAGGAAAAAATGGAATAAGGAATATATTCGTAAAACCAAAGTGAAAATATTGACCAACTGAATTCTAGAGGAAAAGGGGGAAAAAAAAGAAGAAAAAGAAGCTAGCCCACATATTTTTCTGGTCCAAGCAATGACTCAAAAGTAGACATGATGACTATCTGCAACTATTTGAATTATATAAACACTGGAGGAATAGAAAAAAGATGTTAAAATAGAGGAAATTAATGTGATACAAAATAAAACTTAAAAATGTGGTCTGAATAGAAGTGGAGGGGCGCATAAGCTGATCATATGTTTCCTTGGTTTCTCTATTTTATAAATAAAAATTAGATAGAACTCTGGTTTCATAGTTTTTAGATTTATTTGAACAAATGGATATAAGGGATTATCTAAACCTGCCAAATTGATGAACCAACCAGCCAAACGTCTCTTTATTTCTTAAACGACAGGGCAGTAGTCCATAAAGAGTCTAATTTGGGGTTGTTTTTCAATTTAAGGAAAGGGGGAAATGCTCCTAAATGTGCAAAGGACAATATACCAATAAACCCTCCATTTGATCTCCAGGCCAAAGACATGTAGATAAATTGAGATTCAAATAGAGAAGGATTAGCATTAATCATGATTGAATTGGAGCAAAGACACCAGGTCTAGACTCCTCTGCCTATTTGCTGGCAGTCAGTCCATTTTCATTGTACCTTAGCCAGGGCCTCTAATGAGTAGAACATCTGCTTAACTATATTTTGTATTGTCGCAAAATCCAAGGGGGTACAGTGGAGGCAGGGATCACATTCAATGATTTTCCAGCCTAGATACAGCTCTCATTAGATTTGCTAATAAAGAAGGGAGAGAAAAGATTTTAAAAAGCACAAAATACATAACATAGTTAAAAATACAGCTTAGCTAAAATGATTTAGAACACATGGAAGTTATACTAAATATAGAATCTTTAATTTTTTAATTTTCATTTTACGGGGGTCCAATTGACATATATAATTATAAGCTATTGAAATGTGCCTCATGGTAATTTGATATACGTCTACATTGTAAAAAGGTTCCCCTCGTGTAGTTAATTAACACATCCATCATCTCACAGAGTTATGTGTGTGTGTGTGTGTGTGCGCGCGCGCACACGCATGCATGTGCATATGGTAAGAACATTTCAATTCTATTCTATTCTCCTAGCAAATTCAGTTATACAATACAGCGTAATCAACTATAGTCACCATGTGTTGCACTAGGTCCTCAGACCTTATTCATCTTATAGCTGAAATTGTGTACCCTTTTACCAATCCCTCCCCATATTCCCCTTTCCCCAAACCCTGGCAACCACTTTCTATTCTCAGTTTCAATCGGTTTGACTTTCCTTTTTTTTTTTTTAACTACATAGAATCTTCAATTTAAAACTTTCATATTAAAATCTTGCTTCATCAGGTACATGTATTTCACAAGTACATTGGTGTCTTCCAACAACTCTTAAGTAACAATACAGTTGAGTTCAGGAGTAGGTAAACATTCGTGGGACAGAAAATCTCTATCATACTGATTCAGCTTTGCTCTTATAGGGCAAAAGCAGCCATGGACAACATGCAAAAAAAAAAAATGGGTGTGGCTGTGTTCTGATAAAACTTTATTTACAAACAAACAAGGCCAGTTTCATCCAGAGAGGATAGCTTGTCATCTATCTTAATTTAGGGAATTATCTTTATAATGTATTAGGTAGAGATTGGGAATCCATTAACCTTTGGAATAAAAGGAGGGGTAAAAAACTAATATTTATTACATACTGATAAAGGAAAGTACTCAAATTTCACAATTTCAAGTTGACGTCAAAGAAATTGAGTGACATCCACATGGCAAAAGGGCTATTTGAAGGACTCTAACTTGATTTGTCAAACTCCAAAAACTCCTTTATAAAGAAGTTCATCCTGCCACTGTCTTCAAGTAATTCCCCCAAATCTAATAAACAAATCAGGAAATAATTAAGTATACCTATTTAATAAGTTTTGTTTAAGAAATAATCAGGACTCAGAACTGTTCACAGAATTCCGTTCACATGTGCCATTTTAAGGGAATATTTTCATTCATACAAAAAAACAAATCTTTTTTCTCTCCTGTAAACGTTTCCCAGTTTATTGCTTACTGTTGATTTTGTTTATGGTATTTTTTAAAATATCAATTTTTTAGTCTTTATATATTCAAAAGCTTTTACACTTTCTACTGTGATTTCTTTTCCTTCCTTTGTTTTTGTATGGAAAGACTTCCCTCTCTACTATCAAATAAATACACACCAATAGTTTATCCTAAATATTTAAAAAATGAATATTGTTTATCCACTTGAAATTTATTTTGATATGTAACATGAAATGAGGTTCAAAGTCTTTTTTCCCATAAGGAAGATACTAATTGTGACTTGAATAAACTGTCCTTTTCCAAAGGCTTTGAAAGGCCATCCTTATCCAAAACTAGAGTTTTTTATACACTGTTTGTAATCTTTTTTGGGAAACTTGTCTTTCAATTTATTAATACATATGCCTTTTTCCGTAGCATCAATCTTTGACTTGCTAAACCCGCTCCCGAAGCTTCACTAACCATCCCACTCTCGAAGCTTCACTAACCATCCCGCTCTCGAAGCTTCACTAACTCTTTTCACCTGTTTACTTTTCAAACTGTGTTTTAGACTTGATTTGAATTATTTTCTCTTTTGTAATCCCTTTAACCTAGATACAGATCAAATGCTTCCAACATAACATCAAGTTGAAGTACGAGTGTGAAGATTTATGTGCTTAGTCAGCCGAAGGGAAAACAAAAGAAAGAAAGACAAGTACACAGGGTGCGTGGGAGCCACAGCCAAGCTCCTTGCCTTAACTGTACTCAGTGTCCTGACTGAGGTCTGCACTTCTGACCCCAGTCCTGGTCCAATCCCATGGGGACGAGCCCTCAGCCTTCTTGCCTCAGAGGTTAGGAAGCCTTATGGATTGAGGTGTGTCACTTGGAATAGCTAAGCAATTTTTTTTTTCTCTTTTTCTTACAGTTTTTGTTTCTCCTTAAAGAATTAGAGCTAGGAGATTATACTCTGGTTGCCTTGGGGTTACCATTTTGCCAGAGGGTAATGACGTTAGAGTGGGGAGGTTAATGTTGACTGATTATTCTAGCTTTTGTAAATGTGCTTTTATGTAGTTGATGGCTTTCCTACAAGCAAAGAGAAGCTCAAAGGTGAACTTTATTCTTTTCTTTTCTTTTCTTTTCTCCTTCTTCCGCTTCTGCTGCTGCTGCTGCTGCTGCTGCTTCTTCTTCTTCTTCTTCTTCTTCTTCTTTTTCTAATTCTTTTAAGTTTATTTATTTCAAGACACACACAGAGAGAGAGAGGGAATCCCAAGCAGGCTCTGGGCTGTCAGCTCAGAGCTCGAACTCATGAACCGTGAGATCACGACCTAAGTTGAAATCAAGATTTGGACACTTAACTGACTGAGCCACCCAGGTGACCCTGTTTTTCTATTCTTTTTCCCAATGGCTGCACAGACCTCCACTAACTTAGAAGGATACCAATACAATTTTTAAAAACATCCATCTCTCACTACTTTGCTCTCTTCTGCCCCTTTTAAGTGGGACATCTTTCGATTTGGTCCAGTTGGTTCTACACCTTATGTAGAGTACAAAAAGAGTCAAAACTGATTTTTACATTTATATTTGGCTAAAGGCCCTTAATTTGTTTCACCAATAATGGTACCTTCTTTTTGCTACCTTTACCTCATAAATCTTATTATTTTTTTAAAATATTTTTTAATGTTTATTTATTTTTGAGACAGAGAGAGAGAGACAGAGCATGAGTGGGGGAGGGGCAGAGAGAGAGGGAGACACAGAATCCGAAGCAGGCTCTAGGCTCTGAGCTGTCAGCACAGAGCCCGATGTGGGGCTTGAACTCACAGACCCCGAGATCATGACCTGAAACGAAGCCAGACACTCAACCAACTGAGCCACCCAGATGCCCCAAATTTTATTATTTTTGGAAAGGAGATTTTACAAATCCAAATTTCCATGCTGCCTCATATCTTGCAAGTTTCTGGATTGTTATTTTTGATTTATAAAAGTTTTTATCTTTCAGTAGAGGGGTTTTAACTCATTTATATTTATTGTCATCTCTAAGAATTTTGTTAGTTGGATATCAAGTTTTATTATTTTCATTCTTATGGTTTTGTTTGTTTGCTTTTCACTTTTTCAGCATAGGTATTTGCCTCAAATTTTTGAACAAGTAATTTTTTTTAACCCTAGAAATGCTTGCCTTTCATTTTTTGGAAAAAGAACACACTTGAACTTAATATTTTCTCTTTACCAATATCAATGATAAAATTTTATTTGTTGATACCACTCTCTTTAAGATTAGCATATTTAGCAAATTAGCATCTTTTTATTTCCTCCCATAAATCCCAGTTCTTCACTTTTGGGGATATGATGTGAGTATTTAGAACCTGTTTATGATAATTATTTTACATTGCATATTGTATCTGTTCTGTTCTTAATTCTTTTTTTAAAAATAATCATACATTTAATACTTGAATTCTCGATGCTTTCTACTAATGTTATTTTAGAATCTGTCCACTTTTGAGCTTTTGAGGGCTTCTTTTTTTTTTTTTTTTTATTCACTTAGTTAAAACACCTTCAAAGAGTGCTGTTAGGGAAAGCACATGAGTATGTCTTTTTCTTCATGTTTGAATCATGCCTTATGATTAAAATCTCTGTTTGGTCATGGACATCATTAGTAATAATCTATTTCCTTCAAATCTCCCATTGTATTCTTGTGTTTAATGCCGGCAAGTCATCTGAAGGCAGCCTGAAGTCCTCTTCCTTTGCTGGAAACAAATTTTATTTTATTTCTATTGTTTACTTGACATTTTTGAATTCCTTCTTTGTTAGTTTAAGGTGGGTGGCGTCTATTGGTCTATTCTAATTGACTTTTCTTGGCTTATAGTTCGCCTATACGTTCCTCAGATTCAGTTCTTTCAGTTGAGGAGATTATCTTATTCTCTTTTGATTGTTATTTGTGCTCCTTATTCCCCAGTGTCTTCTTCTGAGCATCTAGTCAGCTCTGATTCTGTATCTCCTTCTCAACTTTCAGTAACTTTTACTTCGTGCCTCCCCTTTAAGCCATTCTTACTTGGGTTTTCTGCTGGGCAGCCAAACCTAATTATGAGCAGATATAATAGACGGGCATTTTCATTACCACTTCAGCAATTCCAAGTGTGGACATGTTAGCATTTCCAGCCGTGCCATTTTATCTCTGTGTGCTCGGGGAGGCTGCCTCACTGGGGACAGCTATCAGCAAGCCCTGTTGTGTTGTGCTTGCCTTCACTCCCCGGACACAATGTGTCTAGGCCTGATACCCTTTCTGGTGCTGCTGTCCGAAATATCACTGACAGACTCTGCCTGATCAAGAAGAAACCTCACTGTCCCGTGGACTTTCTGCCTGCTATATCTCGTTCACAGATTCCTTCAAGTGCCTCTGGCCCAGGACACAAAAGAAAACCCATTCGAAGCATTCAGTATCAGTCCCAACTCATATCTTGGCCACAAGTCTCAGACTCATTCCTCCTGACTTTTGTATGTTAGTAGGAGTTTTACCAGTATTTCTTCAATTAAATTTCTCCTAAACTGCTTGATCAGAAGGAAGAGCCAGTATGTTCCTTTAATCTCATCATGACTTTATAAAACATATTGGAGGAGATTTTCAGCATATGGATAAAATTTATCTCTTGCCATAAATCAAGGCTTTCCCATATATAATAATAGAATAGAAATACACACACACACACACACACACACACACACACACTCACACACGTGATTTTCCTTTGGATGTTCCGATCTAGGTTTTAAGCCTGACATTATTTAGATACTTGTACTCAAATTACTGACCTACTAAAAACTCTTGACCTTTAATAGTAATGAACAATCATTGTTTTTCAATTAGTAGTGTGTCTACTGCCTCTTTATTTTTAACTTTTATTACATCTTAATTTTTATTTTCCATCCTCTGGAGCATGGCTCAGACCCTCCCTCCAGACTCAAAGGCTGTAACGGTTCAGTGCTATTGCCTGCCACAGACTCACTGCTCGGTGTCTCCCGGGCCTTGCCCTCAGTGGAAGGAAGCTGCCGGATGCTTCCCTGGGAGGTGGTCTGTATCCAGTGATTGGCCTAATGCAGGGTCTGACCTCTTGCCTCCATTTGGGATATCTCTGAAGGATAGTTATAGATCGAGTGCTAGTATGATTGAGTGGTGCTATAAATGCAGCAGCCTTTGAAGACTGAATGTGCAATTTCCTCATTAAAATTTAAAGTGCTGTGACTCCATATTAAAATGGTAAGTTCTAAACCTATTGTGTTCAGTTAAATATATTATTTAAATTAATGTCATCTAGGTTTCATCCTTTTTTTTCTTTCCATTGGCTACTGAACAATTTAAAGTCATATCTTTTAAAAAGTGGCTCACTTTTTTAAAAAAAAATTTTAATGTTTATTTATTTTTGAGAGAGAGAGAGAGAGAGAGAGAGAGAGCACAAGGGGGGGAGGGGCAGAGAGAGAGGGAGACACAGAAGATGAAGCAGGCTCCAGGCTCTGAGCTGTCAGCACAGCTCGCCAACCGGGAGATCATGACCTGAGCCACGTCGGAGACCTAACAGACGGAGCCACCCAGGCACCTCTGTGGCTCACTTTTTATTTCTATAAGAACAGTACGAGACAACTAGCAAAGCAGTTGGTGTGTCTGGG
Source organism: Paguma larvata (assembly GCA_030068075.1). Lineage (NCBI taxonomy): Eukaryota > Metazoa > Chordata > Mammalia > Carnivora > Viverridae > Paguma > Paguma larvata. The sequence goes on from CM057843.1 coordinate 33,162,188, forward strand.
ACAGAATGAAGGCAAGAGAAACATGTAAGAAAGCAGGACAGAGGACTAATGATGTTCTAGAACAGCAAGGATCCTGTAGGCTAGTGTAAAGAAGTTAGCGCCTCTCCTGAAACACAGAACACAAACCATTGCAAAGTCTGGGGCAGAGAATATTTATTCCGATATATTTTCTTAAAGGTTGCTATGATGAGCCTGGACAACAATGAAGCAAGGGCAAGGGCAGGAAAATGAGTTGAGAGGGTATTATATTAATTAAGTCAAGAGGGGCGCCTGGGAGGCTCAGAAAGTTAAGTGTCTCGGCTCAGGTCATGATGTCGCGGTTCATGAGTTCAAGCCCTGCATCAGACTCTGTGCTGACAGCTCAGAGCCTGGAGCCTGCTTTGGATTCTGTGTCTCCCTGTCTCTCTGTCCCTCCCCCGCTCACGCTCTGTCTCTCTCAAAAATAAATAAACGTTAAAAAAACTGAAAAAAGTTAACTCAAGAGATGAATAGGACATAGGCCAGGGTAATCCAGAGAATTTTTTCCAGAAAGCAGACCAAATAAACAAAAAAGATGAAAAGTAGAAGAGAAAAGATAATAAAAATAGGGAACTCTAGAAAGAGAGGGGATAAAGTAAATGAATACTGATAATAATAATAATAATAATAATAATAATAATAATAAACAATGTTTGAAACCTGAAAATGAATCTTCAATTTGAAACGTCACTAATTAAAACAGTAATCAGCAGCAGACATATTGTGGTGAAATTCAAACATAAAAGAATAAAATGGATATAGTAAAAACTGACAAGAGAAATAAACCAGATCACATACTAAGAGTCTGAAATTTGACTTTTCAATGGAAACTTTGAATACTAATAGAACATTGATTACTAGTAGTATCTCACGTGGAGAAGAAAAGAAAGGAGGAGGGTTTGCGTGAGGAGTAGAGAGCCTTAGTCCGGACTAGAGAGAAGAGTGCAAGGCTGTAGGAGTGGGGAGGGAACGTGCCCGAGGTGCATGTGTTGGGGGCACGGGATGTAATTAATAGAGTGCTAGGATCTTTGCCTGAACAGCAGGGGTAAAATCAGTGACAGTGGTCAAAAGACCTGTCAATGTCTTTTGGAACGTTGAAAAATAGGAACAGGTAGAAAGAAATTTAAGCAAGTTTAAAATTGTCAAGTATAGGAAATTTAAAACGTCTTATGTAAGCAGTGAATCATACCTATAACATAAACACTGATAACAGATTAAACCCCCAATAGTGTGGTCAATTATATTGATGTCATGGGAGAAGGTTGTGCAACAAAGCCAAACCCTTATTTACTGTTACAGGGATTTGATCATGTTTAAAACTGATGAATATGTACGAAGACCAATTTACATATAAACGTACGTAGTTATTTACTATTTATATTAGATGGTTGATAGATAGGGAGATAGAGTAAGCCAATAGATAAAAAAATAAAGGTAAATAGCAAAAGTGGTAGAAAATATTTTTCTCTTGGAAAGCAGAATTAGGTGTTCAGAAGGACAATACTGACTTTTTATAAGCATTTGGTACCGTCGTTAACTTTATCTGATGGACTAAATTCTTGTTGTCAGTTCTTCAATCCTTTCTAATAACTTCAGCTGTGTTCTAACTGCAGAGCCTCCCACTATGGACAGAGACACTTTCTTCACCCTCTGCGGTGGGGCTTGGACGTATGACCGTGTGTCTGGCATTTGCCCATGGGATGGCGGCAAACATCAAACACACACAGAGGCTGAAAACACACTTTTGGGATCTGGGTTTTGCATGCCTGAGGCCCACCAGGAGCAGGACAGGAAGGAAACTTGTGGCGTCAACCTGAACACAACTGAAAACACGAAGCCAAGCCCAGCTACTCCCAGTCAAGTCCTGGACCTACATCGAACCCACGAGCAAGGAACCGAGTGGTATTTGTTATAAGCCACGAAGAAATGCCAATAGTGATATAAGTCACTTCAAGCTTTGAGGTTGATTAGTTAATCAAAAGTTAACTAATGCTCAACATTTATAGTATGTACACTCCATGTTCATAAAAAAAACAAATTTTGAACTAATTTAAAATAATAGTGATAACAAAGAACTGAGTGGGAAATTTAGAATTTTGTACACTGGAATTCCCCAGATGCTGCCGAAGTCATCATATCTCTACCTGCTTGCTCCATGAGGATAACCCTAAAATCTATTTTTCTATTCCCAGGAGAAGCACAAATGACTTAGGGTGAGCTATCCGTTGGATCACCGTCATCCAAAAGCCAGGATTTATACACGAGATAGCATCTTTTGCTTGAATCGGTCATTGTCGCCTTTTCAGAAAGTCTCTCTAAATTTCTGACCCTTCGGCAGTGCTTAACCTTTGAAGGCTTTCTCAATTCTTTCACGTGTGTGTGCCTCAGTTTCCCTGTTCCATGAGTGTCGCGATCTGCTTCCATCCTGCGTCCCCCGATGCCACTGTTGAAAGGAGGCTCGATGCGGTTAGTTTTGAGCAGCATGAGATCACGAGTTGAAGAGGTCAGGGAAAGATTCATGGGCACAAATCATAAAGGGATTGAGTGGGTTTTGAAGAAAAGATAAGCTTTGGATGTATAAAGGAGAGGACATAGGGGTCTCCTTTCTAGCTTGTGGAATAGAAAATCACTTTTAAGACCCCCAAAGGGAAATCAACGGCTTCCTCCCCCATGGAGAAACTTTCCTGTCTTAACAGGAACAACATAAATAACACTTCTATTATAAGAAAGGATCGGACTCTTATTAAGACCCATAAATCAACAGTTATTTTATTTTCACAAAGCAACCCCCAAATGTAATTTTAAAGTGAAAGCATATTTTAAAGGGCACGTGGGTATGTATAATTTATATTTCTCTGTATAAATATGGTACTGAGATATCTACTTACCTTTGAATAATTATTGGGACAATACCCTGTTTTGCCACGTATAAAAAGCCAGCTACAAGGGGTAAAATTATGGAGCCTTAAATTACTATCAATCCATCTGAGTATCTACTTGAGTGTCGAAAAGCTTTAGAGTCAGAAGGTTGGATCAAATTCTAGCCCGCGACTCTTATGAACTATCTAATTATGTGTTTTGTTGTTGTTTGTGACACATGCTTCGTGTCATCGCAGGAGTCTAGTAGATAGTTTGCACTCAGTCCGTGTTTGTTACAAAACTGAGTGGGTGAGTAGTGCCGAGGTAAGATGCCTGAGGCTCTGAGGCCAAGTGGCTTCCGCTAACTGGCACAATTTGGGGCACACACAGGGCCGGCAACCAGTCTCCTGCCTCCCGGCCAATCATTCCTGTCATCAGACCCAGCCACCTGTATTACTTTTTGTGTCTGAGTAGATGAAACCAAATTCAAATTACGAAAGGAGAGGGGAGAGAAAGTGCCCGCTTCATGAGGACCGGGGGGAGGTGAAGACACAGCCCTACCAGTGTCGACTACACTATGGTATTACCTTTTAACAATCCATCATTTTGGGGTGGGTGTAGGTTTTCACACTCTCCAAGAGTTAACGCTGTCTGTAGAATACTCCTGGGAAAGGTAGCGTCTCTGCTTATTTCTGCTTAAAATTTTCTCAAGATTTTAATGTGTTACCTTTACAAAGTAAAAATGCCCCTTCGTTTACCATTTAGAACAGATTTAAAAACATATTTATTAACTATAACAACAAAAAGTCTTCAATTAAATTGTGTGAAAATAGCGGGACCAATGAAGTATGTGAAGATAGGACCAATCCGATATTTAACTAGATAGCTCGGCTGCTTTTCTTCCTTCTTTTTTTCACATTCTTGTTCGTCACTGACCTAGAAATTTCTGATTATGAGGAATACGTTCATTTAAGAGCACTCAAAACTCCGCTTCAAAATGATTACGTCGTTGTCTTTATGTGTTCGAATAACGTAAGAGCTCTTCTTGAATGCTTTCCCATCCCCTGCGTCGTTCCGGAAAGTTACCAGAATGACGGTATCTTCTAAGATAAAAATACCACGTCTGTTCAGGGAAGGAAAAGCGGAAACACTGCTAAGCTAGTTATTGGACATAACGACGACAAAAGAAATAAAAACTATTCGATTAAAGACTAGATTTGTTGTCTGTTTATGTTCACGTGGTCTAGAAGAACCCAAGCCCCAACATTAAATATATCTTCAAAAGACAATATCATAGACCGCTTCGAGCACAAATGTATGCGGGATAAAGTATACGTCTCATAACTGTGGAGTCAAATACTTAATTAGCAGTCTAATTGCTGGAGACTGAAATAATGGCAGCAGGGATCACACAGTGCCGAAGGATTTAGAACATATTTTACTTTACTAATACTGTAGGGTGTCGTAAAACAGCATCCCTATAAATCAATTTCTTTAGAAAGAAAGGCTACATTTTATGCAGGCATTTTTAGGTCTCTGAATGCAAACAGTTAGGGGAAAGTGCATCCGTTTATATCTATCCTTAATGGATATGCCCACAGAAAACACGCTGTGTGTGCAGAATCAATCCCAGTAAATAGAGTTTGTATTTATATTCTGCCCGTCTGGAGCTCGTGTGGCAAAGCGAATTGAAGGGGAAAGCTGAGGCTCCCGAGCTAATTAGTTTCCAAAAAATTGCCCATTCTCTCTTTCTCCGAGCCTCCTTCAGGCAGTGAATCTCTCAGGGATCCAGCAAACAATTATGATACGGGGAGTATTCTCCTTCTCAGGGGCACCTCAGTTGGTTAAGCATCCGACCTCGGCTCAGGTCATGATCTCACAGTTCATGGGTTCGAGCCCCGATGTCGGGCTCAATGCTGACAGCTGGGAGCCTGAAGCCTGCTTTGGATTCTGTTTCTCCCTTTCCTTCTGCCCCTCTCCGACTTGTGCTCTGTCTCTCAAAGATAAATAAAAAAAGAAAATTAAGAGGGTTCTGCTTGTCAACCATGGGGAGTGAAGTCCAAGTCCTTGATGCCTGTTTCTGATTGAAGTAATGGAGAGAAAGCTCTGTCATCTAAATGCGCAGCCAGCCCCTCCCGCCATGTATATGTATTGTTTGGGCTGTAGCATAGACAGCCATGATAAATGAGTTACTTTGAGTCTTATACACGGTTTACAAATACCGATTTTCATAAGGGTCATTCTAGGCATAGGGGTTTTTCTGCGGTGTGGTGTGAGAGATGCAGGGTAGGAAGCAAGAATGTGTAGGAAATTGGTCTCAGTCGAAACTCAAAAACATAAAAGTCTGTCTGTTGGGTTAGAATTGCCCCAAATTGAGGTCAACTTTCAGAAAAGGACAAATTGAATTTATATATATATGTATGTGTATATATATATATATATACACACATAGGCATAGATGGGTTCATTGGTAAATTCTACAGAAAATTTAAGAAAGAAATAATACAAATTGTACATGAAAATAAATAGAAGAGAGACTATACCTCACATTTGATGAGACTAGTAGTTATTTTAATACTCAAGTCAAACAAAGATACTGTAAGAAAATAACAGATCAATATATGTTATGGACCAAGTTGCGTCACCCCAAAATTCATACTGAGGCATTACCCTCCCCCAATATGATGGTATTTGGAGAGATGGGGCTTTTGAGAGGTAATTCGGTTTCAAGTTATTAGGTTATTTAGGGTTGGGCCCAGGTCCGATAGGATTGATGTCCTTATAAGAAAGGGAGGGGGGTGCCTGTGTGACTCAATCGGTCATTGGCTCAGATTATGATCTCACAGTTCATGAGTTCGAGCCCCGCTTCGGGCTCTGTGCTGATAGCTCGGAGCCTGGAGCCTGCTCTGGATTCTGGGTCTCCCTCTCCTCTCTCTGCCCCTCCCCCACTCACACTCTGTCTCTCTCTCTCAAAAATAAATAAACGTTAAAAAATTAAAAAAAAAAAAAAAAGGAGGATGCCAGAGCTCTCTCTCCTAGCACGTGCACAAATAAATGTTTTCGTTTTCAGCACTAAGATTTGGAGTCATTTGCTACTCAAAAATAACTGAATAAGGTTATCTTGTTGTACAGCTTCAAATGCAAGCAGCCTCCAGGTCGTAGGCGATCCTTAACCCCAGCCTCTGTGTCTGGCACCACCCTTTTCCTAACAACTTGGCAACCAGGTGTTCCAAAGCCACACCACCGCATCCTAAAGATTTTATTTTTTTGTACAGTCTTTTTCCTCTTAAAAATTTTTTAAAGTTTATTCATTTATTTTGAGAGATAGAGACAGCATGAGTAGGGGAGGGACAGAGAGAAGGAGAGAAAGAGAGAATCCCAAGCAGGCTCAACCATAGGCACACAGCCTGACGTGGGGCTCGAACTCACAAAACTACGAGATCATGACCTGAACCAAAACCAAGAGTCGGATTCTTAACCAACCGAACCACCCAGCTGCCCCTCCTTTCTCCTCTTATGTTTCTAAAAAACAATTAGAATATCCTTATACTAACACCAGTGCCACCAAGATACTATATTAATATCTTAAGAATGATCCCCTCTGAGTAATTCTCATTATCTTCTGAAATAACTCAAGAAGGTCCACGTACATCATTCTACACAGCTCAAATCTTAAATCCCATACATCGTTTTCACCTTAGCTCAAAGGTTAGATGTGCACCTACTTGGCTCAGAGTGCACCGGTTCCAAGGCATTGCAGTGTCCAAACTGAGTTATTTGTTAGGTTTGGTGACACCTCTAAATTCTGTCTTCTGTGTCGACAGGATGCAAAAACATTCTTGCAAATGGAATTCATAGCAAAGCCTTGAATTTCCTAGAGTATGTACACAGATTTAACTCAATAATTATATTAACTAGGCCATATGGACTTGTCATATGGAAAAATTTTCCATAGCTAAATATTCTACCCCTAAGCCCTAGTCTGCCGTCTCACAAACATGTAAACAGGTATAAGAAGAAACATGAGAAAGTGTGAAACGTGAACTTAATGAAAGTCCATCTTTTTCCAGAACCCAAAGGAAAAGTACTTAATTATTTATTCACTCCTATTTTGTTTTTTCCAAAAGGAATTTGAGGCTGCTGAGGGTGAGGATTAAGGTAACGAAGGCCATCTTTTGTCATAATTGTTTTGCAGGCTATAATAAATCAAGGGTGTTCATAATAGGTTTGTTTTCAGTTTACCCTAAAATAATAGCCGTCAGACTGGTGATACTTAATTCGTTAAATGAAAAGAATGTCAAGAATGAATAGCAATAGCAGATACTTAACTATGAAATGCATAAAGGGGGAGGTAGAAACAAAGTTATAGAATAACCAAGGCATGTGAAAAAAATTAGCCTCTGAGGCAGCGTTTTTAGTGCTTTCTGTGTCACATACCCATACTAATGGCTCGACCTCACGAAAACCATCTGAAAAGTCTTCGGCCACCTCTCATTTATTCCATATCAACATTTCTAGGGATGTGGGTAACTCTTATTTAAGACATGTCAAACGGAGACTGTGTTCGCATAACAGAAATGAAGTAAATCTTAACACCAAAGCTTGCCATATTTATTGGCAAATATCCTTAACACTTCAGCAAAGTATCTTTGGGTAAAAACTAATTTTTATTAACATGGACACTTCCCGACACTTAAATGGATTGTATTAGTGGTTCCATATACCTGGGATCTTAACAAGAATCGTGTGGGGCGAGTGGGGAAGATAGCCAAGGCTTGTTTTGTCTTAAAGCATCGAAGACACATTTTACTTACTGAATTTTCATAGTTGTACGTTCCTTTATAAACAACTTGACACCTCCAGAGAAAGAATTAGCAAACCTGAGGATAGGTAAATAGAAATTAGTCAAACAGAAACACAAAATGAGAAGAGGGGAAAAGCTTTGTAGATCACTCCAGACCTGTGGGATATATCAGGTGGCCTAACACATGTACAATTAAAGATCCAGAAGAGAGAGAAGAAGGCAGAATTTGAAGCGGTAACAACCAAGAATGATTAAAAATTATGAATTAAAAGCCCGAGATTATCAAATTGGATAAAAATGTAAGATCTAATTCTATATTGTCTGTGAGAAATCCACAGTAAATATAAATCATGGATTGCCAAAGTAAAAGGAATCACACCGTAATGAAAATAAGGCTGGGAAGACTACTCATATCACATAAATTAGATTTATTCCATAAAAAGAATAGTACCAGAAAGAAGGAGGGAACATTACTACATGGTAAAAATGTTAATTCATCAAGGACATAATTTAAATGTGTCTTCATCTCAAAACAGGGTTTCAAAATACATGACGCAAACACTGATCAGAATAGGAGAAAGAAACAGATCCACAATTGTAGTTGGAAACACTAGCATCCCTCTCATGGGATTTAATAATAAATTAGTCAGATGACCTATCAAGACACAGAAGACCTGAACAGCACCATCATCCGACTTGACTTAATTGATATCTAGAGACCATTCCACCCAATACACAGAATACACATTCAAGCGCACGTGGAGAATTCGCCATGACAGGCCATATTTTTTGCCCTTAAACAAACTCAGTGATTTAGAAGTGCTGAAATAAGGCGAAGCATGGTTTCTGTCCACAACACAATTAAACTAAAAATCAACAACAGAAAGCTATCTGGGAAATCCCAAATGTTTGGAAATTAAATAATACACATCTAAAGAACTGATGGGTCACAGATGAAAAGAAATCGAAAGGCCAGTGCATTTTTAATTGAATGAAAATGACCACGTGAAATCTCTGAGATGTAGCTCAGTGTTTAATATGCCCGGTGGTTCACAGGCTGAATTGGCATCCCCTTGCCTCAGCCACACTGCTTGTCCTTCCTTTCGGGTTCTCTGATTTCTCTGCCACCAGTTGGGACATCTGTGGCAATTTCTTGGAAATGCTTAATGACGAGAGAATGTGAAAGTGCCTCAAGGAAGCCGGGACTCCATAGAGACACTCATGAATTTTGGGGGCAATAACTATCAGATTCTGACCCTCAGGAAATAAGAGCAAAGTTCTTCAGAAGGTCCTGGAGCAAGATTGATACACAACGGCAAATTATAGCTGTCTGGAAATGCAAGATCAATAACATGCTTTACGATTGGTTATTTCCCCTCCTTTTCTATCGAATTACTCCCTTGTTTCCGTTCCCATTGATGGAATTGATGGCCAAAATAAACCTACAGGCAAGCCATCTCCAAGACTGTGTTTCCTGGAAGAATTCAGGACAAGAAAATATTATAAATGTTGTCCTTTTGCTAACTCTTTCATATATTGCTATCCTTTTCTCTTACAAATAATGTCGTGGTGGACATCATTATATACATATTCTTGCCACACATCCACGGATATGGATGGACTCTTGGAATAACCTGTTGGGTAAAAGGGTTTATACGTTTTAAATTGTAGTAAGTAGTGCAAAGTTTCTTTTAATGGTTGGAATTATATTCTTAGAAAGTTCTGAGGGTTGCTTGCTACTCAATGTATATGTCCTTTCTTTTCAATACCACAGTAGATCTGTTTGGCTGCAGAGACTAAATTCACTAGGTCATACTCTATTATTAGCATACCGTCTATTAGAGATATGTTCATGAGTCCAAAGGCTGTAGAGAAACAAATGCTATTTCTATAGAGGTAAAGATCCAAGTATTCTTTTAGGATTCCCCCTGAAACAGAGCAGGTCAGTCAGTGGAGGTTCACAATCCAGGTAATTGGCCAAAACATTTAGGAATTTTTAGTTTCCCAATATTCATGTAATCGAAATGCTTCTTCAATAATTATGAACACAGCAAGCAATACAGAAAACAACAAAATGGTTTTGGAATTCTGTACCTTCTTATGAGGTAGTCTCATAGTTAATCATACAATTTTTTAATTTTATTTATATGGGAATTTGGTAATACAGTAGTTGTATTTTCACAATATACTTGATGGGTGGGTAATTCTCTAAGAAAAATAAAGGCCATAAATAATGAAATTTATGAAGTCTCAATTGCCCCAAACTTTTCTATTGCAGAAAAGTAGTTAAAATCTTAGTTGCTGACTTTCCCCCGGGATAAAATTTTTACTGGAAAGGTGGTTGGACTATGGAAACATTTACCAGCTGCAGGTATAATACCGTGTCTGTTGTCAGACTCACAATTTCATTGGTTTATTTCTGGAGGATTATTTAGATGGCTGTGGTCTTATATCCAGGCCCCAAGGAAAGAGAGAAAAAAAAAAAAGGGAAAGAAAGAAAAAGGAGCCTAAGAGGTGTACCTTCTCACTACAGAATAGTGATTTGTTATGCATTTGTCTGAGTTAAATATAGCAGCCGGCCATCTTGCACAGTCCTATATTATATTCTGCTCACTAAAAAAGGAAACATTTGTTTGGATAGTCGAAGTTGTCTCAATAAAAACCGCAGCTCCTTTCTCCACCCCTACATTTATTTAAGGTAGATTTGCATTGCTTATGATATACATTTCACCAATTAATCAATAAGAATCGAAATTTGTTTGACTCATTAATGCCACCATCTCAGATTTGCTATTATTTTAATGACGGTGATTTTGAATGTGACATTCCTACTAGAGTAGCAATTATTTGGAAGGGGAGGTGGCTGACTGTTCACCCCCATGGGTTATTAATCAATTGGTGGGCTGAGGGCAAGAAATTAATTAGGGATTACAAAAACCCTCCTTCATTATATTAAATGGCTCATTGAAAACAAATAACCTCACCTGCATTAACTCCATGAGTTCACAGATTAAAGAAATTCAATTGGATTCATTACAAGTGATTTTCAGTTCCCAAGCTGAGACCAATATAATGTTCAAAGGCAGTCTGCGTCTCAAGGAAAGCGTAGGACTTCGAATTATTGTGCTATTTCTAGTTGCTCCAGACGTCTTCTAGATTCCGAGGTCTATCATGGCTTGATTGAAACTAACGTGTTTTTAGTCATTTGCAATTGAAGTATGTCTAATGATGGAAGTAGAGAGACTCGGGTCCTAAAATACTTGGTACTTTAAATTTTGGGTAGCAGAATCCAAAAGCCTTATTTGAGTTCTTCAGGAAGACTTCCCTGCGAGGTTGTGTTTCATTCCTGCACATTCATATTTATTATACTTTTCAAGAGAAAAAAAATGTATCACGGACTGATTTGTCAGAAATTTCCTTAGATAGCGTGCATTTCATTGGTTTCGCAAATTAAACACAGCACAGAATGCGTTTCTGTCTAACACCGTCCCTGTAATATTGATAAGAAAAAAAACCGATCGCTTTCCTTTGTGTATTCTGTTTTATGGAAGATCCAAGAAAGCCTTCAGTGGGCCCCTCCTTTCTGTATTATTTTTAAATAAATAGTTATACATTTTGTCATGATTAAAATGTACTATTGTCTCCATTATAGAAAATACAAATAGGATGATGAGTTAAGCTTAAGCATTTTAAGACTACCATTCAAAGACCACCGCTGTATATAAGGCTATGTGTATACACACGACTGTGAATTTATCTTTTGCAAAATGTCATGTCTATTTAAAAATTGATTTCACATGATGTCAAAGGTAGATATTGACTTGATTCCTTTAGTTTTGTATCACGAGCATGTTATCATTACTTAGACATTTTCAGAAAGTAAATTAATCATTAACTTAATTTTGAAATCCTCCCTTCCATGCACTTCTCCCTTCTATTTTCTGGAAGCCACATGAGCATGTGAAGATGATAGGTTTTGGTGTTACTCAGACGTGAGCCGACACTATTTATTCTATGACCATCTTTAAGTTCTAAATCTTCGTTAAATCTTCCAGCCTCGGTTTTACATTTGTAGAATGGGGATATCTCCTTTCTTAAAATGATGCTGTGAGGAGTCCTTGCAGTATTGTACATAAGCATTGAAAACTGTATCTGGAATGCAGTAATAGCTCAATAAAATTAGCTGTTATTATTCGTTTACTGTAATTTTCAACAGATATCCTTGTGATTTCTAGGGTCTCAGCATTTGAGAGATCTTAAACAAAACAAAATATGTTTTTTTCTTTCTTCCGGGTATGTAAATCAGCAGGGTAGGAGCATCTCACGATCGGACTGCATCGATGAACACGGACTTGAATGTTTGTGCCTTTGAAGAATCACCCTGCAGACATTTGGCTTTAACGAAGTTTCATTTGGCTTTCGGCCGGCATGTCTTTGCTGGTACTCCGGTTACTGCCCTGGATTTGTCCACCTTTCCCTGTCCGATCACATTCACTACTGAGGGTTGTCTCTGCCCTTGGCAAGGTCAGTCTCTCTCTGTAGAGATGGAAGTTCATGCCATACATTTTAAATGAAGACTGTTTAAAGACCTACCTCCCGAGTATGTTTACTTGCTGTCTCTTCAAATAAAGTATAGATATTCTATTCTATAACTAACACACTTGACTCTGCACTTTTTTTTTAAATGTTTATTTATATTTGAGAGAGAGTGAGTGAGCAAGGGAGGGGTAGGGAGTGAGGGGGAGACAGAATCCGTAACAGGCCCCAGCCTCGGAGCTGTCGGTACAGAGGTCAACGTGGGACTCGAACTTATGAGCCATAAGATCATGACCTGAGCCAAAGTTGGACAGTCAGCTGACTGCGCCACCCAGGTGCCCCTTGACTCTGTGCTATCGCCAAAGAAGTGATGGAGAAAATACTTTCGCACTTAATGCAATGGCTCCAAACATTATATTATTGCCTTTGTGTGATTTTAGGGCACTGGTCTCATCAGTGATGGAGATGAGTATTTAAAAATATTCAGCCACGTTTGTCTTTGTCCTTTTACTGCGTGGAAGTCGTCCTGAATGTACACAGAGACTGACCTGCCAGGATGCTCAACATAAAATTGTTTATGAAATTAAAAAATTAAAAGCAACCTACATTCCAATAACATTAAAGAAATTGTGTAATAATTTATGATTTTTGTGGAACTTAGTAAATGAATAATGCTATCAGAAAAGATTCCACGAGGGAGTAATAAAATACGGTGTTGCAAAACAGGCTATGCATTGTGGTCTGATTTTGTAAAAATAAAAATGAATATGTATATAAATCCAAGAGACTGTCATTTCCTTTGTTTTGTTTTCTTTTTAATCTGTATTTTTACTGTTAACGTTTAATCATACTGCGTAACTTTTGTAATAACTAAAACAGAAGTGTTTTTTTTTTCTTTAAATATATTGGATTGGAAATTCAACTTAGTCTTGCCAAATAAGCTTGGTTTTCTTCATTAGCACACTGCATGGACCCTGTCATTGTCAAGGATAAATATTTACATACTCTTGCAGTCTGTCCCTCCTTCTTCTGCGATGCGACAGGAATACCAGGAGCTCAATATTCTTTGGGTACGTGGATAAAGAATAATATAGGTCATTATTGAAAACTTTCTCCCTTTGTATGGGAGGCAGAATAGTGCCTCCCCTGCCCCCAGAGCCTGTGAATATATTACCTTACGTGGCAAAATGGATTTCACATATACTGTGTGATTGAGTTGAGGATGGCGGGATGGGGAGGCTGTCCTGAATTATCTGGGCAGGTGCAGTGTAATCACAGGAATCCTTGAAGTGTAGGAGGGAAGCAGGAGAGTCAGAGTCACAGAAAGACATGTGATGATGGAGGCAGTGGTCAGAATGCCTGAAGGAGGCCGCAAACCAAGGCATGCAGGTGGCCTCCAGAAGCCTTAGAAAAGGCAAGGAAACGCATTCTCCCATGGAGACTCCAGAAGGAATGCAGCCTTACTAACCTCTTGATTTTAGGACTTTTGACCTCCAGAAATGTAAGAGAATATATTTGGGTTTTTGTAAGCCACTAAGTTTATGGTACTTTGTTATAGCAGCAACAGGAAACTCATACCCTTTGGAAGACAGAATTTACTTCTGAATTGCTTGGCCATTCTAGCGTAAAACCAGGTCAGACCTTCACAAAGTCCTGTCTGACTTCATTCTTTTTCACTCTCCAAGAATGGCTTCAGATAGCTCCCCAAAGTAAGCATTCACCGTTATAGTCATTGAAAAGAAAAACAAAGATAAACCAGTTCACGCCGGAGCCCTGGGAAGGAAGCGTCTCTGCTGGATCCGGCCCCACCTGTGGGACTCTGAGGAAAAGCTACCACCAGGTAGACGCCGTCTGTCACCCTGGGTAAAGGAGACCCCAACCAGTGCGGGGCAAGATGTCCTCGTACGCCTTTTCCGTGCAGACCTGCCAGGAAGAGCACAAGCAGAAACACCCAGACTCTTCGGTCAATTTCGCTGAATTCTCCAAGAAATGTTCCGAGAGATGGAAGACCATGTCTGCAAAGGAAAAGTCGAAATTTGAAGATAGGGCAAAAAGTGACAAAGCTCGCTATGACAGGGAGATGAAAAATTTTGTTCCTCCCAAAGGTGACAAGAAAGGAAAGAAAAAAGATCCCAATGCTCCAAAAAGGCCTCCGTCTGCTTTCTTCCTGTTTTGTTCTGAACATCGCCCAAAGATCAAAAGTGAACACCCTGGTTTATCCATTGGGGATACTGCAAAAAAAAAATTGGGTGAAATGTGGTCTGAACAGTCAGCCAAAGATAAACCACCATACGAACAGAAGGCAGCTAAGCTAAAGGATATTGCTGCGTATCGTGCCAAGGGCAAAAGTGAGGCGGGAAAGAAGGGCCCTGGCAGGCCTACAGGTTCAAAGAAGAAGAATGAACCAGTAGATGAGGAGGAAGAGGAAGAGGAGGAAGAAGATGAAGATGATGAGGAAGAGAGGAGGATGAAGAATAAATGGCTCTTCTGTAATATGTGTGGGGTGTGCGTGTGTGCTCAGGCAATTGTTTTGCTAAGACTGTGAATGCAAGTGCAGCTCAACATCAGCTTCAGTATAAAAACTGTACAGATTTTTGTACAGCTGATAAGATTCTCTTTGTAGAGAAAATACTTTTTAAAGAATGCAGGCTGTAGCTTTTTGAGGGGCTACTACATACAGTTAGATTTTTAAGCTTCTGATGTTGAATGTTTCTAAATATTTAATGGTTCTCTTAAATTCTTGACCTATGTATCGTGGCACAGCAAACTTGTAGGAATTAGTATCAATAGTAAATTTTGGGTGTTTTTAGAATTTTGCGTTTTGTTTTCTTAAAAAAAATTTTGTAATAAAATTATGTATATTAAAAAAAAGAAAAACAAGAGAATAAACAAAGGACAGTTTCGATTGTCAAATGGTACAGCAAAGAAGCCAGGAATGCCCACATTTGCAAACCAAAGCAAAGGAGATGTTGGACTCCTAGAAGGAATGTGGGTGAAAAAGCCCCCGTGGCAGCAGTATCTTACGACCAAGGAATCCCCATGTTTCGGGTAGCTGTGTTCCAGCAGTTGAAAGCGCCTACCGCGAGAGCAGGTGAAAATGTGGTTATAAGCTGTGTGCTGACAGTTTTTCCTACTTTACGAAGAGAGCAGAGCCACTCGTATACCTCTGCTGCGCACTGGATGAGTTTTGCTTTGTACATTGCTGTAACAGGGCTGGGAAAATTTCTGAACGCACCACAATAATGTAAGGATATATGTGTTTCTCTTGAGTAACATAGTTATTCTCTTTAATAACATAGTTCTAATCACCAAACTAATACCTATTTGATGAAGAAATCTTGGAAAACACTAAAGCAGGCAGCAAAAATAAATCACCCGTAATGCTGTTAACATTTTGCCTTCTCTCTCTGTCTGTCTGTCTCCCTCCTTTCTTTCTTTTTCTATCTATGCATACACTTACACAAACAACAACAGAAATAAAATGATCTCTGCTGTGACTGTGTTACATACTGTTACTCAGTCATTACTACTATCCGCCAGGTCTCTGTTTCTCCAACTTGGGCATGCATCACGACCACTTGAAAACCTTGTTAGAACACACATAACTGGACCCTAAACCCAGAGTTTCATATTTAGTGGGTCTGGGCAGGACCCCTCGAATTTGCATTCTAGCAGGCTCTCAGGTGGTGAAGACATGGCTAATCAGGGGCCATGTACTGAGAAACACCACTCTTTACGTAAGAATATTAGCTGATATTGGAAGGAATTTTGTATTTATGTGTCTCTTCTATTTCCAATTAATATTTAAATGCATACCATGCCTGTTCAGTGCACTTGGAAGTTTTACTAGATTATGCACAGTGTTCGTCAGGTCTACGAGAATGGATGTCATTCAGAAAAGTTAAGAACAAAAATTTTTGCTTCAACTATATGGATATTTCTGGTACCCAAACCATAATAAATAATTGACATAATTGGGCTCAGAGTCCCGACTAAGTTTGCATGCATAAACTGAAATTTTATGCATGATGGTAATTGTTTTTCAAGGAATCCCATTTAAATACAATTTTCTGATGATACGTGTTTTTCAGGTAGTTCTCGAAACGTTTTTTTTTTTAATTGAACTTTTTTTTTTTAATGGATTAACTGAAAAGGCTGGCTGGAAGCCTGGAATGTAGGAAACCCGAGCTGCTCTGGTTGCACAATCCAAATGTAAACAGCCTTCCTTGTCATTTGTTGGCATAGCGTTTGGGACACCGAGTTATTTCACTTTATTGAAATTTCTCTCATGAAAAATGCATGGAACAGCCTTCACTTCTGCCAAAGCCTCATGTATTTACCTCACTGGGCGCAGTGAAGATTTGTGTGTAAACATATGGAAAGCCCTTGTACTGTCTGAGTCAAGCATAGAACGAGAATTATTCTTACTACCCATAGGAAAAAAGGGTAACATAGATAAACTTTGCACTGGCATCCACTTTCGCCCTAAACTCTTTCCAGAACATTCCTGCTTACCTGTGCTTCTGCCCCTGGTGACAAGGAACACTCTTGTTGGCTTAAGCCTGCACTGGAGAGATGGAGATTTTATGGTCCTGGGTACAGCGACCTATTCCCTAAACCCAAAATGTAGAACAAGCTAATGAGAACAGACTAGTCTCCTCTGAAATGCGCATTTGTTGATAGGATATGTCTTATAAGTCATAAATGTTAAACCAACTTTGGTGAGCTATTGAAAAATTAATCTCTTTCCAGAAGAAAAAAACACGTGAATTAAAACTCAATCATGAGACCCGTAGCATTAGAGAATTGCTCTACTGGCTTGTAATACTTACGAAATGTTGCAACTAAAACTAGTTGGTTATAGTGAAAATTCGCAGCTATGGCTCTAGGGTTTTAACACAAAAGTAAACACAAAGTACCCACCAAAGTGACAAATATATATACACACACACACATATACATTTTAATTTTCCTTAATGCATACCTCAAACTAATCATCCAGATTAGCTATGCAGTCTGATCCCCTGTCCATCCCATGCTGTCTATCATCAGTTGACACTGAGCGGCCTCAAGTACATTTATTCTGTGGCTTCTTGAAACACACAACTGAAAAGTGATTTACCGCAAATGCTGATTCAGACAGACCCAGGTCCAGCCTGGAGCAGATGCGGCCGTGTTCCCTGTGTCCCCCCCACTCCTCCACCCTCGGGACCACCATGTGCTCCAGAAACCGTTGCCTCGCTCTCAGGCGCCAGCGTCTGCGTCTCTTGGCCAAAGGATCATCTTCAAGCTCTGTCAGTCTTTTGCAAAGCGTGGTGCCCCGGGAGCAGCAGCTCCGCTTGGGAGACATGTTAAAAATAAGACGAATTCTTGAGTCTCATCCCACACCTACTGAAGGAGAAACTGCATTTGAACAAACCCTCCAGGTGCTGCTGAGGCTGCTGACGTCTGAGAGCTGCTAGACCGCAGACACTCACTTACTTTGTGGACAAGGAGCGCCTCCTCCTTACTTAGGATTTCACGGACCTTCTGGTCCTCCTCACAGCTCTTTTTTTTTTTTATACATATATAATTTGAATTTAATTTACTTATTTACTCACTTATACTCACTTATTTATTGTTAAGTCTCTTCGTGAGACTTTGCTGAATATCCGACTCTTACTGAACCTCCTTTCCTTCTCCATTTCCCTTCCTTAATTTCCTCCTCATATTGCCTGAAAAAACAAACATTAAGCATGATACAAAGATCATACAGTAGTATAATGTTATATATTAATCATACCTCAATGAAAAAACATACTTTTGTATGAATCCTTTGCTTTTGGGGACTCTAACTGAAGACACTTACTTATTGTAGAGTGATGTCCCCCATAAATTACTCCATATTTGGGGTGCCTGGGTGGCTCAGTTGGTTGAGCATCTGACTCTTGATTTCAGCTCAGGTCGTACCCCAGGGTTGTGGGATCGAGTCCCGCATTGGGCTCCGTGCTGGGTGTGGAGCCTGGGGTTCTCTCTTTCTCTTTCTCTCTCGCCCCCTCCCCCATGCCACACACACACGCACACACTCCCTCTCTCTCAAAAGAAATAAATAAACATTTAAAAAATCATTTAATTATAACAATAAGTAATTTTTTCTTGTGTACAGAAATAACGCCAATACCAAATCCTAGTAAACCATAGAGAAAGAAAGAAAAAAAAGACTCTGATAGAAGCTGGCCTGGCACTTAAAGCTAGGCCATGCCATTTTATTGAACGTAACCAGCCTCACAGAATACCGGTAGACAAGGTCACCCTGAGACCATGACCAAAGAGACAAAATGAGGCCACACCACACCTTATAATTTTGTTTAAGCACAGATTTTAAAAAATTTACAGTGCCACCCACAAAATACCACCCTTTCTCGGCTAAAATGATAGAGTGATACCTCACCCTCTAGAGCTTTACTTTTGTTCTTGTCTCCTCTCTAGTAAAGCAGATTTATCGAGATAGTCATGGAGTTGTCCTGCCTTCTAGAAGCATCTAATTTAGCACAAAGTTTTGTTTTCTTAGCCCTTCTCTGAATAATAAATCCTATAACAGGTTCTTTCTGACACCTCTTTCTGAAACACCCCTGTGGTTCCCCATGCTTTCTCGTCTCTCTTTCTCTAGTAAACCCAACGTGTATAAACTACCGCTGTATTTCTAGCTGTCTTTGTCTGAAGGGCATTGGCACTACTAAGGAGATATGCAGTGCCTTAACTCAGCAGTCTAGACATGGAGAATTCATAACAAGACACAAAGGGAATTGGCAGTGCTTTTAGATTTGTTTTGTTTTGTTTCAGTTGTTGTTTTACGTGTTTGTTTGCTATGACCCTAGTCATGTTTATTGCTCAAGCTCTTTCTCTCAGAGCATCTACAGATTTTATGATCACCACTGGTTGTTGTAATAACAGACTTCTTCAATGATACACAGTGTCCTTAATAGTATACTTAAGAAGTTATGAAGACAACAGGGTCTCCCCACTCCTTTCTAGTGAAAAATTATTTTAAAGTATATAATATGACACCAATTTCTAGGAAATTAGAAGCAACATGACAAAAATCTGTGTGATAGAGAATCACTAATACAAAAAAAGTATATTCCTGTTTCAAAATGAATGAGGCCGACAAGTCCTTCAGGGAGTTAGAGAAGGAGGAGAGAGGATTGGGAAGGTTTATGGTCACAAGCCTAGCTGCTGATACTGAAGCCTTACTATTGATTGTATTATGTAACTGGAACTGGGGCGACCATTGGCATCCATGCCGACACTGCTGTCACCACCTCCACCGTCTTTACATCCAAAGCCAAATCCTGTCTTTCGTCCTCATCTCCACTGTCATCTCCACCACCCGTTCCATCACCAACACCCTCACCAGCCACATTTCCACCGTCATCTCTAATCACCATGGCAACAACTCCATCACGACCACCTCCACCAGCACCATTTATCAGCAGAGAACAGCTTTTGTCCCCGACTCTTGCGCACCTCCAAATGGCTCCTAAAATAATTTCATAGTTAATTTGCAAGTTACTATTTGATAATTCAATTGAGAAGGAGCCTAAATCCAAGCATCTTCAGTTACCTTTATTTTATGGTTTACAAATCAGGGAAATTGAGTGAAAGAAATACTTGGAGTACATACTCCCAGAACTCCTACTGGTTCACTTCTGAAAATCATGGCGATTGTGGCAATATTGACCCTAACTAGATGACTTACGTCGTCCCACATACCCTCGCTCAACCGTGCATTGACTAGAAAAGCTAGGCATGCAGAAGGGGGATTTCATCTGTCCCTGTGGTAAAATCAATCTATTGACCCATAATGTCGCCTTGTCCATTTATATGTCATTCTCACCTAAGTTTGAATTAAAATGATCGCATCTAGTGTATGTGGAAAAATGATAATATGTATGTGGACAAATTCAAATATGATCATGCTGACCATGTCATCTAAGTTGTTTTATCCACAGCATTAAGTACAGTTACGCTGAGCTGCTTCTTGCCCAATTATCCTGGTAACCAAATGTGAGCATTTCTAATACTGTTGGCAGGGCTAATGGTGCCGTTGGTGGTCATGGAAATAAATGATGTTAACTGGATGGGTCTGGGATTATGCCCGTGGTCTTATTCTCATAAACACAATGCGCTAACCAACTGTTGCTCAGTCAAAGCCAACTGTGGAGTAAAGCCTTCTCCAAATTTCCTTTGCCCACCATGACAGACTTGGCTGGAGATCTGCTTTTACGCTTGGTTAAGTTGGTGAAGGTTGGCCAAGTCAGTGTCTCACCACTGACCTTACCATTATGGCTTTACCCTGCCCATGGCGGTCATCCCCAGTAAAAATATTCAGAGACTCTTTTGTCGTTTTCACGCTGTTGGTCTACCTCTTATGAGGTAGTGTCTCCAAGGTCAGAATTAAACACATATTAACCGAAAAGTACATCAGGTGGAATCCACATTGTGAAGTCATCATCTGGGTTAATAAATGTCTTCGGAAAGATTAATTATGCTTTCTTTTGAGGCAAGGCAGAGACAGACACTTTGTCACTGTCACTGGTCTTTACACTATTTTAAAAAGTATAAACGACTGTCCTGGCTTTTTAAATTATTGAACTCTTAATATAAACACATCAAAAGTTATATATGTAAATAAATACATATGTATTTTTTCCCCTCCACCTCATTCACAACTTATAGAATTCCAACCACACTGACTACCAATTTTTGGTAAAAAATAGGTTACTATGAATGCAAATATTTGGTATGTTAAATGTGAGTTGAAATTAGAGTCACTTTTAATGGCTTTATACCCAGGAAGAAGCTTATACTTACAAGAAAATAACCTTCAAAAAATGTCTATGACTCTCCAAGGGAAATGGGATCATTTGCCCATAAATACACATATCACTCCTATTTAAAAATAAATACCCTAAATATTGCCTGCCACAACTCAAATCCTATCATTAGCAAGCAATTCTTGTAAAGAGGCATTTCATTAAATTAATACATGTGAGAAGGCAATTAAGCATGTGCTATATTTTAGGGAAGAAAAAAATACATAAATAAATGCGTGGGAAGGGATGTTTCGCGTCAAATGTTGTATATTCCAAGATTTTCCCCAATATGAAAATAACTTTTACCGCTTGGCTGATGAAAAACTGGACCTAAGTAAACATGGCGAGGCCCTGAACAGTTGTGTTCAACACACGGGTGGCAAAACCAGAAACAAAACTAAACAAAACAAATAGTGGCTACTTAAGTTTTAAAGAAGAGCGGTGTGTTGACTAAGTCAGGAAAATGATTTAAAACAAAATGAAAATATAAATAATAATTAAACATAATTATGTAAGGAAATAGGTAGTTTACTATACATAGAAGGTTTACCATTTTGAAAAAAAAATAAAAACATGATCGGGTATCAATGAGCTCTTTGTCCAACTTTCCTTTAGAAAGCATTTGTCAACCACGTTGACTTTTTATTGTGCCTTTTGCCTCGTTTCATGCTTGTCACTGGATGGTCACTTTTAATATAAAATTTCAAGTCTGTTCTAGTAAACATTTTTTTGGTGATATACCTTTGATAATTTACTTCCCTAAGTAAATTGCTTTTTTTTTTTTCATACTACCCATTAGCTCCGCAGAGGACCTCATCTACCTAGCCTCTAATTTTCTTATTTTTCCTCTGTTATTGCTGATCATTTTCAATTTTTGTTCTCCTATCTGACAGGTGCCTCAAAATTATCTTCCCATCTATTTATTTTTTAAAAATGTAGCTCCCATCTTTTTAGTTGCAAACACTCTTTGTTTTTCCCTATTTCTTACTCCCTGTTCTTGTGTACAGAGTCAATATTTTATATTCTCTTATCGATTTAAGCTTACAAATTACGTTTTCAAAGTTTTATTCTAACCCCCTTGAGATTTTCTTTTTCCAGTTTTTTTTTTTCATTTTTTTGTTTTTATTTGAATTCAGGTCAGTTTACACACAGTGTAATATTCATTTCAAGTGTACAATATAGTGATTCATCACTTCCACACAACACCTGGTGCTCATCGCAAGTGCACTTCTTAATCCCCATCACCTACGTCATCTCTCTCCCCACCCCTATCCCTCTCCAGTTACTATTTTTAATCTCCCTGTTTCAGGTGTTCAGACTTTCTTCCATTGTCTTGAAAAGTGACTTCCCATTTATGTCTAAGGATGAAGTATTGAAAAGCTGACTGGAAGTTCAATGTTTGTAACAGGGACTCCTCAACCGATGGGTTTTATTTTGCAGTGACTGGTAGACTTCTGTTGTTTTGTTGGAGGATTCCAAACAATGGAGTCTTTATGTAATTCTCTCTTTTTTCTGTGTGTGTGTGTGTGTGTGCGCGTGCGTGTGTGTCTTTCCTAGACAGACTCAAACAGCCACTTATCTGTGTTTGCAAATAGATAGCCCTGGATAATACATATTTGAGTAGAGAGTCAGAGGAGCCTGGTCGTTTTCTGAGTTGATGCATGAATTTTCACATAACTCTCCTGTGTTCAGATCAGAACTCCTCACTAATTATCTCCTAGGGCTGTTCCCACAATACGGAGTTCTCTGGTTTGCTTTCTCCCCAGAACAAATCTTTCTCTCATTTAGCAGATAGGTTAGCAGATATAATATTGAGATTAGGTAGCAGATATAATATTGGGATCTGATCGTTTCTTATACATACTTGCACTTAATTCTTCTGTACTTATTCTCTTGCCCTAATGTTACTTTCTTCAATCTCTTGTGATTTCAATTCCTGAGTCTTTATGAAGTTTTATGGCGTGAAATGGGTTGCTCTTCATTGGCATCTCCTCCTGGAAAACATCAACATTCTTCTTAATTTCTTTATCAGAGTCCTGGTGAATATACTCCTGATCTCTTTCTTATTGCAAATGTATGCGTTAGTTATCTAGCGCTGTGTAACAAAGTACCCGAAGCTCAGCTGATGAAAGCAACACACATTTATTATACCTCACAGGTTCTGAGGGTGGGTGTGGCTTAGCTGGGTGGTATTAGCTCAGGGTCTCTCATGAGACTCCGATCAAGCTTTCTGCTAAGGCTGCCACCATCGAAAGGCTCAAATGGGGTGGAAAATTCCATTCCAAAATCATTCCTGTAGCTGGTGGCGGACCTCTGTTTCTCACTGATTGTTGGCCAATTGGTTCGGATTCTCCCCACATGGATGTGGATCTCTCCATTGGGCTTCTCACAACGTAATAGTTTGTCTCCCCTGCAGTGAGATATGAGAGAGGGAAAGAGAAAGAGAAAGACAGAGAGAGAGAGAGAAGCAGGTAGATCTGGAAATCTTATTCTCTTATAACCTAATATCAGAAGTAACACTTGTAGACTCGTGAGTTCGAGCCCCACATCAGGCTCTGGAGCCTGGATCCTGCTTTGGATTCTGTGCCTCCCTCTCTCTCTAACCTCCTCTGTTTCCTCTCTCTTTCTCTCTCTGTCTCTCAAAAGTAAATTAAAAAGCATTAAAAAAAAGAAGTAACACCTCTACCCTATGATATTGGTCAAACAGACCAACTGTGGTACAATATGGGGAGACTACACGGGTTGTAAATACCAGGAGGCAAGGATCATTGTAAACTCTAAAGGGTGGCCTGCACAATTTGGGTCTTTTTTATTCATTGGCTTTTATTTGTGGAATTTTTAGAAGAAGAACATATAAATGTGTGTGTTCAAGCCATCGTATGTAACCAGAAACATGCTGCCATTTTTAAAAGCAGGACTTGATGAGGGAGACAAGGGGGTTAGGTTGTCAGTGGGAGAAAATTGCCACATTAGATGGTTCTTAGATTTGGGGCCATCTCCACAATGGAAAAAAAAAACAACTTGAAATACCAAGCAGTCAAAAATATAACCAAATGTATGCCATGCCAATTAAATTACTCCTAGAAATCTGACAGTTAGATTCACGTCCTACCTGCTATTCTAAAACCCTGACTAATGCAGATGAAATTCTACCTGCAATTTCTGGTAAAGGAATGCTGAGCATTTCAACTGAATTTTCTGGGACTAGCTGTTTTCTGCATTTTTTACTTTGTATGTTGTTAAGAAGAAAGCTTTGGCCAGAGGCAAGGTTCTGGAAGGAGAACTTGATATACAATTGCTTTCTTCAATGGTATGAAGAGAATATGTTCTTAATAATGCAAAAATTGCAAATTGATTGGTTAAGTCAGCCTTTTTTAAGGTTGGGACTAAGGATAACAGGAGGTATAATATTTGATGTAACCCACTTGCAACCATTTCGTTTTAGCAGTGGGATGGGTGACTAATGTAATAAATGCCAAATAGACACACGGATTTTATGTAACCTTACCATTGTGACAACTGTTATGCTCTCCAGCTATCAACTCTTGCACCTTTAGCTTCCATGCATCATATTTCCATTGATTTTTCAAGAACTCACATCACAGTCAATGTGTACCTCTAGCTGGCGAAATACTTACGATAGTGTTTTGCGGTGTTTATTTTATGCTGCAAAGGGAAGAATGCATGTATAGAAACACTACCAAATTGACATCGTTTTTAGTGAAACTGATTTATATGGTTATTGTCTGAAAATTTGTATTATTTAAAATATCACCATGCATCACTACATGATTCTCCCAGGGTCTTTTAAAGCCAAAACAGATGTAATTGTATTGGGTATATTTCCACCAACAAGTTTATTATTATACTACAGTTTTTTTTTTTAAAGATAAAGATAACCAGACATGTCTTTCTTTTCTTTCTCTTTTTTAAATTTATTTTTGAGAGAGAGATAGAGATCATGACCTGGGCCAACGTTGGACACTTAGCTGACTGAGCCACCCAGGCGCCCCAATACTACTGTTCTTAACACAACAAGTTTATTATATTAGTGTTCTTAATAAATCAGCAATCCATTCACTAGTCACAAATACATATACATAATTTAAATACACATGGATATAATGTTAATATAAATGTAGACATATGTGAAGTAGACATGTCATAGACTTATCTAGGTATAGAGAAGATACCTTGATTAATAACTAATGCAGGGGTGACTGGATGGCTCAGTCAGTTGAGTGAGCAACTCTTGATTTCTGCTCAGGTCATGATCTTATGGATCGTGAGACTGAGCCCAACATCAGTCTCTGGGCTGACAGTACAGGGCCTGCTTGGTATTCTCAGATTCCTGCTCTTGATGTCTCTCTCTTTCTCTCTCTCTCTCTCTCTCCCCCTCTCTGTACCCCTCTCCTGAGCTTACTCACTCTCTCTCTCTCTATTTCAAAATAAATAAATAAACTTAAAAAAAAACCGAATGCATTTGTTCCAAATAATTCTTAATGGTTCTTCAGTTGCTCAAGATTCACTAATATAATGGCTCTAAGAGCAAAAAAAAAAAAAAAAAAAAAAAAAAGGAAAATATGCCTCAAATAAAAATCTTTTTTAGTTTAAAATTTTAAAACTTAGTTTTAGCAGTGTCCATAAGGTAAAAAGGCAGTTGGCTTATATGGATTTTGACCAAGCAAAACATCTTTTCATTATTCTATACACTTTGAGAGCAAAAGTTAGTGTTGTTCTTACACTTAAAAAAAAAAAAAAAAAGGTATGATCACACGTCCTGCCAAAGAAAAACTCTGATCATGTGTTGAAGAAGATCTAAGACAATATGGTTGGTTTCTGTGCAGCGATGCTCTGAAAAGTGTTCCCTCACCCTCCATCTCCTTGGGTTGAAACCCTGGTTGAAATTCTATCGTTTAAAATAAATAAAACCATGGTCTTGCATTCTAAGATCTTTCTGAAGGGAACTTTGACCCTGGACAGAAGTTTGCAATCTGGCTGGAGTAGAATGGTGAAGACTTAGCCTATGTGGATGTGGCCAAGGGGACCTCACAGCTAAAATGCCTACGTGTCAAAGAATCACAGACATATCTGAGAATACCAACAGGCATAAAGGGAGTGAGGCCAGGATGAGGAGGACACTGTAAACACGCTGACTACCTGAGGTTCTATGAATCTGGAACATTAGCAACAGGTAGCAGCCAATGACGAAGGAATCGGATGATGCTCGAATGGGCAAGAGCTGTCAATGGCTCAATTTCTGAGAAATTCAGCTTGCTCGTTTGTAATATGACTCTGATAATAAGTACTCGATAGGGTCGAGAAACATTTGCATAAATTTACAGACATTACATAATGCTTAAGTGACTCACACAGTGGCTGACACGTGGCCACCACTCAAGAATTGTCGGTTGTTCCTTTTCCTTCCCGCATGCATGTGGTACTCAAAAACACGACTGCAGTGTTATACCACTGTCTTTTGTAGCTCTTCATTTTGCAATAGAAATCGAGCTGCTGAAAATTCAGTGGAACCTGTCAAAATGTGCTCTAGTCCCCACCGTCCTGTGCAAAATAGACCCACCGACACACCAGACACAGTTTCCATTATTAACTAACTTCCCATAAAATCTTACCAGCGATATTTCTTCTATTTATTTATTTTACATTTAATCCTTAATGATAAATTGTTAAAGCAAATTTGTTATATATATATATATATATATATAAATATATATATGTATGTATTTATTTCGAACAAATTATTTATATATATATATGTTTGTTATATATTTGTTTCGAACAAATTAGTTATATTTACATATATGTATTTGTTTGTTTTGAAGGAGAGCACGTGCAAGAGGAGAAGATGGGCAGAGGGAGAGAGAGAGAGAGAGAATCCCAACCAGGTTCCATGCTCAGCATGGAGTCTGACGCAGGGCTGGATCTCACGACCCTCAGACCATGACCTTAGCCAACATCAAGAGTCAGACGCTCAACTTACTGAGCTGCTCAGGTGCCCAGTTTTGTGTATATTTGTAAATCTGCAGTAATATATCATCAAGGAGTAATAACTCTTTTAGGCAGCCTCACAGGAAGAGAAGATACTTGAAGGATTGAGTGAAGAAGTAATAAAGAAACTCCTATGGCTAGATCACAGGGTACTAATATTTTTAATTTCTTGAGGAATAGCCATACTTTTTTCCATAATGGCTGTACCAATTTACATTGCTACCAACAGTATACGAGGGTTACCTTCCCTCCACGCCCTTGGCCACGGGGCTATATGATCCAGCAATCCCACTTGTTGGGTGTAGATACAAAGGGAATGACGTCAGAATCTCAAAGAGATATCTGCATTCTGTATTCACTGCAGCATTATTCATAATAACCAAGATATGCCAAAAAAAACTAATGGATAAAAAATGTGGTATATATACACAATGGAATATTATTCAACCTTTAAAAAGAAGGAAGCCCTGCCATACGCATCGTGGATGAAACTGGAGAACGCTATGCTAAGTGAAATAGCCAGACACTCATACTGTAATGATCTCTCTTGTGTGAGGAACCTCAAAACATCGAAGTCTCAGAAGCACAGAGTAGACCTGTGGGCTGTCAGGGGGTGGGAGGTGAGGGAAATGGTGAGGTATTGGTCAAAGGGGGCAAAGTTTCAGTTATAAGACGCTCTGGTCTAGGGACCTAATGTGTACTATGATGACCATAGCTTTTATTTTTAAAGATTTCTTTTTAATGTTTATGTATTTTTGAGAGACAGAGACACAGAGTGTGAGTCTGGGAGGGACAGAGAGAAAGGAGATGCAGAATCTGAAGCAGCCTCCAGGCTTTGGGCTGTCGGCACACAGTCCTAAGCGGGACTCGAACTCACCAACTGTGAGATCGTGACCTGAGCCGAAGTCAGAAGTTTAACTGATTGAGCCACCCAAGCGCCCCTGGTGATCATGGTTAAGAAGACTGTATTCTCTGTACTTGAAATTTGCTAAGACGGTAGATCTTAAAGGTTCTCACCGTTAAAAAAAGAAAAAGATAACTGGGTGAGATACAGTGTGCAAATAGATTGTGTGACCACTCACGGTGTATAGTTTATCAAATCGTCATGTTGTACGTCAGAAATATGTACAATTTTAATTTGTCAATTACACCTTAAGGAAAAAGAAATGTCTATTTACAGAGGTGTGGGTAGAGCGGGAGGAGTCATTGACGAATGGTGAAGTGCTCACTGACAAGCTGCTTCGCACAGCTGTTACCAACCCTCAGCCAGGCAGACTTTTTCTCTTAATTTCTTTAACGTTTTATTTATTTTTGAGAGACAGAGACAGAGCATGAGCAGGGGAGGGGCAGAGAGAGAGGGAGACACAGAATCCGAAGCAGGCTCCAGGCTCTGAGCTGTCAGCACAGAGCCCGACGCGGGGCTCGAACTCACAGACTATGACATCATGACCTGAGCTGAAGTCAGCTGCTCAACCGACTGAGCCACCCAGGCGCCCCTGGGCAGGCTTTACCTGTACTGCGAGAGGTGTAGCCATAGCAAGAGGGCCGCCCCTTAGGAGTGCGGCCACAGGTAAAGGGACACAGGCATTGCCAATAGTGCAGCTCGATTGTTAAGAGTCAGAGCAATAAACATCTCTCTCTGTGCGTGTCTCTGCCTTCTCTCCCGCCAGTGTTCTCTTTTGACGGAATCCAGCTGGAAGCTAAAGATCCAAGGAGCCCGGGTAGAGCAATAATGCAAGGGAGGTATCCAATGCAGAAGGAAGGAAAGGACAGTGGATGGAATCTAGGCCCAGAGAGAATAACTGGCCCAGTAACCGGGTTGTGGGTGGGGAAATTCTCTCCCTATTTTAAGAGTCAGAGCATCTGAGACATAGAATAGCCCATTCACAAATCCAGAAATAGACGACTCATCTAATAATTTCTAGGACATGGCTATACCCACTGTCGCTGGGATGTGCTGCTTGGCATTTTGCTTTGT
Organism: Paguma larvata; assembly: GCA_030068075.1. Classification (NCBI taxonomy): domain Eukaryota; kingdom Metazoa; phylum Chordata; class Mammalia; order Carnivora; family Viverridae; genus Paguma; species Paguma larvata. The sequence goes on from CM057843.1 coordinate 33,191,247, forward strand.
GGCCTTTTAATGGATGGGTGTATCTCAGATTTGTATAAATGCCTTTGGTTGGTGGTCAATGAAACATTTAACCAAAGACTCACAAAACTCATCATAGTTGTTTCTGGAAAATGGACATATTTTAAAATTATGCTCTTTCACACTGAGATTTGAAAGCTTTTGTTTGTTAGGTTTTCAAGTGTGTCTTCGAAGACACAAAAATGTTGACAGAATCTCTTTTTCTATTACTCCATCTCCCCTAAAAACGATTTAATTAGTACTTAAGAATGAAGGGAGGCGTCGCACTTAAACACAAGCCTTCATCACAATGTATATTCTTATTCATTCACCTTCGCATTTCTATGGACTTCTACAGGATAATTTTAATATTACAAAAAATAAAAGAATTTGATTTCCTGTTAGTAAAGCTTGGTTTAAAAAAGTATAGACTAGACTGATCGGGTGTGTCTTACTGATGCTTGGATAGCTTCTTTATCCAAATATGTGGAGGAAATAATTAATATTTCAAGAAGACAATCCGAAAGAAACATATTTTTCTGTTGGATATCGTGAGCGATACAATGTGCCAATATCTTTCTGTACAGTCCTCTCGTTCAAAAAAAATCAACCTTGGGGTAGCCAAGTTACATAAAGATAGTGCTTATATGATGAAGAGCAAATACAGGGGAATATGTCCACCTGTTGTTTTTACAAATACGATGCAGAGTTTCTTGTACATCTATTAGAGACTGGTTTAGAACCTTTTTAATAGACCAAGCCATGTTATATCAAATATTTATTTATTGTCTGTATTTTGAGGAATGCGATTTGAGCCATAAAAAGCTTTATTGTATGTGGTAACAAAACTGGTTACGTAATTAGGTACCAGTATAATTTTATCATATTACCGAGAATTTTTCTGAGCTGGGTAGTAGTTAAAATACTAGAACTCTGAGCTACCTGCTGGCATTGAGCAGTAAGAGTCTATGGGGTTCTGGATTGTTCTTTTCATTTGGACTTCGGCATTTTCTAGACTGTTTTAATTGCTGGACAATAGAGTCCTCATTGGTAGCCATGTCTAGAGACAATGCGTCCCAAATTCTCATATTTTTTAACCTTTCTGTATCACGTTTCTAGTGAGCCGTGAGCCTGCATGAGCCACTTCTATGTGTCTCCTAGTGCTTTTTGTCTCACGCTTTCAATAAATGTAACATCTTTCGTGCGTGTGTGAAACAGCTAACTCAACGCGGATCCTGTGCTAACATGTACCTTATATGACAGTTTTGAAAAATATTTGAATTCCACAGAGATTTGTCTAAAACCCTACAAAAATAATTACCTCTTATTAAAAACACTGGAGGAGTTCGGCTTTTGGGCAGAGATGAAGCGAGGGGCTGAAATTCTGTAATAGGGTGAGGATTCAATAAAATGTTATCTCAAACTAACAGGCTCTGGCAACTTTTCTTTTCTTTCTGCAAATTCTGTCTGTGGCATTACTGCAATTAGGCCAAATAGATGTCCTCTGCAATAATGGTCATGATGGTACAATGACTAATGGCACGCCCCTGGGACCCAGAGCACTGTCTGGAAAGGAGGGTGAAATTTCAACTCAGTCTCCCTTTGTCTGCGAAGGCCTCAGTAGTCTTGATTTTCCTCCTGCTCCTCCTCCTTCTTTTATTTTTTTTTAAGCATATGCCACAATCGTCTAGGTCAGGAGGTGGCAAACTTTTTCTGGATAGTGCCAGACAGTAAATATTTTTGGCTCTGCAGCCAGTGTGTTGAAACTACTCAACTCTGCCATTGCAGAGTGAAAGCAGCCATGGACAATTGCTAAAGGAATGAGCCTAGCGGTGTGCCAATAAAACTTTATTTACAAAAACAGGCAAAGGGGCAGTCTGGCCTGAAGCACGGCATTGTCAGTTCCTGGTACAAAGTCAATTCTTATCTAAAGTACGGGGATGGGGGCGTCTGGGTGGTTCAGTTGGTTAAGCGTTCGACTCTTGACTTCAGCTCAGGTCATGATCTCACAGTTTGTGAGTTCAAGCCCCGCATCAGGGTCCGTGCCAGCCTGGAGCCTGCTTGGGATTCTCTCTCTGTCTGCCCCTCCCCCACTCTCTGTCTCTCAAAATAAATAATCTGAAAAAAATAAAGTATGAGAATGCAGAGAAATGACATTTTTGTGGAGTTGAAACCTCTTTTAATTTTCTTCGAAAACTAAAATAATTGGATTATGACACCCAGCTCCTAGAAGGAGACCTAAAAATGGTCTTCACGGAACATTCGCATAGTGGAAAAAACAGCACAAGGCTTTCTGGGTGGATCATTTCTGCGACTGCTAAACTTTGCTGCCATCTTACACATTAGAAATCCCACCAGCAGCTTTTGGGTGCCTTGCATTTCTGTCTCCTCTGATAGGATCGGTTACCAGTATTTTTGGATCCAGTCCCAAATCCCAAACCTGTTTCCGTCATAGTAAAATCCAAAGACATTTTAATTTGGGAAACTGGGTTTCGTATTTGGCCTTCGTGGAGATGAATGGTAAGCGTTTGCAACAATGCGACTTTTTTTGTTGTTTTAATTTGAGAAATAATTACTCCTGTACTAACTTTACTCTTTTCTGATGTTTTTCACACGTTGCAAGTGAGAATGGAAATCCTAGCTCAGCCAACAAGAAATTTTCCCGTCTTGTGTTATTTGCCTATTGCCTCTGGAATTTAGTGTTCTTATCTAGCACAGGAGGATAACAAATTACTTTTTACAAACCGTCAGTGAATTCTACAGGTCACATGCTTAGAAAAGTCACTTGCTTGCAGCATGTTCAATAAATAGCGGCGACTATGTTTCACAGGCTAGAGAAAACTTGCCATCTCATCGGGCAGCGTTATCATGTGGTAGCATCCTATTTTGTGATTAGAAAATTTAAAAGTAAGAAATTTGTGGCATCGTGCCGCTAAAGAATCTAATTAAACAGAACTCCTATCAGTTAGGAGCAAGATTAGAGGCACAAATTGGAGGTCAGACTTTCAACTTCCGGTCTTTAGGTGGTTGGTGATGGTGCTCTGTTGATGACGACATCGATTGCGATACTGGTAGAGGTATGATAAGCCCGGCTGTGCCTGACATGTCAGTTAGCTACAGAGTCCCCCAAAAGTAAAGCTTCGCACATGGAGGCGAAGTGCTGTCACAGTAAACAGTTATTTCTAGGTACAAACTCCTGGGCTCCTTCCAAAACCCACCCCCCCACCCCCCATGGAAATAAACAGACACAGGCGACCACAGTGTACTTCTCAGCAGCGCGTGCGAATCAGTCCTTATTCTCTTCCCCGGAGTGGACGAGAGACATGGACAGTTTGGATTGAAACCCGCGCCCTGGGCTGTCTGTGCCGCGAAGTGTCCCATTCACAACCTTGACAAGGCATTTCCTCAAGGGTCCCTGCTTGTTTTGTCCTAATGCGTTGCAGTTTACCTCTTCTGGCATTTGTGTTTTGTAGGTAATTTTGAGCTGGAGAGTCTTGAAACCATTTGACTTGTGGAAGAAAATTGCTTGGAGCACTATGAAAATATCATTGAGACCATGTGGTTTTTAAACTCTTTTGCGCTGGACTCTGTTTCCCAATTATTTCCAGCTGTGTCTAGCCACTAAGCGTACCTTCGCAGTCTGACTTTTTTTTTTTTTTTTTTTTTTTTTAATAGTTGTGAAGTGCCATTACTCGTTTATTTGTTCAAGCGAACGTCGGACGTCGGGGAGAGGTGGGTTCAGTTCTGTGCAGACCTATCGCGCCTTTTTTTTCCTGGAACTTCGTGTGTCTCTATTTTTTCCTGATTTTACATTTCTGACAAGAGTAGGAAGTGAAAACAGAACGAAGTCTCATGAATTCTTACTCCGTTCACTTGTTCTTTGAACATCTAGGCGGGGATAAAATTTCGCCTATACTCCCTAGGGAAAAAAGGATGCATTCCACAAGTAAAAATTCACAGGTAAACAAGTATATTAGCCTCCTGTCGGGAGCATTACTTTTGCAAGTCGTTGACAGTATCAATTTGACGATGAGTCCTATGCATGGATTGCTTGCCTGATCTACTTATAAAATTGTTCATCTCTAATTTGTGTTGCTTGCCTTTCTATCTATTTTTCTTCTATAGTTTAATTTCTATAAACTTTCTTTCTAGAAGTTTTCTGAAACTTAGGCCTCTAATGGTGCAATGGTTTACACCATTTCCCCCTCCATCCTGGCGCTGATCACACATACCCTCACTCCTTCAAGTTCTGACAAAGGGAACCTTCTTCAGTACGTGAATGAAATGTCTAAGTATCAAGAATACAGCATGGTTACCTCTTCCCAGGGCTGATGTTGAAAGTATTTAACACTGGGAGAGCATGGGCAACAACCAATCAGAAACAGATGCCCTGTCCAATCAAAACGAACACCAGTCATAACCACCAACACAACCCAGCAGGTGCTTACCAGCTGCCAGTCAGCCTGGCCAGTCCCCAGGGGAGGTCCGCAGCTGCTTTCAGACCAAGGAGATTAGCGGGGGACAGAGCAGACAAGCAATCACGCGCCTTCTCTGTGACTTGATTTTGTCAACGTCTCCTTCTCCTTCACTTAGTCCTATTTTAACTCACGGTGGCATTCCCATAAAACCAAGACCTTTTTATTAACTTCCTAATCCTAAGAAGAATTGGAGTCATAATTCGATGCTCAGTAATATTTCTGAGTGAAAAAGATTCTCCCCGTTTCCAACTGAGAAAAGCTCAGATGTTTAGAGGTAAGGTGCAAGGAGGTTCAAAGTTCTGAACTTCACTTGGAATTAGGTCCTCAGTGTGACTTCATCGCGGTGTTTAAAATTGGTTTCGAAAGTCACACGAACATATAAAAATGATGGTTTAGGGGCGCCTGGGTGGCTCAGTCAGTTAAGCGTCTGACTTTGGCTCAGGTCATGATCTCACCTTTGGTGGGTTCGAGCCCCGCATCGGGCTCTGTGCTGACAGCTCAGAGCCTGGAGCCTGCTTCGGATTCCGTGTCTCCCTCACTCTCTGCTCCTCCCTCACTCGTGCTCTGTCTCTGTCTCTCTCTCTCCCCCGCTCTCTCTCTCAGAAATAAATAAACATTTAGAAAAAAAATGACGGTTTAAAAATGCATTCCAAAGAGAACCACGGATCGTCTTAAAATGATCTCTGCTCCTGCTCTAGTCGTGAAAATAGCGGTTTCTCCCCATTAAGAAATGCCCCACATTAGGGACGTGAGTATACGCACGCATGGTTATTTATTTTTATACATACATGAATGAAGCACACACATAATTCTGTATGTTATTTCTCTAAATTTAGTCTCGGTTCTAACAGAAAATTCTATATGGCGCAGAAAATAACATTCATCCCTGATGATAAATTTAGTAACCAAAAGTTGGCAGAGTATTAATAGATGTTAGAAGTCATTGCTCTCTTGCAACCACTAAAAGCATGTTCTCTGTTATAAACATTTGAACAAGGGTTAAATTGGGTAGATTATTTATAAAATGAGAGCTTGACAGGCCTTCCTCTCCGACATCCTTGGAGACTGGTCATCTTTTCCATCTTCTGTATTCGAAGAGACGTACACTGTGCCATAAGCATGTCTCTTCGGTGCCACGATGCCGGGGACGCGGAAGCAAATCTCCTTTCTAGTCAGGCATCCTTCAGGCCCACGCATTCCACAGAGCAGAGTGAAGGGACCCATTTATTCGTTCTTTTGCATATTCCTTCCACATTTTATGGAGTGTCCTCTGTGCCAGAGGATCCCGAAGCTATTTTGATAAATACAACCTCACCCTTGTCTTCTAGAAGCATATACTCGAGAGGCAACGGCAAAACCCATGTAGACAAAAATTAGTACGCATGGAAATGCGTGCTCTGATTGCAATAAGGATGAGATACTATTCAAGTACAAAGCAAGGGAAGCTGAGGGTTTTAGGCTGGTTGTCTGCCGAGGGTCCCTGAGGAGGTCACTCTGAGGCAATAAATGTAGCAAAGCCTTTGGGGGAGTGAGAATCTGTCGTGTAACTCAAGTCGACGTAATATAGTTTAAAAACTATATTTATCTATTCTGAGAGAGAGAAAGAGTGGGACAGGAGCAGAAGGAGAGAGAGAGAACCCCAAGCAGGCTCCACATTGAGCAATGTGGGGCTGGCTCTCATGACCGTGAGATCATGACCTGAGCTGAAACCAAGAGTCTAACTGGATTGAGCCACCCGGGGGGGGGGCCCCCCCGACATCATATAATTTAATTTTGTTATGCTTTAAAATGAAAATACAGCCTCTCCGAAGTAGTTATGTACGTGAAGAAGAATAGGATTTAATTTACAAAATTTTGCTTCAAGTCCAGGGATCCGTTATTTCCTGACACCAGATGTCATCATCCAGTCAGTTAGGCGGGGCCAGGGCCACACGTGCAGTCCACAGAGCATGTCCCTGGCTCACGTGCCCCGATATACCCCCATCGGTTCCTTTCTCCTCCCTAACCTGTCAAAGCCACCCCACCTTCAACTTCCGTCTTAGTCTTAGAGGTAAACACACAAGTTCAATCTATGCAGTTATTTTCCTTTATATTTCTTTTACATGGAAATACGTTCCAGCAAAAGCTTCTCGTGTATCATTTCAATATTTTTGTGAGAATCTGATGCCACGGGAATGTGTTTCCAACCCTGGGACTCCAGGTGCTAATGGCCTGGCTTCTGAGGAAAGAAGTAAGAGAATAAATTGCTATGATGGTTTACATTAGATAAGTGTATGTGTTTATGCGCACATACAAGGCAACTACTCTGATTTGTAATGTGTCTAGAAGGTATATAGCAATCCGTATACACGACCGACTGTAATAGAAGGCTGCTTTTGGGGTGCCTGGGTGGCTCAGTCGGTTGAGTGTCCAACTTCGGCTCAGGTCATGATCTCATGGTCCATGAGTTCGAGCCCCGCGTCAGGCTCTGTGCTAACAGCTTGGAGCCTGGAGCCTGCTTCAGATTCTGTGTCTCCCTCTTTCTCTGCCCCTTCCCTGCTCACACTCTGTCTCTCTGTCAAAAGTAAATAAACATTAAAAAAAAATTTTTTTTAAATAGAAGGTTGCTTTAGTTATTACAACCCTCAGAGCTTCACATCATGCAGAGTGACTCGAGAGCGATTATTTTCCACACAGAAAAAGTTCGTTTCTCCCGCGTTCTTTCAGAGCTCCTAACTGTTTAAAAGAAAAATTAAACACAGCAAAAATTTCTGTCAAAGCCTCCAGAGGGGCCTCCAATTCTTTTCTCCTCTGGTTATGCTGCACAATTTCAGCGGGCGCTTTTCAGAAAATGGGTGGAAAGGAAACTTTGAACTCCGTGGAAGACAGACACGAAATGTCTCAAGCGCTCTAATTGTTTTTCTGGGAAATTTAGTAATTATAGAGGAGTTCTGTTTATTTTAATGGCTTCTTATCACCACATACAACTCAGTTAATGACCACATTTTCTCAAGGGACCTCCATGACATCATCGAGTAGCCCCGAGCTTCCTGATACTTTAAAATACTGTCACAGCCAATTTTCAGCATTGCGGAGGATTGTGGGATTCCTGTAAAGGCTCCCAAAGCTCCCTTACCCATGCACGTACACACGTACATGCACGTCCACAGCCATAAAATGTATAGTATTTAAAAATATACAAAATACAAAAAAAAAAAAGTATTCATTTATAATTCATGAAGGTTGGGATTTTTTTTTTCAATTTGTTTTAAGTTTATTTATTTACTTTTGAGAGAGAGAGAGAGAGAGAGAGTGCACAAGTGGGGAAGGGGCAAAGAGAGAGAGAGGAGGCAGAGAATCAAAGCAGTGAGCTGTCAGTGCAGAGTCCCACACGGGGCTCGAGCTCACAAACCCTGAGATCACGACCTGAGCCGGAGTCAGCTGCTTAACCCACTGAGCCACCCAGACGCCCCAAGGCGTGTTTTAAATCACTGCTCTATCTGGAACCCCCGAGGGGTTGGTTGCTTGTCCAGAGAAGCCTAGTCTGAACGAGGATCTGGCACACAGAAATGATACCAGCCGCACGCTGTGTCCCGCGCCTGGCGAGAGTGTGGCGGCATCAGCGAACACAGGGATGAATGCCTGATCAAGTGAGTGTTGATTTACGAGATGATGGGGGCGCAGGCGGGGCCTGAAATGGTCCCAGGGCCTCAGGAGCTGCCCTGCTTGAGGATTTCTCTAAATAATGGTTTATCATATTTCTCTGGAGGTGGTTCCATTGTCACCAATTATTTCTGCCGTTCGAAGGTTTATCCCAAGAGAACGGTATCTCTCACAATGGACTTTGAGCACTGGGACCCAGGGATTTGAGAGATTGGAAGGTCTGGGGAATGGAGAAACATTTTATTGCATTTAAATCACATAACACGTGGGGCCTTGTATTTCTCAACCTGGAAAGCATAACCCTAGATTCTCTTTAGGTAGATGACAATTGCCCTGTGGGAATCAAATCAATCCCCTTCGCACCAGGGATCTCCGTTTCCCTGTGGCTCCTCATCGGCTTTTACCTCGTGGGTGCCGGCCAAGACGTGTACTTCTCCCCAAACCAGGAGACAAGGAGCCCATCCGGAGGCAGCCAGGCTGGGCGTCGGGCCGAGAGGTCGGTGCAGGTTGTGGCTTCGGAACCTTGACCCCGAGCACAACGTACAGCGATGTTGGTGATTTGCTCATTTCCACTGAAAGCACCGGCCCGCCTGGGACGGGAATATCAAATGTTACCACGGGTTGCTGCAGCTGCGAGCCATTATTTCCAGTGGCAGTGGAAATCCATTCAGAGATCTCCTGGGAGATTGTGCAAAATGGTGTGGTAGGTTTAATATTAACCCTTGCCACCGCTGTAGCTAAGACTTCCGGCGAAGACCAAATTTTACTGGTCAGCTGCTGCCAAGTTTTAGAAAAAACAGACTTCATCACAGGCAAGTTCGATTTTGAGATGGAAAACAAGTACCTTCTAATGCAACGCTAGCCCCTTGGAAGTCTTTTGTCTCCATTTGACAGTTTCACACCCCGCCATGTCTGTTTCAGAGAGGTCTAGAAAGCTTTCGAGGAGAGGAAATCCTCTCAAGAGTACAGTCCAACTCAGAGGAATCCAATGCCTTTTTCTTTTAGAGTTCAATATGTACCTTAAAAAAAACCCCAAAAACACTTTATTACGTTACCAGGCACACTTAATTTTTATTTCTAAGCTTTTTTTTTTTTTTTTCCTGCCCTTACTTAATCTGAAATGTCTCTATTATGTTGTGTCCTTTGTTGCTTAGGGAAATTTGCATACTAGGCCCTCTGTTAGCAGTTTTCTCTCAGAGGTGAACATCCTTAAAATGGATACTAAAGTCCCGAACAACAGGCGAGCAGGACCGATCCAAGGATCCGTCTGCTCAGGCTGTCCACGGGGCTGGGTCGCGTCAGACGTGGGATGCTGTCCTTGTAATTCTATGAATTTCTCTCCCAGTTCACCATGTTGATGAGAGGCCATGATAGTTCCACTGGAAATAATTACTATAATTAATTAGCTGCGAGTAATTAGTAGATATAATCACACCATCCGAAAAGTGAGTTCGAAGCAGGCTTTCTCAACTTTGGTCCTGTGACATCGGGGCCAGGAGAATTCTGTTACAAACGGCTGTCTTGTTCATTGCAGGACTCTTTGGAACACGCTTAGCCTCTACCCAACTAGATGCCAGAGTGTCCCTTCCCCCAGGTGTGACAACCGAAATGTCTCCCAACGTTTCCAACTTTCCCTGGGGAGCAAAACCGCCCCTAGTTGAGAACCACCGGTTTGGAAGAAACGGGCAGAAGGGAAGGCCATAACACACTTCTTTAAACTGTAAACGACATCCACGCAGCGTCGGATATGTTATCCTGGGGACTGAAAGCACTGATCGCCAATCCTTAATTGTTCTGATTCCTCCACAGTCTTTCCTCTCTATTTGTTCTCCCTTCGGTGGACTTCAAAGAAAAACATCCTGAGCTCTTTTCCTTACCTATTGACTGTTGAAATCTTCATGTGGTTCCCAGCCTGGCTTTTCATTTTCACTTAGAATTAAAGCCTTCAACGCTGTAACTTAGCTCCCAGCTGCGGGCTGACTATCTCAGACCCGCGCTCTCTCTTGCACGCTGCTTTCCAGGGAAGCACCAGGTGGGGGCAGATAGAGAGCAACAGGCTACCCAGGAGTCCCCAGAAAGTCGGACCCTCTCTCTTCCTCCGCAGCAGAAGCAGAGAGAGGCCAGTCCCATCAGCCGGCATACCGCGCGATCAGTGGGGGATCTGGTCCCTCCTGTCAACCAGAAAAGCATTTCCATACACTGACAAATTCTTCTTTGTGAGGAAGCTCATCTCTGTTGCAGTCCACCCTGTGTCTTTGAACAGAGATCGCCCTTCAGACCAGTTACTCCTACCAGCGAGCAATGCAGCGTCGCTTCTACCCAGTTTTCGATTTAGATTGCTCTGGGAATAGAGTTCTCAGAACTGCTTTCTGTAAGATCCCGTATTCCCACAAGAACAGAACATGGTTAAACAGCAATTTCGGCTGAAAGTTAACAAGGTTTTAAGGTAGTTAAAAAACTGTGAAAGCCTGACTCCCAGTGTGAAACACAAAGCCTGTGAAATTCAAATACGCAGGGACGCTTTCATTCACTCAGAGTATGATTAAGGCTAAAACTGTTTCTTTGTTTTTTTTTGGTGGTGGTGTTGTTTTTAATCAATAGGCCAGAGTGTAAAGAAATGCAGGATTCTTCAAGTTGCCTTTTCTTTTTTCTTTTTCTAAGGAAGAGCTGAAAACAGTTCAATGTATATATAGTTGGGGGGTTTTATTTGTATACACTTTCTCTGTATTCTCTCTCTTTAACTATTTCTCTATGCATTTATACATATATATTAAACTTTTATATCGATTTTGTTTGATGCAATCATCCATATGAAAAGGCCTTGACAGGCTCAAGGAACATATCAAATTTTTTTTAAAGGAACATATTATTACACTGTGATGCAATGAACTTTCAAGTTTGCACCAAAAAACAAGATTTGGCTCTCAGCCTGCTCTGGAACTGTACTCAAATAAGTACCATTATTTTATCAGTATTTCAGCTAATTCTAAGTTTTCTCATACCTAATGTTAGGATATTAATACCATCACATTCTCTACCGACTCCCCAAATCATAAAAGACCTTTTAAAACTGCAAGGTATATGAAATATACAGAAATGGATATTTATATGGATATACTCCTACATGAACTAAGCGTTTAAAAAATTCGTTAGGGCAACTACCCCATGAAATGAGTTCTGTATTCATTCTGAATACAGGCGTCAAGTACACAGGTATTTTATAAGCCACGCGAACGTTTTTATATCGATGTGACCAAATGAATCGGCACACAGCCGTTTATGGAAAGTGGAAGAAGGCAGCAAACAGAGCTCTTTCCACCAAAAGACTTTCCCTTAACATGAGCTTCCCCCCAGCTTTGTAAGATTTTTAGGTATTGCATTCAAATTTAGTTATTAGAAGTATGGTTTTAAATGATACAATAAAATATCTAATTTATCATTGGAGTTTTTCGTACAGTCACAGAAAAAGTCTTTAGGGATCCTTCTGGGTAATGAATATTGACAAAAATGGTATTTATTCTATCTTTCATTAACAAAAAGGATCAAGATAGTTTTATTATACACAGAACTACTCATCTGTAGCAGATAGTTATGTAAAGGGAGAGATACGAACTTAACTTTTCTTCATGAGATTAAAATATAGTCATTACAGTATTTATCTCATCCCTAAAAACATGCAAATTTTTCCTTATCTTTTATGAGTTCTTTATTGCAGTCACTGCTTACTTAGAAGTGTAAGGAATCTAATTTAAAAGATATAGAACTTTCAGGGGCGCCTGGGTGGCTCAGTCAGTTGAGCATCCTACTTCGGCTCAGGTCATGATCTTGTGGTTCGTGAGTTCGAGCCCCGCGTCGGGCTCTGTGCTGACAGCTCAGAGCCTGGAGCCTGCTTCTGATTCTGTGTCTCATTCTCTCTCTCTCTCTCTCTCTGCCCCTCCCTGGCTCACACTCTGTCTCTCTCTCAAAAATACATAAGCATTAAAAAATAAATAAAATTAAAAAAAAAGATACAGAAATTTCAAATAAAAAAACTTCGAGTTGGGTTCACAGACTCTATTTTGTCTTTGGAATCAATTTACTAGAGTGACAGATAAATCATCGATCTACAAGGAAAGGTAAAGTAAGCCCATATGATGTAATAGTTAGTGTCCTTTAAAATCACATTGTAATAACCTAAAGATGTGGAAAAGTCTTCAAAACATGTTTTGTAAAGTGGGAAAATAACAAAATTTATAGGTGGTATAATCCAATGGTAGTAAATATATTTGTATGTATGATAGTTCTTTATGTAGATACACATATGTGTGTATGTATACATATATATGTGTGAAATATATATTGATATATGTGAAAATAAACATCAAAATATGAAACGTGTACATATTTTCTGTGCTCGTATGTGAAAAAATGAGAAGGGAAAACATTACCACTTGGGAGTATATCCCTGGGAGACAGAAGTATGGGCGGTTTTAACCTGATTTTGTATTGGCATCTATATCTTATAAAGGCTCTGCGATTATGGTTTATTATTTTATAATCAGAAAATAAGCAGATATTTTAAATAAAATGCTATCATCTTAAAAATTCTGAATAAAAAACCCAATTTATTTATAACAGAATTAAAATCTGGAAAAATCTAGATTTGAGATGTTAATTCTAGATCAAATTGAAACGTGAAAGTAGTATGTATTTCCACCTCTGAGTATGTGTGCTTTGAAGAGTATAAAGTAAAAAGTCAATTTGAAAACAAAAAGGACAGAAGAAGAGTGGTCTGACAAATAAAAAAAATAAAGAAAAGAAAGTAGTAAAATGCTTTTTACAATCAGATGCTTTGGCGTATACTATTTTTCAAAGAGGTTAATTTAGACTAATTTTTTAAATAGGGATCCAAATCATGACAAAAAGATTTCAGTTTCAACTGTCATGAATGTATTTTTTTTCAAAGATCAATGAATTTAAAGTATATGGAAAATCAGGCATGTAAAATTATTATTTCTATTTTACTTGCATGAGGTAAAATATTCAAATTTTTATATTCGCTCTCTTAGGAAAAATACTTGGAGCTCTTTTGTTTTTTGAAAGTGTTTGAAATATTACATAAACGCATACAAACTGTCATTAAAACAGTATTTTAAAAGCAGTCCAATGAGGTGTCTTTGAGTTATGGAGATAATTAATATAAATAGTCTCTTCGAAAGGCTTCTGTTTGCTAACTAGCTTTTTGTTTAAGTGGAGTTTTTATAGGATTAATGTTTAGGGGTTAGGTCACAGACACTGTAGGAATATTGGCCTTACTAGATTCTGATTTTTTTTTTTTTAAATCATTAATGAATCCAAAAAGTAGAGGTAGAGGAGACGTGGGGCCACATATGGTGTCAATACACTTTAATTAAGTGCAATAATTCCCCTTTTCCTGAGGTAGCTGTGTTAAAACAGATTTCTCTTCAGAGATTTACATTCTGGGGATCTAGTTTTCAGACCAGCCACGGCATTCATCTGTGGAATTCCACTGCCCTCTGTCGGATTACCATGGAACTCCAGATGACTTCCCATCCCGAAGATGAGAAACGTGGGGTTCGGTTTCTTCGTTTTTGGTATTTTCAGCTCTTAATGCAAACCTAGGATAACATAGTTTGAAGAATCGTGAGGTTGAAGAAAGATCGCCTGACTTCCTGACAGGCCAACTTCATTCAGAAACATATCTTTATACGTTAAAAATAAGCTTAGACTTGTATGTGTATGCAAATAAAATTTATAATTTACAAAACTTTTGCTTGCTAAGACAGAATGAAAGATTTAAACAAATCTTTGAAGTCTGATAGTATCATTTTTTTTCTCTCTGAGGAACCAAGGAGAAAATCGCCTAATTTAGGAAAACTGATTATAATAACATAGTATGAATATATTTTAATTTCTTTAAGCTAACCATCCCAGGGACAAGATTCTTTTAAAAATTAAAACTCATTAAAGTCTGCAGTTCATTTTCTGAGCGGCTTTCACCGAATTAAGTTTTCCAACATTGACCCTTGTTTCGGTGAAGAACTTTCGGGAGGGATGCCTTTGATCTGGGGAACAGACGGTGGTCTGCACGCTTCTAGCACAAATCCACCACAAATATACAATAAGAAGTGACCTGGAAAAGTCACCTCATGGAGGAAAAAAGAAGTGACCAGAGGTGGACTCTGAAGTCTCAATGCTATCTGGCTGGAGGCATTGTTACCGATTGGATGTCAGTTTTTAATTCTTTGGATAGTGCTTTTCAGCTAGAATTTGAAAATCTCTCCTCCCTGTTCAACATCTGGTTTAGCAATTCCTTGAGAGACAAAACAGCCCTTTCTCTCTCATCCCATCTATTAAAATGTACCTAGGTCCTGAGACAGGAACGAATGACCATGTCAGAACTGAATAGTTCTCCTCCAGCATTCTGCTAGAAATAAGTCCTAATGCCCTAAAACCAAAATATTACAGTAGGACAATCTTCGACAGTGCAATTGATGGGAAATTAGCTTGGTTTCCTGCTTGATCCCATGAAGTCATTTGTTAAATCAAAACACATGAAATATTATAATCAGTTCAATTTATGTCTTTATTTAAAGAAAAAAATGATAATTTACGTCCCTATATTTGATCCCTTAGTGGCTGTTAATATTTTAATTTATAATAAACTATTTTACCAGTTTTCTAATAAAGTGTTTCTAAGTGGCACATAACACACTTGGTTGTATTCATAATGCTTCAGTGTTACAACACAGGGGTGTCCATTTATAAGGACACTTGTATTTTAATGGTGAAGAATTCTTTAAAAGCTTAATTACCATATGCCCCTAATAGCAGTGCAAAATTTCCTAAAATAATCAAAGCTCTTTCAATAATACGAAATTGCAATCTGAAGGACAAATTTTACATCTATTTTTTTTTGTCATTGTCATTGTTTTTGGTTTTGTTTTGTTTTTTTCTCTTGGCCCCCTCACTTAACTGAAATACAACAGGACTAACTGAGAATAGCAAAAATATATTTATTCTGTAAGTTGGTATCTGTCATATACATGATCAATGTTTACTCATGCTTCTTTCATTTACCAAGGCTAGACATCATTGACATATGTAAGTATCATCATTGTTGGAGAAGAGAGATCCTGATATATTTAGATTTTGGTTTTTTTTAAGACTAGTAAGTTGTAAATTACAGTGTAGATTCCTCTGCCTCCACAAGCATACACCTTGTATAATATGGACAATGGTATCAAATGGGGATTGAGACATTGTCAATAGTCTAATACAAGTTGTAAAAATTTATAACCCTGCGTGCAATTTTAAATACAGCACCTATTATTACAGGGATTAATCATTACTCTAAAAGTGATCAAGTCATCTTAAACACAAAAGTATCATTGTTAAAAAATGTGTGAGATCAGAATTCATGAATATTCTAGAATTTTTTTATGCAGACCCTGAAATTCATCTAAATCGTCTTTGTTTAAAATCAAACTTGCTGCCATGTGTAGTTAAAGCATATTATTTGGTGACTGTTCGGAAACAGAGTAGGGAAAAGCACTTTCATAAGAGGTTTCTAAGATCTCTTAGAGTTGTTAAAGAGAGAAGAAAAATCATATATTTCTTTAATCTAGCGGTTGTCTTGCTAAATTGCCGTATCAAGGGGGGGTATTCTCTATATAAAATGTAGTGTTCTCTTACAACTGTCCAGTTACTGGGCCAGGGTGAGGCAGAGATATCTGCATTTCTAACTTTTCACCGCCTTCTGGGGCCGTGCTTCATGCACCAATTAATTCATGGAAAATTTTGATCAACCTTTATCTCAGAGGGCTAGATCTGAAGGTTAAGGATTTTGCCTTTGTCCGCACACTCCCAGTCTTCTGTTCTAGAGAAAGACTGTCCAGACATTCTCCTATTGCTGGGATGTCACCCTATGAAGGCACTTGATAATAACTCATCCACCAGAGTGCCTTTTCATTCCTTTGAGGAGTCACCGGAGAGAGAGAGAGAGATCGAGTGCCACCAATTCCTGCAAAAACTGGAAATTTCCACCGGTAGGAAGGCTGTGCCGTCTCTAGAGCTGATTTGGCCATTTTCTATCTTACGTCTATTCTTCTTAGCCTCACAAGCACAAAATTCCTGATATAATAACTATATAATGGCCACCGAGGCCCATGCTGCTTCCCATTTAAATGTTCATCAAAATAGACAGTGAGAAAATAATACTAAAATTTATCTTCCTTTATTTCAGTCAAGACGGATTAGGAGTTTTCTGAAGAAACTTTATGAAACAAAGTTTTTGAGTTTATTGTGTCCCAGACATTGTATTTGGCCTTTCAGAGACTTCATTTCTTATGAGCTTGTCAACAGGCTCTAAGTCATTTGCACCACTCCTATCTCACACATGGAGAAACTGAGGTTCACACAGAGGAAGTGAGCTGCTAGAGGAATCAGCAGTCTTCGGACAGAGACTTTTCAACTGCAATCTTCTCACTGCATCGTCTTCTTCCTTTTCCCCCACTTTCCTACCAAAATCTCTTCTCCCTTCTGCATCAAAAAAACTAAATGAACTATTTTATTGGCAAAAGTTTAGACCTTTATTTGTTTTTTTTTTGTTTGTTTGTTTGTTTTAAGTTCATTTATTTATTTGGGAGAGAGAGAAAGAGTTGGGGAGGGGCAGAGAGAGAGAGATGGAAAGAGAGAGAATCCCAAGAAGACTCTGCACCATCAGCATGGAGACCAACACAGGGCCCAAAACCATGAACCATGAGATCTTGACCTAAGCCGAATTCACATGCTTAATCAACTGAGTCACTCAGGTGCCCCCAAATTTTAGACATTTAACTCTTATAAGTAGA
Organism: Paguma larvata; assembly: GCA_030068075.1. NCBI lineage: Eukaryota > Metazoa > Chordata > Mammalia > Carnivora > Viverridae > Paguma > Paguma larvata. The sequence continues at coordinate 33,208,216 of CM057843.1, forward strand.
ATTCCAAGAAAGAATTTTTGTCTAGCCAGGTTAAACATGGTGCCTTCTGACTTTATGCCTTCCCTGTATACTAACTCTGTATATTGACACCAGTGTCTCTGGATTATAAGAGCTTATTTTGAGTCTTGATGTCTTTCCTTTGGTGTGAGCTACATTTAACTGCTAGGGAATTCATGACTCTATGCTAACTTTTACAATAACCCTGGATGGAGTGGTGCCGTGAACCCAGAAATCTGATGAAAGGTGTCGTCTTGAACCTGTTGGTTTGGAAACAATTTTTCTGCTTCCTGCTTCTAAGACATCATCTTTTGTTCTTTTATGCTACCTGGTAAATTTCTGTTTACTGTTAGAGGGATAATACTAATTCTCAGCTCAACTGAAGAACAGCCATGACTTGGGTTTACTAAATAATCAAATGCCTTTGCTCCAAACCCAACTACATCCCTCTGTTCTTTCATACCTTCTCCTGAGGCAGGGATGAAGGGGGAGGCTTTTCCACAGGTCCCTGGTGTATACCGTCATGATGCATACTATTTAAATAATTAAATATGCATAACATGCAATTAACTTCAAATTAATTTTAAAATTGGTTGGTATTTGGGACGCCTGGTTGGCTTAGTGGGTTAAGTATCCGACTTCGGCTCAGGACATGATCTCACAGTTCCTGAGTTCGAGCCCTGCATTGGGTTCTGAGCTAACGGCACAGAGCCTGCTTCAGATCCTCTGTCTCCCTCTCTCTCTCTGCCCCTCTCCTGCTCACATGCTCTCTGTCTCTCTCTCTCTCAAAAATAAATAACCGTTTTTTAAAAAAATTGGTTGGTGTTAGGAGCCTGGGTGGCTCAGTCGGTTAAGCATCCGACTCCGGCTCAGGTCATGATCTCACGGTTTGTGAGTTTGAGCCCCGCATCGGGCTCTGTGCTGACAGCTCAGAGCCTGGAGCCTGTTTCTGTGTATTCCCCTCTCTCTGCCCTTCCCATGCTTGTGCTCTGTCTCTCAATAATAAATAAAAAACATTAAAAAAATTTTTAATTGGTTGCTGTTAAAAGGGGCAGGCAACTGTGTTTGCAGGAGCTTATTTCAAACAACAAACTTACTCCAGTTTTTGAGGGTGGGTATAGTTACTCCTAATATTTTCTGCTCCGTCTTTTACATGGGCTACATTAAAGGCCATTTAAAATTTTTTGAACTTAAAAAATTATTATAAAATATCTTCTTACTTGGTAATATCTAAAAGTGCTCATAATTTAATAATGCACTGTGCAGTTATAGAGTCTTAACTATATAGGAATCATTCACCCTAGTGTCATATAGGGGGTTCAAATTTACCTTTTCTAATATGCGGTAGCCCTATCTTAGTTTCCTATTGCTTATAAGCACTACGAATCCCTATAAGGAAAAGATAAAATTAAAACTAAAAATGCCTTATTCAGGTTCATAACTGAGGCAAAAAGAGCTTATTCTAATGTAACTATAAATGTTAGTGTAACACATACGTGTACTGTGAATAGACATTTCAGGCAAATATATCTTATGCCTAATATTACTGAATCCAAGGTCAGTAGACAAGTTCCCATGCTAAAAGACTCTACTCTTTGCTTAGGAGATTTCTTATTCACTTATATCATTGGTCTTGAACAGAATAAGGAAATGAGCAGAGAGATAAGAGAAGAATAATGTGTCAAGCCTTACAAACAGGAGAGGTTGTCACTTCCAAAAAAGCTCTCTGAGCTCAGTAGCAGCATATTTGTGGACGAGACATAGTCAGTCAATTGTATTAAATACAGAAAACACTGAGATCCTTTTATGAACTCTCAGAAATTAGGAAGACTGTCAGCAGAGCAACATGCTTAATCAAAGCTATCTCTTTACTTCCCCCGCGATTGCTAAGCATGCATTAGTATTTACGAGAGAGATTTTCAAAGAAAAGGAGGGGGGGGGTCTCATTTTCTAAATGGTTTCCATGGTTTTATCTTGTTTGCTTTCTATTTTCTCGGCGCATGGATGAAATTATCTGAGAGTAGAGAAGACGAAGATGTAACAATCCGGTAATCCTCTTCAGTGAAGGGTATTTAAAATTCAGAAACCGTCACAGTTTCAGTGCTTCCTCATTAGAACCAGGAGAGCAGAGAGATGGGGCCCAGGGGCTGGCTGAGGCACGTCGCAGCTCACAGCTCATTCTTAAACATCGTGGTATTTTCCTTGAAACAGAAGGTAGTAATCAATGAGAAGTTTTTCAATGTGGTTCAGCTCATATAATACTTTCCTGGTGTTAGTCTAACCACTATTGCTTTGCACCTTTTTTTTTTTTTTTTTTTTTAAGCCTTAGTAGACTCTTTAAGGTCACATCTGTTAGGGCACATAATGGTTTTTAATCACACTTTTCTAAATGACTAGAACACAAGTATGCGAGGGGAGCAGCACTTAAACCGAAGCCTGATCCCTGTTGTAGGATATTTGGGTGGTGATTTTCTGGAGGATTGAATGCAGAAGAGCAGAGACCCCTGCTGAACCCACGCCGGTTGATATACAGCTGAACAATCAAATGCAGGCAAACTCCCACTCTGAGTCAGTCTCCTTTCCCAAAGGAGGATCGCGGAGAACATACTTTCAATTTTTGGGAAGCAATGAAGGCTAGAATAATATATTATCTTTACAGACCCTTGTCTTCGATTGCAAACACCTCTAATGCACCTCAAATCCGCATCGGATCAGTTTCAACCAAATTATAATAAGTATTCACAGTGCAGTGCTTTTTTTTTTTTTCTAAATTTGAATTAGGTGCTAAAAACAAATTTTTCTTCTTTTTCAACCTATGTTTAAGCAGCTCATTGATGATGTGCTACTGATTTTTGCTGTGTAACTTGGAATAAAATCATATGCTATATTATATAGTCTATCCTATGGATACACTTCATATCTAAGTATAGCACATTCTCAATAGTCACTTATATTCTAGAAACAGAGACAAAAAGACAGAACTAACACTTAATTAGAAAGCCATTTCATTCAATAAATTAACACTGTTCCGGGCAGTGAGGAAACAGCAGCTACATGGAATAAGGACCCTACTCTCATGGAGCCCCCAAATCCGTATGTATTTCATTGGACCAGAAAATAAAAACAAACTAGATAATTTTGGATGGTGGCAAATGTGATAAGGCAAGTAACACTAAGTGATGTCATAGGGAAAGATAGAAGGAAGCTGCTTATTTTATGTTTAGGTAAGATATTTTGAAGACACATTCACACCGAAAACTCAGGTGATGGGAAAACAATTTTGAGAAGATTTGAGGGCAAAAGTAAGAACAAAAACTCGAAGGCGGAAATGAGCATGCTAAAGAAACAATGCAAAAAAAGCCATGGGGGCTGGACCATAACAAATAAAAGAAAGGGTATTACTTAGGTACTTTGCAAAAGGCCTTGAAGGCCAAAATGAGTTCTTTTCATGGGCTACTAACATGGCTGAACAGGACTTGACTTAATTATTCAACATACTGGGTTGTGATAATATTTTCTGTTTTAACCAAAGGCAATCTGAGGTCCCTACAGCCGAATCCATTCTTGGCTGAGAGTATATTACATCTCTAAATAATCCAGACCACAGTATTCTAAAGAGGCATGAGAATCTCCTTCTAATGATGCAATATACCGCCTCGTGACAGTAGTAGTTTTGAAAAGTCATGCTACTTGTTTGTTAATTCAATAAAGATTTAAATAACAGCAACAGTGTTCTGCCACGGAGAATACAGGAATGAAGAAAGTATGTTCAGTCCTTAAAGAGTTTATAATAAATATGTGTTATTTTCACCATGTAAAGTTGAGGTCAAAAGAATATAAAACTTGCTTTGATCTTTTTATTTCCTCACTCTAAAGATGAGGCCTTTGAATTACTGACTGGACAAATGACCACAGTTACAGAACATGTGACATTTGAAGCTCTGTGAAGAAAACGCTGGGTTCCCATCTGTATGTGTCTATGGCATTTACACCATAAGTTAACCCCGCCATGCCAAGGAGAGATCATCTGAATTGCTATAGACATAGAGTCAAATTTAAACTTTGAAAGGTGGTCCTAATGATTGGGTGCCGATTCAATGCAATGATTATTTATACATGACCTATCGTGTGAAAGGCAGGTAGTATTCAGGGAAGAAGTGATTCTAAGGTAAAAGGTATCCTCAAGAACTTTACAAGGGGTGAGAGACTAGTTAGCCATTAGAAGACAGTATTATAGGGGCATCTGGGTGACTCAGTCAGTGAAACATCTGACTTCGGCTCAGGTCATGATCTCATGGTTTGTGGGTTCAAGCCCCGCGTCGGGCTCTGTGCTGACAGCTCGGAGCCTGGAGCCTGCTTTGGATTCTGTGTCTTCCTCTTTCTCTGCCCTCCCCTCACTCACACTCTATCTCTCAAAAATAAATCAATGTTAAAAAAAATCAAAAGAAAAAAAGAAGGCAGTGTTATAAATGCTCTTCGTAAGATAAGAGCATATGAGGCTCAAGGAGTGAAATGTACAAGGAGAAGGAATTTCTAACGCCTGACAGGAAGTGGAAAGAAAGCTGGAGCTTCCCTGGAGGAAACCGGCTTGAGCTTTAGACAAGAGAACTGTGAGTCAGACCAGCAGCAGTGTGCTGGTGAGAGTAGAGCGGAAGAAAATAATAGTCATAAAGATGAGATGGTAGAACACTTAAAGGAATATATAGATATGACATGAGTTTGTATCTTTCCTTTTTTTTTACCTATAAAAGAAACAAATAGGACAATTTATTATAGTATTCTCTTAATCCAATGTACATACTCAAAATCAATAATCTTTCACAAGTATATATTTTTCCACGTGTGCCAAGATGTATTGGCTACAGCAAGATTCTCTTTCCATTATTTATTTCAGTGTCCATTTGCGCTTCTAGCAGCTATTAAGCAGGAGAGAGAAAGGAAATGAAACTTAGATCCATTTATCTGATTCTTAGTTAATAGATTGACCTTGGGGGGGATTTTGATCATTAGTTTAAATTTCACTATAAAGTAACATAATAGGTATTCTAATTCTCTAAAAGACAAAAGGTCCTAAAAAATTCTTTAAGAATTTCTTTCAAGAGTAGTTTTGTCTGCGAGAAACAGTAAGTTACCTAAGGAGAAAATTCCATAATTCATACGAGTTACCACCGAAGAACTTAGTTTGGAAGGCTTAACACTTTACTGGTTGTGCGAACATCAGTAAAGTCTCATCCCTAGTTTTAACACTTCTTGTCTTAAAGGCAAATACCTACTAGTTTGGGGACCACGATAATTCAGCTGATCTCAAATATGTACAGTAAATCTGATTATCTTATTTAAATCAACTGCAAAGTTCCTTCTTTTCAGGGTTATCTTCAGTAGCTAGCAGATAATGGACCACCTATGCAATGAGAACTTTGAAATCATTTTTTTTTTTTAACTCTGAAGATAAAATCGCTAATTAACGAAAGAGATGGTTCCAAACCATCAGCTAGTTAGTGGTTCTGTTTCTTATAATATATGCAGTCTGTTTGATTTGACGCTGTGCCCTTGCTTGGGCATAGTCAGAAGAATCCTGCATTTCACCTATTATGTGGAAATACCTGCAAGCATCTAATTTGTTTTAAATCTAAAAAGGAAGAAATGGAATATATTTTGTTTTAAAAATATGAATTTGTTTTTGAGATGAAGCCATATCATTTGTATAAAGAAAACAACAAAAAAAGGACAGAGTGCTTCTCAAACAGGAAATCCAAGCTAGGTCCATTCGAATGGAGTTGCTTAAGGGGAAGGCAAGAGACGGATTGATGTCTGGTAGCTGGATTTATTTCCAAAATCTTATGGGTGCCTTTTTCGACTGATACCCTTTAAATAACCTTTAATTCTTCCATGTTAAAATCTCTATTATAATAGGGAAAATTGAGGAAGACACTTATTAAAAAGAAGCAGCAACACATGTGGTATTATTTTTACAGCGATTCGGTGTGTTGGTATAAAGTAATGCATTTGAGTCAAACATCATCTGTGTGAGTAGTTAAAGTGAAAACCGATCTGACTTTGCACTGTGGCCCAACTGGCTGTCCAATTAGCAAAATGATTAGCCAGGCTAATATCAACAGACCCATTCCTGTGTCAACGTGACAGTTATATCACCACACAGATTTCGGCCTTTCCCTAGGGCCTCCAACCGTGATCCGTATATCCTTTAAAGAAGCACCATTCATTGGATTTCTATCAGAGACACGAGTGTTTTTTCTACGACTCAAAATACTTCAACATTTTTTTCCCCAAAGTTGGAAGGGTTTGCTTTAAAAATATGTAGTGAATTCAGTTACTTTCAAATTTTCCTGAGTTTATAATAAAAGAGTTGGTTATATAACAAATGAGTTTGAACATGAAGTATGTCTTTGACTTGTAGCTATACTGAATTAGAATAATTTAAATCTAACGCATTTAAATACTGTTATTTGAATATACACCCTCACTTAAAACTCTTAAATCCTGTAAATATATTTAAAAATTTGTTTTTGTTTTTCATTTATTTATTTTTGAGAGACAGAGAGAGGCAGAGCGCAAGTGGGGAAGGGGCAGAGAGAGAAGGAGACACAGAATCTGAAGCAGGCTCCAGGCTCTGAGCTGTCAGCACAGAGACAGACACGGGGCTCGAACCCACGAACTGTGAGATCATGACCTGACTGGAAGCCGGATGCTTAACTGACCCAGCCACCCAGGCGCCCCACCTGTAAAAAGAAAGTAGAATTAAAATCTTCATGTGAGAAAAAAAAAAAGATCCCTGAACTTAATATACAGCAGAAATTCTCAACCTGGGTCTTTGAATAGGTTCAGGGAGTTACATAAGTCTCCTTAAAAGTGCATGCCGCATCGTGGTGTGTGTTTGTGTGTGTGAGTGTGTATGCATGTGTGCTTACATGTGTATTTTGGGGGCTTGAGAGATTACAGCCTTCCTCAAGTTCTCAAAATGATCTGAGGCTCACAGAAGTTTAACCAATTGCTCTGGAAGGTTTATTCGACAAAAGTCAAATCCTAAAGGAGTGGGTTCTGGGTATCATCGATTCAGCCCTATGGATCTTCTAGCTACTCTTCCCCGCACTTAACCTTGTGTCAGGGAAGCTGGCCTATAGGGATTACATCAGTTGGCTCCCTTTTGAATTTGTGTCAGAATTAGTCTATCAAGAACCGTGGCAGGTTATTAGAAAGAGAGAGTAGGGTGTAGCTAGCTAGAGGTCTAGCCGTCCTCTAGCTTCCTCTAGAGTATAATACATGCTGGCTGTAGCCTTCCACCAAGGGTCACAGATCCTATCTGATGCCCTGTTGTCATAGACTCTCTCTCACCCTGCCCCTTTAGATCTAGGAATGGCCACAAAACCATTACTAGCCTTGGCGTACTAAGTCCTCATTTTGGCTTTCCTATTCCATGTCCACACCAGTGTAAATAGTTAAAAGTGTCCCATGACTTCCTTTCCATAATTGTAACTGATAAATAGGTGATAATTATAATTATAAACTCCCCTCCCCTGCCTTTTTTTTTTAATAAAATGGATGGAGTAGGTAAGGAGAAATGCAATGTGACAGGCAAGAAAGGATTATCATGTTGGAATAACGATGATTGTTACCTGAGGTGACACATGGAAGGAGGTGTCAATGGGCAGAACTTACTCTCCAAGTAGAGGGGAAAAAAGTATAGATTAATTTTCTCATGGTACAGACATAAATGAAGTGATATTAATAAAGCAGAGATGATGATTAACTCCAAATAACCCAAAGAAGAATTTGTGCGTCCTACAAAATAGTGTTGATTCCACATATTTTTACAATAATGGTACTGAGAACTTGAATACTAATTATGCATGGGAAAATGTACATTACAAAGGATCCATCCGGCTGTCCAACTCCAATCAAGGCGTGCCAATTATAAGGCAACTTAATATTATATGGGTCCTAATTGGATGCAATGAGATTTACTCAAAAACATCTGTTTCCATAGAGTACTTAACCATTACATAAGCCTGCTTCCAGGTATATCATCAGTACATATATATGAGAGAATATTTAAAAAACAGAAAAATGAAAGGAAAAAATAAGTATATCCTATAAGCATAGGATAATAAATAGAATACTATTTAGAGATAAACACTTTTAATTCTATACCTACATATCTACTCATATACATACATCTCTTACACACTCATATAGATATGTGAGTGCAGAAATTAAGAAAATAGGAGTGTTCATCAACACAAATTAATTGCCATATCTAACTCTTATTAAGTCTATGGTGTATATGGGTTGCACTTGATATTTAGTGGAGTCCTTGTAAAGAGTACAAAACTCATTGGAGTATTTCAAACTCAAATTTTCATATAGAACCTGCTTTTAAAATAATCTTTTTTATATTTTTGAAGAATCCTTTTATTAGGAATCTTTATTGAGTTATATTGCCAAAGCTGTTAGGTTTTTAGGGTTGTGAGATATACAGAGGAAAACGACAATGTTTCAACCCATAGATTCTTTTTTTTTTTTTAAGATTTTATTTTTAGGTAACCTTTATCACCCAACGTGGGGCTTGAACTCAACCCCTAGGTCAAGAGTCGTGTGTTCTTCTGACTAAGCCAGTCAGGTGCCCCCAACCTATATATTCTGGCATTGGTTATTCATTAAGCTTGATAAATTAAATAGACTATCTTATTTTTGGAGGGGCAAGCTTAAAAGAACACACATTTACTATCTCAAAGTTCTATGGATCCAATAAGGATCTCACTAGACTAAATGCAAGGCACCCACAGGACTACCTTCCCTTCTGTGGAGGTTAAGAAACTAAATAATATCTTTAATAAATATTTCTGCAAAGTGATTTGTAAAATATTTCTAAGAAGAGCTTAAGGGGCGCCTGGGTGGCTCAGTCGGTTAGGCGGCCGACTTCGGCTCAGGTCATGATCTCACAGTCTGTGAGTTCGAGCCCCGCATCGGGCTCTGTGCTGATGGCTCAGAGCTTGGAGCCTGTTTCAGATTCTGCATCTGCCTCTCTCTCTCTCGGCCCTTCCCCTGCTCATGCTCTGTCTCTCAAAAATAAATAAACGGTAAAAAAAAATAATAATAATAAAGATTTGGGTATGTGAAGCAAATAACTTTGAAAAACTGATCTTCTTCAATGGGAATTTATTATTATGGATTATTCAAGCCTATTTTCAGTGTTAATATGAAGGAAATAGGTTACCATTTTTCTTCCTAAAGTTTTCTTAAGATGGAGATATATTCAACCACTTTTAGTATCTGCATAATATCTATATCAGTTATCTTTTATTTATAGAATTGCTTTTATATCCTTGCTTTGTATTTATTTACTTTACTTAATGAACATCCCACAAAATAGGCACCGTGAAGTGTTTTTGCCCTTTGAGCTGATATATTACTTTTACCTGTTACATTAAGAAATATTGAGAGTGTGTTTTTATAGCATTTTTTCCCCTGCTTTGAGCTTGATTGTTCTGTTCTACTGAATTTTCTGTCAAGTATACTTAAACTCAAGCTAAATACATAAGATCCCTTCTTGTGAAGCAATAGAAAGGATAAGAGTTGAAGAGTCGTGATTGGTGTTAATCAAAACTCTTCTGGTACAAATCCTGTTTGCATCATGTCAGACACCGGATGGTCAGTAGCTGGTTTTCTATTAATGATCTGTGCGCAGATACATGAGCTCATGTAAAGTGAGGTATCCTGTTAGATCCATCTCAGTCCTTTTAAAATAATATTTCCCCCTAGCGTACTTTTCCTTTGGGCTAGGTCAGCAAAGATGATTCTATATGCCTGCGTTTGCTAAGACAGGAATCAAACTGTACTCTAAGACAACGCATGAGATAGAAATTGTCCGTAATTCATAGCCTAGGTATTATTTAGAAAGCAGCCCTATATATTTCATTGTTAGGCAACAAAAATCTATATTACTTTAAACGTCTGTAATCTGAGTGCTTCCCCCACCCCCACCCCACAGTGACATTGACTGAAATCTCTCTCCATAAAGAGAATTAGGCTGTTGCTTCTAGTTCAAATGCATACCCCTTCATTTCCTCTAATTTTATACAATGTAAATAAATACTCTGTGGTATTCAGAGGCTACTGGAAAACTCTGAATGCCTATCATGTGTTCTAAATAAGGCCCTCTTGAATAAAGAATTACCTTTGAGCTAAGGAAAGAAATAGTTGCTAAGCAGAAAGGTCAACAAGAGCAAGTGGGCTTTTTCCTGTATTTGTCTGTGAGAATAAACACATGGAGGAAAATGTCCTTCTATAAAAGAATTCAAACAAAGCAAAAGTCTTCAGAAAATAGATTGCCATGGAAAGTTTATTTAAACTTAAGACTCCCGCATGGAATTAGCCATGTTAGACTGCATTGAAGTGAATGAATAATTCCATTCCGATATGGTCTACTTTCCTTTAATTTCTGTGAGTAATGTTTGGAATATTTGTGCCCAGTAGAATATGAGACATTTCAACATCGGCAACTTGAGCACAAGAAATAAGACCCTGAAGAAACGGACCCACAACTTCAGTGCTGGTCAGACGCGTACAAACACCCATCAGGGTCAGAAGGAGGATAATATCTGAAGTTTAAAAATAACCACAGCAGCTAGATTTCAAATGCATAGCATTCATTAGAATGTTGTGAATTCTACAATTCAAATTCTTATTTCAACATTTGATTCCAAAGGGAAACATTTTATACAATTTTCGTAGTATTTCACAGGCACGCGGGAAGTAAAACGGAATAGCTGGGTTATTAATTAGATTGGGAGTGTCTAGATGTTTACCTCCAGGAGAGAATTGCCAATTTCCTTCCGGAAAGAATAAAGTTAACCTTCCTTCAACTGACCCATTCTAAATGATCTGTATTACTCCTTTGTCCCTAATATATGATATGGTCCTTTGCGAGTTTTGACCACCATTTTGATAAGCCATGCGGGGCTTTCTGGGTAAATTTTCTCAAAAATTATAGCCAAAATGTAAACATTGCTAGAATCTGCATTGATTTTTCAAAATGTTTTTAAAAGAGCCGAATTTTTTGAAAGTGATATACAGACGCTGTATCTAATGAGAAACATGGAAAAGGAAGGAAGGCAATTAAATATCTCCCCTTGTCTTTTTCCAATCTGCTCTTTTTCTTAAACACTGGGAAATCTGGACTAGCTAGTATATAGGGTAACTATCACTCAATTCCGTGGCCATTAGGGACCAGCTGGAAAATAGGGGTGATGAAGAAATAGCAACACTCTAAAAGGTATCGTCACCACAATTAGAAAGGAAGAGAGACCTATCCTAGCAGACATGAGAACGTATTTCTAAACTACATTAATTTTAAATGGGTGATACTCAAACAAGAATATATGAACTGATCAATCATGCAGAAGAGATACCTTATAAATCACTCATGTGGATATTTGAATTTAGCTATTTTTTAGGGGTGGAAAAACAAAATCCGTAGTGAAAGAAATGATTAACCAGTAATTATACGGGATTCGGAATATTTTGAACAATAAGGAGTCAACGCGTCACCAGCTACCGTGCACCTGAAATAAAGTCTGCATTGATTCCATGAATAAATATACACAAGAACAAAAAACAAAACAAAAGAAAAAACTCTTAAAGAAAATATAGCCAAATATTTACTTGTTCTTGAAATGAAGGAAGATTTTGCCAGCATTAAAACAAAGGAAAAGATATCACAGTGAAGATATTTGCACACATGAAAGTTTAAGGGCAGATGGTAAAACTATCTTAATTAAAACAGAAGTCAAACGATAAACCCTAGGGAAGTGTGTGCAGTCTATAAAGCTTGCTAGTAAGTAAATAAGGGAAAATTACACCCCAGTGGAATGAATAATGGAAAAAAGACATAAACAGGTATTCATAGATGAAAATTCCCAGTTGGAAAAAAAAAAAAGCATGAGGCACTAATGCCTAATGCACAATGCATTTTGTATCGATAAAATGGACAAATATTGAAAACAATCAGCACGAAAGTACATTCTTATGTACTTCTGGAAATATAAATTTAGGATGCCATTCTTTGAGTAACTAGGTAAATAGACTTAAAGTTGACCTATTAACTCTCTTCCTCGAAACCCGTCCTAAAAAAATGAACAGAGATGTGGTCAAATACTCATATAAAGGGATGTTAGTTGCACAGCCTTCTTTATAACAGCAACATAATGGAAATAAAAACTGAAAACATGGTTAAGTAAAATTTTAAATGTATATTTGGTGAAAACTTACATAGCTGTTATAATGACAAATTGAAGAATATTTGAATGCAAATATTTGGGTGAGAGTTACTTTTTTTTTTAATTTTTTAATGTTTGTTTATTTTTGAGAGAGAGAGTGAGAGACAGAGTGTGAGCAGAGGACGGGCAGAGAGAGAGAGAGAGAGAGAGAGAGAGAGAGACGCAAAATCCAAAGCAGACTCCAGGCTCTGAGCCGTCAGCACAGAGCCTGACTCAGGGCTCAAACTCACAAACCACGAGAGCATGACCGAAGCTGAACTCAGATGCTCAACCGACTGAGCCACCCAGGCCCCCCGAGAGTTACTTTTTTAATTTATGTTAAGCATCAGGCATTTTGATCATCATCAAGCCATAAACCTTCCACATCCTTTGTCCTCCTCTCCCTTGCATTTGGAATTATTTGCTTATTACAAGTAGAATGTCAGGTTCATAGGGAGAGGGCCTTGCTTTATTTATTTTTGTTGTTATTTTTGTTTCATTCTTCCTTGTATGCTCACCCTCCTTTCCTCTCCCCTCCACACAGAAACACAATGTCTTCCCTCCAACACCAGGGCCTCGGCATGTGGTGGGCACTTAATACTATCTGTAGAATGAATGAAGAAATATATTAAATCGTAGGGGCAACATCGTCATTAGAGGATTTCAGTTTAAGAAAGATCAAACTTATGCGTGCTAGTATTTGATGATTAAAAAGAAAATCCTCTTTCCAGAAAAAATACTTCTTAAATAAATATATTTTTATTTATAGGAATAAATAATAAAACAACAGGAATTTGTGTGTGTGTTTGTTTATGGAATTGGGATTATCTAATGAAGTGTATTTTCTGCTGTTGTCTTACAGAGCGTCTTTAGTCATTTAGAAACAAAAATGGAGACACACTTAACAGCATTTTTTTCCTATCACTTTCCCCACCTGCAATACTTCGCTGTTTTAAAAATAAAAGACTGCAATACATTTTATTTCTGTGTTTTATTTAATTCTAAAATATTTAGGAAGATGTAGTGGCCTCCTATTCCAGATACTTATTCTGTGCAAATTATGGCCTTTTCTTAATACGATCTTTTGTCAGTCAACTGTGGACAATGATTTTTAATATCAAAGAAGCAAGCGATTAAGGAAACAAAAGGAAGAAGGTCATCTAAGTATGTGTTTGCACATATTAATCTAGCCAAAAGATCTCTGTTCAGTTTAGTCTAATAAATATGACTCACCAACTCTGGATGTGAATTTTTTAAGACATTATACAGCAAAACAAAATAAAATGAAGTAAAACAAAATAAAATAGAACAAAACAAAATAAAATGAAATGAAATTAAGTAAAATAAATAAATAAAAACATACTACTTCTATCTACTAGGATCTTCAAGTCAAATAATAGTTCAACATCACTCATCATCAGGGAACTATAAATCGAAACTACAGTGAGATATCACCCCACACCTGTCAGAATGGCTAAAATAAACAAAACAAGAAACAACTGCTATCGGTGAGGATGTGGAGAAAGGGGAACCCGTCTTACACTGTTGGTGGGAATACAAACTGGGGCAGATACTCTGGAAAAAACAGTGTGGCGATTCCTCAAAAAGTTAATAATAGAACTAGCCTCTGATCCAGCAATTGCACTACTAAGTATTGACCCAACGGATACAAAAATACTAATTTGAACAAATACATGCACTCTGATGTTTATAATAGCATTACCAATAGCCAAATTATGGAGACAGCCCAAATGTCCATCGACTGATGAATGGTTAAAGAAAATATAGTGTATGGGGAACCTGGGTGGCTCAGTCGGTTAAGCATCAGACTCTTGTTTTTGGCTCAGGTCATGATCTCAGGTTTTTGAGACTGAGCCCACATCAGACTCAGCTGACAGTAAGGAGTCTGCTTGGTATTCTCTCTCTCTGCCCTTCCCCTGCTTGCACTCTCTCTTTCCCAAAATAAATAAATAAACATTAGAAACAGAAAACGTGGTGTATATATATACATATATATATACACACATAGGTATGTATACACACGTATATATATATATATATGTATATCATACACACACGTGTATATATATACGTATACATATATGTATACATACATATGTATATAGGAATATTACATAGCCATCAAAAAGAATGAAATCTTGCCATTTACAGCGATGTGGCTAGAGCTAGAGAGTATTAATGCTAAGCAAAGTAAGTCAGTCAGAGAAAGACAAATACCATACGATTTCACTCAAATGTGGAATTTAAGAAACAAAACAAATGAACATAGGGAGGAAAAAAAAAGCGAGGCAAACCAAGACACAGACTTTCACTATGAAGAACAATCTGATGATGACCGGAAGGCAAGTGGGCGGGGTGATTGGTTAAATAGGTGACAGGCATTAAGGACAGCACTGGTCGCGATGAGCACCGAGTATTGTATGTAACTGATGAGTCACTAAATTCTACTTCTGAAACTAATATTACCCTGGATGTTAACAAACAGGAATTTAAATAAAAACTCAGGAAGAAAACAAGTAATAGTAGAACTCAAAACTGATATGTACTACACTAATCAAAAGACTGAAGAATAAATTAATGCAATAATTAAGTGTAGTTAAGAAGCCGAAGTATTCTAGAGAAGAGGGTAAAACAAAATGAAACGCACAAGGAGTGTCATGAAACCATGTATGTGCCCAAGCTGTCTTTCTCCTGAACCGTAGCTGTTACCCAAACATACATAAAGGGGGCAGGTTGTTGAGGGAGGAGAAAATAATTATTCTTAACCCAGAGAGAAAAGTTGTGAAGACAAGTAGATATTACATGGACACGTCGTGTCTAAGAAACTGCAAACAGTTCGGTGTTGTAAGATCATGGCGTGCAGAGGTACAGGAAAGGCAAATAGTAGATGATAAAATTGGAAACCATCAAAGCCACTGTCCACAAAGCTAAGATCTTAGATCAAACTTTATCATCCATGGGCTAGGGGGGATGTATTAAGTTTTCAGCTGAGAATTGACATGTTTACATCTGACTTGTTTAAAGATATTAGTGCTGGAAGTGTAGGTGAAGTTTTTTTCAGGGGTGCCAGCGGAGACTGGGGGACCCGTTAAGAGGCAGTGGTCTGTAGGAGTTATCCCTACAACCTGAACTACGGATGCAAATAAGATGAAGGAAGTGGCCATCTTGAGAGGAGTATACGGGATATGCTTATGAAACTTACCGATCCTTTGTTTACAACCATCGTACATTCTAGGACTTACGTATCCCTCAAATGTGATTTTATACTATGCGTCCAAGAATTTTATCACGTCCTTAAGGCATTAAAATTTTTCCCAAACTCCTCTTGTTGAATGGAAAAGTCAGTATCTTTGAATAGCTATTTTTTAAAAGTGAAAATGACATCAGCTGTTATATAAAGCATATTAATTTGCAGCTTGTGTGTTTTACCTTGATGTTCATCAAGGCAAGAGTGCAGTTTTTTGGATCTAAAGGTAAAAGCATTTGAGGTATCATTTATCTCTTAATAGACATTTATCATGGCTGTGTCCTTGAAGAGATTTTTGCCTTGCTTATTAAGGTAGCTATAAATCTACTGTGTGGATTATTCCTCTGTTTCTACCTTATGTGTTTTGTCTATTAGTGTAGAACCAGGCTCAGTGTTAGTTACAGTTATCTTAAATCCTCTCTTAATTGTTTTCATTCTGTTGGAAACCCGTGAGATTCCCATTAGCTTGAGGTATTTAAGGTTTACTGATGTTCCATGTTGAAAATGAGAGTCTTCAGTAAATTTATCATTTCTCAGTTTGACTGGAAGGTCGTAGCCCAGGGAGAAGAAAACATTGAAATAATGTTGGTAACAGAGATACGGCCCAAGAGTATCTGCTATTTATCTAAACTAACAGGATCTCTGTGTAGCTGGTTGGAGCTAAAACAGTAATAGCCTTTTCTGAATCCTGTTTCTGTCCTAGAGCACGGGCTATGCAGAACTCTATCAATTGAAATAGAAAAGGGGTTTAACTTAAGCCAGTTGCTTTTACCATAACAAAAGAACATGAGTGCTCCGGAATGTGGCACGCAAGTCACTCACAGGGATCTGCATGGTAATTGCATGTGCACTCAAAGATATTTATAGTCCGTTTTGATAAAATACACAGTTGTCTGAACATTTGCCCAGAACGAGAAACCAAATAGGACGTATGCCTTCCTTTGGAGAGCTCATTTATGCGTTTCTGAATTTGAACTTTCCCCTGTACTAATGGAACATTAAGAACTGTGGTTAACTCAAGATGAAAATTTGGAGTGGCTACTGCTTGGATAAAATGATTTTCTTGTGTTTTCCTATAATCGTTTAATGAGCTGTATCCCGTGAGATCACATTGGAGACCCACAACAGCTAAACCGAAATAGCCACTTGAGGCCTGTGCTTTTATCAAGAACATTCTATATATATATTTTTAAGCTCTGTTTGCTCCGTTCGCCTCCAACCACCGCCTCCCCCCGCGAACTGGTGAGGGTAACATATTTGGCTCCATGTATAAAACCAGAAATGGAAAGTTGTTTTGGTTTTCCTTAATAAAATCTTCACAAATTTGATTTTTAACGTATAGAGAGAGTTTTCCATGAAGCTCTTTTTCCATTTAAGGAAGGCAGCAAAGCTGGCTACGTGGAAATCTGTAATTGAAAACAAAGCTTTTCTGGTTTCTCCACTCACTCATACACATGTTACGCTTCTTGATTATTGCATTTTTAAAACTTTTCTCGATGAGTTGTACTTGGTATAATGTGACACAATTAGGAGGCGTGGCATGGGGGTGAAACGCAGGCTCGGTCCCTAAAAGTGGAGGCAGAGACATGTAAATATGATGCTAGATGCCTGCTAATTTATGGAATTATAGGAGTCTTGCTTGGGCTTGGGAGCGGAACATCACATCTTTAATAATTTTTTTTCTATTGTCTGTTATCCTTCATCTACATGGGCAGATTTTGATGAGGAATGTCTGGGATTTGGGAGAAATCACTGGTTTTGGATTCGGGAATTATATGCCACGGCCAGCTGTCATTGCCATTTTATATGCATAGGTTTGAGTTCCTTTCATATATTATTTCATTTAATCACCAGCAGGTATCCTCAGTGGCCCTCAATATTACTCCTTTTTATAAGTAAGAGAGTCAAGGTTTAGAGAACATAAGTAACATGCTGCCGACCTCAGAACCTGCCAGCCGAGGTGCTGGTCAAGAGAAGTGGGACTTCAAAGTTCATGCTTTGTCACTTACATAGAGGGCGGGAGCTCCTGCTGACTCTGTCCAACTCCACACATTTGGATGATTTTTTTTTTAATTTCCCTGAGCCCTCTATTCACTATATGCAAATTGAAAACAATAATCTATCTTTCCCAGGGTACTATGCATATTGAATGTCTAGACATGTATGAAAATACTGCTATGGACTGGATGTTTGTGCCTCACCCTGCCCAAGTTTATATGTTGAAACTTAATCCCCAGTGTGAGGACATTTGGAGGTGGGGCCTCTGGGAGGTGGTTAGATCATGAAGGCAGAGGGATTCACGTCCTAGGGAGACCCCAGGGAGACTCCTTGCTTCTTCAGCCATGCGATGTTACCATGAGACCACTCTCAATGAGGAAGCTCTCGTCAGACACGGCGTCTGTCTGCACGGTGATCTCGTACTTCCCAGCCTCCAGGACTGTGAGAATCCACGTTTGCTGTTTATAAGACGCCCGGTTTATCGTATTTTTGTTATAGCACCCAGAGAAGATGAAGACAAGTATGTAACAGAATATCTTATAACCCATGTAGGAAGTTAACACATGTTTGTTTAATTTAAAGAAATATGCAATGTACTTATGACTTGAAAAGGATTCAAGGAGGATTTCCCTGCTGAAGGGAAACGACGATTTCTACCGAAGATCCTAGACAATTAACGGTAGGACAATACGTAAAGGTACATTCGGACCAGAAAATCTGGGAAAGAGGAATGTGTATTTTCTTTCCTTTTGGCCCAAGAAAGTATTGATGTGCCCTGCAGCGACAGGAAAAGAAAAAAAAGAGGTCAACTGTTTTTCACAATAATGGTTGATTTACTGGATTCGAAGGTGTCTTTCAACATACAAAATGAGTAGTGTCAGCCTTTAAAATGTATTAGCGGCCCAGGAATTCAACAACTCGACACTATTTCATTCTGAAGAACAAAATTAGAAAATCCCATTAATATATTCTTTGCGGACGGGAGAATATGTAAGGAATACACACAGTAGAATTTTGTAATGAATTTACGATGTTTTTCTTTGCCGTACATTTTGGCCCTCTCCAAAAGCCACAAATGTGAACACGGGTTATAATGGAGCTTAGGAGAAGATGAAGGAGAAGGAACAGGAGGTGGAGAGGAAGAAAAATAATACTTGCAAAATACTATACCGTTGTAAAAGTATTTCATTTTAATGGCCAAATGAGGAAAATGGAGTCCCATAACACACTGCGATACCAAACATCTAAACACAAGTTAAAGAACTTAAAAACAGCCACAAATAACTATGGAAATTGGTATTCAGATAGCAAGAATGGGTTTTTGTTACGAATAAATTTTATATCACATTTCTGGCAGAAGGAGGATTCTCTGTATGTATATACGTATGTGTATATATATGCATATGTGTATAAATTGTGTTTATATTCTCATTAGTTTTTTTTTATGTTAGAAAGGAACATCTTTCTAAATAATTGTATTACTGACCTAAGCTATTATTCCTATTTGCTCTTTTGACTTGAGAAGGTACTTAGGTTTCTTTTGTATTCTAAACTTAATATTGAAATCATTTATCTTTTAATGCTCTTGGTAGCAGGGGATATCAGTAGATTGTTCATTTTTCCTGCCATTATTTGGGCTTAAAATATATTACATTACCTTTTTTTCTTTTTTAAAGATTTAAAATAGGGCCGCCTGGGCAGCTCAGTCAGTTGAGCATCCAACTCTTGATTTCGGGTCAGGTGATGACCCCAGGGTCATTGGATTGAGCCCAGCGTCAGGCTCTGTGCTAAGCATAGAGCCTGCTTAAGATTCTCTCTCTCTCCCCCTGCCCCCCTTTCCCACCTGCACGCGCACTCTTTCTCTAAAAAAAAAAGTAAAATAAATACCTATGCTATTTTTTGATGTGTAGTCCAAAAATTAAAGTATTGTGTAAAAACATAGGTCACTTTCTGATATCTTTTGGCATATAGAGAGCAAAATCTCTTCATTTCCTCCCAAAACTACCTTTTAGTCCATATTTTATGAAGCAAATCACTGATTGCTGTTTTAAATTGTTTGGTGGAAATCGAGTCCCTGCTAGGGCAGTATGAGCTTAGTCACACTAACCTGCCGCGGGCGATGTGACAGCCATAGACCGAGCCAAGCTAAGTGGTCATAATTGGGCATCTAGCTCAGCTAAAGTGTTAAAAGGGATTCTACACACTTCAGCAACTTGCGAAATTCACCCCAGCCAAGTGGAGACGTGGAGGCAGAGGCAAGCTCTAGTCAGGCAGAGAGAATGGCCCCATATTCAGGCTGCCACGCTGTCTGGTTTCTTCCTGCATCTGCGTTGTAGACGATTCTGTGTCTACAAATGTGAATTATTGCATTAGAGTGCTAGACGACTCCGCATGAGCTTGCGGTCAGATATGCGCAACTGCCAGGCAATTAGAAGTTTTAAAATGGCCTTACAAACAGAAGCAGATTTAAGTTTTGTTAAGCCTGAAGTTCATACACTTCTGGGGGCTCTCTTTAAAATAATATAATAAAAAATTTCAAGGACAAAACTAGATGTGAATATCAATGCGTGCTTAGAATGAGGGAAACCACAGTTACAAATCTGTAAAGGTTTATAAATAATACAAAAGCATACAAAAAATTAGCATAAATATACTTCCATAGTTAACATTTTTAGTTACCCACTCTTTGGGTAACTAACACATCAAGATTTTTTTGAATATTTTCTGCACGGAGAAGAAAAAGATAATTCAGGCATCTCTCTAGTGTGGTTGATTTATTTTTCTGATAAGTCACAAAAGTTTCTTTAAGTGTTACAATGGTTTGGTGACATCCTGTAATTTTTAGGAATTTGTCAAATTATGGAAGTCTTTCTTTCATGTGAGGGCCATGAGGTGTGGAAGAATTTTCCACATACTAGCTTCTGTGGAAAGAAGAAATTTCTCTTCTGTAAACATCCTTCTCCCATCCCTGGGCACCAGAGGACACGTGACACATCTTCATAGCGCCTCTGGCTCTGCACTTCTTCATCACTGGCACAGTCAGTAGTTGATACATTCCTGGAGAATTTTCAGACTCTGGCACGTGTTTCTAGAAACTTGTAAATATACGTGAAAGTGAGTATGCACTATACAAGCATTCCAATGCCCTAAAATTAAATGCATATGCACCTCAAATCTTTCTTCCCTTTAGCCTGCCCCACCCACAATGCTCTTGGTCACTCCAATGCTGCCCATCGTGGGAACAGAGTCTATAACGGAGGGGACATTGGAATAGAGACAGACCGTCGTCGAAGCAAGTGCAGTTCAAATAACTTATTTCTGAAAATTTTACAAATGTATATGATCACGCAAGACCCCCTATAAGTAAGACCGGAACCCAAGCTTTGCCTTTAGCTTCAGGGTAAACCACCCACGGCAGACCAACAGCATTGAATAGCGACCATGAGATGAGTAAGGAAGTGAAATGGGATCAGGCTGGATGAATGTTCAGGGATAATAAGCTCATGGCGGCACCTGTGCTGTTGTAAGGAATGAACATTTTATTCTGAGGGTGTTGGTCAACAACGGAAAGGTATTACTTTGAGAGATGACATGGAGCAAATGGACGGATTATGGACTCATTTACCAATAGTCCTCTTTGCCTTCCTATTGTTATATAAAATGTGATTTTTAAAAAAAATTCACTTTCTATTTTTACATATTATCATTCACTAACCCTAACTTAAAGCTACTCTGGGTTTTAAAAGCCTGACTTCAACTATAGGGGTTTAATCAATCTGTTACCATATCTACTTATAAAATGTGTCTTCAGGTTTTGGGGGTGAATACTTTTTATGGAAATTGGCAGCAAAAGGGGCTCTTGGTTGCATGAATAAGCAACGAGCCTTCACTCATGCTGGGTGATGTTCAAGAAATGTCACTGCCTTTGCAGACTCACTAATTTTTTCAAGGTCATAATAATTTAGATATCATTGGACAAGAGGAGAGAGAGTGGCTGGTGTATCATTTGGAGACAGCTCTCTTGTTTTGTAAAATTGTTCACAAAAGGGCGCCTGGGTAGCTCGGTTGGTTAAGCGTCTGACTCTTGATTTCAGCTCAGGTTATGATCTCTCAAACTCAGGTTTGTGAGTTTGAGCCCTGCATTGGACTCCACACCGACAGTGTGGAGCCTGCTTGGGATTCTCTGTGTCCCTTTCTCTCTGCCCCTCCCTGGCTTCCTCTCTCTCGAAATAAACATTAAAAGAAAACTGTCCGGGAAAGAGAAACATTAATTTTCTTGTATTCCAAGTTCAAAGAGCTTTTGTTATCATTGTGTGTCTTTAATAAAGGTTTTATTTATTATTATTATTTTATTTTTATTTTGAGAGAGAGAGAGAGAGTAAGCAGGGGAGGAGAGGAAAGAGCAAGCAAGAAAGAATCCCAAGCAGGCTCCATGCTGTCAGTGGAGCCCAACCTGGGGCTTAAACTCACAAACCATGAGATCATGACCTGAGTTAAAATCAAGAGTTGGACACTCAAATGACTGAGTCACCCAGACACTCCAATAAATGTTTTATTTTGAAATAATTTTATATTTACCGAATATCTGCAAGGATAATACAGAATTCCAGTATACCCTTCACCTGTTTCAGATTCTCCAATGGTACAGTCCCGTATTGTCATTGCGTATTTACCAAAATTAAGAAACCAACCCTGGTGTGTTGCTAATCCCAGACTTGATGTGAATTTCATCCCTGCTTCCATAAATACCTTTTTTTTTTTTTTTTCTGTTCCAGGATCCAGTTCACAGGATCACATGTATTTAGGATGCTCCCTCTCCCTAGCTTCCATTGATGCTTGCTCAGTCTTTCTTTGTTTTCCATGACTTTGAAATTTATGAGAAGTACTGATAATGGTTTTGTAGACTGTCCAAAGACATGATCTTTAACTGGATTAAGACTTAAGGTGTGAGAAAATAGCTACTGATCTCTACCTTCACCTGCTGGACACACTTAGGCGAAATGAATACAATGGATTCAAGGCTGAGTAAAAGTGCTCAGGCCAATTTAGGACCTTCCTGAAGGAGAGTTTTATTTATTGGCAATGTTAAATGTCCCCTCCGCTTGGGTGATTTGGGATGCTATTTGTAGCCAGAACACCAGGTACCTTGATAACGGTTTATGCAAAGTTCTACGTTTGAATTCCCTATTTGAGTTTCCTATATAATTTGTTTCTAAACTATAAATGCTTGAGCCTTTTCAGTGGTGAAGAGCTGTAGATTTTTTTTCCATTGTCTTGACACGGAAAGTGCTCGACACTGACACAAAAGCGTAATGACCACGGGAGAAAATTGAAAGTATATGATTTGAAGTCACATTGCTTGCAAAACTTCAGAAGTCCATGCTTGCCAAGAAAAGAATTTGAGGCATTGCACTTCCATTCCTAAAGAGAAGGGAAGCCAATACCTATAAGATATGTCTTTATTTACTCAAACATAAATCAACTGCTCCGGGAACTTGTGCAAGTAAATCGGATTCCATTTGTATGTTTTTCCTGACACATAAATCTAGCTGCATGCAGAATGGCATGAATAATGCAGGAAACTGAGGTCCCAGAGTGAATAATCTTTCATTGAAAACCTGAGACTGATGGCTTACCTTCCCGAAATGGACCTGGCATCATGGAGATAAATGCCAGAAAACACAGAAGCCATTTGTGTGTATCTATTGTTCTCCTATTGGATTTTAATGTTAATGAAAGCAGTGTTATTATTCCTATTTTATTCTGGGCACACTATTCTCAACAATCTAGAGGGAAGGATATTATTATTGTTGCCCTATTAAGATAAAGTAGATGTGGGCACCTAGGCGGCTCAGTAGGTGAAGCGTCCTACTCTTGATTTTGGCTCCGGTCATGATCTTATAGTTTGTGGGTTCAAGCCCCACATCCGGCTCTGTGCTGTGAGTGAGGAGACTGCTTGCATTTCTCTCTCTCTCTCCCTCTCTTTGTTCCTCCTCCACTCGTGCTCTCCCTCTCTCTCTCAAAATAAATAAATAAACTAAAAAAATAAATATAAAAGAAGATGAAAGGATTTTCATTTCTTATCCTGGATCATACTTTTGGTCAAGTGCAGAATCAGGTCTAGAGGGTCTGACTCCCGAGGCAGAAGCATTACCAAACACTGTTCCTGTCTCAAACTCGAGATAGTCTTTGGTTGCTTATGGTGGTCAGAGGACATAATCTGACAGAAGGAAAAAAAGAATAAAGAAAAGGAAAACAAGTTAGCTCAAAACCTTGAGTATAAAAAGAACATATCACGTACTCAAGCTACAAAGTCTGGTTAAAATATACTACGGGACTCGGCGCCTGGGTGGCTCAGTTGGTTAAGCGTCCCTCCAACTTTGGTTCAGGTCATAATCTCATCATTCATGGGTTCGAGCCCCACATCGGGCTCTGTGCTGACAGCTCAGAACCTGAAGCCTGCTTCAGATTCTGTGTCTCCCTCTCTCTGTCCCTCCCCAACTTATGTCCCTTTCTCTCTCAAAAATAAATAAGCATTTTTTAATTAAAAATTAAAAGTACACCATGAGGCTGTTATCTCAGCAGCATGCGGAGCAAATCTGCATAAACCAATATTCAGATCTCATTTGTCACCTACTTGTGTGACCAGTTCAGTGACTTGAAACCATAACCGAAATCATGAAAGCCTTCATTCATTTATTAAAAATCTATCCACTGATTAGCTCAGAGCCAGGCAAATAGTAGGTTCTCAATATGTTGTGTTGAAGACAAGCATGCATACATATGGCCAAAACTAGTGTGGGGCCACTAGGTATGTGTGTCATGCTCCAAATGATGGAGTCTGATTATTTCCAAACCTTCCTCTCTTCTGAATCTTAATGCACCTTCACAAAGAAATACTCTAACTGAACTTTTTATTGACAAGATTCGTATTCTATGAATATGAGAGTCAAATGATTATTTGAAATAAAGATAAGGGTGACTGATAGATAAATAATAAACAATTATTATTATTATTTGCAAACAAGCCTGTGAAACTTACACCTGCACACATATTTTGTGTTCTGACAATATCGTAAATTAGATATGAATAGAAAAGCTCCTAAAATCAGGGAACTCCTTTTTCACTGAAGAATTATCATACATTGAGCCACCTGGGTGATTCCGTCAGTTGAGCATCTGACTCTTGATTTCAGCTCAGGTCATGATCTCACAGTTTGTAAGATTGAGCCCTGGGTTGGGCTCTGGACTGATAGCACAGAACCTGTTTGGGATTCTCTCTCTCCGCCTTTCTCTCTGCCCCTCCTTTGCTCTTGCACAGTCTCTCTCTCTCTCTCTCTCTCTCTCTCTCTCAAAATAAATAAACATTTTTAATAAAGAATTACCATATGCTTGGATTAGAGGGTGAAGAAAAGTATTGGAAATTATCTAGAAAATTAGGCAGAAGCCAAATAACTAGGTACATCAAGTGATCACTTAGCCTCCTTTCCTGAAAATAAGAGATGTTTCTAAAAAATCTATGTCTTGGATAAAAGTGAACAGTAGAGATTAATCTGGAAACTTATATAGAATTTCTTACCAGACAATGTAACCAGAGGACCAGGAACAGTTAGGAACGGTTAGGTGATGGGATGAATCCTTCGGAATGGTGGCTGGTATGGGTGGGGGGTGGCAGGAGGGCAAGGAGATGGGACACATATGAGACACAGTGGTATATAAGGTGATGTAAGCTTTACACATTAGTACTATGTTAGTACTATATGACACAGTGGTATATATGACACAGTACTATGTTAGTACTAGAAGACACAGTGGTATATAATGTGACGTAAGCTTTATGCATTTTAGTACTATGTTAGTTACTGGGAGAGACATATACACAAAATGTGATACATATACACACATAATGGAATATAATTCATCCCTAAAAAAGAAGGAAATCTTGTCATTTGTAACAACGTGGATGGGCCTTGAGGATACTATGCTAAGTAAAATAAGTCAGAGAAGGAGAAAAACCATTTGCTCTCACTTATAGGTGGAATCTAAAAGAAAATAGTAAATGTGGTATTTATCTTTATTTCTATTTATATGTATGTATGATACTCTACACCATATATTGATGGAATAATACATAAATATATGCACATAAATTATGAATAAATAAATATAATCAGGGGTATATGGCATGTGCTCCTTTTCTTTTTATCTGATATGAGTATGACAGCAAAGATTGGTGACAGTGACTTCTACTATCATGTTAGCCTTTGAATGGTCTGATGCAATTTGTCTTTCCCCTTCCATTGATTCAATGGAGGTATGAAGGTATGAAGTTTTCAAAGCACGAATCCATGTTGTTTTGAGGATATCACATCCAGTAAGCATTCCCCCTGCTGATCTAGAACCTTCCTTCATTACAGCACCCTGTTTCTGACCACTCATCAAACACACTGTCACGTTTGCTAAACTTATTTTCCACATCTGGAATGATTACATCTTCTGTCTTAGATAACAAACATCCTACCCATGCCCAAAGCACAACTGCAAGGCAACTTTCTCTCCCAAGTGAAGAATAAATATACCTTATACTTTCTCATCCTATAGCAATCAACTTCTATAGTAAATATCCAAGGTTTCTCACTTTATAAGTTTTTAAGCTTATTTATTTATTTATTTATTTATAAGATTTTGTTAGAGAGAGAGAGAGTGAGCACAAGAGTGAGGGCTAGAGAGAGAGGGAGAGAGGCAGAATCCCAAGCAGGCTCTGCACCATCAGTGTAGAGCCTGACAAGGGACTTGAACTCATGAACCCTGAGATCATGACCTGAGCTGAAACCAAGAGTTGAACGTTTAACCAACTGAGCCACCTAGGTGCTCCTCGCTTTATAATATTTGAATAACTTAAATATGATTCTTTTGTATTTGTCTTCCATCGCCAGCCCAGTGGTCAGAAATTATGTTTAAATGCATGGCTGAATAAGTAAATTTTTTTCTGTTCGACATTTTATACTTTAATCCATACATTGTATGTAAAAACCAATCCAGATTTTATTTTTTTTTTAAGAATCTACATCATCTAGGTATCTATAAATGAAAACACGTGTCAAAAACATAGCTGGATCGAACAGTTAACCAATAATGAGGTAAATTGGTGAGAATCATGTTCTACGAACGGTGGTATGCTGAAAATAAGGCCTGAAAGTTGATAAAACTTCAAGTTTGTCATTTCGAAGCTGGTCTCCCACAACTTCCTTTTTGACGTTCTATTTAATCATCAGAAAAAAACAAGAGTATCATTTTGCAAAATGTGGTATTGACCGTATTACACTGCCGATCTGGGGTGCGTGGGACGACCCGTATGTGTTGCTACAAAATTGCTTCGCCATTATTTCAATGACTTTAAAAAATGATCACTTGTCATTGTGTCTCTACAGATTCTTTTGCTTCCTCAGAATCTTGTTACCATGCCAACGAGACCGTTATTTGCGACGCTCTTTGCAAGGCACTACGGAATAAATGTGTAATTGATAAATGCAAAACTGTGTGGGAAGTGTGGAAGTATTCTTCGGTTGCAACCTCTTTGTCTGCGTAGACATGCACAGAGATAACCTATCTTAATATTTTAACATCTGGTTGGTTATCTCTGTGAACCAAGATAAATTAGCGCAGCAAGGGACTAAAATGAGTGTGCTAAAACCATCGCGGGATGATGTCACACTAAAAAGCAAATTCTCTTTATAGAGTTTAAAAGGTAATTAAAAGGTTATTTTCTGAGGCTTTAGTAACATTTCATCTAATGCGAAGCCAATGTTCTCCAGGTCATAGGCAGGCCAGCCTAGAATGAAGTCACCGAAAAGAAGATGAAGATGGAGGTGAAGATTACGTTAATTAGGATTTCTTAAGATAATATTTAATTTAATGAAGGATTTTAAGGCTCTAAGATTAGTTCCTCACATCACAAGCTACATCAAACATGCACATTTTCAGATTCGGCCCAGGCACTGTTGGCCAACAGGATCTTACAGAATTCAAATATCCCAAAGACAGAATTAATACCAGTTATAATAAGAGTCTACAGAATATTAGTGGCATGCAAATGGATTTGATTAATGGTGAGATGTGGGGTGGTATTTCTGTAAGTATACAATCCAATGATTTTTGATCTGGTCTTGATCTCGTTTTGCCTGGAAATTGTGATTTGGCGCTGAGCTGCATTTGATAAGAAACTAATACTTAAAGCGTAGGAGAAAAAAAGTGTGCTTCTTGGTGTGTGGGCGTGTGAGAACCTTCGGGAAGAAAAATAAGGATTAGGGAAACCAGTCTCCGAAACAATATAGGCCACAGCACACATAAAAGTAGGATTTATTTATAACTTGGAAAGATCGAGAAAGGAAAAGTGAGCATTTTGGAATCTGGTAGTTTACTGCTTGGTAGTTCTCATGTAGGCAATAATAAATATTTTGAAATGCAATGTTACAGTTTTATTTTTTTAAACATAAACTTTTTTAAAAGTTTCTTTAATTTAGAGAGAGAGAAAGAGAGTAGGGGAGGGGTAGAGAATGAGGGAGACACAGAATCCAAAGCAGGCCCCAGGCTCTGAGCTGTAGGTACAGAGCCCGACGCGGGGCTCGAACTCACCACGAGATCATAACCTGAGCCAAAGTGGGCGCTTAACCGACTGAGTCTCTCAGGTGCCCCACAATGTTGCATTTTTAAAGTGCAGTTGTGGGGGGAGAGCAGTGATATTTCCAGCAAGGAAGGAACTAGTATTTACATGTGAAGTATCCCTGTAAAGCTTTTAGACTTTATTATTGCTCCATTTGCACAGCTGGCAAAACTGAGACCCAGGGCAGGCTGTCTGCCTGTTATCAAGCTCTGCATGGCAGAAACAGAATTCACATCCCATTTAATCAAACTCCAAGATCATACTCTGGACGATTTCCCAATTTCAGATCATAGTACGCTTGGATGGCTGCCTTTTTTCTCTGCCCTGAACCTGTTGCTGTTGTAGGCTGAGCAGATGGAGAGAATGATAGTGGGTAATGCCCTTAGGTCGAACTGTATCCTTGCCTCTCCACTCTCGCTGCACTCTCATGCTCTCTCCTTCTCCGTCCCTTCATCCCTTGCATCCTAGGGATGAAGTCCCTGCACTTCCTAAACCTTTGGCTTCTGATTTGGTTGGCCGATAAGAGAATAGAGAATTACCCAAGCATTTCTTCCCTGCTCCAGCTAACATCAGCACCTACAACTATGTTTCCCTAAACACTGCTTCTTGTTGACAGGCTCGCCTCCCTCACCCTCCATTATTTTCAACGGATCCTGCCGAACTCTTTTACCTCCTCTTTGAGGTGTAGAAGTGGTAAACCAACGCAATCTCCCTAGTTCTGAAGATCTCAGCATCGCTAAATGGTTAACTTATGCCTGCCCTCGTTTCTGTAAATAACTCCTTCATTAAATTCCCTTCAAAATCTCCACTGAGTGCACCTGCTCATTCTTTTTGGAACCTGAATGGTATAAGAACTATTGAAGATTAAAGATCTCTGTAAATACAGTCTCTTCTAGGTGATTCCTTGTTTTTGTCCTTGATGAAAGTAGTACGAACAGACTCCAATACATACTAACTGAGTTTTCCTAAATCTGTAGATCAGCTGAATGGTTCTTCGAGCTTGGGCTGGCTTGTCTGACGCTGGTGTAGGATGCCCTTGCTAGCGCTCAGATGCTTAGCTCAAGGCCGGGTGACATGCTGAGGTGACCAGGTCACATGTCTCTCAGGTTGTAGGGAGATGGGGCCAAGACTCAGTCACACGGGGGTGGTTGCAGTGGTCCCAGATCTAAACCCTTTTCACAGCCCAAGTACCTCAGGTGTGTTATTGTTCCTTTGCCTAAATCCAGGGTCATCGTGAGAGAGACTAAGTCAATGGGGAAGACAAAGGGAGAACCATTTTTTGGCGTCTCTTGCAAACCATCTACCACAGGTATCCAGACTCATAATCCTTGCTTATTTTAAAAACCATGTCCTTTGCAATTCTCTCCCAGGTTTTGACTCTTGGTGCTGTCTCTCTGGTGTGAGTCTGTGCAATTTCCCTCCTGTATAATACTCAGAGTTCTCAGAGGACAGGCGAGGCATTTATCTATTTATTTTTTCTTAACTCTAATTAATAGCATATTTTACCATGGTAGAAATATTAGATTTTGGAATCTGAAACTTTTTCACAACAGGAAAGGGTGTTGTTTTTTCCTTCCTTCTTTCTTTTTTTTTTTGAGAAGAAATAGCCTAAGCTATCAAGAATGTTCTATGAGGAGAAATTCTCAGCACTATGAATTCACAGCAAGTTCAGGAAATTTGCAGCCAGTGTCTGCAGTCTTCTAAGAGGCCTGAGCAGAGTTCACTTCTGACAAACCTAAAAAGAAATATTCTTCTAAAACTGTGTGATTCAGAATGCCTAGACTGAGGACCGGGAGAACAAAGCCTCCGGGATGAAAATCCTCCAAAATTTATTTCATCTTCCAAGTGGTGACAAACGTCTCAAACACAAGTACCTTTCAGAGAAATCTGATGAAACAAAGAGTATTTGGTTTCAAATACATCGCACAAATCTTACACATTTTCGGTGGTTTCCTGAACAAGAAGACGGTAGAAAATGCCAAAGATGGTTTTTCAAGGCATTTCCTTCAAGAGCAGAATTTCAAAGACTTGAAAGGTTTTTGTCTTTGTTGTGCTTTACTTTTTAAACTACTAGCTCAAATATCATCGGAGGCAGGTATTTTATTTTTTCGAGTTACCTTAAGGTGTGTTGAGGATACATTACGTTAGCGTCACAGGCTACGTTTGCAGACACACCGCATATTAAGAAGATTATTCGGTGCACACGCACGCGCACACCCACAGAGTCTTTGATGTAAAGACAGCTAGATGAGCTGTGGACATTTTTTATCCTTCAGAAGTGTTTTTGTCCTTCAGACCATTTTGTGCTGAATGTTAGGATTTCTAAGTGACGTCCCTGAACAACCAAGGCTGCTGTCGGCAAGAAAGATAGTTATAAATTCACGGATTATAAGTATTAACATGTACAACAGTTTAATAAAAAAATGGTTTCTTCTTATGGACTGTGAGTGGATGGTTTAATCTTTTCTTTTTTAAGATTATTTCTTTATTTTGAGAGAGAGGGAGAGAGCGTGTGCAAGTGAGCATGAGCAGGGGAGGAGCAGAGAGAGAGAGAGAGAGAGAGAGAGAAACCAAGCAGGCTCCACACTATCAGCCTGATGCAGGGCTTCAACTCACAATCCGTGAGATCATGACCTGCCCCGAAATCAAGAGTCTGGTGATTAACTGACCTGAGCCACCCAGCCGCCCCTGAAGTCGAATATTTAAAACGTGTACACCAAATGCTTATGTTGTGTAAATATGACCACCACTCCTTATGTGCCCTCTCTCTCTCTCTGTCCTTTGGTCCCATGGCCTTTGTTCAGCTTCTAGTTTTATTGATAACACATGTCCTCCATGCACATGAACCATGAATGCTGTTCCCTGTCGGTGATGCTCTACCTCTGCCTCTGAACCTGATTCCATCCACGGCCTCCAGATCCCCCGTGTCTTCCCCGTAGAAGCTTTTCTCCCTGACGTCCATCTCCGGGACTCCATCTCCTTCACCAAAACAGTACGTTTACAGTCATGCATTCAGCTTGCCTTATCATCTGACTGATGTCTGGTTCCCCTGATAGACTGTGAGCTTCTTGAGAGAAGGGATTAAAGGTTATTGGTTTTCCTTGTATCTCCACTAGCCAGCACTAGGCTCAAACATATTTGTTCAATGAATAAATAAAGGAATTAATTCAAAGAAGTCAAATAAATACAACAATCTCATGGTTAGCCTAGTCACATCGGGCTCCACGCTGATAGCACGGAGCCTAGAGCCTGTTTCAGATTCTGCCTGTCCCTCCTCTACTTGTGCTCTGTCTCTATGCCTCAAAAATAAACATTAAAAAAACTTAAAAAAAACTTAAAAAAAATACAACTGAGGTAAAAAAAAAATGTGCTCAAGAAAAAGTTAATCGATGACATAGTTGGTGGACAATTGGTCAATGTCTTCAATCTGTAAGTCCAGAGATATTGCCCTTTTGTCTCAAAAAAAAAGGGAGCTAAATAAAGAAAATTATAATCCTTTTACTGGGATTTCCAACACCTCTACAGAGTCTTATTTTTGGAGCAGGCACTCAGACTCTATGTAGTCTCTTTGACTCAGTAGAGTGCATGTACCTTGGTTGGAAATAACCTTACAAGCATGGGGTGTCTTACAATTCAGTCAAGGAAATTCTTCAGTCTCTAGGTTTTCAAGGATCCTTGGGGGACGAGGAGACAAAGGGAAGAGAAAAAATGAGGACAATAACCTGAATGATACCTTGGCAGTCATCTGTTTGCTTGTTGGTAAGCAGAAATGTTCCTATTTTTAAAATATATTTATTTATGTATTTGAGAGTGAGAAAAAGAGAGAGGCAGAGAGAGAGGGAGAGAGAGAATCCCAACCAGGCCCTGGGCTGTCAGCGCAGAACCTGACGCGGAGATCGAACCCATGAACTGTGAGATCATGACCCGAACCAAAATCAGGAGTCAGACAGTTAACTGACTGAACCACCAGATGCCTCAAGCAGAAACACTTCTAAATGTCGAATGTCTCAGCCAGATGACTGACGATTTAGGAGAATTGGGAGGATCTTCAATTAGATGTTTTCCTTCTTCATATGTGTTATGTGTTGCATTGGAAAGCTCAGGATATGTATAGCATATATATAAATATAGTATATATATTATATAAGTATATATGTCTATATTTGTATGTAAGTATGTACATATATATGTGTGTGTGCGCGCGCGTGTGTGTGTATAGGTATAAACGTAGGTACATATATTCCCAAGCCAACAAATTTAATAAGATCTAGGTGAGCTCACAGACTCTGTAAGCTCAATTTAAAAAATATTTCTTGAATCATGGCATTTATAATTGTGTCCTAAATTTCTATAAGTAATATATTGTGATTATATTTAACATCTATGATATAAAACACAGTAAAACTTAAGGGTGTGTCAGAAAACGGTTTTTCTGAAGTGAAATGTTAGTCATAATAGGTTTAATTGAAAATAATTAAACCCAAGCCATAATTTAATTTGGATTTATCTTATGGGCAATGAGGAGCCATTTTTGTCATCATTGGAGGTGAAGAACTTTAGGATGTTTTCAATGTATTCCGGGATTTCTCCAGCTCTACCCTGTTATTTTAGGCCAGGTTACTTATTGTTATAAGGTCTGTCCTCTGCATTGTGGGATATTTAGTCATGTCCCTGGATTCTCTCTGCTGGATGCCAGTTGCACCTTCTCTCCCTTCCCCATTGTGATAACAGAAATGTCTCTAGATGTTGCCTAATATTTTCCAAAAAGTGAAACACCTCTCAGTGGAGAACTGAGCATTGCTGTATCCATTTCTCCTGTGACAATTCGCGACAGACATCTAGGAGTGAGAAATAATAAAATACATCATCATAATAAAATCCATCAAATAATAAAATACATACATCATAAATGCATCAATGAATTATTGCATATTCACTATATGGTAGGGGCTTTTCAAACAGTTATTATGTTATTCAATAATTAGCCTGTTTCTACTCCATTCTACAAGAGGATAAATAAAGCATCAACAAGATTTGATAACTAGCCCCGGGTCACAAAGCTAGTCAACTGATGTTTGACTTGAGTTTTTCCTGACTCTGAAGCCCATGGGCTCCAGCTAACTATGCTAGCTGGAAAAATGAGGATCGTCGGGGGTATGAATGCATCTGGTTATTCTCCTTTACTCCTTTCAAATCTGTCACTTGTAGATTAAATGATGCTCTCTCTGCTGAGTTCTTGGTGAGGAGTCAAAATGCCATTCAATGGCCATTTCTCCTCCTTACCAGCTGTGTGAATGGAGACAATTCACTTAGACTATATTACTTGCCAAGTCTCATTGATCTTGAAAGAACTGGGTCAGAGCCATTATTTATCCCGTAAAACAAAAGCTCACGGTGAAACCTTGATAGGTAAGTAAATATACATTTTGACGGCCCAAGGGTATAATTTACTTTATGGAGAACAAAAGACATAAACAAACTCCCCGCAAATACAAATAATATCCAAATCCAAACTAGATATGGGTGGGAGACTTAATAGTGATCCCCAAACTGTCCTTAAAAGGCCGTCCTTAATTTCGCAAAAATATTTGCAGTATATGTTTGGGGCCAGCCAGGTATTATCTGTATTTTTAAAACCTAATAAATTATAACCATAAGAATATTTTAAGCATATAGGATAACAACTTAGTGGTTCAGGAAATAAAAATTTATAATTAAAAATCCTAAAGAAAGTAGTTTTTTCCTAATTAAAAAACTTATTGGAATGAGCAATATTTTTTCCCAAATATCTGTAATCTATCTATCCACAAAAAGAAATAAGATATATAAATAAATGATATTTATTTTTCAATTTTTGTTTCATGCTTATTTTCCCTTTATTAAATAGCAATCTACAGCTACCAAGCTATAGAGTGGCATAAAGCCGGGAAGAGGCTAACATCGTATTATTTAATGCGCTACTTAAATTGGTTTGTGTAGAAACAATCCACACTCTCTTCATTATTCAGTATATTCAATCAGAATTACCTGAGTTAAGACCTGTATTCCCAACTTACTAGATTGTGTTGAAATTGACCAAAGTATTACCAAAAAAAAAAAAAAAAATCCCCCTCTTCCACGATAAATCTAGTTCTCCACCCATTTAACATTTTTTCCTGCAAATTTATTATTGATTGAGCACAGATGAACGGCATGGTTTTGAGGATACAGTATGAAACTCATAATAAAATTAACAGACCAGAAAGGTGAGTCTGGTGACAGGTACATCTCACTGATTTGGAGTAGAATGGAGACAGGTCTGCACATTCAGAAACTTTTTGCTTCAACTTCTAAGTGTAAGATAGTCTGTTACCACCATAAAATGCTTATTATGGTGATATTTAAAATTGAAAACAAAAAAATCTGACCCTTTATTCACTTATCAACGAATCAGGTAGAGGGCAAGAACATCCTGATTTTTTAATATTTTTTACATAATTCTGCAAGAATTCCTTCATTTCTCCATGATCCTCAGAGTAAGTGGTGGTCGTGATTGAGCATGTGCACTTTTGGCAGAAAGGCATTCATAAAAGCGATGGGATGTGTTTGTTCGCTTATATATGAACATAAGACATAAAACATTGGCTTGTTTGAGATTCTATTATGATCGTCCAACCAGTAAAACTTAGAAACATAGTTGGCTTTGGAGGAAAAGAAAAAAAAATTGAATATAAAAGATGGATTTGGAGCCAAATCATCAAGAATAAATGTGAGGAAGTTTTCTGAGGGCTATATGTAAACCTACAAACAATGTGCGTGTGTACAGTCTTGTGTTCTTTGGGTTTAAATAAAATAATAAACAGATGTTGATAAAACATTTCTGATCCCGGGTTGGCATCCAAGGGAAAGATAAAAGAAAAGAAACAAACAACAACAAAAAAAGAATATTAAGACTGAAACAATGCAATCTTTAGTCTAAAAAGGGGCCGGGCTAAAATGAACATTGTGCAGCCTATTTCAATTTCCCACGAAACACCTAATAAAACAGTCAAACCGCTACCAACAACAACAACAACAACAAAAGTAAATAAAAATGCTTCTCATTAAAAATTAAGACTGACAGCAAGACCATTTTAAGGATTTAAGAGGAATCTCCATGAAACTCAAAATCTGTGTTGCTACTTGGAGAATTACAAACAAGTCTAATGAAACAGAGCAAATTTCCAGGCTTGAAAAGATGGAATGGACGTTCCACTGTTGTTTTATGTAGAGATGTCATCCCTACTAAACAGTCAGTTATTTCAAGCAAAAAAAAAAAAAAAATGTGATAGCGAAAGTATTTTCCTTAGATTTGTTGTTAGTGTTTGGAGTAAAAATATAAATGTTTTGCAAGGATTCCTGTGATAGAGAAGGTATGTGTTTGTGTACATATACATATATGTATGTATATATATGTATATGTGTGTATATATATATATATATATATATATATATATATATATATATGTTGCTATTGTACTGGTGGTGAAGTATTTGCTGAAAGTCTACAAGGACATATATCTGATTATACCGGCTGAGTCCTTCAGCTCTGCCATGCTCAATGGTGCTCAATTAAAAGATGGTGGATAAAAAAAAAAAAAAACAATAATAAAGGTAATAATCTATCTTGAGCAGGACAACCTCCAATGTGGGCTGCAAGGTATTAAAGGATCAGTGGTCAAGTTTCAAGATCATTTCATTTAATACTGTCTTCTACTCCTGCCAGGTGAGCAGGAAATTCATCACTTGCAACAGAGTGAGACTAATCAGACAGCAGCATCAGAAAAGAGTTTGAATATTCCCAACCTCTACCCCTTTAAGCCCTCCATGATGATGATGATGATGATGATAAAAATAAAATAAATAAAAGTAACAAAGTGAAGAAACAGGACATCTGGCATTCCGTTGGAGTTGTCAGCTTGAATGAGCTAGACAAGGGAGGAGAATCCAGATAAGAATGGGAAAGAAAGCAACATCAACAACAATAGGTAGGTTTCATGCAGGCACACGTGCGCATGCGCGCACACACACACATATGCGCCCTAAAAGAACACATTTCGCAGGAAGTACAACAGAGACATAGAGACCTTCAGAGCATAGGAGCAGAGTCAATCAGTGTTATGGCTATTTTAAGCTTAGGCACAAAAAAATTTCCCTTGCTCCTCTGGCTTATGTAGACAGAATTTTATCTTGCTGACAAACATGACTTCTGAAAAGTAGGGATAACTAATTAGGTTCTCTCATCAGACTTTACTGTAGGTAATCGGAAAACTTCAACTGCTTACTCCCTTCGTCTTCACGCTTACCACTTTGACCACAGCTTTTGCAATTCTATTTATTTATTTTCTTCGGATTGTCTCCTCTTCATTGAAAGGTCTCTTCGTAGAAAATGTAGATTTCCTTCTGTAAAATGATGTTTCTCAGTCCTTGGTGTTTCTCTATTGCGTTCAGAATGGCTCGGTAACTTGATTCACCACTTTCTAATATTAGATCTGTGAGCTTCCTTTCTAGATTGTAATACTTTTGGAACTGTGCTTTCTACTAAATTATATCTGTGTTGGAAGCTTCTCCACAGTAGAATTTACGCTCTGTTGATTTTAGTTGTCTGTGTTTTTTACCAAATACAGCAGCTCTCATTCATTGTGTTTAAAACACAATCTAAGTACTTCTGGTTCCTTTTTCCAACTGTTTTGGATAGCTGGAATATTTTGGATTGTTGAGAATTATTTCAGATTGTGACCCTATGGTAAAGCTGGTCATTTACAGTAGAGATGCTTCATTTTTTTTTTTATTAGTGTAAGGAGACGCTTCCTGATATTAGAACACATATTGAAGCAATGACTCTTTTCTTTCTCAAATTCAGAGTTATGTTTCCAATTTTCTCTAAATATAGAGTTACTTGACTCGGTGCAAAGCAATCTGGTACAAAATCACTGGTACTCTACAATCTTCTTCAGAAATGCTACTTAGTGTCTCAAGTCAACACGATTCAAGTTGCTATGGATACTTAGGGTTATGTGGCAGAGGATATGTCAGTATTTCTTGAGATGGAGTGCATTATTAACTTTTCGACTGAAATCCTCCATGTGAACTAGGCAGTTATCCACAAAGTTCCTCCAAATATGGCCCCCCTTTACATTAAAATATCGCATATCTGTTTGTGCATTCGTTTCGTCCATATTAAACATAGTAATTTCCACATGTTTTCTTTAGCTCAGAATCCTTTAGGAGCTGTGAGGACATGCCATGAAAAACTGTGCTTGGCACCTTAGAATCCTAGTGTTCCAAGAGAAGTCCTCCCTGATGTCATTCTCAGTGGTCAGGCAGCCCACGACATTATTTCCACTAAAATTGTATCAAAACCATATGAAACATGTGGATATGTAATTGGATTAGGGATTCTTCATCCAAATGTTGATGAGATATTGCCATTGCCTTCAATGCCCTCACATTAAGCTACCTTCTTAACTTTTTTTTTTTGCCACTCTCCTTCTTCATATGGCTTCTCCCCCGCCCCCCGCCAACTCACATTACATTATCTTATCTTCATGTCTCTGCTTGGTTATTCTGTCTACATAAAATATCTTCATTTATTTAAAAAAAAATTCACTGAGGTCCCAGGGTGGCCTATTCAGTGTTCTACTGTGAGAACAAATGGTGAAAAAAACAATCAGTGTCCTGGCACTTAAGGATTTTTCTTTCAAAGAGAGGATATCAAAGAACTATTTGCATTGCCATAATTATTAAAATATTATCCACAATAGCCAAGATATGGAAACAACCTAAGTGCCATCAACGGATGAATGGAAAAAGGAGGTATGATAGATAGGATGGATAGATAGATAGATAGATACATAGATACAGAGATACATAGATACAGAGATATGTAGAAAGATGGATGGATAGATAGACAGATAGGTAGATACATAGATACATAGATATGTAGAAAGATGGATGGATAGATAGATACACAGATACATAGAAAGATGAATGGATAGATACATACATGCATACACACATGCATACATAGATATGTAGAAAGATGGATGGATAGAGAGATACATAGATACTTAGATATATACATAAAAAGATGGATGGATGGATAGATAGATAGATAGATAGATAGATAGTACATATCCAACTACACACACACAGTGGAATATTTTTCAGCTACGAGAAAGATGGAAAGCTCGTCATTTGTAACAACATGGATGGACCTCAAGGATATGGTGCTAAGTGAGGTAGGTCATAGAAAGATGAATACTGTTTGATATCACTTATATATAAAATCTGAAAAAGCCAGACTCATGAAAACAGAGTGATACGGTGGTTACTGGGGCTGGGAGATGAGGGAATAGGAGAGATGTTGTTTAAGGGCACAAACTTGTAGCTAGTAGACAAGCAAGTCCCGGAAATGGCATGCACAGTATAGAGAATATAGACAACATTGTATTATGATCATCAAACTTGCTACGAGACTAGATCTTAATTATTCCCAAGACAAAAGGCAATGGTAGCCATGTAACATGGAGGTGCTCATTATGGCTTCAATTACAACCATATGACAATATATACATGTATTGGGATACCTGGGTGGCTCGGTCGGTTGAGCGTCTGACTCCAGCTCAGATCATGATCTCACAGTTCGTGAGTTCAAGCCCCACGTGTGGCTCGCTGCTGTCAGCCTGTGAGCGCAGAGCCTGCTTCGGATCCTCTGTCCCCTTCTCTCTCTGCCCCTCCCGCATTTATGCTCTCTCTCAAAAATCAAATACAATATTAAATAAATAAATAAAATATAAATGTATCAAATTGACATGGCGTAAACTTTAAATTTACACCATGGTGTATGTCGAATATGTTTCAACTAAAAAGAAATTCTATTCATCATGGCGTACTCTGGAGAGTTCCTAGAAGGAAAATTCTGGATCCAAGAGAATAAACATTTTCATACACATCATGAATTTGCTTCCTACTCATGTTCCTCTCTCTTCTCTCTGGAATTCCTAGGTTTCTTTGTGGTCATTGAATAGAGCAAAGCATAATTTTGCATAAGGGTAGTTTTCTTCCTGACTTAATTATTCCCAGGGCTGTCTGTCTCTTCGCTGACAATTCTCTTGCCACCCTAACCCATTTTACCCCAACCTGACAGTGTTTCTTTGTTTTGTTCTTGAAGTGTCTGCAAATCCTAAGCCAGTTGAAAACACGTTTTCTGTCATTTAGTATAGAACATTTAGCCTTTCGTGTTCTACAGCTTAGGAAGTCACTTTCTATGTGATCTCATTCAAGGTTCCTAAAGAGGCTTTGCGAGATCAGAGTGGTTATCATTCTCAACTTCACAGGGAAGAGAAGAGAGATATGTTGAAATCCTTGCTTCTGGTTCTAAAACCAAAACATAATACCGTCAGAATTTGGATCTCTACCTTCTGTCTTCCATTTTTTTCTTTTTTTAAACAGTGCAATCGCAAGACATAGCAATTCCTGGGAAATCAAATTGTTTACTCTTTGAAACCAAATGCAACAACTTCGGTCCTCACTTTCAAACGAGAGAGCAGCATTACATCATACATGATTTCAATTGTATAAAACTTGCTTGACTTGTAAGGTGGGAGGAACGTGATGCCTTTTCTACAGCCTTTCTGTATCTAAAGGCTCAACTGCATCAGCTTCTTAGCGCTGTGTCTGTGATTCCCGGGGAAAACTTGGAATCCGTCCCCCCTTCCTTTTTAATTGAATGCTCTTTTCTTCCTGTTTTAGAGATTTTCTTTTAAATTATGAAAAGAAAATCCTTCCCACATAAGTATAAACAAAACCTGCTTTTGTCACTGGCACCCTGTAGAAACCAAAGAACATTAAATTACTCTGAGCACATGGCTACTTGCCAGTAATTATTCAATATGAAGTTTAACCAAGTTTATCTAGACTAGGAGGACCATGTATACACAGCTAAAGGGAAAGACACGGTTAAAGTAATTATCTGGCATATTCCCACAGTATAGACAGTCAGTCTGGCTCATTTGGACCAAAGAGTAATAACCCAGTGCACTCTTCTTGCCAAAAGAGTTATTTGGCAGATCACCTCTATGTGCCTCCACAGATGAAGGTTAAATCTAGAGAAAGAAAACATAACCGCCCTTGAGTATCAGAAAGCCTCCAGACAGGACTGCACAGGGAGAGCTTTGAAGGAGTTGGGCTGGGAACGGAGACCAATGCCTTTAAATTCTGTGACCCTTTCCGGGGCTTGTGAATTAGGGTTGTAGAATCTCTTCATCTTATGTCTCTGATTGCTTCATTAATTCTTCCCATGTGAGTTCTTATCTTTTCTTAGGTGTCTTCCCCTCCCCCCCCCCCGGGTTATGAAGATTAGGCTTCCCTATGTGATCCAAACCCTGTAGTTTATTTGATGATTAACCCAAAGCACTAGATAATCCCGCCTCTAAATTTTCCTCTCTGTTGGGTATTGCGATAGGAATAAAAAGAGACTAAGAAGCACCAGCTCTGTTTCCTCGTTAGGCATAATACAGGTCTTAGTATCCTATGCAGACAATTGATGGTTTTTTCGTTCTGTTTTGTTTTCCTCTTTGCTCCAATTTCTCTGTGGTGGCTTCTTAAATGAAACAACCTTGACCTGCTACCACGTTGAGGTCTTCTTCATAGAGGATAGCATTATTCATTCTAAACATTAGATTTTTCCTTTCTAATACCAAAATAGAAATGATGGCTGTTGTATTCTCCTTTTTTCCTTTACTGATAGACAATGTTTCCGAAAAATCCAGTCAGATTTTCTTTTGCTGTTTATTCTGGTATAGCAGAGGGGCCCCTGGGTGGCTCAATCAGTTGAGCATCTGACTTTGGCTCAGGTCATGATCTCCCGATTTGTGAGTTCAAGCCCCGTGTCAGGCTCTGCGCTGGCAGCTCAGAGTCTGGAGCTTACTTTGGATTCTGTGTCTCCCCTTCTCTCTGCCCCTCCCATGTTCATGCTCTGTCTCTCTTTCTCAATAATAAATAAATGTTTGAAAAAATATTCCAGTGTAGCAGATTGATCAAGGGGACAGAAGCTGGAGGCAATTTGCCCAAGTTCAACTATCACCTTCACTGTTTACTTGCTGTATGACCTCACTTATCTGCCCCAGCCTTGATATCCTCATTTTCACAGAGAGGCAATAATAACCTCTAATATATAGGAATCCTATGAGGAATAAATAGGATGATGTATACAAAAGCATATTGAGCCTGATTGCATGGAAATCTGTCAATAATAATTAACTATTAGAGATAGTGGCATGTGATGGTCAAGTAGGCATATCCTGTAGACTTGGAACCATTGTGGAGTCTTAGGCAAAATACTTAATTAACCAAGATGTAGAGCTGACCTTGTAGGTAGTTAGGTGTCATAAAGTTTGACTGAGCTGATTCATGTAAGGTGTGATTAGCACATTGCGTGGCCTATGATATGTGCTCAATAAAATTAACTATTAAAATATTATTTATCGATGCAGATGAAAGAATTAAGATGTAAAGAACATGATATTCTACATTTGAAAGGGCTTGTTTCATTATAGAGTATTTAAAAGCAGTAGTGCACTTAAATACATAGTAAAATAAAACATAAATATAAACATCTCAACGAGGAAACCATTCTCAGCAAACACACTGTCAGTCTCCCGTCTAGAGTGAAATGTAGAAGGCCGCGGATGGTAATTAGTCACAATGTGCACATTCTACTCCCAGAAGCCAATGTTAGCTTTGGGATGGAGAAATGTACCCATGTAGAAACATCCCAAAGCCCATTCTCTCATTTACGTTAATGGTGACTGTTTGGTGAAGAATCCCAAAACACAGGGTTTGTATTTATATCAGATGAATTGGAACTCAGGAACCCAAAACTGCTTGGGCCAAAACCTGAACTGTTGCTGAGAATGCATTTTTTTTTTTTTTCAAAATAATTGTTTTCTGAATTTCCTTAAACGTCTACTCTTCTTTCCCTATTAACCGCAGATACTGTTGGAGTCTGGAACCTGTATAACATAAGCCATTAAAATCAACTATTGTGGAAACTCAAGCAAAAAAATCATCTAGCAATGTTTGTTACACAGTAAACACTCAATAAAAATCGAATGAAAGCATGAATGTAAACAGGCTTTCAACTATTTTTGAAAAAGTGGGGAAACGTGGTGGGTTGGATAAATAAAATTGGATTGATGTGATTAATTAGCTGATTAACAAGATCTCCAGTTTCCCCTTTTGTTACAGACCAGGCCACGGAATGAATGCTATCAGCATTAAACAAAACATGGCAAAGAAGGGCAACAGCTAAAGTCAGCTTCTGTCTTCAGGATGCAAAGAGCCATTAATTAAAGTTACCATACCTGTATAGGGAATAAACATGCATGGGGAACTGTGTATACAAAGGAAGTAAACATTTAAGAATGTACTAACATGTATGTTACTTCTTTTTTTTAATTTAGTTCATATATAAAAATATATGTATGTATTTATACATATGAATTTATATATATGTATATAATATATATGTATATATTTATATTATATATATGATATATAATATATATATATTGTTGTCAAGGTAGCCAACATAGAGCGTATACAGTGTGTTCTTGGCTTTGGGAGTAGATTCCCATCTACTTACATACAACACCCAGTGCTCATCCCAACAGGTGTCCTCCTCAATGCCCATCCCCCATTGTCCCCGCCCTCACTGACTGCTTTTGGAATGATTATCATGTCTAATAAAAACGTGTGTCTCCTGTTGGGTCAATGTATTTTGGTTTGGTGGGATATTGACAAGAACATGCTCAATAATGTAGTAACTTTCATAAGCATAAATGTTGATCCACATGTGAGGACTACATCTATCCAGTTATTTGACATAAGAGATCAAAAGGTTAGACATTTTCTCATTTTTAATACGATTTTAGTTTTCTTTTCTTTCTTTTTTTTTTTTAAGAAAATTTATTTCTGCTGCTTTGTGGCCACAACCAAAGATTAGTTATCAGTGTATAATACAAAAGTCGATAAAATTATCCTGTTGTGATAGTTATCAAATCTTTGTCTTTAAGCCTAAGTTCACTCTTTTTTTT
The DNA here is from genome assembly GCA_030068075.1 of Paguma larvata. Lineage (NCBI taxonomy): Eukaryota > Metazoa > Chordata > Mammalia > Carnivora > Viverridae > Paguma > Paguma larvata. Next base: position 33,251,533 of record CM057843.1, read on the forward strand.
TTTTTTTTTGAGAGAGAGAGAGGGAGAACAGGGGAGGAGCAGAGAGAGGGGAGAGAGAGAGAGAGAGAGAGAGAGAATTGTAAGCAGGCTCCATGCTGTCAGTGCAGAGCCCGATGCAGGGCTTGATCTCAGGAACTATGAGATCATGACCTGAGCTGAAACCAAGAGTCAGATACTTAACCCACTGAGCCATCCATGTGCCCCTAGTTTAAATTCACTCTTTAATACCTAGTCTGTGATAAGGGATGGGAATCTTTTAGGTATTTTTCCTTGGCCATTTACACAAAATTCACTTTATCAGAAGAGAGAGTTGGAGGGAAATTCTGCTGGTTACCATAGCTGTACCTTTGGTCACTGGTGTAGATGTGAGGATGTCCAGTGATGATTTGCCCCAGCCACATACCCAGAACCCTCAGTTCTTTTTAAGCACACAAATAGAATTGTTCAGTTTTATATTCTTGGCATCATCACTTGGCATCTACCCAAATGTTAAAGAAAGCCTACTATACACAAATCCATTTTTTAAAAGTAATCGTTTCAGCTTTTTAAAGAACCATGGAGCACTTTCTGTGTTCTGATTGGATCCATACGAGTACACTTGTCATTTAGGAATCAAATGAAGCAGACTGGAATTTTCTTTCCCTTGAGGAGGGGATTCTCTATCTGTCCTAGTCCCTATACAGAATCAAGGGCTAGGAATGCAAGAGTTTTGCTTGATCAATCCCTGAAAGCTCTTAGATTCAGGTTTTGCTGACTTGGTTCAGCTTATGGATGATTTGCCACCTTTGCGCGTGGCCCTTGTGGCCAGATATTAAGTTACTGTCTTTCATCTCTGAACAGAACATTTAGCATTCTGCCCTGTGACACCGTGAAGACCACATGACTTCTTTCCTTTCCTTTCCTTTCCTTTCTTTTCTTTTTCTTTCCTTTCCTTTCCTTTTCTTTTTGCCAGTTGCCTTTCTGGTTGATATTACACAGTAGATAACACTCAACAGGGACTGGAAGCCTAGGGGAGGAGCCAGGCAATTGCTTCTTCTGGTTTGTTCCCTGTTGTCAAAAACACCATTCTGGTAGCAGCTCTTCATACAAGCAAAGGCATCTGCTCTCAGCTCACAGATTCTTCTAGCTACTTGGGTCCAGTTTCCAGCTTCATCTAGATTTCCCAGAACCAGTTCATCATGCTTCCTTGAAGGTGTAATCCATCAGACAGCAACCCCTTCTCAGAAACCAGTTTCACCCCTCTCCTATGAATTTCAGAGGCACTGGATTCCAGCATCGTCCTTTCCTCTGTAGCTTGGGGCCCAGCTTCACAGTCCCCTCTGCCAAGCTTCTAGGACTTGAGAATATTTGACCATTTCTCCCCTTTGTTCCTGCTTCTTGTCCACGATGACCTAGAATTTTCCTCAGTTTGACTGAACTTAATTTTTTTTAAGTTTATTCATTTATTTTGAGGGGAGGGTGCAGAGAGAGAGGGAGAGAGAGAAACACTGGCAGACTCTGCGCTGTGAGCACAGAGCCCAATGGGGGACTCTATCCCACAAACCACGAGACCATGACTTGAGCAGAAATACAGAGTTGGACCCTCAACTGCCTGAACCACCAGCTTGACTGAACTTTAAATGACTTTCTTCCTGACCACAGATCTCTGACTTTTTTTTTCATAGAGCATTAACATTAGAAAACTTGCAGTTACAAATTCTTTACTTGCCCCTTTGAGGTGTAAATCTCTTCCCAGTCTTCGGCCAGTTTTACAACTCAGGAAAGTCTTTCCCTCTCTAAGACCTGGGATCCGTCCTTTGTGATGTAGTCAACAAGGAAGATAGTCCCTCTATGTCCCTGTCTCTTTTGGAGGGTGGGACCCTAATTTGGATAAGTGACAATTTAGCAAACACAGATGGCCTCATGACTTTGACCATGTCCCTGTGATCCCCCCACAGCTCACCCGAGCACTTACAAACCCTCCCGCCTTTGGCTTCAGTGGACTTGTGCTTAGTTCTGACCCAAAGCCTCTCTCCCCCTACTGATTCTGCAGCAATGAGAATAAAATCTGTGTCCCCAATTTTAGCAAAAGTCTGGTGCAGCTTTACTTTGACACCATTTTCTCACAGTGTGACACTAATGCTCCCCATTTGCCCTTTTGATCCTCCAGTACCCTCTGATTCAGTCCTTATATTAAATTCTCCCTATTAAAATAATTAATTTTCCTGATTATAACCTGTTTGACATACCACATGGTCCCTTTTCTGCTGTGTCACCAAAAAGAGCACCCAGCAGTTTTCATTTATTCTGCAGAAGTAAGAGGACTCCTCTCCCCCACAAAATATAAAACCAAACTGATAACCAAAGTTATTTCATTTCATTTTACTTATTTATTTTGTTTTGTCGTGTTTTACTTTATTTTACTTTATTATTTTAATTTATGTATCGTAGGCTTTTTAAACAATTGGGCAGATAAAAAGATTTATATCATAAATATATGTCATATATCATCATAGCGATGCCAAGAATATAAAACTGAGTGGTTCCACCTCATGCTTTAAGAGTCCCTTGACCATCTCAACAAACCCGAGCTCCAGGATCTAATCATGATACCCAGCTTGCTTCTCCTCGCCTTTTGGGAGGACAACCGGACACACAAATAATATTGCATTTCAGCTCTTGGATTTGTTATGTCCTTTACTTTCTATGTTTTTGCACCTAAATGACTAATCATTGCATTTGAGTAAAGGAAAACAGAATGCCTCAGACGGATTGGTAGTGAGAGGGTGGTGCCTGGGTGGCTCAGTCGGTTAGGCATCCAACTCTCGATCTCAGCTCAGGTCTGGATCTCAGGGTCATGAGTTTGATTCTCAGGTTGGGCTCTGGACTGAGTGTGAAGCCTGCTGAAGAAGAAAAAGAAGAAGGAGGAGGAGGAGAAGGGGAAGAATTTGGGTGTTAGCTTTTAAGAATACGGACCCACAAAAATAAATTCACAGAACTGTTTAGTTGTTTTTGATTCACTGTGTTTTCGTTATCTTTACTTTGCAGCCATTGGCAGAGTGACGAATCAGCTATTGTTGTTCAAGGTCGAGAGGCTGAGGAAGAAGGTCAGCCGACTTGTCTATATGAGGATAGTTAATACCTATCACTGCATTTTTAAATGTTGCTTCGGCAGAGTTTTAAACCAATTGGTGTAAAACAAAGATTTAAATGTTAAAAAAAAATACTCTAACCTTTTTTCAAAAAATGCAGTTCAGATTTTTTTCTTACCTCCTCTGATTCTTCGCTGTGATTTGAAATCTTACGTAATTGACTTGGAATCACCCTGGTGCCATGTAAAAGCAACACTCTGCAGTTACGGAATACAAAAAGAAAGAAAGAGGAATTGAAAAGGAGTGTATTTATAACCTTGGTCATAGGTATCCTAAGAGTGTTTCTGTTTTAATAATTAATTAGCTTATCAGTTCAGAAATGTTGAAATGACTTTTGGAATCCCATGCTCTAAGGCCGTTGGCACCACGCATGTTTCCTGACTGCAGTTTCCTTAACTTTCCATTTGATTTTTTTCCCCCTTAAAACTAAAATCATTTAATGAAAGCTGACACTTCAAGGCCACTGACTGATCTTCTGCACAGAAGGTATGCAAAGGTGGCCAATTCCATTAAATTACAGCCCGCGTCCAGGTTGTGAGACATCATTTTAAGGCAGACAAAGCGCAATGCAGTCAGGAATGCTAAGAGACATAACGAATAACAAGGAACAAAAAGAATAATATGAAAAATCTGAAGGGAAAAAAAGGTCAACACGCAGAAGAGAGAAGACGAGGAGGCGGGGGGAGGAAAAGGCACATGTGCGATTTTTTTCCCACTTATTCTATTTCCTTTATGTTCCCTAGTTCAGGGCCGCTAGTAGAAGATTGATACATTTATTAATTCTCCATGCAGAAAGACAAACAGTGGGCTCAGTCCGGTGGGATAGAAACGTCTAGCCCCAGGTGTCCCTACGGAATCTTCCAAAGTTGCCTAATGGTCTTTGACCACACAGATCCATTTAAGGAATACGGTATTCGTTTTCTAAAATCTCATTTAGACTCAGACATAAAATAAAATCCTCCCGTTCATAAGGCACTGGTTATCTCTGGTTCTTCTTATTTCTCTCGGTTCATTTAAAACACAGGGCTGAGTAAAACAAAACAAAACAAAACAAACACAATTTAAAGGATGTTCAAGATTGTCCTTGTAATATGACTTTTCTCTTTAAGTTGCAAGAACATGGTAAAATAAACCATTTCTTTCTGCATAAAGTGATATTTATACTTACGTATATATCCATGGGGAGATATTTTCATCTAATGTACATATTTATTAACTTAAGATAGGACTCTGAGGAAATCACACATTATGAGATCTATTTATTAGGGTTAATACTGGCACTTTTTTTAAAAAAAGCAAAGTTCAAATGATTGTTTATCAGTGTAATCATTTTTTATATATTTTCTTTTCGTTTTTTTTTTTTTGTTTTTTTGAGCGGATTCCTGCAGTTTTCCATTTTAGAACTCATGTTGGATATTAGCTACTTAATGAATATTAACACATTTCTACATATTTGGTTAAGCATGAGTGGAATCACATTTGTACAACGGGCATTCTCTTCTCTACAGGTCCTACCGTGCTGACAAATACCAGCAGATAAAAGAACACATATCATATGCTTTAAGGTTATTCTGATTTTAATTTTGGTTTTGAAAGTAAGCAAACTTTAGACCAATTTTTAAGACTTCTTTATATAAATTTCTTAAATTTTTTCAGCCCAAGATGGGATTATTTTTGCATTAAAGAGCACCCAGGTTTTGTGAAAATAAATATATTAGGGTCTTATTAGAAATGAAAAGCACCAGCACTTGAAAACCAGTTAACATATAAACCTGAAAAATATGATTTAAGTTTGTGTTCTGGATAGTGTATCGGAAAGGGTATTATCTTCCAAAAGTGTTCAGTTATGTCTGTTTATGTTATTAAGTAGGATGAGATAAAGTATACATTCAATTTTTTTTTAAGACAGAATACATCATTTTAAGTAATTAGGTCCATTTATCTTGAGTTTATATTTCTTGGGGTTGGTTCCCGAAGTAGACCATGAAACCTGCCTACTTAAAAGATTTGTTAAAAGAAAAAAGAGAGAGATTTTCAAAATTTATTGAAAACAGAATATCTAACATAAATTTTCAGTTAACTACATTAAATATAAAATTGCAAAATTCTAATTTTAGGTGTAAATTCATTTTACTTTCTGTAATATTCTAAGATTTGAATTTTGGTAGAAAATATTAGTTCAAGGCAAATTAAAGTATTTGGTGGCTAGATAAGATTACATATATGTATGTATATATATGTACATAATCTTAATATAGAATATAATTATGTGTTATGTTTATACCTGTATGTACACTTTTGTATGTACAGTTATATGTTCATATGCATTTATTTATATGGTTATATTTGCTAGACGTGAAATATGTATTCACAAAAACACTTTGTTTTGTTATCCATGCTAAAATACAGCTCTGTGAGAGAGTACTATACTGGTTGTGAGCCCTTAGACTTTAAGAATTACTATTTTAAAAGTAAATAAACTAAAAAATGTTTTAGAGTTTGAATTCCAAACTTGCTCTATGTACCAAGTAGTTAAATATAAATACAGAGATTTTAATGGAATAAAAGCAAATATAGATGATGTTTTAAAATAAATTCGAAGTGGTAAGTTCTTTTTAAGAACATTATTAAGTCAAATAACAGAAAAGGGAATATTTATTATTCTAATTGAATTAAAACTTAACATTTTATATATAACAAAAAACAAGCAAATAGACAAAGACCAAAAGTCAGGGTGACTTTCGAAAGACAAGCCAGCAAAAATATTTCCAACAGATGTGGTAATAAATTATTAATGCCTATCGGTGGATAAAAATCGAGAAAGTCAGTTAGAAATTTGTCTGCATTCCAATAATAAAATTACATTAAGACATGAATAGGCAATTCACAGAAAAATACACATTGTTAATAAAATTTTTCAAAGGAATCAAACTTGCAATAAGAGATATATCTGAATTTAACAATGAGATATCGTGTTCTATTCACCTGAATGGAAAGACCAGAAAGAGTCCTACCCAGCTGAATAACTTTAGGAAAAACAGTCATTTACTTTTAACTGTGGGTGGAAATTTAAAGTATCAAAATTTTGGTGAACAATTGATTTATATCTATCTAATTATATAATACACCTGCATAACAATTCTTTCTAATTCTGGTAACATTTAGAAATATAAAACAGAAATATATGTATAAAAATGTCTACCTATCTTTTGTTTTTTAAAATAGTAAACATAAGAAACTCTTAAATACAAAGAACAAACTGAGGGTTGATGGGAGATGGGGGCGAGGGGAAAGTGGGTGATGAGCATTGAGGAGGGCACTGGTTGGGATGAGCACTGCGTATTGCGTGTAAGCCAATTTGACAATAAATTATATTAAAAAAATAAACATTTTCTTAAAATGAGGGAAGAAATTAAAAAACAAAAATAAAATAGTAAATTGGGAAATGTTGAATAAATGATAACTCTAAATAATAGAGTACAATGCAGTCATTAAAAGGAATGAGCTAATTCCCTCTACCATAAAATAGGAAGTTGTATGTTACGTGTTACAACACCCGATACAGGAAGCTTAAGTGCACTGTATGCTGTTACACAATATTATAGTTTTCAAATGTAAGATTTAAAATTTTAGTAAAGTATGTGCCAAGTTGTTTATATCTGTTACCTACTATTGGTGGGCTTTTGGATAGAATTTCTGTTTATTTTTTAAAGTTTATTTACTTATTTTGAGAGAGAAAGAGTGCGAGTGGGAGAGAGGCAGAGAGAGAAGAAGAAAGAGAGAAACAACCTCTGCGGTGACACGGGACTCCATCTCACAAACCGTGAGATCATGACCTGAGCCGAAATCAAGAGGCAGATACTTAACTGACTGAGCCACCCAGGCGCCCCTCTGTATATTTTTAATAGTATGCGATGAGCATATTTTGCGTTTACGATGACATTTCATAGATGAAAATAAATTTTGCATAGGGATTTTCACTTGTGTTCTCTTTTTTGTGACATGGATTGGCCACAAATGCTGCGAAGGTTACCTGTGCTCGCCAGTCTGCCAGGGTCCCCAGCGTCTGATGCAAAAGTCTCAAGTGTTCGACTGCTATCCACAGTTCAGTCCTGTTCAAAGGGGACAGTGGTACACGAGTGACACTGAATTTGTAACTCACTTCCTTATTTTTATCTTTTTCCGTCTGTATCTCTTTAAGTCTGCATGCTTATAAAATGGGGATATGTCTATAAATAATTCGATCCGTTCTACTCTTACTTTTTACCCCAGAGGGTAATTTGGTCATGAGGACTTAGATGCTGAGGAGATGCTACAGGTATACTGTTTAAGAATGCCCTGCCCTGGGCTCCCAGCCGTACGCGAGTGTAATATGTTCTGCTATCAGACTGCTTCCTCTGTTGCTATTAATAGCATTAAAAATACCAAAGTTTTGGGGCACCTAGGAGGTTAACTCGGTTAAGCATTTGACTCGGGCTCAGGTCATGATCTCACAGACGAGGGTTCGAGCCCCGTGTCAGGCTCTGTGCTGACAGCTCAGAGCCTGGAGCCTGCTTCGCATTCTGCGTCTCCACCCCTGTTCTCTCTGCCCCTTCCCTGCTCACGTTCTGTCTTCCTCTCTCAAAAATAAACGTTAAAAATTTTTTAAAATATCAAAGTTTTCAGAAAAGTGGGACAATTCAGGCAGAAAACTAAAGAATGTAGGAAAGACAAGAACAGGGAAAAAAATTGATTTCAAGGACATGGAGGGTACGTGGACTTCTGTCCAGTCTCACTTCTCCTGGTGATTAGCTCTTCCATGACTAAATGAACAGATATCGTTATCTCTGGTCCTCAAGTAGTAATTCATGAGTGTCACAATGTTATGTCCTACACAAGATTGTAAAGGTGACCTAGAATAGTTGACGTAAGGTACCTCCCACAGGCTACACCCAAGTACAAGAAGTTGAATCTGTGTTGGTGTCCTGCTAGTCCTTGCCTTAGATTTCTGCTTCACCTTAAACAAGTAGAGAGGATTTTTAGGTTGGGATATCACAGAGGGAGTGGTGAATATGTAAGGAAAGAACCAGAAAAGATCCTGTCAGCCAAGATAGAGGGACTCAGCTTTGAGAACCCATGGATGCTTTGGAGTGGAAATAGACAAGTTTTCAGACGGGGTCAGTGTGATTACATACGATAAGCAGAGTGGCCTTGACTTGCTTCATACTCATTCTCTTCATTCGTAGAAGAACCTTCCTCCAAGAGCAGTGATGAAGGGTAACTATGAAAAGGTAGCTTTATTTTTGGAACCCCAGAATCTTAGAAATACTTGTTTCTACCCTCCTTTTTTATGCAGGATGTGTGATCAAGGGGCCAAGGGTTGGCATAGCTTTTGGCCCATCCTTTTGGTACGGATATGCTAAAAGACAAAGAAAAGTAAACAAAGCAAAACAAAAAAACAAGTTGCTAGGTCAGGTAAGTCAATCTACAGTCTGTCAAAACCTTATCAGGCAAATGAAGGATGGAGATGGATCATGGGCTTATAAAACTAAGAAAAAAAATCTAATAGGTGCTGCCCATTTGGCAAAGTCTTCATTCTTAACAGAAAGCTTTTGTCCCGGAGCTACTGAGAACGGAGACTATGTTATCTACTTCCTTTTAAAATCTACTTCTCAATTGAGAAGCCAGACTACTACTCACTTAGACCTTCAAATCTACCTCACTTCCATCATGGACAGTAAACCAGCACTTTCCTTCTTTCTGCTTCAGAATTATGTTTATTCAATCTATGATGAAAATCTGAAAAAAATTTTTTTCTGTCAGTTCTTAACCTGGCATCTTTGCATATATGAGCTTGCTTTAAATTCATGTAATAAATGTTTATTAGGCTCTACTGTAGGCGCCATTCCAACCACCTGGATGTAACACCTTGAGGATTCTTTTTTGCTGCGACTCGCCTTTCTCTGCCAAGTAAGTGTAACACCTGGGCGTGTTCCTTGGCCTTAAGAGCTTGGTGCCATTTTCTGAGTCAAGGCTCACTGACCGTCTTTAGGTTCATTCACCATCATCATCGTCACCTAGCTGCTGTGTCCATTCTACTGCCACTCTGGCCTCTTCCTGATTCTCAGACACTGTGGTCTTTCCACAGGCGATTCGATTGCTATTTCTACAGGCAATTTCCTCTGACTGGAGACCTTTCCCCAGACATCACAGCTATCATCGCTCACATTCTTCAAGTCCATGTGTTAAAGTCATGTTGGAAGTGAGACCTTCATAGCCCATCTCATTTAAAGTTACAAACCCGTTTCCTTCCTTCTTGGGTCTTTTGCTCCACAGCTGTTACTGTGTTGTCACCTGCTCTATAATTTGGTTGTTTTATTTTTTTTCTGCCTCTCCCACAGAGTGGAAGCTGCGTGCAGGCAGGATTTTGTCTCTTCTGATGGGCTTCCTGTGCCTGGAGGTGTGCCTGGTACAGAGGCAGTTCATTAAATATTTGTTAACTCATGAATAAACCATCATCAACCTCATCTCAGAAATCTCATCCATTCGGATATGTAGACGGACTCCCTCAGTCCTAATATGGATTGAAATAATTAATGAGTTTTGACAGTAACTATCGAAGATATTAAATTCCGCTCTGAAGACATGTTCCTAATTTTTGGCAGCTGGATAAAACACAATCAATCCTTGCATTTGAAAGGAATGGCTCAATCCTGGAGATAAGAGTCTGAGATTAGTCCTTGATATAGATAAGAATAGGCATAAAGCAAATGCAAAATAATCAAAATTAAAAAGAAAAATAGAGGGATAGTATCTTGACAACTTCGAACCTGAAGATTTAGGAAAGGAATAAAAAAAAATTTTTAACAAGTTGAAAATCATGGCCATTTTAAATTTCCAAAAGTGTTGAGAAGCAGAAATCAATGAAGACCCTCAAACCGTGTGTGCTGTCTCAGGCATGCTAATGTAGGTTTCCATGTTTTAGAACTTGGCAGAGAAATCCTTATAAAAATAAGGAATAAGTTCACTGCAACTGGAGCCTCTATAAGTTATGTTCTTGTCTCTAGGCCAGATCAGGGTGGCAATGAAAATATTTGGAACTAGTCCTGGCATACAACTTTTGACATTTAGGTAAAATTCACTGGGAAAAGAGTCATTTTAGGTTAACCCGAATCTGAAGCCTCATTATATTAGAGACATAAGCATTCATTTTTCAGTCCTGCGTGTGGTATGCGAGCCAAATGTAGATGGGACTGTGGCCTTCCAATGGAGTGGTAGGATGTACTGGAACGAAAATGAGGGGTCTCATGCTGACTTTAACCTTCAAGCCTAGAATTGATGGTCTCCTTTTGCTCTAAATCCTAGACTCCAAAAAAAACATCATATATATATACACACACACGTATATATATGTATGTGTATATATATGAAATTTATATAGTCTGATGCTTTTCTATTTTTCTACCAAAGGGCTTCAATTCAACACATTTAAAAATGTGAGAATATATACATATCTTTCTGTGTGTGCGTTTTCCTGGAGTGGACAATTGTTCTTTCACATTTTCTGAACTATAGATATCCTGTCAGGGGGGTGGGACAGAGAGGCCGTGATGATGGCGGCTGAATCCTTCTGGCAGCTAGGAGGTGGGCAAATGTCCTTAGCCCAGCCAGTTGGATGTCCCTACCAAAGTCTTTGCACATTTGGTTACTCTCTTGAGATGGAGAGGCAGTTTCAGACAGAGCTTATTTCCAAGGGCCGCAGTGTAATTGAGACCCCGCAGCTGGTCACCATGTTAAGAGCAGTGGTGCCGGGGTGCCTGGGTGGCTCAGTCAGTTAAGCCTCTGACTTCGGCTCAGGTCATGACCTTGCAGGTCATGAGTTCGAGCCCCGCGTCGTTGGGCTCTGTGCTGACAGCTCGGAGCCTGGAGCCTGCTTCGGATTCTGTGTCTACCTCTCTCTTTCTCTGCTCCTTCCCTGATCATGCTCTGTTTCTCTCTCAAAAACGAATAAACTTAAAACAAAAAAAAAAAAGTAGTGGTGCCCACCAGGTTGGCAAGTGCCGTGACCTGATGGTTCTAGTGAAAGCATAGAAACCATGTTCTCACTGTCAGGATTCTGTTTGTGATTCGTCTCCCTCTGTCTCTGCCTGACCTCTTTCTTCACACCCCCTGTCCATTACAAGAGCTTCCTAAAACCCTGGCCACGAATTCCGTGTCCACTTAAGTCAATCAGAGCTGGATTTTATTTGTAAGCAGATATTCCGGTGAATACCATATGAGTATAACTTTCTCTGTGTTTGATGAGGACAAAACTGTTTACATCGTCTTTGCTATCAAAAAAAAAAAAAATACACGAAATTTAGTAAGCCCTTACTTTTTCTTCCTGACAACGTTTCGACTTTCATATTCTTTGAATAATTAATTGCACGTTTTCTTGGTGTCATAATGACATTAACAATTACTCACACTTTTATATTTTGGTGGTTTCACTGTTCTCACCACCATTTTTCTTCTATCATCTCTTTCCCAGCATCGGATTATTTATTTCTCTGTATGTTCCGTGGGCCAGAGTGTTCCTTTCAGGAAGCGTAAATGGGTGTTCTACATTCTGAGCCCTTGCATTTCTAAAAATGTTTAAAGGTTTCTATGGTACCTAAGCAATGCTTCACCCAACACATCTGTATGTTTATAGGATTCTCCTCATCTATTTTTAAATTAATATACACATATGTTTTATATATTATTTATACACATATGTGTTTTATATATTATATATATATTTATATACACATATATATACACATGTTTCTGTAGCTTTTCCTTATTTTTTCTTAGAATTTGCTGTAACCCTTTGGTATGAAAGACCCCATTCCTTTTCACCTTGGAGATTTGGTTTTAGGGTTTTTTGATTTGGGTCTTGCTTTTACTTTGCATGTTCTGGATTTCCCTTTCTGCAATTTCTGTCATCAGACCTCATTATCTCTGTCTCTCATCTTTATTTCCGGGCCTTCACTTCTTCATTCTTTTTCAAGTTCTAAGCATCCTGAGTTTCTTTTGGTCTCATTTCTCTGCAGCATCTATCCTTGGTATCCTAGCTGAGCTGTTAGCTCCTTTTCTGTTTCCCTGAAGCCTCCTTTCAGCTCAATATCTCTTTCCCTGACTGCTCTCTCTGGCCGAGGGCATACCAGATAATTTGGAATCTTTACGCAGAGGCGAATTTCACATTTTATAAAATTTGCTTTTATTCTTCAGATGAGTTCTTTTTCTTTTTTCTACATGGAAACATCTTTTCTCATGTAAATGGTTGTTCCATATTGGGTGATGAGACGATGTCATAAATCATCTCGAATCTCTGTCTGTAATGTGCAACCCAGGTACAGGAGGAAAGGAAACATTAATTATGGGCCGTAGCTCTTGCTTTGCCAAATTGCCAGGGAGAATTGGGAGAGAGGAAGACAGCGGACATCCCAAGAAGCAAGCTGCTTTTTGTTGTAAAAAGATTTGTTTTCATCATTATGCGGGCCGCCTGGAGTTAGCTGGGGGGACTCCCCTTTTCAGACTGAGCTTTCGTTAGGTTTCAGGTAGAGCACACCTTGCAAATCACTTCCAAGCACATCTGTGGGATGGAGGTTGGAGTCAGGGCCACGAAGCTCTGGTGACTACCTGAAAATATGAAAATTGAAATGTCCAATATAAAAACCAGCTGAGAATTAATTATAAGATAAGGAAATCCCATGGATTCTATCCTCAATTCAGTAGCCAGGGCTTTCCTCTAGGCAGTAGAGTGAATAGACTAGCACTAATCAATCTCCATAAGGGGATATCTTTAAGTGCATAAAAAAAGAAAGAGAGAATTTTTTCAGATGATTCTGACTCTGTTCAACCCTGTGGCTTTTTTTAAATAAACAAGTAGATAGAAATTATTTTTCTTTTGCCTTAAATCTAAAAAAGTGTCCCCTCCCCCCTCCCTTATTTGGCAGGTACAATTGCCGTTGGAAGGTTACAGAATAGACCATTGGCATATGAAACGTGCGGAATTGACGGCTTCCAAATCCATCTTTTCGAGTCAGAGCTGTACAAAATACAACCCAGGATTAATATAGGTTCCAGAGTATAGTCTTTTCATGATCAGATGAGGGTGGAAATGAAGTAAAAGTATTTCACAAAAAGTGGACCAATGTAGAGCAGAGTCTGGAGCTTGAACTTTCCAATGCGCTAACAAGCATGGAGAAAAGACAACCATACCCTCTCACAGAGCTCGTAGCTGGGGAGGTCACAAAATAAACATTCTGACAAAGCCCCGTCATCCAGCGAGGCATGGAAAAGGTCAATGTTGGGGAATGTTTTTCAAGGAACTGAAAATATATACACCAAAGAGAAATTTAACTCTGCGGGGATGATGGAGATTTGGGAAAGATACCAGCCTTGCTCTGGTGTTTAGATGCCTGTGTAATGAGTTGTTTTGCTCTGGAATTTGCAAAGGTGGATTCAGAGTACAAGAATGAGCTGCCTCATCTGCTTTCTTTTCTTTTCTTTTCAAAATTTTATTTAAATTCTAATTAGTTAACATATAGCGTACTATTGTTTTCAGGGGTAGAATTCTGTGATTCGCTTACATACAACAGCCAGCGCTCATCGTAACAAGTGCCTGTCTTAATACCCATCACTCATTTAACCTATGCGCCTGCCCACCTCCCTCCATTAACACTCGGTTTGTTCTCTATTGTTAAGAGTCTCTTCTGGCATGGTTTTTTTTTTTCTCTCTCTCTTTTTCTCCTTCCCTTGTGTTCAACTGTTCTGTTTCTTAAATTCCACATATGAGTGAAATCATGTATTTGTTTTTTCTCTGACTTATTTCACTTAGCATAATACACTGTGGCTCTATCCATGTTGTTGCAAATAGGAAGAGTTCATTCTTTTTGATGGCTGAGTAGTATTCCATCACACACACACACACACACACACACACACACACAGTCCACGTCTTCTTTATTCATTCATCAGTCATTGGACAGTTGGGCCCCTTTATAGTTGGTCTAAACATCAGGGTGAGTGTATCCCTTTGAATCTGTATTTTTGTATCCCTTGGATAAATATCTAGTAGTACAATCGCCAAGTGCTAGGGTAGTTCTATTTTTAACTTTTAAGGAAGCTCCATATTTTTGTCCAGAGCAGCTGCACTCATTTTCTTCCCACCTACAGTATACAAGGGCTCCCTGATCTGTTTTCTCTTGTGTTCATCTCCAGAGATTTCACTATCAGTTCCCTGCCTTGTTTCACTCCTCAGCCACGCCAACCTCCTGATCGAGACCCAAGGAATAAGTACCTAGGACTATGGAACTTAAAAATTGGGACCATCACTTTGAAGCACAGAGCATCACTGCACCTTAAAAAGAAACATTTATTTTAGCTCCAGACTATTTTAAGTATATATAGCACGATCTTTTTCCTCTCAAAAATAAGATAATTAAGAGGCGCCTGGGTGGCTCAGTCGGTTAAGCAGCCAACTTCAGTTCAGGTCATGATCTTGCAGTCTGTGAGTTAGAGCCCCGCGTCGGGGTCTGTGCTGATGGCTCAGAGCCTGGAGCCTGGTTCGGATTCTGTGTCTCCCTCTCTCTCTGCCCTTCCCCTGCTCACGCTCTGTCTCTATGTCTCTCAAAAATAAATAAACGTTTAAAAAAATAAGATAATTAAAAAATATATATAGTAACTGAATTAATTAGAACAACTGATTTATATCAATAAAGGATCAAGAGATTTTCTATTACTTTAAACCAAAACACATTTAGAGACACCAAGGCGTCAACTTTAACTAAAGGTCACTATGTTAAGTTGTTATTCTCCAAACATCAGATCCCTGTACCTTATCAGCTGTGACCTTTTCCCTTGTCCTCAACCTGAAAGAGGTGGTGACTCTTGTGAACTAATAGTGGTGACTTAGTGAACTATTTATTGTGCATAGTCTCTGTGACTGCCTTCCATCCATGTCATTGATTAAAAAATTAACTTCCATAAATAAATGGTTGCATGTATTCTGATGTATTAATATAATGAGGAAATAAATCCATTAAAAGTCCCAGTTGTAAGATTAGCTGCTTATTTATTTGAAATTGGAGTTTTAAGACTATTTTGTTAAATTATCTAACATACTCAATCGTCTTTAAGTATCACAAAGCCTGCAGATACCAGTAGAGATTATTCCATAACACAGAACAGTATCATTATCCGTATCACTTCTCAACATTTTCAGCGTTAAATGCGGAAGATTGACAAATACCATACGAGCTCTCTTAAACGTGGAATCTAAAACGAAAGCAAAAACCAAGCTCATATATACAGAAGGCAGATTGGTGGTTGCCAGAGGTATAGGGGAGGGGGCATGGGGAGAAATGGGCAAAAGAGGATCAAAAGATAAAAAAATAAAAAAAAGTAAAAATTGAATAGGTCACTTATAGAAACAACTAATCATTGCAAGAAGTTTGGAGATGGTCTCAGTATTCTGAAGCTTCTAAACTGACAGGGAAGATTTGGTTCGTGTAGTCATTATTCCCCCGACCCTCCCTGGATGACATCTTCAGCTCCGTATTCCAGTCAGTCATCCCAGGGACTCAGATTCCAAGTGTGTGTCCCCCGCATGAGTTCATCTTGTGACACGAAGTCCCAGAACCGAAGTTAAAACACAGACTTTATTTCATTTTTTTTTTTTTTTCAAAATTTACCCATCTCCCCCGAGAGAGAGGACAAGTGGGGAAGGGGCAGAGAGAGAGGAGAGGAAGAGAGAGGGAGAATCCGGAGCAGGCTCTGTGCTGTCAGCACAGAGCCCGATGCAGGGCCTGGACTCGACCATGAGATCAAGACCTGAGCTGAAGTCGGTCGCTTAAGTGACTGAGCCACGCAGTCACCCCACTCTTTCAGGTTTTTTTTTATTTGAACCTACACAATTATTTAATTGCTTGGTTAAATGCTAAGTTCCATTTGCTGGTTTGTTCTGTCTGAATTACTTTCACAGCCTTCTTGACATCTGGCCCATGCTTTTGTCAATACCGAAATGTTGGATTTTGCCTCTATTGCTTGTCTTTGTCGGGCTTCCTAAGTCTTACACTAATGGCATTCGTTTAAGAGCCTCCTAAATCACCACCATGTTTTATTTCCTTGAAAAACATGGTCAGAATAGACTGCTTTCAAAATGCGACTTACAGGAAAATGTCCGTAGGAGAGATGCTATAAATGAATGATTAGCAAGTGAGCCCCCCGAAGCAACAGAATACAGCGTATAGCTTTCAGCTACTTAAATTCCTTTTAACCTAAATTACTTGTATGGAAAGCCATGTTGTGTCCAACCCCAAAACCACCAAACCACAGGTGTTTAAGTAAGTCATGAACTTCTATTATTTTTCTATTCAAATAGATTCTTTGGGGTCCTGGGAAAACACGAGGAAAACATATACCGTGTCACCAGTGTTTAGGCAGGACATTTTAACATTGGCAGCTCTTCCTCTCTCTTCCCTCACCCTCTGTAGGGTATACAGACATAAATCAATTTAAATTATTGCTGGGAATTTACAGGCCAAATATTCTTCATCGCAGAAACCTTGAATCATGCGTTCATGCTAAGGATATCTTCACCTTTCTCTGGCCTGTCCACCTGTGCGCCCATCTAATTATATGATTGTGTGGCCAGCACATTTTCCTTATCATTCTATTTCTCTCTCACCCTAGCAGGATGCCACAGGTCCACAGAAGGGTCTTCTTATTTCACAGTTCTCTCCTTAAGAGCCATTGGACCCGATCAGTGTTAAGTTCAAACTGACAGTCAGACTCATGAGACACGGTAGGCTTCAGCCAGTGCCAAGTTTATTTCGTTTTAAGGAAACGGAGAGACGGGTAACAATAGAGCATGCACAGAGACAGCGCCGCAGTAGCAATGTACCTCCCAGGCATGATTTCCATTGTCTTAGCCACCCTGCACGGAGGATATGTGTGATTGAAGAGCCCGTACTGGGGCACGTGGATCTCCTTGGTTCAGGGAAGCCATCAGCTCTAGGCCCCTCCAACTTTCAATAGATTTTAAGTCTGTAGCTCCCTCAGGCTCAGGGGTACCTAACTCGTCCCCTTCTCTGCTGCAGCTGCATCTCATCAATATCTGCCACTTGTCCCTTGATAAACAACCTTGACAAGGAAAGAGAAGAGCTTCATCTGGAACACAGTAATTGTGGCTCCTTAATCTTGGAAACTTGAGTCAATGTGGCAAGGAGGATTTAATCAAAGGTCAAATTCTCAAGAATCTACTGATTAATCCCTCTCTTCCAGAAACATTCCTCAGGGGACTCTTTATCCCAATTCCTAAAAATTAACACAATTTGTAGATTAATCTGTCTTCTGCTCTCTCTCTCTTGGTTGTGTTTCCCTCCCTCACTTAATCTCCTTAAGCACCATTTGTTTCCACAGTTGCCCAATAATTTTGTCTGTTGCTTTGTTTGCTTGTTTTTTTTCTTTTAATAACTTATAGCCAATTTGGTTTCCATACAACACCCAGTGCTCATCCCCACAAGTGCCCCTCTCTGCGCCCATCACCCGCTCTCCCCTGCTTGTTTGTTTTTAATCTCTTCAATTTCTTTTCTTTGACCCTCCTTTTTAAGAGCCGGAGGCATACGGGTTCTTACAAAGGAGCCTCAAGAGCAAGTGTAGCAATCCTCTCTGTTTCTATTCCTCCTATGTCTTCGCTGCACATGGAGATTTGGACCGCTTCTTAGGGGATTTTGTCCCTGTGCTCTCTCTTCCAAAGGAGCACACAAGTCTACAAGCACTGTCTGGTTTCCATACAGGCCCAGGGAGTAGCAAGCTGCTTCACAATTTCCCAGTGGCCTCAGCACTCGAGTTTCTCTTTTCCAGTAGATTCACCAATCCAGGTGGTCAGGAGTACATCTGTGACATTGAACCACTCATCCGAACATGGTCAGGTGACTGCCACATGCCCCTGGGGGGGATGGCTCCCACTCCTCAGGCTATCCTGATACTTCAGTGATTCCTGTACATGAACAAGTCTCATCTGAGTTGGGCCCTGTGACCCACTGACACTTACAGGGGTGTTTCTCTCACTTTTGGGGTGGCCCAAACCCCACACTGCTTCCTGAAGGCTGGGGCCCCAACGTGACTGACAGTTACCTTGTTTATTCTCCCCTGTCAAGCAAAGGGAAAGAGGAAATGCTCCCAATGTAAGATGAAGCTCAAAGCGAACATTTCCAGGCACAGGGCAAGTCGGTGAATGAGGTCCTCCAGACTGTCACCATTCTGTGAGATGTCTATTTAGAACGGATGCGTCCAGACTCCTCAAGGGTTGTTCTGCTGAGTGTGGTCACTAAATCTCTGCCTCCCTGCATGTGTCTAGAGGATTTGGGAAGGAGCAAGGATCATCCAACGGATTGGCAGATCTCGAGTTCATGTCTTCAGACGTGCAAGGATGAGAAACAGGTTGCTCTTGGACGCCGGACATGGGGGGCTGCCTATTTGCAGCTTTGCAGCCTTCCTGCGTGAGCTAGCTCATTGCTGGGCTGCGTACAAGAGGGCCTTTCAGGTCAACGCAATAACTCCCTAAGGTGCTTTTCACGGAAATTGTGCTACACTCTCTGGGCACCTTACCACCATCATAAAGACCCCCAATCCTGGTCCCTGGGAAACGCTGTCTTCTATATATCCTAGCAGCCAAACTGAATCTAACTTCATCTATATGCTCTGTGAGCGAGAAGCAGAGAAACCCACAGCTGACCTTCATCTATCTATCTATCTATCGATATGTATATGTATATCTATATCTATCATCTATCTATCTGTCTGTCTATCTATCTATATCTCTATCTATATCTATATCTATCTATCATCTATCTATCTATCTGTCTATCTATCCTTATTGTCAAGTTAGCTAACCCACAGTGTATACAGTGTACTCTCGGCTTTGGAAGTAACACAGGCGCTCTCCAACAGTTGCATTTTCAGGATGTTGCAAATTAGTGGCAAAATACCTTTGCAGGTAAGGAAGATTTGGTCCTTCATCAAGTGATATCTAGTGGTAGGATAGAAATTTCAAATTACAGCAATAGCCACGCAGAATTGCTACTTGCCGTTTAAAATTGAGTATCTCTTCCCCAATTAACTAGTTCTCCGTGAAACACGGGAATAGACTTTGCTCATGTGTCCCTGCTCCCTTTTGACTCTTCTGTTCCAGGAAGTTCTGCGTATGCATATTAAGACCGTGTCTGTAGTAAGTTTGCCATAAGGCTGATTGGTCCGCTTCCTTTCCTGTTGAGCCCAGTTTGAAGTGTTTAAGTTGCTCCTACATACATGATATTTTTGTGGCTTCCCATCTAGCCTAAGGGTCAAAGCAAGGTAACCACTGTTTCTACTTTGCAAGTGAGAAAAGTCACATCCTGAAGCGCCAGGCGGAGGAGCCAGAACGAAATAGTTACAAGTCCCAGAACCAGGACTCCCCAGATCTGCACGTGCTCTAGCCAGTAGAGCATCCGGACATGGCACCGCTTCCTACTGAAAAGAAAACCGTCAAAGACAAACGACGAGAATTTCACATTTCTCAAGAGAAACACCAGTGAGTAGAAGAATTCCAGCAAATAGGAGGGATGGCAAAGAAACCCAGACCCGGGCTCAGGAACAGGAAGAAGAAAGGGGAATTCTGCAGCGCTGTAAGGTTTACTCTGCGCTGCACTTTAGCATTGCCATTGTTTAATTGTTTTAGTCCGAGCCATTCGTCTTCCACGGGGATCGAATGAGCTGGGTGGTAAAACGAGGACTGTGTGATTCATGGGGAGCAAGGGAGCGGCGTTACGAGGCGAAGGGGGAAGAGCTTGGAAATGCACGCGGGCTTGTGAGACGTGCTGCCTGGATCTCAGCACAGGGCTCGAGGGAAAATGTTGTTTTTCATACAAAGTGAAAAAGAGAAAGGCGGGCTTCGCCTGAAGCAGCGCTGGGCACTCGGGATTCTACCGAAGGAAACTGATCCTGCTTTCACCCCAAGACCCCTCTCGGTTTCAAAGCCAGATATTTTTCTTCTCCTCCCAAGATAACAGAGAGTGTAGGTACGGAGAATTATCAGTATCTGCTTCTAGAAGCACGAATGCACAGCCACTGCTGGAAGAGCCAGTCACACCAAAAAGTGAAAAGTGAAACAATGCACGAATTATTTTGCTTTCTCCTGCACCCCATCCACACAGACACTTCGGCGTGTTACTAAAATCACTGCAAAGCTCTGAGTTCTAACTAATGCAGGTTTCCTCTCTGAAGACTCAAAATTGGCCTGCGTTATTGTTAAGAAAACTTAAATCCTGGGCGCCTGGGCTGGCTCAGAGGGTTAAGCGTCCAACTTCAGTTCAGGTCGTGGTCTTGCAGTTCAGGAGTTTGAGCCCCTTGTTGGGCTCTGTGCTGACAGCTCAGAGCCTGGAGCCTGCTTCGGATTCTGTGTCTCCCTCTCTCTCTGCCCCTCCCCCACTTGTGCTCTGTCTCTTTCTCTCAAAAATAAAGAAAAACATTAAAAATTAAAAAAAAAAAGAAAAATTGACAAACTGCTGATTTTTTTCTTATCCAAAATGGGGCAGATCAAATAAGTTACATGAACTATTTTACTGGCTGCCCTTCCCCCCCAAGATTATATAAAGGTATTAGGTTTTCTTTTGGTGCATATTAGCTGAACCCCTTTCTCTGACCTCCTTACGTCAGGGAAGTGATCTCATGCTCTAGTGTGAACACCCAGACATGGTATGGAGATGCTGGAGGAGAAAATGTGAAATCTATTTTTTTTTTTCCTGCCAGAGATGGAATCACCTGGAAAAGACTATTTTTAAACCAGAGGAGACTAACATGAAGTAGCACGTCGTAACCCCTTCTGCTGTGAACGTACAAATCCTGCATCCGTACAGGGTTGGACAGTGTAACACGTCTTGTGGATGCTGTTAATACCTGACAACCTCCAAGAAACTTTCTGGAAAAAATGTCGGCAAACTGGACAGGGACAGATGCTAGTCTTAAAATGAGGTGGATTTTTTTTTTCTTTTTTTTTTGAGACCAATGTGCAAAGTGTCAATAAAAATGTGAATTTATAAGTGAATTTTACGTGTATCCTAATCCTTTATTTCCCTACATCATTGTGGAAATTCTGGTGAGACTATTTGGTTCTGAAAATGTACTGTATTGGGTTGGAATAGAAAATAGTGGGGCATTGGTTTAGTGGCCGACTTTGGCTCAGGTCATGATCTCAAAGTTGGTGGGTTCGAGCCCCGTGTTGGGCTCTGTGCTGACAGCTCAGAGCCTGGAGCCTGCTTCGGATTCTGTGTCTCCCCCTCTCTCTTCCCCTCCCCTGCTTGCACTCTATCTCTGTCTCTCTCTCAAAAATAAACATTAAAAAAATAGCTTATTATAAACTTCCCCCCAACGGAAGACTTGCTTGACCATTCTTATTATTGATCTTGTTTTTTCCACTTATAAAGATGGAAATGGAGAAGGGGCACCTGGGTGACTCAGTTGGTTAAGCCTCTGACTTTGGTCATGATCTCACGGTTTGTGGGTTCGAGCCCCTTATCGGGTTCTGTGCTGACAGCTTAGAGCCTGGAGCCTGCTTCGGATTCTGTGTCTCCCTCTCTTTCTGCCCCTCCCCTGTCCACAGTCTGTCTCTCTTTCTCTCAAAAATAAATAAACATTAAAAAATTTATTTAAAAAAGACGGAAATGGACGAAATTTCTTTTAAATTAAGATTCGCTGGTTAGATAGATCACTTACGCAAGATTCTTTTTTTCAGCAAATGAGCTAAAATCCTCGTGTAGCCACTGCCTGTTAAATCTTCCCTTCTCATTCCAATCCTGAGACTTCCATTGACGTCAGTAGAAATCCTTGATATGAAATAAAAATATTAAAAAAAAACAATAAGGATAAAGGACTCTGTGTGTTCGTGTTTATAGTAGGTTACAGATGTACATACAGGGCTCCCTGCAAATTGGTCTACTTAAATAAAATGTGTGCTTTTGCTTGTACAAATAGAGTTTACTTATAAGATGAATTAAGTACGATTAAGAAAAGAAACTTGCAGTAGCTCTAAGTACCAGCAGTTTTCCTTATTTTTTTTCCCAGAGTATCTTCTCTATCCGTGGAAACATTTTTCTTATGAAACTGTGTTCAAATATTTGTTTTAAGGTGGCCAAGGGCTTCCACATAACGATACAATGAAGTATTTATACTGACAAATCTAAAATTAAATGAGATGTGAGAACATGGCTCGGTCATTAGCATACGGTTTTCAGAGGAGAAATAATCTATCCCATAAAGAACTTAAAATAGTACATGGTTTGCTTACGTTAGGATGAGACAGAGCTATACATTTTAGAGATAAATTATATGTTCCTGAAGTTCGTTAGCGAGAAGGGAACGTGAGGGAAAGACACGCACTTGGAAACCTAACACTGGTGAAAACAGAAAATCGTATTTATTGCTCAAAGACTATGCAGGATGTATCAAAATGTCAAATGTCCAACTTTCCAGTGGGTATCTCAGATTCTTCTATGATATTAGTGAACCTAAGGGTTTATTCTGCGTTCTTTCTAATACTTTTATTTGTTTTAATGTTTATTTATTTTTGACAGAGAGAGAAACAGAGTGCAAGTAGGGGAGGGGCAGAAAGAGAGAGAGACACAGAATCCGAGGCAGGCTCCAGGCTCTGAGTTGTCAGCACAGAGCCCGATATGGGGCTCGAACCCACGAACTGTTAGATCATGACCTGAGCTGAAGTCGATGCTTAATCGACTGAGCCACTCAGGCACCCCCATATTCTTTCTAATATTAGTGAAACCTTTTTCCCTAGCTGGGTGATCTTGGGAGGTATTCAACGTCTCTGAAACCCAGTGCCCTTCACTATAAAAATGAAGATATCACTCTATACCTCGTGACAATGAAATGGGTAGTGTGTGCAACACGTTCCGTGTGTTAGCATATGGCAGGGGTCTACTAATTAATGGGTTACCTTTCTGGACCTTAGCCTGGACTGCGTTTCCACGTCTCTCCGAGGAGTAATCTGAAAACATTAATAGACCCTCTGGCAATAGATTTTAACAGTCATTCTGCCTCTGTAATCTGAACGTTTCCAGGAAAAGCCATGTTCTCTAAATAAGATGCCCAGACCGTGGTCTCCGTTTCCTATCAGTGAAATGGACTTGGTTGAAGCACAAGTGAGTGTTTGTGAACTCGAGTAAGGCGAACGAGAAAAGTTGGTACGTGACCTGTTTCACATGTGGCTACCACAACTACATTTCATACTGGAGCTTGTTTGCTTTCTTTGCCTTCCCCAAATGGATTCCACGGTAGCTGGGAACTTGCGAAGTTATTGCCAGTTATAACTAGAGGAAAAAATATATTGAGTTTAACTTCATTACAGCGAAAGCACTTGTATCAACAGGGCCTGGCATGAAATGGGAAGGTTGCCGAGATCCAGCAAGCGACGTCACTGTTTAGAATATGTGGTGGCGACTGTTACCACTCCCTGTTCCAGATCTTTTTAAAAAAATTTTTTTTAATGTTTATTTATTTTTGAGACAGAGAGAGAGAGACAGAGCATGAGTGGGGGAGAGGGGCAGAGAGAGAGGGAGACACAGAATCCGAAGCAGGCTCCAGGCTCTGATGAGCCATCAGCACAGAGCCTAACGTGGGGCTCGAACTCACAGACCACGAGATCATGACCTGAGCCGAAGGCGGATGCTCAACCGACTGAGTCCCCCAGGCGCCCCTCCAGATCTTCAATTGATCCTGCTGCTGTGGTCTTCTGGCTCCAAAGACTGTCTACTTGGAGACTGAGAGTCCAGCAGGCATGGGCCATGGGCCGGAGGAAGCTACCAGACCTAGGTTGGAGCGAGAGTGAGAGACAGGTAGGAGGAAATAGAAAGCTACATGAATCTAGACAGACAGGCAAGATCCAGGGCCAACCAGATTAATAAGGGAGCACTCGTGAGGAAAGCGAACACCGATTCTAGTTCAGAAACTTAAATGTAGTCATGTCTTTATTCCTCGAGCATTTTTTGAGTGCCCGATACCCGTAAAGCACCGAGCTGAGGATTGACATAGACCAGACTTGTGCTTCCCAGCTTCAGCGTGCTTGACATTTTGAGCCAGATAATCCTTTGTTTGGGGGAGGGAGGGGTCCCCTGCATTCTGGGAGGTTCAGCGACATCCCTGGCCACTGCCGACCAAATGTCAGTGACACTCCTTCTCCCCAGTGTGTCAACGGAAAATGTCTCTGGACATTGTTAAAGGTCCCTTGGTGGGCAAAATATTCCCTGTTGAAGATTTGAGACAACAGGGATGGCAACCACGATCCCCGTTCTAGAGTCTTCACATCTGGAAGAACATTTCCTCTGGAATTTTTTCTTAATTTGTTTTTAATGTTTATTTATTTATTTAGAATTTTTTAAAATGTGTATTTGTTTTTGGGAAAGAGAGACAGCATGAGTGGGGAGGGGCAGAGAGAGAGGGAGACACAGAACCAGAAGCAGTCTCCAGGCTCCACACTGTCAGCACAGAGCCCGACTCGGGGCTCAGACTCACAAAGGGTGAGATCATGACCTGAGCTAAAGTCAGGACGCTCAACCGGCTGAGCCACCCAAGCACCCCACCTCTGGAATTCTTCAACATTGGTACTTGTGTGTGATTCTGGGCTCACATTCTGTCTAGAAAGTTGTTTGATTAAAAACAGGAAAATTCTTTTACTCTGCGATTCTTTGTAGTTACTCTCAAATTTTACCAGATAGGTAGGTATAGAAGTTACAGATTCTCCTTCCCTCAAGCTAACTTCGCACAGGGATAGTTCTGAACTTACAGCTCTCGGTATATTGTCTGACTTGAAAGAGGAAAGTGACACCCTTGAAATAATCAGGGAACATGTAACATTGACTTTGTATGCAGCAGGCTTCTAGAACTCTGAGAAATCATTTAAGTAATTGGGAATGAAGAGTGTAGGAAAAGAACAAGATTCAAGAAGGGCCGTGGGCTCACATTTCAGGGCCCCAGACTTGCGAGGGATGCACGTGTTGGAGAATAAGGAGAAATCACTTTAGAAATAGAAGCTCTTCTGTTGAACAACAATAAATCGAGCGTGCAAATTCTTGAAAACACCCCCACAGACCTTCGTTCGCATGATCTTGACTCAGAAAATCCTGGAAGGAAACGCTTCCTTAGTTCCTTAGTAGCTTGGTTCTTAGTAGCTTAGTTCTTAGTAGCTTAGTTCAGAACAGCTTGAATCGAAGCTCAATGATTATTTACATCTCTGGATATAACCTGCAAGCAGTTCAGTCCCAAGCCACTATCTCGGGGGCGCCTGGGTGGCTCAGTCAGTTAAGCGTCTAACTTCGGCTCAGGTCATGATCTTGCAGTTCGTGGGTTCTAGCCCTGAGTCGGGCTCTGTTCTGACAGCCCAGAGCCTGGAGCCTGCTTCATTCAGATTTTGTGTGTGTCTCTCTCTGTCCCTCCTCTGCTCATGTTCTCTGCCTCTCTCTCTCAAAAGACACAAATAAACATTAAAAAAACCAAACAAAACAAAACACTATCTCAGTGCTCAAAGCTCTGATGTCACTTCCATCATGGAGTGGAGACCTGAGATGGAGGGGGCCAGGCGTGAATAGTTCACATGCAAGTCCCCAGGTTCAAGGCTAACAGACTCTGACATGGGAGGTGAACACATTTTGCAGGGCTGTTCGTTGCAGGGAGAAAGGCCTGCAAGCTTCTGAGGAGACAGTCGCGTGCTGGGATCACGGGAGCAAAACTCTCCACCTTGATTAATGAGCAAGTCGAATCACCATGCCCCAACTCGGAGCAGGGTGGCTGTTGAAAAGAATTCCGTATAAAAGGCTGTAAAACAGAACCTTAAAGTAATCCCTGGACTCAAATACACCTCTGGGGACAGAGAGGGGGCCAGCGGTGAGGTGGGTTAATTTGTTTTTATTTGCAAGTTTCATTCCAAAAGGTGATTTCGGTGTTACCTCCAGAACTGGTGCCGGGGAGGAGATACGCCCCACCCCCATGAAGGAGCGGTGGACTTCCCAGGCAGAACCCTCCCCTTCTACTCCCCCTTTGTCAGAGTTCCAGACGTTGGTAAACAGCCCCTTGGATTTCCTGAGCTTGTCGTTATTAAAAATGGGTTGAAGGCCGATGAAAGCTCCTGGGTCCACAGCCTGTGAACACTGCAGTTTAACAGCAGGGAAGATATAGCAAGGACACCCTCCAGTGCAAAGATAACCCCCTGCCTTCCTTCCCGGCACTGCCTCCAGCTGGGCCGGAGTCTTTGGCAATGGACCTCAACTTTGATTTGCAGGATCCTAGGGAAGAGAAAGTTATTCAAACTCCGTGACACATTCATGCCAGACCCTTAATTCTATAAAAAGACCAGTGCTTGCCAGTGACCCTTAAGGTGTCTAATGAGTAACGGGGAAATGGGGAGCAGGAATTCTCATACCCGGAGAAATCACCAAAATGGGAGCCGGGAGGCTTACGAAACAGCGAATGTGTAACATGCTTCCAGCAAGACAAAGAGGTTGCTCCTCGTCTCAAATGCCGATGACTTCTAACGGAGCTAAAATAATCCAACAGATGGTTTCTTATGTGATTTTGTTAGTGGATTGTGGTCCTTCAGAAAAATTAATGATGAATGTTATCTTTTCTCGAAAACAGCGTAGGACTTCAGTGGCTTCCAAAAGTGGTTTTAGGGGCGCCTGGGTGGCTCAGTCGGTTAAGTGCCCAACTCTAAATTTTGGCTCAGTCACGATCTCACAGCCGTGAGATTGAGTGTGGAGCCGGCTTGGGGTTCTCTCTCCCCTCTCTCTCTTGCACTCCCCCCACCTTTCTTTCTCAAAAATAAATAATTCTGTGTGTGTTTTTTTTTAGCGGTTTTAGGACTTTAAGATTAAAATGACTTTATTTGCATTTCTTTTGCACTTTTCCAAACTGGAAACTTGGGTGCCAACAACATTTCCTGAATTTTAGAGTATCTTCCATTTAGTGCTTTCTCATTAAAGTAGATTTTCTTTGGGGCACTTGGGTGACTCAGTCAGCTAAGCATCTGACTTCATGATCTCATGGTTTGTGAGTTTGAGCCCCACATCGGGCTCTGTGCTGACAGACCTGGGCTAAAAAGACTACTGCTTGCCAGTGACCCTTAAGGTGTCTAATGAGGAATGAGGAAGTGGGGAGCAGAATTCTCATACACGGAGGAATAAACAGTCTTATGTGCTGGGTGACTGCTCTGTTCATATTACTTGACCCCCAGTGTGAAACATACTATGATTTCAAAAATCCTGGGTCCTTTTCTAGAGGCTATGATTGATAGTATTTCTGTTAATTGCTATATACCTTATTAATTTAATGAGTAGTGATGGATTGCAGCCATAGAAGAGCTGAGTGGGGCCTGTATTCTGGAAGTCTTCAGCCTAGTAACGATCTATAACAGCCATGACTGCCTATCCTTTGCTCGAACATGCTCACACACAGACGCCTCGCTGCCCAACCCACATACACACGAACTGGCTTTGCTTGAGCTATCATTGCTGTTTTTAGAGTCCTCTTGTTCACACTCCTTGTGTGTTTTTGAAAATTTATTTTTATTTTGTAACTATTTTGAATTTTTAAAATTTATTCGAATTCAAGTTAACTAACGTACAATGTAGTATTAGTTTTAGGAATCGAATTTAGTGATTCATCACTTACATAGAACATCCAGTGCTCATCCCAACGAGTGCCCTCCTTTATGCCCATCACCCATTTCTTACTGAGACCAGGGTAGTGCTTACCTGACCAATGGGATGATATGTGGCTTTCTGGTTTCAAGTGGCATAGGAGAAGTCACATAAAATGTGACATCTGTAGAGAAAGAGCTATTGGAGGAATTCAAGTACAGAAGACAAGCTGTAACTGATACCCACTGAAGCAACTATTCCTAGGAACTGACTTCTTAAAACTATTCGCCTATTATAATATATTTCTAGAAGGAGGCTGTTTTGTGTTTAACTGAACTTTCGTGCAAAATCTTGAATAAGATCCAACACGTAAATATATATCTGGCTTAGCACAACTTTAAAAATATGGTGTCTTCTAGCAAAGACACCCTAAATGCCCACGCTTTAGTGGGAATGAGTTATATCGGTTCTCCCAACCATCAGATGAAATGCACTGAACTTGAGGATTGGAATTTTGATGAGAGAGAAATGGAGGTGATTTTCCCAATGTCATGTAAGCTTAAGCCGCAGGTGTAAGTACTGAGAGCAGGACATCTGTACCAAGGGTCTCAGGTCACTAGAGCAGGGATGAGTGAAGGAAGAAGCATGAATTGTCTTTTCGAATCCTCTTGAATCCTTTGCCTTTTACACACCCCATCACTTCAGGCAGGTAGTCTTTCATGCCCTCAGTGATTCAGTCAATGTGTTACAGGCCACAGACTGGAAAGGAGACCAGATAAAACAGGGAAACCACTGCTCAGCCTAAGAGACTTTAGTCATCAAATTCAACTACTGAGTAAGGAAGACAGATTTGACTGCCTTGGAAATGTCATGAATTTTTAATACGCTCAAAATCCTAATT
The DNA here is from genome assembly GCA_030068075.1 of Paguma larvata. Taxonomy (NCBI): domain Eukaryota; kingdom Metazoa; phylum Chordata; class Mammalia; order Carnivora; family Viverridae; genus Paguma; species Paguma larvata. The sequence goes on from CM057843.1 coordinate 33,280,251, forward strand.
CCTTTAGCAAAAGTGAAATGTTTGCCAAAATAAGCTGCAAAGACACTGATACTCAGAGGAATTTTTTTTTCATTTTTCTCTAATTTTCCGTGTATTGAAAATATATTTACATTCATTTTCTTTTTTTTTAACGTTTTATTTATTTTTGAGAGACATAGAGACAGAGTATGAGCAGGGGAAGGGCAGAGAGAGAGGGACATACAGAATCTGAAGCAGGCTCCAGGCTCCGAGCCGTCAGCACAGAGCCCAACGCGGGGCTCGAACTCACAGACCATGAGATCATGACCTGAGCCGAAGTCGGCTGCTTAACCGACTGAGCCACCCAGGCGCCCCTCATTTTCTTGAGGAAAGCAAGGTTACACTATCTTTGGTCATGTATCCACATGAGTCCTGTGTCAGGATACAGGTAGCCATTCCATTATCGTAGGTGTGTTATCTAGCCTTAGTGAGCTTAATAAAGATTGGAAAGGAACAGTGCCTTTCACACCTGACCTGGGTTTTATCTGTATTATTTTACTTACTTGTTTATTCATTTGATTCATTCAAAATTATTTACTGACCACCAGCACTACGTATTATGCTGTATGCTGGAAAACAAAACAGTTAAGGCTTTCATTTTCATGAGTCTTACAATCTTCTGAGAAGGTGCCTGGGTGGCTTAGTCAGTTAAACATCTGACTCTTGATTTCAGCTCAGGTCAAGATCTCGGGTTGATGAGATGGAGTCCTGTGTTGGGCTCGTGCTGACAGCGAATAACCTTCTTGGGATTCTCTCTTTCCCTCTCTCTCTGCCCCTTTCCTCCTCACACTCACGTTCTCCCTCTCTCTCTCTCAAAATAAGTAAATAAATTAAAAAGTAATAATTTATGTTGCAGTGAATGAAACGGTATAAGCCCCAGAAAAGTCAAGAAAAAGCCTGTGAATAAGACAGTTCTTAAACAGGAGCCTGGGACTCACTTAGCGTGTAGCAAATAGCAAATATTAGAACTAGCAGTTCAGAGAAGCGACTGGAGCAAAGGCAGAATATGGAATAGATACCACGTGAGTAGAGAAAATGCATCGGTCATTTTAACGGAAGCAGGGTTTCTGGGAGGGGAGGACTGAGAGAAAGGAAGCATGATAAACATTGCGATAGAGATACATGGATATGCACATGAATTTGTCCCGTATTGGTGGAGGAGCTCCGCAGGAAGGATGATGATGCTTGCGGAATGTAACGTTAACATTTCCTAAGAAACACTTAGCGCTGCAAATCTGTGTTAGTTTAGGGCTAACAAAAATTGCTGAAAGAGAACAAAATGAACATATGACTCTAGAAGTAGGTTGGTCGTAGCAACTCGAGAAGCCACAGATAGAAAATTTACCTCTCTCCTTTAGTTAAATTCAAATTCTCAGAGTACAGGGGCGCCTGGGTGGCTCAGTTGGTTAAGCGTCTAACTTCGGCTCAGGTCATGATCTCATGGTTCATGGGTCCGAGCACCGAGTAGGGCTCTGTGCTGACGGCTCAGAGCCTGGAGTCAGCTTTGGATTCTGTGTCTCCCTCTCTCTCTGCCCCTCCCTGGCTCATGCTCTGTCTCTCGATCTCTCAAAAATAAAATAAACATTAAAAAAAAGATTTCAGAGCACATACCTGGGCATTACCATAAGCTTTGCATTCCCTCAGCTACTTCCTGCAATTAGATTTTTCGAGAAGGAAATGAGTTATAAGCTTGTTAGGAAAACTTCTGTTGGATTTCTTTATGTCCATTAATACTTTATTTTTATTGTCATGTCTCCGATCTCAACACTGTGGGTCTGACAGGCAATGCTATCATAATAATCCATCAGATAAATAAAAGTTTTGAAATTTAATAAGTACGGTTACGTTACTTTTGTCTCAACTTTTCTTTGGTGTGAGTTCCTCAATTCACAAATATAAGCGTATTCAGTTAGCAAGGAAAGGGGTCAGGTAGTTGAAGAACCTCCCCTGTTGTCAAAATTATCAATAAAGTGAAGGTTCAAAAAATCCCAAAACATAGGTTCTTGCAAGAATGTCTAGTGACTTATATTACCTTTTCATGTTACCAATATAACGGTGATTTATCGTGACTGATATACATCTCTAATTCAAGAATCTTTGGCATAAGTTCAATGGAGGAGGAGAGTCGATCCCTGTGATACAGAAGTGGACAATTAAGACTCAGGATCATAGAGCGGGAATAATTTCATTTGCATTAGACATAAATTAAGAGAAGGGGAGCAGAATGCATTGTTACTCATCCAACAAGCTCTTTGAGTGAAAGAAATTAAATTCATGCATCGGAAAATACAGAAATTAAGACCTAGATCTTACCTTAAGGAATCTACGCTCTCTTAGAGTAGAAGGCATAATAAAACGAATGCCATGAGAGAAAAATCGTGAGATGGAGTTCTTTTGGCCACTGGGTATGGAGGAATGAATTCATTTGTTCAATTTGAATGTGAGGAAAGGGATTGCTACATCTTGGTGGTCTGGGTGGGCTCAATGTATCTGGTATCCATTAAGATCCAAAATTTACTCGAACCTACGGATTAATTCTCCTGCAGGAACTGAGGCAAACCAATAGCAGCTGAAAGTTAATCAAGCACTGATCTCCCCCAATCCTTCTAATCACAGCCAGCTGTGGTTTCAAACCTTTGCACTGAGGTTCCCTCGGGCAGTTCTGCGTGAGCCCTGGAGTGAGCACCCTCAACTTTTGAAGGGCAAGAAAGAAGTTAATAAAATAAAACTTAATGCCTTCAATCAAGGAACTGAAGAACAGGACCGGGATGGTCCTCCGTTTTCTGTGTATTAATCTCTTCCCTCTTTCCCAGCTGCCTACCCCTGGAAGGCATAGGATTTCTTCCGAATGTTTGCTGGGAATCCTTAATTGAAAAGAGTGAAGCAACTGGGAACGGTTGGCTGTTTGTCCACTGGGGGATCTCTACTTGTCTCATAAGAAGAGATTTTTTTTTTTATAGCGCCTAAATAAGTTTTTAAAATTTTATTGAGACGATCATGGAATTTCGAGTTTTTATAATAAACGTCACCCAAATTAATATGCACGTTATTAGCCTAAGCTTAAGGGAGTCAAAACACATTTTGAGTACACATATCTGAACCCAGGCAGTTAGTAAACTTTAAGACTTTAACTGCAAAGCCATAAAATTTGCAAAGGTGCTTTTCCGTAAGGCTGGTAGTCTTGCAATTTTACTTTAGTACATTGACAGTATGAATAAAAGAGAGTGTGACAGATGATACGGTGTAATTACCTAGCTATTCTTCCTCTTGTCCACCCCTCTCCATAAGGTCTGGGACCTACACCTCCTTTCTGAGAGAATTCTCTTCCCCTGGGATTTATCTTTCTCTTTGCTATAGTTTAGCTCAGAAACTTGGGCCTTTACTCTCTGTTGACAGAATCGTGAAACCTCTTGCCTATCTCCTTTTCCAAGTGTCTGGGATATTTCTGGACTTCTGTCTCTTTCAGGGTGATGCTTTGTCATTTGGGGCACACTTTAGTGTTGGAATTCTCTGGTGTAGACAGCAAAATACAAATGCCATTTATTGTCTACTGCCTTAAGAGTTAGAAACCATATTTTGTCCACGAGACTAGACTTTCTTCTATCATTAAAATATCCCAGGGGCACCTGGGTGGCTCAGTCTGTTAAGCATCTGACTCTTGATTTTGGCTCAGGTCGCGATCCCATGGTTTAGTGGGTTCGAGCCCTTCATCTGACAGCGCAGAGCCTGCTTGGGATTGTCTCTCTCTGCCCCTACCCTATTCTCTCTCTCTCTCTCAAAATAAATAAATGAACTTAAAAATATATATCCCAGAATTCACAAAAGCTTCATGCAGGCATGTGCTGAGCCTTTTGTACTCTCTATTGCAACTAAGATTCAACTGTAAAATAAAGCCATACTGGATAAATGAATGTCTAAGCTAATTTATTATAAAATATAGAACAGAAGTCAGACGCTTAGGGATTATGTAAACATACCAGAGCTGCTCTGTGAGGTTTTGAGATGTATTGAGGGGAGAGTACAGAATCTGATTTGGACATAAGGGAGTGAGACCATTCCTGTCTAGAAATTTCAAAGAACGACTTGATCACATAAACATATTAAAGGATGGATCAATGAATCCATAATTCACTGAATGTAAGCTGGCTGATTAAGTTGAGATTACATGGATGAGGCGCGCCTGGGTGGCTCAGTCCGTTAAGTGTCCGACTTCAGCTCAGGTCATAATCTCGAGGTCCGCGAGTTCGAGCCCTGTGCCCGGGCTCTGTGCTGACAGCTCAGAGCCTGGCGCCTACTTTGGATTCTGTGTCATCCTCTCTCTCTGCCCCTCTCACTCTGTCTCTCTTTCTCTCAAAAATAAATAAACATAAAAAAAAATTAGAAATTACACGGATGCTATGATTCCAGTAGAACTGCATAAGAAACCCTTATCTCAAAGCTGCAAAGTCTGTGGGAGCCATGGCAGGATGTGGGACCGTTGGTCAGCCACAAATCCAGATCCTTGCCAATATTTGGAAACTTCTCCAGCACAACCGAGAAGCAGGGCAAGATCCCACAGAAAACTTCCTCCTGCTTTTCATTTGACGTCGACAGAAGTGGTAGGCGAAGTAAAGGCTTGGCTGCACCTGTTCTCAATCATAGATGCCAAGACTGACAGATAATGAGGGCACTGCCCCAGGAATCTTTGTTCACTGCAAAAAAACAAAAAAAAAGAACAACAAAAAAAAAACCTATGTAATCCCCCAATAGTTCAAAGCAGAGACACATGGGGATGAGTAGAACAAAAAGTAACCAAACTTGTAGAAGAAGGACGATATAAAACAGAACTTTGCAAGACCAGATGACAGACTGAACCCACATATTTGCCTAATGTTCTTCCCCAGATCCCCAAAGAGCAATAAAACTAAATAAAAATCGTGAGGCCATAGTAGCAGTAAGAGCAGAGGGACGCCTGGGCGGCTCTGTCGGTTAAGCGTCTGACTCTTGATTTGGGCTCAGGTCATGTTCTTGCGGTTCAGTGGGTTTGAGCCCCGCATTGGGCTCTCTGCACTGACAGCTCGGAGCTTGCTTGAGATTCTGTCTCCCTCTCTCTCTCTGCCCCTGCCCTGCTCATGCTTTGTCTCTGTCTCTCTCAACATAAATAAATCCACAAACAAATAAATAGGTTTAAAAAAAGGTGCTGCCAGGCATTTAAAAACTTTAAGACTTTCTTGGAGAACGAACGGGTCTTGTAATTCCGAGGGATAAACGAGAGGAAAAGCAAAGCTGGAGCTGAACCGATGCACTTTCCAAGGCGCTAGAAGAAGCGGGGCTGCGAGGTGAGACCTGGTCAGTACAGGGAAAAGGACGAGGCCCTGCAGCCTGAAGACCTGGAGCTCAGGGAAGACAGCCGCCTGGCGACTTCCTTCCGCTCCTCCAGGCAAATGAGGGGGGTGCCCGCTACTTTTTTTCCCAGCGGAAGCCCTAGCAGCTGCTCTCCACGTGACGCAGAGCGAGTTTTGGAGAGGGCCTGTTCCCTAGATGGGGCCTGGAAGCAACTCGGAAGAGAGGCGGGTCTAGTTGTCTACCTCCCAATAGATCAAGGGGCAGAATTCTCCTTTCGGCAGCGAATGACGTCAAAGAAGCCGAACGCAGGGTGCATTAGCTCCCTGTCGCCACTGCAAAAAACACCATGTACCTAGTGGCTTAAAACAATACAGAGTTACTACCTTATAGTTCTTCGTTTTTCTTTTTCAGAGATTTTATTGAAGGTTTTTACAGAGTAAGATTTTTCAGATTAATTTATTAATATATTGAAGTCCCACTGTATGCAAGAAGTGGGGAATAAATTGGAGAAATATACATGCCAGTTCTCGGTATCACCTAAGTTATATTCTGTTAGGATAGATACAAGAAATCGATTTATTCCTTTGCTCCATTGACAAACCTTTAAGTATCTTCTTTGTGCCAAACGCAAGTAGCCACTAGTAGTTAGCAGTGAGCTAAACAGAAAAGTTCCTGGGTGAGTTACATTCTAACATGGGGAGGCAGACGTATGTCTGAATATATAGACATATGTTACATATAATGCATTAAATACATTTCTATGTACGTATGGACATAAATTCTAATATACCAGGTGATGATCAGTGAGGCAAAGGAAAATAAAGCAATATAAAAGGTGTTTTTAATGTTCACATATAATTTATCAGTCCGATCTAGAACATTTTGAGAGGAATAGGAGACTTTATTAATCATGCCATTACAAGCAGAATAACTGAGACTAGCCCAGGCAAACTGGAAAATATCATTCTAGATGATCACACATGTATGTGTGTGTGCGTTTGTGTGTGTGTAGGAAGACAGCAGAGTGTTTTATATACACAGAGAAGGTCTCACTGACTCATAGACACTTGAACTTCAGAGGTCTAAAGAGTCAGGAAAACAGTCTGTTGATAATTCTAGGCACAGTCTTAAGATAGGCTTCCCTTTTATATGAGAGGTTAACCACTACTTTAAGGTCAGAAAAAACCTTAAAGAGATGACATTTGTGTTGAATCTGAATGACAAGACGAAAACAGCAATGAGCGTAACAAGGAAAAACTTCCATAAGTGTCTCCTTCCGGTTGTGATTGAAAAGCTACTACTGGACTAAGTCTCCTACAGATAGCAAACAACCAGAAGCTCTGGACAAAATACAAAAACAATTACCTGAAAATGTTGGAGAACAACTAACACACGACAGAAATTAGTGGGGGGTGACACTTGAAAGAAGGGACTGAAAGGTTTCCATATCCATGGATTCCAGCCTGAGGACATGTACCATTCTGAATCATGAGTGGGGGTTGGGAGACAGCTGCAATGGCTGAAATTTCTATAGAAAACTCTTAATGATTCTGGTTTGACAAACCCAAGGGTGGAGTTGGGGTGCTTTCTAAGACACACAGAATTCCAAATGTAAATTAAATGTGCCATGACTCAGGGCGCCTGAGGGGCTCAGTGGTTGAGCAGGCCGACTTTGGCTCGCGGGTTTGAGCCCCACATTGGGCTCTGTGCAGACAGCTTGGAGCCTGGAGCCAGCTTCAGATTCTGTGTCTCCCTCTCTGTCTCTCCCCTGCTCTCCCTCTCTCTCAAAAATAATAAACATTAAAAACATGTGCCTTGACTTAGAACCACAGGTGGAATTCTAAGAAAGATAATTTGTTCTTTGCATTTGGGATGATGCTGTTTCTTTCCCTTCTTCTGTCTTGGTAATGGAAACTACAGGGCGCCCAGATGAAGATCACAGTTCCAGATTCCCTGCCGTTTTGTGTGGTTCTGTTACTTATTTCTGATTAATGGGTTCTTTTTTTTTTTTTTTAAAGATTTTTTTTTAATGTTTATTTATTTTCGAGACGGAGAGAAACAGAGCACGAGTGGGGGAGGGGCAGAGAGAGAGGGAGACACAGAATCCGAAGCAGGCTCCAGGCTCTGAGCTGTCAGCACAGAGCCCGACCCGGGGCTCGAACTCACAGACCGTGAGATCATAACCTGAGCCAAAGTCAGACGCTCAACCGACTGAGCCACCCAGGTGCCCCGTGATTACTGGGTTCTAAGTAGAAGCCCTATGACAATGTCAAAAATATCCTATCCCTTTAGGGTAAGAGCCCTGTACCCCTCCCAACACCAGTCCCATCTCGCTAGGTGAAAAGTGAGCAGGATAAACAGCTGTATTTGAACTTGAATGAATTTAGCTATCTCTGGATTTTGTGTAGGTAAGAGAAACACACTTCTCTCTGTCATTACGCTATTATTGAGTGTTCTTTTCTACTAATAAACAAAACCTCTGATAACACTTATTTATTCTTAAATTATTCCCACGTGTGGTTTTATAAAATCAATTATAAATGCTAAGGACAAAATTACTATTATTACTCTTATTATTAATATTTTTCTCCAAAGATCATTGTGGTTTTGAAAATGCTGTATTCCAGGGGACGCAAGGTTCCACAAAAGATGTAAGCATGGGTCTCAGCACTTTTAATACGCGTGACCTGATGTGCCGGCTGCCTTCGGCACGGTTACAAACACAACCATTTTATGCAAAATGTTTGCATTTGGGAAACACGTTCATTTGGGCTGTAAATTGGACAGATCACAGGTAAAAATGTCATAAAGAGATATTGCTATGATGATACTTTTCCTAAAATTGTAGGGTAGAGGTTTAAATCCGTTACCATATAGTATTTGGTTTTAATACACCAGTGTGCAGCCATTGGTACACTGAAGCGTAAGCAAAATTCCTCTTAACATCTCTATTAACATCATTATCATCTCAAAGTTGCCCCTGTTTAACAGGGTACTCTCATGGGTCCTGGTGAACGATTCCGTAATTATCAGAAACTATAAACATTAAATTCACAAAATAAATGTACTAATAAGATAATAAGTTACTGGTTTTCACCTATTAGGATTTCAAGAAAGGTTAATGCGGAAACTCTTTCCTGATGAAGAATTTGAAAATCACGGAGCTAGCATAGAATAATAAGTTTTAAATACTTAATTTTTGCCTGCTTAAAAAAAATTCTACTATTGGATGACTCTACAAGAGAAAATGCTTTTTTTATGTTACACTATTCATACAATATGTTTATATATTAAACTTCAAAATTTAGCTTTAAATCTCCTTGAAAGGAATAGAAACGTTGAATGTACATGAAAATGTAAGTATATTAAATCATGTTGATTATGCCAAATCTATAAAATACAGGGTAGTTATATTACATTACTTGTAACATGAATAAAAAGAGTAATTTGGATGATTTAGGTAACCTACTAAACATACAATATCTGTCTGCAAATTTTTCTAAAAAGTTGCCAAAATCCAGTTATGTCATACATGGAATCCTATAATTATCTTTCAGATTCCCTTTCAAATAGCCTCCGGCTACATGCTTCACAATGACTGTTTCTATTTTGCACAGATGCTTATTAATAGTAGCCAAGTCATCTTTTTTTTTTTTTCCCTCTCCACACGTCAAAATCTCAAAGAAACCACGGTTATCAACAGTGAGTCATCATTTCATTGAAACTGAGGGGCTTGTCTTGATGGTAACAAAGTCCCTTTTAAATTGTTGGCAACTAGCTGCGTTTTTAGTGAAGGGGAGTTGAAGCCATTACTCTAAATTACTTCCTCTTGGAAATGCTGCAGTGTTCTATTTTATATCACTGAAATCACACTATGCAGCTGTAAGCATATGATACTTAACAATTTGAAGTCTCAGGTAGGCTCCGCACGTGATTTCTCTCATTAATGCTCTATCTAAGCTTTTGGTTGAGAAGCGGGTGACTGTTGGTTCCATGTGAATTCTCTCCAGGCCCAGTCTGGTTTCTTGAACATGCCATTTGCTTCCCTCTGACCGAAACAATGCTGACCTTCTCTAATTGAATATTCCCTAAGCTAGAAAAAATGGTACAAAAAAGACTTAAGCTCGGATTTCACAAAAAGTTCTTATTAAAATTGTGATTGGAGTGTGACCACGTCTTATTGATTCCGAGGGAAAAACAGAGGAGAGGCAGCCAAATTCCACTAAAACATGGAAGGAAGGAAGGAAGGAAGGGAAGGAAGGAAGGAAGGAAGGAAGGAAGGAAGGAAGGAAGGAAGGAAGGAAGGAAGGAAGGAAGGAAGGAAAGGAAGGAAAGGAAGGAAAGGAAGGAAAGGAAGGAAGGAAAGGAAGGAAGGAAGGAAGGAAGGAAGGAAGGAAGGAAGGAAGGAAGGAAGGGAAGGAAGGAAGAGAAGGGAAGGAAGGAAAGGAAGGAAAGGAAGGAAAGGAAGGAAGGAAGGAAGGAAGGAAGGAAGGGAAGGAAGGAAGGAAGGAAAGGAAGGAAAGGAAGGAAGGAAGGAAGGAAGGAGGGAAGGAAGGAAGGGAAGGAAGGAAGGAAAGGAAGGAAGGAAAGGAAGGAAGGAAGGGAAGGAAGGGAAGGAAGGAAGGAAGGGAGGAGGGAAGGGAGGAGGGAAGGAAGGAAGGAAGGAAGGAAGGAAGGAAGGAAGGAAGGAGGGAAGGAAGGAGGGAAGGAAGGAGGGAAGGAGGAAGGAAGGAAGGAAAGGAAGGAAGGAAGGAAGGAAGGAAGAAGAAATGGACACTTTAATGCGTCTGCAGTGAAGTGTAGCCAGAACGCTGTGCTGTTTGGCCCAAAGAACACTGTCTATGAAAATTTAACCTCCTGATACTGTCCATTGGAAAAAGTGACCAGTTTCTGTTCATCTTAAGGTTCTTGCCTGCCTGTTCATTTTTTTTTTAATGTAAGAAAGCTGTAGAGTAAGCAGAGTACGGAACTAATAATTGGTTGAAAAACGTTACATTTAGAAAGTGTAAGATTTTAGCGTACCCTACTAGACCTCACTTGTAGTGAAAGTAAAAAAAAAGAAAAAGAAAAGAAAAAGAAAATTTTGAACGGCAAATGTTCATTTTGTAAATTCCAGTCACTTCTCGATTTCGATTATTCTGGTGATTCATAACAAGATGTGGAAAATTGAACAAAATCAAGTATTACATTGACATGGATGTGTCTTCTTTATTTGGAGAAGATCCGCGCATTAAAACTGAATACGATACTTGGTTTTGGGGACAAGTAATAGCAGGAGTCCAGACCCGTTTACTCAGATGTGTTACAATGCCACTCTACTTGACTTTTGGCACTTTACGAAAAAAAAGAAACAAAAACCTTTTCCTGTTTAATTGAAACCACAGATATGAAAATCCAAAATGGTTTTTATTTTTCTGATCCTCGAGTATTTCAGGCTGGTACACGCATCAGTCCGTAATGTCGACCGGTTAATATAGTGTTTTACTACAATGTATAGTTTGATGGCTTATAGGACATGCATACAAAATTCAAATCTAATAAAACGTTCTTTTCTATACTCTCTAGTGCACATCGGCCAAATATCATCACAGTTCTTTGCAACATAGGAAAATCAATTTAAAATTAAAACTGGTCTATGTAATGTAATTGCATTACATTTAAGCAATATAATACTATGTTAGAGCCTGGGTGAGAAGTGGAAAACCTTTGATGGGAAAAGAAGCTGATTATGACTCTTTATTTTATAAACACATTGTATTTATTAAATTCCCATGGTTCTTTTAAGCATAGCTAAAAGAGGATTAGAGGGTTTTTTTTCCCCCATGCTACCAAAGTAATTTATATTCTGTACCAGAATGCAGCAACTTTAGGTGATGATGTCCATTTGTGAATAAATGGAGTTCATCACAGTTGAGACCTACCCAGAGGTCTGATAGAAGTAAATATTAAAGAATCATCCTAGTGAGAGCATAAAATGAATGTTTTAAGTATATTTAAGCATATTCCAATGTGGCCGAAATATACCTTTCGAAAAAAAGAAATGATTTCCCTTCAGAATGAGAAAGTCTGCTTCCATTTATTTCAGGCGACTGGAAGACAATGGAACAGAAGGAAAAGTTTAACACTGGCAGTGCAGTGTCTTGGAGCTAATCGTTTTTCACCAAACACACACATGTAGCAGCAAAACATCCTTAAAATGTAAAACATCTTGCTTTTTTTAATAACCCCTTGTGGTATGTTTTTACTTTAGCAATAATTGTATTTTCTTTTTTGCACATTTTATTTAACAACATTGCCATGCCAGGTAATCGGTTCCATGTGTTCAGGGCCCTAGCGAAGTGCCTAACGGAGAAACAATTAACTTTATTGGGCTCCCGTTATTGGCAGACACAGCCTTACACCCTTACGTTTTCATGGTGCTGAGCCACAGAGGAGCTGCAAAGAATTTGGTGTCCTAAGTAATCACACAGCAGCCTGAATTGAGAGCCAAGTTGTCATTAAAAGAAAAAAAAAATCACGATCAGGAACTAGAAACAGAAGTTAAAGCCCATGACAAGATCAGAAGATAAAGTTCACATTAGTTACAAAAAAAAAAAAAAGGCACAATGCTTAGTCCGGGGCTTGTAGCCAGCGGCTGATGAGCAAGTCTGGACTTCTGGAGAACATACAGCGTGGGGTTAAGGCCAAGACGTCGTGCTCTGTGATTGTAACGCAAGCATAGGTCTTTGAGTTATAGGTATTGAAACAATGGTTAAATGCAGTTAAGTGCAAGGAGTAACATAGTTAGGTTTTTATCAAACATTAACACTTGTACTGGAGAGTCTATAAAATTCTAATTGCCCTTTTCTGCGGGAACCTGCCCCAAGAGGTTCTTTAAGCACAAAGCAGCTCCCGCTTGTCCCAGGAGTGCTGTGAGAAATAAACTCTGCTAGCGTAGCAGCTCCAGATTGGCCAGGGAAATGATGCCCAAGTTACCGTCACCATAAATAGGTTAGGCGTGAGCTCTGTCGTGCCTCAACCCCGAAACTCCACATGGCGTTGGACAAATTGAACTGAACAACTTCTCTCCCGCAAGATAAGCTGGACAGCTCTTTTGTGTTAGGTGTGCGTAACACACGTTATGTTTTCAACTCATTCATCTGGCTCTTCGGAAACGGCTGATGATGAATGACACCTAAGTTGAGACTGTGGAATCTGAAGAGGAAAAACAGTTGGAGAAAGGCTCAGGGATGCGTGTCGCTCTAGTGAATCCTTGGCGGTAGGAAGCGGGACAAAATTAAAAGCAACTCCGGGGAATTTGCACAGCTGAAAGGAGGTTAGCATGAAGAAGAGGAATAAAGAGGTGTTGAGGACACATTTCTTTTTTTTACTTTTATTCTGGATCATTCCTCTTGAAGGGACACAACCAGCAGATCATTATTGGCACATCATCTATGTATCAATTTTTTTAAATAATGAATTTTAGCTTTTTAGATGACACCCGTAAACTATCCTAGTATTTATGAAAGTATGATACCCCCCCCCCCCCCGCCACACTCTGATCTGTTTGGAGATGATCCAAGGATGATAGCTGCCAAAGCTGAATTTAACATTCTTTCCCTATGTTAAGAGAAACAATTGATGGATGAAATTATTGCAATATAGATTTTTTTCACGAGCTTGTCCTGAATAGTTTATATCTATCTATCTTATCTTAATTACGATCAAATATGTTGCAGTCACTCTTGCAGTACGATTACACGTGTAATTTCTTTTCCTGCCTACCATTTCAATATTTCACAAAGGGGATTTCTAAGTTGTGGCAACCACGGAAGTATAGGGCTCAGATTGTGCCTCAGGAGAGAATCTATCGGGAGAAATATGGACGTTTGATAGCCTCCAGGGGGGCACATCATGGGATGCATGTCACCATCCCTCTGGGCTTATTGAAGAAAATGCCTGAGCACAGTTAGGATATTAGAGCTCAACCTTTCCTTTTGAACGAAGGATTCTTCTTACAGATGATCTTTCTCCTGGAACTTCCCTTCAGCCTGGCCAAGACTTTGTTAGAGAGCGGTATTATAGTCTGAAGACTCTTTCCTTCCTCCCTCCCTCCCTTCCTTCCTTCTTCCTCCCTTCCTTCCTTCCTTCTTCCTTCCTTCCTTCCTTCCTCCTTCCTTCCTTCCTTCCTTCCTTCCTTCCTTCCTTCCTTCCTTCCTTCCTTCCTTCTTCCTTCCTTCCTTCCTTCCTTCCTTCTTTCCTTCCTTCCTTCTTCCTCCCTCCTTTCCTTCCTTCTTCCTTCCTTCCTTCCTTCCTTCTTCCTTCCTTCCTTCCTTCCTTCTTTCCTTCCTTCCTTCCTTCTTTCCTTCCTTCCTTCCTTCCTTCCTTCCCTCCCTCTTTCCATCCTTTCTTCTCTCCATTCAAAGGTATCAGACCTCTATCTGCCTTCGTCTAGCCTCTCTCCAATTTATCCTTCAAAGGTGTTTCTCCAGTCAATGTGGTCATATCTAATTCCACTTTGATGTCTGTTTTTTGGGGAACTCACTCTGATACTCAGGTACTCTGTGTCGTAATGTTAAGAATTATCCTTTGACAGCATAGGTAAAAAGTAGATGCTATTACTTATACTACTGTCACTTGAAGACAAACTCTAATGTCACAAAGAAGCAGAGGGACCGGTACGGACTAATTTCCAACCTGTAAAGAACATGTTTTAGAAGAAATGTAGAGGAATAGATCATTGTCATTTCAGGGCTAGAATCACATTATGGAGAGATGTGGAGTACACAGCTGAAGCAAAATGCTCCTTGTCATATACCAAAGTAAGACATAACTTTTATACCTCAACAGTCTCTGAACAAGAAATTCTTCCTTATTTATGCAATATATTCTATTAGTGAAACTACTAAAATGTTTCATATGCTATCCACGGTTTCAAACATCACCATAGTTAGAGTTACGTGTGAAATATAATTCTGTCCTCAGGCATAACATGGTGTAGAAACAAGTAACTTCAGTTCAAAGTATTTGCCACCCATCTCTGCTGGGTGACAGTCACTCAGCAGTTACCCGCCATGTTCAAAACTCAGTCTAAGTGGTTAGTGGTGGTCCTGGGACATAGTTTGGATTCCCTTTCTTTATCCACTAATATAATTTTTTTTTCTGAAAGTGGATCTCATTAAGCATAACCCCTTTCTCGAACTACTTCACCCTATATCTGGAAAAACGATCTTACTCAGACTTCTCTGATCCTGAAACCAACCGATGAAACTTGCACTCAATCTGACTCAAAATGAAGTGTCTAAACTAATTAACCTAAAAATATTCTTAAATTCTCTGGGGTTCTGTTCCAACCACCCAGAAGACATTTGGATTTTTAGCAGCCCCAGGAAAACAAGCATCTTTTCTTATTCTCGGGGTCGTGTGAGAAGGGAAATTGATTTCATATTATATTTTGCACTTCATTGTTTCTGCCTTCCCTGTTGAGAGACCCCGTTAGAACTAAACAAAGGACATCACTTTTATGAACTGCCTATAACTCCACGTCTTTGTTGGGTTATGGAAAAGTCTGCCAGTGTAGAAAGCTCGAATTCAGAGTGCTCAGTGAGGCTTGCCCGATGGAGGCCAGCTCCGTAAATCATATCTGACAGCCTTTTGTTAAAAGACTTTCTCAACTCCCGCTCTGGCATTCTGTATCGGTCCTAGTGTACAACCCCCCCACCCCCCCTGCGCCATGCCCATCGCTACTGGAACCCGCGTTGATTTTTACATGTGATGATTTTATGGTGCTTGCCAGCCCTGACGAATCTGATGCTTGACTAGCCTAGTTATAGACTCTACTTTTTGAAAGTAGTTTAGACAGCCTCTATTTCTAAGTTTCAATAGACGTAAAATGATGCCCAAAAGACTGCCTGCCCTTTTAAAGACCATGACTTTCATGAATCTCAATAGATGAGACCGGCAGTGGCTCAAGTTAAGGTACCAACATCTATTCTTAAGTAGATTGAGAAACGAAAGTTGATTCCTTGGCTATCACTCTTTATAGCCAAGAAGACCGTGACTCTGCCTCTTCCTGGAAATTTGGGGGAATAAGGTCACTCTCAGATTCCTGCTTTTCTCTCAGCTCTACCGCTCACTCCGGCATTACTTTGTATAGGAAAACAGATGCCTGCATGTGTCAGATTGCATTTTCAGTTTATACTTTGGCGATACCATCTTCGTGTCTGAAGAGCTGTGCCCCCAACTGCCTACACTTCCCCAGACAAGTCATTTCCACCTAGCTTTATATTAGTGAGGATTTTCAATCCTAATATTTACGTCATTTGAGCAGCCACGAAGCCTTCCTAAATGACCAACAGTCTCAGATTTGATGCACACGCACAACTGTGAAATAGTTTAACTTGCTTTTCTCTAAAAGAGCCAGTTAAGAAAACAAGAATAAAGAATGGAAATTGTACACCCTAGGGTCTTAGACCAATGTTTGGTGAAGATATTCAGACAGTGTCTCCAAAACATTTTTCTCTTGTTGGAGAAAAACCGTCAATGCACATGAAAGTTATACAGTAATATTATTAGGTAATTAGTTCTTAGCCAGATAGGAGAGCTATGAACAGAATCCACGCACTTGACTTCCGGTGCTGATGGCTCAATGTCTATGCCAAAAATCCTAAAGGAATGGTTTATCTCTTCTTTAAACTTTTTAGTAGTAAAAGTTGTAACAGTAAAATTGTACAGAAGCCAAAAAAGTCCATAACAGATCCTTCTAATGCCAGTTGGCTTGGAGCGAATCAGTTTAGAGTCTCTTTTTAAAGTGACAGAGTCCTGCATAAAAGGCTTATTAAGGTGTTTCCGAGGGGGATCCGAGTGGATCACTGAGGCAACTAACTCTATAACGCAGGCAGAGAAGTCTGTTATTAAGGAAAAAATGAGTACTTGAGACTTGTTTCTGTTCTCTTCTAATTATTCATTCTTGCTCACTTCTTAATATAGTTATGTAGAAAATCTTTGCTTTCATTTTGCTCCTAATAATTGCGTATCAAGAGTTGAATTCAGACCGCTTCTATGCAGTCAAAATTGCCACCAAAAATCAGGTCTCCAAATGGCTTCTTGTCCAAAACAAAAGTTTTGGTACCCAAATGGAAAGTTTAGAATCTTGATTCTATATTTAGTATTTCTTTTTTTAACGTTTATTTATTTTTGAGAGAGAAAGAGAGAGAAGAAGAAGGGGGAGAGGGAGGGGGGAGACAGAGAATCCCAAGCAGGCTCCATGCTGTCAGTGCACAGCCTGATGCAGGTTCAAACTCATGAACCGTGAGATCATGACCTGAGCCCAAATCAAAGAGTCTGTCACTTAGCCCACTGAGCCACCAAGGTGTCTCCCTTTTTTCTAAAGTTTATTTATTTATTTGACAGAGAGAGATCACAAGTGGGTGAAGGGCAGAGAGAGAGAGGGAGAGAAAGAATCCCAGCATCTGAGAGCACAGAGCCTGATGCAAGGCTTGATCACACAAACCATGAGATCATGACTTGAGACAAAATCAAGAGTCAGAGTCATCTGCTTAACCAACTGAGCCACCCAGGTGCCCCTACATTTAACATTTCTGACAGTAGGTGAGCCATTTAACCTCTTTAAACTTATGGGGCTTAAGAATCACACCTTTCCTTTCCAACTCACAAGGTTGTTACTAGAATACAATGAGATAAATTACGTGAAGGTCATTTGTTACACACCATGTAAATATCACCTGCTACTTCTCTATAAAATACATTTTAGATTGTTTAGTATTATAAATAACCACAAAACTTTTATTTATTTTTTATTTATTTGTGTAATGTTTATTATTTTTGAGAGAGAGAGATACAGAGTGTGAGCGGACATGGGCAGAGAGAGAGGAAGACACTGAATCCGAAGTAGGCTGCAGGCTCTGAGCTGTCAGCACAGAGCCCGATGTGGGACTTGAACTCACAAACCATGAGACCATGACCTGAGCTGAATTCGGATGCTTAATCAACTGAGCCACCCAGGCATGCCCCAAACTTTTATTTTTAAACTACATTTACTCTTTCTTCATCTCTAGTAACACTTTGTAATTTTAATGATCAGAAAGGGAATAAGAACTTAAATTAAAATGGCTTAATTTTATTGAATTAGAATGGTTTAAGTTTATTACTATGCTATAAATAAAATATGTTGAATGATTGTTTAAAGCAGCCCGTGGACCAAATTCTCCCTGCTGCCTATTTTTGTAAATACAGTGTTATTGGACTGAAGCTATGCCTATTCATGAAATGTATTGTCTGTGGCTGTTGTCACACTGTAAGGGCAGAGTTGAATAGTTGGGCTAGACACCATATGGCTTACAAGCCAAAAAATTCTATCTAGCCTTTTACTGAAAATTTTGGCCACTCTTGCTTAAAGGGACAACATGGGAACAAAGCTTTTTCATAAGAAATAACTTCTGTGTCTATCAAATATTTTGCGGATCTTTACAAATCTCACTGAAGCTACTGGGATTTGGTGAGAAAATGTATTATGTTACCCGCCCCCCCCATCAATGTGTGTTTGCCTGAAAATGTGCACCTTGTCTGACTACAAATTTGGTTACATTCAATGGCTTAAATATTCTGACACCCAGCCAGAAGGATTCCATGGTGATAGTGAAAGCAGTTACTTGCTTCACAAATGAAACCAATTGCAACTGTCATCCTCTGTCACTTCGACTTAATTATTAATATAAAGACAATTGGTTTGGAGCACACAGAACATTGGAGATTTGAAGATAATTGTTATGAAATAATTCTGCCCAGAAGACTAGTAACAGTACATGATTTTTATTGTGCGCCTGTCATTGCAAAAATCTGTCAAGCCCACTTGAAATATGGATCCGAATAATAGGAGGTTTTCGTGTGCCTTTGAAAGGGTAAACCGAAGCTAGGAACACACACCTGCAGAGGAATGGGCAAATAAAACCTCTAAACGCAATACAGAAAGAGACGCTACTTCTTTAAGTGACTCAGGGCAAAAAAAAAAAAAAGAGGGAGCCGTTACAGGGGTAGAACTCTGTATAGTTATTTCAGTGTTGAAGAATATCACCCTTGGCTTCCTTTTCTCGGCACAGATGTTCCTCTGCCTCCCATCTGATCCGAATATTCGGCTTTCTTGGCACACATCTCTGTATCTCAACGGCGGGTTCTTCCTCTGGGCCAAACTCCAGTGTCACAGATGTGCAAGGAGAGAGAAAGGAAAGAGAATAGAAGGGATGGAAAAGTCGGAGCTCAAATTTATCAACAGGTCCTTATGGGTGCTGTTTATTTCCCTAAACTCCCACGTGTGGTCTTGCAAGTCTAATGGACGAATCTGGCCACAAATCTCCACTCTGTGAAAGAATTTTATTCTATTTGGTTTTAAAGAAATAATGCCTTACGGAAATAAGCTTTAAAAAAAAAGGTTGAACGCAGGATAAACCATCCACGAATGCCTTATTTATTTACTTAGTTTGCGTAGAAATGGGGAACATAATTCAAAACTCAATTTGTCTTGAAGTAAATTTAAAAGCTGATAAAATTAACGGATTCCAACTTTTTCTACCACCCTATTGAGTCTAACCCTGGCTGGTATCAAAGAACCATTTGCAATTCTTCTGTCCGTCCTAGTGGGAGCATAGATTCTGGGGAGTGGACTTTTCAACATTCATACAATTTTCGCTTTTTCAATCTCTCACTTCCTAGTGAAAATCGCCAAACAGCTCAATTTCTTTTTTTGTCTTAAACCTTGGGTTTCCTTGATGCGCAAATCTGTGCTCTGGTCTATTGTACTTTGTCCGTGCTATGTTTTATCATGGTTTTTTGTTTCTTATTCTCTGTGATAAGACTTGGCAATTTTTTTTCCGTAAAGTGCCAGATACCATCTCTGTCACACAAAAGCAGCCATAGACAGTATGCAAATGAATAGGCGTGGCTCTGTTCCAATGAAAGTACACAAACCGTCAGCAGGCTGGATTTGGCTCCCAGGCAGTAGTTGGATGTACCCCATTGTGCGCTTCTGAGGAGAGCGTATTTCCCTTGGAATTGTTTCCATCAAGCGATATTTTTCTTCAGTCCGAAGAAATCCTTTCAACATTTGTAAAATGTTGATGGCAATTAATTCCCGCCACCGTTGTTTGACGGGAGTTGTTTTATTTCCTCCATCATTTTTGAAGTCTGTTTTCAATGCATGTAGAATTCTAGGTCGACTGCATTCCCCACTGCTTTAAAGACATTGTCTGATTGTTTTCTAGCATCCTCCTCCGGCATCGAGGAGAGAGGAGTTGATTTCATATAATAAAATCAAATGTAATCTTCCTTTTCCTTTGGCCATTTTGAAATTTCTCTTTGTCTTAGCTTTTTAACAGTATGATTGTGATATACCTAGCTATGGTTCTTGTTATATTTATTCTACTCAGTGTACATGGAACTCCTTGGATGTGTCGCTTGATTTCTTTTTCCAGAGGGTGGGAAATTTCTTCCAAAAAGTATTCTCTTCTATTCCTTTTTCTCTTTCCTGTCTTGGTCTCCAATCACGTGGGTATGAGACCCTGTTTTATTTTTGCACAGGCCACTAGGTCTCTGTATTTTTTTTCCAGTTTCTTTCAAATGTTTTTAAACAGTTTTTATTGATGTATCTTTTTCTAAAAATTTTTTAATGTTTCTTTACTTTTAAGAGAAAGAGAGAGAGAGACAGAGATGTGAGCAGGGAAGGGGCAGAGAGAGGGAGACACAGAATCCAAAACAGGCTGCAGGCTCTGAGCTGTCAGCACAGAGCCCAACGCAGGGCTGAAACTCACAGACCTTGAGGTTGGATGGTTAACCAACTGAGCCACCCAGGCGCCCCATCTATTGATTTATCTTTAGGTTTATTAAACCATCTGTAATCAGTTTCCACATTATTCTTAAGCCGCTCAGAGATTTTGTTTTTCATTTGAGATCTTGAAGTTCAAAAATCCCTGTTTTCTTTCAGTTTTAATTTCTTTCTTTCTTTTTTTTTTTTTAGCGTTTATTTATTTTTGAGAGACATAGAGACAGAGCATGAGCAGGGGAAGGGCAGAGAGAGAGGGAGACACAGAATCCGAAGCAGGCTCCAGGCTCTGATGAGCCATCAGCACAGAGCCCGATGCGGGGCTCGAACCCACAGACCATGAGATCGTGACCTGAGCCGAAGTCGGCCGCTCAACCGACTGAGCCACCCAGGCGCCCCAGTTTTAATTTCTTTACTGAGATTTTTCATCTGTGCATTCCTTAGAATTACTTTTCTTTTATGTTCTTGAACTTGAAAAGATTTCATCAGTTAATTACAACCCCTAGGAGACTGTGTGACTTATTTATATTAACAACTTTTGTTTTGGTCACATTCCCCTGCATTTTCACATTTCTAGCATTTTTTACTGTAATCTGGCCCTATGGTTGATATGGTATGCTGGTTTTCTTAAAATAATAGGGTATTGTTTGTTTTGTTTTGTTTTGTTTTCCTGACAGTTAAATTGCTGACAGATCCTACCATTCTCATGAAACTTGGTTTTATTATTTCTTGTTAATGTTTATGTATTTATTTTGAGAGAGTGTGTGTGTGAGCAGGGGAGGAGCAGAGAAAAAGGGAGAGAGAGAATCCCAAGCAGGCTCCACACTGTCAGCAAAGGGCTGATGCAAAGCCGTGAGACCAGGACGTGAGCCAAATCAAGAGTCGAGATGTTAAACCATCGACTTAGGGTTTATTATTTCTTAGGACCCAGCTTATTTCACTTTTGAACTGAGATCTAGAGTGTGGCCTTTATTCTAAAAGCTGGTCTTTATCACTAAGACGCGACTATTTTTCTGGGCTCTCACCTGAATGCCTCAGTTTCTCAAAGATGTTTCTCCATTTTTTTTTCCTGGGTCAAAATTCCATTTTCCATCGTTGAAACCCCTTTGGCATTACTGTTCCTCTCATCTCTGCAGGAAGTAATTTCCGCCGTACCTTACCATCGCTCATCCTGTGCGCACGCATTCTCTCAGTGGAGAACTCAGGGTCAATCCTCCTGCAGACTTCTGGACTCTTCTCTCCATGCAACTCCTTATTTTCTAGGGTCCACTCTACTAATTTCAAGTGCTTCGGCAGGCTGAAACTCTCGTCTGTGCCTCCTCAGCTCATAGACATTTCTTTCTCCTTGGGCTCCGACATGGTCTGCCAGTGAAGTCTGAACATATCCACAGGCAGAATATTGGAGAATGTGGTTACCTTCTCTTCCTGAACTACCCGTGGCCCATTGCTCAAAAACTGTTGGCTCTTATGCTTTATTTCTTCTTATGCTTGTTTATGGTGTGAACGGTGGCCCGGGGTGGTGGGGGAGGGGGTGCAGCGAGTGGACAAATCGCAGACAAACATGGATGGGAATTTAGTATCAAATTTTAAACTAACATTCACCCTAGGTCAGCTGCACCTATGCATAATAAGCAGTCAGATATTTAAAAGAGCAAATATGAATTGAAAAGCTATTGTGGTGAAGTGAGAAAGCTCACCAGTAGTCCAAAAATAATTCCATCTTTACTAAGAGTTTGGTGAGTGTTTAGGAGCACCTTGAGGCAGGACAACTGAGAGCAAGTTCATCGCGCTTGGGTGTCCTATCCGCCAAGTATGTTTTTAGGACATGTTGTGGCATAGCTTAGAAAGACATAGAAAAGTGGCACATGGATAGACATGAGTTTAATTCTCAATGTACTGTCTTGCCATTATGAGAACTTAAATAAGATCCTTTCTGAATCTCAAACTGGGATAGTATTAAATAATCTTATAAAATAAGATAATTTATCTTAGTGTATTAGCTGACACACGGCAAATACTCAGGAAATGTTAACTAATAATTGTATTGGTAGTGCTTGAAACAAATAGCAACGTATAGCCAAAAAATAAATAAATAAAGTGTGAAATTGAATGTTATTAACAGTTGCTTTATATAATCATGAGACTAGTCTCTCGTGTTTGAGAAGATGGCTGGAAGTCAATTTTTTCATTGCTCGGCTTTGATTCAACTCTAGTTGACTGAATGTACGACGCCCTAAACTTTTTTTTTTTTTTCTGATACTATTTACACAGGCAAAATGAAGTGGGGAAAAAGTCAGTAAGTGTAATCATCATAAACAATTAATATGGACCCGTCGGGAAAAGAATAAATTTTATCAAGGTATTATATTTCAAAAATATTTTGTCTTACATTTTGTCATTTTAAAAAGTTTGTGTGTTTGTCTCTTCTGTTTTAATGAGATTACACTTTAGCTTAAACAATTCTCTTTAGCTTTCACATGGAAACACAGAAATTGAAGAAAAAATAAAAACATTTGGTATCCTCTGGGTGCCTGGGCGGCTCAGTCGGTTGAGCTTCCGACCAGCTCAACTCAGGTCATGATCTCACCATCAGTGGGTTCAAGCCCTGCATCAGGCTCTGTGCTGACAGTTCGGAGCCTGGAGCCTACTTCAGATTCTGTCTCTCCCTCTCTCTGCCTCTCCTCTGCTCACACTCTGTCTGTCTCTGTCTCTCAAAAATGAATAAATGTTTAAAAAAATACAAAACATTTGGGATCCATTAATATACTCCATCAGTCCATTTGAAACTTCTTCAGCCGTCATGTTGTTATTCTAATAACTTCCTGTGCTTAGTCTATTTCTTTACAAATCTCAACCCTAATTAAAGCAGAACTTTATCACTGAGAATTCCTGAATTACAAGGGAATGCTGCATTGTACCATATGAAGGAAATGTTGCAGGTTACATAAACCAGTAAAGAATAACCACATCGTGGAGCATGTATGGTGTATTTTGAATATATATGTTGATGATCTATTTTAAAATGTGATTTCTGTTTGGGTTTTATTGAGAACACATTGAAACAGAAAACAGTGTTAGTAGTGTTAAATAATAGTTAACTGGGACATGTTCTGTACGATACATTTTTGAGGCTTAAATATCAAGAAAAAGCCAACTAAAATCTTCTGTGAAAATGCTGAGTTGTGTATTAAATAAGAGAATAAATATTAGAACTCATAGGATTCATACAAATTTCTCTATAGATCTATTTATTCACAAAAAGGACAACCTGGAGGCTTTGGCCATCATTAGGCTAATTCTCTAAAAAAATGAGAGACTCTGGAAGTCTGTAAGAAAAGCTATGGACTGGTCACTCCTTTGGGCTTACATAATCAATCTGAGTGTCAAGATTTTCAAATCAAATAATATACTTTTTATTTTTTATTGTTTTGTTGCTCTGTTTGTAGACAAATCATTTCAGGGCACCTGGGTGGCTCAGATGGTTAAGCATCCGACTTTGGCTCAGGTCATGATCTCACTATTTGTGAGTTCAAGCCCCACATTGGGCTCTGTGCTGACAGCTCAGATTCAGAGTCTGCTTCAGGTTCTGTGTCTCCTTCTCTCTCTCTCTACTCCTCCCCTGCTCACACTCTTTCTCTCAAAAATAAAACGTTTTTAAAAAATCATTTCTTCTTAATCTCATCAACAATGCTTTTTTTTTTTTTTTTCAAGCAACATCTTTGTTTTTGTCAGAGGTCCAACTCAATAAGATTATCAAGATTTCCAGAAAGTATGAGTGTATATCATGTAACAAGTCAGGATGGAATCTCGTTGCTGGATTTTATTTACCGGTTTGGTAAGAGAAGGACAAGTTGAAGTTTAACATCTTCGATAGATAAGACAACAAGACTACAGATGCTGTATATGCATTCATTGAATTGTAAATGTATCGCCATGAGAAATTACAGCAACAATGTTTATATTTCCTAACATTTGATCTCACATAATGAAATCACCAATTTAGAAAATTCTCAGAATGGTTTTGTGAGGCAGGCATTAAGCTCAGTCTCCTCATCAGTCACTTGCATAACAACAACAAAAAAGTATTCATGTTTCTTGAGACAACACAAACACCAATCACTATGTCTTCTGATTCCAGAACTTCTCTCTCCCGTGCTATGTTTGTGTTCAGCCTGGTGTTATGTCTTTTGTCTCATATACAGCACTTAGCATAGGGTAAATTATACGGTAGATTCTTAGGAAATACATGTTCATTGATGTACTTCCTTTGATACATGGAAAGGTTTTACATAGATTTAATCAACAGGTA
This sequence comes from Paguma larvata, assembly GCA_030068075.1. Lineage (NCBI taxonomy): Eukaryota > Metazoa > Chordata > Mammalia > Carnivora > Viverridae > Paguma > Paguma larvata. The sequence continues at coordinate 33,304,715 of CM057843.1, forward strand.
GTGACTATGCATGACTCATCAGATTTCAACCACAAAAACAAACTGATTGTGGAGTTTTGGGTGCAGCTGAAGAGAGCTACACATAAGAAACTTACGATGTGTGTGACGTAAGTGTGGATACACAAGCAAATATCAGGGTACATTGCTACTGCAGAGTAGTAACGCTTAATTCATCTTGGGGATGAGAAGGTTGATAAGAGTCCTCCAGGCAGAAGACATGATACACAAGAATGGTATACGCTGTGGTTCACTTGTAAATACAGACAAACGTGTTCTTTTTATTTAGGTTTATTTATTAATTTTGAGAGAGAGAGAGTAAGAGCAAGGGGGACAGAGAGAGAGGGAGAGAGAGAGAATGCCAAGCAGGATCCACACTGTCAGCACAGAGCCCGATGCAGGGCTTGATCCCATGAACCATGAGGTCATGACCTGAGCCAATGTCAAGAATCCGTCATTTAACTGAGCCACCCAGGCACCCCTCCCCCCGATATGTTCTAAGAAAAGTCGCTGGGTGTTATTTAGGACTCAAGTTGATAAGTGGGTGATATGAAACTAACAAAGCCTCCATTTATATATTATTGGTGAGTTTTGTTGATATACACATACACGAATTATACTTAGAACAAAAAATGAAATATTCACAGATAGGGGCAGGGAGTTATAGGAAACCTCCGTACCTTCGCCTCAATTTAGCTGTGAACCTAAAACTGCTCTAAAAATAAGTAAATAAAATAAACCTCCAAGCAAACAAAAACACACTGCCTAACATTCAGCATAAGTGCTTGTAAAGAAAGATCTCTCTAAAGAGCTGGCCCGGTCTCCCCAAAGGCGTGATCTTATATTTCATGTTGAAAGGGGAATGTTTCCAATCTTACTCTGCTTTCATAGCGATTATATCTTCCAAGTTGTTTGTGGAAATGGGAAGACCTCTTAAAACCCTCAGACTACAGATATCGAACGTGGATTTCAAATTCATAAATTCTTAGGTATTCGGTAAATTGCCGAAGGATAAAACTGACCTTAGAATTTCAGGATTAAAGAAGGTGGTTAATGGGTAAATTGAAAAATACACAAATATTCTTATACCTCCTAAAATTTCCTATTTTTTAAGTTTATTTATTCATTCATTCATTCATTCATTCATTCATTCATTCATTATTTATTTATTTATTTATTTTGAGAGAGAGAGATAGTACCTGCGTGTGTGCACATGAGTGAGGGAGGTTGCAGAAAGAGAGGGAGAGAGAGATTCCTAGGCAGGCTCCGCACTGTCAGCACAGAGCCCTACGCAAGGCTTGATCTCACAAACCATGAAATCATGACCTGAGTCGAAATCGAGAGTCGGACACTCAACCCGCTGAGACACCCCGGCACCCCTCAATTTTCCTATTAAAAATTCCTCATGGAGATACCTACTACTTAATCGTGTCATATTTTTTACTGGATTTCTGCAAGTAGGTGGCCAACAGAAGCCACGAAAGCTTCACATCCCTTCACGTACTTATTCATTGATTCAACAAACATCTACTATGCTTGCTTGCTTTTAAAGGAAAAGGAAAAACCAGTGGAGAAAAAGGATAATATTAAAATAAGGAAAGCAATAAACACTAGTAGAAAATTATTCCAAAACTGAAACGAATGAATGTCTCTGAAAACATTAGGATGGAATCGTACAGAGGAGATGAAGAAGGATTTATACAGAGAAGTGGAAAGATAGTTATCCACTGAAATGCAAAAACAAACAAACAAAACAGAGAGAAAACAGGGGGAGATAAATATGTGTATTTGCATGTTTTTATTAGGCTTGCTAGTGTTTCTAAAAATCTACAATACAAAGGCTACTATACAGAAACCTGGTAAGGAATTAGCATGCCCATGTGAACAAAGAGGCAGAACTGTATTTTGTCACAAGGTCAGAGCGATCTGGGATGTCAGATATAATTTTATGATGATTGAATTACAACATTTGGGGGAAAATGAGCATCTGCGGCCTAATTTTGAATCTAACTTGAAATGAGTTAACACTCCAGAAAATATTAATGAAGCACTTAGATAAATACAAAAATTATAAAGTCAGTGAACATGAAGACTTAAATTAAGTCCCAAGAGAAGACGGAAAGAACACACAACATCTCCAGGTAAACCAGGGACAAGAATAATGAAAAGAATGAAATGAAAAGAAAAAGTCAAGAGGAAAGCCATTGTGTACAACAGAAACTATTATTGAGAAATGAGAGACGTAAGCGGTTTATCAGGTTATTTGAGTAAGAGGCAGTTAAGGTTTGAATATCTTACCTTAAAGTTACTGAAAATAATCCCAACAAATGTCAAAGCTGATATCGACAAATGTCAAAGGACTGTATAAGGTGTGTATTTTTCTGTCAACTCCATTTTTCATTGAATTTTCATATCGATCTTCTGTTGTGGGCTTTAACATTGCTGACAGCCCCTGCATTTCATAGATGAGAAAACTAGCACAGAGAGGTAATGGTTAATGAACTTGCCAAAAGTGACCCAGCTCGGGTTTTTAACTCTGAAACCTCCAAAACTTACTTATGATCTTCTCTGAGTAAACACTTCCTACTCTATCTGTCCCCCCTCCCCCCAAAATTCTATTATCTTATATCCCAGTGTCAATCATACCTTAAATTTTATGCACGCCCTTTTACTCTTGTATGTTACATTACTTCATATTACATCACACGCCTCATATATAAATAGTGTAGTGGTATGTAGTTGTAGTTCCGTATTAGCAATGTATTCCTAACATTTCCCAATTTCAGTGTTCTTCATCAAAAGGGGACTCTAAAATATTAATTGTGGAAAATGTGTTGCAGGGGGTGCCTGGGTGGCTCAGTCAGTTGAGTGTCTGACTTCGGCTCAGGTCATGATCTCAAGGTTTGTGGATTTGAGCCCTAGTGCTGGGCTCCATGCTGACAGCTCAGAGCCTGGAGCCTGCTTCCGATTCTGTGTCTCCCTCTCTCTCTGCCCCTCTGCCATGCTCTTTCTCTCTCTCTCCCCAAAATAAATAAACATTAAAAAAAAAGAATATATCGCAAACAAGTGTGTTACTGGCTAGAACATGTTAGTTTTATCATACAGAAATTTCCAGGGGCGCCTGGGTGGCTCAGCTGGTTAAGTGGCTGACTTCGGCTCAGGTCATGATCTTAGAGTCTGTGAGTTCGAGCCCCGCGTCTGGCTCTGTGCTGACAGCTCGGAGCCTGAAGCCTGCTTCAGAGTCTGTGTCTCCTTCTCTCTCTGCCCTTCCCCTGCTCACGCTCTATCTCTATGTCTCTCAAAAATAAGTAAACATTTAAAAAAAAAAAAGAAATTTCCAACAGACTACTTATCTCCGTGGAATTTAACCATTACATGGATGAAAAGCAGGAAGAAGCATTCAGCTTTGGAATAGAAATCCCTACGTCACACTGAAATACAGAAGACCTTTCAGATAACTGGTCAAGCAGATGCTGGCTCACAACCCTATACCCAGCTTTTCAGCTATTCGTTTGCACTGGGCACCACTACAACTGTATCTCTACGTATAATCAGGAGTGGCGTGAGTTTAAATGGAATATAATAAAAACTATGTAATCATATTGGGAAATTAATTCTAAGCCATTTGATGAAAACTTCGATTTTCATCATAAGCAAAGACACAGGTTAAAATCCCCAACTGTGGGACATAGGAGGACAATATAAGGAGATTCCTGCCGTGGGCTACAAGGAACCTCTTTTTCTGGACTGAAAAAATAGAAATAGCTAAACTTTACATTCGTGCATCTAGGGGTTCATTCTTACCAGGTCTATGATTTAAATTAGCAATACCCCCTTAATAATAACAGCAATGATAATTGTATTCGTCTAATATTTATTTTGTGTACTTAACTGTGGGTCGGGCATTGGACTAAGCTTTTCCAAACGTATTGTCCTCAGTGTGCTTGGCTTTCAATTCTCATAGTAATGGAAAGAGACACATAACTATTTTCAGTTTTCAAGCGAAGAAACACAAAAATAAAACACACAAAGTAAATGAGATTTAAAGTGGGTGAGTTAGTCGAATTGGGGGTCAAATCAACCAAAACCTAAGTTCATGATTCTAATCATCCATTATATTTCTTCCTTCCCTATTAAGGCGTTTAGAATACTGACAAATTAGAAATGGGCTCCTCAGGCAATAGGGGAGGAATTTTGTCTTATCTTCCCGTCATTCATCCTAATACAATCTAGTCAGGATATTAAAAGCCCTATTGGGAAGTTCTGCATAAGAGTGGTCCCCCTTCAAAGGAGAGAACGCTGGTTTCATCCTGTGGTGAGTCATTTGAGCTTCTGTCATCCAGTGTGCCATAGCCCGGTTGCATGTCTTCTTGCAAAGTTAACAGCACAGGCATGTCATATGTGTGCGCGTCACAGCAAGACAAGGGTCTCCTCCTCCTCCTCCTCTTCCTCCTCCTCCTCTTCCTCTTCCTCTTTTTCCTCCTCCTCCTCCTTCTCCTCCCCCTTCTCCTTTTCCTCCTTCCCCCTCTCCCTCTCCATCCCTCTCCTTCTCCTTCTCTTTCTTCTTCTCCTTCTCCTTCTTCTCCCCCTCCCCTCTTTCTTTCCCTTTTATTTTCTCCAGGCAAGAGTTTGATGCCAAGCCTATTTACAAAGTTCAGCTTTGGGGTCATGAGAATGTCGCTGCACACGACTGACAGTTTTATGTTCCTGAGACTCACAAAGCTTTTATGCTCTTCCTTCTCTTTCTTTCGTGCCCTGAATCTTAACCTCTTCTTCTTAACGTGCCCCAACTATTGTTCAGAATCATATAGTGAAGTCTGGACACAGACAGCTAGAAATTCAGCTTATGACCTGAATCTGATTGCAGAAACACATTCGACGGTATTTTGGTGAAGTTTCGCTGCCATGAGGTCTATTCAGTGAGTTCGATAACAGTCTCCTTTTGAGCTAGTTAGGTCTCTGGAGAGAAATCTAATAGGAGTTTTGGAGAGATACAACTATTCTGAGGTTTTCCTGAAATCAAACGAAGAAAGTAATGAAAGGGAATCACTTAGGAATCTTAAACATGATTATCCTGTTTTCTTTCAGACATAGTTCATATACAGATCAGTAAATTTGTGGTTTCGATCAATGACCTTAAAAATAAATTAACAAAGAAATCTCCCTAGAAAGAATACTCTATACAGGACAACGATCTAGAAAAGCCTTTCTTAACTAGGGGTCAAAAACAGTCCAGGCCACAATTTCCGGCTGTGGGTGGTGTACTGTATTCTCAGGCAATTAATGACTTCAGGGTACCAACTTGCTTCCAGTAGTAAAAACAAGAAAAAAATATGGACTATCTACAACGTACCAACAAGCTGTTTTGAATTTGTTTTTATGTCAGCTGTTTGGAACTTGGAACACATTTCTCCCCATGGAAACAATGATATAAATTGCGGTTAGGTTCTTAAGACAGTAACAAAAAGTCTATTTAACTAATAATGTATGTGAAATATAGCACTAACAGCATTAACCTCAGGTCCGGGTCTTGGTGGCAGAGGGCGCCGGGGGAACCACTGGATGAAGGAACATGGGAAAATAGATTTCTGTCCCTTTTAAAGATCTGATATCACGGTGCCTGGGTGGTTCAGTCGATTAAACATCTGACTTCAGCTCAGGTCACAATCTCACGGTTTGTGAGTTCCAGCCCCGCATCAGGCTCTGTGCTGACAGCTAGGGTCCTGGAACCTGCTTCAGGTTCTGTGTCTCCCTTTCTCTCTGCCACTCCCCCACTAGTGCTCGATCTCTCTCTCTCTCTCTCTCTCTCTCTCTCTCTCCCTTAAAAATGAATAAATGTTTAAAAAAATTTTTTAAATAAAGATTTGATAGTAAATCATCAGTACGTATTACAAAATAGAGTTTGCAGTGGTGGTTTCTTTATTTTTTTAATGTTTATTTATTTATTTTTGAGAGAGAGAGATTGGCAGAGAGAGAGAGGGAAAGAGAGAATCCCAAGCAGGCTCCACACTGTCAGTGCAGAGCCCGATGTGGGGCTCAAACTCATGAACCATAAGATTATGACCTGAGCCAAAATCAAGAGTCAGATGCTTAACTGACTGAGCCAACCAGGTGCCCCTGTAGTATGGTGTGTTTTTGGCATCCTGGCTTGTTCTTTAAAAAAAAGAAAAGAAAGAAAGAGAGAGAGGAGAGAAAGGAAGGAGGGAAGGAGGGAGGAAGAAAAAAAGAAAGAAAGGAAGGAAGGAAGGAAGGAAGAAGGAAGGAAGAAAAAAAGAAAGGAAGAAGAAGAAAGAAAGAAAGAAAAAGAAAGAAAGAAAGAAAAAGAAAGAGGAAGGAAAGAAGGAATGAAGGAAGGGAGGAAGGAAGGAAAAAAGGAAGGAAGGAAAGAAGGAAAGTGAAAAATGAATGTTTGTGTGTTTTGAAGTTTTGAAAAAGAAGCAAATTTAGCATCACCATCAAATCACAGACGAGGGTAATCACGATTGGCTTGTGGGTGAATAGCGCGGAAGTTGGTTGCACACAAAATGCGTGGTAGAACTTATTTGTCCATCCGCGAAAAACTCTGGAAAGACACAAATGCATTTTTTATTTGTGCAGGTGATTTTCTACTTAAATAGTCGTTTGGAATACCTATATGGTTTTCTTTGGATAAACATTTCAAATTATACTTGCTGGGGCAGAGCGTCTGCCGAGTAAGCCCTTTGGTAGGTCTCGCCAGTGACCCTCCAGAAAGGTGTTTCTACTTGACGTTCTCGTCAGAAGTACGTGCAAGTAGCTGTGCAAAATTTTTGAAATGGGTTTGTTTACTTCAGCACTATTTCATGTTCCTTTCAAAATAAAAAAAAATAATAACACAATTAAAAAAAAAAAAAAGGTGTTCTCATTTTCCTTTCCATGTCCTTTCTAAAGCGACCATTCCCTGTTGGTTGCTGTTGCTGTTGTTTCTTCCACTCAAAAGACTCTGGTACCTTCTACACGGAAAACATCACTACACTACACTAACACCCGATGACTCCCTATTGCATTATTACTTAGAAAGCCTCTTTATCCAAATTCTCGCTGGGTCTCCAAATATTGCATCTTCACATCTGCAAAAAGCTTCCCAGTAAGTGCAACTGCAAACTGGAAGAGACGTGTTCTAGTAATGAAACATCTTAAGAAACCAGCGTTTTCTGCAGGGTGGCAAGATTTAAGGTATGCAAAAAGGCCAATTTCAAAAGAACAGCGAAAATACTGAATTCCAAAATACATGACGGCTGGACGTGATGAATTACATTTATTAAATCGTTATCAATAGCCTAAGAAAGAGCTATGCATTTTCACTTAGATTGCTCGTTTCTAAGATGTTATCAGTGATATGAGCCCAGATTTGAGTGGAACGGGTCCATCCAGGGTTATTTAAGACATAGCACAATATTAGACACAAATGCCGATCAGAACGCATTCGCATAAACGAATAAACACTCTTAACATACCCCCTATGAAAGACGTTAATGGCATACAGAACCACAGTAACACAGACTAGAAAAATTCGAATCCTCATAAATTCGTTAAAACTGGATTCCGCCGGTCCATCCATCAAACTGCAGTTACAGCCATTTTGGTATTGATTCTACATAACGATTTCAACCCTCTTTCCCATACTTTGCTGTAAGGTGAGTTTACACAGCTCTCAAAGTCTGAGCTGCAAAGTTTGTTTTAATAATGAGATCTTACAGCCAAAAGTCAATAATAAACTCTCTGAGCCTGTATTTCTGATTTTTTTTTTTCAGTGGCAAACAAGCTTGGAAAAACACACATTCAACCAGTGTCCGTGGATCCTTATGGAAACAACGGCCCTTTTTTTTTTTTTTTTTTTTTTTTGGCCTCTGCGACTTTTCATCTTCAATAGCGCAGGTGGTGGGTTCTTGTTCCCATCTCTATGGCATAGAATAAAAATAAATAAATAAAGACACACACAGCCTCCTTGTCATTGCCACGCTCAGCAACCAGCATTTCAACTGGGGTTTATGGGGTAATAAATTATTGTCCCCTGTCCTGGCACGTAGCTTTTTTGAAAGGCCACATCCGGTCTTTGGGGCACTAGCTTTTATTATGCATTTCATATTGAAACAAAGGTCAAATTAATTGACCTTATCTATGTGAAAAACCAGCTGGTTGCCTAGAGAAATAAAATCTTTTACAGAGACTTTAGGGACAAGTAAACAACGGGGAAGCTCAGTCCCCTGGCAGCTGGAGTCTGCAATTAGAAAGAGGGTGGATTCGGAGGAATTTAATTTTTAAATGATCAGTTAAGAATCAATAACAATTACATTTTCTCTACGGAACCGGAGAGCTGATAAGATTCCCAAGGGCGTCTGTATCTACACGTGATACTTCACAATTTCGTCACCTAATGTACATTTCAGGGAGGGAGGCAGAGAAGTCATAAGGCTTCCATTCTATTGTCTCCAGGGACAAACTTTGCAACCCTTTCTATGAGAATAACGAAATCATTCAGAGCCTGAAATAAATCATTTTCTTTATTTTATTTTTATTTATTTATTTATTTATTTTCAATATTTTTTCAATTTTTTTTAATGTTTATTTATTCTCGTGGCAGAGACAGAGGGTGAGCAGGGAAGGGGCAGAGAAAGAGGGAGACACAGAATCCGAAGCAGGATCCGAGCTGTCAGCACAGAGCCCGACTTGGGGCTCGAACCCACAAACCATGAGGTCATGACCTGAGCCGAAGTCAGACGCCCAACTGACCTAGCCACCCAGGCCCCCCAAGAAATCATTTTAGATTGGAAAGAATCAAAGGAAGACTATAGTTTTATTCCCCCCGCCAAAATTCAAAATAGACCTTCCATTCCCTCTGAATTTCCTGTTATGGTATGTGTCAGCCCAAAGACTAAGAAGTTTAACGTAGAGATCGGATAGAATAGAAGAGGAGGCTAATTTATTTTTCTAAAGTGCCCGTCCCTCCATTTTCTCATCAGGTTAATGGGATGATGGTTCTTGAATCTCATCATGTTTGGGAAAATCACAACAGACAGTATAAACAAACATCTCGGCACTTCGGGTCTGGCCATAAGCAATAGACGTGTGAGCCTCAAATATTACTTTGAAAAGAGGTTGTAGAAAAGACTGCCGTTCAGAGCCACAAAATCCAGTCGCCTCTACTTGTCCTACACAAACAAGTAAGCTTAGGTCTCCAGTTTCTTAGTTTATTGCTTCTCTCCTCCTCTGTTCAGTTTATAGGTGCGACCACAGCCCTGGACACAGTTTTGCCCGAGAGAATGGTTCGGAGTGCTGTGCTCGGGAGCAGGCATTTTGCAGCCATTGACCACTGTGATTCTAGTATGTGAATCTGACTCGCATGTGAATTTAACAAGGGTATGAAGAAATAATGGCCTCAGGGAGCGGGTAAGAGCACCTTCCCCGTGTCTCCCATTTTAATTACTGAGCACACTAATGACCCTGGGCAGTGAGAAAAAAGTTATTTTGAATTTATCAGATGCAAACATCATGGGCATACTGGGTTTGATGGATGACATTTTCCTGCTCCTGCAAAGCCCCGCGTTGGGTGGAGTCCTGCTGAACCTTCCAGCATGGAAAAGATTAAGCCCCAGAAAGCACATCTGCATGGTGGAACGTTGAAAAAGTTAATGGCTGTGAAAAAGGGTTTGAACTTCTCGCTGAGGTCAGAAACAGGGTGATTTAGTGACTTTAGTAAACAGACTCGCAATGAGGTAAAATGAAATTTGGTTTCGTTTTGGCTGGGACATAGAGGAAGAACGTCAATAAAGTTTTCAGTGCTCAAAGGTAAGTCCAAGGCCCACTTGGAAAGTGGACTATTTGTAAAAATCAGTTCATTGTTCTCTTCGATGATAATTATATTTTTTTTATTTAATCCAACGCAGGGTGTAATTTTGGAAGTGGGGACACAGAGGTAAAGGGATTCAGTCAAATCAAAAAGAAAGAAAGAAAAGGAAAAGGAAAAAAGAAAAAGAAAAAGAAAGAAGGGATAAATGACTCTGAACCTCTGCACACTGAACCCCACAATGGTTGGACTAAATCCTCTGGAATGGGTTGAACTAAGTCTGTAAATTCATACGCAAGGCAACGTGTTAGTCCCTGTGCGAGCCTGATTTAACGTGACAAAACCATGTTAATGAGCATGCTTTTGAAAATTCCTGGTGTTTGCTTGTGAGGTGGCATTTGAGGTTAGTGGGAAAGAAAGTCAAAACAAAGGAAGACCAGGTCAGAAATCAGGAGAACAAAGCTGCTGATTTTGGAACTGGGTGCAGGGAGAAGAGAGAGAGAGATCGAATTAGATGCCTCCAGGAAGAAGAATTTTCTTTCCATTTTTCTGAAGATGTAATAACAAAAATGATCTCTACTCATTAGAAGGGGCTGATGGTCTGTCTCCAGAAGCCCACGTACAGACCAGGGCCCAGAAACGGTCTCACAGGAAGTACCTTCCGAGATCTTGGGCCATAAGGTGGATCCATTGACTTGTCGGATTCACTGTAGCAATCTGAGATTCGGCCACCGTTGCCAGTATTTCAAAGGCGTTTGTATTCCTTTATGAGTCTTGGAGGAGTGACCACGATGTCCTTTGCTGCAGAAATAGGCCAATTTGGGGACGGAAGGCCGATTGGATTCCCGCGGCCTCCATGCCTCCACGTTTCCCGGTGGAAGGCTGGAACGTGCGTGACCTGCTTTGACTCCAAGTCCCCCAGGAACCGCCAGTGAACCTGAAAGCCCCCACATCTGGCTGCAGCTTGCCCTTGTTTGCTTTAAATTCCGCACACAGACGACCACCCTGGCTGTGAATTCAGGGATGGCCCAGCCTTCTTTCCGCAAGGCCAGGGGAGGTGGGGAATCTGTAAACTCACCTGGTCTGAGGGTGAGGTCCAGCACGCTTTCAGCTGGCGTTTGTTTTTGTTAGTCTTACTCCTTTGGAAAGGGGTTTCTGCAGCAGCGAACACACACCCATCATCCTTTCTCCTTTGCTTATTCCTTCTCCATCGGGTATAAACTACGTCCTGGCAAAGAGACGGTCGGTGCTTTCCAGAGACGCCCCCAAACACACACCCCTCTGGAACAGAACAGAAACTTGGGTAAGGGGCCTCCGATAACAACTCACTTTACGCAGATTTCGTTTAGCTCTGTGACAGTTCAGACTGTTTCTCTTTCAACAATTGTCTTCTCTCTAGGAGAAAACACGAAATAGAAGAGGACACTCTCAAAGATCACAGACAACGATCCAGTACACTGTGCGGCTCTTAAAAATCAATCCTTGCTTCTGAGACAAAGATTGTATAAGAGAACCACGACCTAAAAGCTCTGGTAGTTCACAGTTAAATAATGAGCCCCTCCTTTGCGTTTTCAGAAATTCATTAGTTTTCTTTTAATGGCATATATTAAAATATATGAAAGGCAGTTAGTCAAGACATGGTCCTTAAAAAAATAAAGCGATGGAATTTTTACCTTTGATTCTTTACTTTCAAAACAAAAATATGACTTTTTTGGTGGGAAGTCAAATCACAGAGACACGGCCTCAAGACAGCTAGTTGAACAGTGGAAAATTTTATTGGAGCATTTTGCCCATCTCCAAACTGGACATGTTTCTGAGCGTAAATGATAGAGTGAGATGCTATTTTCTCATATGTTTGATATAAATGTCTTTAAGTCTATCATCAAGTGACTAACATTTTCTCCTGTATGAAGAAAACCAAAAGCAGGAGAACAGCAATAATAATGTTGATTCGCACTTTCTTCCTTTTATAGGTAAAATGTGTAAAAGCCAGAAGGTGCTGGAAAGATCTGAATTATGTTGAGGAATCGCACCGCCACTCTGTCTCTACCCACCTGGCACCCCGTTCTTCTCCCCACTGAAGAGCCCGTAGAATTGTCCCTCCTCTCTCTTGTTCAAGTGGTGGCTCCACAGAGGGAGCTCTGCCTCCAACCCCCGAGTCAGGCGTGGCAGAATTTTTCCAGAATATACATCGGATCTCATCTTTCTGTATCATTAAGTGTCCACAAGTCATTATCCAGGCGTTCTTTTTCTTTTCTTTCTTTCTTTCTTTCTTTCTTTCTTTCTTTCTTTCTTTCTTTCTTTCTTTCTTTCTTTCTTTCTTCTTTCTTTCTTTCTTTCTTTCTTCCTTCCTTCCTTCCTTCCTTCCTTTCTTCCTTCCTTCCTTCCTTCCTTCCTTCCTTCCTTCCTTCCTTCCTTCCTTCCTTCCTTCCTTCCTTCCTTCCTTCCTTCCTTCCTTCCTTCCTTCCTTCCTTCCTTCCTTCCTTCCTTCCTTCCTTCCTTCCTTCCTTCCTTCCTTCCTTCCTTCCTTCCTTCCTTCCTTCCTTCCTTCCTTCCTTTCTTTCTTTCTTTTTCTTTCTTTCTTTCCTCCAAATTCTCTCTTATAATTGTCCAATGGTTGGCAAGGAATTTGCTTATAACTGTCTATGCTGATTAATGATCAAAGGGCAATTGGGAAGTAGAGGCAACTTCCTTCAAGCAGGAAGGATGGATGCACAGAGCAGTCTACGTTTCTGATAAAGGGCTTTCTAACCACACACCACAGTCTGTAAGCACAAAGGTCCTGCTCTATTAAGTGTAATCCCTGAAAATGCTGTTTAGGGGAACTGTTGCTCCAAAAAACCCAGATAAAGATTAGAACGGTGGTTACGGACGTAGAGAAGAGTGTAAAGGGGAATGTCATGGATCACTAAAGGAGGAAGCCAAATGTATCTTTTTGAGATTTGCACCATTGCCGTGACCGTGGCAGTCAGCGTAGACAGTGTTGCTCAAACACTGTCTCTATTTCAACTGCAGAAAATACGTGTACAAGCAAATAAAAGTAAGTAGACGTATTGCTACAAACAAATAGCTTTGCATGCTGAGCACTGAGTTTTAGTGTCAGGATGTTTATTTCTCAAATATCGATGGTAGGTTTTTCTCTTTAAAATAGTCAGTATAGATAATTATTTCTGTTCCCATGCTGCAGGGTGTTCCTGATGATTGGAACAGGAATAAATTCTCAGACTTTTAGCATCTTTTAACTCGCAAAGCAGGTAAAGATGCACTTTACACATGACAGAAAAAGCTTTATGACTTTTTGATGTGTCAGAAAATAGACAAGAACAAATAATTATTTCAGTACCTTCAGCTTCTCATGCAATGTGGTACATGTCATTGAGACAATACATATTTGTCAAATTTTGACTGAATCCCTAGGTTCCCCTTTGTGTTAGATTGAGTCTAATAAAATCTTTCTGGGGAAAAAAAATCCTCGTTTCCTCTCATACCTGTATCAGTCTCTATGGGGAAAGTTTTTGCAGAGAACAGAGAATTTGATGGGCGTCATATCCAAGTCCTAACCAATATCTGATTGCTCAAACTAACAAATGAAATTAATGAATTGGACATCACAAAGACACACCCTTTTTTTGTGAGACAGGAATCTATTCTAGTTCCTTCCATTGGGGGGTTATAATTTGCCTTCCTAGTTACACTTTACACTGGCCAGTATTAGGGCTTTTATTTCCTGAATGATTCAAGGTGTAAAAAACAAAGTGGCAGAAAGAATATGGATTGGTCCTTTAAACGGAAGCATCCAGTCGAAAGGTTCGCCTGTCCTTACGCATATCACCCATACTGAAGCACGGAAGGCATTGTGCTGATCATTTGAGACTTCCCGTGCCTTGGTAAGCTCAGACATTGCATGCTACACTGATGTCTGGGGGAAGATAGATGTCCGTTAATTCTCCAGATGTGCAATTGGTCCAACTGCACTTATATCCGCGTCTGGAAATGTTTAGAGAAATGGCTGCATTTTTTTGCCACTTTATTTCTGGATATCTTAGTATCCTGAATTCTTGCCCACAGCCAGTTCATATCTTTCTTGATCTTCAACACCTTACTAGGAATTCTCCCTCCTACCATATATATAATAATGTCATATCATAGCATTTTTCAAACGCCTGTTTGTTTTCAAAGGGTCTTTTTTAACCTCCGGATGAAGAATGAATTTTCACCGACGTGCGGATACTTCCACCTAGTGGCAAGAGTAGAGAATAAAACTTTTTTTCTGTGGAAAACTAAAACTAATTCACGGATCCTCTAGAATCAAAGAATTGGCAAATATTTCTTGAGTACTTTCCATATGCGAAATGCAATGAACGAAACTACAATGAATAAAATTGTCTTACTTTAGAAGTAAAAATAATACAATGAATTGAAAAATACCCCAATATACTTGTGTAAATATATGGTTACATATTTAATTTTTAATAAGCATTATATTTTTAGAACAATTTTATATTTGCAGAACAGCTGTAAATTAAAGCAAGAGGTCCCGTATACGCCTCCTCCAATTTCTCCTTATGCTGCCATCTGACTTTGTCATGGTGCCTTTGTTGAAACTAAGAGATTAACTCTGGTACTTGATTATTAACTAGTGCTTGTGACTTCGGACCTCCTTTGGATTCTGCTAGTTTTCTACTTATGTTCCTTTTCTGTTCCAGAATCCAGCTGAGATACCACATTGTATTTCATATAATGTCTCCTTAATCTCTTCTGGTTTGTTCTTTTTAATATACCAAATTATTGTACCCTACTACAATTATTTTGATAGCCATAAAAAGACCACGAACAATACAAAAGTGAGTACCATGTATGCATCTGTGATTCGACTATTATATTCTTGTGAGAATAAACCTTAATCTTCAAATTTGGAAGATTTTAAGACTTGGGGAAATGACAACGTTTACAAGGACAGAATAAGAATGTGCTGAGTCCATTTAAAAATAGGAATCTGGGAACAACATTTTCTTTGTTCTTTTCTGGTTGACCTTTGGGCATCTCTAACATGTGACCAGTGCTAGCATGAGCTGGTAAATGACTAAGCTGTGTTACTTAATGACAAACAACAACAACAACAGTGAATTGGAGGAAGAGGCAAAAAATATCACATCTAAGAAGATCAGAAGAGGGAGCGTCATAGTTAAAAAAAGTATCAATAATATCCTTTCAAAGTTCAGGCATAGATCTGTTTCTAGTGAGCCTAGACCTCCTTAGCCTTATATACATTAGCCTCCTTAGCATTACATGCTATAATGCACCTTCCGAGCTTCAAAAACATGCGGTTTACAGATTGTCTGGCTCTCAGAAGCATGGCCACTGACTAGAATCGTCAGCAGCCTTAAAACAGATTCTACAGACTAACATAATGAAGAGTGGGCAAAAGATTTGAACAGACACTTAAACAAAAAAATATATGATAGCGAATAAGGACAGGTACAAAGGAATATGTCTGGTGCCATTAGTCCTTAGAGCAATGTAGTCTGAAACCACAATAGGATGCCGTTACAGGCATTAGGCTATAATGATAAAGGCTGACCGTAATATCGTAATAAGTGATGGAAAGGAAGGGGGGTGGTGTTCGAGGGCGGGAGCTGGCACCCTCATATTCTTATTTATATTAGCTTTATTTGTAATAGTCAAACAGTGGAAACAACACAAATGTTCATCCATATAAGGATGGATAAAAAAAAAAGTAAGGGGGCACCTGGGTGGCTCAGTTGGTTGAGCATCTGACTCTTGATTTCAGCTCAGGTTATGATCCCAGGCTGATTCACGCTCAGCGTGGAACTTGCTTACGACTCTCTCTGTCTCTCCCCGATCCACATGTCTTCCTCACTCATGCTCTCTCCATCTCTCTCTCTCTAAAATAAATTTTAAAACTACGCTATATCCGTGTGATTTAATACTACTCACCAATAAAAGCGAATGAGTTATTGATACCCTCAACAACACGGATGAATGTGAATAACTTAGTTACGCTGAGCGAAATGCAGCGAAAAGGTATATACTTTATGTTCCTATTTTTATCTGTTTCTAGAAATGCAAACTAATCTTTAATGACAGAAAGAGATCGATGTTTACATGGGGATAAGAGAGGGTGGTGTTGGGAGAAATTACTAAGGAAACTATCCCGGAAGGAGATTGAAGGATAACATGGTAAGTCCATGGTTAACTTTATAATAAGCTGACAAATTATTTTAAAAGCAGCTGTACTTTTTTGTACTCCCACCAACAATGAATTAAAATATATTTCAAAACTTGCGATAATATACCCTTGCTGGAATTCGGTATTATTCTTTTTTCTTTTTCTTCTTTGTTTTCTTTTTCTTTTCTTAACCGTAGCCATTCTAATAGTTGTATAACAGTATTTTGTGGTGGTTTTAATTTGCATTTATTTTATGAAATTAATGTTGAGCATCTTTTCATATAGTTATTTTCCATCTGCATATGTCCTTTGCTGAGGTGTCTATTTTTAATCTGAATGACTTTTTTAAAAATTATTTTGTAAGAGATATTTGTGTATTGTGGACACAAGGCTTTTGTCAGATATGTATAATTGGCAACTACTTCTTCCCATTTCATGCCTTGTTTTTCCATTTCCTTAGCAATTTTCTTTCACAGAGCAAATGTTAATGGAGTCTTTAATTTTAATGGAGTCCCATTTATTTATATAGATTGTGGTTTTGGTTTTACATCTTAAGATCTCCTTGCCTAACCAAATGCCACAAACACTTTCTCCAGTGTTTTGTTAGAATTTTTCTATAGTTTTGTCTATGAATTAGGTGCACGATCCATTTTGAATTAATTTTGTATAAGGTGTGAAGTATACTTCTAAGTCTCTCTCTCTCTCCCTCTCTCTCCCTCGCCCCACCCTCCCAACCCCACTTCTTGTAGATGTCCAAACATTACCATCGCTATTTCAACATGCTGACTAGGATTGGTGGTGATGGACTCTGTTGCCGTATTTATGATCCAGGGATAAAAACGACTGTCCTTCACCAGTAGGTCTGACGACACTTGTTGTTTTCCTATCGTCAATGCCTTTTGGGAGTGTAAAGAAACTTCTAGTGACTAGCAGGTTTTTTTTTTAATGGATAGATGTTGAATATTAAGTGTTTTCAGAACATCTGTCGATGCTATTAATTAGGTCGTTTGGTGGTCAGATGTTCTATATTCTCACTGATTTTCTGTCTACTCATTCTCTCACTTAATGGGAGTAGAATGTTGAAGTCTCCAAGGATATCGGTAAGTTCGTTCATTATTTCTTTCGGTTTTGTTCTTTCCCTGTATGCATTTTTAAACACTTCTGTTTGGTAAACATTTAGGATTCTCATGTTTCTTGGTGAATTGGCCCTTTAATCATTATGTCATGTTCTTTTTTCTCCTCCATTATTTTCTTCTGCTGAATTTATTTCGTATTAATACAGTCACTCTATCTTTATTTTGATTAGCATTTATGTGTTATATTTTTTCCATCTTTTTTTATTTACTCTATCCACGTCATTCTATTTCAAGTGTGTTTGCAAAGTGTGCTTGAAATAATTGTAGTGTTCCCCGAGTAATTAAGAACAATTCCAATAAGTGGGTCTTGTCAATGTTATTCAAGCTGACAATCTCTGTCTTTGGGTTCTTATCTTTCAGCCATTGGTATTTAAAGTGACATTGATATGATTAGATTGGGTCTTACACTTAAAAAAGTTTCTATTCATCTGTTCTTTTTTGTTCCTCCGTATGCCCTTTTAGTTTAGATTATTTAAAGATTTTTAGTTTTCCATTTTAATCAATCAATTGCTTTGGGGCTCTTTCTACTTGTATATTTGGAAGAATGGGGGTAGTTCTAGGAATTATAATACACACAACTAATTTTTCAGTCTATTCATGGTTATTATTTTATAAGATCAATTAAAGTATAGAAATATTACAACCATATAAGTCCTTTTACCCTATGCATCCCTTATGTCTTAGTTGTCATATATATTACATTTACATAACACTGAACAATGTCAAAATTTTTGCTTTCAATATTCACACATACTTTAAAGAACATAAGAATAAAAAATAATGTTTTCTTTACTCACATTTTTCCTTTCTGTTGTTCTTCCCGCGTTCTTAAATTTCCACCTTTCCCTATGGCACAATTTTCTTCTAGACTCAAGAATTTACGTTAGGGGGCGCCTGGGTGGCTCAGTTGGTTAAGCGGCCGACTTCGGCTCAGGTCATGATCTCACGGTCTGTGAGTTCGGGCCCCGCGTCGGGCTCTGTGCTGACAGCTCAGAGCCTGCAGCCTGCTTCAGATTCTGTATCTCCCTCTCTCTCTGCCCTTCCCCTGCTCATGCTCTGTCTCTCTGTCTCAAAAATAAATAACATTAAAAAAAAAAAAGAATTTATGTTAGCATTTTTTTTTTGTAGCAGCTAATTCTACAACTAAGAATGTTCTTAATTCATCTTCATTCCTGAAGGAGATTTTCATTGGATCTAGGATTTGAGTTGACGGCTACTTTTTCTTATTATGTTGAAGATGCTTTTCCTGGTCTTCTGGACGCCAAGTCTTCTGTTGAGTGATCTCTAGTCTTTAAACCATGGTCCCCCAATACGTATGCCACTTTTTTTCTGGATGATTTCACATTTTTTCTTACCTTTGGTTTCACACAGTTTGATAATGATGTATGTGGCCAAGCATCGTTTTCTTTGACTTTTGTTTTTATTTCATTTTTTTTTTGCTGTTATACAGTACCAAGTTTCTTTGTAGCAAGTTCAAATGATACAAAAACAGTAAAAAAATAAGAAAGAAAGCAAGCAATATACCATTATGCAGAATTTTCTTTAAATTTCTCCCCTACCAACTGTAATCATTTGCTCCCTTCCACTCTAGTCATTCCATAACTAACTCTAATTATGATTCCTTTCTTCTACTCCATAAATAATATTTTTGTCCATATCTCATATAATATCTATTTCAAGAAATGTAATGGAAATGTTTTGGACCTTATGTCTCTAGATCTCTCCGCTGCAACTTGTAACATATTTGACCACTCCCTGCTTCTAGAGAATTATCCTGGCTTATGTAACTCTATACATTAGATTTCCCGTAGTCTCCAGTCCTTTTTTTTTTTTCTTTCTTTCTTTTAACCAGTTTCTCTTCACCTTTTAGTGCCATAAATGCTGCTAGGCCTCAGTTCTCTCTCAGTTCTTATTTTCATACCATTCACAAGCAATCAAATCAATGTCCTGGTTCTCTTTATCCTGTATGTGTAACTCACATGTATACACTTCTCTAGGACATACCTTTCTGCTAAGCTACAAGCCAGTATAACCCAACCACCTGTTGGCCGTCTCTACCTGAATGGCTCTCAAATAGCTCAAAACCAGCATGGCCGAATTTGAAGTTGCATTTCCCACCAAGTGTCCAAGCTCCTCTGCCTGGATTGAGAGCATTTTCCAGGAAATAATAATATACTATGAGCAATCATAGTCTATGGAAACCACGAATATTAAGTCTTAACTCGATCTTCCCATGCTCAAGTGAAGTAGCAAGTAGCAAATATTGTCAGTTCTCCCACCTAGATATCTCTTGAATGGACATGTCTCCTTTCTCACAGCCACCGCGTACCCTAGTCCAAATCACCATCACGTGTGAATGGCAATTGCAACAATCCCTCTCACACATCTCCCTGTGTCCTCTTTTCCTCCCATGCACCAATTCTCAGTGAAGCCAGTTGGTGGGATCTTTGTATATGCGAACCAGACTATGTCATCTTCCTTCCAGAACTAGACAATAGCTCCCTGTTGGCCACAAAGAATAAAATCCTTAACACAGCTTATAGGGCTTCCCCGATCCCCCCACTGACAACACATCTAGTGTATTAATATTCTGTTGCTGCCCAAGAAAATGCCCACAAACTCGGGGATTCAAAACAGGCAAAATGTATTCTCTGTAGTCTCTTATACTCCTTTAAGTCAGAAGTCCAACACGTCTCACGGAGGTAAAATCAAGGTGGGGAGCGGGGTGCGCTCCTGTCTGTCGGCTCTACAGGAGAAGCCTCTAGCTTGCATTTTCTAGATTCTAGATACCACCAAAATTCCCTGGCTCATGACCTCCTTCATCCATCATCAAAGCCAAGAGTGATGGGTCAATTCCTAGGCATTTCTTCAACTTCTCCTCTTCCTTTCATCTCATCTGTCTGCCTTACCCTTCTTCCCCCAATCCCCACACTTAAGACCTCACAGACTGAGATTGGGATCAGGTCCCTATTTGAAAGTCAGTGGGGTTCACATTGTCGCCAGTGCCCCCAAAAGTTCTTCCTCCTTTCCTTCCATTCCCCCCTTTTATCTGGTGAGCTCTCCTTTCTCCTTCATTCTTTAAATTACATTTTAAATTTGAGTTTATCATGGTGGTCTTTTCCGACCTTCAAAATCAGGGCAAATCCCTTTGTTTCAGGACAATATACTCCCCCTTTTCTCTCATTCATCTCATGTACGTGACTTTCCTTGTAAGAGGTCATTTCTATGTTTGCAGGGACATTGTGTGCCTTGTCTCCTGTCTCCCCTGGCACCTAGTGGGATACCTGTCAGTTGAACCATGAAGACATTAGAAATAGAACTAAAATGTTTACTCCTCTCTATCCATGACATCTTTCTGCCTGAATTCCACATCTTCCCCTACCTTACTTCCCCCCAAAATTACATTGATTCATTTCTGAAATATAAAAGCACCAAAGTTGCTGAAGAAGTGTATGCTGAATAATATGTATGCTGATAAAAACTTTACTGTTTTATCTTCTTTCTTTCCATCTATCGATCTCTATGTATCTATGTATATCTTTATCTCTATCTATCTGTCTATCTATCTATCTAATCACCTATCTATCTATCCATCTACCTGCTTTGCTTTTGGAGAAGGATGCCATGGAGCCATGGCATTAGGATAAAACGCACTACACTTGAGAAAATAATATGACTGTCAAATGCCACACTACCACAAGATGGCAGGATTGTATTGTGCTTACCACTTATGTATAAGTAGTTTATGCATTTATAAATAGTGTACATGGCATATATATATATATATATATATGTTCTTTCTGAATAATTAATATCTAATAAATATATATATTTATATATACACATATATATGGATTCTTTCTGAATAATTAGTATCTAATAAATATACAAATAGTTTACATGGCAATACATATAATCTGTGTCCTTTCTGAATAATTAATATCTATTATTATAGAATAAATCACTAATAAGTTGATTTTGTTCCAAATAAATTATCCGGAGGCAAATTTTGACTAAACTTTTATTTTTATGTTGAAGTCCAAGATGCAGTCACTAGCCTTGTATTTTTTTCCCCTTCCTAGCATTCAAAGCTACAATGTGATGTATGGTTGCTATAAGCAAGGGATCAATCCTATAGGCAGATAACATCTCTCTCTTTATGAGGAGAAGCTGAAACAAGGAAATGTGGACTACCTCATCTAAAAACATCTGGTACGATTATGAGTGACAATGTAAACCCTGGCCATCGGATCTTTTAAGTTCAAAATTACCTATTTTTCTACTAGACCATCCTGCCTGCATAGCATATGTGGGCATATTCTCCCATTAGGGCCCATCTTCCTGATGTGGCTTGGTGTTGAAGGACACGATTATGCCCTAACCGATAGATTCTTCTCCAATCAAAACTTTAAATGACACATTGCCCCTTCTGTGAATTCCTGACCTTCTCAGGCTCCCCAGCCTTTCGGGCGTGGGCCGAGCCGGCGTTCTCCCCATGGCTGGCTCTGAGATGCTGACGGTGCTTGAATGGACCAGATAAGAGCTCTGAAGTCAAAGAGAGTGTAATCACCAAAGGAAAAAAAAAAATCACTCTTAAAAGCAATTTTACTGACACACGGTGAAGTTGGGAATAGTTCTCTTACCAACAGATATAGAAGTGATCAGTTGGATACCTAGGCATTCCATGCAATAGATGTAGGATTCCTAAAGAAAGAATTGGGGTGAATGGCTCATTTGAACTGTGCAAGCCAGGTAAGTGTGGTTGAGAAATCCAAGGGCGCCATTTGACAGAGATACAGAATACTGCCACTTTATTTTTAGCATAGACGACTCAAAGTCTCCAGGACTTGAATAACTGCAAGAAAGAATTCCTATATTAGGCAGATGTCAATAAATCCGAGAGCTTCAGTCTCTTGATTCTGATAATAAGATTGACATATTTGAATAGCAGGTGTCTGTAGAAGAAGCCTAAGCTGGGTGCGTGGACGATAGCTATCCTTACTCAAAACAAGGCCAAAAGATGCCGATAATGCTTCACCAGCTGTTAGGAAGCAGTCTTCAGTCATCGTTACAAAGGAGAAGTCAGATATATTGACGCAGACAGATGAAGTCTATCTTCATTGAAAGCCCGAGGTTACTCATCTTTCTATTGCTGGTTAAAGCAATTGTCAGGGCATTCTAACCCACTCAGACAGGCACACAAAGTAAATCCAGGGTAGATGAGAGAATTAATATTTGCAGCAATGTATTATCGACTAATAACAATTGTGTACAATGTCGCTTCATCAGGAGGGGAGATAAGGGAAATGGCTACTCACTGCAAAATCTACTTACTGATTATTAGAAACCTGCACTTTAAAATTTTAATGCGTATTGAGGCATTTGGATGACTGAGTTGGTTAAGTAATCGACTTCAGCTCAGGTCATGATCTAATGGTTTGTGAGTTCGAGTCCCACAATCAGGGTTTCTGTTGTCAGCATGGAGCCTGCTTTAGATCCTATCTCCTTCTCTCTCTGCCCCTCTCTTGCCCTCTCAAAAATAAATAAACATTAAAAAAAAAGATTTAAAAAATTTAATGAATATCTAATAACAGTTCTTTAATTTAAATATGTGAATCATGGATCTAACAATAAGTGAGGTGACCAAGATATTCATAATAATTAAAATAAGATGTGGATATCAGATAAAGGGTTAGTATCCAAAATCTATAAAGAACTTATCAAACTCAACACCCAAAAAACAAATAATCCAGTGAAGAAGTGGGCCAAAGACATGAACAGACACTTCTCCAAAGAAGGCATCCAGATGGCCAACGGACAAATGAAATGATGCTCAATGTCACTCATCATCAGGGAAATGCAAATCAAACCCACAACGAGATACCACCTCACACCAGTCAGAATGACTAACGGTAACAACTCAGGCAACAGCAGATGTTGGCGAGGATCCGGAGAAAGAGGATCTCTTTTGCACTGCTGGTGGGAACGCAAACGGGTGCAGCCACTCTGGAAAACAGTATGGAGGTTCCTCGAAAAATTAAAAATAGAACTACCCTACGACCCAGCAATTACACTATTAGGTATTTATCCAAGGCATACAGGTATGCTGTTTCGAAGGGACACATGCACCCCAGTGTTTATAGCAACACTATCAACAATAGCCAAAGTATGGAAAGAGCCCAAATGTCCATCTATGGATGAATAGATAAAGAAGATGTGGTATAGATATATACGATGGAGTATTACTCGGCAGTCAAAAAAAAACTGAAATCTTGCCATTTGCAACTACCTGGATGGAGCTAGAGAGTATCATATCATGCTAAGCGAAATTAGTAAGTCAGAGAAAGACAAATATCATATGACTTCACTCATATGAGGACTTTAAGATACAAAGCAGATGAACATAAGGGAAGGGAAGCAAAAATAATATAAAAACAGGGAGGGGGACAAAACATAAGAGACTCTTAAATACAGAGAATTGGAGCACGTGGGTGGCTTAGTCGGTTGAGTGTCCGACTTCAGCTCAGGTCATGAGCTCACAGTCCTTAGGTTTGAGCCCCACATCGGGCTCTGTGCTGACAGCTCAGAGCTTGGAGCCTGCTTTGGATTTTGTGTCTCCCTCTCTCTCTGCCCCTCTCCCGCTCATACTATATCTCTCTCTGTCTCAAAAATAAACATTAAAAAAAATAAATACAGAGAACAAACAGAGGGTTACGGGAGGGCTTATGGGAGGGGGGATAGGCTAAATGGGTAAGGGGCATTAAGGAATCTACTCTTGAAATCATTATTGCACTGTACGCTAACTTGGATGTAAATTTTTACAAAAGTAATAAAAATAAAATAATATTTGAATATTCTATAAGGTATAGGATTTTTCTTTGCAGAAAAAATAGTAATGTTAGATAAAAATTTAGTTTTAAAAAATAGTTTAATTGGCCCTCCAATTCCCTGACCCCTACAATGATATGATAAATTCTGCAAGTAGCAAATGCAGCTATACTCTTCTCTCCATAAAGAGGGAAGAAAGCAGGTAGTTTTAAAAACAGCTAACTTTCTACAATATGGAATTATCTGTCCCACGTTGAATGACGGTCTGATGGATGAAGTTGCACCTCCCACTGTCCAACCTCGGGCCAGAGTCATTCGAGGTGTGTTGTGGAGATGGGGCAGGTACAAGGGTGTACCGCCATGCCCCATCACTTCTTCAAAAAACGAAGACACCAAACATACGTTTCTAGCAGTCTAAGTTTCTCACTTTCTTGACAACTGTGCAACCAGTGTACAGGCTGACTAAGCTTCATCATTCTCTGGTTAGGAGGAGACACATTAGCAGGATTCTCAAGGGAGAATGGCTCAAACGAGTTGAAGTTGTCTATGTGAAAGCCACAAGGTCACAGAGCACCCTCCAGCATCAGAAGAAGCTTCTGGTTGACACAGTGTAACTTGAGATAGCTTAGAGAACGGGGTATCCTAAGGAATGTGGCACAAATTTTCAAACTTAAATTCATCATAAAAAAAAAAAAAGTAGAGGGACGCCTGGATGGCTCAATTGCTTAAACGTCTGACTTTGGCTCAGGTCATGATCTTCCGGATTGTGAGTTCCAGCCCTGGGTCGGGCTCTGGGCACAGCTCAGAGACTGGAGCCCACTTCACATTCTGTGCCTTCTCTCTCTGCCCCTCCACCGCTCACACTCTGTCTCTAGCTCTCTCAAAAATAAATAAGCATTAAAAAAATTTTTTAAGTAGAAATAGGATGCTAATTGTTTTCAGAAGCAAGACTCCTCTGCATTGGTTATTAATTTTAATGACTTCTGTTTAGCACCGCTGGCTAATGGGCCTCTTCCAGAATAGGGGGGCCCTGCTGTGGTGATTGCTTAAATAATATCAGACTGTCGAAGGAGAAAATAAGGGAACAATGTTTCCTCCCAGATCATTAGCATTAGAGAGAATAAATAAAACAAGGCAAAACGAAGTCTGAAATAGGCTCCGATGATGTCTCTTTGGCTATCTTTTGTCTGGGATTAATAAAAGTAGCAACTTATTAATAGTAATGAAAACATTATTTCTGGGAAAACAGCACGTCTAAATTCATCGCCACTTTAGATACAGAGGTGAATGTGATCACTGGCAAGAAAAGAGTCACTTAGGGAATTCCTTGTTGCGATTGCAATACATAAGTAGTTTTGATAGCTTTCGTGGGAAATAATGGAGCAGCTTTGATGGACTTAGTAATATTTCAGGCAAAACTGCCCACTAATGACTTTTAGTTGTCATATTAGGGCCTCCAGAATGATCTGGAAGGAGTTAACTTTGGGACGAAACCATGTTTTCTAATCAACTCCATTACATACCCACACAATAGCTTCCTAATGAGCTTGCCCAGCCCCACTGTTACTCAGAACTGCATGTTCTAAACTGTACCTGAGTCTTTTTACAGTAAAAAATACTACCATTTAGCATTATCCCCATTTGTGCTTTGAACTGTTAGCCTCAGGAAATCATGTTTCCAACGGTGAAAATAAGTCACAGAATGACCATACAAACAGCCCTGCTCCCAGGCTAGAATATTGGTCCTGAGTTTCTCCTCCTCTCTGCTTGCCATTTCTTTCTGACTTACCCATACTGAGATCAGTATGCTTTTGTACTTCGAATTTGTTAGTTTCTTAGAATTTATTTTCCCCTAATCCAGAGCAATAACTCTGTTAAAAGTCTTAATAAGTAGTTACAATTTTTTTTAATGTTTATTTTATTTTTGAGAGACAGAGAGAGACAGAGCATGAGCGGGGGAGGGGTCGAGAGAGGAAGACACAGAATCCAAAGTAGACTTCAGGTTCTGAGCTGTCAGCACAGAGCCTGACGGAGGGCTCAAACCCACAAACTGTGAGATCATGACCCGAGCCAAAGTCGGTGTTCAACCATCTGAGCCACCCAGGCGCCCCTTAATAGGTACATAAAAAATGTAACCCCCAACATTTTCTCATCAAAGTAAAACCTGAAAACTATTGGGCTTGTTTCAAATTGTTTTTTCAGATCATCAATACACTATATTATGCATAACTTTAACTTTGCTAGAGACCACAGGAAGGATAAAAACAAATACCCTTGATTCTACATTGTATTCTATATTACTAAAATTAAGGGACGTGTGTCCTACTTAGGAATTATACTTAAAGAATATTCTTTACATGCCTTAGAATTTATGGAGACTTCCGGCGTTATCCAATCACGTTCTGAAACCCGCAGGGTTGTATTGCCTCTGGGGAGTTTGATAAAACTAGTCCTCAGTCTGAGAGGACAGAAAGACAAGGTACCGACAGCAAGACTAACCAACATACACGAAGGAATGGATTCTAGTGCTTTCAGGCCTTCATGGTTCTGGAGTTATTTCCAGTTGCAATGCCAAGGGAAAATGGGTTCAGGGGAGTGTGACACAGACCACTTTGGACGAACTGTCAAAGCATGTGTAAGGATCCATTCTTTTCCTCCAGGACTTCTGACCCACTTCCCAGATATAAACTGCGGGGGCTTGTGGGAATTCTTTGAAGAGAGCTAATGTGGGGTGCCTGCGTGGCTCAGTCGGTTAAGCAGCCGACTTCAGCTCAGGTCATGATCTCACAGTCTGTGAGTTCGAGCCCCGCGTCGGGTTCTGTGCTGACGGCTCAGAGCCTGGAGACTGCTTCAGATTCTGTATCTCCCTCTCTCTCTGCCCTTCCCCTGCTCATGCTCTATGTCTTTCAAAAATAAATAAATGTTTAAAAAAATATGAAGAGAGCTAATGTCATGAAGGTGAGGGATTGCTCATTTGCTCCCAGTCTAGAGAGGACAGGCTTCCACACAACTACTTGGAAGGTCTGATATGTGTCCTGGCGTTTGGAGACATGGTGGGCTGGGGACTAACTTCTACCCAAGGAAATGTGAAGGGCGTGAGGAAATTTGGGAAGCTGCTGTGGCTGGTGGACTAGAGAGGAACTGTTTCTTGGTTTCAGATGTAACTGCACTTCTGGGACACCTGGGTGGCTCAGTTCATTAAACATTCAACTCTTGGTTTCGGCTGAGGTCATGATTTCACAGTTCGTGAGTTCGAGCCTTGAGTTAGGCTCTGTGCTGACAGCATGGAACCTGCTTAGGATTCTCTCTATCTCTCTATCTATCATCTCTTTCTCTCTCTCTTCCCCTCCCCTATTTTCTCTCTCTCTCTCTCTCTTTCAAAATAAATAAATAACTTAAAAAAAAGAAGTAACCACATTTCCATTCCATAGCAGGGTAAAGAATATATGACTATTTTTCTAGGACCAGATGTGGGCTTCGGTAGGTCAGAGAGCTGACCTAGAGCCGCTTAAGTTCCCCCCAGAAGGTCCATTAGGAGGGTGCAGAGGGGAATCCAGTATTTGAGAGGAGAGAGGTGGTATGGAGTAAATCTTCCAAAGATAAGTTCCTGAAGAGGGT
This sequence comes from Paguma larvata, assembly GCA_030068075.1. Taxonomy (NCBI): domain Eukaryota; kingdom Metazoa; phylum Chordata; class Mammalia; order Carnivora; family Viverridae; genus Paguma; species Paguma larvata. Next base: position 33,332,289 of record CM057843.1, read on the forward strand.
AGGGAGGGGCGAGGAGGAGGCAGCGCTGCACACATCCAGAGTTTGAGATGGAGAGGGCAAGGTAAATTTCCCCTAAAGAACCTGGGGCAGTACCTGTATTGGACCCCTCTTATGCACCATAACAGGTCCATTCAATGTCATTGTTCGATTTTGGCCACCACTTCAGTGGCGAGTTCTGCACAGGCTCCAAATAAGCTTCCTGCAGGTGCGTCCTGGGACCGCCTGGCTTCAAGCCCATGCACTATTCCTCTTACCAGTCCATGGCTTTTTTTTTTTTTTTTTTTTTTTTTTTTTGGTGAGGCTGTAGCAGAAGCTCTCTCTTAGAGCTTATGCATGTTCACCCTTGAACTTTAGGAGAGGTACATCTTATGAAAATGACCTTTTAACAAAAGCGGATAGGAATCATTGAATAAAAGCTACTCCTCCCTCCGCCGAGTGATTGTTTCTAAGGCTTAAGCTGTACAGCTTCTCAGGAGGTCTCACTGGGGCCAACAACCAGTGAGACCCTGGCAGACCTGACAAAGCACCTTTATTTTGCTTCTCTCTCCAGCCTTGTGTTTCATTCTCCCTGTCCATCACTTTTGCTCTGAGGTCATAGTCCCTAACAAATGACACGGGTTCCACATTCTGAGGACACATGGCTAAAAAACAAAACGAAACAAAAAACCTTGAGATAAAGAGAACTCTAAGCCAACACGGAACTCACTTAAGTACATTCTCGTGCTCTTTTTTATATATTCTCTCATGCTCCGCTTTCCAGCTGTTACCTAATAACCACTCCTATTCCACCTACTAACTGGATGAAAAGGTGAGCAAGAAAGGAGATGTATCACGCCTTTCCTTCTCCCGGTGTGCTGCGACCAATTCCTACAGCTCGGCTGGGAGAGGGGAGAAAATGGAACATTAAACCCATCCAGGCACCTGCATATTCCATAAGCCTGAATATTTCAGCTTTCCAGTTAAAACTGAGTTTGTTACTTAACGTAAGTGAATAATTTCCCAATATCTAAGAGAGGCCAGGAACTCTAGGGTGCCCCCGGGTTTTTGTCCAAGGCGACACCGCTGAATAGATTCTGAAGGAAGAGTATGGAACAATAAAAAAGTTCCATGTGTTTATATCTCATTGACCGCTCCTCCTAAACATATAGGTTACGTAACTGGATGGGTTAGATAATATCTCTAGGCTTTTTATGATCCAAATTCAAGAATGAATTAAATACCCCTTATCTTATTAGAATCATGATAAATGAGATTACGTAAGTAAAAGTATCTAGCTAAATGCCGTGCAAATGGCAGGTAGTCAGCCACCATTAGTGTCTTTCTTTCTCCAAACACTTGTATTCTGTCATCTTTGATATAGGAGCAACATCGAAGAATTATTAGAAAAGTCAGTTTATTAAATCAGGGAAGAGCAGATAGAAATCAGTGCTTAGAAATCAAGTGAGGTTCGACGACATTATTTTTTGGTTATTAGGCAAATCATTTCACATCGCTCTGGGCTATGGTCATGGCTGGATCCATGGGCATGATCCAGTTACACACGGCCCCACATTCTGAAGAGCTCTATGCTTGGTTTAACATTCTGCTTTCACTTGTCTTGAAATTTTAAATAATGCTATCTTTGAACTTGTGTTTTGTAAGTCAAGTCCAATGGGACGATAGACCCTATGTGTAAATGAAGGAGTCCTACACGATACATATGTCCACTGTGGTTTCTTGCTCCCTATTTAGCTACAGCATCTGCAATGCTCCATGGCACGAAATTCTAGTGGACCCTCCATGCTTGGAAATCCAAGCGTTGGGGAACATCCCCAAAAAGACATGGCCACCAACTGACCCATGAGCGGACCTGGCATTCAGAGGTTCCTCACCCCTTCTGCTGTCCTTACAATATGGATTCCACTTGTCTTTCCTGCTTCCAGAGGCTGCTCCAAAGACGTAGCCTTGAGATAGTAATGCACTGAAAACGCCTGCATGGTGTATGTGACTACAACCAGTTAAGGCGTCTATAAGCTTTGAACGTTTGGTGTGCAGGTGTGGGCATCCATTCATCTTGCTGCCGTACAAGACAAGCCTCCTATGCAAGTTCCCCTGGCTAGCTAGTTATTGATTGATTTGAGAGAGAGAGAGAGAGTGGAGGAGAGGGGCAGAGGGACAGAGAGAGAGAATCCCAAGCACGCTCCGTGCTCGGCATGGACCCCATTGTGGGGCTCGATCCCATGATCCTGGGGTCATGACCCGAGCTGAAATCAAGAATCCATCACTCAATGACTGAGTCACTCCGGTGCCCCTCCCCTTGCTTTTTAAAACTGCCACCTACCAACCTGGAGCGCCCTCCCTCTTTTTCGGTCTCTCCTTGTACTCTGAGTGCAGGGCCATTTCAGATTCTATCAGGAAGATTCCTGGGAGGGTTGTGAATCAAGACAGGTAGACTCAAGAGTACAGGGAAAGCGTGTTTCATCTCCAAGTGAGTAAGCCGGAGCTCCGACACCCCTGGGAGGCCACAATTTCCGTTCTAATTGGAAGCTGTTTTCCAATGTGGAAAGAAGGCCGTGACATTCTAGAAAACCCAAATGACTGAGGAACCTATCATGGCCTTTCTTGCTGGTTACTTCCCTGTATCAGCCGAACATGTATACTAAAGAGGATGGCCAAAGTGGAAAGGTAGTAGTATCCACACTTCCTCTCCTTTCACTCGGTCTTCATTTATCGGTAAGCCAGAAATTCTGGATAGAATGTTAAAACCCAGGGGTCCTAGAAGACCTTCTTGTGGGAATACTCCTCTTTCTAGACAAGGGAATGAATGCCAGGGATGGCTACATAATTTGTGCCGCCCAGTACAGAATAAAAATGGGAAATGAGTGTTGATAAAATGTGCCTGTATCAAGAAGTGACAAAACAGTAGAAGTAGTTTTCTAGAACATTCCCACTGCTGCAAAGGAAACACATAGGCATATATGACCTCTGAAATACCACGTGTAAAATTCAGGTGAGGCTGCATCCCAGCGAAGGGCTCTTATATTTATATTTAAAACTGCAACTGGGGCCCCTGGGTGGCTCAGTCGATTAAGCATCCGACTTAGGCTTAGGTCATGATCTTGTGGTTCGTGAGTTCGAGCCCCACATCGGGCTATTTGCTGACGGCTCAGAGCCTGGAGCCTGCTTCGGGTTCTGTGTCTCCCTCTCTCTCTGACCCTCCCCTGCTCATGCTGTCTCTCTCTCTCTCTCTCCAAAATAAATAAACACCAAAAAAAAATTTAAAAAAAATTGAATATAAAGATAGCCTGGAAATTTATGCTAAAGATCACATTTTACAATTTTCTTGCTGAGGACAACAGTAAAGAAATAACAGCAAGCAAATTAAAAGTATTATGACAAGTCGAGAGACATATCAAAAGAAAGAAGCTTCTTGAAAATATTTTTGTACTTTTCTTAAAAGTGCATTTATTTATTTTGAGAGAGAGAGAGAGTGTGTGTGTGTGTGTGTGCACGTGTGCGTGCGTGTGCAAGTGGGGGAGGGGCAGAGAGAGGGAGAGAGAGAATCCCAAGCAGGTTCCGTGTTGTCAGCACGGAGCCTGATGTGGGGCTGAGGGTGGGGCTCCATCCCACGACCATGAGATCATGATCTAAGCCAAAATCAAGAGTCAGGCGTTCAACTGACTGAGCCACCCAGGCACCCCTATATTTTAATACTTTTTAACAGTACTTTTTTCTTGTTTTCTTATCCAAGGGTTCCCATTTTCATTCTGTACTGGGCTGCACAAATTATGTAGCCATCCCTGGCATTCATTCCCTTGTCTGGAAAGAGGAGTATTCCCACAAGAAGATCTTCTAGGACCCCTGGGTTTTACCATTCTATCCAGAATTTCTGCTTGAAAAACAGGCTCTCCCTCTGGCTGACCAGAAAGTAACGTGTCTATGGGTTTGGCCAACAGATGGCGCCTTTGTGCTGAGAAGGAGTGGCTTGGATCCTGGGTGCACAGTTAGGATACAGCAGCTTGAGATGAATTTTAAGCTTCTCTTTGCCCCCTTGGCTGGGTGCCTTTATGCAGAGCAAACCACACAGCATTACAGGGCAGTCTTGATTTTATCCGTCCACATGTTTTTCTCTTACCATTTGCAAATTCAAGTTTGCCTTCTCTTCTAACCCCTAGTTAATGAATCATGGGTTCAAAGGGCGGCTGCTCCTAACATCCTAATATGGAACTTGTTTCTGTGCTAAAAGCAGAATAGACCAGTTTGGACCGATGCTTCTTGCATTGTTATCTGGGTTTTGGCAATTCTAAACCAGTAGCGGTTGAGTGAAACGTTATGAGCTTTTGGAAAAATAGTAGGAACTGGACAAAAACAGAACCCAGTTGACTTTTCTTCTTTGCTGTTGGTGTTCTTTTGTCGTTTTGTTTTGAAATAAAAGCCATCAAATTAAAAAATAAAAGTGCTCCTTGCAGAGTATGTTCAAAACAGAAGGACCCTTTAAAGGATAGCATTTAAATCGTCTCATTGCCTTCCAATAAGAAGATGAAACCAAAGATCTGTTCTGGGGATTTCATTAAAAATTCACTGCCTTCCCCTTTGGAGTAGGTCTGTTGACTAATTCGATACTCTCGATTCTAAACGGTTGTCTTCTGCCCGGGTGCCTTACCCTCCCCAGGGCAGTTTAATTTAAGCACATTGCTCTCCTCTGTTTTCCTCCCACGTTGCCGCGAAGTGTTGCTATGAGGGAGCCGAACAACTGCTCTCCCTTTCCCCAGAAGTGGCTGCGTTCCAACAGTGGGCAAAGCAAGTTATGTAAAGATCATCTTTTTCAGGGTTTCCTAGGAAACGAGTGATACCGGTCCAGTCTGATTTGACATGGAAACAAGAAGATGAAGTCTCACTTTGAGGGGATTGGAGGTAGCAGGGGACAGGGAACTTTAGAGACTCCTTCCGTACTAGTCTGCTTCATTTTTTTTTTAAGCATAAAACTTCAGCTTCAAGGGGCTGCAATAGTCCCGATAATAAAAATAGCAACTGCCTTGCAGTTCGTGGCCTCGTCCACGCATCCGCAGTGACCTAAATTGACTTAGTCCATTAAAAATGGGGAAGAAACAAAATCCACAATGTTTCCCCTTCTGAACTTAAAAAAAAAAATAGCTAAACTGCATAGAGTTTCCAATGACCATCTGATTATTTCAATACATAAGAAGCCAAACTGGAACAGTTCATTCCTAACCTTCTTATAATGTATTCATTCCATTTAACTGGTACATGAACTTCCTTTGTACTCAGTACTGTGCTGGGTCCTGAGAAAACAGAAGGATTAAAATCAGAATATTCTTTGTTAGAGCCAGTAGATTAGGAAAGGAAATAAGAGACACCGGAACCCTACTGTAATGTAATAAACAACTCAGGAGCATGTGAGGACCACTGACTGTATAATAAAGGCTTGCTGATTCTCCCTGAATATTTCTGGACTGCCTACTATAGCATGATTCTCGCTAAATACTCAAGAAAAGTTATTTAGAGTTGGTTCTAAAAATGACTATCCACATGATACCAAACAAAAAAAAAAGTCAAACAACCAGTTGCTTTGCACATTATGCCAAATAGCTCATTGTCCAAAATATATTTCACTGAAGTGACTGACCACAGATGGAACAGACTAGATGTCTTGGAAGTATACAAATGCAATAATAGAGCAGTTTTGATTCTTGACAAAACTCTCATCCAAAGAAATGGACCCTACCCACAAACACCGATTTAAAAAAAAAGGAAATTCAAAAGATTATGGAAATGCACAAAAATTAAATTTTTAAATGGTGTGAGAAATTATGAAATTTTTAGTCACGGTATTATTATTATATTTCAACTTTTTTACAGTGTTTCTATTAATTTGATGAGATTTTTTTAAGTTTATTTATTTATTTTTGAGAGAGAGAGAGAAAACAAGGGGGGTCAGAGAGAGAGAGAATCCCAAGCAGGCTTTGCACTGACAGTGTAGAGCCCCATGTGGGGCTCAAACTCACGATCCCTGAGATCATGACCTGAGCAGAACTGAGAGTTGGATGCTTAACGGACTGAGCCACCCAGGCCCCCTGTGTGCTTTTAGTGACCAAAATTTTGCTTTTATGTACACCGTATATGCTTTTTAATCAATATTTTAATCGTTAAAACATTAAGCCTTTATATTTCTTGGTAGATTGGATTTGTTATTTCTCACCCAAAATAAAAAGAAGTAGACTGAAAAAAATCAATCTTGAAATAAGAGGAATTAGGCTTTAAAGGTTTTGATTGATACGTTTTGTAAACATATTGATTTTTTTTCTATAATCCCATGGCTTAGTTTTTTAGTAAAAAAAAAATGTTTCCATTCAAATGTACCACATGATATTGTGGGGTGAGTCATATCTCCTTTGTCATTTCTAAGAATTGGTCAGGACCATTTGTTTTTCTCCTCTTTCTTTTCCTCTTCCTGCTTTTTGACCTCACAACACTCCTTTAGGTATTGTCTGTATCCTCACAAATAATTTAGCCAGAGAGTTGAGTAACTTCGTGAGGATGTTACGGCCCTCCTAACAAGGGCCTTCAGAATTCTCTCCCCTATTATATATTTCTTTTGGCCAACACCCGTGGCGGAAATCCAGAGGCTGTACCCATTCCACTTGGGAGATCGTATTCTCATAAATTATACTGTTTCAAAGCAGGCCAGGAGATGTGTGGCTTCTGGTTTGTAAATACACTGTCAGTTCTCCTTGTCTTGAAAACGCAAGCTTGTTCCAATGGCATTGGTACGTTAAGGACCAATTCGAGGACAACACAGACTTTATATTTGTTGACGTGCTTTTCATGAATGAGGAGCACCAGGTAAACACAGAAAACTGCCCTCATGTGAACTGAGCCATCTAGGAATACACAAAGCACACACACACACACACACACACACACACACACACAGACCTCACTGGGCCACCAGCCCCACCCATCCACATCTGGCGTTATAACTTTCTGGTGTTCCTTCCACCACCCTCAATAGCTCCCAGCTGCTGCAACCTTCCCTACTTCCACCAGCAAACTTTACTTGCCAGATTTATGGTGGTAGCTAAGTAGTTCTTAACCTTTTAACTTGTGCTACCATTTTTATAAGATTTCTTACCCTTTTTTAAAGTGTCACTGATTAAATTTACAAATGTTGTCCCCCAATCCAATTTATCTAAAGCTCTGTGGCTTTTACTGCATGTTTTTAAAAAGAAAAACGTTTATTTATTTATTTTTGAGAGACAGAGAGAGCAAGCAGGGGAAAGGCAGAGAGAGAGGAAGACAGACTCCCAAGCAGGTTCTGTGCTGTCAGTACAGAGAGCCCTATGAGGAGCTTGAACTCACGAACTGGTAGATCATGACCTGAGCTGAAACCAAGAGTCAGACACTTAACCTACCGAGCCACCCAGGTGTCCCCCTTTTGGTCACTCGTGATGCTAAACACCCACATGAAATAAAAAGTGGAAAAATTCCCAGTTTATCACCACACAGGGTGCTAACTGCTTGTGCTCCTCGTGAGCCCCGAGGAGTTTAGCTCCAGCTTTGTCCCACCCATCCTTCCCTCCCTTCATGCCTAGTGGTTATGCTCCCCTGGACTAGACAGTTCTCATTCGCTCTCCTAGGTACCCACATCGGGTCCACGGGAAGGGGTTTTGCTTTATTGTTTCTGGAAATAATTAGAAGAGCAGAGAAACCCCTGTGAAGCAACATCTCCTGTGTCTCCTAACACACAGACTATTGAGAAGATTCCTCATTCTCTAGGTTTCTCAGGTATGAGGCATCCCAACCCACTACACCTCTGACCTGTTGGAGTCATATTACAAACTCCCCAAATAGCCTCTAGGAAACCGTTTGGAAGGCTGGAAGAACGATGGAAGAGGTTGAAACCCCAGGCACTCTTCTCTAAAAATGTATTTTGATAACATTTCTCCCTCCTTACTTTCGTGGCCCTTTCTTATTCTCAAAGTAGGCGAACGAATCAACGGCGTTAGAACAGATTTGACATCCCCGTTGAAAATCTGCACATGAGATTTATACTTCCTGATATACCCTGTCTCACAAACCTTTCAGGCCAGGGAATGTATGGAGAACAAGGGGGCTCGTTCCCAGGCCCACGCTGAAACTCAAGCAGAGATACTGAGAAATGAAGAAACTAGAAGAATTAGAGAAGCTGAATATACCCACTAATTGGTTTTTGTTGTGGCTAAGAAGTATGTTTTGGAGCTGTGAGCACAGTGTGTGGGAAGAACATTCTTATCTCAGTGGCTTGTAGAGGCTTATATTAACCCAGGCAAATTTTTACCCTCACGCCTTTGGCTCTTAGCTGCTGTGGAAAGGCCATTCCTCTCTTAATTGGCTGTGCCAAGTGTTTGGTGCTGCTTGTGGTGGCTTAGTCCACAGCAAAGTAACTGTTTCCATAGAATCAGGGACACATGTACAGGCAGCTTCAAGTGAAAGCTTGGGCTCTACCTGCCTCAGCCAAAGGGGCATAACCTTTGCCTAAGGCCCTGGTCTTGAGCCATGGAGCAAGAAGGCTTCCAAAGATGTTCAGGCCACTCAGACCTCAGGAAGGCACAAAGGCCATGTAAATAGCTTCAGTAAAACCATGGCAGCCACAACAAGTGGTCTCCATGGATGCCGGCCACACAGGTGGTCTTCCCCCAACAAAGATGCAGGTTGTGTGTGGGCCTCATCCCAGCCACTAACTTGTTTAACAGGTGCAGAAAGCCTCAGCGTCAAGCTTCTGTAGCTTACCTTGGAAGTACAGCTTCTCCTTAGCAAAAATCAGCCAGCGGGCAGATAATCATTCTGGGTATAAGCCTTTTAGCTATTAGGGGTTCGAACCACACTTTTGCTGCCAGACTGAGTCGTGTGTACCTCTGTAAAATTCAATCTTTAAAGTTTATTTATTTATTTTTGAGAGAGTGAGAGAGAGAGGAGGGGAGAGTCAGATAGAGAGGGAGAGAGAGAGAATCCCAAGCAGGCCCTGCACTGTCAGCATGAGCCCGATACATGGGTTGAACTCATGAATCGTGAGAGCACGAACAGAGCAGAAGTCAGATGCTTAACCAACTGAGCCACCCAGGTGCCCCAATCAGATTCGGTCTTCAAAGTGCAGAGACTAGGTCTAAGTAGTCAGTTCTAAATCAGCCAAAAAAAAAAAAAAAATGAGAATGGACCCGTCTTGCATTATGTGGCGTGTCCACTGATTCCCTAATCACCTCCTAACACATGGGCTTTTGAGTTGGGTCTAAAGTGGGGAATTCTTTCTAGGAGGCAGGTGCCTTGGACCCAACCAACTCAAAACACAGAAATGGGTGGGGTCACTTTGGTACAGAATTGAATATGCAATGCCTCTGTTCAGAGGTGTGGATGCAGAAGGAGATTCAATTTAGAACGACAGTGGCAGACGCACAAGCCTCAAGGGACAAATGGAAATTAATAGGTTTCGAATATGTAGATATAAAGGAGGAAAAAAAAAACACGGAAAGAGCTGAGGGTTCAGACTGTGCCATTGCAAAATTTTAATTTGGTAAGAAAGAAGTGATGTCTAAGAGAATAACACATACATTTTCCCTCCCAGGTAGAGCAAGTGAGTACTGCCAAAAGTCTCCACTGGTAAGGAGCTTACTCTCCGCCAAGCGAGTTTACAGAATGTGGATTCTTGGTGACTGACATGAACCGAGAGCCATTCCGGTCAAGATAAAACCAAGGTGTTTTTCATTTGCTCTGATAACATTGGTAGAGTCTATAGCTTCTGGCAATACTGTGCTAGGTTCCGAGACCTAACATATTTCCTAGTGTATTTCAGTCTCTCATAGCTGAGGATGACCTGATTTGCTAAATTTGTGGGTGATAATTATGTGGATTGGTTTCTACTGGAATCTTTAAATAAAGAACACGGGCATCAGAGTCTCAGGGTTGAGCCAATTTAACTTCTAAAGTCCTGAAAAACACTGTACCCATTGTGGAGAGAAAGAGCCCAGGCTACAGCTACTGAATAAAAGGCCCTCTCGGTTGACATGAAGTACTCTTTAGCTAAATCTAAGCCGAACAAGAAGCAGTGCTGTCTGTGTATACATTAGCGCATATATTTTAATTACAGTGCATGCATATTAAATTAATATATATAATAAAAGCAAAAAATAATAAAGCAATATAAATAAAATATGAAGCATGAAATATAAAAGAAATAAAATAAAATAAAGAAATAAAATAATATAATATATTGAATGTATCTATACGCATATCTTTGAGTTGCAAAGGGAAAAAATTTGGTCGAGGGTTAGTTTTTTTGGACCCTAATATATTATACCTAAGATGCCAACTTCAACTTATATGCAGAGATACTGTTTGGATTAATTCCCTCCTGGAATCGCTCGCCTGAAGGCATTTTCTTATTGAATCATAAGGCAGTCATTTAATCTATTTACAGTGTCCTGATATGCTCCGTCAGATTATATGGGTGGACACAGTGCAAGATGGAAATAAAGAAATAGAACAGGGTGCGGATTTTCAGTCTTGGGTTAAAAAGGTAGCCCGAGTCCATTTATTTAGCATTCTATTCTGCCCCATTTCAGAGCCTCCTGAGAACAACAGGTGGACCCCGTCCTTGTGGGTCTAGCAGGAGATCCCAAGACGGTGCGGCCAGTACTGCAGGAGTCCATGCAGCTGAACGCAAGCCTATCCTGAAAACTGCTGCTCTCCTCTCCTGAGGTGCTGAGTGCTTCCCCGACTCACAAGACGCTGGACAGCGAGCACATTGGGTGAAGACCACGGAAACCTGGAGGGATAAGATGGGGGAATGGTTCTTTCCCGCTTCAGAAGTTTCCCCAGATATGAACATTTCTGACTTCTTGTAACCTTTAATCACTGTTCCGGCAGAAGAAATGAGATGACTTATCGGACCAGTGACTTTGAGGAGAATAAATTAGTCATACTGACTTCAGCTCCTCTTTTTCTTGTTCATTCTTCTCTCCTTCGTCCCCAGGACGGGAAGTTCCTCCAAGCGCTACGTCTGACCCTGGGGAGGGAGGGGGTCTTTGCCTCCCAGGTACAGTCTCGCATGTACAAGGTGGTTATCTGTTTTACTCTGAGGTTCACTTAGTAGGTTCGTCTGGCTTGGACACTAAGCTACATCCTCTTACTTAAGCTTTATCATCAACCCGTTGAACGAACTCCATCTGTCATTTCTTTGTAATATTTTCTCAGTTTTCTCAGAACTTGGGTAGGGAAGAGGGGTGCTATGTATTAGGCCTGTGAAACTCTCAGACAACTGACATGGATCCCAACATGCAGATAAGAAGACCGAGTCTTCATAAGAGGAAGAGGCTAACCGAGTTCATATCATTAACAAGGAAAATGCCAACGTTCAAGGCAAAGCTTGGTTGGTTCTATGGCCTCACCTTTAACCACCTCGCTGACTTTTTGTTGTGTGTTTGTTCCTGGAGCTTGAATTCGTACTTTGTTTTCTGTGGTTAATGAAATCAGTCACGTTCTTTTGATTAATTAAGCAATTATTTGGTAACAAACAGAACGAGGAAAGGTCTCAGACTCCTTTGCCCTTTCGAGGCAATGTTAACCTAAGAAGAGAATGATAAAGGGAAAGGGAGAGAAAAGGAGAGAAGCTCAGAAGAAGGGTGGGGGGAGGGAACATCTAGGAGGGTGGTCTTACCATAAGCAAATGTGTCTCTAAGCTCCTAACTCTCCGTGGCAAGGAAATGATCATGAAAAATGATGAGAATTTGTCTCTAAATAATTTCCATGGTGCAGGTGCGGAAAATAAGAATGTGGTTAAGTATTTACATATGTTAGTAATTATAATTTATGTATATTTATGAGACATGATGTATGATATATGATATTTCTGGCACTGATACGCATTTCAAAGAGCACTGCTTTATGGTATGTGTTCACCTTCATGTATTGAATGAGCTGAGCAGAAGTATTCCAACTCAATGCAAGATTGACCTAAATCAAAGAAAAGGAAACACATTTTCAGCCTCGTAAAGCTGGGGTGCCAGATATCTCATTAGAAGTCAATTAACTAGAAACCACCAAGAGTCGAGTAAGGGTTTGTCTTTACTCTCAACACAGAGGAATGATTTAAGCAGTTGGATAGAAGAGCCAACAGCCGTTTCTTCTAGTATAATTAGTACCGTTCCAAAGTCTTACTGCTGCTTGAGAACAGACAGAGAAAGGAGAAAGAAAAACCCAGAGTTGGAGCCCCCATTCAGTGAGGGCTTGTGGAACCTCCTTAGAAAGGAGGTTATAATGGGATTGCCCTGGAAAATATTGGATTCATTGTATGCGCGTTTCTTTTCTAAGGTTCTAGATCTCTTTAGTTTGATTACATGGAAGTTGGGTTTTTAAGGAACGTTTAAAGAGGGCAAGAAAGATTCTGTGATGCTCTGTTTTAAAATTTCCCAAGAGTTTTTGAATGTCCATAGCCAATGAGTTTTGAAACCAAAAAAGCATAATAGAAAGAGTCCAAACAAGTAGGGGCGTCTGGGTGGCTCAGTCGGTGGTTAAGTGTCTGACTCTCGGCTTTAGTTTGGGTCATGATCTTAGGGTTTCGGGAGTTCAAGCCCTGACTCAGGCTCTATGCTGGCACTCATGTTATCTCTGTCTCTCTTAAAATAAACTTCAAAAAAAAAAAAAAGAGTCCAAAGAAGTAACAATATCCATTCATTGCTTTTGACTACCATGTACTTACTTTAAAAAAATAAAATTTAATAAAAAAATCCCTCACCATTGTCTTGGTTAATACATTATAACCATATATCTATAGGATATATGTATGATATGGATGTATAAAACTGAACATATACTTATGAAATAGAGAGATACTTAAAACAAAGACACAAAAAAATAAAATCTTTGAAATATTAAGATACATAGATAATCATTGATAGATATATCAAGATACATATTCATCGATCAAAGATTTTATTTATTTTTGGTGTCTTTGTCTCAGTTCTTAGAAAATGACTCATCTTCATATCTAGCAGGTCTCCTTTGTACTAGAGAATAATTCTAGCACTAATTATTTGTGATTCGAATTATTTGAACTTCTCATAGGGAAAATGTGATACAACAATTTTGGTTGTGTTCACTGCCACCTACTAGGAGAGAACAATGTTTAAATTGTAAGATGTTGCTGGCCTTGAGTCCAGGACAGGGAACTCTCTGACAGCAAGAGGGATCTTGCCCTGTTGTCCTGTTTTTTCTTGTGTTTAAAGGGACACTCCACCAAGATTTGGAGGAGAACAAAGTTCCCCTGATAAACATAGTCTTGCAGTCTCTTCCTTCTAACTTAATACTGTTTGGAAAGAAAAGGTTCTTGCCTAATTACACCAATACTTTTGTAAAAGAAAAGCTGTCTTCCAGATAACTGGATTTGGCCATACTAGAGCAAGTAGCCGTGTTGGAAATAACAAACACATCTTAATTGCTAAATATGAGGGTTCCAATACCACACTTATTGGCTTCCAATCCCACATTCATCCTATTCTTACCTTAGCCAAGGGATCCTGCGTAAATCATTTTAACCTGTCCACGTGTTATTTTCCCATTCAGAAATATCTTAATCGCAATAATATTCCTATGGTTGATATGAGAGTATGTACAAGGCATTCAAAGAGTGCCCCAAATAAAACGTGTGTTCAGTAAGTATTACTTATTTTTGCTAAGAAATAAGCCTTCGTTTGCAAATATACTCTGAAGAAAATACATATAAGACTTTTTCAGTATAATCTGGACTTCAAAACTCTGAACATTTGAATGTATGGAGAAATTTTATTTCTCTGGATATTCTCAAAGAGGTAGAAAAGGATGTGTTTTGGGTGAATTTTGAGATTTTTTTTATCTGTGCTGAGTAATATGTAAAAGTTCCAAACTCCGTCTTAGGCAAGCCTGGGTCTTGCCTGGCACCTAGTGCTGATTGAAGCACAAATGAAATCCCAGTCACAGAGATAAAATTGATTTTGAAACAGTATCCCATTGAGCAGATTATCGTTCATCTATTCATTAGAAAACAGAGTGCTTTATATTTCCTTCCTAACAAAAAAGACAAAGTACAATAAAGTATTGTTCTCAGTTGTTGGTGTTTTTTTTTTTTTTTTTTTTTTTTAACGAATCAAGAAATATTTGTCAGGCTATCCTAGCAAAAGAAGAGTAAACATCTAAATTTATTATAATATTTTGCAGGCTCAGGAAAACTAAAATGTAAAATGGGATCACAATAAGAAAATGCATAAACATGCTGCCTGCAGAAGTTAAGGGAACAACAAGGCTGAAGGTTTTTGTTTTCTTTTTTGTTTTCTTTTGTTTTTTGTCTTGTTTTGTTTTTTTTTTATGTCTACATTGCTATTGCAGATCCTGTTAGCTTATCAAGTTCCTTAATTAGCACATTTCAAGTACCTTGTGTCATCTTATTTGCCATTTTTAATTGTTCTGGCCCTGTTTTTTTGTCAAGCATCCTGCTGTACACAGGGTTTAATTTCCATAAGCTCTAAGTCGCCATGAACACTAAGATCTCAGGCTGAATTTCTCGGCCTCTTTTCCTTATGGTACCGATGCCTTCAAGAGCGACAATGAGTTTCTTCAAAAGAGAGCATGAGGCTTTCACAGTGTGAATCAAATGAGTTCCAGGTGCTGATGGGAAGATCACGTTACAGTGACCAATCAAGCACCAAAGGCACTGACTGCTAAGAAAGCATGTTGTAAGGAACATTGTGGGGAGGGAGCTTGCAAAAACGGAGAGACCACCTTGTATTCCGGTGGACCTCATTATTCTTCTCCGTAAAAGAACAGAATGATTTCAAGTACTCTTTGAAGAATTGTGTAATCCTGGAGATGTTAAAGTATGCTTTAGAAGAATATGAAATTGGCACAGACTAAATGAAGCATGTGATAGGGTGGGGAAAATAAACCATAGTGTTTAGAGCAAGGCAAGTTTGAGTTCATGTCCAAGCCCACCATTGATTAGCTAAGTGACAGGTCTAGGCTTTTGCTCCTCTGAAAAATAGACATTTTCAGGTTTGTTGCAGGACTTAAAAGGTATATGAAGCTCCTAGCAAAGGACTAATATACATTTGCTACTTAATAAATACATTTGCAGGTGTCTCTGGGGGCACCTGGGTGGCTCAGTCGGTTGAGCATCAACTTCAGCTCAGGTCATGATTTCACGGTTCATGAGTTTGAGCCCCACATCGGGCTCTGTGCCGACAGCTCAGAGCCTGGAGCCTGATTCGGATTCTGTGCCTCCCTCTCTCTCTCTGCCCCTCCCCTGCTAGTGCTTTCTCTCTCTCTCTCAAAAATAAATAAGCATTAAAAATTTTAAAAAAGTAAATAAATCCTAGTTTCCATCATATTCTACCATTATCATATAAGAGAAACAAACAAACAAACAAAACTTAACAAATAAAAGATTTGCTTAGTCATACCCCCTTCTCATTGCTAGAGCCCTCAGAAATACCTCACACATTTTCCCTGACCTCAGAAAAGAGGTGAAGAAGAATTTAAGGCTCAGAAAGAACTCTTGAGTGAGCAAGTATTTTAAAGAAATGAAAGAAATATTGCGTCATTGTAGTTAATAAAGAAGCAATTTTAAAAGGACCTATCTGTAAAGCATCTTCCAATTCCTGCATCCTGACTGGCATGGGGGAAGGTTACTCAGGCTCAGTGTTGTGCAGAGTTTATAAATGCTTCTGCAAGCAGATAAGAGAGATTTTTAATTAGGATATTAAGTGCTCACAATAGAGCGGAAAAAATACGGCATTCACTGAACTTCAGTCGCTTCCATGATTTTAATTTGCTTTATATATTCTTTTTTTTCCCCATGGATATTACAGAAGTTCATTTCATCAGATTCCTTTAGCATGTTAAACTATTCAGAATTTAGAATTTTTGTACTTTAAGTAAATGAAGTTTGGGTATACTGCACTCATTATCAAGCTTTTTTTGCACATATCAAAATTGCCACTTGCAAATTTAAAACTCTACTTTTCTGTCAGGCCTTGTCTCTTTTTCCTCCTGCAGTGAGATGTTGTTTCTCATTTTAGTTTAACTTATGCTGAAAAAGTCAGAAATAAAGCATTTATTCCTGCAAAAACGATATAAGACAGTTAAAGGAAACAAATGTGTCTACTTTGAAATCTAATTGTTCTTTATTTATTTGTTTGTTTTTAAAAGTTTATTTATTTCGAGAGAGAGAGAGAAAGTCAGTGGGGAAGAGGGAGAGAGAGTTAGAGAGGGAGAGATAGAGAATCCCAAGCAGGCTCTGCGCTGAGAGCCCAGAGCCCGATGCAGGGTTTGAGCTCACAAAGAGATCATGATCTGAGCTGAAGTCAAGAGTCAGACACTTAACCAGCTGAGCCACCCAGGTGCCCCTAATTGTTACTGACATATGAACAGCCGATCATATCTTTCTACCTTACAGGGATATGTTTATCTTCTTCATTAGGATAAGAAATAATATTTTCATTTAAAGTATAAAAAAGCTTAAGTTCAGCAAATCTTCATTGTCACAAATTAATAAACTCGTACCTTGAAAAAGATTTTTTAAAATGCTCATTTTTAAAAGGCAAGAATTCTCCCAAGTGTGTTAATGACTTCCTACACAGTTAATGTTTGGTGAGGAAGAGTTTCCATGAGCCAATAAATTTGGGAAATACTTCACTTGAAATGATGAATACATGTATTTTTGGGCATTTATAAGAATCTTAATCTGCTCACATATAGTGTGATAGAGAATCAGATACATAATGTGATATTACCCAAACTTCTTTGATCATGGAAGAATGTTTGAGCATTCTGAGGAGTTAGTGGTGTTTTGAAAACCGTTTGGAAAATCTCTACTCTGGGTCTCTCATTTAAAAATCATCTAACACATCATAAAGATACATCCACGTTGGGTTTATTATAAAGAATTAGAATACCACTTGTGGTCATCGAGGAAATGATAGATTCGAATTAACCTCAAAATAGTAACATCAGATCCTAAGACTCATTCGCACTGGTCATTTCTTTAAGAAAAAAGTCATGCTGGAGCGCCTGGGTGGCTCAGTTGGTTAAGAATCCGACTTCAGCTCAGGTCATGATCTTGCGGTTCATGAGTTCAAGCCCTGCGTCAGGCTCTGTGCTGACAGCTCAGAGCTTGGATCCTGTTTCAGATTCTGTGTCTCCTTCTCTGTTCCTCCCCCACTCGCATTCTCTCTCTCAAAAATAAAGATTAAAAAAAAATTTTTTTTAAAGTCATGCTTCATTAGATCAGAACCATCTGTGGACTCAGAAATTAATCAATGTAATTTTCCCCATTAAAATGCAAAGAAAAAATATATAAACATAGGAACAGACTCGGATAAAACATTTGGTAAAATTCAGTACTGACTCACATAAAAACCTTCAGCCATGAGGAAAATACAAAGTCATTATATCATAAAATATTTGTACAAGTACATTAAAAAATAATGATGGAAGCTAAAATCGCCAGGTGAAAGTCTGAAGAGAAGCAAGATATACATATAGTCTCAAGGTCTCTCTCCCGAGGAGTTTTTTACGACAAAGAGAAAGATAATAACTTCACCTTGGAGACACACGGGAGGTACCATTGTAAGCAAGTAAGCCCCAGTAACGCGGCATTGACTTCGTGTACCCTTGGGATACACAGAGAAAGGCGCGATGCCCTTTTCTGTCTTGGTCTCGCCAAGAGTGCAGATCCTCAATCGAAACCTAAAAAACAAAAAAAGGATCAGGCAACCCCAAACTGAGAACATTTTTACAAAATAACTCACTGGTGCTCATCCACCATGTGAAGATTACGAAAAAATAAGGAAGCTTCAGAGTCCAGCTGTCACAGATTGCTGAAGACCAAGAAGCCGTGGCAACGGAAATGTGAAGTGGGATTCTGGAGTGGGTCTCGAAAAAAGAAGCAGGATGTCTGTGAAAAAAACCAATCACGCCTAAGTAAAGCCAGTTGACAGTATTGTGTCAGCGTTCATTCCCTGTGTGGATCATTGTACTCTACTGCACAATTTTTCGCAAACATAGAATATTTTAAATAAATGAGATTTTTAAAGTATTTCTTGGCTGACTATCCAATTTTCTCACGTGCTTTTGTAAAGATAGACCCAACCTCAATTTGGATATATAGTATGAGATTGTAGACATAGTGCGAGGCAGCAGTGAGTTCCATTCTATGGCTTGGGTTGAATCTGCATTCTAATGTTCATAAAACATATTTGATTTATAAGCTCATAAAAGTATAAAAAGTCACATCATCCAAAAAGTTGTCTCTTCTATCTCGCATTCACTTGAAAATGTTTGCACATTAGAATAAATTTTGCCCTGACAATTTTTATTTGTTGTTTTGTTTTGTTTTCTGTTGATTTGGATGGTTTTCTAGGAGAAACTTAGAGTATTTGTGGGGAAACTTTTAACGGAAGGTTTGCTTCCAGCCATTTTTAACACCAAGTCTTTTTTTTTTTTTCTAAGTACGATGCAAGGCAGAACTACATGGTACAAATCAAAGGCTGAGCTGTTTTGTTTCCAGGAGGGCCATGGAGCTAGAGTCCTCCTTACATGGCTTACCTCTCAATCTCTGCAAGGAGAGGGCCTTCAGAATCTTCTGCAAGTCACAAAGTTACAGCTAACAGGGTTTGAAAACCATTTACGCAGAGAAAGTTTCAGAACATGAAAATGGGCGGAGGGAGCTAAGGAGAGAATTGCTTGGCTCGGAGAGTCTTCATTTCCTTAATGGAATAATAATATGTGTTTTATTCCCTGGGGGATGATGGGAATGAGAAAATTTATGATTATAAAATATCCTGCAGTTTGAGAGTATTTTGTTTTCAAAGTCTTATTGGCAAATACTGTACTTCAAATTGAATCTGTTGAGTTACTTTCTTCTCAAGATGTGTGTGGGAAAATGAGATAAAAGGAATATAGGAAATGTGCAAATGAGAAATCGGAGAGAGAGAGAAATTTTAAACTAGGACTCTATTTGCTCAAGCACAAAAATGCTTACGATGCTTTTGGGGACAAAAATTAAACTTGAAAATCAGAAGCCAACTGTGTTACCATGCACAGGGTGCAGACAGGAAAATGGCACAAGTTTGGATTGGGGTGGAAATGGAATTTGCATGTAAATTAACTGAGATATAAAAACATATTTATATCCAAGGCAAACATTTAGAAAGGGTAAGGGGGAAGCTCATGGGGTGTATTCGACCAGTATAGTTCGACATCTTTTTAAGGGAAATAAGGATTCGTCTAGAGCTTTCAAAATTACTTTCAGTCATGACTAGAGTCCCTCCCACATTCTAACCCATTGCAATTCAAATGCGTTGGAATTATATATCAGATTTTGCTATCTTCGCTTTAAAAGTTACGAAAGAAAATATTTGAGACATAAAACCATCTTTTTAGAAAGTAAACACACATCCAGAATGGGAGCAAAATAACAGATGTGAGTGAGAACAATTAAAGGGGATGGAAAATATATGATAAGCTTAAGAAATGACTATAAAGCTTTAGAAATTATTAATAAAAAAATACCAGAGGGAGCCAAATGCACTTGAGTTGATCAAAAGACTAAGGAATTGAGAAATGCTTTGATGTCCTGAAGGACACTCACTTCAATTCAGTTCTGTGGGGATTTTCAATTAACTTCCTGCAAGTTGAAGCTAGTTCTCTTGCTAAAGGAAGTGAAATTTCTTGAGAACTATTTTTTTTCTACCTTTGCTTGTCAGAGACCATTGTTTTTAGCTATCGCTTTAGAGTTCTTTGAGTTGTGTGTATCAGTATTCTTAACCCGAACTAGCTTTAAAAATCCGCCTGAAAAATCTAAAGATAGAGTATCCTTCAAGACTGACTGGATCCAACATTAAACAGGACTTGCAAACCCTTTTTGCTGCCCTGCCTTTGAAGTTTGGTTTCTCCTCTAGCAAGATTGCTGCTGACGGCAATGGAACCATCTACACGTCTCCTTGTTTCATTTGACAGAAGAGAGAGTGCTTTCGTTCCATGTACATTACAAAATATCTAACCGTACGGAGGAAAATAAAGGCAGTATATTTCTTGTTTTAATTAGCGTGTGTTTCCAGGTAGTGTAAACATGCAACCTTCCATTATTTCTGGTACAGTAAAGAAGTCTCAGGCATTTAACCAGTGGGGACAAGTCTATTCCTACTGACGGAAAAAAAAAAAAAAAAAAAAAAAGTAAAAGAAAAGTTTTCACAAAGTGCAGGAGAGATTAGGACAAGCACATTCAAGATGAAAAGGCTCACATCTTAAGAATTTTCAAAATTGTTGAAGGGGATCCAGTTTTGCTGACTCACTTGAGGAGATGCTATTGTCAGAAGATCTCAGTAACGCATGGCATTCAAGTTCTGTATAAGGGATGGGATACCGGGAGACAGCACGCACACTTCTATTTTCCTTTAAATATCATATTATTTGATACCTAAAATACTACATGCAACGTATATGTATTTTGTGAATCAAAATAATACAGAGAGCACTTGCAAATCCGCCAATTTAATAGCCAGCACATTACCTGCCATTGGGTTTCTTCCTGCCTGACCCTATTTCCCCACTTCTCTCCCATTATTCTTTTTTTTTTTAATGCTTTATTTATTTTTGAGAGAGAGAGAGAGAGTGAGAGAGAGCGAGAGAGAGCACAAGTGGGGCAGGAGCAGAGAGAGAGGGAGACACAGAATCCGAAGCAGGCTCCAGGCTCTGAGCTGTCAGCACGGAGCCCGACGCGGGGCTCAAACCCACGAACGGTGAGATCATGACCTGAGCTGAAGTCGGGGGCTTAACCTACTGAGCCACCCAGGCGCCCTTCCCATTATCCTTTTTCTTTTAATTTTTTTTACATGTTTACTTATTTTTGAGAGAGAGATAGAGAGCGAGTGAGAGAGGGAGAGACAGAATCCAAAGCAGGCTCTAGGCTCTGAGTTGTCAGCACAGAGCCTGACACGGGGCTTGAATTCACAGACAGTATGATCATGACCTGAGCTGAAGTCTGATGCCTTATCGGCTGAGCCACCCAGGTGCTCCCCATTATTCTTAATCTGTGGCTTTTCTCTCTGGCACGTGTATACCCAAAACATACACACACATACAGTAGAATAAACCGGAAGCAGTCTACAAACTGCACCTACAGTATTTTTGAATCTCATAACCAAAATGTTAAGCAAACTGAAACCAGAAATAAAAGTGTGCATACTGTACAATTCCATATAAATAAGGAACCAAATAATAAAAAGGGACAAAAGTAATCTGCACTGTTAGAAGTCAGACCTTAGTTGAATAGGGTTATGGAAATGGAAGAGAAAAAAAAATGGAAGAGAGCAGATGAGGAGTGTTTAAGAAACTGGTACTATTTTGTTCCTTGGACGTTGTCTACGTGATATACGTGTTTAGCTGCAAAAACTCATTAGGTTATAATCTTATGATACTTGTACTTTATTATATATGCGTTACGCTTAATAAAAAGTTCTGAAAGTAAAATGGTATAAAAATATCAACTGAAAGGAATTACTTGAAAGGTCGAATTCTAGGAAAAAAAAACAGGCAAAAAATGTCAACATGATACAAAAAAATAAGATATTAGAGGAAAGCGATAAAATGTCAGTCTATCCAACATAAACATAAGATCTTAAAGATTAAAGTCAAGTGTAGATCACATACAAAGGACCTGAGAGAATAAGAACTTTGGGCCTTTCAACAGTAATATCAACATTTTCAGAAGACAAGGGAAAAATGCCTTGAAACTCGCGAGGGGGAATAATGCCCCTCCCAGAAATCTATAGCCAACCAGACTTAAGGGTTGTCTGGGTAGAATAAAGTGCTCCAACATGAAAACTCTCAAAAACAGTCCCGGAGAATACTGTTTAGTTTTAGAAAACTGCAACAAAATACGTGCCCCTGAAACGAAGAAACAAATCAAGGAAAATGAAGAAATTGGAAACCAGGAAACAGGAGATCCCAGTCAGGAGGCAAGTGAAAGGAATCCAGGATGAAGACCAGAGGGGCAGCGGGTGGCAGGTCTGGAGGACAACCAACCCGAAATGCGGGAAGAACACAGGAGGGCTTCCGAAAGAGGTCTTTGGGGAAAACAGTTAACCAGATGTGTTATCTACCAGGATACAAAAATGATTTCCAGAATTGTTGAAGGAGATGCAAGGACCGAATGAGAAAATCAATGAAAGACATACATTATTACCTCCGAGGGAAAGAAAATGTGCAATAAAAGACAGATGCCTGTAATATCTAAGGCTCAGCCGTGGGTAATTGCTATGTAATTGAAACAACAGACAATGCATGTTTTTAAGGAGATCGAATTATCCGGGAAGAAGGCTGAGACCTCACGCATGAAAGATGGGGTACAGGCTTATTTTTGTTCAGGCTCTACCGAAGCAGGTGACAAAGTGATCATTAAACTTTGAAAATAGTTGCCCGGTGACCAGTTTTGGGGGTGGGGCGCAGGGAGGGGGCTGCTAAGTTTTGCTGTATGCTTATTAACCATGTTTCTTCTGTTGTAAACAGAAGCAAGGCTTATTTTTATAAAAACACTTCATTTAAAGATAGTAACCATAAATCAATAAAAAATAAATTAAATCCATGATGTCGGGCTTCAGCAAAGTTATGCTGATAAACTCGCCAACTTTCACAGAAGAGCAGTTAATGAAAATCAAGTAGTTTTGGGTGACTAGAACCCACCCAGAGTCTACTTAAAGAGGAGGAGATGCAAAAAACTGGGGTCTGTTCTGTAACATTGTTTCTGGTCGTATCTCCTCTGGAGATCCTTCTGCCAGCTGGAACTTCCTAGTTCCCAAGCCAAACTGCTACATTACAGCAGGGGCCGGGACCCTCAGAGGTCTGGATAACTTACTATCTGAGTAATGGGTGTGGAAAATGGAGACGTTTGGCTTGGAGGAGACAGGAGAAACCCTCATACGTGATTTTCATTGTGCCGGATGCCAGCACTGAGAAACGTGGATAAAAGTTCACGAAAACGGATATCAAACAATTCAATTTAGAAACCCCAGACAGGAAAGGATACTTATCGTAAAAAAGCCTGCCGCCCCACACTGCCCCCATGCCCTCCTCCAAAATGTGCTCAGAGCTGAGCCCTCGCTTCCCCCCTAAGCTGGATCCCCTCCAAACGACACCGTTGAACAGGTCGCAAATCTTGCGTCATTTATGACTTTTCTTTTCTCACCCCTTACATGCGATTTGTCCGAACCCCTTGAGAGCTCCTCCTTCAAAACATTTCCAGATTGGGACCTCTTCTGACCACCTTACTGTTCCCTTGCTGGTCTAACCACTGTGATCTGTCACCTGGATCATGCCCAACGTCCCCCTACAGATTTCCCTGTATTCGCTCAGAAACCCAGACAGGCTATTCTCAAGGCAAGAGCCACCAGGGTCCTTTCAAAATATAAGCCAGAGAGCATTCCCAGATTCATCTTCAAGATGAAGAGGGGTTGCTTTCAATGACTAAATAAACATAAAACTTGGGGGTTATTCCGCTTTTAAACTCACCTTTGCTAAAATGCAGATAGTGAATAAAGACGGTGGAAGGAGGAAGACCTCTGCTGATTTAGATAATTTACTTCTGTTCTGCCTGGATGTACCGTCTTCGGAAGGTACCAGCCAGGTCCTTGAATGCTGTTCTTTAGGATGCAAAGTAGGACGGGTCTTGAAGCCGTACTCTGCCCAGGTGGCCCTTATTCAAATGGCTCCAATTTGGTTTCCCTCCCTCCCTCCCTCCCTCCCTCCTCCTTCCTTCCTTCCTTCCTTCCTTCCTTCCTTCCTTCCTTCCTTCCTTCCTTCCTTCCTTCCTTCCTATTCTTATTAATTTAAGAGGTGGGGAGGAGCAGAGGGAGGGAGAGAGAGACAGAATCTTATGCAGGTTCTGTGCTCAGCGTGGAGCTTGACACAAGGCTCTATCCCACCACCCTGGGATCATGACTTGAGCAGAAATCAGGTTCAGACACTTAACTAACTGAGCCACCCAGGTGCCCCCAATTTGGTTTCACTTCTAAATTTTGTGTTTATGCCTAATCTTACCTGTAATGAACAGTAAACAACTTTTGCCTTACCTACAGCTTCTCTCTCTCCCAAGCAAGCCGGGGACTTTGTTAGCCATGTAGAAGCAAGGAAAGCACACAGAGTTGCCTCCACTGTTTACTTTTTGAGCATCATAGGAAGCTCTGAGGTGGCTCAGAGGTGGGGGGAAAATAAATTTAAGGAATATATGAGCCCTCCGATTGACCAGAAAATGTCATATGTACTAACGGAGAAGGAGAATGTAAGTGGTCTTGAAAAAGGGACGATGGCGTTGGCGGTGGAATTCCTTCATTTAGGCAACTGTTTCTTATCACCCTGGGCTGCCGACGGACCCGGCTGGAGTTAATATCCTTGGTTTGCCAAGCCTCTTCTCATCAGGGGTTCAGAGACATCTGTGAGCTTTCAGTCAGTTGTTAAACGAATGCAATGTGGTAATTTGTCATGAAAATACCCATCTTATACTTTGGTTACAAATGGAGAGCATTACCCCAAAGAGCACGCCTTCATTGATCACCGCATCCGTCCCAGTTCCCCGGGCTACAGAGACCACAGCCCTGCAGTTAGCAAACGCACGACTCCTCTTCGCCTTCTTGTATCTTTTGCTTGGTTCTTCACAGATACTTTGTAACTCCATCGGCACACAGCACAGGATTACTTTCTTCTTGTTTTACAGTTTCAACGTGGTGACAGCAGTGTGTTTCCATGCCGGTAACAATCTCAGTTAGGTGTGGATTGTTAGGATCTCTGTAATTTTGTTCTTTCTGCATTTGGAGACGCAGATGTCTTTGACACAATGATGTCTTGACACAGAAAGCCTTGACACAAAGGCTTCGCAATCACACAAAACCGTCCCTTTAAAAAAAATTTTTTTTCATTGCATTTGTTAATTTTGTTTTCCAGTTTAGCTGGTGCTTATCAAAAGGCACCGACAATTAAAATAAGTTCACCGGATGAAATCTTAAATGGTAAAGTCTCCGAAAAATGGGAAGCTTTAGAAATCAATAAGTCTCCACTCTATAGCATGGATTATTATTGTGCAACTAAAAGGGGCATAACTGGGAAGAAATGATAAAACTTGATCAAAATTTATCCTGGAATTTTCTCCTTTAAATTTTTTTTGAATTTTTTATATTTTTTTTGTTATTTTTTAAAATTTTATTTAAATCCAAGTTAGTTAACATGTAACATAATAACGGTTTCAGGAGTGAAATTCAGGGGCGCCTGGGTGGCTCAGTTGGTTGAGCGTCTGACTTCGACTCAGGTCATGATCTCACGGTTCGTGAATTTGAGCCCCATGTCGGGCTCTGTGCTGGCAGCTCAAGGCCTGGAGCCTGCTTCGAATTCTCTCTCCCCCTCCTCTGCTCATGCTTGGTCTCTCTCTCTCTCTCTCTTTCTCTCTCTCTCAAAAATAAATAAACATAAAAAAAAAAAGGAGTGGAATTCAGTGATTCATCACAAAGAGACCTGTTCCCATGACGGATTGGACTTCTTGACGTCATACAAACTTCCATGGGATCAAGCAAGCTAAACTGATCTCTGTTTTAATTTGCCATTCTTAGCCACGTGCACAGTATATATGAGTGTAATTGAGGGGAGAGGAGCTCTGAGTACCCCGAGGGTGCTCTGTGCTCTGTATGTGTCCGCTCTTAAGAGGATCTTAGTTTTAGAGCTTGAAATGGGCTGAACCATGGATAACAGTAAGGGGCTTTAACTTTGAGAATTAGGTAACGAGAAAAACGAGTAATTGACCAGATTCTTGCAAAGACTCCTCCCCACTTTCTAACCCTTTTCTGTTTGCTTTCTCTTTCTTGTGTGTCCAGACTCTTCCTTTACGCTATTTCTGTCTTACGTAGGCGAAGATGCTTACTCTCTTCTACCTTGAGAAAGAAAATACTACTTCTTGTCCTGGGACCATCTAGAATCAGGATTCTTTCGATTTTGCTGCCCGGTTTCTCCACCGTATTTGCTCGAATCACCTCTGTCTCCTTTTCATATGTTTGAATGCTAGTTTGACACTGAGATTTTCACTCCCGTTATTTTACCAAAATGGCTATGGACGAGGTTATCAGTGGCATCCTAACCATCAGACACAAGAGAAATTTCTCACATTGCCGTGATCACATCAGTAGTTACATGTAATTTCTTCTTAAAATTGTTTTATTTTTCAGGGGAGGGTTTCTTACAGCACACTGTTTTGCATCATTATATGACCCAGTTATATGTATCATTTTAGTCTTTTCCTCCCTTTTTCCAAATTCTCCACACCCCTAGGTCTAGCGATGTGTATTGACAAATTCAAATTGTATACACTTAAGGTGTACAGTGTGGGGATTTAATACACATACACATTGTGAGGTTATTACCACAATAACGCTAAATGAACAAATTTAGCACCTTGCATAGTTATTTTGTGTGTGTGTGTGTGAGTGTGTGACGAGAACACCCGAAATGTACTCTCTTAGCAAATTCAAGTACGTACATGAGGTTCCCAGAGCTTAGTCATATCATAACTGAAAGTCTGTCTCGTTTGACCAGTATCTCTACATCCCACCTCATCCCCGGAACCAGGCAACCATTGTTCTCCTTTCTCCTTCCGAGTGTGACTTTTTTAGATTCTACATATAAGTGAGGTCATGCAGTATTTATCTTTCTGTGTCTGACTTACTGCACACACTAGAGTATCCTCCAGTTTTATCCATGTTGTCACAACTGGAAGGATTTCCGTCTTTTTCGTGGCTGAATATTATTCCCTTGTATGTATCACACGTTCTTTATCTATTCATTCATCACCAGACATAAAGGTCGTTTCCATATTTTGGCTACTGTGAATATCCTCCTTCCGAATTCCAAAGTTCAGACCGGCATCCTTTCCTCTCTGTTGAATCTGAATTTATCTGGAGAGCTCCAGAATTATCAAAACATCAGTAATCCTTTATTTGGATAATATTAAATATATTTTCTTCCTCACACAGTGGGAACGAGGGATTCTTTGATTTATTACTTTCATTCATCACTCCACTTTGAATTAATCACCAGGTTCTGATTTTTCCTATAGTATATTATTTCTCATAGCTGTGTTTTAAGTGTGATTACTTACTTCTTAGGCTGTGTTTTTGTGTTATAGAACACTAAAACATCTGTCATGACTTTTATGCTCTGCTTTATGCTGACATTTTGATTATGTCAGAATCATTATAGATTTCTCTAATTATTGAAATTCCTTCTCATTTATTATGCAATACAAATTACTTAATTGCTGTTCAATACATAATTATTTATTGAGTATGTACAAAATGTCCTTCTGAGTAAAATGGTTACTCATGTATAATAATTACAACCTTGAGTTTGGATGTAAAAACTAAGACATGCTCCCTTAGCATGTAAATACAGATGTCTAATGACTCATTTTGGCACTTATTATCGGTGTTAACTATTACAACAATAAACCCTTCTGATGGTTTCATATTGGTTATAGTCCAGCATTTCATGGGAAAAGTTTTAAGAGACTGTTTCCAGGAATAGCATGAGGAAGAAACCATGGATTTATGAAGTTCTCTGGATAGACGAGCTTTGTCCAGTCATCATCTCCTAACTAATTCCTCCTTTATAAATAATATTAGTTTCAAGTAGAAAGAAGCATATTGGTCTTTTTTTTTTTGCCATAGACAGCAATTGCCTATGCCTTTTATATTGGTAAAAAAGAAATTCACATTCCATCCAAAAGCCCAGAGTAGCCTACATAGCTTTCAATAGACCCTTCAAGCATTCACTTCAATGTAAAATCTATCTAGTCCAGCTGTGCAAAATTACAACTCTTTAGTGACAAAATAATTTACCAGAAATTTGTTTTCACCCACAGAAAAAGAAGTGTACCAGCAAATTTGGCATTCTGCAAAACTGCTCTTGCAATACAGAATCCATAAAATTTGCATGTATCTAGTGAATTTCCTGAATGACAATTGAATTTACCAATGAGAATTTAAGAGGAATAATACACACTGGATTCTGGATTGTTTTGGAAAAGGAGCTAATTCACAGCAATATTTGACATTTCCTCTTATGCTAGGCAATGTTCTATGTCGGGGTCAGTTAATGGCTCCTGGGAAGGGCCAAATATGAAATGTTTTTGATTGTGTGGATTGCACAGTCTCAGTGACAACCATAGTGGCCTTTGTAGGAGGAAAGAAGTCATATTTAACATGTAAACACGTGGATATGCCATAAACGTTACTTACAATAGAGAGCAGATGGCTGGATTTGGCCCATGGTTATATATATTTGCCGTTCTCTCATCTAAGGAGTTTACTTCTATACTTTTGTCTGACTTAACTGTCTTTAACACCTGCCTTGGGTAGGAACTATTTACTTATTCATAAATTGTATTTTTTTTGCAACTGAAAATGGCAAAATATTTGAGAAGTACGAAAATACAAAAGCAAAGTGAAGTTTAATTAGGTACGTGGTATTTATTATCCTTAGTATACACGTGAAAAAATGGAGGCTCAGAGAGGTTAGGTCATTTACCCACACTGAGTGACTTGTAAAGGCTGGAGCCAGGATGAGCTTTCTGACTTTAGGAAGAAGTGACAAGGGACAACGTAATATCAGATAGAGGCTTGGGTGTCTAAGGCCATGACTTAACACATAGGATGAGAAATGGGTGGGAAATTCAATAGGATTAGGGAAATTGGTAAGACAGTGAATATCTGTCCCAAGAGCAAAGCTGCAGATTCCAAAAGCCCACTAACAATATTGTAAAATTTATATTTTGAATTTAATTTTCATTTATTTTAAGGCAGCTTAGAGGAACCAGAACAACCAGAAACTAATTTTTCAAAGTATCCTCTTTCGTATTTTAGCACGCAACTGAACACTGTGCAGAATGAAAAAGAAAGTCTTCACTTCTTCCCTCCAACTAATTGGGTCATATTGATTAGCGGACCCGTTGACAGTGTGTCCATGAATGGAATGCAATGGAAAATTCTAGCCTTTTCTTCTTGAAAACCGCCCCAGCGAAGTCTTTCAATCCTTGCTGAACTCATAAATAAAATGAAGGAGCTTGAGGTAAATCATCCTTGAGATCCTGTTCAGTTCAAAATTTTTCTGATTCTAAATTTTGAAGGCATTGAACTCAGATTTACTTCACATTTCAAATAATTATTGTAGTAGTTTAGATAACAACCTTTTTAATGTCACCTGAGCAATGGTATTATTTAATACTTCAGACAGTGTTGTCATTGAGCCTTAAGAAACATCATGATTATATTTAAATAATATAAAATTATACTAAAATAGCATTTTTCAGCCACTTTCTTTTCCCTCAAATACTATCCATTTTCCCCTTTTCCTCTTTATCTCAGTCTGGGACTCCAGTTACAGACAAGTGACATTTTGACAATACCCCCCATTTCCTAAGTGCATTTTTAATTTTTTTCTCCCAATTCTTCTGTTTGATTTGCATATTTCATACAGACCTGATCTCCAGTTCAGAAATTCTACTATTTTCTCTGTCCAGTCCGTTGTTATCCTATCATTTTGGTTCTTCATCTCCTGGGTCCTATTTTCTGTTTTAGAATGCTGCTCTAACTTGATTTGTAGATTCAAATTTTCTGTGGAAATTCTCAATTTTTTTCTCTTGTTCTTCTCTATTCTCTTGCACATATTAATCATAGAAATCTTACGATCCTTTTCTTGGTCTTTGATGTTGCCCATACACTCCTGTTGCACAATATTAATGATTTCTAACTGTATGCTGTTCATTTACAATAAAAAATGGAAGTATCAGATGATGTCACTTCCACCAATCTCCCCAATAGATTGGGAAGCCCATTACTTTAATCTAATCAAAGGCTGAGTTTAGCAAGGCTGGTTGCCACACTTAGGACTCCACCTCTCTCTGGTTCACCCTTTCTCGTAAGACAGGGCCTTTGGGGTTTTTTTTTTTTTTAGATTTTTTTTAATGTTTATTTATTTTTGAGAGACATAGAGGCACAGTGTGAACAGGGGAAGGGCAGAGAGAGAGGAAGATACAGAATCGGAAGCAGGCTCCAGGATCTGAGCCGTCAGCACAGAGCCTGACTCGGGACTCGAACTCACAGACCGTGAGATCATGACCTGAGCTGAAGTTGGCGCCCAACCGACTGAGCCACCCAGGCGCCCCTGTTTTGGTTTTAAGTAGGCTTCCCACCCATCGTGGAGCCCAATGAAGGGCTTGAACTTACAACCTTGATATCCAGACCTGAACTGAAATTAACTCACTGAGCTACTCAGGAACCCCATGGGGTTTTTCACTGAGAGTTTGGAGAAGATTTCTTTGTACCTCTAGAACTAAGAGAATGTTCTTTTCAGAATGTTTTGGTTTAGTTAATTAGCCTTCTGCCTCAGGCAGGGAAGGTGAGAAATGTTTTGAAGGGAAGACCACCTCTGTATTTTAGGTCTCATAAGTGTCTTATGTTATCACTCTAGCCTTACACAACCACTAACAGTTCTGCTGACTTCTCTTTCCCCATGCCAAATCTGCCTGGACCTCGCCAGTTTTCTCAACGGTTACCAGTTCTGAATGTCACGGAGCTTGAGACCGCCACAGATCCTCATTCACCTCTGGGAAGTTTTATTCTCTCTGGAATTTCAGTCCCTGTATTCCTTGCTCATTGTTTCTCCTATATTCTGTTTCCTTCTAGAAATACAATTTTTGTCATTTACCCAGCCGTCTTTATTTTATTCACTGGCAATGTTGACTATCGTAGAAATAAACAGAAGTCAAGTTTCTTCGTTTGCTTTGTTGTGTGTGGGTTTCTTAGCTTGATGAAGGTTATCTACAAAAACCTATGAGCATATGTCATGCTTAACGCCATGTTTTTAAAAATTCACCTCCTGAGATTGAAAACTAGACAAGGATGTCTTTTTTCGCCACATCTGTTCAATATTATTTTGGAGGATTTTGAAAGCACATAGGAGCAATGTATGAATGCAAACATACATATGCTAAACATATAAGAACTGAAGAGCAGAAATAGTCCTTATTTGCAGCAGGTGGAAAATTCAAAGTAACCTGCAGGTAAATCTTTCAGATTAACATGAATTTGGAAACTTCTTGGGACCCAAATTCAACATAAACAACTGTCTTCTCATATAGTACTAACAGTTAGAAAATGAAATGATATGGGGCGCCTGGATGGCTCAGTCGGTTAAGCGTCTGACTTCAGCTCAGGTTGTGATCTCACAGTTTCTGAGTTCGAGCCCCGCGTCGGGGTCCTCTGCTGTCAGTGCAGACTGCTTGTGATTTCCCTCTCGTCTCTCTCTTTCTGCCTCTCCTGCGCATGCTCTCCTTCTCTCTCTCTCAAAAAGAAACACTAAAAATTTAAAAAAAAGAGAATGAACCGTCAAAAAAAGCAACGACGTTTATAATAGATTAAAAATCATCAAAGAATTTGGAAATCTCTCAAGAGACATGTGAAAGCACTCCATACAGCGAACTATAAACCTCAGAGAAATTAAAGAAGACCCGAGTAAACAGAGGGATGAAGCATTCCTATATTGGGAAATTAAATATTTTATAAGACGCGCTTTACCTCACAGGGATCTGTAGATTTAATGCGATCCCTAGTCAAAATTCTGGCAATGGTTTGTTTCCATGTCTGCAGAGAAACTGACAAGCTGATTCTAAAACTTACAAAGAAATTCAATGGGCCAAGAAATTTGAAGAACGGAGTTGAATAACTCATCCCACAAGATCCCAAGACATACGAAGAGTTAACACAGTGCAGTGTTAGTACAAGGAAAGGAAACGCAAACCAATGGAACAGACTAGAGGGTCCAAAAACCAACCCACAAATGGTCAGTAGCCGCTATGCAGCAAGGTGCCCTACTAAGTAGGGAAGGAAATGATCTTTCCAATAAATTGCGCTGGATTAATTTATGCTCTATATTCA
Organism: Paguma larvata; assembly: GCA_030068075.1. Lineage (NCBI taxonomy): Eukaryota > Metazoa > Chordata > Mammalia > Carnivora > Viverridae > Paguma > Paguma larvata. The sequence goes on from CM057843.1 coordinate 33,364,316, forward strand.
CATAAAGCCGGGAGCACTGACCTCTCTACATCTCATGGTTCAGAAGAAGCTTCAAAAACACTTCTAGAAGGTAACACTGATTATCTTTATAATCTTGGAGTTGTGCAAATATTTCATAAGTAGGACAGGAAAAACACTAACCTATCGGAAAAGACTGTGAAATTAAACTCTTTTGAAATTAAATAATTCCGCTAATAAAAAATATTAAAAGTAAAATGTCAGCCCTAGATTGAGGCAATACATATTGAAATAAACAAATAATATAGAGATATTTAATATATGAATAATATAGAATTGCTTCCTACAAGTCATTTCAAAAATAACAACTCAACTTTTTAGGTAGAGCTAAAGTATTGAAAAAGCACTTCACAGAAAAGGGACAGGACACATTAAAAAATGCCCATGAGTACGTGAATACTCACATTATTCATTATCAGAAAAACAATCAGAAAAATAGAAATTAAATTACAACTCAACCCTCAGCGCTAAACTAAAAGTTGTCCACTCACAATGTTGCTAAGACTGAAGAACAACTGTCATTTTTTTTCAAAAACAAATTTTTTTTAACATTTCTTTATTTTTGAGAGAGAGAGAAAGAGCAAGCACACGCAGGGATGGGGCAGAGAGAGACGGAGACACAGAATCTGAAGGAGGCTCCAGGCTCTGAGCTGTCAGCACAGAGCCCGACGCGGGACTTGAACCCACAAACCGTGAGATCATGACCGGAGCTGAAGTCAGGCGCTCAACCGACTGAGCCACCCAGGTGCCCAACACCTGTCATTTTTGCGTGCCACTGTAGGATTGTAAACTGGTACAGCCACATGGGGAAATTATTTGAAAGTGGTTAATTAATTGGAACACTACCTTACTCTAAAGATCTCATAATTCCATATATACATATACATGTATACTACATATATGTGCACCAACAAGATATCTAAAAATTCTTGAAATAATTGTAGCAACATTGTTTATAATAACCCTAATCTAGAAACACACAAATGTTCATCTGGTAAAAAAGGGATACCCTGCAGTGTATTCCTATGATAGACTGCTGTATAGAGATGGAGAATTAAGAACTAACTCTGTACACAGAAACAGGAACTAATCTCGGGGACATAATGCTAAACTAAAGAAACCAGACACAAAAAAGTATATGCTGTTTGATTCTATTTACAAAAATATTCAGAAACAAAGCAAACTAATCTCCAATGATAAAAGTCAAAATAATCATTACTTCCTCTTGGTGAGGGAGGAAGCCTGAGGGAGTACTCCGGGGTACTGATAATGATCATGATATTTTGATTTTGGTGTTTACACAGTTTGTTTACTTCATACTATTCATCAAGCTGTACTTTAAAATCTGTGCATTTTATTTATGTCTATTATAATTCAGTAATAGGGGTTTACTACAAAATGAGCCAGAAAAAGGGAGTTTTACCTACACATCACAGACTCGATGTGTGACGAAGTAGAATTCATGGGCTCAGCCCTCATTTTGACATTAACAGAAGTGACTCAGATTCACCTGACTAAACTCAACTCAAGAATAGATGCATATAAAAGGAATCACATGAATGGTTATAAAAATGTTACCTGACATCAAGTGACTACATGAACTTTCTTTCTTTGTGCCTTTTTCCCATAAATGCAGCCTGAAGATATCAAATAAACCTGTTTATTTTTGAACACATTAAATGAATAGTCATTAAATAAATGGAAAGAGTTAAGGGGATTAAGCCAAATCTTAAAAGGACTGAGTAATTTTCTTTTTTTTTTTAACATTTTTATTTATTTTTGAGACATATAGAGACAGAGTGTGAGCAGGGGAAGGGCAGAGAAAGAGGGGAGATACAGAATCCGAAGCAGGCTCCAGGCTCTGATGAGCCATCAGCACAGAGCCCGACGCAGGGCTCAAACTCACAGGCTGTGAGATCATGACCTGAGCTGAAGTCGGCCGCGTAACCAACTGAACCACCCAGGCACCCCTGAGTAATTTTCTTAAACACGCAAATGTATTTGTGTGTGCCTATGTGAAAGAGAGACATCGTTCAACAGATTTTTCTTGGTGACGAATATTAATCAAAGACAAGTACCAATATTCGAATAAGTAGTTTGAATTATCTGCCATACAAATCTTCTTATTGAGCACAAGAAGACTACGCATTCTTAAAACAATGCAGGTATGCGTGACATTAGCAGGACTCTTTATATTATTTTCCCCCTACAAAATCAAACATTTGCCATTATTCCACATTCACTGGGAGTCTAAATAATAAAGTTTCACTCATTCCAAAATGCTACTTAGTGATTTCAGTTCCCCTTTATAATAAAATGTTTTTTTTTTTCAGTCAAGACATATCAGATTTGATTTTACCATACCCTTAACATCTGTACTTAAAAAAAATAACTGGTTTTAAAGTGATGAATAGAACATTCTAGGAGATCAAGTTTTCTGGAACTGCCAGTTTCAAAATTTCAACTTAATTAGGAAACAATGAAGTCTCATTCACTCTTCTCTTTTTGCCTAATTAAAAGCTAAGTAATGGATTTTAAATGAGCTTAATTAGTTGCAAAGCTTTTACTGTTCTTACAAAGTCCCTTTCCCAATTTAGCTAACAAATCCCTACTTAATGGTTTTCCATGTATCTGTAGGTACCAAGGACATTTCTCATCTTTCGGAATGACGTCCACCCTGGTAGAATTTCAAATGGCATTTATGGGTTCCATGGAAACCCAGTGAGACTCAAAAGGCAAATGTATCTTTTAAGGTGCTCTATTTCTTGCTCTTCATAATATACCCGACAGCTTGCCCTGCAGATGTGCTACGTGAATTCTGCTCCATCAGGAACTCATGAAAATTCAGGAAGAGGCATGAAAAGGAGGAGTTTACAGTTTGCTTTTTGCCATAAAATTAGTTCACATTTATATATTCCTTATGCTGCATTTAGACCTTTCTAAACATTCTACATATGTATTTTTGGTTTATTTTTTTATTTTGAGACAGAGAGAGAGAAAGAAAGAGAGAGAGAGCATGCATGCGGGGCAGGGGCAGAGAGAGCAGGAAACAGAGAATCTCCCAAGCAGACTCTGTGCTGTTAGAGCAGAATCCAATGCAGGGCTGATCCCAGAACCTGTGAGATCATGACCTGTGCCAAAACCCGGGGTTGGACACTTCACCGACTGAGCCATCCAGGCACCCCAAAGCATTCTACATATAACATAGTAATTCCTCACAATAACGGAATGATAAAGTACTATCTTATGGGTGAAAAAAGATGGGGCCATACCTAAGTACTTTGTCCAAGATGAGAGAGGTAAGAATCTACAGATTTTGGAATTTGAAACTATGAAGGACTCAAGCTATCACCTGGTATAATGACATGTGGACGAATGGAGAAAGGGATACCATGCAAATGAAAAAAAAAAAAAAAAGCAGAAGTAGCTTGTTCATATCAGACAAAACAGACTTTACGCCAAAGACTATACATATCTTAAAGCCATATACATACACACACCCACACATACATATACATACACACACACATATATATGTACGGATATGTGTATATATAATTATCCTCCTACTAATTATGTTCCTTCCAGTGAAAATTTCCCCCACCACAATTGAGTTTATTCTATTTGCGTCCTGCAACTGTTCCGTGGATTTGAATTGTGCTCTAGCGTTTCCAGTTAGCCCAGCCTCCCTCCCTCTGTTACATACACTTTCTGTGAAAGCAACTCAAAGTGACCACAGACACCGGAGCTCCCCTTAGTTAACACACAGGAACACGCAGACAAGGCCGTGGGTGGGGACCTAGGGAGAATAATCGCTTCTTAGTGGAAGTTTCTATTTCTCAAGGTTCACCAGCTACCCTATTTCTCTTAGCCAAGCTTCTGTAATCACGGACTATAAACCTGTGCAGAAATCAGATCACTAGCACCTGGCCTGGAGAGCTAAGTGGGGCAGGGGAGGGAGTCGCGTAGCCCGTGACCAAGGGGAATTCTTAGTTGTACCCTCTCATTTGATACTGGGCCTTCGGTTCTCCTGACATGCCTCGACATCTTTGCCTTGCGACACTTCATCCTGTTCTGTGTCTTTCTTTCCTTCTCCAAACTTCTTTACCCCAGAGAATTTTAGTGTTCCAGACATTTCTCACAAATCTCTCCTTTCTTCTTTCAAAATGTGCGGCACATACTCTGTCTGCCATTTGAAACCAAAACAACACCCCTTTCTATATTCCACATATGTTATGCAAATAGAACTCCGTGTAAATGAATCACATGTCTCCCTCGGCTACCTTCCTTTTATATCCCAGAACATCTGACTTGACACTTCTATTCCCATCTCCTTTCCACCCTGGGCTCTTGGAGATGGACTTGGATTTTCTGCTACTAGTAGTAACTTCTGGAACATACATGACAGTTGTCTCGTGACTAAACCTGAAAGCACGTTTTTTTTTTAACATTTTAATTTATTATTGAGAGACAGAGCATGAGCAGGGGAGGGGCAGAGAGATGGGGAGACACAGAATCTGAAGGAGGCTCAGGCTCTGAGCGGTCAGCACAGAGCCCGAGGTGGGAGCTCGAACTCACAGACTGCGAAGATCATGACCTGAGCCGAAGTTGGACGCTCAACCGACTGAGCCACCCAGGTGCCCCTGAAAGCAAGGTTTTATAGTTAAGGATCATGCTGAGATATACCTTTGTTTCGCTTACCTTAAATATATTTTCTTGCATTCTCATTCATTTGTATACGTATGTCTTACCTTAACAAATATATCATATAGTTCTGGAGGAATGGAAGAAACAATACCTTCCATGTTTTTGTTTTTCTTTTCCTAATTTTTTTTCTGTTCCTAACATGCCTTGGACATAGACTCCCTCAGTAAATCTACCTGCTTACCTTAGAAGCTATCTTAGTCTTGTGAGCCAATAATTTCACTCTGCTTTAAAAATAAAATCCCCCCAACACGTTTTGTCACTAAATTTCAGCAAAGGAAAAATTATGGAAAAGATGTCTAAAACGATTAGAGTAGGATCTTGTTTTAATGCCCACGCCAGGTGGATGGATTTTCTTTTAAGTAATATTTTAGATATTTGTTAACAAAACCTCATTTTACTATGGGGAAGTTTGGACTCTACCTGTCCCCCTCTGCCTTGCATTTAATCTAATGCCAGAAAAAAAAAAAAAAGATGCAAATAAAATGTTGTGGAAATTATTTTAGTTTTACTGCGACAAGCAAACGGAAATCAAAGACAATTGAAAAATAAGTATTTTACTATTAATATATATTACAGTACCAAGAATTTAGAATATATAAATTTATCAGTTACCTCTATGATTTAGACATTCTTTTATTCTTCTATTATATATACATATGTATACATATGTATATATGTACTGTATATATACATATATATATAGTTACTATATATATAGTATATATATATATATATAGTTACTGTATATATACATATATATATATATAGTTACCTATTTTTGATCCATATAATTGAAGAGTAGAAGATTTTAGAGTCTTGAAGATGTTTTTGCTTGAAAAATCCCAGACCTGCGTAATCTTGAAAATTTGCCAAAAGTTAGAAGGGTGTCTGGCAGAGGTAATTTAAGGTGTACAATGTTAGGGGACTGGATTTTTATTTTAAATGAAGTCTGGAAGTCTTACTTGGCTTTCCCATAGCTTTTGACTTTTGAAAAAAAATAGAAATATCTTCCTGACATTACATGTTATTTCACATTTATTTCTTGGATAAAATGTATATAAAATCGTATGCTTGGAAAAAAAAGGCATGCATGAGCTAGTTGTTCTAAGCAGTACATTTAGCCTTACAAGCGTTACAAAAAGTTTGTTCATTGGATTTAGTATAGCACAGAGCTGTATTTGAAGGTAGAGATCAGAAAGAAACACAGCTCAGGGAAAAGCCTGGCTGTTATCACAAAATTCACCTTTCTTGGGCTAATCCATCATCCCCAAAGACAGACAATAATAAACAAGAAGGCTTGATAGCCGTTTCCAAGTTCATGTTTCTATTCCCTGATTGAAATGGAATGGGAAGTACTCTTTCTCCAGGGTATAAAGCAAGAAAAAAATTATTATTATTATAATGATAATGATGATGATAAAGATACGGATTTTGCAAGAAGCACCTGGATGAACAGGAGGCTTTAGAAACTAGCTGTTCAATTTTTTAAAATTTAAATTTACCCTAGCATGAGACAAGATAACGTATCACCACTATATTGCCATTGGCTTTAAATAACTATATTCTGAAAGCATAGGAGGAGCGCCTTGTGTTGAATGTTTTACCAAAAGCAAAAGATTGTCAAAACAAGAGAGGATTTATTTGCATCTTTTTTTTTTTCTGGCATTAGATTAAATATATGATGTTACAGGGCAAAATGAATCCATGAATGCTGAAAGGAGATAGAACAAAAACAGTAAGAATGAGCATATTCGATAAAACTTTTAGAGGTCCTGATATGCAAGGCATTTGTTGTTATATGTTCATTTGTGTATTTCATAAAGGCTTTCTGAAATTATTTCAACAATATCAGATGGAAAGTTGTGTCTGTTTTGCTGTGTAACCATGCGTGGCCAACTTCAGCGGCTTGAAATAACAGTTACTGGCTCTTTCACACTTTCTGTTGGTCAAAGATCCACAGAACCTCTCCTAAAGTTGCAGTCAAGGTGTATCCAGGGGTGCAGATCATCTGAAAGCCTGATTAGAAAAGGACCCAATTCCGAGCTCACCCACATGGGCTGCCCACAACATTTCAGCTGGCTTCCCCAAAGAGAGCAATTAAGGAGAGCACAAAAGAGGGTAAATGCCAAGAAAGAACCTACAGTCATTTTACGACCTAATCTTGGAAGTGATGGATCACCACTCCCGTGGTATTCTATATGTATTCCATTAACCTGACGTGAGTTTCTGGGTCCAGGGAGGTGAGGTGGTTACACAGGACAAGGACATGAGGAGGCAGGACCATTGGAAGAAAACATGCAACACTAGATGGAGTACAGATAAATGTCACAATGTCCAGTATAAATGAGAATCCAAAAACTACCATACATATATAGAAAGAAAAATGATTTAACACCAGGAATTATATTAGAAACAGTGGATGAATGTTTTTAATGCAATTAGGACAAAAAGATCTACTTATAATAATCATAAATACATGCTACCCACACACACATAATAGACACAAGTACATAAAAGTCCAGATGATCTAATAATTTACATGTGAGAAAGCAAAAATATTCATGTGATCAAAAATTAGCATTTATTAACCATTTATATAGCTCAAAATGATATTTTATGACCATTTTTAAGTAAACATGGAAATAAAAGACAAGAAGTACTTCCCATACTTTAGATATATATTTGAAAACCAGGAAATTACATTTAGAAAAAAAAAACGAAATTTATACTTAAGAGCAGAATTTGTGACCTTGAGAAACTTTCTAAGTTTTAATGTGTTTGAGAGCTCAACACCTTGTGTTGTTAAAAATGTTTATTCTGTAATATTACTAAAATCATCTGAAATGAAATAATTGGTATGTGAAACCTTAGAAATATCTCAGTCCTTAAAATTAATGTTATTTTTTATACAGAGAGAAAGCCTGAATGTGAAATTCTTCCAAAACCTATTATCTGATTAGCTTTTCCTAAAATGGAAAACAAAAGTGTTTTGTGGGCACCTGTTAAACTGTTCTGTGTACTTAGAACTATATCTCAAGAAACACACTTTCATGAATGCTGGATTCGGAATGAGACTTGGCTCTAGAGATTAACAACAGCGTATCTATCCACCAATGGTTCCTTGTGCTCATCACCATAGAGTAAGCAACAAACTCATTCCTCAGACCAGTGTTCATTTAGAGTGTCATCATGGCAATCTAAATTCTCACCATAAGCAGTTGAAACAGACAGAAAGAAAAAGAGAGAGGTTAGAGAGAGAGAGAGAAACAAGGAAGAGAATGGAGGGAAAGAGAAAGATAGGACATCTAAATCTGGTAAGGTTTATTGATGCTTCCCTTTTCTGGAATTTTAGTAATATTGTTTCATTCAAATCCCCAGTGACATTCATGGCCGACTTATTTTCTGGTCAAATTTTAAGTTGAATACATGCTTATGAAAACAAATGGAGAGCTTTCATTTGAAAGCTCCTTCTGCTTAACTATTCTGTATGACACCCAAATATGAACCTGGGTGGGCACTTCTAATGGCACCCACAGTTAATATTGTATATGTTGATATCCTTGCCCTTGGTCTTCCAGACTTCACCTATTTTATGAGACACAACAGAAGGAAGAGGAATTATCACCACCATAGATGCACATTAAAGAATTTACGGACTATAACCCTGGATTCAAGGTCTGTATATTGACCCTAACTTCACCTCAGGTTGTCTTTTTTCTCTATTATCTCCAAAAATAGATAATGACATGCAAGCACACATTTGGTTTTTGCTGGTGAGATAGTGATAGTATTAGAAAGTAAAAGAGAATTTTGACATTCGAGAAAGTTTCTACAAATTGCCAGGCGTCTCTAAGTAGAGTTCCTGATGGTTCTTTATATATATTGACTAGCAAGCATCCTATAGGTTCTCATCTGGAATTCGAGATGATGGTCAATGGCGTCACTATGACACGTTGGGACACTTGTCCCTCTTTGGGCCCATGAATTTTTGCAGGTGCCTTGTGTATGCGAAGGGAGCAGAAACACAGCAATGTGTCACTTTTTGCTATGTGGATTGATGGACCGGTTGATGGTTTCTTCATTTTTCAATAAGCAACTAGGCTCTCTGGGAATTCAAAGTTAAGTAAAAATGACACTTTACTGGAAAATCTTAGTCTCACAGAAAAGAAAACGTACCGACCAATATTTCATAGATGGTCCTTCCACACATCAAGAAAAAGACAGATACTAGAATTAGTGAAGATAAATAAGGAAACACACAGGCTAAAATGAAAGTATTTCTAGGCTAATAGGAGTGATGGGAAGGGTTGTGGAGTGGATTCCCTGATGGAGGAAGAGGGATGCTTAGAATAGAAAATCTTCTAAACTATTCTACCAAGGGCACGATGTTTGCCTGGTTGCTAGGTTGGGGAAGATTTTCAACAGAGGACATAGCATATGCAAGGGTTGAAGTTTCATGATGTGTTTGGAGAAGTTCAGACAGGCTTGCGCATCTTTTGTCAACAGGACATAACAGAGACTGGCTGGATATGAGGTTGAAGACACAGTCAGGAACTGAATGAAGGGATTTCATTACCCAACTTGTGTGGGCTTTATCTGAAGATGGGCAGCTAGAGAAGGATGCAGACTAATGGAATTTGCAGCTTTGAATTTAGAACCATCACTCAGAGGGAGGCATGGATGAACGTTATCCCAGAAACACCCTCTTTCTCTTCACCATTCCTGAAGGAAAAAGAATACAGTGCACAGTTCTGGCGGCTATAAAGCCATCTGTGAACAGAATTACCAAGGCCACCCATGTGTATAGAGTAAGCAGGAGAATCAGACTTCTCTGATCCTAAAGTCTATGCCCCTTTTTACGAGCTCATGGTGCCTCCCCAATGTGATCTTTTCATCTTTAGAATCCTCGTACAAACTTGAACTCTTATACTGTATATTTTATAGTACCTCGAGTTATTTGAAACTTATTCTTAAGCTGCACGTTTTTGGGAAAGGGGCTATGTATCACTCATCTTTTTAAATTCTTAGCTGTGTTCAGCACATTCCCTTATATTAATAGGTACTTGAAATACACCTATTCAATATACACATAAATAAATTAATTAAAAATAAATATAAATGCTATCACCATTAGTGGAACAACTCAGCCATCTATCACTTATATTAGTAAATGTCTTAGTGGGTAGAAAGGGATGAGTTTAAAAACTTGGTATTGGTTAAAGAATCACTAATAAAGCCTTCCCTGCTTTGATGGGGGAGGGGAGGCACTGATTTGTCACGTGGTATGGGCACTTCAGGGGTCAAAGTATCAGGATGTTAAAGAATAAATCCTCTATTTAAATGCATTTAATTCTTTATCACTTGTTTAAATTCCAGATAACGGAACAATTTCTTTTGGTCAAATTTATCACTGAGGTAATTATTGTCAGGTGTCTTGAGGAGATAATGTGAATTAGCATCACGCCTGATCATTCAACTTTCAGAAAGATACACTTAGTTGTAACTTCACATTTCCTTTAGTCGAGAAAATGCAACAATATTTGTAAAATTTCTTATACACACCTAACAATACAGCATACTGCCCTTCAACTTATTTTTTAAATACCATGTTTATTTTTGATGACAAGGATTCGCAGGAGATTCATTCGTTTACTTTTTCTTTCAGCACTACTTATTGGGTGCTTATTCTGTGCTAGGTTCTATGCTAAGTGAACAGAAATTCATGTATCCTTTACCTTAATAGAGCATATAGTATGGAAGAAGTGAGTGGGCAGGGCTTGGATAAGATGGTAAGGGGATTAGAAACTTAAAAACCATAAGCACCAATCGACAGGTGACGTGGTCTTCGATCGATGATTCCTTGGATGTTTAGCAAGGAAGCGATATAAAAAAAATCAGCAACTCCCCTCTATCCCAGCAAAGACATTTGGAAACAAATTTTGAAAATGAAGACTGTGTCATGAAAACCAACCACTGAAGATGGTGGTGTATAACAGGATCCAAGACCCAGTGAAATGAATCGAAGTCTCCAAAGATAGGACAAAAGAACACCAACACACCAGCAGTCAGTAAAAAAAAAAATCACACAACCAAACAAATCTTGCTAAATGAGGGTCCAAAGAAAGAAATAGAAGAGTCTTCTATTGTACGTCTTACAATAGCTTCCTAAATTCCAGACAGTACAGAGGAGAGAAAACACTGACATGTTGCATTTAGAGTTTTGGTTCAGAGGAAGGAGATAGATGAGAGAGAGAGAGAAAGGCATAGATAGGAAGCCTTGAGGAAAACCAGGACAAATTTTCAAAGTCGATTCACCCTACCTTCTGTCACTAGCCTGCAACAGTGGCTGGAATGGCTAGCAGGACGTATCATGTTACCATGGATGTACCATGTTACCAGCACTTACCATGTTACCATGGAATTACCATGTTACCAAGACTTAACATGTTACCATGGAATTACCATGTTACCAAGACTTACCACGTTACCATGGACATACCATGTTAACAGCACTTATCATGTTACCATTGACTTTCTGTGTTACCAGGACTTACCCTGTTACCATGAACTTACCATGTTACCATGAACTTACCATGTTGCTAGGACTTACCATGTTAACATGGACTTATCATGTTACCAGCACTTACCATGTTGCCAGGACTTACCGTGTTACCAGGACTTACCATGTTACCATGGAACTGCCCGTCCTCAGAGAATGAACCACAGCTGAAGAAAATGGAACTCAATCTTGACTGCAGTGGGCCCTGGCATAGGATGTTCAGACTTCAGAAGAAAGACTAGAACAAGTGTCCATAAGCAAAACCTCAAGCAATTTCAGAAGATCTCCCCCTCTGTCTTTAGGACGTAGAAAAAGGTAAAAAACAAAAATGAAAACCTAACTTCACGTGGCCCACGTAGTGCAGAATGGACAAAAGTGGCGGAGTGGAAGGATGCTTTGCATTTTTCCTACAAAGCACCCGAGAAATGCAGCAGAAGAAACTACTTTGGGTATTTAAAAGAGGCAATTGTCTCCGAAGCCAAGGAGAAGATGAACCGTCCTATAGGAAGGACACATTTTGTTCCATGTTTTAGAGAAAGAAAAAAAATGGCATATAAGATAATTGGCATTAAAACATACTCTGGTTGGGAGGGAGGGAGAACATAAGAGACTCTCAAAGACTAAGAACAAACTGAGGATGAGGGGGATGAGGGAGGGGGGAGAGGGGGTGACGGGCATTAAAGAGGGCACATGTTGGGATGAACACTGGGTGTTATATGTAAACCAATTTGAAAATAAACTATTTTAAAAAAACATACTCTGGTTAAGTTTCTGAACATCAATGATAGAGAAAGAATAGGTGAGATTTCAACACAAATAGAGCAAGCCATCCACAAAGGATCAGTATGTTGATCTTTTGATGCCCATACAGCATTCGGTGCCAAAGGGTCATTAGATTAGTCTACACCGTTCAAAAGAGAGCGAAGTATGACCAAGAATATTCCAACCAGGCAAAGTAAACTTAATAAAGAAGGAAAGAAGAAATATACACCCTTCCAAATAAGTGATGTTTATATCCACCCATCCAAGAGATCAAGTAAAGAAATTAGGAGCAGAGAAGAATTGGGTGAAATTCTACTCATAAGCGTTAATTCCATTTAACTATAGAACTTAGGCTAAAAACTGCACCATTATGGCTAAGGAATAAAAGGTAATATAAAAAAGAACTTGATAAATTAAAATTAATTATAACTGTAACAGGAGAGGTCAGAGAAAGTAACAGTACAAGAAAGCTCCTAAAAGGAAATCAATGGTAAACTTAAAAACAGACAGATGGAGATAAAGCTATAGATAAATAGTTAGCATCATGGTGGACAGAATTCTCAGATGGCCTCGAATATTCCATCCCTAAGTGCAGAATTATCTCCTGCTGAGTGTGGGTATAATGGGATGTCGCTCTGTGACGAGGTTATGGTTTATGGAAAAGATGAAGGAACATTGCCGATGTAACCCTATTTCTCTATGGAGATATTTGTCTCTGTTCTGTGTCTTCTTCACACTGCTAAAACTAAAATTACACATATGTTTATGTTGTTAGTAGTGGGTAGGGCGACCCTCAAATTTGGACCAAAATCAAATGTCATTTTTGAAAGTTTTACCCTTTCTGTGTCATTTCACATCTAAGCACCCAATAGACTGAGAGAAGAGTAAATTAGACTCTTTGAAGACGGGTACATTCTTTAGAGTGAATTGACCTGGAGAGAAATAGATGGGCGTGAGGACCTTAGGGCCTTCCAGAGGTGATGTCACTGAGTTTCCAATTCTGACTTCCTAAAGCTTTGAAGGTAGGGGAGCCTGATTGGATGGCTCTGATTGAGAGAGCTGCTGGTGGAGAAAAGGTACCAAGGCATTATATGGAACTAACAGGGGGGAAGGATTCAGAACTCGTTCTCCAAGACTTACACCAGGGTTGAAGCTTTGGTGGCCAGTCTCTGCATAGCTCATGGCTGTGTTTGGAAGCACTGGGCTCAGCAGCTTATAGCTGAGATTGGAAACTGCTCTGAATTCCTCCATTCTGGCTAGCAGAGTCACAAGGGAAAACAGAAGGACGAGCATTAAAATGAGAACCGAAAACTCTGTCATTTTGGAACATGATGTGAGCATTATTATTATTCTCACAAGGGTATAGATCAGGAAGGGCAAACCTGGGTTAATTACTAAAGCAAAGTCACCACAAATAGATTTGACTTTGCATATCTCTCTCTTTGGCCTTCATTCAGGATTTGGAATTGGGAGTGATTCTTTTTAGATAAAGAAAGCCTTGGGATTCTTTGACAATTTGAGATGACAAAAACACCCTAAGAGAAGTAACAGGGAGAGAGAGAGAAATTTATACCTACATATGTGTACACACGCTATCATTTTAAAATGTATTTTTTATTTTTGTATTGAAGTATATAGTTGACGTATAGGGTTATATTGGTTCCAAGGATGCAACATAGTGATTTGATAATTTTATACATTAATGTATCCTCACCGCGATAAGTGTAGTCACTGTCAACATACAATCTCATTATGATATTATTGACTATATTCTCCATGCTGTACTTTTCAACCCCATGACTTATTTATTTCATAACTGGATGTTTTTACCTCTTAACCCCCTTCAACAATAGGGGGAGTTCCAAGAGGGCAAGTCTGAACTTTCTATCAAATGGGGAGTTCTACTGAGCAATAATATATGTGACAGTATTTGTAACTTAAGCTCACAAATTAGTTCCTATCGGTTACCTAAAAAATGTCAGAACGACTGTCATTCTGTTTAACTCTGTTATCTCCAGTCTGAAATTCAGAAGCTTTGCCACAGTCCTTTCCCTGTCTATACATTTACTTCTTATAAACTTACATTTCCCTTTAAGGAATTGTATTTGTTAGCTCCTTTGCAAGTAAGGCACTGCTAACAGCTCCAGTCTCTTTGCCAATCTTTCCTGATATTTTAAGCTTTAGCAACGCAGAATTTCTTGTGTTTCTTTGAAAGCATTTGACTTATTTGGGTGCAATTTCTTGGGCTGTCCAGCTTGCCAGGCGAACCAGGAGCAATCTCCCCTTACTGTGAGGCTGGACAGCTCCCAGCATATTCTGTGATGCACTCAAGATAGACCCTCTCTGCTGAGCGTTTCTTGAAGTGATTGCCGCTTCCGACCAATGCTAGATTTGATGCCTTCTTTCCTAGTTACTCCCGAGTGCATGGGATCGCTACCACTGCACGGTATCATGTTTAATTCATGTTTGTATTTTCCCCTGCTGAGAACAGTGTCTTATACATAGAAAATACTTGCTTACTATTGGCTGGATGAACAAATAAATAAATGGCTCATGGCAATGGCTTTTCTGGGTAAGCTATTACACCGGCTTTATATCTGTTGTATAGCTTACTTATTGTGTCCTTGGCAGAAATATGCAATTGAAAATATTGCCTGTGCTATCTTTTTGGAAGTGTTTTTCACACATAATTATATTTAGTTTGAATAGGGAGAAAATTAAAAATAAATTGAATTGGAAGAAAATTAAAAACAATTTAAATAACACTGTGTGATTTTTGACTGTTAGAATATGTGGAATGAAACCACACAACTCACTTATTTGTTTGTTAAGAACATCCGTGTTTTAAGTTCCATGCATTTTTCACTTTGGGTAATTCTACTTGACTGCGACACTCAGTATGTTATTTTACAAATTCAAGAATTACAGGGGCAGCCACTAATTTGATAAATGCATTGTCACATAATTAAAGTTGTCTGCACGTTGGTGATAATGGTAGTTATTAACTTCTCTAAAAATGTCAGAAATATTGTAGGAAAACAAATGTGCATGCATTATACTTTTAGACTTTTATAATATTTTATTTTCTCAGGTTTATAAGCTGATAACAGGAAAAACCAACCTACCATTTTGAAAGATCGATATGCAAGAAATGCATGCATGATTCCAAGATTTAGCAAGTATCATCTTTAGAACTCTTTCTCTAATCATTTTTAAATATTAGACAGATTAGACTATAGCTCTCTGGCCAAAGTAATGATAGGAACTGGGTTTTTCCAGGCAGTATTAGATTTAAATATACCTATAACTACCATGGCAAATCTAATGTCTGTGGGGGGGGCACTGTTTTATGTGGAAATAAAGTCTAAGCAAACTGCATTAGGTTTAGAATATTTATTTATTTATTTATTTGTTTGTTTGTTTGTTTGTTCGTTGGTTTGTGTTTGAGAGAGAGAGAGAAAGCGTGAGCAGGGGAGAGGAGCAGAGGGAGACAGAGAGAGAGAGAGAGAGAGAGAGAGAGAGAGAGAATCTTAAGCAGGCTCCACACTCAGCACAGAGCCAAATGTGGGGCTTGATCCTACGACCCTAGGATCATGACCTGAGCCAAAATCAAGAGTCCAATGCTCGGCTTGGCTGAGCCTTCCAGGTGCCATAGGATATCTTTAATTTTGAAAGGAAAGTAAATCATAATCATGTGTCTAAGCCTTCGACCAACAATATTATCTTTCTGGGACTGGCTGATCAATAGTTTATGACCATGAAGGAACTAGTGAAAGCTCACTAGCAATATTAGTGTGGTTAAGGGAAAGCTGTAGGGAAGCAAGCCTTCACAAACGAGAGGAAGTACTATTTCTTCAAGCTCGAAGCTTTTTAAGAGTTATAATTTTGTTACTTTCAAGGCATATGATCACTAAAAACTACATAAGACTCTCAGAAAAGTCTTTATGGGATTTATTTCAATCAACACACATATTTTATTTGTATTATTGTGCATAGCGACATATCGTTGAAGTCTTAAAAATATTATTTCTCAAAACGTGACCCATAGAACCTCTGGTTCAGAAGTGCCTGGCATGACTGATTAAAATGGAGAGCCACAGAACTTGTCCCAGATCTACTGAATAAGATCTACTTTCCCTAATCTCTGGAATTGACTGGGAATATGATCTTTAATAAGTTCCTTCTGCACACTGAAGAATTCTCTTAGAATGAATGAAAAGAGAACGTGTCGTCTCAACCGTCACAAGCGCATACAAACGCATGTGCAGGTATCACACCTCGTCAGTGCTGTCATACTGTCATCCAACGAATTATTTTTAAATAAATCGGAGTGATTTATTTAATAAATAGATTGAATTGTGGTGTTGTTACTTGATAGCATCACTGAAGGCGACATAACTTGATAGAGTGGAAAAAGAACTTTGTTACGGTCACATTATCTGTATAACTATAAATAAGATCAGACACAAATCTTCGATATTCATTCAGCGCGCCCTACAACTGGCATAACCTGCCTGGTTACAAGCGTGTTCCCTTTTATTTGAGGCGTATCAAACTCTTTTGTATTCCATAAACAACATGTCATGGAATCTCTAGTTCTTCCTTTCCTTGAAGGGCGTGCTAATGTATTTTGGATTCTCATTTACGCTCTGTGGTTCCATTCATATATCTCCTCTCCTGAGACTTTCCCTAGTACCCTTGGTAAGTATTGGCTACACACGGCTCTTCTTTCAAGGCATTTTGCTTTTAGAACTACAATATGACATATACTGCATTAAGATTGACAGTATATATGTTTTCAGTCTCCAACAGATTCTGTATTCCTAGAAGTCAGGAGGTAGACATATATATTTATAGTATATATATACCTACATATCTATATAAGTTTTCAGGAAGAGAACAGATTCTCTCCAGTGACCTGCCTGTTAGATTCTCATTTAATATTGATGAAATCGAATTAGAAATCACTTTTATCAGGCAATTTTTAGATCATTGCAATGTGCTATGTTACAACAAACCTTTACAAACAGAGGTCTGAATGGGCTTGAAGTTCAAGACAAGTAAATCACCTTCTTTACCGTAAATCTAAGAAACCACTGAAATTGCACTGAAGGGAAACTTAGACTAGTTTTACAGAGCTGGATTTAGCCTGAACTAAATGTTTTTCTTCTTTATGGAGTAAGACGCTCAGAGAGTTTCGAGCAAAAATGGTATCACATCATACTTAAAATAGATGCCAGGCACAGAGGTCTAAATATCTTCCTTCCTATATACTGCCATATACTCTTGCCCACCAGTTTCTTTTTAAATTTATCTGCTGAAGATAAGCTGTGTTGTGTAAGGGGAGAGAAGACATGGGAACATCATCTCTTACAGACTTCTCTCTTTGCCAACTACCATCTCTGAGTTACCTTCCCCCCCGAATTGATTCTATAATATTTGTTTTAGATATCATAATAACAATGCATTATTCTCATACAGAAGGCGACCTTCAGAACACGTTAGGTTGCATGAAAATTTTGAAATAAAAATATCATTGGGAAGATGGCATCGTTCTTGGCATTTTCTTTTTGGGACAGAGGCACATCCGCGTAGTTGGAAAAGATGCAAGATATAGATACTCTCATTTCTGCAGGGAACTGTAGGAGCAACAGCATCCATTCCGTTCTTCAAAGGTCAAGGAGAGTTATTGTGAAGAATAAAGATCGAATAAAAGCAAAAAGAAATTCAAAAGAGTTAATGCATGGCCAGTAGTGGTGCGGAAATAGAAAAATGTCTTTTTCTAAGCCATCAGATAGAGCATTAAGAGTGATGGGTCTTCAATTTTTTTTTTCAAAATATGAAAAAATTGGTAATTAGTTTTCTCTTCTTGGACATGCATGACAACAATTTGGATTTTTAGAAACATTCCAGCCACTTGTACATGTTTCTCCAAAAAGGCATGCCACTTTTGAACACATGTGCCATCAGGACCAAAGTCCGCTACTAAAATCTCAAAGAATATTGTTTTTCCCAATCATGTCATTTAATAGGACTTAGATATTTCATCACAGGAAATGAATTCAAAAGGAATATTAAGTATTCTGCTTTCCTTCCCTTCTTTTAAATTAAACCTGAAGCATTAACTGTATTAACCATTTACCAAGAGGGGGCACACTTGGTATTAGTCTGAGTCATGCATCAGAAAGTCCACACCCTTAATGAGAAAATTACTATTTGCTTAATAAAATGAGTAGCTCCCGTCTTTCATATAAAATTATTCTGATAATGCTACCCAGTAAAGCGCTGTTAATTTGATGGTGGTTTCATCGAGTGTCTCTATTTTCCCATGGACTAGATACACCCCCTACCTTTATAGTACCAGTTATTTGAAATTATATTAATTGAAGGACATTTCCCAGAAATTTGAAATTTAATCAAATGTGACTCCATTTAACTGAGTGCACGTAGAAGTCCAAGAAAAGTGGTTCTGTTGAAAAGAAAACTCTGCTGTGTTTATTTTTTTATGAGCTGAGTCTACAATATATTTTCTCCCACTCCTGTTTGAACTATGCGAGAATGTCATTTGAACAGGAGTGAGGATGGCTAAAAGGTGGCACCAGTGGAAGCAATTAATTCACCCTGTGATAGTCTATCAACAAGGCCTAAGGACGGTTTCTGAACAGCATTATGGTGTCTTCGATTTATGGTGTTTACTGCTGAATCTGAGTTGTTCTGGAAAATGGTTCTTCTATAAAGTATAATTAATAATATATATCAATCTCTCTCTTTTGTACCATTCACACTTATACACCATTTAAGCAGACAGAGTGCCTTAGTGTGGAATAATGAAAGATCTCTGAAAAAAAAAAGACTTCATCAGCCACTTTCACTGGGTCTGTTAGTTTTTCAATTTGTTGACTTTTTATTAAAACATAAACTGCAAAGATGGCTTGGCGGTGAATAATGAGATCAGGATCACAGATGCTTTTCCTTTGTTTCTTTCCGCACCATTTCAAGCCCAGGCCCTCTAAACATGTTTTCTATTTTAATGGACTAGACATCTTACCCACAGAAAGGTATATAGCTTTTACGTTATTCTTCATTAGCATGGGAGTTTTCCCCAATGGAAAGTTGGAGATGAGCAAAAGAAGCCAATTTGTCATCTTTTGATGGGGCCCAACTTAGCACCAACACACACACACACACACACACACACACACGCACACACACACACTGATATAGGAGAATTACCTCAATGCAAAATTCAACTTAGTTATATTTAAAGATAGTTTGTCTGTCTTTATTACTGAGTTATTTTCTCTAACATCCAGAACTCCAAATGATCATAAATCAATTATCCGTAGACATCTCAAAGGTATATTAATTAGATGATGAATTCTTACATCTTTATATTTAAATGGGAAAAACCAGACTCAGAAAACCGAAGTGACTTGTTTGTAGATATTCAGCATAAAGGGATCATAAATCAATTTCCTTGAAGGTGTCCACTTACCCAACGGATCGCTCGTCATTCAAACAATTTTTAGAATTTTTTTTGGAATTTAGAACCATTTTAGAGGAAACAATTCTGGTTTCATAGGTGTGATCTATAGGCTGTTTTGTTCTGTTCTTCTTCCACAATTACACTACTAACTTTATCCCCTGCTTAGCCATCAAACTTGGTGGCATTGTGACCTCCTTGGGGGCAAGTATCATATTCCCACAGTATTTACAATAATATCTGCTCCATTATCAAATCGATCATATACTTTTTTGCTAAAATATATGCAAAATATATGTAATTTTTTACATATAACCATAACTGAAAGCATAGACTCCGGAATATTCTTGACAAAACTATTCTGAAGTCTCCTCTTGCCAAAGCCTTGAAATTCAATCTCTATGTATTTGTCTTTAGGATACATTATTATTATTATTTTTATTCACAGATTAATTTTGAGACTCTAAAAACAGCCTATGCTAATGGTATGCTAATCCCACTGTCTAAACAATCACAAATGTTACTGATTGGATCAGAGTGATTTTTTTCTATTATTGTTATTTCATGCCTGAAATATTCAGGGCTTGGGTTTGTTTCTATAAATGGCACAAAAAAGAGTCTTTACAGCAGATCCTAAAATGACTGTGTGGATTTCAAAGAATGTTTTCCAATGGAAAGAAAGTGTAAATCTTTTATGTAGTTGAGCACTAAAACAGCTTATTGGTCAATGTCGACAGGTGGAGCCAAGACAAATGGTCCTAATCTGGGCCTTTGTAAATATGTTAACCACAAGGAGACAATTTTTTTCCAAAGAATCAAGAAAATTAACATGAGTCTTTTGTTCAATTATTTGGAGTCCCAGCCTGTAAGCCAGAAAAATCTAAGGGGATCTTCTTTGGTATATTTGAAAAGTGTAGGGTATATATTTTGCCTGGAACTACTTATCGAGAACTATGATAGCCATTTTTAGAAAATAACTATGGTTACTTGGGCCAGTGTCAAGGTAACACTTTCCAAAATACTACGACCAGGAAGATTTGCACGTCTCAAAGATATTTAAGTTGATGGAGTCTGTGGTTACTTAAAGATCAGCTGCTTTTATTGGATTAAGTAGAATTGTTATGAGCTGGATACTGATTGTGAAGGTTCTGAACACAGTCCTTCCCTTCACATGATCTAACATACCATGATTTCTGACACCTCCCTATTCCGGTCATTCTTCCTTGGAAGATACATTGTTCAGCCTTTTAAAACTGTTGCCCACTATTGCATATTATTCTCTGGATATTGATTCACAAGCACAAGATGCAGTGACAATATTACTGTCTATTATTAAATGGGTAATACATATAATTAATGTAGAATATGTCAAGCCATCACTAAAATGTCAATATGTGTTAGCCATTATTATTATTATTATTATTATTATTATTATTATTATCATCATGTGTTCTCCAAAGCTTTTGCTTAGCTGTTGAATCAACCTTTCAAACATAATGTATTATCAAATAAAACCTCTACTGAGTTTCTAGCTTTATTTTTGTTTGCTTATTTTTTGTTTTCTTCAAAGACATTATTTTAAAATGTTTATTTATTTATTTTTGAGAGAGAAAGAGCATATGAGAGGGGCAGAGAGAAAGGGAAAAAAGAGAATCCCAAGCAGCTCTGAGCTGTCAGTGCAGAGCCCGACTTGGGGCTTGATGTCACAAACCATGAGATCATGGCCTGAGTCCAAATCAAGAGTGGAATGTTCAGCCAGTTGGGTTACCCAGTCACCCTATATTTTTGTTTTCTTTATATGTTGGGTGGTGGGAGGGGAGGATTATTTGTCTTCTTGAATATTTTGAGTTCAATCTTCTTCTCAACCTGCATTTCAGCAGGTAATTCTTTGGACACAAAATTACAAGATTTTTTATTTGTTTTTCCTAACTCATAAATACGGACCAAGCAATTCAAAATTTTAAAATTATTTACCATCTTCGTTTTATAAAGCACTACACAGGCTTTACAGAGATTCATAACATCTTCCAAATGAATAGGCATTTTTTGTGTGTTTTCCTTTGGATTCCACTATAATATTTATAATGTAAGTTATATAGTGCACTTAAGTGCTTTTTGTGAACCTGTAAGTGTTGGGTGGAATATAAAGGGACAGTGAAAAATGAGACATGAGAGCAAAGAGAGTTCCCTACAACGAAGTCTTTCAGATGAGTAACAGACTCTCAGAATCTTGGATAAAATTTTCCTGAGCAGAGATTTATTGTACAATAAACTGAGGTGGCCACGGCTTTTCAACATACAGGGAAATCTTGGGGATCTTAAATTTTGAGGAAATTTGGGGGATCTTAAATTTTGGGGATCTTAAATTTGGGGGATATTAAAATCAGAACAAAAGTTTTCAAGACATTCTCCTCTTTGATTTCCCTATGTGCCTCCAAAATTCTTCTCTTCTTGTGTCTTTCATGAAATTTTATTGAATGCATTCTCTGGGGCAAACTGGATTATTAATAAATATCTTCTCTCTATAACAGACAATGGTGTTCAGTCAGAGCAAATATAAATAATGATCCCCATAAGCAGAAAAAAAAAAAAGAAACACATTTCAAGGAGATCCAGACAAGAGGTCTCGTGCTGTCTGTCAGAAATCACTTTCAGCTGATAGAAACAGGAAGCTGAAAAACAGTGGCTAACATAAACGAGGAGTTTATTTTTCTCTCACGTAGAAGTCTAGAATAGGCTACCCAGGGATAGTATAACAAGCTTGCAATGCTTAAAAACTCAGGGTCCTTCCAGCTTCTGCTACACCATTTCTTGTCCTTTCAAATTGTATTCCAGACTCCAAAAAGGGAAAAGCAAAGGGAAGAGGCAAAGCGAGTTTGTCACGGAGTCAACCCGTTAGAGAGCTTCCTGGAAGCCCTCACTCAGGGGACTTTCGCTTGAACTTCAATGGCTATAGCTTAACCGTATAGTCACTTCCATCTGCAAGTTATGCTGGGAAATGTAGTTTTTAAAGTAGGTGATTATCACCTCTGCCAAAACGGGGGGATGTTAATAAAAATGTCAGAGGAAAATAGGAGAGAATGTGTCACTTAAAAATTACCTGCCTTCTATACTTATATTAAGCTTCCTCTTCCTTTTTCCTAGAAACTGCAATTTCCTTGAACGTGAGATCTACTGAGGAATCTGCTTGCCAACCTACTTAGTCCTCCTGTGTACCCAGGAGGTTAACCTGCTGCTGAGTACCAGCCTTCGTAGGAATGTTAAAGTTCTTCTCTTAAGTTACGCTCTCAACTACATCTCACTTCACAGACATTTGAATCACACACACACACACACACACACACACACGTCACAAACACTATGAGATTATCCCATAAGTTGTCTTTCAACTTTTCCAATCTTGTTCCTTCTGACCCTGGTTATTCATTAAATTGCCAACTCTATAGAACCACATTTGTTTTTGATTAAAAAATATGCATAGAAGTACATTTAATATATATATTTTCTCAGTGACACACAGGAAAAGGAGACTACTTTTGCCCACATACCCTAAATGTCCACAGGAAATCATTTGAAGTTACAATTTGTTCAACACTTTGGAATCACAAAGGCCAGCCAGTCGAATTCCACACCCAAAGTACATATCTCGTTTAGAGAGTACCAGGCTCCTTCTCTAATACTTCCAGAGTAGATTTGATTTGCTTTCTACTTGAAGAGGCAGAAAATTCCATTTGGGGTTTTTCACCATTGGAAATTCTTCCTATGTTATAACCAACTGTTGCTCTATAACTTTTAAAACTCACCTTCCTTCAATTCTTATATCGGGTGTTTAACTGAACTAATTCACACATTTCCACAATACAAGATGTCATAAAAATGACCTTGACTGTGTGAGGGCTAGAATCTATAATATCTATATAGTTATATATAGCTTAAGGGTTGTATATCCAGCACAGGGTTTTACCTTGTCCTTTACTAGCCTTAAACAAAACCAGAAGTCTTTGTTCTTGAGGTCAAGTTTCTCGAAGCAACATTAAAAGTTACTTCACTCTTTGTAATGTCTCAGGCCCAGAAATATAGTGGAAAATAACAATTAAAAGCTCTGTGAGTATTGTCACTTAATAAAAATATCTTTACCTCCACTCCCTCAATGGTTTGGGTCTACCTTCTTCATGACATTTATGATGTGTAAATTGTTCCCCTTCTCTGACCTTTTAAACTTAAGATGTCACTTCACAATGGAAAATATGTCTCAAGAAAATAAAAGAATCAAACTTTTTGGCTTTCGTCATCCACTGTATCTCATTTCTATCAACAACTCAACATGAGCCATAAATTCAGAAACAAGTTTATTCATGTATTACCTATGTACTCAGGGAAATATTTTATTTTTTCTAACGATATTCACTATTGCTAAACAAAATAATAACAAAAGAGCTCCTCCAGAGTCTCTGAATTCTGTTTTTCTGTGCACCGTGTCCTCGCACTTCCCCTGATGGAACCCACCCTCTTTTACTAAGTGAACCACAGTCACTTAAGTAATCTGCTTAAAGACTAAATACGAGAACAGATGGTCCAGGCAAGTATGAAGTTCAGCTGCCCATTCCATAACAACTGTACTGCTTTAAATGATTAGGGGAATCACGGCAGCCAGGAAATGTTTATTGTTTTGGAAAGAGGGTGGGTCAGGATGGGATTTCACTTTCACTCTTTCCTAGAGGAAAGTATTCATCCGTCAGATCTTTTGTGACATATCAGACCTGCAGTCTCCATTTGCCAACTGTCAAGACGTCCGATGGTTAAGGCAACTGGGAAGGGTAGCGAGAAAATAAACTGACTCCCAGCCAAGCAAATGCCAATTATAGTTTGTTTTAAGTGTGCTGGAAAAGATGGCAGGAGGCCAAAAGCATGGTGGATGGACAGGGGCTGCTTAAAGGGCACATAGCAAAGGCTAGAGCCCATGGAATTCCAAAAAGACGTGATTGGCATGGTGACAGACTGAGGCGGGTGGCCAGGCTCTCTGAAAGATGACTTACATTCTGTGCCAATCAAACTATTCTTTCACGTGTCGTTCAAAGCCTCTATGTATGATGAGAATTTCAAGACAAAGAGAATGATTTTCTGAAAGTTTTAACATGATTTTAATTAGGAGAGCAGAGTCACCATGTACTGGTGACAGCTAGGCTTTGTTAATAGGCGATCCAAACCCGTTTGGAGAAGACAAAAAAAGAAGGGGCGATTTCTCCAGGGTGACCAATTTCCTGGACCAGAGTGTAGTGGGGGTGTAGGGGTGCAAGAATTCCTGGCTCCGAGGGTCTCAAACAGACGAAGTTTGGCCACTCTCCACTGACAAAATCCAAGGACACAGAAGTGAGTGGTAGCGAAAGAGGAACGGAATTTATTTCAGCCAGGCCAACACCAGTAGGGACACAGCAGACTAGCATCTCAAATACTGTCTCCAAAGGGCTGAAAAGACTTTCAGTTTTATGTAAAGAAATTGGGGGGCAAAGGTGGATGGGTATGTGGTCGGCGAAGGCCAAATGGATCAATGTCTAGGAGTCAATCATCGGGGGGTCTTGCTGGCTCAGGGCAGTAGTTACGCTTGAGGGGGTAGGTAATTCCAGTTCCCATCAAGTGGTGCTTTGCTCTCAGGGTCTTCCAGCTGAGCCTAGAGACAAGCTGGAAGGAAGAACCCAACTAGGAAGCTTGAGGTTAAAATGGAGGCAACCAAAGCCCTCTTTCAAGAGTAAAATGAAGTTACTTCTTACTTCAAATAGCACCTTGTGTCTGGTCAAGTAATTAAATTTAAGTGGGTTAAAACCCCGATTCTTACCTGAATATTCACTAAAGAGAATGAAAATTTATTTGGTTATGTAAGGGAGAAAAAATATTTTTTCCTCTACCCTTCTAGTTTCTTAGCTGAGATCCCTTTATAACAAAAAAAGATGAACAAGAGGAAAACGAACAGATGCTCAATAACAGGTATACCTCGTGTATCCATGGGAAGCACCCAGAAAATAGGAGTAACTCAAGAGATGGCTCAAGCGGTCACTTGAAATACCATTTCCAGGTAAAGACAAAAAAGCTGTCGGTGTGGGAGTTGGCCAGGAGAGCCAGGTTTTCAGAAAAAGCACAGTAAACAAGGGTAAGACTCTTATTCAGATATAAGCCCTTGCCTTCCCCATTCGTAAGTTTCTACAGATTTAGTCATCTTCCCCTTCCCGGTCCAGAGAGGGAGGCTCCCTTACAGTTAGAGATTTTTCCTTATAAATATACATTTCAGAGCTTCTCTGGTGTTTACAGTTTTGAAAGAATAATCAGCCTGAAATAACCCTTATGCCAAAAAAGGCATAATTTGGGGAGACAAATTCTGCTCCCCTTCAGTTACCATGCTGGAATTATGTGGTTTAAATGGACTCATGTATCTGTCTGGACGCACTCCATGAAATCATTTCATTGACGAATAAAATCCACTTACTTGGGGGAAGGCAGTTCAGTGTGGGCATGACAGGTAGAGAATACCGCATTTAGAATTATGAAAGAGAAACATTCTGTAAGTTGCTTTCTAGGTGAATTATAATATGGTCAATGTTAGCAAATTTTGGAAGGTTAGCATTAAAGTAGAAATCCAGTCATGTGTAGTAGAAATACACTGTATCAAGTACATTCTTTCAAAGTAAATTCTAATGGAATATCCCAGTCAGGTTCCCACCCCCCAAACGAATTTCTCTTTCTGAAATACATGCATTCCCGAAATCTTAATACAAAACACACTCGCATTCATTAAGCCGCTGCGGAGAATCGCACTAGAAAAGTTCATCCTTTAAAGCTATACTATAATGCTTTCAGGAAAGCTGAAACCACATGCCGTTAACCTGCTTACAAGGAAGGGGATCTTTAAGTGACATATACTTCAGATTCTATTTCTTTGGCTTAACAAGAGCCATGTTAATTCGTGGAGGAAGTCAGGAAGTGAGATGATGTAAACATTAATAAAGGGAAACCACACCGAAATGGAGTCAGGGGACTGGCAGGGGGACCTCTCAAATCCTCCCACGCTATATCAATTGCAGATTCAAGAGGAAGACAGGGATCTAGCAGGTAGATACTACTTTACTATCCTGCTCGGGTGGAAGAAAGGCTTTCTTCCTTCCCTGGCAACAGCCCAGCCAATGAGAGACAGTCCCACCTCCCTCCAAGAAGAGCCGCTATGCTTTGAACTCCCACTTCACACTATGGACATTTTGTTTGTAACAGCCTTCCCAACTTCCCCCTTTTCATTTATAAAATGGAGTTCCTCTGCTTTCTTCTGTGAATGTGCCTTTTGCTGTAGCTTATCTGTCCTGGAGTGCAATTCTCTGTTCTTCTGGAATAAGCCTACTTTTGCTGGTAAAATATCCAACGGTTATAATTTAAAGGTTAACAAGGGAGGGGCGCCTGGGTGGCTCAGTCGGTTAAGCGGCCGACTTCGGCTCAGGTCATGATCTCGCGGTCTTTGAGTTCGAGCCCCGCGTCGGACTCTGTGCTGACAGCTCAGAGCCTGGAGCCTGCTTCCGATTCTGTGTCTCCCTCTCTCTCTGTTTCTCCTGCTCACGCTCTGTCTCTATGTCTCAAAAATAAATAAACGTTAAAAAAAAAAAAGTTTTTTAAAGGTTAACAAGGGGGCGCCTGGGTGACTCAGTCAGTTATGCGTTCAATTTCGGCTCAGGTTATGATGTCGAGGTTCATGAGTTTGAACCCCGAATTGGGCTCTGTGCTGACAACTCAGAGCCTGGAGCCTGCTTTGGATTCTGTGTCTCCCTCTCTCCGCTCCTGCCCTGTGCGTGCTCTCTCTCTCTCTGTCTCATAAACAAACAAACAAACAAACAAATGTTAAAAATAACATTTAAACAAAGGTTAACAAGGACTACCTGGATGGCTTTTCACTGTTGAAAGATAAACTGAGGAATATTTAAAGTCCAAAGTGTTCGTTTGAGTAAAAATCAATGCGAGTCAGGCAGCATCTAATCTAGCAGACAGAAAGGAGCTCCAAGGAGCCATATGAAATGAGTGATTTTTATAGCCACAGGGAGTGAGAACAAGGAAGTCATACTAGGCAAAAATGGGTTGGTTATTGCAAAGTTACCTTCCCTTTGGGGGTGGTAGGCTCCATGGGGGCAGATGACCTAAGTGGTGCTGATCAGGTGATTCCTGATTGAAAGGTCTAAGATTCCATTTCATTTCTGGGAGAATGAAAAGAATAATTAAGCTAAAACTCAGTTTGTGGACGTGGGGCTTTGCATAAGTGATTCCACTTTGGGTATGTTGTCTGGTTTTTAACAATGTAACTATGATTTTATTAGGTCAATACAATTATTTTTAATTTTGCCATTCACAGTATAGAATACCTCCTAAAGATACGTGATTTTTCACAAGGAAGTAAGATTAGGGCATACAAGTCCAATAACTCACCTGAAGAGTTATGTCTCCTTATGGTTCCTTCCTGAGTCCTGTCCAGTATTGTCAGGACAGTGTGGCTGTACAACGGGCCAGGGATGCAGGTAGAGAGACTCTCCACTGGGCTACGCCTGGTCTGGAACAGATCAGGAGTGCTCATCCCTGACTGCTCACTGCTCACTGTAACCATCTGGAGAGTTTTAGAGTTTAAATACCCACTGCCTAGGCCCAGACATTTTGCCTTAATTGATCTTAGGTGTATGGTGGGTATGGTGATTTTGAAAGGTCTCTATGAGATTTTAATGTGCAATCAGAGTTGGCTATCACTGGTCTAGATTCATCCAGTGATTCTCAAATTCCTTTGGTCGTAAGCCTTCCCAAGATGCTTATTAAAAATTGTGTCTAATCAGCTACCCAGATGATTTGGTTCAGGTGGTCCTTGAGCCACATTCTAAAAAGAAAAAAAAAAAGAAGAAGAAGAAAAGAAAAGAAAAAGAAAGCTCTCCAATTACCTTATTTGTTTAAGCCCTGGGCTTGTCACCTGGTGACACCAACTTCAGCTATGTGAAAGTTCACTCAGAGTACATAATTCTTAATGTTGGCAGTTCTCAACATTCATGGAAACAAAACCTTTCACAGAAGCTTCTATACAATTGTGTTGCCACATGCAGTGCCAAGGGCGATTCCAAATTCCCATAAGTCAGATGAATCTCTAGCCAAGAAAAAAAAATCTAAATAATGCAGTAGATTTCACTTGAAAATAGACCGAGGCTTAGGGAGTTCGAGAAGGATCTTTTCTTTTTTAGATGCGTTTTGCTTTAACAGAAAAAATTTTATTTTAAATATTTGTCTGTGACCCCATAATTATCTTCTCAGATGTTTATCTAGAGAAATGAAAATGTGCGTCCCTAAAACAGATTCGTACAAGAATGCTTATAGTAGTTTTATTTATAATAATCAAATGTTGGAAATAATCTAAATATCTATCAACAGGTGAACGGACAAATAACAACATGGAAGGACGCACGGGAGTCATTGAAAGGCCACCTTTCTTCTCCACCTTGCAAGTTTGTTTAGGTAGATTGAGTTAGTAACTAAAATATTACTTTAAGCATTCTAAAATGTAATATCTTCTACCCACATGACATGTATTGACAGATAGACAAATAGATATACATACGCCTATTGCATGAGAAGATAAATATTATGTCAGTATTTTCCTGTGTATACCTTCTGTAATAAATCACAATTTCCTCACCAAATAGATGTCCCAAGTGAAATATGATGAAAAGCCTTATAAATAGCAAGGCAAAGGAGAAGGAAATAATATTAAGAATTTCGAAAACCTCATCATGATATAAATTAATCCACTGAGTTGTACAACAAACACATATTCAGAGCCTGTTATATTCCAGGCACGAGATCTGACAGCACATATAAATTTGGTCCTTGTCCTCAGGATTTGGGTTCTCGTGGAAAATACGTAGAAGCTGATAAGCATTTATAGAGTGGTGTGGTAACTGCTAGATTACAGGTAATACATTGTGCTTTGAAAACAACTAGGAGAGGTCCCTACCCAGGATGGGGATAGGTCAGACGTCTAAGGAGGAAACCAAGAGGAGAATTGAATTAAAAAAAATAAAAAGGAAACCAGAGAGTTCCCAAGGAAATCGAAGTTCTCTGAATATACAAGAATATGAGAAGGTTGAGAAAGGAAAGAGGGGAGGTGTTCAGAGTAGAAAAAGATGATGCAAGGGAAGTCAGAAGTCAGAAGAGTCAACAATGAAAGGCTAAGTTAGCGATGTTAAGGGTTTCGGAGGATGCTGTCTTGTCAAAAATGGGAAGCCTTCACCTACAAGACTTTCAAACTTGATGTTGGGGCACCTGGGGGGCTTGGTTGGTTGAGCGTTGGACTTCAGTTCAGGTCATGATCTCACAGCTCGTGAGTTGGAGCCGGGCCTCAAGCTCGCTGAGGTCTGTGCAGAGCCCGCTTCAGATCTTCCGTCCCCCGCCTCTCTCTGCCCCTTCCCAGCTTGTGCTCTCTCTCTTTCTCAAAACATATATAAATCTTAAAAATTAAAAAAGTAACCTTGATGTTTTTATCATTGCATTTGTATTTTAGAATGGGCACTCCAGATGCCACCTTTAAGAATCTTTCAAGTCAAGAAACTTAAGAATCTTTCAAGTCAAGAAACTTAACGAGCAGCAAAGAAGCCTCTTGAGAACTCTGTCACACCCTCGCCCTGTTTAATCAGCCTAGAGTAGTTTTGCATGATTGTGCATTTCGTTCAATGAGTTTTATGCAGCATGGACTCTCCTGGGTCTGGTTTCTTTCACTCAACATTATGTTTTGAGATTGATCCGTATTGTTGCATGTATTTTAAAATCATCCACTTCTGTTTCTGTCTATTATTCTAGTGTTATATGTAGAACACAACTTAGCCATTCTATAGTTAACGAGTGTCTGAGTAGTGTTTCACTTCATAGTTGATTTTCGGATCTATTCATTTTAGTTTTTGAAATAAAAATCAACCTTGTATCTCAACATGTATGTAAATTCAAAAGTTTCCCGAAATTATCATGTTAGATTTGGAACAAATCGAGTGTATAATTCTATTTAATCTTAATGTGATACCATAATATTTCTGGTTACGACTTAACCATGAAAGTTAACAAAAATTAATAAATTAACTTGGAAATTCTTTGGTGTTTCTGTGTAATAAAAATGATACTGAAATATATCTCAGGTGCTTAGTTAAACAACCATAACTAATATTACTCACCATATCGAAGAATACTTTCTTTGCCATAATTAATGTGGATGGAATAGATTCTAAATGAGTTATATATAATTTGGCACAGAATGGTTCATAGATATAATATATGTCTGTGCGTGTGTAATAAAGAAGGAGAGGGCGATTTTTGATAATTAGTTATGGAAATGAAAAAGATTGTGAATTTTAAGTTTTTAAGTCTCCATAGACTTATACTGACAATTAAATTTTGATGCTCAAAATACTAACTACAGTGTGTGAACCTGGGCAGGCTTTTGGTTTTCTTTCCTGGGCAGAGTTATTTTCTGCACTGGGAATGAAAGTTCGCATCAGAAGTATTTAATGTGACCCTGTTACACGCCAGCCCCTGTGCTGGGGAATTGGATGAAAGTAAGGTGTATATGTTGTTTTTTTTACCAATATCCCCCGGATCTTATGAATCCTTCCTTCCTCCCTCTCTCCCTTCCCTCTCTCCTTCCCTCCTTTCCTTCCCTGCCTTCCCCTCTGCAATGCTCCTCTCCCCTCCCCTCCCCCTTTCCTCTCTTCTCTTCTCCTTTTTTATATTCGAAAGGAAGATCAGATGGGGGCCTCTGTGAGTGCATGGGGAGTCGTGAGAGCTGAAGTTGCCTCCGAAGCCATCCTTATCTTTTAGCCAAGAGATTCTTTCACACCTGGAAGCCAACCAGAATGGGCGAGTTATACCGAAGTCTAGAAGTCTAATTTAAATCAAGTGTAACTAATAACCCCAAAAGATCCTCACCGAAGCTTTTCCTTGTAAATGCGAAATCACATGCCCATACCTTCCTGTAAGAGAGTCCATTGTGCTGAGTAAATAGAAGGGCCTCCTCCCAACGCAGAAAATTACACTCACGGGGAAGGCCGTGTTTCTTTAGAATTTGGTTTTAGAGTTACCCAATTTAAACTGGAAAACAGCTGGGCTTTCAAGTCACATTTCACCGTCATTCTAGAATATTGAAGTGGTTCCAGCAAAGTTGCACTACCTGTATTTCGTAAGAACAGTTACCTGTGTCATGGCCATTAAAAGGAATGCAATCCCCAGGATTCAGTATGTAAAATTGTTAATCAAAGGTTTCAAAATGCTTTTCATTTTGCTTTGACTCTGAACGTGGTCCAATTCAACAATATTGTGCGGTTTGTAGAGAAGTTTCTTTTTGAAACAAACCAGGCAAAAATTATAAAACTTTTTCAATTCCTCATTCTTTAATTCATTCATAAATATTTAAGAAACATATTCTATCTCTTGTATTATATGGAAATATATAGCTATACTTATGATATACCCCCATAAAACATATTTTTGTAATATGATGTGTGGTTTTCTTGAACTGATCCTTTATGTATCAAGAATTTTAATATTTTTTGAAAAAGAGGAATATATTAGTCAATGTCTTCTTACCAATATATCTTCCTTGGTTTTATATATATATATTAGAGTTGTGACAAAATTTTACACACACAATAGAGATATATATAAATATATAATATACAGCTATATTATATATAGACATAGTAGACATAGAAATAGATTTCTAACATATAGAAATATATTATTAATATAGATAAATATATTATGTATAATACACTATATTATTACATTATATACATTTATGCATTATTTATATATTTGTATTTATATAAAAAATTCTAATTCTATATGGAATCTAGGCCCTTAAAATTCTCGCTGAAAGAACCCTAATTTTCATCAAAGTGTCCTTTTATTCCTGGATTCCCATTCTTTGTTGGCTGGTATCAGTTACAACTATTTGCATTTGACATAATGAAGGTTTGCCATGATAATGGTCGGGCTCTTTTGCTGTCTCCCAGAAACAGCACGGAGGGAAAGAGACAAGTTGGTGGAAATCCCGGCCAAGCATCATTCAATGTATTGGATGTATAATCATCCTTCGAAAGTCATTGTTTGGTTTAAAGTCTTTTAGAAATGACCCTTCAAGTCACAAAAGGCTTTTCTCTCAAAATACGGAGGAACAGCAAGATTTCAGAGACACCTCAAGCGAGGTCAGAATTTTAGGAATCTCCGAAGTATTCCCATGATGGAACCATTCCTGGTGAGTGGTAGAGAAAAAACTGAGAGAAAGTAGACTTGCCAGAAATTTGTGAAACGGATGCATGTTCTCCTTGCTGCTTCCAGGGCTAGCACTTTAGCGAAGGGGGTAGGGCACCCGTGAATGTAGCTTGAGCAAGGGAGCCTTGTGATCCCATTTATTCCTATTTTGGGCACTCTGGATTTCCCAATTCCATTTTCTTACTTAAACTTGAAAAAAAAATGTAACCACCAGAGGGCGGAAGACATTACATTTCAAAGCCCTTAAGGTGCCGTTTCAGGCGCTAATTCTGTATTCCCAAGCAAACTTGCGAGGTGGATACACAGTGTGGTCTTTTGATGTCCCCACCTAGTTCCTGCCACATGGATCACAGATCCTTTTATCTCTGAGCCACTATCGGCAGTATTATTCCTGCTGCTCGCCAAACAGATCATACCATTTTTAACCTTCTACTTTCATCAAATTAAGACTTCCCTTGTCCCTTGGGTCACCTGGAGCTCAAGGAAGTAGTGAATTATTCAGAAGAACGTTAGGCTGTATCCCTATGTTTGAGGGCATTTTTCTACCTAAAATGCAGAAACAAACATTGGAAAAGACTTTAGCATGTGCTCACCAGCCAAGTGAATTCCTCCGAGTCTCCCTTTCCTGATTCCTTTCTGTATGAACATTCTCACTTCAGTTCCTGTGATCTCACTTTTATTTTTTTTTAAACTTTACGTTGGCTCACTATTGCTATATTAACCTTTTGGACTTAGTGACCTAGCTCAGACTTATCAGCCCACACGGTGACCAGCTTGGAAATCCTGACCTGGGGTGTCCCAATGCTCAAAAATGACTCGCTTCCTACTTCCATATTACCATCTCTAGAGCCTTGAGCATCTGTAGCTAGGAGATGCGTGCCTTATCGAATTCCTGACACCGCCCTTACTAGCCATTGGTCTCTAAAAACTTGAATGTGGCTTGCAAGGTGCTATTGGTGGCCTCTGTAACTTGAAACATTTTGGGTAATGTGTTTAGGCAAATGGCAAGCCTAAGTGAATAGAAGGCTTCTTGCTGTCTTTTTTTTTTTTTTTTTAAGATTTGTTTATTTTTGAGAGAAAGAGATACAGCGTGCAAGCAGGGGAGGGGCAGAGAGAGAGGGAGACATAGACTCTGACGCAGGCTCCAGGCTCTGAGCCGTCAGCACAGAGCCTGACATGGGGTTTGAATGCACCAATAGCGAGATCACGACCTGAGCCAAAGTCGGACCCTCAACCCGCTGAGCCACCAAGGCACCTGGCTTCTTGCTATCTTTTGAGCATACTCCCTTTCTACACGATATTTCTGATTTATTGTCACATGCTCATGATACCATCCAGGTAGTAGTAGATAGCATTCCCTACATCTCCTGTCACCCTCATTAAGACTTTGCGCTCCATATTCTCTTTCAAGGTGGTTTCTGCCTTTAGGATCTTCTTCTACTTCTAACACCTCAGTGCTCTGGAAGAGGGTAGTAAATTGAGGCTCTATGGGCTGCTGCTTCATGACACTTTATAGAGAAGTTGTTCCAAAATGTGGGGTACATTAGAATCATTTGGAGTACTGTTAAGAAGTAGGCACCTGAGCCTAACTCACTAGTCCTGGGAAAGTATTCGAGGCTCCGTATTTTCAATAGAAATCTCCATACTGTTCTCGTTTGGTATGACAGGCACCTTCTGTTGCCATTATAACACCTGTGCCTGATAATTCCCAGTTAACAGAGGCTCGCTTAATGAATCAAGAGCACAGAGACACCTAGAACTCAAAGAAAGTAGTCACTGATTGTCTCCAATTAGATGAGTCATGATTGTCCCGACACAAGGTATCAGTCAGTGCAGGACTAGCTGTGTAGCAAGTAGACCCAGAAAACTTCCTAAATTAACAAAATGAAAATTCATTGCTCATTCGCATAGGAGTCAGAGTGGGTGGGTGTCCGGTGATGTTCTATGTGGTAATTCATGGACATTTTGCAACTCTACTGTCCCTCCTGGCTTTGGAATACTTAGCTTCCATCCAGAAGGGACACACACACACGCACACATGCACACACACACTCAGTGAGAGACACAGAGAACAGGGAAGAGACAAAATTACTACCATAAACAGTCTATTGTCAGATCTAGCCACATGATTCCACCTACATTCCAGAAAGCCTTGGAAATGCAGCCTGCTTTTATCTAGGAAGTGCCTTCTCAGCCACCATTCTAAACTATAGAAACTATAAAACTCTTTGATGTACAGCTGGTCACCTTGGCCATGTCTAGGCGCCATAATCTTATTCTCCTTTGCCAAGGTTTAATTGATGGTGGCCTTGTGACTGAATCCTGCCTAGTGAGACATAAAGGAACAGCTTCTGGAAATGTTTTTGTTCTCTTCATAAAGGTTAACATGACCTTTAACCTCTTTTTACTTTTCTCCTTTCTGGAAGGAAGATACAGCAGTCATTGGTAACCATGAGGGAATATGGACAAAAGCTAACAAGTAAAGGATGTTTAATAGAAAAAAGGAAAGTGCCCAGTTCTTCCATGTGTTCTTTGACCACTTTTTCTGGCTTAAATGTTTTGTTTGAGATGTATTATTGCTCAAAACATATAGCCCCAATTTCTTCAAGCTACTTTAGTTTTCTAATCCTGGCAGGTGGTGGTCTGCAGGTCACAATTTGAGAAACACTGATCTAAAGCATGCCCAACCCACCCTGAACCTTACATGGGAGACCCTGTGTCTAAAATGCTTACTGCCTGTTCTTCTAATAAAAACACAGCACCTGTTCCTGTAGATAGCTTAAGTGACCTCAGGGACCTAAAAGGACCATCATAGTGATAACAGTTATGAACATGAGTTCTGACATTCTCAACTAACCTGTCCCGTACGCTATCCTTTATTTTAGCAATCGACTCCGAAAATCTTGGATGGGGAGGCTGACTGCATTGTCCAGTAATGGCAAGGCTCATGGAAACATCAGGGAGTGCTTGGTTTGCTGGGAGGGATTCGGGCACAAAGTGTTAGTAGTCATGGGAAAAATATTTTCATCACAGAAAGTACTTGCCAGTGCTTCTGTCCATGGAGATAACTCCACCTGGGAGGGGAGTTTTGAGGGGACAGATAATGCCCATCTAGTGTGAAGGCGTGTTCCAGTTTCCCCAGGAGGGGCCGTATTTGTATGCATTTCGCAGCTTTGCCAACTGCACTTCCTTTCATTCCCAAACCGTCCCATTTATAACCTTAATATATGCCACAGGTGTGCAGGAAAAACTGTATCTGTATTTATAGAAATTATATTCAAAGATTCCACAATCACATGATTTTCAGCTCAGAGAATTCTTCCAGCCTCCCGCTTACTCGGTCCTTGCAGTGACGGGTGCTTTAGGCTAGGGCTTCCCATGAGGTCAAAGGGCACCAAAGAAAATGACCCGAAGTGCATGGCACTCTATACATTGGGAAACACAAAGGAGACTTCGCAAGTCCCTGGGCTACTCAAGCTCCATTCAAAGGGCAAAGCAGCTCAGCATCTCAGCACATCGGGAAACCATAAGTGACAACCTATGTACCACACGTGCTGAATGGGATACCCTGCTTCAGGCTTCACATCTTGCCTTCCCCCCTTACTGTTTTCAGTCAGTAGTCTTGCTCCTGAAAGCCTAATGCATTGTTAGAAATACCCTCGGATACCATTACTAGGCTTACACAGAAACTTCAGACCACTGAGTACCATCTTGTCTGTAATCTGCGGGACCTCCAGTTCTGAACATAACAGTTCAAAAAGAAGGATTCACTCAAAGATAGTTATCTCAGTTGCCCTAGGAAGACTGGAAGTGTCTAGCACCATTTACATTAAACTAAATAAAGGTGTTTTCCTTTCCATCCATAGGGACAGTTTTACAATTAAATTTCCCAGAAGGCCAGCATCCCATTGTTTGGCTCTACTGAGGCTAACACCCCTGATTCTTTCCTGGAGTCCAGCTCCAGCGAGTTCAGGGGTTCCTGAAGGATGGACGGCAGCGGGAAGAAGAATGAAAGAACCATAAAATGCAGTCTGATCACCAAGCAGGCGTCTCTGGCAACTCTGCTCTGCTGGTCTCAGTGTCTTTATTTTTAGGCAGTGAGTTACGTTACATCAAAGAGTATTACTTTTTCTTAGAAGATAGTTAAAGAAAGGAGATAGTGTGTGTTATGTCAATTTCCCAGACCTTGAAGGAGAGTCTTAGCTGTTTTTTTATTCTATTCCTAAGCTAATGAACATACACTGTTTTTGCCAGGAAGAAAGCAGGGA
The DNA here is from genome assembly GCA_030068075.1 of Paguma larvata. Classification (NCBI taxonomy): domain Eukaryota; kingdom Metazoa; phylum Chordata; class Mammalia; order Carnivora; family Viverridae; genus Paguma; species Paguma larvata. The sequence continues at coordinate 33,401,427 of CM057843.1, forward strand.
TGTTAGTGTAACTGTGAGCAAGCAGGTGGCGCAAACATTGCTGCCTTAAGACCTATGTTCATTGTTAATGGGGGAAGAGTAACTTACTTGGTAGAGACATAATTTTCTGATGCCTGCCTAAGTACCTTTGCTTATGAGTGAGTGAATTAACACAAGAGGGGCCTAAAGTCTACATAAGTTACACTAATTTTTAACAAACTCAAAACTGCTATTCTGTATGATCAATTTGTGTAACATAGTCCCAAGAGGCAACTTCGAGGTTACTTCTAGCCAGGTTACTCTCATTCAGATTTTATCCATCAAGGCATCCCGCTCCAGGTCCCTATTCTCATATGCCATAAAACCAAAGGGCATTACATCTTTGAGGCCAACCTGAGCAGTTCAAGAAGCCAGGTCCAAAAGGTTATTAGAAGGAGAGAGTATTGGGTGCCAGTTGGTCAGCAGGAGACCTTGCAACATCTGCCTTCTCCACACAGGGAGACGTCTCAACCGGTGAGCCCAAGATGGCTCCTGACACTTCTTGTTCATTACTCCGGGCCTCAGTTTCATAGACCTTAGGCTTGAGTTCAGCTTTTCCACTTTAGATGCTAGGCAACCACGGAAAGTCACCGGAACTTAAGCCTCAATCCTCTCTCTGGTAAAACTGGGATAATCCAAGCCCTTATCCCATGAGTGTGTACGGATCATATAAATTTGGCAAATTGGCTGAACTTGGTAGAACGCAACTAGGAAAGGCCCTTTCAACACCGTGCAGGGGATCTTCCTCCTTTCTTTCTTACTTTTATTATTACATCTATCTCTAAGAACACTATTATATTTTTAGTTGCTAGAAATCCCCATCCAGTGTAGGGAAAAAAAGCAAGTGAATATATAAATATCTGCCCTCCCCCCAAAAAAAACACATACATACTAAATCAGGCCTAGTCTGTGATGTGTAGTTATTAAGCAAAACTGTCACCATTCCAATCCTGTTTCACCCAGCGTAACTCCATTTTTAGCTGTTTTACATTTAAACTCCTAGGAAAAATGTCACTTCCATAAATGTGTCTGCAGCTAGAAATATTTGCAATCTAGAGGATTATGTCGCATCACCGTAAACCACAACGTCTAAGCCAGATAGGTTTGAGACTGATGAGAGGTAGTAGGAACATTACAACGAGACATCTCTGTAGTCCAGGACAGTCCTCGGTAAACTGAAAATGTGGACCTCCTAGGCGTAAATGAAAGTATCAGAATAATATTCAGCTGTGGATGCTAAAAACCCACCCCACGGTGGTTAAACCAAAGGGAAAAGAAAAATTTGCCCGCTTGTCTTTATTAATTTTTAGCAGCCCCTTCCTTAAATGTTGCCTGCCCGTGGCTGATAATGTAAGTCCATGATTGTAGGCCCCCAGCCTCCATCCTGGTCCAAAATGGCTCCTTGGGCCTCAGCTATCAGGTTTATGTTGCCTTCTCCCTTGAAAGACATCACAGGAATTGCATGGAGTACTTCTGCTCACAATCCGTTAGCCAGATCTACAGTTACGTCACCACGTGCAGCTTCGTGGAAGTGGTTCTCTAGCCATAAAAGAAGGAAAGACAATAACAGAAGAAAGCAGCATTCTCGCCACTGCAACATTTAATATCAGGTATGTGAATGGGCCAGATGTCTATTCAACATTACACAAAAATGGTTACATAAGAAACTTCAATTGGATTCTTTCATCCCTGGCTTTGCAAGGTTTGCACCAACATATTTTGCTACTTTCAAGTAATGAGCGCTCAGTGGATGGTAACTACTGTTAAAACTTGGTCCTTTCTGTTGAGGAAGTTAGAAATATTTGCAATGGAGAAACTAAACAAAAAGTGGGATGAAGAAATACACACACACACATGCACACACGCACACATACACACACGCACGCGCACGCACACATGCAACACGTACAGAGTATGTATCCTAAATGCTGCAGGCATGAGCTAACACGTATCCAGACCAGGATACCTTGGTCTTTATTTGGAGCTTATGGATGACATGTTTTGGTTACAAGGAGAAGAAGGAGGCAGGCAATCCAAATGGGGGCAATGGCATGAGCAGAGGTATAAGAGCAAAGCGAGGCCAACGGGAGAGAAAAAACCAACTCAGAGCACAAGGTACTTGTTAAAGAGGAGCAGAGGGGGAGGTGCAAGGAATGTGTGGAGACAGCAGATTTTGATTCTCCCACACGTACCTGTTGGCAGAGCCTTTGCATATATCTACATAAATCATGCAACCATTTGTGCTCATTCTGGGCACTGAGATGGAGAAAAATAATTTATCAAACATCTAAATGCATGAGAAGATTCTTAATGTTTTTGACCCATGGAACTTTGTTCCCATCATTATACAAATGACCTTGCATCCGGTAATCTTATACAAATTCTTCAAGGCAAACATCCCCCATCTCTTATTTTGGGAGACCTGAGTGTCTTCAAAGAAGTGTTCCGAGGTGAAGAACAAGATTGACAGTGTTTCTGAGATCAAGCTCAGATTCTCTTATGTCTTTTCCCGGCATTTGGTCAAATTAAACATGTTTTGTAAAGAAGAACTCAAAATGTGGTTGGAGCTACTGGTTTTGCAGAGGAAGCAAAGAGGAATAACTCCCACGTTGAATGATAAGAATAGTTCCTTCAAATCTCCTGGTCTTCTTCTTGCTCGTCTTGCCAAAATTGGGAAGCTCCAAGAAATAAGACATTTAAAAAACACAAATAGAGATCTCTTTCTCTCTTTCCCCCCATGTTTCTTTACATTTGAAGTGCAATCACATCTTTTCCTTTACCAAGTAATTAAAATGTTACACCCACACATGGATAAATCTAGGTTGAGATTTTCGATCGCTAAAATCCAAGATAGGAGACCTGAACCCAAGTCCAAATTTTGAGGTCACACCTGTGTCCTCTATAATACTTGTCCCTATTTGCTTTTGATTTCTTCAATTTACCAAAAGCGGTCAAGTTCTTTCCTCGGTGGATCATATACTTTCCCGGGGTTGACTTCCCAATTATTTATCACTAAGAAATGCAAAAGCGAAATGTCAAGGAATCTCGGATAAGAAATTTTAATTGTCTGCTGCACGTGAAATAACAGTAGGTCAGTTGACACATTGCATTCTTCTCGCCACAGAGATCAGCGTGGACTGTGGCCCGTACCTTCTTCACTCCATGGCTTAATGAGACTTTTATTAAAAAATAATGCGATGTTTCATTCTTATGTACTTATTTGTTGGACGAGAGGAAATTATAGCAGTTTGCTCTTAAATGCAAAATGGATCAAGTACAGAAGAGCTAAACATATTACCACTCGGTTTCCAAATAAAGACGTTATTTTGACTCTTTCCGGAGACAATTATTTTCCAAGAGAGGTCTTTAATGGGGCGGGATTAGCAACAAAAATCTTATGCACATTGAGGCAGTAAACGCTCACCTAAACCAGCAGAGTAGTTTTTCTGTGTTAGAAACTGAAAATACACATGTTTAAAAAAAAACGTATCTAGAGTTTGTTTTGTGTAAGGGATTCTGAAGACTTGGCTTGAAATAAGCAAATTAAAATGAAAATAATTAACGAATAGTACCCTGATTTCAAGCACAGTATGTGTGAAATCCTGGGGTGTAATGACCTCCCTGAAAGAGGTTGGCTACATTCTCAAACTGCCATGTTACATGGTAGAGTTTCCTAAAATGGCGATTCGTATCAGCTTTGCATACTATTTTGTATCACTCCTCACAGGACAGCTACCACATGATCCTCTGGGGTAATTAAAGCAAGCAGCATAAAACTGACACTTTAAATGGATTTGAAGACATCTGCACTTTGGATTGAGAAACAGAGACAAAAAGCAGAGCTGGTAATAGAAAGAGCGGTACAAGCATGGAAAGAAAACGGGAGTGGACAGCTGTGTCTTTGGCTTCTAAAGGAACACGCCTTATTCTCACTGAGAAGTTCTATCTGGAAGGAGGGTGGCCCACAGAGGGGGTGTCAATAAGAATCTTGAGGATAAAGGGGCGCCCGGGTGGCTCAAGTCAGTTAAGTGCCAGACTTTGGTTCAGGTCATGATCTCACAGCTCCTGGGTTCGAGCCCCACATCGGGCTCTCTGTGCTGACGGCTCAGAGCCTGTGGCCTGCATCGGATTCTGTGTCTCCCTCTCTCTCTGCCTCTACACTGCTCATGCTCTCTATCTCTTAAAAATAAAATAAACATTAAAAAAATGTAAGAATCTTGAGGATATCTACTAAATGTATCTATACCGGCCACCATTATGGTAAGGCAATAAATGTCCCAACTTATTCCAAACACCAGAATTCTGGCTTCTCTTTGGTTCTGTCTTCATGTCTTTCTGACTTTACTTAATCGTTGAGAAAAACAAGATGATTTACCTGGACTTGACTGTTCAGGAAATGGAGTCCCTGATGAAGGCAGAAGTAGAAGAGGATCTTCCTGGATGATATTGACAGTTAAGTCCTCAAAAGAGGAAAAAGAGGCTTATGAGCTTGATATTTTTTTCATGAGTATAATTCCCAAAACTCGATCTTGACCATGGCCAGTTGCCAGTTCAACTGCTCTGTTTGCCACCCAGCGCCTTTTGAATTTACCATACTGTGTTCTGTCAGAGCCAATATATAAGCTCGTTTTTCCCTGATTCTCCTTCATTTCACAGGAAACTACCCTCAAATACAAATATACTCACAGGATATTAAACATCACTCTTACTTAGCCCAAGATTTCAGAGTCTGAGAGAAACATGGAAAAGGTTGTGTGACTCATTGAATCCCGTGTAGTTAATGAACCCTGTGATGGAGGCTTACAAACATGATGCATATTGAGGATTCTGTTTTTATTTTTTTCTCTAGCTGAGAATGTATCAATCTGCTGAGGCATTTTAAGGATTTGAATTGCTTTGCCAATATTTGTTTGAGATGTGACTAGAAGCTACGAGTTGATTATGAAGCCAGGAAGAGTAGAACAGGAACATTTATTGAGCTAAATGCATTGGCAGCGAATCAACCCACAAGAGGCAGATAAAAATAAGTGAAAATAAACAATTAGTAATGTGTGCCATTTAGCTCACAAACACAGTATATGTTTTCTGGAGTCGAAGATGAAACATTCTATACCTGTCTATATACAAGAGCTCGGAAAGGCAATGTGGCTGAGTAGTAGGTGCACTAAAAATAATCATATAATGGAACAAAATGACCTTTCAAGCATTCTTTTGGTAGAAAGGACCCTGAGATGTCTCCTAGGCATGAGATCCTATTCTGATGAGACTCATCCTGAATGACGACACTGACATTATTTTTGACATCTTGAAAGACAACAAGCATAAAAGACCCTTCTTTCAACCATTGATGTATTCTCATGTTTTATATTACCTTAATATAATAGCAATTTAACAGGAGACCCCAAAAGCATCATGGAAATCTAACTTTGCTGAAAGAAATAGAACATGCCCTGAGGAAAGAGACAGAGGTCAAGAGTGATTGGCTGAGAGAAACCTCGTGCCTCCTGAGAAAATAGGAGGCCATGATTGTTTTATGTCTGGAATTGTATGTTGCAGGGAAAAATGACTCTAGAGGAAATAGCTTTTCCTTTAATCTGATGAGGAGATGTAGTAACCCTGATTATTACCCAGGGATGAGGTCTTCATCCGGTTATGCGGGATGGAAAAAAAATAGAGAAGCCAGGGCACCAGGTGGGGTTTAGCAAAGCAGTGTTTCCTGCGGAGCCCATGGTGCCCGATGGGAGAAAATAACCAACTCAGAGTGCATGGTCCTTGTTAATAAGTGGAGGGAGAGGTTCAAGTGGAAAGAGAGCTGACTGACCCTACGTGCGAAACAAATAAATGAATGCAGACACAGACCTTATACCCTTCGCAAAAATGAACTCAACATGGGTCATGGACCTTAAGATGAAACAAAACAAAACAAAACAAGAAAGCAAAACTATAAATCTCCTGGAAGATAACAGAGGAGAAAACCTAGTTGATTTGGGGTATGGTGATGTCCTTTTAGATACAACACCTAAGACACAATCCTTGAAAGAAATAATTGATAAGCCGGACTTCATTAAAATTAAAAACTTCTGCTCTGTGAAGGACACCATTAGGAGAATTACAAGACAAGCCACAGTGAAAATATTTGCAAAAGTCACGTCTGATAAAGGACTTTTATCCAAAATATACAAAGAATTCTTAGAATTCAACAGTAAGAAAATTGAAAACCTGATTAAGAAATGGGCCAAAGATCTTAACAGACACCTCAACAGAGAAGATATTCAAAGGGCAAATAAGCATATGAAAAGATGCTCTACATTGTATGCAGTTCGGGAACTGCTAATTAAAACAATAATGACATGTGGTTATATACCTATTGGAATGGTCAAAACCCAGAACACTGTTATCACTGTTATCACCCCCTCACATGTTGTGACGTGTGAAGCAACAGGAACTCTCACCAGCTTTGCTGGCAAAAATACAAAACGGTTCACGCGTTTGAATACACTCCAGAGATATCTTACAAAACAATCATGCTCTTGCCATACGACCCAATGATCAAGCTTCTTGGTATTTACCGAAAGGAGTTGAAAACGTACGTGCACACAAAAACTTTCACATGGATGTTTGTAGTCATGTACTCATAATTGCCAAAACTTGGAAGCAACAAAGATGTCCTTTAAAAGGTGAAGAAGTAAACTCAAAGATGTCCTGCAATAGATGAGGGAACAAATAAACCAGAGAAGAGGATATTTTTCAGACATAAAAGGAAATGAGCTATGAATCTGTGAAAAGATAGGGAGAAACTTAAATACACATTACAAGTGAAGGAAGCCAACCTGAAAAGGCTGCATACCATATGATTTTAACTGTATGACATTCTGGAAAAGGCAACACTATGGAGACCAGAAAAGATCCATGGTTGCTGGGGTCGGGGTTGTAAGAGGGATGAAAAGGCAGAGCATGAAGACTTTTTAGAGCAGTGAAAATACTCTGCGTTCAGAGTATACAGAGTATTAGTATAGTATATAGTATATAGTATAGCATTAGTATGGTGTAATACTATACTAATATTATAGTATTATAATGATGGATATATGTTATTATACTTCTGTCCAAACCCATCTAAGGTACGCCACTGCGAGTGAACCCCAAGTTAAACTACAGACTTTGGGCAATTATGATGTGTCAGTAGAGATTCATCCTTGGTGAAAAAATGTACCATTTTGATGAGTGATATTCATAATGGAGAAGGCTATGCACCTGCAAGGGATATTTGGGAAATCTCCGTGCCTCTCTCTCAATTTTGTTGTAAACCTGAAACTGCTCTAAAACAGAAAGTCTTTAAAAAAATAAAGAAGAGCCCTAGTCATTCTTATCCTAGATCTGCCAAAATAATGATTATTTGAGGTTTCCAGCACACTATATATTTATACCTAAATGTATAAATTCACTGCCTTAGTTGCTGCCAGCCTAAAAACTTACTAAAAACAAAAACTAGTCATGGAATCATGTTATAAGGATTCCAAACTGAAGACAAGTGTTCTTCCTAGTTGGGTGCCCTTTTAAAAAGACATGTGATAAAACTTCTATTTCCAGACAGGTTCTAAGGGGGTAGGTCGGAGATGACTCCTGAGCTGGTTTATGTTAAAATTCACTGTTTTAAACAATTCTTCCTTCACAGAGAAAGCAAGTAATAAATATAGTCCCAGGGACTTCTTTTTTTTTTTTTTCTTTTTACTTAATGTACCATCTTTTTATTTGATGTTTTAAGTCTCCAAGACTGACAAACCAACAATTGTATACTTTTTCCTGAAATAATATAATTACAGTATATCTTTTAACCAAAGATTATAAGAACACTTTCTCTTCGTTCAAGCTAATGCTGGTCCTTATATATGAATACATTTCCACAGAAATATGGAGCTCCTGTATATCTGAGTTTTCATCAGATGAAAGCTTTCCTGAATTCATCGTCTTCTCTCCAATCAATTCACGGGATCTGATATCTTGACTATTAAGTATCCTCAAGAAGAGCAATGGAAATGTATGGTGGATAAAAGGTATTTCAACCACCACAGGACTTTCAGAAAACCTCGTCATCTATAACAGCCTGCGCCTCTAAATGTGTTTTTTAATCCTACTTTACCTACTCTCCTTATCACATATACCTTCTCTCCTCTGGTGATATTCTTTTCCTAATGAGTTAATACTATAGGTATCACAAAAATATAAAGAAAAAGAACTCTTATGACAAGCAAGCATATTACATATATTATCTTATGTAAGCCTTAGCAAAAGAAAGGAAGGAAGGAAGGAAGGAAGGAAGGAAGGAAGGAAGGAAGGAAGGAAGGAAGAAAAAAGGAAGGAAGGAAGGAAGAAAGAAAAAAGGAAGGAAGGAAGGAAGGAAGGAAGGAAGGAAGAAAGAAAGAAAGAAAGAAAGAAAGAAAGAAAGAAAGGAAGGAAGGAAGGAAGGAAGAAAGAAAGAAAAAAGGAAGGAAGGAAGGAAGGAAGAAAGAAAGAAAAAAGGAAGGAAGGAAGGAAGGAAGGAAGGAAGGAAGGAAGGAAGGAAGGAAGGAAATCTGTTTATAAGGTAGATTTTATGTCCACTGTTCTACATTTTTTTTTCTTCTTCAACTTTTTATTTAAATTCTAGTTAGTTAACATATAGTAGAATATTGGTTTCAGGAGTAGAATTTAGTGATTCATCACTTACATATAACACCCAGTGCTCATTGTAACAAGTGCCCTCCTTAATCCCCTTGCCCACTGTTTTACTTTTGAGGAAACTGAAGCAAAGAAAGTTTTAACAGATTAAGTGATTTTCCCAAGAATATGCAGCAAAAGAGTAATGAAGCCAGAATTTGAATTTGCTGACCTCCAAAGCCTATATCTTTCAGTCATATTAAACTGTCCTCCACATTTATAAAATAATTATAATAATGCTTCCCTTGGACAATTGCTAAGACAATTAAGTAAGATGTTTATCAAGTGCCTGGGAGTTGGTAGTCATTGAACAAATGTTATACGAGTTTGGGTACCCGAAAGTGGGGTGCTGCTGTATGTAAGAAACACCTAAAAATGTAGAACTGGTGTTCAGATTGGGTAAAGGGCAATGGCTGGAAGAATAGGGAATGGTAGGGAGGGGGAAAAAAAAAGCAAAATACTTTTATTATCTTAGAAAATTCCAAGATCTAAAGCTAAAACAGATTATTGGTAAAAATAGGGCATTAAAGATACTGCTGGTGAACACACAGAGGGAAAATATAAGAGCAATAGAGAAAGCCTAATATCATCTTAGACAATAACTGCACCATCATGAATATAATTTTAGTAAAAAACATGAGTGTTAAGTCATTGCTTTTGAAGCTCAGAAGAGTACGAAGACAGAGACTTTGGAAACTGGAAGAAAGAAGACCCTTGTAATCTAGTGACAGAAGACTTCGCTGGATTTTGTCCTGAGATTAGGTAAAAAGCAAAACTTGCAACTAATGAATTTGGATATTTATCTGAGGAAGGTGCAACCTGGTTTCTTCTTGCTGCTTAGAGCAAAATATGAGAGGAAAGAGAAAAGTAAAGAAAAAAAAAGGAACTATGGAACCAAAAAGAACCAGAAAGTAATGCCTTGGCGAATTCTCAGCTTATCCAAATTTCATAATATGTTAAAATTAGGAGATTCATGGCCAGCAAAGTGTGCTCTGGAAAGAAAGCCAAGGATGGGGGTTGGATGACATCCCATTAGTGCCTCGTAAGGACCCAAAGGTCAGAATGTTCAATCATATAGAAGGCTTTCAGAAGGTATTAGGTGTAGGAAGGATGCATTTCACCAGCCTCCTCAGTAGAGGCCAGGAATAGACCTGTGTTTATCCAGGGAAGATTTGTGAAGGAGCCTCTTGTCTAATGAAGCAAATTCGACTGACCCACAAGAACTTCTAGAATGTTATGTCAGGGGAAACCCTACAAGCTTGGACCAAAAGGCGCAAAGACAAGATGAAATAAAGGAAGGCTATCCCATCCCAACAACCCTACAGGCAGGAAATAGACTGATGAAACTGCTTCTCTCAAACCTGTACCACCCTTCAAGAAACAGGAACAAATCTGAGGGCAGAGCCAGAGGTCCAGAGGATGGGTACTCAAGCCACAGAGGATTTTTCACAAGCCTTGAATAATGCGCTTTGCCCTACTGGAGTTTTGAATTTGCTCAGGACTGGTGATTGTGTCTTTTCTTCCCATTTTATCCCTTCGGGTGAGGGATATCTATAACCATCAACTCTTATCCTATGCCAGCCTCACCACTGTATTTTGGGAGTAGATAACCTATTTTCTACTTTCACAGACCCACAGATGGAGAGGGATTTTGTTCCATGATGAATTAGACCATACCTAAGTTGGATGATTTAGATGATGAGATTTGGGACTTTTGAGCTGATAAGACTTACATGAGATTTTGGATTTGAGTTCACGCTTTCATGGGTTGAGACTTGGGGGATCTTGGGGGTGAGATGAATATATTTTGCACGTGAGATGGACATGAGTTTTTTGGGGCCAGATGGCAAACTGTACAATAGACCGAATAATGGCTCTCCAAAGATACCATATCCTATTCCCTGGAACTGGCGAATATATTACCTTATAAGGAAAAAGGACGTTGGAAATGCAATTAAGAGAGGATCTTGAGACAGGGAGATTATCCTGCGTTATCCAGATGGCCCTGATATAAGAGGCAGGCTGTAGAGTCAGAGTGAGAGACGGTGACACCGTGACAGAAGCAGCCTGAAGTGTTTGGCTTCGAATGTGGATTATGACTCAGGGAATGCAGGTGACTTCCTGCAGTTGGAAGAGTTAAAAGCATGTTCTCCCCTAGAGCCTCTAGAAGGAACGCAGCTCCGCAAACACCTTGATGTTACCTATACAGCCCATTTAGGATTTCTGACCTCTGGAAATATAAGATTAATAAATTTATATTGTTTTGAGCCACTAAATTTGTGGTGATTCGTTACGGCAGTAATGTATTACAGTACCATAATAAATGTTCATATTGTGGCTTTTAATGTGTACACTTAGCCACAGTGATAGAGCCCTTTCTTCTAGACCTTATTCAGATGATTTTCTTACACAGAAAGTATTGAGCAGGGTGGGACATTTCATCATGAAGAAAGGTCTTCATTTCACTTAATTCCTGATACATTATGTTGCAGTGAAGTGAAATATATACTAAATGGACCCAAATGTGCTATTTTAAAGACTTGATATTTGTTATTTATAACAGGTTTCTAAAATATCTTGATCTATATCAGTATCTATATCTTGTTATTTATAACGGGTTTCTAAAATATCTTGATCTATATCTATATCTTCTAGACAATATCATTTTGCCTCCAGAAGTCCCTTTTCCCCTTAGAAGTTACAACTCTAATCTACAACTTGCAATCCATAATCTACAATCTCAAGTTACTACAAAACCGGATTTGCTAACGATTTTTCTAAAACGTGCGATAGAATTGGATTTCGTGCGGGGCTTTTCATTTGGCTTAACAAGATTGATAAAAATGCGCTAAATATACATTTCGAAAGAAATTTGTATGTGTATTTTTTGCTTGGTCTGAATCTGGGGACCATATGGCTTAATAGTTTGAGCATTCTTTTCTAAACTTTTCAGATTGCACAGTCCTATCATTACATATTTTAAGCACAACCCACAGTATATGTAAATTTTTATATTTCTATACAAACTCACTATATTATGCATATCATAGATCATATACAAAAACATTTTTTAAGAAAGAAACCCAATAATTAAAATGAATCTCTTTCATATTTTATTATAGCCCCGAAGGTCATTTTATATACACCTACAGAGATAAGCACAGCCAGTTTAGAGACTGCTGGCTACAAAACTTGGGTGGTAGAGGCAAGCAGACCTTGTTGGGGACTAGCTCCTTCTCCTTTAACCATTGTGATGTCTTACAAATCCAATTGGTTTGTTGAGTGAATTAATTCACTTAAGCACGTCAGATACTTAGCAATTGAAAAGAGCTTAACCGACAGTAAGGTAGTCGTTGTGGCTATTATGCTAATATTTGTCCAAAAAGCATATTAGACTTTTTGCTTGTGTTTCTTCTGGGTTGCGGCTTTCCTTGTGGGAAAAAAAAAAGTGACTTTTTGGTAATCGATGAGTTGTCCTTCTTGAGAAATGAATGTATTTTTAATTTCCACAGTCTCTCTCTACCTACAGTGCTTGATTTCAGTGACCTCGGTGTTCCGATCACTCTTCCTTTCCACCAGGTTTTGTGCTTCTACAGGTTTGCACCTGTCGATTTGGTAATGTATGTTTTGTGTTTGCACGTGTTCTGCCAAGACACACTTCTGGAGAATAGGAAAAAAAATTTCTATTCTATACACCTTCAGTCCCATCCCTTATATAAGCTAGGGAGTAAATGGTTTCTTAATCAAAAGGTTTATTACACAAAGCATTCCCTGGGATGATAGGATACCATCCGTTCAGTGAGAGGCACGGCCTCTCATTTCAGAGAAACAGATTTTAAGTAAAGAAATGGCATTCTTATGTTTTCTTCTCCATCTCTTGCCTCCTAGGTTCTTCTCAGCAAGCATGATCCATGCGTCCTGTATTTATTTATAAATATTATGTTCTCTTATTTTTAATTAACTAACCTTTCTATAATAGTTTGCGATTTATTAAGTGCTTCCCCACTTGTGGGAAGAGTCACGCAAGTTCGTTTAATTGCAGCAGGATGATTTAGATGTTGAAGAGCGATGTTGGCTTCTTAACACTTGAGTCTAAGAGATTTTTATTCCTTTGTGTTTTGAAATCACCACTTCCTCCTCTGACCCCCACCCCCTGGTGCACACCCCGCCCCCCTACTCAGGGCAGTCAGGTGTAAAATTAGAAGGGAAAGAAATAAAGCAAGCATGGAAAATATGAGATAACATTTCTAAAAATAATTCTGGTCACCGAAGCAGTCCACTTTGGAAGCAATAAGAGGGTGTTAAGTCCTCTCCAGACTGCATTTCTCAATCATTTTTCTTTGGCGCTGCCCTACGCGGACGAGAACCTCACATTTCTCAATAGCTTTCCCGGGTCATTCACCTATGATCTTACAAGATTGCCCAACGTGTGATGCCGAGCTTCTTTTTATATTCCAGAGAAGTGCGGGTTCCCACCACACTTCTTTGTTGCTTATTTCCTCCTCTTACTGTCCTGTTGACTTCTGCCTGCCACGTGGGGCCAGACCTGGGTTAAGTTGTGAAATCTGTAGAATGTTCTTCAGGCTTCTCCAACTTCTGCCACCCCTCTACGGCAAGCTGCTGAGATGCCGTGTTGGAGAATTATTAAGCTCATTCTCCCTATCTCCTAACAATTAAAACTAGGACAGGTTGGAGAGAAGTTCTAGGAAAATAATTTAAAGGAGAATGAGGACAACTTGCTTAAGAACAAAAGCTGCTCAAGGATAAGAAGACTGACTTGGAACACTATGCATGTGCACGCACACACACACGATTGTATATAATTGTGTATATGTGCATATATGTGTGTGTGTGTGTGTGTGTGTGTAACTGAACTTTTTACAAAAGTAATGCATTCTCATTGTAAGAAGTAAAATAAATCAAGATGTAGAAAGAACAAAACATGAATTTCTCTTTTCCTATCCCCTTAAGTCCTAGCGTAAATAATTTAGTGTGTATCATCCCATCCATTTTCTGTCCCCTTTCTCAGCATTTTTGGAGGCGTTCCTATAAATGTCTTATTACAGCAGCTGGAGGGAGCCATGAAACACGGTTCACCACTCCAGGGCTTGGCACCTTCAATGAATCCCCATTACATGCAGAGTGGAGGGTAAAATCCAGGGATGCGCTGGCGTCCCCACTGCGACGCTGACGTCATTTCCTTCCACTCCTCCTGACTTCCTCTGTGTGAGCCACCTTATTCCCCACCATCTTCCTTGAGCTCATAAGGCTCCCTCCAGCCTCGAGGCCTCCGAGAAGTGTCTGTTCTCTGCCCGGATTACTCTTTTCTCTGATACTCACGTGACTAATTCCTTCATCTTTATGTCTCTGCTCAGGTATCATTTTCTCAATAATTTGTGGTTTTCCTGCCCTCGTTGCTCTGTTTATTTAGAGAATTCAGGGAGATTAAAACCCTACACCGCATCTACAGTAGTCTTCCCAGAAGCCTACCATATGTTTACTTTTAATACAACAAATGGATAGAAGTTACAGCTCGTATAATTTCTGTTGTTAAATCTTCTCTCACAGCATACCCTTTTGTAATTCTTTTTTTGAGTTTATTTTATTTATTTAGAGAGAGCATTTGTGCCTACCAAGGGGGAGGGAGAGAGAGAGAGGGAGAGAGAGAGAATCCCATGCATGCTCCTTACTGTCAGCCCAGAGCCCGATGTGGGGCTCAATCTCAGGAACCATGAGATCATGACCTGAGCTAAAAAGAACATTTGGACTCCTAAGGCATATTCATTGGGAGGGAAAAAGAGCTGGAACACGCATGCATTTTCTTAATCATCCAAAGGAATGCATTTCAAATGGCGGGATCCAGACATCAAACATAAGCATTTTTCTTGCTTTCTAGAGGATGCGTTCTGTACCTAGCAGCCAAGGCATGGAAACCTTCAGTCTTAGAGAAGATTATTTTTATTTCATTACAGTCCAGGGAAATTCAAAAGAATTTAGAATCCTTCACAGTTTCTCAAATAAAATTTTTATCACTTGAAGTACACGGTGGATATAGATAGGAAAGGTCAACAAGAAAGAGGACTTCCCAGCCCCGAGCAATGTTGGAGGAGTGACTTTTTCATCCAGTTCCTGAAAGCCAGAAACTAGAGAGTAAAAACAGTACACGCTCCTGACAGCTGCAACGCCAAGATAACAGGCTTTTCACGGGAAGGGACGTGTCGTAAGAGTTGGGACACCGATTGGAATTCAATGAGATCATCTTGCTATTGATGATATTTCCTTGGAGTTACATCTTGCTGAAGCTCCTGTCTGTTTTCTCTGTTTTTAATTAATTACGTTGATACTTTTTCTTTTTTGTCTTTATCTTTGCCAGCTCAGAAATAGAGAGGACAGAGTTTTCTTTGACTTCTAGCATCTTTTTCACTATTCTTTCCAATAACATCTGTGTTGGCCTCCATCACACACCTATACATGGACGAATGAAATAAAATATCTAATAGTCTTGCATTCATATCAGTGATATTTCAGACGGGAGGCAGTATATTGTGGGCAGGGAGTGGTTACAGAATTTGCAACTTACAATTTTTTATTTAAATTAAGCAAGAACATATAAGATTGCTTTTCCAATGAAACGTAAAGCTAATCCTCTGATTTCCTTATATCAACCGCATTGTTTTTTAAATGCAACGTCAAATAAAACGGTCAAATGCTCCTTGTATGTTAGCTGGAAGTGACTATGCCCTTGGTTCCTTGCCAGGGGATTCTGTAAACATTCTCTCAATATTTATTTCACTAATATAATAAGTGTTGACGTCAATACTCTTTCCTCGCTTCCCACTCCATTCACCCCATGATGGTATCAAATAGTTTCCTGGATGCAAGAGAGAATCATAAATATTTTATGGTGGTAGAATCATTATGTCAAATGCTTCCTAATCTCTTTGAACTATTTCTTTTTTGTTTTTAATAGGACATGGTTTGAATGACAGCTGTGGATATTGACATTATACATGTTATTTGGAATTTTTTACACGTGAGTTTAGCCATATTTTGACTTTTGACTTTGATATACTTAACTGCTGTATCTATCTATCTATCCATCTATCTATCTATCTTTTATTTTTTTGCATGTTGCAGTAGAATATATTACTTCTATTACATGGCAAATATTTACTGGTATTAATAGTTATGAATTTCACTTTCATTTTGCATCTACTGAGCTAAAGTCTGCTGAGCTTATGATTATTTTATATGTACTTTATGCAAAAGTCTGTGCTAGCTAAAAAGACCCCTACTTCTGTTTGCTTATCATTCAGACATGATAGCTCATTCCAAGAAATTTTGAGTTCAGTTTTTGGAGAAAAAAGAATTCCAATATCTTGGAATCTTCTCAACGAATTGTTCAGTATAATGAATATAGTAACCTTAACTTTTTAAAAGTCAGTTTGCAATATTAAACACCAATCGGCATTTATCCAAAATTAATTCTACTGTTAGACCCCAACATGAAAGTCCAAGCAGCCAAAGTGGATTAAAAGTGCTCATAAAATATTCATCATATAGTGAAGAACAGAACTTCCAAATTTACTTTGAAATATCCCATTTATTTTTAAATAACACCGTAAGCAAAATTGAGACCTTTGAAAGGGGGTACATCATGAGATTATAGTAGCGACTTCTACAGTAACCATGGTTCAAATAATGTCCACATGTCCAAGAAATAAATTGGATTTGTGTATTTCATCTGATTTTAACTTTATTGATATAAACTTTCAAATTTGATAATTTAATTATATTAATGCATTGACAGAAACTCTGCCTGTTAGGAGCTATAAATTAGTGAAATCCTGTTCGACAGAACACCGGGTTTTTTACTGTTCAAAGCAAAATATAAGTACTTAGAGGTTAGGCTCCCAGGGATTCTGAGATATCAGTCCTACGATATAGCCAGGAGTCAAAGATCCAAGCTCGAATCCACAAAGCTCCAGGGCCCCACAAAGCAACTTTAGAGGTTCTTTAAATAACCAGTGCTAAATCCTACTTTCATAATCCTGGCAAGAATTGAGGTTCATGAAAAATAAATTGTAAATCTGGCGTGCTTGTCCACCGGTATTACTCTCTGCCCTTCCAGATTTGTTCTCGGCCTTGCTTGCTACCCAAGGAGCCTCATTACAGGAACTGCAAAGCCTGGGATCTTCCCCTCTGGCCTCTGGCCGTGCTTCCTCGGTGAGAGTTCTCAGCAGATGAACAGAATGGTTAGGTAGCTCTCTGCCATTTTCTGGCTGGGCTGTCCCTCTATAGCTGTGGCTTTTACAGGGTGACCCTCATCAACATCTGGACCTCTCTCTGGGTTCTAATAACACAACTTTCTCCTTCTTTCCAGGCTAAGAGGGTCTATGTCTGGACTTGTGAACCTCAGTAGGCCCTTCTGGGCATTTCGCCATCTTTTATGATTCTGATAATCTTGTCGTACATCAGCAAATTTTCCCTCCATTGAACTCTCTCCAACTAACCCTCTGAGTTACTTAAGCAAGTCTGTTTTCAGTCCCTTGCCAGAGCCCTGTTGGTACACCTGGTTTGGTCATCTTCATTGCCGTGACCCTATCCATAGGTCATTCCAACTCAGCCCCATTCCTTCTTACCAGTAGTTTGGTAACCACCACCCCACCAGAAAAGAATAACATGCCAGAGTGAATGTTCAACACAGCTCAGAAAACCTGCCAGGCGTTTTATCTGTATTGTCTCAATTATTAGACTCAAGATAATCCGCGAGGTGGCTGTAATTATTACTTCTATTTTCCAGATGAAAATAACAACCTGCCCAAGTTAGGTTGAAGCGTCTCATCCGGAGAGTTGTGGGGCAGAACTTCAAGCCAGGAACATGAGCTCTGGAAAAGTAGTCCCCTACTTGACTTTATTTCTTTTCTATAGATAGTCGTCTAAATAGTTGGTGTGAGTGCCCAAAGAAAGAGCTTTTTGTCTCAAAATATCTAAATATTTCCTTTACCTTACCTGAGTCTGAGATTCCTACCTTGAATGCTAGACCTCAAGGACTATAATATAATATCGAAAGAAGCAGCACATTTCCCATGCTTGGGATGTGTCATCGGTAGGTGGTTTCTAACCTTGATGCACAGAGTGATGGGTGTAAAGTCTGAAGGTACATGTGTTGGACAGACCGGATACCACAGGAATCTACTGTCTCTCATGTAAACACTGGCGGCAGCAAGGAGACTCAGACTAGGAAATGTAACTAATGGCCCCTAAGTTGTCCTAGGGGCTTAGTGGGAAGAGGGAGGACAGGCCAAGAGAGGATCCACCAATAGCGAGTCTTCAGCGTTGGAGAGCTTGGTTCTGAAGATACCCAATACCTGTTTCACAAGCTTGACCAGGGCCAGCCTTTCAACTTGAAGCTTCCATTTTATCTTCCCAATTACCTTCTTCACAACAGTAGTTCAAGTCTAACGAAATGCCGAGCACTCTCTCCCCGCAGAGTAGCGGCCCTGTGAGGTTTGCATTATCATCAAAAATAACTCTGAGCCTGAGTTTTAGAAACTCTGACCCAAATACTCAATTCGCTAGATTATATATCACTATCACCTTTTTAATGGGCACCTCCAGTTTGAATGCAAGCTTTTCTTGTTCATTATATTATATCAATTTTCTTTCTTTCCTTTTTTCCCCCAATTCACTTATTCCATCCTCTTTAACATTTCCCTCCCCCTGAACTTCATCTATTCCTAGTTTCAGAAATCAGGGCCCCTACCAGTTGAACTCCTCACCTGTGACAGGAATAATCAGGCTGCGGGCACCTGGAGGTCGGGTGCTCCGAGGCGGGTAATACTGCCCCTCATCGTGCTCTGTGGATTTCGTGCTCCCCTCTCCCCTCAGGAAACAATGTCTCTCATTCAATTTTAAAAGTCAACAGATTAGAATGCAGTCAGACAAAAGCAAAGCTGTGTGATTGTCCAGTTCAAACCAAGCTTTTATGATGAAGCCTTTGTGTCCCTCGGACAAGAGTGTATTTAGCGTTTGAAGAAGACAGCAAGTGCCTGTACTAATACCATCCCCATCTGAGCTAAACAGGCCTCGTGCCTCCAAACAGCACTGCCCTTTAAAATCAATATTAGCATGCTGTACGGAAGGATTTTTTTTTCTACCTTGGCTATTTAGAACAAAAAACAAACAGCTGCCTAGAGACCCAGAAAACGGTGGGTATTCTGTTCTCACCAGTGAAACCGTCTCTTCAATCGCTTGGAAAGAAAAACGCCCATGATAATATTGAAGACGCGTTGTCCCAAGCATTCAAAGGAATAGATGCCTGGGAATACTGAGTGTCCAGTGAAGTGAAATGAAAGAGTAAGCCAAAGTGGGGGATCACAACCACGCCTTTAGCATCATGTTTTGTTGCTGGAATGCTGATAGAATCCGGGGGAAGGAAATAGTTGGCAGCTAAGGAAGAGGAAAAGAAGAGGGAGACCCTATAACTAATCTTTGTCTCAAATTCTTCCAGCAGCCACCCCTTTCTGATTTACCTTCTTGTAAAAACATGGGGGAAAATGCAGACCAATGGAAGCTTGTCTAAGCTTCTTGGGGCTGGAAATCGATAGTGAAAATTTCATGTAACAGTGTTCTATGATATTACGTGTCTTTACGTTTGTTGAAGACACCAACTGTCCTGCTAAACAGTCTCTCCGTTGAATTTTAGCGTGTGGATGTGAGTCCTAGAAGCAGAAAACCTAGAGCTTCTGGGTTTAAAAGTGAAAACAAAATCTGAACAGACATTAACCAAATTTTGACTTTTATGTCTCACCCAGAGAATTTCATTTTAACCAATTCTATTCCAATGCTGAAGAACTCTAAAAGACTTTATGTTATTTCTAGGCCTGAGGGAAGTCAAATTTCACTGTCTTTATCAGATGACATAAGAAATAGTACCAAGAAATAAAACGTGTTTAAATTTATTTTTGCAAGGTATTTACATTTCCAGAATTACTTCCAAAATCGCATCAGCTTTGCCTCATTTAGCATTTAACATTTTAAAAGATGGAATGATATTTTCATTTGTGATCTATTACAGAGTCTTTTAAAAAACAAACACAAGCCGTGCCCTCACTTTCATCAACATGTCTCCTCATGTTAACAATCATTGATTTTTCTACCTTTAAAATTTCCCAACACATCCATAAAATACAGTCTCCTTGGCATGAGTCATGTTATTACCGTGATTCAGGAAGTTCATCGCAGGACCAGCTAACGACGCCTAACCTATAAAATGAAATGATATGCTGGCTTAAACGATTGGTGTTAGCAAAAGTGGGGAAAAGTGTGTTTGCCATATGTAAACAGTAGTCTCAATACATGGATGACCAATATTTGAGCTGAGTAATCATTCTGAGAACTGTAAAGATGGATGAGAACTAAAACCTTTCAGTCCATCCTTTGGACAATCATTTTCCTAAATCCTTGGGAAGATCAGATGCTGAATGCTGAAAGGAGATGGTCGCTTCACAAGGACAGGTCATTTTGGATCAGGAAGTGACCTTAGCATTTGGGTTTTCACGTGGAGTATGTAACTGTCCTGTGCTTTTAAAAAATCAGCTATTTGGGGGCACCTGGGTGGCTCAGTGGGTTAAACACCTGGCTCTTGATTTTGGCTCAGGTCGTGATCTCGCACTTCTTGAGTTCGAGCCCTGTATCGGGCTCTGTGCTGCTTGGGGTTCTCTGTCTCTTCTTCTCTCTGCCACTCCCTCCATGCGCGCACATGTGTGCGTGCTCTCTCTGCCTCTCTCTAAATAAACAAATAAACACTCAAAATAAATAAATAAAATAAAATAAAATAAAAATCAGCTGCTGAAAGCAATGCCTACTGCCAGGATTACCCCTGTATCCCCTGGTTATTCATCTACCTAATCCCCCCATGCCTTTGTCTCCGTTTCTAACATGGTGAAGAGAGACACCTCTCGGGGATATCTTTTATAAGGGCACCGATCTCATTCATGAGAGCTCCCCCCTCCTGCTTCAAAGCTTCCCAAAAGCACCGCCTCCTAAAACCATCACTCTGGAGGTTAGGATTCCAACATAGGAATTTTGGGGGGATGTAAACATTCAGTCCTTAATACATATGAAGCATCGGCTCCCAAATGCCAATTCCTGGGTCTCTGCTGTCCTGAAGGACTGGCGTCCTTCTAAGAAGAGGGCATTAAACCATGGGCACACGCAGAGGAATGACCATGTGAAGACACAGGGAAAGGGGACCGTCTACAAGCCAAGGAGAGAGGCCTCGGAGGCAACAGCCTTGCCAACACCCTAATCTCGGACTTCTGGCCTCCAGAACTGTGAGGCTTACCTTTCTGTTGTGTAAGCCGTCGAGTCTGTGGCACTTTGTTACAGCAGCCCCCGCACACTAAGGTAATTCCTCCTTCTAAACCTCACGCAATGTTAGCAGCAGTTTCCAAAACTGGGCATTTCATACTTCTTTCAAGTGACAGACTTATTTTGTGTATGTTCTCAGAATCTTTCTATTTTTCTAATAACAGCGTGATGTCAAAGAAATGATTCAAATGTTTGTTTTCTTCAACGTGCAAATATATATTTCATTCTCCTTAGCACACTGTAAAAACCAACGTACCCCTGCTATTCATAGTGGAATTGTATGGAATTTAGAGGCCAAACCTATAAAACAAACGTCATTAAGATAGGCATACTTTGCAGCCATGAAGTGTTCTCCTTTAATTTTGGTCTATTGTAAAATCTACTGTTAAGTTTTACGAAGTTCTTTATGAAGGGCTTCTGCAGGATCTGGGCCTACCTATCTATTGCTTTGCTGAATTATGTCTTTTGTTAAGTTTCCTCTCTGTATATATATCCTCTCATATATCTTAGGTGTATAAAAGTACAATTGATTTCTCTATTTGTCTATCCAATGAAATATACTTAAGTTTCTTATAATTTCCCTACATGGTTTTTTTTTCTTTAGAGGCAATAACAGCATCTATTAATGTGGCAGATTTATCGCCTTTCATTTTTACACTCTTTATGTTGTTTTTGTTTTTTTAGGGCTCTAAGTTGGAACCCCGGCTAGAATGCTACGTACACATGCTAATGTTATACATGCTTATTTTGTTGCACATTAAAATAGAACCATTTTTAATGTTTTAGTAGCAAGCTCTGTACTTCTTGATTTATGTTCCTTAGCCTATTTAAGACGACAACTCCTATCCCCAGTGTGAGATCATAATTTCAAAAACACATTTCCGAATGCAAATCATCCACTTATTCTTGGGATAAACCCCATTGGTCTTGATATATTAGCTTTTTCATTTAATGTTACATTATATTGTTATTCATTGAATTTTCGAATTTATATTTATATGTATGAGTGACCTATCTGCTAGATAAATGTAGTTTTCTCTTCTCATTTTGATTATGTACCATTTAATGCATAAAATATATGATTTTACGATCATATATCTATTAAGATATTTCTTTTTGAGATCTTTTTTTTTTTTTTAGCGTTTTTATTTTATCTTTGAGAGACATAGAGACAGAGCGTGAGCAAGGGAAGGGCAGAGAGAGAGGGAGACACAGAATCTGAAGCAGGCTCCAGGCTCTGAGCCATCAGCACAGAGCCCGACGCGGGGCTCAAACTCACAGACCTTGAGATCATGACCTGATCTGAAGTCGGCCGCTTAACCCACGGAGCCACCCAGGTGCCCCTTGAGATCTGTTTTTGATGTAATTCTTATAAAAGTCCTCGAATCCAGGATTGTGCATTCTCATTTATTATTATTATTATTTTTTTAAATGTTTATTTATTTTTGAGAGACAGAGAGACAGAGTGCGAGTGTGGGAGGGGCAGAGAGAAAAGGAGATGCAGAATCCGAAACAGGCTCCAGGCTCCGAGCTGTCAGCACAGATCCTGACGCGGGGCTTGAACTCACGAACTGCGAGATCATGACCTGAGCCGAAGTTGGCCGCCTAACCGACTGAGCCACCCAGGTGCCCCTCATTTATTATTTTTAAATACTCTGACGGTTTCATATTTCTTCTCAAGATTTACATCTGTATTATGTATGTTAGTCTTCAGTAAATGTGATTATTAGATAGCTTCTCTATTCCCATCCATGTGCAATTATATGATCATTTATCCTTATATATCTGGGGATATACCTATTACTTCATAATCAATTTATTATTTATTATTATTATCCTTACTTTGAAAAGTAGGGGGGACGGGGTGTCTGGGTGGCTCTGTCGGTTGAGCATCCGACTTCGGCTCAGGTCATGATCTCACGGTCTGTGAGTTCAAGCCCCGTGTCGGGTTCTGTGCTGACAGCTCAGAGCCTGCAGCCTACTTCAGATTCGGTGTCTCCCTTTCTCTCTGCCCCTCCCCCACTCATGCTCTGTCTCTCTCTGTCTCAAAAATAAATAAACATAAAAAAATTTTTTAAAAAATAGTGGGTTAAAACAACAATAAATCTTGCTATCCTAGAGTTTCCGTTGTTCAAGAATTTGAGTGCAGGGGAACTGGGTGGTTCTGGCTTGGAGTCTTAAAGAGATTACAGTCGTTGTGTCCCCAGAGCTATAGTCATCTCAAGGCTTGACCGAGGTTGGAAGACTGACTTCCAAGATGGCTCACATACATTGCTTACAGGTTGCTTCTGACTGTTGGCAGGAAGCCTCAGTTCCTTGTCACATGGGCTTCTTCTTTGGGGTTTCTGAGGATAGCCTCAGAACATAGTAGCTAGCTTCTCCCAAAGCAAAAGATGCAAAAGGGAGTAAGACAAAAGCCACAATGTCTTTCGTAGCCTTACATCAAAAGCCACATTTATTCATTTCTACAATACCCTATTTTTGCACAGGTCAACACTGTTCAATGGTTGAAGGAAAAAATAAAGGCATGAATGAGTATCAGGAGACAAGAAGTATCTGGGGGCTACCTTGGAGGTTTGCCACCATATTGGATCTATAGTGGTAGTTCATGAATGAACTACCCATTCTTCTCCATTAAACTGAATATCTCTTTGGATTCCAAATGTATATTAGTGTATTATTCAAGAGGACAATGCATCTCAATTTTTTTCTCTATTGTATTTTTTGAAATATTTATTTTCATAGGGTGGATTTTAGGATCATCTTGTTGGTTTGAAAAACATGGGGAGAATGTTTTCTTAAGGCATAATTTACATATAATAAAATTCACCTATCTGAAGTAGATGAGTTATTAAGTGGTATTACCCTGATGTATATTAATATAGAGAACTGCCACCTTGATAATAATATGTCTTCCACCTATGATTAGAGTATGCCTTTTCATTTATTCATTAAGTTTTCTACCTTGTTTCTCAACAGATTATTTTTCGTTTCTTAAACGGACATTTGTTACACTTATTCCTAGGTATTTTACCTCACTTCCATTGTGAATGAGATTTTTTCACTAATATTTTCCCAAGCATTTATTATTATTCTGCAAGAAAGTCATGGTTTTTCAAAATGTGTCAGTGTTTGTAATAGTGGAACATTTATGCCTCTTGAGTTTTCAAAATAGACACGTCTATCATTTGCAAATTTTGATAATCTTATTACCACAACTTTATTTTTCACTTTTGATTACATGTTAAGTTCTAACAAATCGATTAGTACTTTAGGAACAGTGTGTTAAATATAAATGTTTACTGTCAGCATCTTTCCTTGAGGTCTGTAATTAAAAAGGAATGATCGCAAACACTTACGTAGCACCCTCTTTTCTCCCTAGACACTTCTTTAAGTACTTTGCATATGTTAAGACATTATTCCTGAGCCTCACTTTTTGAGATGATCACTCCTAATTTTACAAGGAGAACATGGAAACGCAGAGAAGTGCATAGTGCAGTAACTTACTAAGGTCACATAAGTATACGAACCATAGCAGAATTTTATGTATAAATACAGACATATATATGTCTGTCTGTCTGTCTATCTACCTATTGCAGAGCTACAGGAGAAACAGGAATTCAAACCCCAGTAATCAGATTACTTGCTCGATAACCTTAAATCCTGAGCTATGTCACCTCTCAAGGGCCTATCTTGGTGGCACCTGAAATCTTTAGAAAGACACACAACTCTGAAATTAGAACTGAGCAGATGTGGCGTAAAGAAGCGAGAATTTAACCCCTGCTTCATTACAGAGGCGATTCTCATCTCCGACATGGTGTCTTAGATCAGAAACTGAAACAGGAGGGAGCAGCAGAGACCAGTTAGTCCCACCCAGTAGGTTATAGGATAAGAAACCCACAGGAAAGCTGTCTCTCTAGATGTTACCCAGGTACCTAATAAAAGTCACTGGCCTATTAAAAACTCAGTAAAAGAAGATGGAATTATAACTCATGCCTTTCTACTGACCTGTAATTCAATGCTCTTCTGCTATCCATAGTGGTAAATGACCAACAGGAATACAGGGCAGCCGTGGAAATGTTTGAATCCAATGTTTGTTCCTTGGGTTCTTAGGCTAGGCAGCGTTCATATTCTTGGATATGAAAATTACCGGGGAGCCTGAGTGGCTCAGTCAGTTAAGCATCTGACTTCCGCTCAGGTCCATGACCTCATTCCACAAGTTGGAGCCCTGCCCTACACCCCATGTCAGGCTGTGTGTCCCTCTCTCTCTGCCCATCCCCCACTTGACATCTGTTTGTCTGTCTCTCTCTCTAAAAAATAAATAAACACTAAACAAACTTAAAAAATTAAAATGACTGCATACTCCATTTGTGTGAAAGGGATGAGCTATTTTCAAAGTTTGTCAACGTTCGTCGTATTGTAAGCAACGGATACAAAACAGAAATAAAACAAACAAGCAAAGACCAGATAAACCAACACAAAACCTTAAACGTTTCTGAAAAAAAGCCTGGATTTGTTTAGATTTGTCAGACAGAACTAAGCCTGGTATCCTCGTTTTCAGGGGGATTGATGTTGGTTGTTTTCCTTTTTAAACATTGTTTTAAAATTTTTTCATCATTTGAGGTCCCTGCGTGGCTCAGTTGGTTAAACCTGAGACTTAGGCTCAGGTCATGACCTCAGGGTCAGTGAGTTCGAGCCCCATGTCGGGATCTGTGCTGACAGCTCAGAGCCTGAAGCCTGCTTTGGATTCTGTGTCTCCCTCTCTCTCTGCCCCTGCCCGACTCACTCTCTGTGTCTCTCTCAAAAATAAATAAACACTAAAAATTTTTTTTCATCTTTTTAAAAATTATTGTTATTCTTTTATTTATTTGTATTTTTTTTTTTGAGGAGGGGGAGTTTTACCAGTCCCACTGGCAAGAAAATGTTGTTCTTTCATAAACACATGGAAATTCTTATTTTCGCTAACTTACTTTTTCTTTCCATGGAAGACTCTTTGGAACCGTAGCATCTCATTTGGAATAGCAGCGAGTGGTGAAAATCCGTTTTTAGCATTTTGCCCCTCATTTCCGCAAGGCCAATATTCTACTCTGGAAAGATGGCATTAGCTGCGTCCTCAAAAAGCAGTCCCTCGTCCTTAAAATAGCTCTAGGTTACCAGTCTCAGCTCGCTCTTTCTTCTTACAAGACAGAAAGGGTTAACGATTTGACCGTGTTTTCCCTGAAAGTCCTTCCAACTCCGTTTCCAGGTGCCCATAACCGGCCCCTCAGAAACAAAAAGCTGTAGGAGCTACCGGTCTTCTGTAGTCTATTTTCTCTCTTTCCTTGTAATTCGGATTATAAAGTCAGTAAGAACCCATCCCTAATCTCACTAGCGACAAATGGAAAATGGTCAAATGACGCAGGTCTGAGCTCCTCGGTGCATAAATTAGATGGAGTGCGTCAATTGATTGGAATATTCTGACCTTTTCCCCTTTAAAAAGTATATTAGGGAAAAATAGGTTTGGATGACATTCTATGTTTAAAATATTCTGCATTAACAATTTAGGCAACTTCTTTGGTAAAGAGAATGGAAAGTTGGCAGGGAACACCAAGACATACATACTACAAACTATGGCAAAATATCCAAAGTCGACTTTACACATTGTCCACATATGGACGTGCTGTGTGTTACAGAGACGGTTTTATGAAAGGCCCAACATGAGAGGAAGTGTGTGTTTTTTTAAGTGACAAGTAATAAGTCATTCTCGGCATATATTATGAAAAAGAACATTAGAAGCTGGAGACTGTTGTTTTTGTGTGTGTGGAAGTCTGGTCTGTATAGAACTGCGGTAAATACTCAGTACATTTTTTGTTAAAAGTTTACCTCTAAATAAACAAAGTAAAACGCAGAATTAAAAATTAACTGGAAAATTAGAATTATGTAGGCAACTGATCCTTCTATTTATTTATTTTTTTTAATGTTTATTTATTTTTGAGAGGGAGAGAGAGAGGGCAGAGGAGGGGCAGAGAGAGAAGGAGACACAGAATCCAATCTGTCAGCACAGAGCCCAAGACACAGGGCTCGAACAGTTGGAGTGAGATCATGCCCTGAGCTGAAGTTGGACACTTAACCCACTGAGCTACCCAGGCGCGCCATTTCTTCCTTTTAAATGTAAAAATATTTTTTTCTGAATCACAATACTTAGTCCTTAAATAGATGCCTGTAATGTGTGTATGCTTGTGTATGATTGAACTCACATCTGTGTATTTTCAGAATTAGTAGAGACTTATCTTTGACTTGGAAAGACATCTGTTAAGCAACAAGTAATTCTTTTAGGTCAATTAGTTAGAAAGGCGCATTTCTGGTTGTGTGTGTATATGTGTAACCTGTTCGAGACCTGGATTTTGGTTTGTCAAACCTTAGTAATATTCACTTTGTTTTAATTACAGTGCACTTGTTAGGAGTCCTATATTTTCCGAAAAAGGTAGCTTTTTTGTTTTGTTTTAATGTTCAGTTAAACAGTATAATATAATTTAATATATAATATAACATATTCTATATAATATATTACATATATATTATACATATTATAAATATATTATATTCATATTAAATGAATCATATATATCATATATTCATATTCATATTATATATCATATAATCATATATGTCAATATATAATATATGAGTATATTATATTTATACATAATATAATGTATTATATTTATATATAATATATATAATTATAATATTTATAATCTGTGATACTATGATATATAGTTTTTATATTATAAATATATTTAATTATATTATATATTATATATTTCATTTTCCAGTGAAATTAATGTGCCTTCCACACAGGCATGCTGCAATTATTCCTAATCTGAAATAGTCTGTTAGACATCTTGATAATATATAGAGTGCAAAAGTAATATGGAGACGTGAATGGAGGCACAATGAAAACACTTTCTTTTTCCTATGCTTCGAAGGATGGCTGACAATAAAAAATAAAACATAATAAAAATTAAAACACACCATCAGTGTTCCTACTTCTATAAATATCACAGGCAAGGTAAAAGTACTAACCTCAGAAAGACATCAAGTTTGCACAGATTAGGAATGGAGGTGCAGACTGATCATTTTTTCTAGTTTGCATTGTCCTTAAAGAAAAAAGCTTTTAACTCCCTAACATAGCATCAACAAATTAGAAAAATCAAGTAAATCAAGTAGTAAATTCCATCTCCTACCTACACAATATTAAAAAAATTTTTTTAATGTTTTTATTTATTTCTGAGAGAGAGAGCCAGTGGGAGAGGGGCAGAGAGAGAGAGGGAGACACAGAATCCGAAGCAGGCTCCAGGCTCCGAGCTGTCAGCACAGAGCCCAACGCAGGGAGTTGAACTCGCGAAAACGTGACATCATGTCCTGAGCCGAGATTGAATGCTTAACTGAGCCACCCAAACTCCCTGACCCTATTTTCAAATAAGGTTACATTCTGAAGTTCTGAGCAGACATATATTTTGAGGGGACAGCGCTTAACCGCCTATAGCTGCCAAAAAAGCTTTTTGTTGGAAGGAAAGTTTCATCTACTAAAAACAAAGCTTACAAATTTTAGATTTATAAAGAGGAGCAGTATCCACGTTTTAAGTTATGCTTCAGCAACATGAAAACAGGAAGGATTCAATGAATTGAAGAAATGGTAGAGACATCGTTGAATGTAATTTGATCCCTGTTCTGCATAAAAGTTTACAGAGAAATGTCAATGTGTATGCTGTTTGTTTTCATATGGTTGGATTTTTATAACATACGTATTTCTATTTGCACCTTGAACTTCTCACTCAAGTATGACAGCTTTGTCATGACAATGGGCATAAATCTGCAAAATTTTCTTAATTTTATTTTATTTCTTTTTTTTTTTTTTGCAAAAGTTTCTTAACTTTCCACAAGTGCCATGATCCATATTTTTCTGTAGCTATTATTCATTATTCAGCATGTATTATTAGTATCATATAAAAGCTATGTATATCCAAGTGAGGGCTTGTATTAAATGAAGGATGTCTCCCTTCTCTCCCACTTCCTTCTCAACCATCGCTTCTGTCTCTCATTCCGTATAGAAGCAACCACCATGTAAGATTCTTGATCTTTTTCTCATCTTAAATCTCTCGGTGATTATCCCCAGACTTAGGCAATATACCTTTATTTTATGATTTTGCAGAATTTTAGCTCGCCAAGGTTGGCTAATCCAATAATCTCTTCTGAATGGCAAGACAGAGACTATCAAACTCCGCTGGAGAAAAGGAGCTAATTCCAAACAAAATAAGCTATACAACACAATTTTAAATGAGACAAATCCTTTTTTATTTATTTATTTATTTTTGAGACAAAATCCTTTTTGAACGATAGATTTCTAATGTAGAGAGAAACAGATCAACCTTACTTTTAACCCCCCCAAGTAGTTAAAAGTAAGGATGTGCTGTGAATTATACATTAGAAGTGGGTGATAAACTTTCTAGATGGGTTTATGTGTGGAAAATGTGAGAATGAGAGGAAACAGAATCAAGTTTTTAAAAAACATGATACGAGGGCCTTTCTGAGATTGTGCTCGCCTCCGGAACCCGGATAACAATTATGTCGTGCAGACTACAAGTGCTATCAATGTCAACTCTATTTCGAGTTTCAACTTTCAGCCAAATGCGGCAAGGTATGAATGTAATTGTTTTCCAAGCCTTAAACCTTACCGAGGTGAAATGAAAAAGGGGAGGAAAGAGTCATTAATTTCGTTTTATATACACCAGGAGGAAAATAGAAATCTTCCACTGGAAATTATTTGACATTTCGACAATGTATAAAGTGAGATCTTCGGATGCATGATTGGAGCCCTTTTCAGTAAATAGAAGGTTTAGCCGTGTTAAATGGCCGAGAGTCTCGGAAATTGTCTCCGCTACTCGGATTTTCGTTGTGTTCTGAGGACAGAAACCAAACTTCCCGCTAGGCTCAAAGAACTTAGGCAGCTGAGTGTCCTCAAAATTTCTAGATTTCCGTCCTTTTTGTTTTACACCAACCGCAACAGAAGTTTTATGTTTTTTTCCAACCTCTTTGTTTGGATCTAAGGAAGAAGCTTCACATCTTGAGAATGTCTAGTTTGGGTGGAGTGAGAAGGGAAATAAAGATAAATCAGAACAGGGGTGCTCAGACGGTTAAGCTTCTGACTCAAGATTTCTGCTTTGTTCATGTTCTCATGGTTCATGGGATTGAACCCCACATCGGGCTTGTGCTGACAGAGTGGACCCTGCTTGAGAGTCTCTCTCTCTGTCTCTCTCTCCCTTTGCCCCTTTCACCCACTTGCACTCTTTCTCTCTCTCAAAAATAAAAAAACATTAAAAAAAAAAAAAAAGATAGAACACGATGCTATTGATTACTCAGGCAAAGGAAAAGACTCTCAGATTTAAAAAACAGCAACAGCAGTAACAACCTAATATTGCAGAAACCAATGGTTTAAAACCAAGATTTTAAATAAAGCTTTTTTCACTATATTTATTTTTCTTCCCAACAACAAGCATATTTGCTGTTGTATAGCTCTGTTCTTTGTCTTAGTTTCTTCGTATGCTTTCTTCCTCTAATGTAATTTTTAAGAATTTCATGTCAGGAAAAATTACCCGGGTCTCGGAGGTAGGTGAGCAACTTTCACGGATTTGCCACTGATTTGGCTATATCGCAACTTTGAAGGGGTAGAAGTTAGGTTGTGGAACTCCGGGGGCGACGTCAGTGTTTCCCGTTCACCGCAATGCAAAGCAGTTTTGTCTATTAGAGAGGATGCATTTCAGTGGGTCGAATTCTCATTGGAACTGCTTTTAATATCTTACTGGGCTCCTCATTAACTACTCAGTTGAATACAGCCTTCTGTATGAAGATTTACTATATGTAAGTCACAGTTTTGAGCTTTGGAAAACATTTGTACACTCATGGAGGCTCCCTAATGTCTTGAAGATTAGAAGTTATTTTATAAACAGTTGATTCCAAGACGGGTGCAAATCATACAAAATTGAACTCCTTATTCACAGTTTGAGCACTTCTCGTCTTTCAAGGAAACAGTAGTCTAACAGAGGTTATATTTGGAAGCAATGAAAAAATCTTAATTTCAAGTCTCTAGGGAAAATTCGAAAGAAAAGGGAGCGCCTTCTTAAGGCACAGTTCAACTTTTCAGCATCATCTATTGGGCTATCTCTGCCACAAGCGTAAGATCCGTGTCCCGCATGCTAGACTGGGGAGCCTCTGCTAATACGCTCAATACCACGAATGAATGGAAGTCGTGAGAAACCGCGATTGTCCCTCACCATGGATAAACCTGTTACGCTCCTGAGAAGCCCCATCATCCCTGGAAAGGGATTTATTATCTCTTGGAATTTGCAGTGGGACTTCCCACAAGGAGTGGGGAGTGACTTTGAGCCCTTAGATGAGGAGGAACTACTCAGTCTTCACTGGGATCCCATTGTCCTGCTCAAGCCGGACCTGTTGAAGTGTGCTCTTCCACACCTGGAATAGAACCTGCGCTATCGAAAGAGAGGAGAAGGCAGGCATCCTGGACTCACATATCCGGCCCCCAGGCCGTCTCTTCAGGCCTGACAGTGCGGTCTCCCCCAGCCAACATGCACGGTGTATACCGCCAGGCCATGTTCCTCACGCTGCCAGCTCCCCTCTCCTCGACACCAGGGGGGCATACTCTATCCCACTGCGAAGATCATTTGGCTGCTGTCTTTTTCCCTCCGTTGGTCTGGTAGATGATACAGAAATGTACTAAATTCACCCAACAAGACTCTTTACATTTTTTTTTTTTTTAACGTATCTTTATTTTGGAGAGAGAGCACGAGAGAGCGAGTGCAAGTGGGGTAGGGGCAGAGAGAGGGAGACACAGAATATGAAGCAGGCTCTAGGCTCCGAGCTGTTGGCACAGAGCCTGACGTGGGGCTCGAACTCATGAACCGTGAGATCATGCTCTGAGCCCAAGTTGGAAGCTTAACCAACTGAGCCACGCAGGTGCCCTCCATTAGCCTTAAATACTAGCTGACAAAGCCTGTCCTTACCAAACACGGAAATAACTAACAGGAAAATCTGTCCTCCAAAACAGAACAGTTCTGACCTCGCTGTCTCTCAGAGTCACCTGTGCCAGTGTTCAGGCAACGCTGAATGTTCATACCTGTGAGTCTGCTAATGTATCACCTTTATTAAACCACGTGAGGTCACAAGTCAGTGCCTTGAGGGATCTGACCCCCAGCCTCGGGAACTTAATAAATCATGGGTTTGGGTTATGGGGCCCTTGGAGGAAAAAAAAAACCTGATAATTAAAAAAATTTTTTTTAAGTTTATTTTTATTTATTTTGAGGAAGGGAGAGGCAGAGAGAGAGGAAGACAGAAGCCCAAGCAGGCTCCTCGCTGTCAGCACAGAGCCCGATACGGGGCCCAGACTCAGACCATGAGATGGTGACCGGAGCCGAAATCAAGAGTCAGACGCTTAACCGACTGAGTCACCCAGACGCCCCAAAACTGGTACGTATTTTGAGAAGCATTCTCTTCATCTGTGTTTTCTTTTGCCTGTGCCTCTAATGTTTCTGTGATATCTGCCACCAAACCAGCCACCTCCGTGTTCACAGAACCCCTTGCCGACTTCCCAGGGCACACTGTGGAAGGGGGAGGCGGTGCATAAGTGATTCTAAGAGCCAGGCACTCACTCGGAGAGTTGAAGGAGGTCATGGAGAGGGCATGACCTTAGGGTGACCCCGGAGCTGGCCAGGCTACCAACAAACAGAGGCTCCTCCCCCTCCTTGTTCTTGAAATGTACAATGTATATTTCACCTGCGGCAGCCCTGGTGGGGGAATGCCGGCTTGACAGAGACGGTAGAATGACTGAATCGCTTTAAGGCCTCCGTGTAAATGCTGAAGAGTGTGGTGGCGGCTGCGGAGAGCTGCTTGGCTGGCAGCACCTGGGACAAGCCTCGGAGGTCAAGCCCCCTTGCTTCTTCCAAGCGCCACCGCCCATGTGGAGTGGCCTGCCCCTGTCTCTGTCTCTCCTGGCCCTCCCTCGACGCGGCCTGCCCGGTGCACCAACGCTCTGTCTTCTTGCCTCCTCCTCCTCCCTTCTCTGGATTCAAGGCTGAGAAACTGCAGCAGGAGAGTTCTGCATTGGGGGCCCTGCTCCGGGGTCCCCCATTCTGGGCCCGACTCTCAAACTTCGAAGCTGGTGAGTCTTTAGGTGAGCTGCTGAACTATCCTCGGCCTCAGTTTCCTCTTTTGTAGAAAGGGGATGATGCTAATTGTCATACCGCCAGGGTGATTTAATCAGCTGGTGAATGTAAGTGCGCCTTGATAGCTCACTCCATGTATCAAACTTTGAAGGGAGCTGTGGCTTCCGCCCTTCTACTAATTAGAACACACAGGAATATATTTTATTTAAATTACCTTCTTTTTTTTTAAAAAAGTTTATTTATTTTGAGAAAGAGAGAGAGAAAAAAAAAGAAAGAGAGAGAGAGCAGGAGAGCAGAGAGAGAGAGGGCGAGAGAGAGAAAATCCCAGGCAGGCTCCTCACTGTCAGCACAGAGCCCAGCGTGGGGCTCGAACCCACGAACCACGAGACCATGACCTGAGCCAGAAACCAAAAGTCAGAAAGGCAACCGACTGAGCCACCTGGCGCTCCTACATTTACCTTCTAAGGTTAAATCTCTGAGTATCTGACGCAATGAGGTATCTCCCACATTCATTAGGATATTACTGACTCCAAAATCAGATTTTGGAGGATTTTCTCCTTATCTCTGGTTCTTCATGAGTCCCGCCTTCTGGCCTTGGGTCTTTAATTTATATTTAAAATTTCAAATGTTCGCTATTAACTTCTCCACAAGGACTTGGCTACTTCTCCACTTCTTTTCCCGCACGCAGAAGCCTTTGCCCTTGCTTGAATCGAGCATCGATCACACTGAGGACCCTCCGTTTGGTGCATTCTCAACCGGTTTTGTCGTTGCTGCTCTCTGGGGTGGGGACTTTGCTCGTCTTTGTGTCTGCATGAGGCCTTAGCAAACTATCTGGGCTCTGGGAATGTATTCAATAAATGCTTTCAGATTGAATATGTAGCAAAAATAAATGAACTTTAAAAAAAATCATAGAGGAAAAAGCGGATAAGTGAGTTGTTGAATCAATATGATTTCTACTCTTCATCGCCTGGGAAAATTCCGTCCTCTCTTTGAGGTCTTGGAGTTTCACCTAGTGAATGAAGAGCTTGATTATCCCAGACTGGGGAATATTATTTTCCTAAACAGAGCTCCAGGATTAGAATCTAACTACTCCTACTACCACTTCCTCTTTCCCTTCTCTTCTTCTGCCTGGCCTCCTCCTTTATTACTATTATTATCACTTAATAATTATCTGCTTTGAATTGCTACTAACCTCGAGGCTAAGGACAACGTGATACAATGTGGTACTTAGACCTCGAGGCTAAGAGCAATGTGATACAATGTGGCACTTACACCTGAGTGAGTCCTCACGCAACACTGGACTCACGTTAGGCACTTAGTAAATTCAGGCTTCCCGAGGGCTGCTGTCACTTTTCCCCAAAACTCATCAGAGGCAAGGAGCCTCCCTGACCTTGATGAAGCAAGAACTCCAGGAACCTCCAGGCAGTTTGTGGTTGCATGAACCGGCTCCAGACAGACAAGTGAGTTGCCGGCCAGCGCTATTGCTGTGAGTTCACAAGCTGGGGGAAGCGATGACCATAAACAACCAAATTCTTAGAAAAGACAGAGGAAGAGGGACAGGAAGACCTTGCAGAAGCAGGGGAAGTAGGGACATGCAGGCGCTGAGCGCAGCTGAAAACACAGGCAGGAGATACAACGCAGACGCCGCTGAACGAGCGACGGGGGGAAGAGGCAGATGTGTGCCGAGACTCGCTGAGAAAGAGACAGCCGTGGGGCTGTAGGGACATTTGCTTTGCAAGACGGTTGCGCTTTTGAAAGCCTTTGTTATACCAAACAAATAGACTTAAATGGCATCAAAACCAAATGACGCCCAGGGATGAACTTTGGGAGGCAGCCTGGTGTCAGTTTCACCTTCTGTTTGCGGGGCCTCTTTCCTTCCTTGGGCTTGGATTGTTTTTCTTTCCACCAAGGAGTAGAAAAAGAATAGCAGGCAAGTTTCCAGCCTTTGGAACATTGTAGGATACCCCCATTACTATTAATTGCAATATGCTTTCTATATTTCTTTTTTAAGAGAAGTGTTGGATTAGGAAATGTACAGGTTCATTAACCAAACGACAGAATGCTGGCTACCATTCGGACCCCGCAGGAAATTTTTGGAAAAAAAAAAAAAAACAAAGCAAAAAAAACTCCTGGAATGGTGAATGGAAAACGGACAATCTAAGCGCAAGGCCCACCATTGGAAAGCACCCCACAGGCACGTTTGAGTCTGAAATCCCAGTTGAGGTCTTTAAACTTAGAAAAAGTGTATTTTCTTAGTCTCTTGGACTGTGTCAATCACTTGAGAGACATCAGAAATTAATTAACCTTTTTATTTTCCATTTTTTCCCCTGAAATTATGAAAAGAGAACTGAATGCATTAACAACAGTCCTGCTATCTGGCAGAGGATAAAACATGGCTGTAAAAAAAAAATAAGATCCTTAACAAAATGCCAACATTAAAACAAAGGCTAGATGAAGTTCGAGACACAATCTCCCATAGAGAAACAATTTCATGGATTTGACCCCGCTACCATTCATCATTTTCTTGGGTTGTGCTTATAAAGTCATGGTACCATGATACCATAAGGCCATGTCAGCTTTGCAACGAGATATGATTTTTTTTAAGAAGTAAGTTAATAATGAAATCGTTCCATGTTTTGGTACTTTATTTGGCACAAATGACACCATGCAACTCTTTTGACTTTTACCTGTTATTTCATGGGTAAGTATTTCATTTTAATTTTTTTAACGTTTATTTATTTTTGAGAGAGAGAGAGACAGTGGATGAGATGGGAGGGGCAAAGAGAGAGGGAGACACAGAATACGAAGCAGGCTCCAGGCTCTGAGGTGTCAGCACAGAGCCCAACCGGGGCCTTGAACCCATGAACTGAGAGATCATGACCTGAGCCGAAGTCAGACGCTAACCGACGGAGCCACCCAGGAGCCCCTCATGTTTCAGCATCTTCATCAATGAGTATGCATTGGCACTATTGTTACATAACTGGAGTAGACTTGTAGCCGTGTGCTTCTTCCAACCAGTATAAGATTTCTTATGCAACAGTGCTGATTTCAAAGGCTTTCATTGGATTTTGGATAGAAATGTAAAGTTTCAATATCCTCACCATCCTGATTATACTTATTTTCTTTAAAAAGTTAAGAGAATCTCAATATAAAAAGAACATTCACGAAATAACTCTGAGAAAGCTGACGTCATTCCTCTGGGTCCTACTTAGGATGCTTCTTTCTTGAGACGCTAGGCTCGAAGGGTCTATTATTTGGTCGTTATTATTCTGTTTACTTCTTTGTACCTTAATATACAGGAAGGCTAAGGTCCAGTGACCTCTTCACCCCCTCTTAAAATAGCTTCTTTATATTGCTTTCAAAGTGAGAAGCAATAAGATTAATATAATGGGAAAAGGATGTGCTCTGGGGCCGGACAGAC
This sequence comes from Paguma larvata, assembly GCA_030068075.1. Lineage (NCBI taxonomy): Eukaryota > Metazoa > Chordata > Mammalia > Carnivora > Viverridae > Paguma > Paguma larvata. The sequence goes on from CM057843.1 coordinate 33,438,156, forward strand.
CCGGAAGCATAGCCCAGCTCCGTCTTTGAACAACTACGTCACCTCTATGAACCTTGGTTTGTTCATCCATGAAATTGGGATATTAAGACTGACCCTTCCTGTGATGTGTCGAGGCTTTAAAATAAAGTAGGTAGGTCTTTAGTAAACCGACTAGGTAGATCTACTGTCCCATATGACTCCTTTATGATTATGCCATATGTAGGGCCTCCCAGAAGACAAAATGATATATGAAGTCATCAAAATTCTTTTCTTGCAGGTGGATTTCCTCTGGAGATTCATGGACATACCCGTCACACACCCTGGTACCTTCAACTGCTGGTAGAAGAAAGGTTAGTCTCATTTTATTCGAATAATAAAAATACTGTAATCTAGGAACAATTTATGCTTTCCCCGTCTCCTCGTTCCCCAGAAAAGATGAAAACTGTTGCCAAATTGGTAGTATTGTTAACAAATCATTGTTGGGGGGGGCAGCAGGGGGGCTCAGACTCTCCAGAAGACATTTTCCAAACAGTGGAATTAGTTTGATTATTTTCAAAATGGAACAAGAGATCTGCATTCTTCCAGCAAGATTCTTTGGATAGAAATATTTAACCCATTAATCGAATGGACAGTTTGGGCCTTTGCATAAACCTGATGAAAAATTATGTCGTGTGAAGTCTGAAGTAGAAAATGGGACAAAGTATGATTTATATCTAAATCTGCATTATACCTGAGCAAACTTCAGTAAGAAGAGCTATATATATCTGATGTAATGTGATTTAATGAATCTTTGAGCATATATTATATGGTTTTCAAAAAGTAAAAATATTGAAAATTACCCAGCAGCTATAAACACCTCTAGGATTATCACAAAGAAATACCAACTTTTCCCTCCTCAGTTTGATAATAAGAGGTTGGTTGGTATCAGACGTCACCCTCAGCAAACATAGCTGATTTGTCTTTTAATGATTCAAATTAGAATGAAAGTACACTTGCCTTCGTAATTCATGATGCTCTGAAATGTTCATAGGCATATGTATTTTAAAGTAATAAATTCATGTGTATTTTTGGTTTAGTACCATACTGTTTTGGTCACTATGGCTTTATAGTGTATCTCGAAGTCTGGAATTGTGATAACTCGAGCCTTGTTCTTTTTTCTCAAGATCGCTTTGGCTAATGGTGGTCTTTTGTGGTTCCATACAAATTTTAGTATTATTCACTCCAGGGCTGTGAAAAATGCTGTTGGTATTTTAATAGGGATTGCGTCTAAACTGTGGATTGCATTGGATAGGACATCTTAACAATATTAATTCTTCCCTTTCATGAGCATAGGATATCTTTCCATTTGTGTTGTTTTCAGTTTCTTTCATCAGTGTTTTATGGTTTTAAGAGTACAAGTCTTTCACCTCCCTGGTTAAGTCTATTTCCAGGTATTTTTATTCTTTGTGGTGCAATTGGGAATGGAATTGTTTTCTTGATTTCTCTTTCCACTACTTTGTTATCAGTAGAAGCAGGAAACACAACTGCTCTCTGGGTATTCATTTTGTAGCCCGTACCTTCACCAAATTCATTTATTACTTCTAGCAATTTTGCACGGAGTCTATAGGGTTTTCTGTGTATAGTATCATGCCATACAGAAAGTGGTACAACCTCTCTAACCCCCCCACGCCCCCAACTAAGATATTACAGCCGGAAAAAATTAGAAGGCTAATTGCAGGGGGATGCCTGGGAATCCTTTAAGTGAAATGTGTTCCCTCATAAACAAAAGAGGTGAGTTGTTTTATTGGGTAAAGGAAAAGTTTCTTTGAAACCCATGCTGTCCAAGACACATAAGTTGGTTCACCTCGTCATTTAACTCCACCTACTTTTAAATGATAAGTCATCTGAAAGCCTGAAGCAGACATTCTATTTAATTATTTTTCGAATGTGGGTCAGAAAAAGGGAAGTCAAAGATGATTGTACCATGGATAAATGAAAAGAATGCGTAAAAGAAAGGTAATAGAGGAGAAGTGTCAGTTGACTATAGCATACAATTTATCGGAACATGTCTTTCTGGGTTTATGAATATGTGATTAGTGAAAATGGGAAATGTTACCGTTTGAAGTATCTGAGCTAATTAGGAACCATTTCTTACGGGACACTTCCCTCGTATATAGATGTGTGTGTTCTCTCTCTTTATGCCAGAATATGTTATGTTTTATTATGGCTGATGCTCTTACTGTGGGTACCAAAGACACAGTCCGAAAATTCAGACCTCCACTTTGAACCTGCTTCTCTTTGTTGTCTCAGATTTAGCACTAAGACTCTTTGGCTCAACTCCCCTACTTTAAAATGGAAATACTCATGTATCCGTAAGACCCAGGGCCTATTCCGGAGAAAAATGATAGTCCTGAGTGCCACAGGCCAGGACCATCGCCGAGAAAACAATCCCCCATCACTGCTTCAGACGTTTCTTTTTTAAATATGTTATGTTTTTCCTTCCTAATATTAGAGAATATTTCTCATTTTGCTCTACAGACACCGCTATTTTATAAGATTTTTTTCTGCTTCCAAATGCTGTACCATTCCTCTCTTTCTATGGGATACACATTCTAATCATTCTCCCTGACTACCGAGAACATTTTCTTGGAGTCATTTTTATAGATGCAAACACTTCATCCCAGACTCTTCATATAGACTTCACTCCGTGGTAGTGTCTTTTGAGCGACTGAACGGAAGGACTCTTAGATGTAATGTGGAAGGCAGAAAGAAAACTCGCCACGGATGGAAACGAAAATGAACCACTAGAGACAAGATAAATGAGTGCAATCAATATAATATTATACCCCAGGGGATGAGAAAGTCGCCGTACCTAATAGCTACAGAATATGGTAAAGCCATAAAAATCACATAAAAGAAGAGAGTGCACTGTTCCCAACTGCCACTCTCTCAAATGTTGCCATAAACCTAGCAGCACCACCGGAAAAATGAGCAGACATTTCCATGATGCATGGACCACCAACGAGGCTCGGAGAGATAGGATTTAATTGTAGTTTTCTGGTTTATCTTTTAAAAGCAGTTTGCGTTGGAATGTGAAATAAAACCAATTTCAATTTCCAAGTGAAGCTTAAACTACACATAATTTATAAACTCACAAAAGGGGATATGTATACTAGTGTTAAGGCCCAGATGGGATGTTGTTAAAGAATTATAAAATTATTGAGAAATAGTTATAAAATAATTACTAAGTAATTATTAAGGCTGTCATTAAGGAATAATAATAAAATTCATGGGTCTTAAAGATAATTACCTTTTATTCTTTTTTTCTTTTTACAAATTATAGTTTCCCAATATAATGTGTATATTAAATTTTAAACTTATAAAATTGTGAAATTTAAGGAACAGATAAATAGTGCATAAAACATAAAATAGTATCATATTCAGCTGAATGCAGTGTAATAAGAAGGATGCCTGTGTTATTTATACTTGAGTCAAGAAATAGAATGTTCCTGCATCCCAGAAGCTTTCCCCTATCATAGACTGCTCCCTCTTCCCTAAAGGCAAGCACTTTCCCAAATTTTTTATAGCTTTGTAGAGGTATAATTGGCTGCATACACACTTAAAGTCTGCAGTTTGTTAAGTTTTGCTGTATTTAGATGCTTGTAAAGCAATCGTCGTAATAAAAACAATGAACATCTCCGCTAGCCCTCCAAATTTTCCTTACATGGAATCACACAGTTGTACTTTCTGTCTTTCTGCTTCTGCTGTGTCCATTGGTTTTGAGATTCAACCATGTTGTGGCATGTATTAATAGCTCATCGTTTTACATTGTTGAATAATAGTTCATTATATAAATAATGTTATCTATGTAGTATTATAATACAAATATATAATTATTATATTTTATAGCATGCTTATATTATAATTCTATAATAATAATTATATATAATATTTATGTGATTCTTTACAGATTATTTTATAATGAAATATTATAATAGAATTGTGTATATATAACAATTATTTTATCCATATGACTGTTGATGGCCAAATGCATTTTTGTGATACATCAAGGGTTTTTGATACATAAGGGTGCATCAACCTTCTGCAAACATTCCTTTATGTGTTTTTATATAGATACATGCCTTCCCCTGGGTAAATACCAAGGAATAGTATGGCTGGCTTATCCTGTAGATTTGTTTTAAATGTTTAGATAAATGCCGAATGAGTTTTCCAAAGAGGTCTTATCTGCTTACGTTGCCACCAGCAGTGGGTGAGAGTTCCAATTATTTCACATCTTTGTCAAAACTGCATGTGGTCAGTCCTCGACTTTTGGCAAATCCATTAAGTATGGCGTCGTATTCCATTGTGTTTTTAAAATTTATTTTCCGAATGACTGATAATGTTGAGCAAATTTTCATGTGTTTATTTGCCATCTGTGTATCTTCTTTGGTAAAACGCCTACTAAATACTTTCCCCTTTTAAAAAAATCTATCACTTGCTCTCTTATTTTTGCGTTTCAAAAATTCTTTATATACAAGTCCTTGGGGCGCGTGGGTGGCTCAGTGGGTTAAGCGTCCGACTCTTGGTTTTGGCTCAGGTCATGATCTCACAGTTTGTGAGTTCGAGTCCGTCATCGGATTCAGTGGTGACCGTACAGAGCCTGCTTGGGATTCTCTCTCTCTCTCTCTCTCTCTCTCTCTCTCTCTGACTCTCCCCTGCTTGTGCTCTCTGTCTCCCTCTCACTCAAAATAAATGAACAAACTTAAAAAAAAAGTCCTAACTGGATATATGATTTGCAATTATCTTCTGCCAGTCTATGATCGCTTTGTTCCCATCACAATGTCTTATGAAGAACAGAAGTTTTAATTTTGATAAAGTATAATTTATCAATATTTGTGATGGTTCGTGCTTTCTGTGTTGAGACTAAGAAAGTTTTACGCAGCCAATTTTAACAAAGCTTTTCTCCTAAGTATTCTTTAAGAAATGTTATAATTTTACATTTTACTTTTAGGTCTGTGCATGATCCATTTTCTATTTATTTTTGTATATGTTATAAGCGTGGCTCGTAGTTCCTTTTTTTCCTTATAAGCATCCAATAGTTCCAGCGGCATTTATAGAGAATTTTAAATAGCCCTCACTCAATAATTTCTAAAATAACTAGAGAGACAATTAGTAAACATATAGAGGGTATATAGATCATGTACTTTGAATCAAAATAAAACAGTGTGGGTGATAGACAATTGTTGTGGTTTTTAACATTTTAGAAGTGAGAAAGAGAATAGGAAATTTTCTTCTTTGTTTCCTTTCCAACAGCTCTGGGCCCAATGGAAATCTGTTTTCCTCCCTAGGGTAATGCTTAGGAAATTATTCTGTCTCACTATCCTGAGTGCCCAATTGACTATTATCAGCATGATAAAGGTTGTGGATTCTTGGCAACAGCCAAATGTTAAGATTTCACCATGCAGTTAATTTCTGATGGGAGTTTTCCACCAGGTGCTGGTAATATTTCTATTGATGCATTCAGAATATTTGGGATAAATATGAAAAATTTCTCCCTAGCAATAAAAATTATGTGTATATGCATATGTAGATATATATGAAGAACATAATGGATTGTTATGGCCAGTAATTTACCTGGGAACAAATGCTGTTTCAGGCAAAATTCAGGTTTCTAGCCTATTGATGATAATCCAAGATCTCAATGATGATCTTAATAAATTACCTATGAAAGAATGTCACACGTAACTACTTCAAGCCTTTATATGTCAAGAGCGGTAATATTTTCTGTTTCAAATACTTCATCTAGAGAGCAGAATAGAGTATGCAAGCAAAAAGAGAAGTAGAAAACAGGCTATTATCTAGACCTAAAATTTAACCTCATGAAGCTAAATAGTTATTTTCCCCACTTGAAAAACCACATGTTGTCACGTAACAGAACACTGTAGGTTTCTATCCACTAGCTTAGCTTTTCTTAGTGGTAAAAGTGAAGCCAGAATTGTCTAATAGACACACATGCACACACACACACACACACACACACACACACTAGGTTCTAACACAGGCACCTTAAAGAGATAAATCCCTGGCTATAGCTTGTTAAACATGCAGAAAAACTAGGATATATCTTCAAGACATTCACCTTGAAACCCTGAGTATAAACTGTAATCCATGTTGGACGTCATCGCTCCCTATCTCGTTACCATGAAACTTCGTAGCTAGTTCACAAGATATACCCTTGGGACATTTTGATTTTCAAAGATTATTGTTAGCTTCTGTGAAATACAGCCCACTATTTATGGCCCCCCTGATGTTACTCTGTAAGTTAACTAGACTATAAATGGCTTGGATTTACATAATCAAGAAACATCAAAGGGCTTTATCCTACTCTCGCCATTCAAGATTGACTGTAATAAAAATCATACCCTAATAAATTCATTTCTTTTTCATTTTTAATGTTTATTTATTTTTGAGAGAGAGAGAGACACACAGTGCGAGCTGGGGAGGGGCAGAGAGAGAGGGAGACACAGAATCTGAAGCAGGTTCCAGGCTCTGAGGTGTCAGCACAGAGCCCGACACGGGGCTCGACCCCACAAACCATGAGATCATGACCTGAGCTGAAGTTGGACTGTTTAACCAACTGAGCCACCCAGGCGCTCCTAACAAATCCATTTCTTAAAAACACAAAAAGTGAAAATTTTTCTCCTACACAGTAACTATTTTAATATTGTATCTGTTATTTGCTTGCACTCATTGGCTGAGACACCTTATGTTAAGGAACGATACTCAGAAAAGTTCTAGAAATAATTAAATGTAGAAAAACTGCCCCTTTTCACACAGAATGTAAATGACCAAGAGTCACTTCTGATCTATTCTACTTCCAAAAAACCTGAAATGGAATATTAATAATGAAAAGAACTGGAGCTAGGATAAGGGGCTTATTGTTTAATGAGGTTGTACCCTAACCGGATCTTTGGAATGGTCAGTGCAGGACCCAGGCTCTCATTCCTGGCACTCACTCTACGTGCAGGGAGTACTGCCTGCTGACACAGATGAGTCCCTCCCTAGGACTGTCTTTGGCTGAAGACAGTTTATGCCTCCTCTCTGGGAACAACCTATATCCAGTGACTCGTCTGTGCTTCCGGTCTGGCCGCCTTACCTTGACTCAAGCATCTTGGAAGGACCATTCCAGCAGTAGAGCTTTCTTGGGAATGGCTAAAGCCCTCGAAACACCTGCTCCTCCCTCAGTCCTTCTGCCCTTGCTCCTGACAGATGGTGGCCTCAAGAACTCGCCCCAGAGAATCTTTTGTACACAGATCTCTAATTAGGACTCTGTTTTTTGGGGAGGGAGCCTGACTTACAATATGTGGATTATAAGAAACAGGTCGCACTTCCTCATGAACAAACCTGGCTCACTTTCCTTCCAAGATTCCCAGAGCATTTTTGTCCCGCAGCGTAACTCTCCATTAGTACACAAAAATTCTCTTTGCAATCATTTTCCACACTCAACTTTAAGAATCATAAGAGATTTTATGGGCACAAGTGAAACAAGGGGGATCGCTAGATCACCTTGGTTAATAGTCAACTGAAAAGGGCTGCCTGGGTGGCTCAGTTGGTTGAGTGTCTGACTCTTGATTTGGGCTCAAGTCATGATTTCGCAGGTCATGAGTTCGAGACATGCATCAGGCTCCGTGCTGCTTTAGATTCTGTGTCTTTGTCTCTCTCTGCCCCTGCCCCACTTGTGCTCTGTCTCTGTCTCTCTCTCTCTCTCAAAAATAAATAAGCATTAAAAATTTATTTAAAAAATGTTATTCTAGGAAAACCTTTGGGCACGCAATGTGCAATATTTACACAATTCATGTTCGTCAATGGGTTTGCTTGTGAGGTGATCACACCGTGGCTGGTCTCTGAGTTAGAACCCCTTCTGTGCAAGTAAATCACCCCTCTCAGATTTTAAAGAAAAAAATTCTTTAATTTTTTCTTTGTTGAGATGGGGTTCTATGTACTAGCTGCTAGTATTTCAGGCAAAGGATATGGGAAGGAGTTTGAGAGACTGTACTAATTTTTGATATTGCATAATAAATTACCAGAAACCCAGGGGCTTAAACCAAGACACTCTGGTAATCTCTCAGTTTCTGTAAGTCAGAGATGCTGGCATGACTCATTGGAGTCTTCTGTTCCAGGTTCTCTGCTCACAGGCTGAAATCCAAGGCTCTGGTCTTATCAGAGGCTCAGTTGAAGATAGATCCACTTCCAGGATCCCTCAACTGAAGGTAGATCTAGTTCCAGGATCCCTCACGTTATTGAGAGAATCCATTTTCTTGTTGTTTCAGCACTGAGGCTCCCATTTCTTTCTAGAAGCTTCCTTCTGTTCATAGGGTGGCCACTCAGAGTTGTTTGTCACATGGGCTTCTTGAACATGGCTAGTTACTTTACCACAGTTTGCTTCTTCAAGGCCAGTGAGGGGGAGTCTCGATAGCTCCAGTCTGCTAAGAGTGAGTCTTACATAATGTAACATAATCATGGGAGTAACATCCCATCTGATTGCCGTATTCTGTTGACTGAAGCAACTCAGAGGTCCCATTCATACGACAGTGGTATTGTCTAGAAGACAAGAATCACTGGGGCTGGTAGGTACCCCTCAGGGTTTGTCTGTCATGCAGACCATGGTTCACTATGTATTGGTTCACTGTTTCTGAATTTGTGTCTCTAGGACTTGTCTGTTTTAGTTTCTCCAAATAAGAATCTCCAAGGAGGAGGAGGAGGAGAGGAAGTCATTGGATACTGCAGGCTCTGGGAGTCCCAGCTGTATTAAATTCAACTACTTTCTATATACTGAGAACTCCACCTTTCCCCACCTCTGGGTAGTATCCATTGTCTCTAGCCTGAGTCTTATGAGGTTTTTAGGGCCAGCGGGAATATTTTCTTATCAAATTCTCATCAGGCTCTCAGGTTACAAATTCTTACTAGCTGCTCAGTCTGTTCCTTTCCTGTTTTCTTAAAATCTGTTGAAATTTCTGAATGGCAGTCGAGTCCTCTCCATTTTTATTTTTAAATCTTGGTGGGTTTTCCCTTCTTTTTATGTTAGCTTTAATGTTATTTTAATGAGGCGTGGGGAGGGGTGTTTCTCCTTACGATGTTGGAGTTTGCCTTTCCTAATGCTGCCGTCCTCTCTCTCGAACCCACGTTCTCCCATGAGATGATATGACCAGGACGGTTTCTCTGTTTTCCCATGTCACATGAAGCGTTTTAAAGATTTCTTACATTAGAAAATATAGAAGGAAAATAAAATACAAAGATTAACTGATGACGGAGTTAGATACGGAAACCCCATAGGGTCAGGAAGAGTCGTGGTCAGAGTGGGAATCCTTAGGAAAGATCTGACGAGGAGCCTTACAGCCTGGGCCTTACAGAAGTCCACTATTTAGCAGAAGGGTAGCCTTGCCCTCTGGTCTCTTTTAAGTCACTCATTACTTAGTACACAAGAGAAAGTGCCTTGGTATATTTGAACAGTACACGGGACAGCAGCAAGGTGGAACTGTAGCCATCGGAGTCCATTCCTGTCTAAGTCTGTCACCCAGTATGATAGGGATGGCAGGATTCCATTTTCACCGTATCTCAGTGTCTCTGCTCTGAATCACTAATGACTAAGGGCATTAGCTCCTACTGACACATTTTCCCTAAAAATGACATTGTAATTTGATACAGAGAATGCAAAATCAGGCACGAGCTAAACAGAATGTTGCGCAGACTTAACTCTGTTCAGTATAACCAATCCAAAATACTAGAAAGTCTGCATCAGGTGTTGGAACGCCCTCCCCCTTTGAACTCAGTTGGCAGGTCCTGAGTTTTCACTTCCATAACGAAAAACCTCTTGAGGTGAGGATTCCACAATGAAGAAGGAAGCTACCCCCTCAATTCATTCACGTTTCCATTCCTTAGGTCAGAGATACTGCTTACAGATTTGATTGGCCGTATTTTCTAGTTTCTAACCTTAAGAATTTTCTGATATTGGAGCCCATTCTCATTTTTGTCTGGAGTTTATTCTCATAGTTGCAGCCTATGGAGAGTATGCGTGTAAGTGTGTGTGTCTGTTCAAGGTTTGAAGAAAATTGTTTTAAATTTATAATTTAGGTATTAATTGCTGCAATGCGTCCCACGACAGGTATCCAGATGTTTCAGGTAAGGACAAATAAAAGGCGTCAAGAACATGATTCGACCAAGTCGATGCTGTTCTAATTAGGTCCTTTCCCTCCAAGACTGATATTCCTGGCTATCTCATATAGTTTGGTGGTTTATTGAGACATAGAGTTAGAAAGAACACTATTCCTTTGTAATTGACATTGAGTCGTAGGGACTGTACATTTTTCTCTCAGCACCCTCATGAGGAAATGGCATTGACCCCTTCCAGCAGACAGGTCTTTAGAGATCTGTGGCAGGAGCTCAAAGAGAAAGAAGCAGTTTTGACCCCACACTCTCTCTCTCTGTTAACTTGGCAATGTTCTGTTTCCTATTTGCCATAAGTTTTATCTTGAGACTTCAGAATGCACTTAAAAAAAAAAACTTTCCACATTCTTATTTGGCAATTTAGAAATCCTTACATTTTTTTCTTCCTATAGAGGGATATCAGCTTCATTCAGTGAGTGCTAATCTTCATTCTAGAAAAAGAAATGCCAATCTTAGCGTTTCTTTACGTCTTTTAAGGGTAAGCTGTTGAAACTTAGAAAGGAGGGGAAAAAAATAAAAGAAGGACCGCATCCAGAGATTATTTAGAAAAAGAATGACCTCAAAAATTTGAGCCTAAATGCATGAAAGGAAATACATCATATATATTTTTTTTCCTATGGGTGATGACAGGGCTTAAGATGCAAAACGCTATGGTTGCCTGGAAAAGCTACCTATTTAAAAAAATTAGAGTTTAAATGATCTCCTGGGTACTACTATGTTACTCGGGACTGTCGACACAGAGAAATGAGGCATTCCAGTTACTGAAATGTTGAGAAATGGCCCAAACACTGCCAAGTGCATGTCCCCCGACTGTGAGCCGTTTCTCCTTTCCCTGGACACTGGCCCAATTACAGGGCGAGAGTCATTCCTATACCAAATATGGGGCGTCAGGGTGCCAGGCCAGAAATGTCCCTTGATGTTCTCCCCTGTACTCATTCAAGAGAAGGAGCATGTAATTGTTAACTGTGATAAGATAATACTTCGCTCGCTCTTGTAAAAGTGTCTAAAAACGTCTTCGGATTTTCCAGCAACATTTGGAGAGCGATATGGCGTATACGGGGTGTGCCAAACTCGGAGTTACAAAGCCTTATTCTTGGCAACAACTACAAACAATTTCCATTTTACTATGAAAACGAAAAGAACACACAAAGTTACAGTCTTCTCTGGGGTGTTTCCAGTGGTGAATACAATGTGTTATCCCGGAGTCCGTATGTTCTCCTTCTGAATCATTTTTCCATCCAAATCCCAAGTAGTGTAAAAGGGCAATTAAAACTATTATTTTAGAACATAAAACCCTCATAAAAGAATGTGAAAATATTGCTTATTTTATTTCGGCTGATTTGCAGGGCTCCTTTAAGGATGGGAAATTTAGAAAGTAAACTAAAAAGATGCCAAAACGTCACCCGTAGTTCCTGTAGCCAGAATTAGAAGTAATGTCACTATTTCTGTGCATTTATTTCCAGACAGGCGTGTATGTCCATGTATTCTTTGTACCTATGCTTTTATGTGTTTATTGTTTCATAGATTTGCGGTCGCACTGTGTAAATGAGCATTTGATTTTCACTCCTAGCGAACATGCCTGAGGTGTCCAAAATCCTGGGCGCAGGTAAGGTTTACAGAATGCTTTGGTCAGACAACATTTACGTATAATCACAAGCCGTGGTTAACCATAAGCGATATAATTGCAGAATGACCTATTCGGCATAGTTTTTTAAAAGTCCTTGAATCCTAAAACAATTACATCCACAGGGCAATATTTGGTTTAATCTATAGAAGTTCAGGACCTTCCTTTCTCTGCTTTTCGTAAGAGAAACACCATAGGCTTAGGCTCAGACCGTCGTAATTTCCTTTCTCCTATGTGGATGCTTTAACCTGGCTTCCATTCCGACTTACCTTTCCTTTTCAGAAGTGGGAGTCTAGTTTTATTGAGCATTCCTTTGATTCGCTTCATATATTTTTGTACATTTGCCGTTCCCCGTTTAGAACCGTATTAGGCAGGATAAATATTTGGGTAAAAATACACTCTGCGATGTGCATGAGTTCATAATTTCCTACCGATTTTACTGTTGAAATTCATTTTAAGTTCGTTTGTGAATCAGGTGTCGTTTTAGATGTAGACTTCTCTTTTCTAAGCCTGACCGTCACCTTGGCTACGCTAGGAATGTCATCTCTATCGGGGCCAGAGAGCTTCTATTTCTTCCTCCAGGTTTTCTCTGCCCATCCTTCTTCCCTGCGCCCTGTGTCTTGAGAAGCTGGTCTTTTGGGGTTCAGACACTGGGGAGCCTCTGTGGAAGCCAGGAGGTGGGAGACTAGGTGCCTCATTCCCAGGTTCTCTCATTGTGAGGGTCCCTAACTTGCCTCTACTCTCCACTTTTGGTATCTTATCTGCTTTGTTCAAATCGCTGCCTCCCGGCCTGCCAGGAAGCTGGCTCTGTTCCTTTCCAGTATTTTTTTTTTTTTGGGGTGGGGGTAGACCTACGGTCACAGGACTGAGCCACAACAAAGGATGGGGGAGGCACCCATTTATAACATTTATTTGTTGCCTACCTGAAATATAGGTTTAACTGGGAACCTTATATTTTATCTGGCGACCGTAGGGGAGATATTATCACTTTGGTGCTCTCTCATGTGGTTTATCTTTGTGTTTTCCCACCATCCCGCACATGTTATAAGTGAGTCTTCTGTTGCTAAACCCTTCTTAGGTTTTCCTTATTTGATTGTGCCATTTGTTTCCTGTTGGGACCCTCGCTGACATACTGTCTCCTCTTCCTTTTCCTCCAAACTAAGTTCAAGATAGATGAATTTCAGGTGTGTTTTCTTGGGGTGTCTTGATTCGTACCTGTGTTAAAAGGAAAGAATGTCTGTACAATCTCGATGTACCACAAATAGCAATGAGTTCTTTTAGGTTATAGAATGCAATACGTTAGGTCAAAATGACAGGGAAAATAGCACGTATAGGGACCAGATGTCAGACAACTGTGCTGGTTCAGTCCTGGAGCACGTGTGATCCAACTTAATTATTCATGGCACTCTCTTTCCATCTAGGTTAGATAATGTGTTATAGGATCAATCTGTTCACGGTGAAAAGCTAGGGGAAGTATACATTATATTCTGGGCACATTCATTGTATAGCTGCGTGACCATGACCTTCAGAAAGGTAGCTAGTTCCCGAAGCCCATAATTCACTTATGAAGAATATAATTATAACTATAAAATTATAAAAAATCCTTGGATTTTTTTTGTGCGAATTTACGTATACATTTACTATCACAATCTTTGGGTCCTTTTCCTCCTCTTTAAAACAAAGACAACAATAGTACCTGTGAGAATGAAATGCCTCGGTATGGATAGAGCCCACAGAGGAAGTACTGGTTGTTAGTAGCCATTGCTCACATAAAATAATGTGTTACTCAATTGCCAAATCTGAGTATGAGAGGCTATTTTTACTAGATTTAGAAGTAAATGGCCATATGATTTATTATCCAAAGCAGGCAATTAAAACACACACACACACACACACACACACACACACACACACAACTTTATTATCAAACAATTGACTTATACCAAAGTGCACCCATTTTAAGTATGAGCCCAATGAATTTTGACAAATGCATACACTTATGCAGTCAGCACCCTTATCAAGATATAGAATATCTCCATCATTCCAAATGGTTCCCTTATGTCTCTTTGCACTCAGTTTCTACCCACAATTAGCCCAAGGCAATTCTAGGTTGCTCTCTGTCATTGTAGATTAGTTTTGCAAAGGACTTGTGAAACACAGTTTGTTTTATAAATAATCCCAGATGGACCTCTAGTTAAGAAAGAATTTCAGTTACAATAAATCATTCTGAAAATTAAATCATAAACGTAAAGAAGAACATCAAATTCCTTATTGTTCTTCCCGACTTCAGATATTAGCCATTATAGACAAAAATGCCATTTATGGATAAAAGGCAAGAATATAAGACCGCTTAAGCTTTTGCTTTTGTCTTGTATGTAGTCTCATCTAATGCTTAACAGTGACCCAATTCGTTATATAATACTCTGTAGAGAACATAGGATCTTTATTTCTTCTCAGTAAGCAGGATTCTGAAATTTGACTTAGTTATTTTAATTATTATATAAGGCAACAGTAGGAAGCCATGTTTTCCTCTGGTTTGTCTAAGTGCAGAGAATGTATTTTATCTTCAGCCTACACATTTCTCAGCCCGGTAAGGCCCCCCCCCCCCCACCCGGGGGGTGGGGGGGCGGAGAAAAGTTTGTTTGTTTGTAGAGCAGTATTCCTGTTTACACTGCGACTAGATAATTCTTTGCTGGGGGCAGGGGTGGCCGGTCCTTAGTAATTCAGCCTGTTTACCAGCATGCCTCACCTCTACCCACTAGATGTCAGCAGTAACCCCGTTCTGGCCATGCCAATCAAAACACTCTCCTAGACCTTGCCCAATGTCCCCTGAGGGCAAAATCACCCCTTGGAGAATCACTTCTGTGAAGGGTATTGGGATGTGGAGTATATTTTATTCTTCTATTAAGATAACAATAAGCTAGCAGTTGACCTATAGGATTCTTCTACAGCTTAAATCAGTTTGGCATGAACATCGTTACACATTAAAGTTGTGCATTGACATTTTTCCGTTCTAACGTTACGCGCATAAATATGATGTCAAAACGTACTGTGGGATGACAGGTAAAGTAAGAATCATGGGATTTATTACTTTTAAAAAACAATTTTTTTTAATTAGGGCAGGATGCAATGGACAGGCTTACCCCTGCCTTTCTACAAATTAATTAGGAAAAACTTCCAAGGGATGGAAGTTTTTTCTTTTTTTTTTTTTTGAAGCGATAGCGTGCAGCAAAACCAGCATAGGTGACATTACAGTTTGATTTGTATGCGAACCAGCTAGTTTGCCTGAAATATCCAAATCATTCAACCACTCTGGCTCTGTGTAATCAGGAGCAGGTTTCCCTGAATTGGCTCAGTACGTACGAAGGTAACAGACCCAAGACTAGCAGTGCGGAGACTTTGTACAAACAAACAAATGAGCAAGCCATCACAACGTTGGGAGCAGAAAAAACCCTCACTGAGATCACCAAAGCGTGGACCGGCAGCTTATATTTAGCAAATTGTTCAGAACACAGCTCGTGGCTTCCTATCAGTACAAATTAGAGATAACCTTTCACTGTAATAAAGACAATTAGATTATCACACACTCTGATAGGCGTACTTGTGACTAAGACAGATTCCCAGTTTAAATTCCACTAATTCATCTCCCTTTCTCCACCAACTCTCAGAATCCAGGTTATTTTACCCTAAGAGGAAAGCCTTCCAGGCAGTTCTCCCCCTCGTGTTTGAGAGCTGAGATGTTCTGAG
Organism: Paguma larvata; assembly: GCA_030068075.1. Lineage (NCBI taxonomy): Eukaryota > Metazoa > Chordata > Mammalia > Carnivora > Viverridae > Paguma > Paguma larvata. The sequence continues at coordinate 33,453,709 of CM057843.1, forward strand.
ATCCCATGGCGGGCAGCTTACTCGTGGTTTACCCACTGAGTGAGCAGCGTGGCTGAGAAAACTACTTTACCCTTGAACTGGGATGGTCTCGCGTGTTTGCCCTCAGCGCTTTTCAAATAAGAACCAACTCGTCTTATAACCTGTGTTTTTGTCATTGTTGCCATCTTGATGTATGTGGAGAAGAGAGGTGTCCACACCGTTCATTGACCAGAGCAGTTTTTTAATACATTCAGAAGAATGTACTTAAATGTAATGCATTAACTACATTAAAGAATGTATTTAAAACATTGTATTTAAACATAACATGTATTTAAAAACATATAACATGTATTTAAAAACATTCTTCTGAGTGTACCTCAGTGTAAAGTCTTCTTCATCTTAACTTGCCATTTGGGAAAGAGTTAAATTCTCTAACTTTATTTTTCTTTAAATTCTTGATAATATTCTATTTATAAAAATAATTTTAAGAGCATTTCAAACTTCCACCTCCAGCCACATATGCACACACACGCACACACACGCGCGCACACACACACACAGAGTTCAGAATTCAGTTCAATAGCCCGTTTTCCTTGGTCAATGCTTTTTCTTATTTATACTACTTTTCAATATTAAATTCATAGATTAAAGGATAAAAGGTAAGCCTTCACTCTTTCCTGTGCATCTAAGAGCTCTTGGTTGGTTTCACCCTTGAAAGGCATGTAGCCTTACATATAATGCATTTAAACTTTCCAAAGACTACAAACTCATTTTGCAGATCTCAATTTATAAATCATCATGGTTAAGAAATACCTGTCTTGGGATGTCCACTCTCACCACTGCTATTTAACATAGTATTGGAGGTCCTAGCATCAGCAATCAGACAAGAAAGCAAAATAAAAGGCATCAGGATAGGCAAGGATGAAGTCAAACTTTCAATTTTTGCAGACGACATGATACTTTACATGAAAAACCCAACAGAATCCACCGAAAGCCTACTAGAACTGATCCATGAAGTTGGCAAAGTTGCAGGATACAAAATCAACGTACAGAAATCGTTTGCATTACTTTACACCAACAATGAAGCAATAGAAAGAGAAATAAAGAAGCGAATCCCATTCACAATTGCACCAAAACTATCAAATACCTAGGAATAAATCTAACCAAAGATGTAAAAGACCTTTACGTGGAAAACTAGAAAAAACTTATGAAGGAAATAGAGGAAGACACAAGGAAATGGAAAAACATCCCATGCTCATGGATTGGAAGAATAAATATCGTTAAAATGGCAATACTACCAATCAAAATGCAATCCCAATCAAAATTGCACCAGCATTCTCTCAAAGCAGTGCAAACAATCCTAAAATTTGTATGGAACCACAAAAGACCCCGAATAGCCAAAGTAATTCTGAAGAATAAAACCAAAGAGGGAGGCATCACAATCCCAGATTTTAACCTCTACTACAAAGTGGTAGTCATCAAGACAGTATGGTATTGGCACAAGAACAGACACATAGACCAATGGAATAGAATAGAGAACCCAGAGATGGACCCACAAGCATATGGCCATCTAATCTTTGACAAAGCAGGAAAGAGTATCCAATGGAAAAAAGACAGCCTCTTTAACAAATGGTGCTGGGAGAACTGGACAGCAACATGCAGAAGAATGAAATTAGATCACTTCCTTACACCACTCACAAAAAGAAACTCTAAATGGATGAAGGATCTGAATGTGAGACAGGAAACCATCAAAATCCTAGAGGAGAAAGCAGCAAAAAACCTCTTTGACCTGAGCCGCGGCAATTTCCTATGCGACACATCTCCAAAGGCGAGGGAATTTAAAGCAAAAATGAACTATTGGGACCTCATCAAGATAAAAAGCTTCTGCACGGCAAAGGAAACAACCAACAAAACTAATAGACAACAGACAGAATGGGAAAGAATAATTGCAAATGACATATTGGATAAAGGACTAGTATCCAAAATCTATAAAGAACTTATTGGGGCGCCTGGGTGGCTCAGTCGGTTGAGCGGCCAACTTCGGCTCGGGTCACGATCTCACGGTCTGTGAGTTCGAGCCCCACATCGGGCTCTATGCTGATGGCTCGTCAGAGCCTGGAGCCTGCTTCGGATTCTGTGTCTCCCTCTCTCTCTGCCCTTCCCCTGCTCATGCTCTGTCTCTATGTCTCTCAAAAATAAATAAACGTTAAAAAAAAAAAAAGAACTTACCAAACTCCACATGCGAAAAACAAATAATCCAGTGAAGAAATGGGCGGAAGATACGAATAGACACTTTTCCAAAGAGGACATTCAGATGGCCAACAGACACATGAAATGATGCTCAAAGTCACTCATCATCATGGAAACACAAATCAAAGCCACACTGAGATACCACCTTAACACTGGTTTCGAGTGGCTAAAATGAATAAATCAGGAAACTATAGATGCTGGCAGGGATGTGGAGAAGCAGGCACCCTCCTACACTGTTGGTGGGAATGCAAACTGGTGCAGCCACTCTGGAAAATGGTGTGGAGGTTCCTCAAAAAAATGAAAATAGAGCTACCCTATGACCCAGCAATAGCACTGCTGGGAATCAACCCGAAAGACACAGGAATGCTGATGCATAGGGGCACGTGTACCCCGATGTTCATAGCAGCACTTTCAACAATAGCCAAATCATGGAAAGAGACCAAGTGCCCATCAACTGACGAATGGATAAAGAAGATGTGGTACATATATACAATGGACTACTACGTGACAATGAGAAAAAAATGAAATATGGCCATGTGTGGCAACATGGATGGAACTGGAGGGTATTATGTTAAGTGAAATAAGTCAGTCAGAAAAAGACAGATACCATTATGTTTCCACGAATAGGTGGACTTTGTGAGACTAAGCAAAAACCAGGGGGGAGTGGAAGAGGGGAAAGGAAAAAAAGACACAGAGAGGGAGGGAGATAAAACATAAGAGACTCTTAAAGACTAAGAACAAACTGAGGGTAAGGGGGGTCAGGGAGGGGGGAGAGGGGGTGACGGGCATTAAAGAGGGCACGTGTTGGGATGAACACTGGGTGTTATATGTAAACCAATTTGAAAATAAACTATTATAAAAAAAAAGAAATACCTGTCTCTCAATTTATGGAACTTTTATAGTAACTTTTATTTTGTTTCTATCACTGTTTCCATTTATAGACATAGGAACCCCCAGCTTAGAGTCGGGTGCCGAATGTCCCTCTAGACAAACATCTAGGTTTAATAAGTTCAGACGAAAGAATATGGTATATCAAATGATCATTTCTCTTTTTTAAAATGTTTATTCACTGTTGAGAGACAGAGCTCGGGCAGGGGAGGAGGAGGGAGAGAAGGAGACAGAATCGGAAGCAGGCTCCAGGCTCTGAGCCGTCACCACAGTGCCCGATGTGGGGCTTGAACCCACAAACTGTGAGATCATGACCTGAGCCAAAGTCCGCCACTTAACCAACTGAGCCACCCAGGTGCCCCTCAAATGATCATTTCTTAATCAGAACTAACTTGAACAGACTTAAAAAGTGAGTTCTGTTGCAACCTAAAAACTATTTAAGATTGTGTGTGTGCATGTGTGTGTGGCTGGCTGCCGGGGGAAGGTCAGAGGTTGGAGAACCAGGGAAAAATTGTGACAGGTTATGACTCATTGATGAACACATTTCCAATATTTTTAGTAAGTTGTCCCTGTGAAGGATATTCATTTTGGTGTGTTGTACATCCAATATATTATAGCATCTTAATATCAGGAGCTACGTTGATGCACACAATAGCTAAAGCATACTTCTAAAATCAAAGGTATTCAAGCAGTTGAACACCCTAGCAGGTGAAAGGAGCTATCCAATGTAACATGTGAACTCCGTGTTGGAAAGGAATAATCTTCTCATTGCTAAATAATTCCGAAAATGAAAATTCCCTTCTTGTTTTTGGTTACTTTCCTCCCTCCTCCTCCTCCTCCCTCCTCCCTCTTTCTCTCTTTCCCTCTCCCCCCTTCCTTCCTTCCTTCCTTCCTTCCTTCCTTCCTTCCTCCCTTCCTTCCTCCTTCCTCCCTCCCTCCCTCCCTCCCTCCCTCTCCTCCTCTCTCTCTCCTTCTCTCTCTCTCTCTCTCTCTCTCTCTCTCTCTCTCTCTCCTTGGTTTATTTTATTATCAATTTGGGACTTTTGATGCCTTAACTAACAAAACTCCTTGAGTCTCCCTGCCTAGTGGCTTCCTCCTTCATGTCACACAGCAATTTTTTTTTTCTTTTGGTGCTGCCACTAATTCACTTTATGCTCATTGTCCACATCAGTGTGACAACCACAGTCCCTCATCTCTTTCCCTTCAGTCTCTTCCTTATCAAATTAATTAAATCTGCAGCCAGCTAAGTCTTTTGAATATAACACTTTAATTCTGGGTGCAAAACTCTCAGTTTCTTATCATCTCCTGGAGGGTGAACTTAAATTCTTAGCATGCTATTCAGACCTACAATCCAGTCAGTCATCTTCCCTTTTACTCTTCTGTGCCCTTTGCTGCTGGCTAGTCCAGCTAGATTTGGGACTCCAACAATCCCTGCATTATCTTTCTCCCCTTCCTTTCTTCATACTTAACTTCTCTTGCCTAAATGCATCTGCTCTCATTTCAAACAATCCTCTGAGGTCCAGAAAACGAGCTCCCTTTTCAAAGCGTCTGCCTCTGTTTATTCATGATGAATGTAATCTCTCCCTCCTATGAAACGGGATCAGCCATTGTCCCTACCAATGGAACCTACCTTACCTTGTGATATTGTATACAGGTATCTTCAATTCAATTATTATTTAACAAACCTGTTTGTAGCTTGTCGGTCCAATATGATGGCATGTTTATTTTCTTCCTTCCTTCCTTCCTCCCTCCCTCCCTCTCTTTCTCTTTTCTTCCTTCTTCCGTTCCCTTCCTTCCTTCCTTCCTTCCTTCCTCCTCTCTTTCTCTCTTTCTTTCTTTCTTGCTTGCTTGCTTGCTTGCTTTCTTTCTTGTTTTCTTTCTTTCTTCATTTATATTCAAGGAATGATAATGGATTATGAAGAAGGAAAGATCACATTAAGGGAGAGAAAAAAGCTAACCCTAAAAATTTAATGCGTGTTCAGTGGAATTAGGAGATATTTAAGACCTAATCAAGAGTAGACAGGATCTGTAAGACAAACATAAGTGTTTTTGAAAGCTTACTTGGGTGATGGCAAGGGGCAGAAGATGTTATTATTGCAATATTAGTACTTGAGGAGTTATTCTATTATTTTACCAAATTACGCACATGAGAGCTGAATTGCAATTTATAATAGACTAATCATATCTACCATACAGGAACCATTCATCAATAAATGTTCCTCTCTCCTAGTACCTATAAATTCCAAGCATGAACCCTATTGTTGTAATTTACATAGCGGAAGAAGTAGCTAAGCATGAAGCCCAATGGAGGGCTTGATCCCATGACCCCAGGATCACTTCCTGAGCTGAAATCAAGAGTCAAACGCTCAAGCGACTGAGCCATCTAGATGCCTCTGGCTTGAATGTTTGAGAAAAGTTTTGTCCAGGTCTTATATGGGCCTTGAGGGTCACAGAGACTACAAGTCATGGAGAAAAGGTGTCAAGAAAGACAAGAGGAGAGAATAAAACAGCAAAGAACTTCACGGGAATTCTAAGAAAACACTCTTCTGTTTAAGAAGATATTAAACTAAAATTTAGTACTTGGCTTATATGTCGTAACCTGTTCACGATAAGAGGAAATCTTTTTAAAATTAAATATTCTAAGTGTAGGCCCTGCAAATGTGGAAAAAATGTTAACAGGAAGATATTTTAAATTCCCACATGTTGGGATGAACACTGGGTGTTATATGTAAACCAATTTGAAAATAAACTATTATAACAAAAAAAAAAAAAAATTCCCTCTTGGCTAAACTTACCTACTTGTAGCCAATATTAGAAAGAAAGGAAGAAAAGAGAAAGAGAGAAAGATGGAGTGAGTGAGTGGTGAATGAGGGAGGGAGGGAGGGAGGAAGGAAGGAAAGAAGGACGGAAAGGAGAAAGGAAGGGTGAGAAATCTTGTCTCATTATGACTTAGGGTAAATTATCTATCCCACTGCCCTCTCTTCTAACAAGTAGTGACCCAGAAGTATAAAAAGGTACCTCTTAGGATAACATGTTTTGCAGGATTTTAGTACATGCATAAAATGAAAAAGGAAGTCTGTGGCTTAGTGACTAATGTTTATACCAATCTGGATTTTATGATACCACATGAATTCATGTAAAAATGATAATAGAATTCTGCCTCTATAAAGATTTCCACCCCAAATCCTCCGGAACAGAAAAATTTCCCAGTAAAATGGACTTACTGTGTTATTAAGGCATTGCATCTTTGAATTAGATGTTATCATTAATATCTGGGAAATTGAATTCAAAATAACATCACTTTTGAAAGAGGAAAACACTTTCACAAGGACCTATATTAGTTTCCACTACGTAACGTCATCTACAAACAGTGGAAAATAGGTTAAGGACTTGAATTTAAATTAACTCTTTTTATGTGCAAGTAACTAGTCAAGAGAGACCAGTGCCATACAGGCCAGGAGTTAAAACAAGGGAAATTATTCTTCTGGAAAATTTAACACCTGGGAAATAGATCCTATGAAATAAAAGGCATTTTATAGGAGAAATAAAAGTTTAACCAACACTGCGATGATTCCAATTGGAGAAAAGGATACTATGCTGTCTTTCTACACACTCTGAGAGCAGAAAATTTCAGAGTATATTGGTTGAGAGAGAAAGGATTCAGAACTTTTCACACTAATTAGACTCAAACAAGATTAATATTAAAATATTTCCCCAAAGCAGTTTGTGGTTTGATATACCAACTAAATTGTAGCTTTTTCAAGATATCCTACCCACATGTATTATTTAAAAGTTTTACTCTAAAATGAGTAAAACTGATCCAGAATTATTCAATAACCACTATCGATAAACTTTGTATGTGTTTTAGAATTTCGGTTTCTCAAAATTATCATCACATGGTTACATTTCACTTTGATTTATAAAAGCCGATTTAGTTAGGTTCAGGTAGTTATTACAATCTACAGCTACCTGTGGGAGGCAGGAAGGAGGGGGTATAAGCATTCAAATCAACTTTTTCTCATTTAAGTATCAGAATGCTTATTAACATTAAACGGTGTCTCCAGAAACCAGGGTTAGAGTGTGGGCAGCAATGGAACCAAGGAACAGAGACTTTCAGGAGCCCAGGCTGAGATGTTTGTGATCTCTCTGGACATATCCTTCATTCTTACCTTTCCACACATTGGTATTATTTGCTGATGGTGAATTTGGGGGAGAGGGTCATGCCAACGTTGGAAACCTTCCATCTTTCTTTGCAAGGGCGGCTCAGGGTGATGAGAACCACTTAGCCGCAATTTTAAGCTTTAGGGGGGAGAGTATTTTTCTAGCTCCACCTCTCACAATCAACTATGTTCGCATTTGGCTGCTGGAGACACATTACATTGGGTGTTGTGGGCAAGAGGAAAAAAAATCCTTTCGAGCTAAGGAAATGTCATCTACATGGTGCCTTTTAGCATCTCAGATTGAAAAAAAAAATTGTAAGACTCAAGCATTTTCATGACTGACCAAGACCCCACAGTTGGTGGTAGAGTTAATTTCAATCTAATGTTCTTTCCAGTGTAACTTCGGGTGCGAGATCCCTCTTTATCAGTGAAAGAAATATTCAAGACTATACCTAACATCAATTACTCCTGCTTCCTTTTGTGTAAAAGGTTGATATTTTAATATTGTACGCATTGACTTATGATATGTGGTGTTCTGGTTCTTTCTCCCTCCCTGTCTCGCTCCTCTGTGTATGTGTGCATGTGCGATGTGGCTGGGGAGGAGTGACGTGGTGGTACCGGGAGAGATTTACCACCGAAATAATATTTATTGTGGCATTATTAACAACAGACCAGTTAGGGGTATTCTTATTACCACTCTGTAATTCAATTTCCTTTGGATTTTAATATGAATCTAGGCTTTGTATCCTCAAAGTGTTTAGTATTTCAAAACATAGCTCACTGCTTATAAGAAATTAAAAAAAAAAAAAAAAAAGAAAAAAGAGAGAAAACTCTTTGGCAGCACAGTTTAAGTTCCCAAATCCTAACGATGTGATCTCATAGCTCCCTACTGAAGACAAGATTTTCGGAAGGATTTTAGAGTATTTAGTCAATCCTCTCTGCTTTCTAAAACGAGGCATGATTCCACATTTCTTACAGAAATCCTGCTTCTGTATATACTGCAGTTTTAAGAATGAAAACATACGAACGGAGATTGAGTATGGGTTTTAAATCTCCAGATCGGGAAAGATAATTGTGAAAGATTATTCTGTCAATTAGCAAGTACTTCTGAAATGACACAGTGGACAGGAGATAATTCATTTGGAATGTCATTCTTTCGCCCCCTTCCTCGTAGGTCACAGGGTGTTTAAATAATTTTGTGGAGGAAGCAGGAAACAGCTGTGGTAAAATTGTGGATTTTATGTCTTTCACTCTTGGGTGTGTAGCTGCCAAAATGAAACCATTAATATGACTGAGACTAGGTGGGGTTAAAATGTGCAAACCTGAGCTCTTTCCTTGGGTGAGGTCTCTAATGCTGGGGGTGAGTGAGTTAAGGATTTGCTTATTTTATTTTATTTTATTTTATTTTATTTTATTTTATTTTAGCTTAACTCTTTGCTGGAGTTAGAACTGAGCTATGAGCAAATAGAAGAATCCAGTACAGGGTCTGGTCAGCAGTATATTTTCCCCATGCCCATTCTTCTCAGTAGATGTAAGTTGAACACTTGTAAGGTACTTTCAAAGCTTTTAGGTAGATGGGATATAATACTTCCGTATTATATGAGAGGAGAGTTTGTTCTAAATAAAGTAACAAGTCTTAAGATCCTCTAGGGTTTAAGAATAGGACTGAGAGGGGCACCTGGGGGTTCGGTCTGTTAAGCGTCCGACTTCAGCTCAGGTCATGATCTCACAGTTCGTGGGTTCGAGCCCCATGTCGGGCTCTGTGCTGACAGTTCAGAGTCTGGAGCCTGCTTTGAATTCTGTGTCTCCCTCTCTTCTCTCCCCTCCCCCACTCATGCTCTGTCTCTCTCTCTCTTAAAAAGTAAAATCAACATTAAAAAAAATAAAAAAAAAAAGAACAGGACTGAGGAGATCCTGTTCCGAAACGTCCCCAGTTCCTGTTTGTCCTTAAACATTTAGATATAGAATGGAGAAGTTCACACCACTTCTTTAAATGTCCTTAAACATTTAGATCAATGGAGAAGTTCACACCACTCTAAAATGATTATTAAACTGAGGCTATAAGTGAGGTGTCAGTCTCAGTAGAGACAAGAGACAAGTTTAGCTGCCTAGAATCTTAAATCTTATTTCTGAAAGCAATATCCAACACCTAACGGAATAAATGCACCAGACAACCTTAGGTATAATTAGACAGGCAGCAAAAAATAGCATTTATTTTATAAATTATTTAAAGACATCACGGACAAAATTCAGACTGATTTAAGATGATTGCTGAGTCATAACATTTTAGCGGCAATAGGAAACTTAGGAATTAACTTGCCTCATTATCGACTATAAGGGAAAAATTGGGAGAAGTTGATTTACTTCAACATGATCATACGGCTGGTTCGGAACACAGAAACATTTGTGTCGTGTTTCCACTCCAATTCTAGTGTTGTTTCTACAAAACCAGGTTGCTCTTCGATGTCTGCTACTCTCTCTTGTGAGAGAGGTAATAATTCAAGGAGAAAATAAATCATATCTCTCACTATCAAGATTGAACAGGCATGGAGAAAAGCTGATTCACTTCTCAAAATTACAGTGTAGGTTGTCGAGCTCATAACGTATTTAAGCATACACACGAAATGAAATAGTATTAGCAAGATCCAAGAAAATGGATGTATTCTCTGTATTACATTATAGCCATTTTTGCAATTTTTTGCTTCACTTTCTAGTCATGACCAGTACTTAGAATTGAAATATTAATCTAATAACTAGTTGCGGTTGAGTGATTTATACAAAGAAGAAACACCGAGAGTGCTGTAATGAATTTAATGCTATATGTAATAATATTATAACTGACCAAAAGGAAGTTGGAAAAAAAAGAATTTTTGCTAGAATCAGTTGGTTTGGAATTTATCCCACAAAAACTAACATGCATTTTATCCCCTTCATTCTTCTTCCTTGTAACATTTAGAAAATACTGCAAATATATATATATATACAATAGTTATCTAAAGCAAGACACTGGGAATACAGCCTAAGAAAACTACCAAAAGTACATTTGCAAACATAAATCAGCATAAGACTTGTAAAAACACAAGAATAGGGCTGCATTCTTGGGCATCAAACCAGAGGAGTGTTGGTTGCTTCAGAAACCATTTCTCCATAGTGTCTCTTGAATTACCAACAACCCCAGCTATGCACTTTTTAAACATCAATAACTAAATACACATTTTCATACAAATTTTCAGCACCAAACATGAAATCAGGCAGTTGAATCTAGCATACGCTTATGGAAAGCAAGAGAAAGCGTATTATAAAGAAAACTAGTACCCGTTCAGTACACATGATATCCAAGACATTTGGTCTTTACAAAACCTAGCTAAATTTCTATTTTACAGAGGAAGCTCAAAGAATTTGAGTGTTTTTTTTTTTTTTCCAGAGTTCATAAAGCAGAAGTTATAATGCCAAGATTCAAACCAAGGTTCGAGTCCAAAGTGTAAGGTCTTCTCACTACACTGTTGTGAAGTGATACATTTTCTGGATCACTTCTCTCTCTCTCTCTCTCTCTCATTCTGTGTGTGTGTGTGTGTGTGTGTGTGTGTGTGTGTGTGTGTGTCTTTTTGTGTGGGCTTGGAATGGTAAAGGGATATGTTGAAAAAGAGTTATACTCTCTAGACAAATTTATAGTTAATAAGATTTCCTTCCTAACATGATGGAATTAGGAAGCCAACGATTCTATCTCTGATAAAATGCAAGCATGAAACTGGGCAAAACTGGCAAAAACAATCACTTCATGTTGTTAACAATCTAGAAATCAACCAACATCGAACATCAATGTGAGAAGCGTTTTTACTCATGAATACTATTAAACTTTGGGTAAGAACAGCATGAGTCTGTGGTGTTCTTACCCAAGACACATCTCACGACCCTGCCGGCTCTTTCCGTGATCATTCGGCCAGGAAGAGTCAGGCTGTCGCTGTCACTGCAAATAAGGTCACACAGGATTTTGAACATTATTATCCAACTGGTATGATGATTACTTTCATGGTTCAACTTGACTGGGTGACAGGGTATCCAGATATTGTGTTAGATATTAGATAGTAGGTATTTTAGTAGGTATTTCTGTGTGTGTCTGTGAGGATGTTTCATGAAGTTATTAGCATTTGATCTCATAGACTAAGTAAAATAGATTGTCCTTTCCAGTGTAGGTAAGGAAATCTTCCAACCTGTTGAAGGTCTAAATAAAATGGAGGAAGGCAAAAGAAGAAAGAAATCTCTTTCTCTGCCTTACTGCTTGACCTGGGTATTGGTCTCTTTCTGCTCTCAAACTAGGACTTATACCACGGGCACTGGTGGTTCTCAAACCTCTGGAGATTGGAAGTAACCCCTGGTTTTCCTGGGTCTCGGATGCCTTGTAGATGCCAGATTATGGGACTTCTCCGTCGCCATAATCTCATGATTATATATGAATATGCAAATATACACATACATATACATTTGTATGTGTGCATGTGTGTTTGTAAGCACATCCTATTGGTTCTGTTTCTCTAGAGAACCCTAATACAAGTGCCAATCCTGATGCAAGTGCAAAGAGAGGCCAGCAGCTATATTTGCTTGAATTTGCATAGCTTGTGATTAAACAAGAGTTCCAGTATGCGAGGCACCCATAGGGGGGTTGATAAGCTTTCTACTTCTCTGAGGTCAGCCCGAAGCTGTGTGTGTGTATAGCAGAGATCATAGCAGATTTAAGCCATTCACACAACTCTGTTCTATGGTGCCAGTGCACATGCTCGAAGGAACACAAGAAAGTTCCATGGAAAGTAAAAAATGGATAAACTTAATATGAATTAAGTCTGAATATGCTCTCCCCCTTAGATACAGATCTATCAGCAGTATAAGTGGAAGGACTTGCGGGGTTTAGGTGTTTAATAATAACCTCTAACCCTAGGCTGAACTGTAAGGTATTTGGAGAAAATACTCTTAGGTAAGCAGTCTTGAAAATAAAAAAAACAGGCTTAGAAATAAAAATAAAACAAAATAACAAGAATAATAAAAAACCATCCAAAACATCAGCCCCTACACATTTGAGTGGATAGAGAAGTCACAGATTTAATGAAGAAAAACTAACAAATAAATGAAAAAACAAAAGCTAAAACAATTCTCAGGAGGAAAAAAGTCCATATTGTCTAAAATATGCTATATTCAACAAAAAATTATGTGAAGCAATAGGAAAATGTGACTCATATTCAGGAAAAAAAATGGACAATCAATGGAAACTGTGTCCAAGTGCCCCCTGATTTTAGATTAGCAAACAACTTCAAAGGAATCCAAATAGCTAAAGAAGGCCATGTTTAAAGAATACAAGGAAAGTATGATGACAATGATTCAATGAACAGAAACTCGTATTAAGGAGATGGCAGTTATAAAAGAGAAAAAATGGAGATTTTGGATTTGAAAAGTAAAATAATTAAAATGAGAAATTCACTAGATAGTTACAACAGAAGAATCATGTGGGCAGGAAAAAAAAATAAAGAATCCATGAAATTGAAAACAGATCGACATGAAAATGAACAGAACTCAGAGACCTATGAAACACCATTAAGAATATGTTTGCAGGGGCACCTGGGTGGCTCAGTTGGTTAAGCGTCTGACTTCGGCTCAGGTCATGATCTCACCGTCTGTGGGTTCGAGCCCCGCGTCGGGCTCTGTGCTGACGGCTCAGAGCCTGGAGCCTGCTTCAGATTCTATATCTCCCTCTCTCTCTGCCCTTCCCCTGCTCATACTCTGTCTCTATGTCTCTCAAAAATAAATAAACGTTAAAAAAAAAAAAGAATATGTTTGCATAATGAGTGTCCCACAAGGAGAGAAGAGAGGAAAAGGGGGAGCCATTTGAACAAATAATGGCCCAAAACTTCCCAAATTTAATAAAAGCCAATGACCTCTACATCCAAGAATCTCAGTATACCCAAATTTCTTTCTTTCTTTCTTTCTTTAAATTTAAATTCCAAATACTTGTAAATAATAGTAAAATAAATTATTCAGGCATGTACTCCAGGCTTGCAATTGCTTTTCAAAATATGTATGCAGATGTATTGGGCTGGATATTTGAAGGGAAAGAAAGGGCTGTTGGAGAAGTAGGAAAATGGTCCATGTACTTGACCACCTGTTTTCACTGGGCATCATCACCAGTTCTTCTTTTTTTTAAATTTTTTCCTTTTCTTTTCTTTAATTTATTTTCTGAGAAAGAGAGGGGGGAGGAGAAGGGCAGAGAGAGGGAGACACAGGTCTGAAGCAGGCTCCAGGCTCTGAGCTGTCAACACATAGCCCGAGGTGGGGCTCGACCTCGTGAACAGCAAGGTCATGACCTGAGCCGAAGTCGGAGACTTCTGACTGAGCCACCCAGGCTCCCCACCACCAGCTCCTTTTAAGGTTTCCCCTTAAGTGAAGAGAGGAGCTGGGAGTTCCTTCCTCCAGAGCTCAATTCAGGGTTAACATGTATGAAAGACAGCCATTGGAGTCCAACTGAGAAGTCCGGAGAGAAGGGTGCATGGCCTTGACAGAATGTTTGAAGTAGAATTTGTGCTCCAACTGAACTTTTGACCTTGGAGTCCTAGATTGCTATAAGTCATTAGGAGATCCCCAGGGATTATTATTTTTCTTTTTTAATTTAATTTTATTTACTTTTTTATCCCAGGGATTCTTGAGTCTTGTAGACACTATAGACAAGTTCCTGAGAATCCTGTTCTGGGCTGAAGCACCTGTTTGAGAGCTGGTTTCCCTGGCCTTTCACCTCTCTACTCCTTCACTCATTATATAAACCTCTAATCCCATATATTAAAACCATTCATGATTTGAGAAAAATATAATGATGCTTTAGTATTAACATGATGCTAAGTTTTATATTTTGCGATTCAAGTTTCTAGAATATGTTTGTCATCATTAGGGGAATAACCGCTGCCCTAACCCTCCAAATAATTGCTCTGATTCTTCACCCTAACTCACTATGTAAATTTTGGTCTGAGGAGCTTTTAAAAGCCCTTGAAGTGACCCAGAGCTGTTCATTTTAGATGTGACTGGGGCTAGATATCGGCAGTAGAAAATGAACAAATTTGAATTCCACGAATGGCACAAATTTTCAAACAAAACCTGTAGGCGCATACTAGTTTACTTCCTGGAATATTTAAAAATACGTTTGGGGGCACCTGAGTGACTCAGTTGGTTACACGCCCAAGTATTGGTGTTTGGCTTAAGTCAAGATCTCACGGGTCATGGGTTCAAGCTCTGTGTTGGGTTCTGTGCTGACAGTGTGGAGCCTGCTTGGGATTTTCTCTCTCCCTTTCTCTCTGCCCCTGCCTGACTCTCTCTCTCTCTCTCTCTCTCTCTCTCTCTCATGTCTCTCAAAATAAATAAATAAACACAAGTTTTTACTTAAAAAAAAAAAGAATAAATCTGCTATAAACCATCTATGTGGAGGTTTTTTTGTGAATGTAGTTTTCAACTCCTTTGGATCGCTGGATTGTTTGGTAAGAGTATGTTCAGTTTTGTAAAACGCTGTCTGTCTTCCAAAGTGACCATACCATTTCCATTCTCACCAGCAACAAATGAGGTTCCTGCTGCTCTATGTCCTCACCAGCATTCAGTGTTGGTAGTGTTCTGGATTTTGGCCATTCTAATAAGTGTGTAGTGGTATCTCATCCTTGTTTTAGTATATATTTCCCTGATGACATATAATGCGAAGGATATTTTCATATGTATATTTGGCATGTTCGTATCTTCTTTAATGAGGTGCCTATTCAGATCTTTTGCCCATTTTTTTTAAATTGGGTTATGTTCTTTTTGTTTTAAGAATTCTTTTTGCATTTCAGAGTGAATGTTTTTGACATAATTCTCAAGAGAAGGGCCTATGGCATAAAGAAATGTAGAATGGTCACTGATAATGATTTTGGTGAGGGGTCTCCCCGCAAATACATGAGACATTAATTCCTTCCAGGGGGAAATGTACCACTGCTATGCTAATGACTTTGGCTTTTCCAAATGAAATATTATTGGAATAGGAGAAGCTGGGAAATGACCGTAGGTTAGGTTTGAACACACATGAAGCATGAAAAATGGGTCCCTTAGCTGCCAAAGTCTGTCAGTTTTCTATATATATATATATTTTTAGCAAAGCGTATGCTCAATTATAGAATTACTGTGTCCTCAATCACAGTTATGTAAAACTAATAGATAGTCATAGTAAGGACACAGAATACTATAGAAAATGCGTTCCTCCCCAGAGGAATTCGGAAATCCAAGTTATGGTGGTTTGGTTATTTGGAATTTGAAACCAGTTTGCTTTGTATCCTTGGTGATAGCTGACTGAAAACCTTCAAATTCTAAAATTTTCAGAGCAGCTTAACCTAAAAGAAACTTCTTCCACAAATGAGTTAAGGAAAAAAAAAAAAAAAAAACGTAATGAGAAGCATAGCGATGGCTGTTCTCACTCAGTTTGCAATTCACTAAAGGTCTCAGGATCTTATCTTCCTGATCATAAATATATCATCCGCCAAACTGTAGAAAAATAGAAAAATTTAAATCTAGGCTATTTCCACCACTTCCTCCAGAAATAGCATGGCCAGGCATTTCGGGGGTCCTTTAATCAGTATTAAAGTGATGTATGAGAGTTGCGTGAATAAGAATGACTTCTGAGAGTGAGAATTGTGTCAGGTATGAATAGAAAGAATGATCTCTCTTAACCTCTAAATGATGTCGATCAATCCCAGGCTGGTGCAAATTAGTTAAATTAGTGCATATATTTCAGGCACAATATAAATTAGTAGAGCTCTTTAAAAAAGCCATTTAGAAATACACCTGTACATCCATGAAAAATGCATATTTTGGGTGGCAATAGCTTCGTTCTTGTTCTTTTCTAAAAGTTTCTGATTTGAAAACTCTAGGCAGTAGGTTAAAATCTGCTTCTTTTGCCTCCAGGTATCAGAGATGTTATGCTATTACTTCTTCTTTTTTTAAATGTTTATTTATTTTGAGGAGAGAGAGAGAGAGAGAGAATACCAAGCAGGCTCCTTGCTAACAGACTGACGCAGGACTTGATCCCATGACTCTGGAATTATGACCTGAGCTGAAATCGAGAGGAATGCTCAACCCACTGAGCCCGCCAGGTGTCCCTGCTGTTACTTCTATAACTTTCATAAATGGTTTGTCTCAGCAAGGGAGCTACTGATTGCTTTCCCTATGGTTATGATAATACAGCATTAGAATGATAGCATTGCTTTAGATTTGGCCATCAAGACTGAGGCTCTCTGTAGGCATAGACAAGACAGAGAAAGAAGCACAAAGCTGTTCCATGACACTTAAGAATCTTTATTTATTCAGACGTAAAAGAAAAAGAAAAATCTCACACCATAGGATTTTGACAAGTACAGATTTATGTCCTAAATTTTTCAAGACTAAGCCAAAATCTTGCCTCCTCAATGTTTTGTGGCTGTTGCTGTTTGTATTTTTTTGTTGGCTTTGTGTTTGGATGGTGGGCTTGAAGAGGTGGAGAGAGCAGGAGGCAAATCATTGATCCCAACCTTCAGTGTCTTCTGTTGTAAAACGGAGGTAGTAAAACTCCATTTGTGAGGGTAGGGAAACTTACAGCTGTGAACCAATGTGCACAATGTCTAATCCAAGATAAAATGCCATTTGTGTTACTCTGTACCTCTCAGACCACGCTCTTCCGAAACAACTCCAAGACCATAAACAATTTTCCAACCAGTGTCCAAGGCGATACTTTTGAGTGCGGTAGGTTCCCTACTTGGTATTTGTCAGATACTTTTCTGATGTTTGATCACTACTGACACAAGTGAAGGGGCAGCTGTACCATTTTCTCCATCTCTTCAGGTTTCTCTCTGCCAGCTGACAGTGATGAACTCATGTCTGGTTGCTTTCTGCTCATTTCACAGATGCATTTGTATTTGTGCCCCTAGAATATGCTCTCTAATCTTGAAAGTCAGGGGCACCTGCTCGGCTCAGTCAGTTAAGAGTAGGACCCTTGATTTTGGCTCAGGTCATGATCCCAGGGTCATGGGATCAAGCCCCGTGTTGAGCCTCACATTGAGCTCTGCACTGAGCATGGAGCTTGCTTGAGATTCTCTCTTCCTGCCCCTCTCCCCTGCTTGCATGTGCTCTCTCTCCTCTAAAATTAAAAAAAATAATAATAATAAGATAAAATAAAAATAAACTTGAAAGCCATATAAGGACTGTCTGCCCTCATTCACAAAGTCATTGTATGGCATTTGCCAATGTGTAACCTCTTGTCTTGCTGTTACTCAATCAGAAGAGGATGGTTTTACTTTCCTTCCAAATTCATCTCTAATTTGCTTTGAATATCGATCGTAAGAACTTTTGTAAAATGTTTTATTTTTCAGAATTCTTTTTTTTAAAAAATGAAATCTGTTTCTGGGTATCCAGAAGATTCTGGGTATTTCAGAAGACTCTGAGACACTTAAGTTGATTATGACATCTTTTACAAAGTATATAAAATTGTTGTAGTGTCTGTAGATAACATGCATGAGAAAATTGGGCCCCCACTATCTAGACTGCTAATTTTCTTAGTCAGCTACCAATATATTTCATTTTGGGAATGGCAGAAAGGAACAAATAGTTCTAATTATTTGCCAATTACTTGGATGAAGAGTTTATTTTTATGCTACATGAAGCCACACATACACAGGAATATTGAACATTGATATTTTTAAAATGTTTTTCAAATATGCAGACTGTTCCCATTTCATGGATATTTGGCTGATATGTTTACTTAAGACATAAGTCCTCCTATTCAAGGGAAATGCTAGAGACATCAGGTGGCAGGAGGGGACCGGCCTGAACAGTGACCAAGTATCATTGCATTTGCACCGAGGACTGGAGAGTCCTTTCCAGCCTGAGGCAACCTTTCCCCAGTTTTCTTTCATGAAGGGAGGTAGCCTGGTAACAATTGAGATTGAATTTCATACCACTCACACAGAGCGAAATTTAATTTTATTTAGATCCTTTTTTGTTCAAGTGTGGCAGTGGTGAATTCAACTTGGTATACATGGGAACTTAGGAATTGCAAAGCATTCTTATGTACCAGCTCTAATTCCAATCGACAAGCTATGAACGATCTCATTGTGTGGAAATATGCTTGTCTCTCAGAACTCACTCCTGATTGGAAGGATACCAGTAGATGCTGGTGAAATTAAGAAAGAATGATGGATAATGCTTTGAAATCTCCAGACAGATGCAGACTGGTCTGCATACAAATCAGGAAAGAACCAAAGTAAAAGTAGATTTGCTAGAGCTTGCTGAAGGGATGGATTTCTCTAATATTCAGAGCAACTGTCATTTTATCTGTAGGCTACGATACGTGCATGATCCTTCAGTGTAAACCGTAATCGTTGTATGCATACAACTTAACTGCAATGTATCTTTAGGGGCCTTAATTAGCATATGGAGAATACAAATCATAATATACCCTGGGGGATTTAAATAATCTTTGAGGGGTATATTTATGATATTTGATCTCATTTTACATGATAATTTTAGAGAAAATACACTGTGTTTTCATAGACCATAACCATAACTTTTAACATATTGCTATCACAAATAACATATTACATATAATCTATTGGATATAATATATACATACAACATGGCTTTGTTGCCTAGAACTTCTGAATATTTATTTACATATTTATTTAACTGCAGGTTATATATTTTTCACTTGATTGATTTACTTGTTTCTTTATTTATATTTTTTAATGTCAAGTAGATTTATTCTGTATCACTCATAATCCCTACTTGGGTTTCAATATCTGATCTTGCCTTAGAATTTGAAAGACTTGGGCACCTGGGTGGCTCAGTCCGTTCAATCCCCGACTCTTGGCTTCGGCTCAGATCACAATCTCATGGCTCATAAGTTTAAGCCCCACATCAGGGTCTGTGCTGACAGTATGGAGCCTACTTGGGATTCTCCCTCTCCCCACCCCCACCCCTCCTTCACTCGTACTCTCTTTCTCTGTCTCAAAATAAATAAATAAACTTTAAAAATATATATTCTTTAAAAATATAATTTGAAAGACTTTCTTGATTATTACATTGAGGATCTCTCACCAAGTTTCCTTGTGTGTGTGTGTGTGTGTTAGAATGTGTAACTGGGAACCCTGATATCACTCTTCTACAACTTTTACTGGTGTAAGAAGAAG
Organism: Paguma larvata; assembly: GCA_030068075.1. NCBI lineage: Eukaryota > Metazoa > Chordata > Mammalia > Carnivora > Viverridae > Paguma > Paguma larvata. Next base: position 33,473,195 of record CM057843.1, read on the forward strand.
CAGAGTCTAATGGATGTCTAGAACTAGTCTAACACAATCTGAATCATGATTCCACCATTTATTGGCTATGTGACCTTGGAATTGTTATTTAACTTCTCTGAACAGAGAAGTTATTTTTCACCTACAAAGTTGAATACTAACAGGACCTAGTTTTTGGGGATTACATGAGATTATAAATACTTGAAACATACAGTATAAATGCATAATAAGTGCTCAGAACTTGTAATCATTGGCAACAGTCGTTTTTAAAGTATAGCTTAATTTTTTTTCTCTTTGCAATTGGTAGTAATATTGTATTTCTTGCTAGAACTTTACCTAAATTTTCTGACTCAATCTTCTCAGAAACTCTGAATAATGTACTATAACTGTCAACGTTTTACAAATGAGGAAACTGGTTTTGAGTGTTTGATACGTGTTGTGTCCAAGGTCATATGGAGAATGAGTGGCCGAAGGGAAATGGGAAATGTGTCTTCATCAAAACAAAGCTAGCAAAAAAATCAAACAAACTGTAGACATTGAAGAGCAAAGGTTCTTTTTTTTTAACATTTATTCATTTTTGAGAGAGACAGAGTGTGAGCGGGGGCGGGGGATAGAGAGTGAGAGGGAGACACAGAATCAGAAGCAGGCTCCAGGCTCTGAGCTGTCAGCACAGAGCCTAATGTGGGGCTTGAACTCGTGAACCGTGAGATCATGACCTGGGCCGAAGTCGGACCCTTAACCAACTGAGCCACCCAGGCGCCCCAAAGAGCAAAGGTTCTTGAGTGACTCTGAAATATAAACAAATGTGGAGTCAAAACATGTAAGAAAAAGACGGAGTAATTATTAAATTAGGCAAAATTCTGGGAAGGTAATGATCAATTTTTTCTTTATTCCTTCCTCATAGCTTGCATTCATATAAATAAAGAAACAGGTTAGTGCCAACATGGGGATAAACATCTGATTTGTGGCCTATAATTAACTGCTATATAAGTTAAATTCTTGAACAGCTCATGCCATACAGTTTTCTCAGAAATAACCATAAAAGTGCATGATGCATTTCTTTATCGCTTGGCTAATCCAGAATTAATAGTCCCAAGCAAATCGAGTCTTAAAAAGTTCTGAAACAACATAGTCAGGGTTCAACAAAGATTGGCTGAATGATTGGTAATTGTATAATGACTCTTAAGTATCTTTCGTAGGAATCTAACCAACTTTTGAATCTTAGAATTCCAAACTCTTCCGTAGATTTCAAAACTGAAAGATCTGTTATCTGCACAAGAAAGCCCCAGGACAGAAAGGTTAGGAGGCCATGAGGGAGGATGATGAAGCAATGTGTGACATAAGATTCTGCTTGCTAGAGATGATGCACAGGGCTCACGGATAAGCTTTGGGGACCTGATTACTCTTCAGAAAGTGAACATTTTGACAGCCATCGAGTAGGAAAATCGGAGGTTTTGTACTTATCCTATGCTTATAAACAGTGAGGAAAATTGATCTGGACATCCAGTGCTCTTAAAGTATATTCATCATCAAAGTCAAGACACGGTGCAGAATTCCAAATATAATTATTTTAACTCTGTAATTTATTCCACCGGGATGCTAAACAACAAAACAAACTACACAAAAAAAACTGAAGTAGCGTGAAGGGCTTCTATTCGGGCACCACTTGTTTTAAATGATCCCCTGCTTCCTCTCTCTTCTTCAATCTTTAAAAAAATGGTAGAAGATCTCAATCCTTGGCCCGGGACATACTTTCTCATCGCTAATGTCCCCTTGACAGTGATACTGAGATTCAACTGGGAAGGAGTATTCTTAGGCTGTCTTTAATTGTCTAGAATTACTGTGCTCATTTATGTGAAGTCTGCAGTAGGCTTGCACAGAGCTCACAGGACATCTTGTTCTGTCTCAAAAGGCTTGAATGAACTGCTGGGGATATGAAGGCAAATCACCTGGTTCCCTTCGGCATGGAAGTTCTCATGGCTATAGTGCTGTGCCGGCTGTTTGGTGATACATCATGCTATACTAGGAACATTATGAATTTCAGGGTTCTAAAGGCTGATTTCATACGAGGCTGCTTCCATGACTGTCTTAAAATAAACATCTCAAATGGTCTGATATTTCAGAAATATCAGAAAACTGTGCATGGTCTTAATAGGGAAAGAAAATTAAGTTCGATAAATTCAATTAAATCCAGTATATGTCTTGAGGTATAAGCCTATCTAATATAATATTAGGAGAAAGAGAGAAAAGGCTTAGGAATCAAATATAGCCAATTACAATCTGGACTTTTGACCAATTATCCACGTGTACCAGGAATTGAGTGTCCTGGCAAAGACCTAAGCAAACCAGGGTGAGCTGGTGACTCTATCGGTACCATTTCCTTTGGCAAACCATTTCGCCCTTTGTGTAGCAACTATTACCTGATTTAGTATATGCAGAGAGGGTATTTTTTTGCCTAGGGTGATTTCGAGGATTTTATGGGATCACTCAGCTATTTATTAAGTGCTATGTGCTTGATCTTGTGGTTAAGGATTTTATGTACTTGATTTTATCGAATCCTTGAAGTTTAATGAAGTGGCCAAGAGCAGCTCGATTCTCTCTGCCTGGGTTTGAACTGTGGCGCCACCACTCACTAGCTGTGTGAACGTTAATCTCTGAAACATTTTTCTCAACTGTAAAATGGAAATAGCTTCAACTTCCCAGAGTTACCATTAGAACAATGTCTAGAACAGAGTAGGCAGACATGATTTCTACTTTTATACAACTTGCTCTCTTGAGGGGTATGTGGAAAAAACGAAAACAAAAACAAAAACAGATTACATAGATGATTGTGGAATTCACAAGTACCTTGACAAGAGAGGTTTTGTAATAGAAAACTACTTCTAAAGATGCAGCGGGACCTACTTTATGGAGAATTATGCAGAGAGAGCCTGTCTGGAGAAATAATATGTGGGCTGACCTTGAAGATAACAAAGAAACCAACCAGGGAAAGAACTACCAGATCATTCCTGACAGAAGAAATGGCAAGAGGAAAAGGCCTGAGGCAAGAATAGGTTTGCTGGTGCAGAGGAATGGGAAGGAAGTTGTTTAGTTTAGAGTGTCCCCCAAAGAAGGAGGTGCTATGGCAGTTGGGAGGATATGGTTTGACAACCAACAGAAGCACGGTATTTAATGATATAAACCCAAAGCAACCTACGTTCTCTTCTGCTGTCTCCCAGACAGTGAAACAACTTTCATAAGAGCTGTGTAGCCAAGTGTCAGCAAAATCTACTAGAACATGACCCAAAACATGTCTTCAGAACTCGATGTAACCTAGAAAACACACGGACAGCATTATCTGAGCATTTGAGGAGGAGAGTGGATGGAGCGAGTGGTGAGGGTCCAGGAGTTCTGAGAACGCCCTCTTCTTGCTCACTGGTCTACCTCTCCCTTATTCTACCAGACAAAACGAGCACTGACTGCTTTGGAAGGAATAAAAATAAATTGTATTTTTTGTTTATTTACCTTCTGAGCAATTGTTTCCGGTTTTATAAACTGTAGACTTTAATGTTTCAGAATTCCTTTTTCCTAAGGAAAACACCATCCTATTGCTGGTCTATCTCGCTGGGGAAAGAATCAATATTCAATGAATGAAAGCAATGTGAGCTCTTTTATTATGCATATGTGTGTTTGGGGGGCTAATCTGAAATCATTATCCCCCCTTCAAAAATCTACATCACCCAAATATTATGACAGCCTGATGTTCTACTACTAGTAGTTAATTGCCTAAGGCTAACACCAGATTCTCCCTGGAAGTGCGCATACTACAGACACCTAAATTCCATTTTCAGTTTTTATTTCAGTGAACTTGTCCCTGATGACAATATAAGAAGGAATACGGGACGCCTGGGTGGCTCGGTCACTTAAGCATCAGACTCTTGGTTTCGGCTCATCTCATGGGTCATGAGTTTGAGCCCCATGTCAGGCTCTGTGCTGACAGCATGGAGTCTGCTTGGGATTCTCTCTCTGCCCCTCCCCTGCTCCTGTTCTCTCTCTCTATCTCAAAATAAATAAACTTAAAAAAAAGAAAGAAGAAAAAGTTTCAAAGATTTTGAAAGGAGAATGAAAAGCATCTTGAGAGATAGTTTGGAGGAGAGGTTGCATGAAACACACTTTAGGAAGTAAAGGCAGAGAGTGCAGCTATATGTTGTTTAAAATGAGGGCAATGTGTGGGAGATTAGAGGATAAAGAGGGAAATTGTTATTGTGTAGTTATTCTTGTGAAATCTTATATTGGCCAAAGCTTTTCCAAGGTCCCCACCAAATATAATCTCCGATACTGTGATTCTGTGAATTATATTTCCCAAAATCTTCTCTGGTTCGTTCCCTTCCAAAGAAGTATCAGTAACAATAGTCAGACATGATCTGGCCATATTCAAACACATCCAAAATTTCCAACAATATTTATAAACGTATATGTTATATATTATACACAGATCCTCAGTACCCATCATTCTAACACCTGTTTTGACTCTTCTGTCAAAGCTATTCTTTTACAGTTTTTATCCAAATTTCGAATGCCAATTTTTTAGTTACTCATCTATCTGAGAAATCATAGTACGAATTCATATTTTTTAGCTTTCGATTTTGATCTAATATTAGAGATATAGAAAAGTTGCAAAAGGAATGCAAAGAATTCCCATAACACTTCGCTCAGTATCCCTTAATGTTGTTAGCATCTCATAATTTCTCTTTCTGATTTTAATGCTTTTGATGACTACCAATCGGCTATTTTGTAGAAAGTCTTTCAATTTGGGGCTATCCAAAGTTTTCTTTCTCCTTAGAATGAGGTTCTGTATCTTTGGCAAAAGCATCATAGAAGCAAAGTTGTGTTCTCCCCAGTGCATCTTATCATGGCGTCCGTGATGTTATGATCTGATGATGTTCTTGATCTCTTGATTAGGGTGTTATCTGCAGCATTTAGCCACTGCAGAATTACTGTTTTCCTTTCATATCCAGGAGAGGATGATAAATACTCTGAGGAAGCTGAGGAAGATACTTTGAGGCTGTGTGGATATCCTATTCTCCCCCAAAATATATAATTTTGATAATTTTAGTGTTCATTGGTAGATCTTATATGAAACAATAAATACCGTGGTGTTTATCCACCAGTGATACTGCATTCCCTTCTTCCTTTCTAAATGTATTAATAGAAATCTTATATAAGAAAGACCTGTCCTTTATGAGACATTTATTTATTTATTCAATTATTCAGTTTTGTATGGGCTCCTGGATAATTATTTTGTTCTATGAGCAAGAGTCCAATACAAGTGTTATTATTGTTTTGCTCAGATTGTTCTATATTTGGCCATTAGGTCCCCCTTCAACTTGGGTTCTGTGTCCTTTGGTTATGCTCTATCCTTTTCTGAACATACTCTTATTTTTGGTACTACAAGATACTCCAAGCTCATCCTATATTTTCTTAGCCCCAGCTTAACAATTGAATTCTTCTTCGAGGAGTTCTGGTTGGAGAATGGTGTTTAGGAGCCAACATCTAAGTGCTTGGTGGTGTCCATCATTATCAGGGTTTCACTGCTCTGAGGGCCTCCCAGCAGGTAGAGTTAGGAAATGTATGTGTGTATGCTAACGCCTCCACGCACACACACATCTGTGTTTATTTGTGTGTACCTGTGTGTGTGATTTCATAGTAATAACTCTGGTTCCAACCCAATGCCACAGTATTTATTTCAGCCCTCCTCCTCATTATTCGTAACTGCTTTCTCCAACAGTGACACATCAGGCTTTCATTATATTAAAAAAAGCTTTCCTTCTTTCACCATGATACCCACATAAAGTTGTTATACAATAATTAACCCATACCTTTGTGAGAGACAGATTTACTAACTGGAATTAGTATTTATGTAGAGATCTTTTGATCTTGAGACTTACGGAATCCAGTCAACGGATTGTTTCCCAAAGTTATTTATGTTACTTATTTCCTTCCCCACCCCTCCAGTATGGCTTTATAATTTATTTGTAATACAGTTAGGTTCATTTGATAAAATTTTATTACATTTTGGAGTTCTCCCAGTACATTCTGGTTGATTTTAATATTGGATTAATTTGGGAAGGTGTTTAATTACAATGGCCTGAGAAGTCAGAGTTTTACAAAAGGGTACACATGATGTCATGGCATTTATCCTGACCCTTATAAGCTCATTCCTATTTATCTCTTCTTTTACTCCTTCTAACCATCCATTTGTAAGTAACCAATCTTTTTTAGTTCCCGGTTTATCTTTCCTACGTTTCTGTTGTGCAAATGAGAATATACATGTGTATTTTTTTATATTCCCTGCTTTGTTACATGAAGGGTAGAATATTCTAGGTAATTTCTGTATATTTTTTCTCTTACCAGTATATCCTGGATATCACTATCATTCCGCAGATATCTTATCTGTTTTTAACAGCTGCATAGCGCTCCATTAAACATATGTACCATAATTTATTTAACCATCTTCCTAAGTATGGACATTTGGGCTTTTGCATTATGTCACAATTACAAACAGTGCTGGAGGGAATAACCTTGGACATATGTACTTTCATACTATTGTCCATGTATTTCCTAGAAGTGAGATTATTGCGTCAAAAGGCAAGTGCAGGGGCACTTGGGTGACTCAGTTGATTAAGCGTCTGATTTCAGCTCAGGTCTCGATCTTGCAGTTGGTGGGTTTGAGCCCCGCATTGGACTCTGTGCCGACAGCTCATAGCCTTGAGACTTGCTTTTGATTCTGTGTGTGTCTCTCTCTCTCTCTTTCTGACCCTCTCCCACTTGCACACTCTGTTTCTCTCTCTCTCTCTCTCTCTCTCTCTCTCTCTCTCAGTCAAAAATAAGTAAACACAAATTTTTTTAAGAAAGGCAAGTGCATATATGTGTAGTTTTGTTGGGTGATGCTAAATTTTCTTTCAGAGTGTGCAAAATTGCGTTCCTGCCAGCAATGCATGGCAATGCCAATTTCTTTATGCTTCTCCAGCAAAACACATTGCTTTTAGGTTAGCTAGTCTAATGAGTACAAAATTGCATCTCAGGGTTTTAAGTTTTATTTATTTAATTATCAGTTTCCAGGGCACCTGGGTGACTCAGTTGTTTAAGCATCCAACTTTGGCTCAGGTCATGATCTCATGGCTCCTGAGTTCAAGCCCCACATCGGGCTCTGTGTTGACAGCTCAGAGCCCGGAGCCTGCTTCAGATTCTGTGTCTCCCTCTCTGTCTGCCCCTTCCCCACTTGAGCTCTCTCTCTCTCTCTTAAAAATAAATATTAAAAACTTATGCGTTTTCATATTTTTCAAATGTTAGAAGCCCATTTTTTACCTTATTTTACAAATTGTTAATATTTTCCTCTATGTTTCATTCATTTCCCCAGAGATATTTGGTTTTCAATATCTAAGAATTTTTAAAATATAAAGATGGTAGCCATTTGTCTCTGATATACATTGTAAATATTTTCTCCTGGTTGTCAGTTGTTTTTTGACTTTGCTTATGGTGGGTTTGGTCATGCAAAATTTTTATTTTTATGTAAATGTATTTCTTCTCTTACTGCCTGTGGATTGTGTATTGTAGAAAACCTTCTATGTCAACATCAAAAAGGAATCCATCCATGTTTGCTTTTCTATTATTTGCATATTTTCTTTTTTTCTTTTCTTTGTTTTTCTTTACATTTAAGATTTTTTTTTAATGTTTATTTATTTATTTTGAGAGAGAGAGAGCAGGGTAAGGGCAGAGAGAGAGAGAGCGAGAGAGAGGGAAAGATCGCAAGCGGGCTCCATGCTGCCAGCACAGAACCCGAGGTAGGGCTCAAACTCATAAACTGTGAGATTATGACCTGAGTCAAAATCAAGAGTCGGTCGCTTCAACTGACTGAGCCGCCAGGCGCCGCTTTTTCTTCACATTTATATCCCTGGTCCAGTTGGGCTTTACTCTTGTGTGTAGTGTGAGGTATGAATATAATTTTTATTGACTTTATTTGAATGGTTACCTCATGGTTCCAGCACCATTTATTAAAGAGACCGTCTTTCCCACATGGATTTGAGATACTACGTTTATCATGCAGTTAGCTTCCTTATGCATTTGAGCTCATTTCTAAACTTTCTATTCTATTTCACTGGTCTACTTCTCAGGTCATAGGCCAATACCACAGATTTTAGGTTTGGAAGCTTTACTATATATCTCATTACAGCTAATTCTTTTGGTCCCTTTTTTTTTTCTCTTTTGTGTGCATTTTTCTGGATAGTTTTTCATGTTTATTTCTCTAAATAAACTTTATTATCAACTTGCCTAACTTTATAAATGGCTCATTTAATATTTTTGTGGAGATTGCCTGGAATTCATAAATGAATTTAGAGAGTTCTGACATCCTTGAATGTTTAATCTTCCCATATAAGAATAGAAAATTAACATGTTTCTATTTATTTAAGTCCACTTTTATGTCTCAATAGTACCTAAAAATTTCCCTCGTGTAGTCTTGTATATTTTTGTTACATTTATTCTGAGTATTTAATCTTTATTGGTTCAATTTTATTTTCTGATCTTTAAAACATGTAAGCATTTGCCATATTATTACAGGTGTGCATCATAATTATTTAAACAGTTTTGCAATATTTCACTGGAATTATATGGTTTTAATGTGAGGAATTTCACTTCCTCTTACTAGCCCTGTTGGGTATTATGATGCATGAAGTCGCTTCATATGTTTCTTTCTTATTTTGGGATGATTGCCTAGAAACGGGTTATTACTTTAAATGAAGTTCAGAATGTATTTCTTAAATGGTTGAATTAATCTATAGTGTCAACAGCATTAAATAAACTTGGCAGCCTTATTGTATCCTTTCGTAGCGTTGATTGAGAATGAATTTTAAATGTAGTTAATTTGAGAGGGGCAAAATGTCATTTCCCTTTAATTTTAAATAGTGTTAATGTCTTGAATTGCTTAACATATTTATGAACTTGTTCTAGTTTGAATTGTTTATTAACTGTCTAGTTTTCATAAATCTTTAATGCACTCAGGAGAATTATGAAAGACTAGCAAATGGGTTCCATTTACCCAGTACCTTTGTGCTAAAAATATTCTATTCTCTCAGAGATATCCAAGCAGTAACTTCATTTAAAATGTGAGCTTTCGGGTCTGAAATTTATATTTATATCTTAAATATGTGAGTCTAGCTTCAAACTAAAATATAGCCTCCATTCTTGACCCTTATCAATTCCAAACGTCCTGCCTTGTCTTGGGGTTACCTCACTCCAATTGCTACTGAATTCTCTTGTGAATCTAAATGACCTGGAGAACTTGTTAACGTGAATTATTTCAGTTTATTCTGAATCTGGGTTTCCTCTTCAGCCAATTGTCAATGTATTAGAGATAAACAGTTTTCAATAATTCATCATCCTATATGAAATCTAAACCATGGCTACAGTGGAAACACCCTGACTATATGCTCGCCATTCCATGCCTGACTATTCAATATCATCAAGGTTAAATTTTGAAATGTCCTATTTTTTCTTTACTGCTGGACAACTCATATCGGTCCTTGGCCACCTTGTCTGTTCCTTAGCTCAGTGGTCCTCCAACCTATCAAAATAAACTGTGTATCTTTAAAATAGAGTTAATGCAATTTTTATCTGTATCTCTGAGAAAAACTTTGCCTAAAACCTTCCTGATGCACACTCCTATCAGGAGGAATGATCTGTTCTGGAAGATGATGGTGTTTCTGAACTGCACGATATGTACTTTTCATCCCAAAGGACTGAAAATGTCATCTCTCAAACTGACATTTTTCAGTGAACCACACTGTGAAGCTGAGATTTTTTTCTGTTGTACACCAAGATGGAAATACTGTGTTCTACACCCCAGGGTGGAGGAGAGATTGACAGTTGTGTGTATTTGTTAGAACGTCTGTATGTGTATGTGTGTGTGTGTGCACGTGCATCTGAGAGAGAGAAAAGGGGGGAGGGGAAGAGCGAGTGCTCACAGGAAAATTCAATTCACACAGAAAGAACAATAGTTGGAAATGGTCCTATACACAATAACATGCAGTCACCAACCAATGTCCTTAAGGAACGCTTTCCCATGCATTTCACCAATGAAGGCTCAGAATTTTAAGCTGTGGATAAAACAAATGAACACTATCTAACATCTCTCTGAGACTTTATTACTGGATTCTAAGCCTTATCAGTGATGTGTCACCCATGGCCTGTACCGTCAATGCTAGACTGTCTTCTGTGTACGTCTTTACCGTTTGGTAATGGGTTTCACAGAATTCACTTCATCCTAATGACACTACTTAATCTCTCTAGAAATTTGATTGTATTTTTCAGGGAAAATTATTCATTCATTCACTTATTTCTGTATCTATGGAAGAATTTGTCCACCATGACATTTATTCATTCATTCTTTTGTGAATCATTTATTTATTTACATTATGCCTTCTCTACAATGGATTTAGGATGGCTGGGAATATAGATTATACAGACTGTTGTCTCTTAAATTGTAATGTACATACGAAGACCCTGGGGAATTTTGCTTGCTAAATACAAGCTTTGTTTAAATAGTTCTGAATGGGGCCTGAGATTTGGCATTTCTAACACGCTTCCTTCCAGATGTTGCCAATGTTACTGGTCCACCGAGCACATTTCGAGGAGCGAGGCCGCAGTGGCCTTCTCGCTTCTTGAGGAAACGTTAGTAAGGGTTAACAATTAAGAGTAGCTTCACGAGCACCCATTTGTGTCTGAAGGAGTGTGTTTTTGGAAGTGCTTAATGCTCTCACACAGGGTATGCAATGTTTCTGTATAATAAGGATGCGATATTTAATTCTAAAAAATGTCTTAAATTTATTTTTTGAGAGAGAGAGACAGAGCAAGCAGGGGAGGGGCAGGAGAGAAAGGGGAGAGAGAATCCCAAGCAGGCTCCACAGTGTCCACACTGTCTCACAAACTATGAGATCATGACCTGAGCTGAAACCAAGAGTCGGACGCTTGACCGACTGAGCCACCTAAGGTGCCCGTAATTCTACTTTCAAGAAGAATGTATTCTTTCCCAACTAAAGATGTTACATCCATTCAGGTCATCTTCAGGATAGATGAACAATGGTCCAACAGAGAGACCACAGTTCTGCAAGGCTCATCTGCTCTATATTTCATAGATAAATAGGCAAAGATTAAGAATGATCTGTGAACCCTAGAATGATTCTGAAGACAAAAGCTGTGCTCCCTGAAGCACACTAGGCACACAACTCGAATGTTCCAGAGCCATTTCATTTGTCTGTCTTCCTTTCTCCCTGCCCTTTCTCAGCTCATGCATTCTCTCTCTCTCTCAAATCAATAAACATTAAAAAAGAGAGAGATCAGCTTATCTTCCCTGACCACATGCTTCATCTAAAAACAATAAAAAAGAAAAGTAACGCTTAAGCCAGCTTAAGATTTGGCTCAGCTGCTTAAAGAAGGAAAGTGATTCTGAGGTTAACTCAATGTACCTGTCATTTGTTTTCAGTAAACGTGTGCAATTTTCATCACGGCAGATGGCTTGGTGAATTTCAGTGAATTTCAAGCAGTCTGTTATTTTACCTTTCTTAAATTTTATTTTTATTTGTACATAAAGCTCTATATTAAAGAAACCTCCAGATATCAATATCTATTCTACTTATTTGGGGAGTCACACCCTACCTGAGTATAATAGTCAAACTCAAACTCGGCAGTTGGGAAACTACAAACCATAGTCCCGATATGACTTGCCACCTCCTTTTGTAAATAAAGTTTTATTGTAACACAGATACATCCATTCACTTACATATTGTCTAGGAAAGCTCTCGCACTACTATGGCAGAGTGGAGTAGTTGCAACTGCGATCATGTGGTCTGGAAAGCTAAAAATATTTACTATCTGGCCTTTATAGGAAATACTTTCTGCTCCTGGTTAAGAGGATGGGAAAAAAAACTAGATTAAACACCTCCTTCATAAAATTCTATGTGATCAGGATAATTACTACATGGTTTTGTGATATATTAACAGTGTATGTGCGCGCGCACACACGCGCGCACGCGCACACACACGCACACACGCACACACACACACACACCAGAGGGACAGAGAGAAAGATAGATATGCATTCCTAATAGATAAGAATCTTATCGATCTTTCTCTTAGTGTATAGATAACAGATTTACCCCTAAAGACTCATTTAAAGCAGAAAAGATGGGACACGGAGGGCATATAAAAAGTCCCCTGACACTGAAAACAGTGAAAGAGTTGTATCACAATTTAAATAGTGTTGCCTAAATAGTGAGAGAGCAATTAAATCCATGAATGAAGGTACAACCGCAACAGATGTCAAGCATGAACGCTGGAATAAAATTAAAGTTTAATTAATTTATTACAGAAAATAAGGCAAAATTTTCCGGGCCCTCTTGCCGACTCTCCTTCCCCTTTCCCGCCTTCCCCCCCTTTCCCACCTAAAAAGTGATCTTGACTCATGTTTTTAAGGTGTCTGGGAACAAATACAGGAAGGGTAAAAACAACAAACAACAGAACGAGAAACATAATTGAGGTGCACTAACCTAATTGGAACATGAATGAGGATTGTGTCCTTTCTGTTATGTGATTGTTCGTGTCCTTCAGAGTATCCTGAAAACATAACCAGGGAAAATCCATGCCAAAGAAGGCAGAGAATCCCACGGGGTCAGACAGAAATCACATAGCTTTGCAGAGGTTGAGGAATTAAAAAAAAAAAAAATGACCCGAAGTGAAGAATACAATATGATTAAGAAATAAACACTTCATAGGTCCCTCCCTGGTCATTGAGGTGCACACAGCGCTAGGCCAGTCTTCTGCTTACCCACGTAGTGACGTCATAGCTCAGACTAGAGCGGATTTGTGATGTTATAATAACTGAAAACACATCAGTTGACTACACTGATAGTTTCTCTGTTCCAGAGTCGTCTAAGTTTTCTTTTCCTCTTCCCTTCCTAACATTAATATATTTTATTCCTTTGTCATTAAGTCTGATAGCAACTCTGTGCGTGAGGTTTTAAAACACCTCTCAGGGCCTCTTTGGACTTGCTTGAATCCAAAAGTATTCAGGTGCGAAGACCGGTGTTGCATTGGGTTCTGAAAAGGTGAAGCAGAAGTTTGAATGCTGTAGAAATCTGTTTTCTAGTCTGCTGAGAACATTTTGTCCAGGGTCAAATGTCGTCTTATGAGAATGAGCCTCAATACTGATTGATCAAGGCCCATATCAGGCACGGTCTTCTCAAACCCTGGCCAAATAAAAGAGCAAACTCCTTCCACCTTGGGTTCAACTTGACCTAATTTCAAGATCATGGCAAAACATATGCCCAAAGCCTCAGGGCATCAGCTGGATGAAATCAGGAATTCAACTGATTGAGCTCCATCTACCTGGCATCTATCCAGTGTCCATTTGATTGTGAGTGATCCGTGTCAGCCCACAAGCTTCCTTATTCCCAACTTACAGCCTCAAGCTAAGAGACAAATATTCTTGCCTAGGTTTTTTGACACTATTTGGATCTCTATTGGCACTGTAGCTATGTTGTGATCTCATGTTTTGCCGCCAACTCTTTGGAGTAGCTGGATTCTGTTCATTGTGCTTCCAAAGGTTGCTTTTCTTCTGTGATTTACTCAATTATCAAGAAGGAAGTACCTGAAGAAGCCCTTCTCCTTCAGGGTCCTGCTGTTTTTTTTTTTTTGTTTGTTTGTTTGTTTTTTTTTCTCACTTCTTGGATTCACCTCTTTGGAGATTGGCCCAAATCAATCTCAATTCTCCCACTGTCTCAAAATCTGTGTATTGGACTGTCCTCTACAGTTCTACTGGATTATCCGTTCTCTTAGCTCCTACTTGACTAATTAAGCCACCTCATCATTCTGACAACTGGTTCTGTGTTCCCAGAGACTCCTAACTTATAAGTCAGGCTGCATTATAGGTAGCAAGACATGAAAAATGAGATTTTTCTGAAACAAAGAATCTTACCCCAAAGAATCCCTATCGATGAAGATTCTCAGTTACAAGCGACTGAACCTGACTATGGCTAACTTAAGAAAAAAAAATTATGCCTTACGAGGATACAGGGTAGCTCATTACCTACAGAACTTGGTGTAGAAATGGTTAATAACCAATGTAGGAAAGAAGAATTAATATCACACAAGATATACAAAAGTGCGGACAAAATCACATCAAAGAAGCTTCTCATTAGATGACGTTTATTGGTACCATACGTCTGGTATTGCCACCATCAAATGCTCACCCCCCAGTATATCTGGATTCCTGTTGCTGCCACCTTCACCACAGCCCCAGTAATTGCCATTGCCACCATGAATAATGTTTAACTAGCCCTGTATAGCTGAAGTGGTCGACCAAGATTCAAAGTTCAGGAAGGGTGCATCTAGTTGGTCTGTGCACTAGCAGTCAAGGATGGGAGATGGTGTTTCTATAGTGGTAATCGGGGCCCTGTATTTCACCTAGATTCAGATAATGGGGGAGTCCTTAAAAATAAAAAAAAAGAAGAAAAATGGCCGGATGGGTAACTTCAGTCATTTGTTCCCCAAAACACATATCACAGTTAGACTGGAGCTAGACGGAATAATGACCCACAACGATGCCCATGTTCTAATCCTGGGAACTTGGGAATATTTTGAATATGTCACATTACATGGCAAAGGGAAAGCAAAGCTGCAAAAGGAATTAAGGCTGGTAATCAGCTGATCTTAACAGATAGAGACTATCCTGGATTCTCTGGGCGAGGAAAATGTAATCTCACAGGGAGAAGAGAGAGCAGAAGGGAAGGCCAGAGTGATGCCATGCGAGAAGGAATTGGCCAGGAATTGAGTTTGAAGATGGAGAAAGGGGCCTGTGACCCAAGGGAAGAAGACACGTTCGGCAAGCTGGAAAGGCAAGGAAACAGGTTCTGTCCTACAGCCTCCAGATGGAGGTATGGCCCAGCTGACCCCTGGTTTTTAGCTCAAAGATCCGTGTTGGACTTCTGATCTATGAGACTTTAAGGCAATAAATTGTGCATTGTTTTAAGCCACTAGATTTATTATAGCAACAATAGAAAGCAATGCGAGAGTCTTTGGCTTTATATTCTTTTGGAGCCAATTAAAATCCCTACCCTAGGTGACAATTAAAAAAAATACCATTCACTTAACATCTAATTAAGAGACAAGAACTTTGCGATTTTGCTGCTGAGGATTTTTATTTTCTCATGATTGTGGGAAGAGTTTCAAGTGTTTAATACCTGCTCAAAAACATGTTTCTTAGAATAATATCTAGCTAATGTATGGGAAAAGCCCAGCATATATCAAAAGCAAAGAGAAGCTTCCTATAACAGTATTACTTATAGACATCTGAAAGGTCATCCCTAAACCTCAGATTTAATTGTCTTGTCTAGTTTTCACTTTATGACCTCCATTAAACCTTAGAATTTTTCAATTCCCTTGCAAGTTGTTGAGTTTTGGAGGGTAATGATTTCTCCCAAAACCAGTAATGTTGGTACCTTTGTCCCCCATTGTCCAGAGTAAGTTGTAAACTGTGGAATATGTGATTGGGTAGAGACAGGTTTGTAGTTTTAGGAAGTTATTCTCATTAGCTTAGCAATAGAAATAGAAATTTCTAAGTAATTTGCTGCAATCGTTTCTAGATCATGCGGTCAGCAGATTTGTTCTGTAAAGGCCATATGACATCCTCAGGTCTGTGGGCCAGAAGGTCTGTCTCAACTACCCAGCTCTACTCAACGTAGCATGAAGACAGCTACATTCAATACACAAACAAACGGGTCTCGTTGTGTTTTGATAAAATTAGATTTGGTCCACAGGTTAGTTTAGCAATCGTTGGTCTAGGTTATGATGTCTGTTTGGAAGGGAACCTGGGAAAAGAGTAAGCTAGAAAATTCAGCGCTATTTACTAGTGAGATGAAGTGGTAGAATCAATGCCCCTGAAATATGAGGGGCCTTCCTGGGCTATTTCAGATACATGTCAGAACAAAGGGCGACCATGTAGGGCATCAGCCCAGTGGAGACTGAAAAAATGTGATAATTGAAAAGGCAGCTATTTTTACTTGTTCTCCCCCAAAGATTCCTACGTATTTCTTTGGGTACCATATTCTCTCAGGAGCACACAATTTTTAAAACAGTAATTGGGTCCATTTTGATTGTTTATTCTTTTACGATTATGGATGTTTCTAACGCTCTCACAAAGCTCACCCATCCACTTAAGAGAAGTATAGTCAGTATAGATGGAGGATATGTTCTAGAAGGGGAAAAAAGTGAGGCAGAGAAGCAATTCTTTCAGGGGTATGAGCGAATAAACTAAGAAAATGCAAAATATGAGGAGGAGGGAGAGAGAGAGAAGGAGAGAGACAAAGAAATTGATTCTGGATCCTAGATTTCTGCTAAATAATGTACCCTAAATTCCTAAATCATTGATATCCCTTTGATTGTATGCCCTTGAATAGTATCTTTAAAGATAAAAGGATAATGTGCTGTAGTGGAATGATGACAGAGTAGAAGATACAGTGGGGAAGGAGAGCCTCTTTAACAAGTGGTGCTGGGAAAACTAGATAACTACATGCAAAAGAATGAAACTGAATCCCTTGTGTATCCTTGGTTATAAACTGGCCCAGCTACTATGGAAAAACAGTATGGAAATATAAAGAAATATATACAAGAAATATAAACAACGGGGTGCTTGGGTGGCTCAGTCTGTTGAGCATCTGACTTCAGCTCAGGTCACGATCTCACAGTTCGTGAGTTCGAGCCCCATGTTGGGCTCTGTGCTGACAGCTCGGAGCCTGGAGCCTGCTTCGCTTTATGTGTCTCCCTCTCTCTCTGCCTCTCCCCCACTCACGCTTCCTCTCTCTCAAAAAAAAAAATCAATAAAAAACATAGTAGCCAGTGCCTGACTTTCAGTTGGGGAATAAGGAGGGGGAAACATAGAGGGAGGAATTAATGCAAGTTCGTATTTCTCTTCCCTTTAAACTCCGATCTCCTTGCCCTTCTTTTCTTTCCCATTAACTGAAAAGTCACAACAGTCAAGATCCATTGCTTCTCCCTCCAGTAAGAGAAATATAGGAAATACTGATCTTCAGATCCACCGCCGGAAATTGTGAGTTAATTGGCATAGCATGCAGTCTAGACATCACAATTATTAAGGTTCCCCCTGTGATTCTAACCTCTATCCAGGGTTGAAAACCCCTGCCTGAGAAATGGTCCCTAAGGCCTGGATGGACAATCAACATTATCTGGGAAGATCCAGGTACAGGAGGAAAAACTATAGATTCCTAGAGGCTCTTGTGATACTCACTGGTTCAGAATTTCTCAAGGTGACGTCAAGCATTTTTAAGTGCTTCATAGAAAAACTTGATGAGATCCCATGTTTAACTTTTTTAATGTTTACTTATTTTTGAGAGACAGAGAGAGGCAGAGTGCAAGTGGGGGAGGAGCAGAGAAAGAGAGGAAGACACAGAATTCGCAGCAGGCTCCAGGCTGTAAGCTGTCAGCACAGAGCTGACGCGGGGCTCGAACTCATGAATTGTGAGATCACGAACCAAGCTGAGGTCGAACGCTTAACCGACCAAGCCACGCAGACACCCCATGACATCCTATGTTTCAAAACCACTATCTGTGTCCCTCTCTCTCTTTCAAACCACTATCTGTGTCCCTCTCTCTCTTTCAAAAAATAAATAAACATTAAAAAAAATTTAAAAACCCCACTATCGTAAAGAAAATGGAATATGTACCAATAATTACTCTTCTTCGCTCTTTCTATGTATCTTCTGCATTAAATACTTTGGTTCAAGCACTGATGAATAAAACAAAACAACTTAGAGAAGTTGGCTTAAGGCCTTAAAAATATTACATTCTCTTATCTGGTTTTGAAGAAATATCAGGCACTTGCCTGGACAGAGTTATTTCCATGACGCTAAGGAGAAGCGTAAGCCGATCTTTATTTGACTGAAGCCTTCCGCAAGTGTGTAACACCATATCTGAGGACCGATCTTGGGTAGAGAAGAGAAGGTAGAGGGCTCTGTGGAACACAGGTGTTAATCTTCCAGGGGAAGGCAAAATTTCTCCTCCTGGGTAAAGTATCTTTAAACGTTGATCTTTCACAGCTTCCATGAAAACAAACTTTGTATTGTGGGCACCTTTCAGACATTTAAAAAATTTAGTCCTAGGGCATTATTCCATTTGCAAAAGGACACCGTAATAGGACAAGGCAAATGACTCTCCCTTCTCTTCTCTTTCCTCATTACCAACATCCCTCCAACTCACACCAAGTGCATAACCACCAAGCAGACGGCAAAGCAACTGGAGATAAACAGTGCTCCACGGCGTTTGGAGAGACCAGGCACCAGGTCTTACTCACTTTCGAATCTTAAGCCCCTAGAAAAGGGTTGGAACATAGTAGATACAACAAAAGAGTATTTAATGAATGACTCTAGGGAGGAAGAATTTCATGTAGAGGACAAGATGCAATTTTAGAATGCCAAAATTCTGGAACGGTGTTAGGGATAGAGTCCTGAGGACACCTGTGTCCAACATACAGCTTTCCAAACAAGTTCCAGGTGTTTGTTGCATTGTCCTTTGAGGAACACGAGCCTAAAGTTAGATTATTTAGGTCTAGCAATCAAGTCCTTCTCTCTGGCATTCCCTGGAGATCCCACACAAATAATCTCCATTTCTTCCTCCCCACGTCTTCGGAGATAAACATACCAACCGAAGATTTAGCGTGAAGCATTCTACAGGGCACTTATATGATTGACTAATACAGAGTGTCCAATTGTTTTCATCGGGTTGTCCTAATTGGGTAGTTAAAGCTCTCTTCCCCTCAAAGTGGAACAGTAGCCCATTGCTCTTTGGATCTTGAGTCATAGTGAAGAAACTGGCCCATTTTCAGAATTTCAGTGCCTTAGTTATTTATGGCGGCCCATAAACCCATTCTTCCTCCACCTCCCTGGACAGCAGTCTCGAGGCTCTGATGCCAAGCTGGGAAATGTATTTTTCCAGGAGCAGCTGGCTTCTTGGCCAGCGCTTCTGGCAATGGTGTGGTCCCCTTTGAAGTCGTCTACTGGTCTGACTCGTGTTTTTAAGATGCGTGATGAACTGTTTGGGCTGTTGTGCCGCCGGACATGCTATTTTCCTTTTGACTCACCTTTTAAATAACGAGGAATTTATATCCATTTAATTCACGTGGAAAAAAAAAGCTACTGAAGCAGAGCATAACTAAAAAAAATTTTTTTAAATAGCCCATATATGGAATTTCCACAAAGTGAAATCTTAATGCTGGAAGCAACGTGAAAGGCCGTCTAGTCCAACTTCCTACAAAATTCAGGAATTTCCTCCATAATGACCCTAAGCAGAAATAAGTCAACATCTGCTGAAAAGCTTTTGGTGAGAGGGCAATTACTCCTTCTAAAATCAGGCCACTTTATCGCTGGATTGCCCTAATTGTTTAAAAGCGCTTTCCTAAGACTGACCGTGAGATCTGCCTTCCCACGGGTTTCAGTAGCGGTGACAGTTCTGTTCGTGGACGGGCGCGTAATGAACCTGATCCCCTCTTCAACACGGCCACCTGGCAAAAGTTTCTCACTTTTTAGTCTTCCAGGGCTGTTTCCCGTTGTTGCAAACATTGCTACCCTCCGGTCAGAGAAGACTGTCAGGGCATATCCTAAAAGATGTCACCCTCTTTTGGGACGGCTCCCTGGGGTTTCCTACCGATCATTATTGGAGCGTGATAATTCTGTCATTGTAGACTCTTCTCACTTAAGCTTTTTTAACAGCGTCACAGGGGTGGCTGACAGTCGATGAGAGACAGCAGTAATCTCTGCAGATCTTTGACTCCCTAATAGCTTTGCCGTGTCCGTGACACAGGTACTATTCTGCTTCTCAATGATGCTTGAGAAAACTGAAGGTCAGGGAGATTCAAGTCTGCTCAATGGCCACACACCTAGTTCTTTCCGACTGCAAAGCCCTTAATAAACTACACTGTCTCATTTGAAATAAATGGCAACTAACTATGAGTGGTTTGTGAAATAACTTGCCATGGAACCAGGATTTCTTTCTTTCATTCTTTGCAACACGGCCTTCAGTCTTGTCGCCATGCTGTATACCACATCCCCATGAGTTATTTGTAATGGGAGATGTGCATCTTTTGATTCCTTTAACCCATTTCACCCTTTCCCCGGTCCCTCCGTCCCTAGGGATCCACCAATCCATGCTTTGGTATCTATGAGCTTGGGTTTCTTTGCTATTAGATTCCACATGTGAGAACATATAGTAGGTCTTTCTCTGGCTTATTTCACTTAGCATCATACCCTCAAAGTCCATCCATCCATGTGATCACAAATGGTAGCATTTAATTTTTTTAAATTTTTTTAATGTTCCTTCATTTTTGAGAGAGAGAGAGAGTGTGTGTGTGCATTAGTGGGTGAGAGACAGAGAGAAAGGGAGACACAGAATCCAAAGCAGGCTCCAGGCTCCCAGCTGTCAGCACAGAGCCTGATATAGGGCTCAGACTCACGAACCATGAGATCATGACCTGAGCCGAAGTCAAATGCTTAACTGACTGAGCCGCCCAGGGGCTCCTGATAATTCATTTACATTTACATATACTAGATGGCTAGTGATGTTGGCTGTTATGTCTTCTTTGGAATGATGTCTATTCAAATCCTCTGTTCATTTATTTTTATTTTTTTATTTTTTTATTAGAGAGAGAGAGAGAGCACCAGCAGGAGAGGAGCAGGGGAAGAGAGAGAGAATCCGAAGAAGGCTCCTGATGTAGGGCGCTATCCCACAACCCTGGAATGATGACCTGAGCCAAAATCAAGAGTCAGATGCTCAACAAACTGAGCCACCCAGGCGTCTGTCCTCTGCTCATTTTTTTAAAAATTTTTTAACGTTTATTTATTTTTGAGAGACATAGAGACAGAGTATGAGCAGAGGAAGGGCAAAGAGAGAGGGAGACACAGAATCTGAAGCAGGCTCCAGGCTCTGAGCTGTCAGCACAGAGCCCGATGCGGGGCTCGAACCCACAGACTGTGAGATCATGACCTGAGCCGAAGTCGGCCGCTTAACCAACTGAGCCACCCAGGCGCCCCTCCTCTGCTCATTTTTTAAGTGGATTTTTCTCTTAGGCTGTGTAAGATCCTTATATATTTTAGATATTAATCATAAGGCTTAGCAGAAGCGTTTTAGTTTAGTGTATTTCTTTTTTTTTTTTTTTTTTTCATTTTTGACATAAAGACAGTCCTACAATATGTAATTCTATCCGGATAATCTACTTCCAAATACGGTTGATACTTTCGGTTATTACAGCAACTCGATGGGGGGTAGTTTTTGTTTAAACATATTTTATGGGTAGAAAACTCAGCCTCCCAGTTGCCCAAGGTCACCTTGCTAGCAACTAGGTCACCTCTGCATCTGGTCCTATTGATCATTTTATTTTTTGATCACTGATCACTGGTGCCGCTTTGAGCGTATAGACTACTTTTTAGTTGTCTGCTTGGATAGTGTAGGTGATACGTTGTTGATGCTCTGATTATATCACCTTCCTATAAATATTGCGGTGCTTTGTTCTGACAGGCAGTCAAATTGTTGATGGGTCGCTTTGGCCTGTCGTGTCTTTGTTTTAGACTTTAATAAGGATGATACATTTTGGTTTTCAATTTTTCTCTAGAAAATTGTCCTTTCTCCTAAGCGTGTGGCTTTTCTGGAAACTCAACGAAATTCCCCAGGGGGTTCACCACGGTGTCTCCACTGTGTCTATGGCTGGACCTCATTTCTCACAGGCAATGCAGCTGTGACGTCTCCACCCAGCTCTCTGTCCTCCCCACTTATCCTCTGGGGTCCTCCCTGGGTGTCACCCTGAACAGGCACGTATTTGTAGCCGTTCAAATACCTACGGTGAAGTTCTGCAGCATTTTGGGGTCTCTTCTCTGCCACTCCCTCCTGTTTAGCTCCCCAAGCCCTAACTTTTGCTTCCATTACCTATTTCCTTTGTTCGAAACTAATGTTTGATTCTCCTGGTGAATTAGAAAGTAGTCTTCAAAGAGAGAGCAAGCATGAATGTGGGGATCACTTGATCCCTGCCTTCTTTTGAGAATCGCCCATCATTTCTCACTACCCAGGGCCAATTACACTTTTTGCGTTCATTTCCCTCCTTCCTGGCTTCTCTCCTTCTGTCTTTCACTTCTGGGTCAGGATCCATTCCAGATGGGCTATCTGCGTGGAAGCCTTTTGCATAGGCTCTGCTTTGGAGGCTCCTCAAGATTTTCCCTTGTTCTGTTCATTCAGTCCTCATTCTCCCTTTCTCACAACTGTCCGCCTTTAAGATTTGCAAAATGCTGTACCAAAAGCAAGACATACTCCTCGTGGGATTTCTCTGATCCGGCAACCCGAAAAGAAGAACTGAAACAAAAATCAATTATGAAGTTATAATTTATGCATGATTTCATTTAATGTATATTTATTGAGTTGATTACCGTGTTAGGTATCAAATGAACACGATGTAACTTCCATATTCAAAAATCTTATTGTGTGTGATGGAGAAACACATCCTTTGTACCAAAAAAGGTATGAGTAAACATTTCATGCAGTGCAATGGGATTATCGCACTGCATAATGGTGTAGGTGTTTTAGGTACAGATTGAGGAGAGTTTCACAAAATAAGGGATGTCGAAGTAAAATTTTAGGAGATGAGTCAGCATGTGTCATACCATCAATGGGTGAAGAGTATCTCAAACAAAAGAAACGGTTGGATCAAAGGCATTGAGACATCCACAGCATAATTACTCAAGAAGCATGCCTTAATTGTGAATAGAGAGGCTGAGAGGTGCCGCTGGAAGAGAAGAGGGCAGAAGTCAGACCACAGGTGAGCTTCTCTCTCAAAGATGCCTGGGAATTCTCTTTAGAGTTGTGAATTTACAGCCCTTTTTATCATGGTGCCTGGGTGGCTCAGTCGGTTAAGCATTCGACTCTTGACTTTGGCTCAGGCCATGATCTCATGGTTCCTGGGATCAAGCCCATGTAGGGCTCTGAGCTGGCAGCATAGAGCCCGCTTGGGATTCTCCCTCTCTCTCTCTGTGCCCTTCCCCCCCCCCAAAAAAAATAAACAAACTTTAAAAAATAATTTAAAAAATAAAACCTTTTAGTCATTATTCCAGTTCTCTATAAGGAATATACTTTATGTTGTGGTTCAACACACACACTCACACAAACTCCTACTCACAAAAAAGCACACTTTTTATACTCACCCAAGAAGCAATAAATCCAATCCCAGAGAGTAATTACAGAAGGCTCCAGAAATTAAATGAAAATATGCCATCTATCTATATGAAAACAGGTCAGCTATTATTAGTATCTCCTCCCCTCACATGCCTCAAATTCTGCTTTGTATTTTCCATTTTTATTTTGTTTGATCAAGATTTTGAAGGCTTTTAGGATGGGAGAAGGAAGAAATCGTGAAAGAGAGGTGTATGGAAATACAGCACACTCCATTAGAAAAACTTAAGAAAATAAAGTCAGATAGTGCCAAAGGAAATCAGACAATCAAGACAGAATATGGGAAATAAAATACATAAGAGAATTTAATATGAAGTTATGAGGATAATATATTGATGATGAAATCCAAACAGTCAGGTGATCATTGTCATCAAGAACTCAAGGATGGTAAAAGATCTGTTCATTAATACTATAGCCATTTAAACACAAAGTTGAAAAAAATGGGAGAATTATTATAGAAATGCATATAACTCAAACATTTAAAAGACTCAATCTCTTATAGTTTTTTTTAAGAGTTTTAACCTTGGACATCGTAGAAAAACTAGCCACTTCTATACTGAAGAAATATTTACCTGAAATTATCAAACCCTTCAGTTTTACTTCCATTTTTGTTCCTTCTATTATATTCCAGAAAACTAAATTTAATGCTTATTATTAAAGAGAGCAAGTACAGATTGTTGGACACAGTACTCCTCCTTCCTTATTGCAGGCTCCTGGCCTGTCCACCTTCTTTGGGAGGGCACAGCTTTATAGAGATACTGGACTTTACCCTACTTCACAGTAAATCTTGTTTGATACAGGCCCATCACGGTGGTGTCATCTTCCTTGCCAACTGCCAGGAAAGACCCAATTCTGGAAAATTCTGGTGGGCATCTCTGAGAAAGATTTTTTACATTTAAAAATGAGCAAATGTGGGAAATTCTACTTTTTGTGTCTAGAATTTGTAACTCGTTCCCAGCTCAGCTCTGACACATTCTAACTCTGTCATCTTGGGTAAGTTGGGATTGTTTAACTGCCCTGTACTTTAGTTTCCTTATGTATAAGCTGAGGATAATAATAGGTAAAACCTACCTCCTGGGGTTGCAACAAGGATTAAAAATTAGAACACTTAGAACAATGCCTGACAGATAACTGAGCCCAATGTGTTTGCTGTTATTGCTATTAGCGTTATTATTTGAGGTACAGGAAATTACTTGAATTAAACCCTGATCAGCTATTATCACCACGTCCTCATCTCGGATATTCCAAATTCCTCTCTGTACCTTCCATTTTACTTATTTTTTCCTTTGCTGAAAGTCCCAAAATAAAACCCAGGTTCAGCTGTTCTGCCTCCCATCTGTCACCTGTGAGGCTGACACCAGCTTCTTCAAACTGTGGGACCCTTCCTACCTTGTCCTTTTTTTCTACTCAAGACATTTAAAGTCCTATCTCTTCTCTTGAAGAACTTTTTGGACTTTTTAGGACTTTTCTCAAACTGTATTCCACCTCTACTCTTTCAAATTTATCTTTTTTGTCATGTATGGGATCAGACTGTGCTTGGCATGTCTTCTGAAAAGTTTTTCAGAATTTATCTAGCGGCTCTGATGACTAATCCTTCTGTGTAATTTTTTCTCATTGGAATCGTGATTTCAAAATCAGAATTTTTTTTTTAAAGAATCCCTCTGACATGGGATCAGACTTATTTTTTTCTCTATGAATATTTTGAAATCTCCTTTCCCAAAGCCAAGGTCACATCCAAATCTGCCCAGCAAATATAATTATAATGATTATAGAAAAAGCAGATGTCGGAGAAAATAGAAACAGTTTCAAGGGGCTGCCAGTTTGTCTACCAAGAGGGCAAGGGAGGAATATGCCTGCCAGTTTAATCCCGTTGGCAGGTTGAAGTTAGAAGATATAAATGAGTATTTATCTATTGACCTATTTGGCTTTAAAAAGGAATCTTGAGGGGTGCCTGCGTGACTCAGTCGGTTAAGCCGCCGACTTCGGCTCAGGTCATGATCTCGCGGTCTGTGGGTTCGAGCCCCGCGTCGGGCTCTGTGCTGGCGGCTCAGAGCCTGGAGCCTGCTTCCAATTCTGTGTCTCCCTCTCTCTCTGCCCTTCCCCTGTTCACGCTGTGCCTCTATGTCTATCAAAAATAAATAAACTTTAAAAAAAAAATCTTGAATGGGCGCAACGCTGTAGTTATTCTCCGTTTTACAAACTCCTTTAGCCATTAGAGTTAGCAGGTCGGTTGTAATAAGAACACCAGGAATGCTCTACAGAGAACATTCACTTGATTTGCCGAGTCCCAGCCATATATCAGGCACTGTACTAACTGCTTTTGACCAATAACTCGTGTAAACCATTGCTCAGGGGACACTGACAGAAACTGAAAAATGGGTTCAAAGGCTCAAGGCTGGGAAGTTTGGACCTGTGGGATTTGAACTTGTTAACCGTTTAATCCAACATCCATGTGTTTTTGTGTTGTGTGTCTCTCTAAATGCTCATCGTATGTGCGCTCTCAGAACGAAATCTTTTCTGAGGTTGACGGAAGGGCTCGAGATTTTGCACATCCTGTGTTGTCGGCTTTTCATTTTATGTTTCTGACACCATGTTTGAATTTTCCAGCGATGCTTGGTCCAGTCGTGAGCAGCTTGTATTCACTGTTTTCCACTCACTCAATTCACACACACACACGCACACACACACGCACACACACACGCACGCACACGCACGCACACACACGCACGCACGCACACACATGCACACGCGCACACACGCACGCACACACACACGGAGGTCTCCAGTCCACGACCAGCAATTAACATGTGTGATATTTCCATTTATGTAACTTGACTTCCTGACTTTGAAATCGTGCTTTTTCCTGAGTATCTTACGAGTAAATTCATCTTGTCGGACACATCATTTGCAAGGATGCTTACCGCCCTATCACAAAGCTCTGGTCGGCACGTTGTCACTTCCTAAGGATTATACAGCTAGTGCGAAGAATAAGATAAAACATCTAGTTAACAAGTACTTTGAAAAATTGCAAAATTAAGATTATATGAACGCTTTATGCATTTTTATTGTGATGTATATATAGCATACCCTCATGTACAAGTATATACAATCATGTTAGATTCATATAATGGGGAAAAACGAGCATGAATAAGTTTTTAAAAAACAATCAACACTTCTGTTCATTTTCTTTTTTTTAATGTTTTATTTATATTTGAGAGAGAGAGAGAGAGAGAATGTGAGCAGGGAAGGGGCAGAGAGAGGGAGACACAGAATCTGAAGTGGGCTGAGCTGTCAGCACAGAGTCCGATGCGGGGTTCAAACCCATGTACCGCGAGATCATGACCTGAGCTGAAGTCGGACGCTTAAACGACTGAGCCACCCAGGCGCCCCTTCTGTTCATTTTCTACCTGGGACATCCAGGGCCGGGAAAGTAAAGTCTCTGGAGCTGCTGTTACTTGTGCAGAATTCCGATGACAGTTGTGGAGTGAAAGTGTCCGTGCCCAGGGCAAGGGAACAACTTTGATGTTCCTATATCAAGAAAGAAGCTTTCTTTTCCCTGTATCTAGGATTCTTCCACTGACCGGAGTATAATCACCCAAGTCAAGTCATTGTTGTGTATGTAACACACTACACCCTAGCTGAATTGCGTATGGATTTGTGTGTTAGGAGACTAAGCGCTACCTACTGCGCTAACGAGGCATCTTGTATTTGTGTGTTAAAGAGAGAAAGCAACAGAAGGGCAGAGAAAGAAAAGAGCTTAGCTAATTTTGAAATAGTGATACCTGCTCTCCAGACAAACGAACACAATCTTTAGGATTCCATGTGTCCCGAAATCTGGTTGTAACCGAGCGGGATTTGTCTCCGCAAGACAGTTTCTTCAAACATTTCTAAGCTAACTTCCCCTGAGGACTCTACTAACCACAAATAACTGAGACAGTGTCTCCCATCTGGGAGGATCGCAGAATTTATCATCTGCGCGGGACAGTTTTGAGTGCAAACAAGGGGGCGCTGTTGTCAATTCGATCAGGACAACAGGCTCAAGGGGAGAAAGTCAAGCAGACTGGCTCAGCCTACTCATCTTAGAGCTTGGTTTGGGGACAGTTGTCCTGGCCACATAAACCTGCAAGGACTGTTTCACAGCCTTGTGAACAGTCTGCAAGACATGTCTGCAAATATACATGCGTTGTGGCCTGTGTGGGGGCGTCTTGATATGTTTGTAATGAACTGATGTCATATACACACAGCATATAAAAATAGGTTCACAGCCATATAAAAATACAATGCATAGGTAATTTTTTCCTAGGCCTTAATTTAGCTCGGGGGCTGGAAAATGTCAGCATGCAGAGGGTTAAGAGACAGCTGATGCCTCATGGAAACTTTGTAAAACATTCTATTTATAAACAATTCTATTTGGATATCGCATTTTCTATAATGCTATTGGCTTGTTTTATTTTTATACCTTAGAAAGTTTCCATGAAAGCGGATGAGCTCAGGGATAATTTTCTTTTAAAGTGTATACCTATTTCTGCCGGAGTCCGAACTCGGGTGTAAGGGCTGTAAGGACTTACGTGTCAATTCTACAAGACAGAAACAAATTCGCGACGAGGAATGCGGAGCACCTCGGATTTGTGTACCTGTGTTATTGTTTCGACTCGAAGCCGTAGCACACCAGGGATGTTGGAAATCTTTAAACTGTGCTATTAGGTCTGCATAAATGACGGCTCCTAATTAGGCTTCAGAGAAAAAGTGTGCCTCTCCATCTTTGTGGAAAAGTCAACACCGTAAGAACAGGGTAACATGAGACGCCACACACTGGTCGGAGGAAGAATTTGGAGTCCCAGGAAACTGCTAGAACTTTTTTTTTTCTTTCCCTTTTTCTTTTTTTTTTTTAATGGACAATACTGTGATCTCAGAAATACATGCATGTTGTCAACATGCCTTAAAAGCGCCTCTGGAAATTTAGCAGCTTTAAAGCCCACCTCTATCTGGTTATAGCAATCCAATTCTTGAACAGGTCCGAGGTTCGACGATATATAAAGAAAGCTGTATTTTGTGGCTTTGAGGAGCTGGGAGAGGGGGTAGGGTCGAATCACCCAGTTTTTGGAAATCCTCAATTCTTTCCTCCGTCAGACTGTCAGCGGAGTGTATCGTGCGCTTGGGTCCGTGTTCTGTTTTCCACTACGCCTTGTAGTCAAGCTCCGCTCCGTTATCTTCACGAGCTGGGCGCCGATCTTTCTCATCTTCTTTGTTTTACTGCTCTCCGTACACCGAACATGATAGGTGACATTGGGCTTACCTTAATTCACAGGTGTTACTGGGTCTCTCGGTCTTTGTGAACAAAGACCATTCTTTCTGCCCCCAAATCCTTACCTCCTCAGCTCCTGCTTTTATCTTTAGGTCAAGAGGCCTGGAATTTGTTACTTGTCCCTGCCCCCCACCCTTTACAGTCACCGCAGTTGTGCCTCTGGGTTCATCTTTAGGGTGGATGGGTTGTTAAGGAACCTCGGGGATATTAATTGGCGAGAGGGGATGATGGCGGTGATATAGACAGTAACACTGAAAACAATTAATATTGGGATCAGTTTCCAAAAAATGTGAATAGATCCTGTGTAACATAGGCTTCCGCTGGTGCCGCTTGAAACCGGAGGAAATGATTATTAGAAAGCACGGCAAGGGGCGCCTGGGTGGCTGTCGGTTGAGTGTCTGGCTCTTGCTTTAGGCTCAGGTCATGATCTCATGGTTCATGAAATCGAGCCCTGAATCAGGCTCTATGCTGAAAGCATGGAGCCTGCTTGGGATTCTCTCTCTCTCCCTCTCTCTCTCAAAATAAATAAATAACTCCCCCCCACAAAAGCATGGTAAGCACGGAGAACTGAGGAGATAGATTCAATGTGCAGAAACCCATCCTTCTTAAATGACAGGGTGAAAAGAAGTAGAAGAGACCCAAACCTAAGATACAAAAGAAATGTCCATAGAATTTAAAAGCCAGATAATACAAAGGACTTTTCATCTTGAAAGTGAACAATACTCTTCCTCTTTCTCTCTCTCTCTCTCCACACACACACACACACACACACACACACACACACACGCACAGCAGTGGAGACAGACTGGGCGAGGGCAGAGAAAATGAGAAAGAAAGACTGTTCTAGAGAATGTATACCAATATGTCGAATAGCAAAATCACCACTATTTATACACTGGCAATACCGCTTGCTCATTTTTTATCTCTTTACATACCTCTATCTGGTATTTTTTAACCTGTACTATAACTTTATTGATAGATAAAATCCAAAGGCTACTTTAGGCTTTCCAGGCGGTGCATCAGTCAGAACTTACGGTAAAGATACTTCATCCGAAGCCTGACTTTCCCTTCAGTGCTGCTCTCTGTCAAAGCCTCTATAATCCAAATAAAAATCAATCACAAGACTTTGCTTTTGGTTACCGTGCAGTCACATGATTGGAAGGAAGTCCGCTGGTCCAAACTCAGACCCCTTTCTTGGGGACTTCCAGAGGCCGACACTTTTCATACAGTTTTTTGACGTGAGCTAGGTTTTATTCTTCAACAAGAGCCGTTCTTTGGATATAGATTCTGTACAAGGGGAATTATCCTGCTGCCACTGTTGTTGTTTTGTGGGTCTATGGTTTTCTCCCTTGAGAAAGGCTTATTGTTTGACATTATTCTTTTTGTTTCAGGTAGATTTCCCTTTGCTGGGATCCCAAGGGCTCAATTTTGAGTCTGTAGGAATTGAACGAACATTATTTGCCAAATATGTGAAAGAAAATCCATGGGAGATAAATGAGTTACTTCCTGTCATAAAAACTGTTGCTACCTTCATACAGTCTCAGAAATTACCCTTATGAACTAAAGGCCATTCCCTCTAATTCCCTGTGAATCTTTGTCTGAGGTTTTATTTCTGGACCAGGAAACATGATTGGCCTAAACTAAGTTGACATGGGATTGGGGGCATTGGGGGAGAAATAAAGTCAAGAGGAAGCTGATAAAATATTATTTTTTTTTAGTACAGTTGACACACAGATGTCAACTTAGTAATCTGTTTCAGGTGTACAACTTAGTGATTTGACAGGTTTATACATTATGTTATGTTCACCACAAGTGTGTCTTCTATCTGTCCCTTAAGATCACTATTACAAGAATTTGGTGAGATAAGAGATTATAGTGAAATAAGTGAGCTCAGAAAGTGAGCGTTGTGGATAGCAGGAGGAGCTGAAGTGTGGGATGAAATATTGGAGATTAAGAATCCATAGGTAGAGTAATTTTATATTGTAACAAGTACCTAAGGTGCAGCCGTGAGAGTGGGTGATTGCTTTTATAACACCTTTAGTTTCTTGAGTACTCTACAATAACCTAAGGATAAAGTTAATTTGTAAATATGGAATTAAAGGAAGTATTTGGTTAAGGAAGTATTGAAAGGTGAGTTATATGAAGTGTCCCAGGATATTACAATTGGTTAGGCAAAGTTATAAAATTATGACAAAGCCTATCGATAGCAAGATGGTCTAATTCATCATTTAAGAAATTGTACATTGAATTGTACATCAAGAAGCAATCATTGATCATTCTTAGGAAACTGGTCACTAATCCAAGTTCAAAGGATAAAGCATTGCATTTGGAACCAGAAAATCTATAAACTAGACTTTGTTGCTCCAACTCAACTGTAGATATCAGAAAATCAAGCAAACCTGATATTCTGATTAAATATTATGGCTTTAGTGGGATCCAGAAGTCTGAAAAAATGCCTTTACTTCCTATCTCAAACTCAAATACTCATTCAATTGGAAATCTTTTGAAGACAAGGATCAGGTTTTATGCATCTTGATGATGCCTTCTGTCCTGAGCACTGTCCCTGACCCATGGTGGGTGCTGATCCATGTTCGTTAAATCAAGCAGTTGAAGATCATCAGATCAAGATTCATCCAAGGTCACGGGCTTGGATCCAGATAGAGACAGGGCAACATAAACCTCACGGGATACTGTCAAAACATAGTTCTCATGCTTTGACATAAGGATTCTTTGGCAAAATCACTTTCTCCACGATCTCATGCCTTGTTTGCAGAAAGGGGAAAACCAGGTGCCCCGACTTCTGTTCCACTGTTTCCAGAAGTACATCACATGCCGTTCTCAGACAATGACTTGATGGTGACTGCTAAAATTAAGTTCTAGGAGAGCAACTTGGTTCTGGGATGAAAGCATTGAGGTGGGAGGCAAGGATAAGCCAAGATGGCGAATTTATATTCTCTCTTTCTAATCATCCACCGGATGGCTAACAAGCATAAAAACAATCACGAGTCAATGATTTTATGTCACGTATGCCAAAAAACTAATAATCATGCAGCCTTTTCTTTCTTTTCTTTGATTTTTTTTCACTTTTATTTTTTTTAATTTTATAATAGTTTCTTTTCAAATTGGCTTACATATAACACCCAGTGTTCATCCCAACATGTGCCCTTTTTAATGCCCGTCACCCCCTCTCCCCCCTCCCTGACCCCTCTCACCCTCAGTTTGTTCTTAGTCTTTAAGAGTCTCTTATGTTTTGTCTCCCTCCCTCTCTGTGTCTTTTTTTTCCTTTCCCCTCTTCCCCTCCCCCTGGTTTTTGCTTAGTCTCACAAAGTCCACCTATTCGTGGAAACATATGGTATCTGTCTTTTTCTGACTGACTTATTTCACTTAACATAATACCCTCCAGTTCCATCCATGTTGCTACACATGGCCAGATTCCATCATGCAGCCTTTTCTACTGAAAAGGATTGCAGTAGTAAATTGAGTAGCTACGTCTTTAATACTTACATTGGGTAAGTCACTGAACCATTTCTACTGATGAGCATTGAGGTTGTTTCAAAATTGTTTAATGCAAACATCCTTAATACGTAATAACTTTTTAAAAAAATATGTCATAGCTTTTAGAAATGAAAAGTAAAAATACAAGCATTAGTGCTAGAGAAAGATTGCCGTAAAACCGTGTGCACATTATTTGAACATTTGTCCTGTTATGTCTTGAGACAATATTCTGAAAGCGTGAATGTGGGTCAAGGAACATTCACATTTTAAGTCCTCTTTTCAAAAATTCTACTCCCACACCCTGCACTCTTATTCCCTCACCTCTCATTCCATCTTTTTTTTTTTTTTTTAATAATTTTTTTTTTAATGTTTATTTATTTTTGAGACAGAGAGAGACAGAGCATGAGTGGGGGAGGGGCAGAGAGAGAGGGAGACACAGAATCTGAAGCAGGCTCCAGGCTCTGAGCTGTCAGCACAGAGCCCGACGCGGGGCTCGAACTCACAGACCACAACATCATGACCTGAGCCGAAGTCGGACGCTCAACCCACTGAGCCACCCAGGCGCCCCTCATTCCATCTTTTTAATTTTGTCAATTTGATAGACTCACTATGGGGACGCCTGGGTGGCTCAGTTAAGCATCCGACTTCGGCTCAGGTCATGATCTCGTGGTTTGCGAGTTCGAGCCCCTCGAAGGGCTCTGTGCTGACAGCTCAGAGCCTGGAGCCTGCTTCTCATTCTGTGTCTCCCCCTCTCTCTGCCCCTCCCCCCATGCTTCTGCTCTGTCTCTCTCTGTCTCTCAAAAATAAGTAAACATTAAAAAAAAAAAAAGAGCCATTATACTCCTTCTTTGATGGCTTTAAGTTGCTTTTATTTGGTCGCCACAAAGCAAAGTCATCTTTTCATTGTTATTGTTGAGATCTCGGCTCGGATCTCACCTCCACGGAGACGCCCTCCTTGAGTTTTCATCCAGAGCCGCCTCTCTGCTGTCATTTCCTCATTTTTTTTAATTGCGTGTTTGCGTTTAGTTTCCTTGAGCGCTTATCATGATTGCGGTTTCAAAAAGCTTTTATCATTACGCCATTTGCCTTCGATAATGATAGGCTCGCATGGCGGGCTTGTCGTTCTATGTGCTTTACAGCTTATCGTTTCATTTAGCCACCTAACACATCTGTAGGAGGAGTACTCTTGTGTCCATTTTACAGACGAGGAAACTGAGGCTCCAGGATAGTGGGCGAGACTTGCCGAAGATCCTAGGGCCATAATACGGTGCACGTGCAGTTTTCACCTGCAGCTTAGAGAATTCCAGCTGCCCGAAGGGACACGGAGCTAGTAAGTTGAAAACCGGCAATTCGAACTCCTGTGTGGATTCCTAAGCTTGAATTTAATGCACTCACTGACGAATCACTACAATTTGCCTCCAGATACCTCTTTTCTAGATATCTGCACCAGCTTTCAGAGTCAGGTTCTAATGGCCACTTCCAGATTTTTCTTTCTCACTTTAAACCACAAGGCTCTATTCATTGAGAGATCTAGTAACAGACTAGGAAAAAGAATAGATAAGAATATTCTACTTAGCTCAATATTTTCACAGGTGAAGAATGGAAAAGAGGCGTTAGTTCATTCTACTAAGAGTACCTCATTGTAAATGATGCACGTGCTACATTTAATGTTATAAGGGAATTTGCAAACGGACATACAAAATAGATCATACATACGGCTTTCTTTTTATTTTTTGGTTTTCACTTTCGCCAACTGCTTCAATTTATTCAAAACAAGCCTGGGAAAAGTTAGTGTTGTTGTTGTTTTTAAAAACTATTAATCATAGAGTTAACCTTAGGGGTTGAAATAGAGTATTTTGACATGATTTTTTCCTAACCAGGGGAGGGCCTCAGGAGCCAGTAAGCCTCAAGTTCCAAACACAAAGAGTATACATAAAATCAAGCATTATCTTCACCATCAAATATCCATAAATCTTCTCTCAAATCATGCTACCAATTTTACTTTTCCGATTTTTTTTTTCCTATTTCCTCTTAAAACAGTGCCTATAACTCGCCTCAGTTACTGGCTCTAACCTTTCTTTTCATACAAAGAAAATTCTGTTCTATGTGTGTGGTCTTCCCCAGTTTGACGTGTTCTTTCCCTGTCACGTTTTCCCTCTCTGCCATCTAGAAGAACACTTTACATTTAAATCTCACATCGCTCCTCAGTTGTGGCTTCTTGACTCACCTCAGGCCCACATGGGAAATGAGTCGGAAAGAGAAACTTCTCTCTACTTTCTTCGGTCATGTCACTTTTCAAAGCCTTGTTTGGGCACTACCTTGAAAACCTGAATGAAACTTTGGAATTCTCAGGCTGTTGAATACTTCCGGGGTTAACAAATCCTTATCTTGGGGAGTCTACCTGTCCATGGCCTAGGGGTGAAGCGTTCTCCTATCCGATACATCCCTCGAGAGTGCCTTTTTCAACCCACTAGGGCCACGAAGAAAGAACGGTATCCTCTAAGCCATTTTTCCCTTTGTTCTAGATCTTTATTGCATATCGAATTCTTTTTTTATAACTATTAGGAAATAGTTAAATTCTCTAATCAAATATCATATAATTATATACTTCATCACATGGACTTTCCATGTGAAGTGGTGAAGGGAATTTGCATAATAAATCCTGGAAACTGAGGGGACCGGTAAAACCCCTGAGAACAAAAGCACGAATATTTTTCTCCAACCCTTTCAAGGGGATTGCTCTAGTCCTGATACGGCACAGAGTGCTCCAAGTCCAAAACGATATTCTAAAATTTTTTTTAAAGTTTATTTATTTTTGAGACAGAGAGAGACAGAGCATGAGCAGGAGAAGGGCAGAGAGAGAGGGAGACACAGAATGTGAAGCAGGCTCCAGGCTCTAAGCTGTCAGCACAGAGCCCGACGCGGGGCTCGAACTCACGAACCGCGAGATCATGACCTGAGCCGAAGGCGGACGCTCAACCGACTGAGCCACCCAGGTGCCCCCAAAACGATATTCTAAAATACACGTTAAATATCATCAGGGAGTGATTTCCATGGATCAATTCTCTGGATCATATACTTTTCAGAAATGTCATTTGATCTCGTTTATAGTTTAACTTACCCATCACAAGATGCACGGTGTTTCTACCACGCCTTCAAAATAACACTTTTTACTCCCTAGATTCTATAAATTCAAAACAACGCAGCCATCCAGGAGTTTCCGTAAATCAATGCCCTAAAATGGACAGTGCCCAAACTGTAATGATTATAGAAGTATATCTCAAATAAACATCTTTTATAACCTTACTGTCCAGTTTGGCTCAGTCCTAGTGGGAGCTGTGAAGCAGAATCCTAATGGATGCTCAGTGTATTAGGTGATGGGTATCTATTTGTTCATCTTTCCACAGTTCAGGCAAATACTGAGAAGAGATAATATCTAAGAATTTAATAATTGTGCTGCTATTCACTCCCTTCCCTTCTGCCTCTAACTCCAGGAAACACTGCCTCATTCCTGACTTTTCACCACCTTGCACTGAATTCAATGCTACCACTAGCTCCCATTTAAAACTCCTTTCTGAGCACCTGGGCTATTACATGTTTGTTTCATCAGTGAATATCTAGCTATCCAAAGCACTGCTTGCCTTCCAAAGCATCTACCTTTCATCTTTTGATTTGTAGTTTTCTCTGCTGACCTCTTGAATCCAACACCTGGTGTCCCTCGCTCCTTCTAGAGTCGATCGGCGGTGAGAACCCTATTTCTTCCCTCTCTGGTTCTGTATTGCCTAAATTGTTTGGCCCTTTGGAAGGCAATTCTGTAAATCTCATAGCAAGTTAAGCAATAGTCAAGTGCACAGAGAAGCAACCGAATTAGAGAAAAATCAACTAACATACTGGGCAATAAAGCACAGGATCAAGAAAACGAGATTGCCATTTTTATGCCCTTAGTCGCGTGTGGTTTTACCTCTTCTTAGCTATGTGATCTTCAGCATGTAATTTATTCTCCCTAAAATTTAGCTTCTTTATGCTTCAAATTAAGGGTATAGTTATAGGAATTATTTTATAGTTTAATGGTGAGATAGAGGAAATCCCTGTGAAGAATTTAAAAGCTTCTGGCATCTAATACACCCTCACTGTTTTCATTAATAATGGTAGTATTTGCAATTCATGGAAAATTTGGGAAATGGTAAATCTATATTCACCAGCATCTTCAACTCAAAATCCGTTAAGTATCTCTCTGCAATGCAAATGATAAAGAGAAAATAGATTTGGCCCATGTTTTTGTCATGGAAGTTTCCTTGTAAGGGCAGAGGATCAGTTGATATTAATTCAAGATTTCTTTTTTTGTGTGTGTCACATATACCCTGAGCTGCCAAAGTAAGGGCATGGAATGCATAGAATGTGTCTGAATATTAAAAATATTAATATTAAAAATATTAAATTCATGACCTGACCTCTTCTGGGCTCTTGAAATTTCAACACAGGCAATGGAGGAGAAGAACAGGTTGGCATTTCAAAAGCGTTTATGTTTGCAAGTTTTCAGCAATATTTTGAATCACATTGTATCTCTAGCATTGCCTGGAATAACCAAATGCAATATAGACAGGTATCGAGGTTATTTATTTGGTAGGCAAAGTAACTACTGCCAAGTTAATGCTTATGAGTTGGAAATGGGATGTCACTATTTGCTCTACTCGAGGTGAAACAGAAAGGAGACTATGCCGATATGAGGCTAGTGGTACTTTGTTAGGGATACGGTCATTAACATGGACTACTACTACTACTTTTTGGATGGCTATTTTAATTTATAATTATATAATCACTAATGGTAGTGCCAATTCGGGCTTGCCTATGCTTAGATAGTATGTGTTCTTCTGAGTACTCCCACCCCCCAAAACAAAACATATTCTCCAAAACAGTACCTATTAATGTTATGCCCTAAAAGAAAATTTAAAAGGAAGTGAAGATAAAATTTCTTCCAGTTAAATCAGAGCTATTGCAACAATGATACCTTAGGTTGTGGAGAACTGAAATTGGCTCTATTAACATAGTGCCCATCTACACGAAACAACGAGACCACCTTTTTTGCCGTCTTGAAATATCTCAGAATTCTTATCTGTTTTTCATGAAGAGGGTCACAGACATAAGCGTTATCCCAAATCTAAGATGGCGTCAATTTACAGGTGGGCACACCTTTCTTTCTCCTTTGAAGCTGTGAATGCTTTTAGGACGTATGAACTTTGTCCGCATCCATCCTGTCGGAGTGAACCTTTTCCATTCCAGTATCGCTTTTTCCTTTAAGTCGAACCCAGATAGTTGATCTCTCAATTATGACTCTCACACTATAAGCCTACCATTTTTCAAGACTAATAAAATCAAAACTTCTCGAAGATGCCTCTCATTGTCAAGTTAGTCACTGAAAACAACCTAATGATGATCACGTGTGGGGGAGAAGAAAAGAAGTCATTTGCCCTTGTCACATAGAGAATTTACAATGACTCCAGCATCCATCCCCAGATAACCCCAACCCCTCCTGGTAATTGAGGAGGCCTCTGCGTGAAGATTGTGAGGTCACAGCCTTGTTGCTTCCTGTTTGTAAATACACAGGATAGACTCTAATTAGCCTCTAGAGGAAATATTGCCCAGGGAATCTATCTGGAAGACATGGGGGTGCTTCGACAATTCAAGTCTGTGCATAAAGAGGTTGGCATTGTTGTGCTATGTGATACCCCTAGTTTTATTTCCTCCTAAGCTTTTCCAAAAAAAAAATGATACTCTAATAAAGGAATACAGACAGAAGGGTGATGTCAGTTACACGTCTCAGGTATAAATGAAATGAATTGCTCCAGCGTGGCGCACCTGTTCCGTGGTGCATGATACACAAACTGTTGAGTATCACTAAAGCGCGTTCACTTTCATATGATTGAGGGAACAGGATCCGGTGTGGTATTCGCCTTTGTATAAAGTTTTCCCCTTGTAATGATACTTAATCATGTGGGCATATAACATTTCAGGGGACGTTACATTACCATGCCGGAGGGTTGACAAGAGTCCCTAAGCAAAACCCAGAAAATATTCTTCAAGCTACTTTTTTTCTTCATTCTGCTAATTAAAGAGAATTACAATAATCGTCTTCTACCATGCGTAAAGCCAAAGTGGAATGAGTTAAACTTCTCCTGTAATTATCCGTACTTCAAAGACCAATGCCTCCCTAGTAATAAGTGGTTTTGTGACTCCAGGATGCCTGCTTCAAGGTACAGAAAGAGGAAGGAATACATTTCCATTCCTTGTGACACTATTAAGTATGGGATTTAAAAAAAAAAAAAAAAGAATGTTGTTTCACGTGGCCACACTTCATTCCACCGACGCAACTGGAACTCCTCTAATCATTGTATGCCCACTACACAGAGCACACTGCGTTATCACGTATACGCATATGGTGTACAGCAGAAGACAAAACCACTTAAATACGTATTTTAGAAGTCTGCTCAGAATTCACCATTGAAGCTCAACATTTGTTTGCTTTTCCAGATACGTAGAGAGTGTTGAATTTCTTAAGCGATTCATCTGATGTGTTTTGATCTCTCCAAAGCATTTATAACAAAATTACAAGCTTAATCTCATGTATTTGGATGTTGCTAATTAAGGAATTATAAAAATTCAGAAAAGCTGGGCTAAGATCCACCTTTGTGCTATACGTGGAGGGGACAGTTTTCAGTGGCAGGAGGGACAAAGATGGCAGGGAGATGTTTGCTTTCCATCACAAAGAAGTCTTAGCTTTCAGTGTTTGTGTGTGGATGCCTGGGCAGCTCAGTTGGTTAAGCATCAGACTCTCGGTTGAGGCTCAAGTCATGCTCTCATGGTTCGTGGGTTTGAGCCCTGCATCGGGCTCTGCACTATTGCACTAATGCCTGCTTAGGATTCTGTCTCTCCTTCCCTCTGTCCCTCATCTGCTTGTGCTCTCTCTCTCTCAAAACAAATAAGTAAACCTAAAAAAAAAAAAGTTTGCTTCAGGAACATGTTTTGACATGCCAACAGTGAATGTGGTCTTAAAATTATTCTTATCTAAAGCAAGTCTCATGGATAACACTTTGGGCAATTACTGCCTATATTTAATTTTCTAGGATTAGAAATTATTGCTTATTTTGAAAATGATTGAAATATAAAATTACACGCTATTTAAAACATACAGATATTAGCAATTCAAGCTGGATTTTTATCGCAAATATTACTTGAATCAGAAGTAAACTTTGTGGTACCCGGGTGGCTCAGTCGGTTAAGTATCCAACTTCAGCTCAGGTCATGATCTCCTGGTTCATGGGTTGGAGGCCTGCGTCAGGCTCTGTGCTGACAGTTGGAAGCCAGCTTCAATTCTCTGTCTCCTTCTCTCACTCTGCCCTTCCCCCATTCGTGCTCGCCTCCTCTCACTCTCTCTCTCTCTCTCTCTCTCTCTCTCTCAAAATAAATGAAGAATTAAATAAATAAACATTAAAAATTTTTTAAAAAGTAAACTTTGATTTTATGGTCCAACCTGAACTATCTCCATGGAGAATATTGTAAGGATTATGAGGACACTTACTGCCAGACAAAATCAGATGGCCTGAATTCAAATTCTACCTCTGGCATTAGCTGGCCATTTAACACTAAGAATATTAGTCTGTCTGAACCCCACGTTCCTCATTTATAAAGATAATTATAATACCTAATCCATAACCTTATCATGAAGATCATTTGAATTAATATAGGAACGGCCTTAGAAAAATAACTGAAACCTAAGAATATATGTGTTTGCTATCGTCATTAAGTATTAGGAATAAGTACTGTGGGGGGAGGAGGAAGAGAACACGAGACAGCCAGCGGAACGGGAAGGAGGAGGGGAAGGAAAGAGAAACCAGCATTATTTTCCATCATGATATTAGTAAAAACTCAGAGGACTCATGCCAGGATCAATACACTATGTTGGAATTAGTCTCAATTTTCCATTTTACTTTGCTTTTAAAGACTTTGTCCAGGTTTCCATCAGGTGTCTTAAATGTCCAAGCATAGCAAATTAAGAGTCTGCTGGATTCTGTTTGTTAATGGAGTGTGTTTATTAAATCAGAGCAATGGCTCATGACACTAATAGTGCTGTCGTATATAAATGGATTACAGCTCTGATCAACCATCAGAAAATGTATCTGATTTCAGGGGAGTGTTTGTGTGCATGTGTGGGCGTGTGGGTGCGTTGCTGCTTCTCCCTCAGATTCCCTCTTAGGAAAACAAAGGTTGCATCTGGGAGACCCCCGGCGGGGGTGTGGGCTATGCCTGGATGGAACCTGCAACCTTGTACTTAGCCTATATCTCCTATTCAACTAAACTAGCTGGCCGCAAGCAATAACATAGTAATCGACTCGCTACATTTTATATATCTGCCATTAAACCCCATCAGCGAAAACAATTTAACAATCGATCGCTAACCTCAACATAGAAAGCAAAGTCTTTAATAATATACTTAATATTCATTTTGCCATTAGCATTTAGATCACGTGGCATGCGTGCAGTCAGTAAAACATTATTACAAGAACATAAAAGAGCGTAAGTTGTTTAATATAGGGCACTCCGTGTTTGTAATCCTACTGCATGGCAAAAGAGAGGCAGATACATAGAGAAATTAAGTGGATATAAGCATGGTTTCTGGTTCTGCTTCTTTTTCACATAGAAATTATGTCCAGTGCGGTGGTTCAGTCGGCTAAGTATCCGACTTCGGCTCAGGTCTCACGGCTCTCATGAGTTAGAGTCCCTGTGCTGTGCTGACAGCTCAGAGTCTGGAGCCTGTCTCGGCTTCTGTGTCTCTCTCTCTCTCTCTGTCCCTCCCCTGCTCATGCTCTGCCAGTCTCTCTCCCTCCAAAATAAATAAACATTTTAAAAAATTAGCAAAAAAAAAAGAAATTATGTCCGGTGCTGGAAGTTTAAAGGCTAAAGCCTCCAGATAAAAATGTGTGTAGGGTTCCTTTAGTCTTGATATTTACAAAAATATATCCAGGAGAGCGCAATATTCCTCATGCTCCCCTACCGACAATTTCAACCAGAGACCTTTATTTTCATAAAAAAAATAAAGACAAAGACATTTTTAAAAATAAAGGAAATAAAGACAAATTCATTAGTAGCAATTGTTTTTCTTTCCTTCTCCTTCTCTTGTGTACATTTTAAAAAATCCTCCACTTCCTATGTGGATACATGAGCCTCAATAAATTTCATAGCTTATAACGTTATGTTACCATGTCTTCAATATTTAAAATGAATGAATATTCTTCATCTAATGGTTTTTCC
Organism: Paguma larvata; assembly: GCA_030068075.1. Taxonomy (NCBI): domain Eukaryota; kingdom Metazoa; phylum Chordata; class Mammalia; order Carnivora; family Viverridae; genus Paguma; species Paguma larvata. The sequence continues at coordinate 33,514,590 of CM057843.1, forward strand.
TTTTTACTATTATTTTTTTACCCAAGCATAGGAAACACACAGGCAATGATGCTGACTCTTTTTTGAAAGTTCTGAGGCATTCAGATGGGTACGAAGAAAACCCCCTCACCTAGCAATATACCCTGGAACTGGCAACAAACTTATAATCAACCTGTCATTGGTTTCCATCGCAGGAAAATAAATAAGCAAACCAACAAAAACGCCCACTTGGCCTTACCTCTTCAAAGTTACTTTTATTTTTCTTCTTCTCTGTCAGTATAGAATCATCAACAACATTTGGGAATGTGTAAAAACAGTTCAAAATTCATCTACCCAAGAAATTTAAGTACGCCTATAAAGTGTGCCTTTAATCTGGGCTTATTTAAGTTTCTGATAATACTGATACCCCTGCCAAGAAAATAGCCAAAGGTGGGGTGCCTAGGTGGCTCAGTCGGCTTCTGACTTCAGCTCAGGTCATGATTTTGAGGTTCATGGGTTGGAGCCCTGCTTTGAGCTCTGTGTTGACAGCGTGGAGCCTGGAGCCTGGTTCAGATTCTGTGTCTCCCTCTCTCTCTCTCTCTCTGCCCCTGTCCTGCCTGCACTCTGTCTCTCTCTCTCTCTCTCTCAAAACTAAATAAACATTAGAAAATTAAAAAAAGAAAGAAAAGAGGAAAAGGCAACATGCCATTTTGATTGCAGAAATCAGAAAACTATAGTAAGAATCCTTTATCTCCTCTCTGCAAACCTCCGTATCTAAGAGAATTTAAGGACAAAACACAGTTGGCCAAGAAAAGAAGTCAGATTACTATTTTGTCATCGCTAAACAATATCAGTGGCATACCTGATGCCTGAAAGTGTTGCCTGAAAAACTCCTAGACTAGGTATTACCTTCAATATGATCAAATGTTCTGTAAACTTTCCATAACCGTAAGAGAGCTGCGTAGACATAATTTAGCCCTTAGTTTTATTTTTTGGCAAGTTCTTTTCTCCAAGTTTTCTATTCTTAGAAAAATAAGTGACTACAGAAATTGATTTTACACAATTGGCTTAGAATTCAAGAGAAAGGAGTTAGAGATGGATGGATGAGTGTAACTCTTTAACACCAGTAGTTTCCGGGACTAGCGTCCTTTAGGGAAGATGCATGACATAGTTGACACAGAAGACAAAGAACATTAATGAGCCTCCCCTTCCCCCAAGGGATAGAGAAGCGTAACTAGCGGATGTGTTTTACTGTGCTCTGCTATCTTACTGGTTGCTTACTGTTTTAAGATACCTCTCCATTGTTGTTATCAAGCTCTAAAACAATGAATAAAGCTCTTTACCTAATGCTTTCCCACTGGGGTAATGAGGAGTTTAGTTCCAACCCATAGATCTTGGCGGATAATGGTTTTCTCAGATACCAGCTTACATTTTGCATAATTGGGTAACAAGCTCCTTCTCCCGGCATTAAATCAATTAATCCTCTGTTTCACTTAGAGCCTGAGTCACCATGCACCCTGTTGACTCATCCTCTGCTAAGGGTTCTGCTTGAAGAAATGGAGAGTGGCCAAAAGAACCTATTTCCTGGAAAAGGATGGTGTCTCTGGGTTTTGCCAAGGATCAGGGCAGATCATGTGACTCTAGGTTTAATAATTATCGACTTCGGAACAAAATGCTCTTTTGTTATTATGATGTGGATTTTTAAGAGACTGGGTCAGATTTTGGGTCTTAACCTTTGGGTCCTGTATAAGCAAGAGTTCTGCCTTGCAAAGGTACCCAGAGTGTGCCATGAATAGGTCATGTCTCTCCAAGGAGCCAGAGTTTAGAGGTCTATTAGGCAATGTCAAAATTGGGCATATTTGACATGAGTAGATAGATGGACTTGCAAGCCATCAAGGTGGAAAAAAAAAAAAGTCTCCCAAGGATAGATTTCTGGATCTGTGGTGGACATTTAGCTTCTGGACTGAGGGCAACTTCCTGGGAAGTTATAGTAAACGCAATTGCAACCAGTGACACAATTTTTCCTTTCACATGAGGCTGAACGAAAGCAATAAACGCAAACTCGCCCGCATGTACCTGGGTAACACCTGCAGAACCTTGCGTAAGACTAATGCCTGAGTCCCACCTCCAGAGATCCTGCGACAGTGAGTCTAGAGTGCAATACGGGCATGAGGAGGTTTAAAATATGCAGCCGAGGATAAGAACTTCTGGACTAAAGTGAGGTGGGGGGAGATAGAATATGGCAAGTAGGGAGAAAATAGTTGCGGAACTCGGATTTCCGAAAGACATTTTGAATTAAAAGCAAAACGACCTTGGAAACAAGCCTCGTGTCCTCTGATACCAAGTGGACTAATCACCTGTTATAGTCCCACCACATTTTGTTATTCAGTGTTGAAAAAAATGAATCAAATCCAACTCCCCATATCTGCACTGGTGAATCTTACAAATAGAACATTGATTGGAAACCTACAAACTGCAGGAGAAAGTTTTTAACGTGATATCGATATACAAAACAAAAACTGCAAAACACCTATTTGAGGGAAATAAACATTTATTTTCAAGTTATAAAGAAAAGCCAGGGACCAATGAAGACAAAAGCTCAGGGTACCAGTTACCTTTCCGAGAAGGATACTCAAGAGCTTCAAAGCTCTTGGTAATATTCTGTTTCTTCTGCTAAGTGGTAGGCATCATTTTTAAAAAGGAAATTCCTCTATAAAACTTACTGTAATTCCTTTGTGATTACTTTAATCGATTTCCCTTTAAGAGTCTCATGACTCACTAAAAGTAGGAGTTCACGAAATGAAGGTGTGTTAATGCCGTTTGAATGTGTGACCTTAACCATGGGGAAGAATTTCAAGATGTTATAAAAGGTGAGGGAATATGAATTAAAAAGCAGCCCTCAGGAATTCATAGAGTACTCTCCTCTTAAATGATTAGGTGGGGGATGAAGACAGAAAGACAGAGACAGAAGAAAGGGAGGGAGAGAAGGAGAGAACAGATACTCCCTCCGTCAGGTTGAAAATAAAATACAGATTTCAGCTCTGGAATTATTTAATGCAGTCTTTGGGCTTTGTAGGGAAGAGTTAGAAATTGTGGGTATAAACTTAATCTCTTTATAACTTGGGTTTTCTTATATGTAAATGGCAGGGTGCCTGGGTGGCTCAGTTGGTGAATGTCCAACTTCGGCTGAGGTCATGATCTGGCGGCTCGTGAGTTCGAGCCCCACATCGGGCTTGCTGCTGTCAGTGCAGAGCCTGCTTCGGATCCTCTGTCCCCCTCTCTCTGCCCCTCCCCCGCTCATGCTCTCTCAAAAATAAACAAATGTTAAAACAGAATAAAATGGCAATAATAATGGTAGAACATGGAAAGCACTTAAAGTGACCAACACAGATAAATAATCTTAAATGTCAGTTATTCTTTTCGTTTTTGTTATTCAATTGTCATTTGGCTCCTTAGGTTCCTGCTCTTGCTTCTTTGGTTTCTCCCAAGCCTACCTGGATGCAAAACTGAGAATCTCTTAGCTTTGCTGTGAACCTTTTCTTGAATATGTTTTCTGAGCGATGGAGGAAGATATTCCATTGCATACCTCAAAGCAACAGCTTAAACATTGTTAGTCACCTATGCTGCTCCGTTAAGCTTCTTCGATGATTCCATTATGGTGGCTTGCCCAAATCACTCTGTCTTCTCTCTTTTCTAGTATGCAGAATAGGTCCTCTGTGACACAGGATAACTCACTCTGTTCTAATGTCTACCGCGAAATGTCCAGAGAAAATTAAATCGTTGGTTTCTACAAAGTGACTATTCAGTGTGGCCCTTGTGCTAGCAGCATGGACATCACCTGGGGGCTTTGTAGAAACAAGGACTCTGAGCTCTACCATGGCCATACTGACCCATATTTTGTTTTGTTTTATGAATATAATTTATTGTCAAGTTGGCATTATGAGGAGCCAAATGTGTTTTAACAAATCCCTGGGTGTTGCCTGTGCCCTGTAAAGTTTGAGAAGCAAGGCTCTGCACCTCAGAATATGGCGGCCATGCAAGCAGATGAAAGACCATCACTCTCTTTTGACTATTTCTCACCCATTTTCTTTTTTGTACTTCATTTTTTAAAATTTATTTTGAGAGAGACAGAGAGAGAGAGAGAGAGCATGCATGAGCAGGGGAGGGGCAGAGGGAGGGGGAGAGAGAGAATCCCAAGCAGGCTCCATGCTGTCAGCACAGAGCCCGACATAGTGCTGGATCCCATGAACCACGAGATCGTGACCTGAGCAGAAACCAAGAGTTGGAAGCTTAACAGACTGAGCCACCCAGGCGCACCGCCCCCCACCTTTTTTTACCTTAGTATACAATTGCCATCTTTGCCACAGCTCCAGACAACTTATCAAAACACGTTTTCTAAACAAACATACTATTCTTCCCAAGAGGAATTCTGAAAAACAGATGTCTGTTTGCCATTCATCAGCATCATTTGAAGCCTGCTGTAGAAACTTAAGTATTAAATAAAATAATTACTGGCCATTAATTTTTCTTCTTCCTCTCTCTTGCTTATTGATCCACTGTTATGATGCCGGTAAAGCTAGGTAGACAATCTTCACATTTAGAAGCAGTTCAGATGGGTAAGTTCAATTTGGTTCCCTGATTAAATTTCTGAGACCTCTTGGCTTGAGAATCCTGATGGAAAAGACTGAAGTTTGACCAGCTTACGGTACAGAGTATTAGTAGAGAAAACATGTGAACAATTCTATCTCTGACACCTTCTGTGTAGAGAATCTTGTTCAGAATGATTGCAAAAGAGCTGTTATTTTTCAATAATGCTGATGGTTGCAGATTCTAAGTCAATAAATATCACCATATCATATCTGATGGGGTTTTATCTCTGATTAATCTCACCCTTTGGCTGGCTGTTATCTGCCTTATTTCACCTTTTGTCTTCACGTTGTCAGCAGTGATAAAGATGACCAGTGCCTGACCAAGATCCAGTAAGGTGTTTATCATTGTGCTCAGCTATTAAGTGAAAAAAGAAATTTTAAAGTTGATTGAGGAACTATAAAAATAGCTCATGTCTATAAAAAAAAAAGGTATCTACTTTCCTTCTATTTTATCTAAGTTCTTGAGATATTTTTTGCCTTCCGCTCCTTCTGAAAATTATAGACTAGTAAATGTTTCTAGATAGACCCAAATTCTTTGGCCGCATTCGCATTCTTGTGTTGCCCACTTTGGTGATGATTAACCTCTATTGCATCGAGCTTGGATTTTGCTTCTATATATTGAATTTTGAAAGCAGGTTCTTCTTACATAGCGCTCTTTCTTGAAGAGATCGTCCAAACTGCCCTTCCATGACTTTCCACATTAAGAACAATGTGACCCTGAGGCCCCAGAGTATTATTTTAAGTTTGGGGAAAGGAATTGCTTCTTTCCTCCTAGTCATACAAAATAAGGAGCTTGTTAGGGTTTTTTTTTTTCTTTTTCACTTATTCCAAACACAGAAGCTTAATATCTACTATGTCCATGGCCCTACACGTTAACTACGAAAGTCAATTTTTGCACGTTTCCCAGCCAGTCCGAGTCATTGCTGGCTGACGCTTCTCAAGAAGGGTAGAAAACATGCACGGCTTGAAGCTTTTCCCCTTGCTCTAAAGCTATTTTAATCTCTGGCGGTTCTTTTTTCCAGGCTGGTGGGAGGTGTATAAGGAAGGGGACGAGGAGGTTATGTTGGGAGCTTGCAAAGCCCTTGCTATCTCGGGACTTAGCATCTCCTAAATAAAGTGGGCTTTCAGCTCAAGCCTTATTTAAAAAGGAAAAAAAAAAATTCTCCTGGAGACAAAACAGATGCCAGATGGAAACAACTCTACTGACTTGCTCCAAACAGGCCTGCAGCTGTTACTTCTTCCATAACTTTTTCCAGTGAAATTTTTAGGCTTCACCTGTTGATGGACACAACAGGATTTTTCTTCCCTCCCCCACCCTAGCCTCCTCCTCTTCCCAACTTCCTCTTAAAAGGAGAGCAGCCTGAACACTTAGAAAGCACAGCTCGGGGTGAGAGCTCCTTATATCTGTTGAAGATGGCAAAGGGGGCACCGCTCATGGGCCTGGAAGATTGTGGTTACTTTCAGCTCTTGGTCTATTGGACCTACTCCCAGAGGGACGAGGCAACCCGCAGAAAGGCAGATCCCCTGCCCTTGCCTGCTATTTCTCTGCACTGCTCTTGAACAACTATTATTCAGAACTAAGTTGCGGCTTGCCCAGGAGCTGGGCAATCACCACCATTTCAGTATAATGGAAACATGGAACCTCAGGTTAAAACAAACCAGTGAACACAAAGCCGTGAATCATATCCCAGCTATAAAGGACAAATTATCTTCAACTGAAATGGACTTTAAGAGAGAAAGAAGGGAAGGAGAAGATTTTCAGTGTATGATAGACAACACATATAATATAATATTATATATATAATATAATAAATATTATAAATATATAATAAAGCGAATTAAAACTAAATCAAATATTGGATACAAGTTACATAACATTTCCCATGTTCTGCATGCAGCCTACAATTCTCTAAAGTTTTCCATGATAAATTCTGCCTAGGTTTCTTTCTTTTTTTTAAACGTTTATTTATTTTTGAGAGACATAGAGACAGAGCGTGAGCAGGGGGAGGGCAGAGAGAGAGGGAGACAGAGTCCAAAGCAGGCTCCAGGCTCTGAGCGGTCAGCACAGATTCCGACGCGGGGCTCGAACTCACAGACCGTGAGATCATGACCCGAGCCTGAAGTCAGGACGCTTAACCAACTGAGCCACCCAGGCACCCCATGCCTAGGTTTCTGTGGTTGACTCACTTTGTTTGAGTTGAAATGGATTTTTTTTCTTAACTGTGTGATGCTCCCCAAATCTGTTCTCCTCCCTTGTTGGGGGATCTCACCTGCTACTTCCCAAAGTAGAAGTTGAAAGATGGAAACCTCTCCTCTTTGCTCCATATACTGTGTAAATTTGAATACACTGGATCTGCTCTATGCCATCCCCATTTCCTTCTTCTCCCAGACAAATGGAAGAGCTGAGTTCACTTATGCCTGGTATCCTCCTTCCCTCTCACCTTCCAGGAACCCCACTTTACCAATTTTCTCTTCCCTCAGTTGTACGATGAATTTCCTGGGTCAACTGATTCGTTCCCATTTGCTTTTGTAATTTATCTCTTTTCTATTATTAAAACCAACAACAAAAGCCTTCAGCCTAGCATCACCTTCCACGTACCCACCTGGTTTCTTTTTGGCATTGGAGATTGGGCGTCTTAACCAATTTGCGTATGTGTGTCTCTCTAGATATTTGCGTGTGCGTGTGTGCCTGTGTGTGTGTGCGTGTGCGTGTTTAAAGGGGCATTTAAATGTCTTGGACACTCTCTACTTTCTACAAAGAGCTCCCCAAGGGAGAAAGGACGAGTTTAGAAGAAGTAACCGATCACGCTAGGTCATTAGTAAATAGAAAAACATAAACTATCTTCAGAGAGAAAGCACATAACAGAAGAAACGCTTTCAGGTCCCCAAATATTCAAAAGGTGGGGACAGGCAATGTTTTCTAACGCTCCTGTCAGGAATGTTGGTCATCAGCAAGCCCTAGGGGTGAATGCTGTGGGTACATCCCCAGATGCCTGACTTCAGGGAGCCACGAAGACAACTTTTGTCTAGCCAAATGGACTGTACAGTGAGAGAAATCCTTCCCTCCAACTTGCTTTGAGGCATGTTTCCTGGGCTTGAGTACACACAGACCACTGTGGCGCACCAGGTATGTGTGGTGCAGATCTAAAAATGCCTGGTCATGGGAGGACACGAGTGCTAGATCCCCCAAGGGCCGGCACCCAGAAAGACTGGCTCAGAGGGAAAGTGGAGGAAGGTAAACTGAGTAGAAACCTGCTCCCCTGCCAACCAGCATTGTAGACTTGGGTGAGTTTCTCAAGCAATTTGCATTTCAGCATTCATCTCCATAACAGGGTTGATAATAACCATAGTACCATGCTGGTTAATTTTACCTGTTAAGCTGACTGGGCAAAAGGAGGCCAGGATAGCTGGAAAACGTTATTTCTGGCTATGTCAGGGAGAGTATTTCCAGAAGAGATTAGCCTTCAAATTAGTGAATAGAACAAAGCAGGTGGCCTTCCCCAGCGTAGGTGGGATTGATGACTATCAAATTCTCTATCATCTGGAGCTGGAACACCCATGTCTCCTGCCCTCAGACAGGATTCCCTGAGTCTTGAGCTCTTAGACTCTGACAAGAGGACTTACACCAGCAAACCCCCAGCCTGTCCTCCAATTCTCATGACTTTCGATTGAATTTTACTACTGGCTTGCCTCGTTCTCTAACTTACAAACTGCCTATCTTGGGTCTTCTCAGCCTTCATAATTTCATGGGCCAATTCCTACAACAAATTTCATCCTACACATGTCTTCATATCCTGTTGGTTCTGTTTTTCTGGAGAACCCTAACACAACCACCTTCCTTGTAGGATTGTTAGACACTGTGTGTCTGCCACCTGTTAAATCTGAGCTACATAACTTTATAGAACTGCTCCTCTAGGCGAGGCAATAGTATGCACAGGCTAATTTTGATCACCCTTTCCCACACAAATATTATATATAGTGTCATAATTAACAGAAGCATGGGAGGTTGCTCCCAGCAAGGTTTAATTTCAACTCGTGAAAACAAGACACGTGTCACAGTCGGGCTGTATTCTGGTGCATCCCAGACAACCTGAAACTAAAAATTTTTTACCCTGTACCTCAAGCTCTACAGTCTCTTCTCTGGTGTTGGGTGACAGGAGTCTGAGGCAGTAAGACCGTTTTGGTATATCCTGCGCTGACTGCTCCGAGGCTGCCGATTACCTTGTTTTCTACATTTGATGAGGTTGCAGTTGGCACCATGAAACTCATCTATGAACTCAGAGCAGGTTTTTTTTTTCTTTTTTGAGAGAGAGAGAGAGACAGAGAGCGGGTGCGAATGAGGGAGGGGCAAAGAGAGAGAAGAATACAGACAATCTGAAGTGGGCTCTGGGCTGACAGCAGTGAGCCTCATGTGGAGCTCAAACTCAGATGTGAGATCATGACCTGAGCCGATTCGACGCTAAACCAACTGAGCCACCAGGCGCCGCTCTTCACCCGAGGTGAAGAGACCCCTACTTTATCCTCCTAGCAAAATAAAACCTCTGGTTGACTGGGCATAGGATTATGTTTCATTTTAGATCAGTGTATTTGGACGTTGATCTATGAGTTAGAGACTTTATACACTATTTGAGCTTTTAGGTCTCCTCAGGAACTTTGATACGAATGGGAGTCGATACTGAAATTTTGGAAATCTCTAAGCAGATGCATTATATTGTGCATGCACGTTCTGCCATTTCATTTTATTGTCCATGGTCTCTCTCTAGACAATATGCCTGGGCATAATTTGAAGGGGGGAGCAAATTATAAAGTACTTCCAGAAATCAGTAAGGAAAAGACAGAGAACACAAGAGCAAAATGGGTGAGAGCCTGGAACAGGCACTTCACAAAAGAGCATGTTAAGTGGTGATTACGGGTGTGACGATATGTTTAACTTCATTTATCATGAGAGATATATAAATTAACATCCCAAATGAGATACCACTGCGTGGCCACAGGAATGTGTCAAACTAAAAAAAAAAAAAAAAAAAAAAAAAAATTCAGTACCCGCTATTGGTGATGATGTAAAGCACTGGTGGGAATTATATACTGCTTTCGAGCATATGAACTTTATGACCAAGGCCGGATCTTCAAAGGACTAACCAAAATGGCTTTTGCTTTAAAATTCTCAGAGCAGGGACACCTGGGTGACTCAGTTGCTTAAGCGTCTGATTTCGGCTCAAGTCATGATCTCGCGGTTCCTGAGTTCAAACCCCACATCAGGCTCACCGCTGTCAGCCTGTCAGTGGGAAGCCCGCTTCAGATCCCCTTCTCTCTGCCCCTCCCCCACTTGCATTATCCCCCAAATAAAATAAAATAAAAAATAAATAAAATAAAATTCTCGGAGCAACTGTAACTCTCCTGACCTGATGAATAACCACATCACCAATGAAGTAGCATTGCCCAAATCATCAAACCAGGGTCTGATCAAGACTATAAACCCAGCCACCAATGTTCAGGAAATACCGAGGGGCATGCAATAAACAAAATCAGGACTATGGAGAAACATCATGAGCAAAGATAGGATTTCTTCAGCAAACGAATTGAAAGTTAATAAGGGGGAGGGAAGGCTTGTCTTTTAATACTTCATTAAGCTACACAGTTGTTCTGTGTGGTTTTCTGTGTCAGTGTTATGTTTCACAGAAAAAACTCCCACCAGTTCTTTCACTGTGCTTGCCTTTGAGAAGCAAACATGAATACGCCAAGACCCTTTTCCTCAAAGAGAATATGAAAATGTAGTCACTGAGTGCAATGTACTGTTGCAGATTCTGTAAAGGAAATAGTTCTGGAAACAGGAGGGAGGATCCCCTTACTTAGGGGCAAGATAGTACGTAGGTCATCATTACCCACTGTCCCCATTGCCTTAGCTTGGACCACCATAATAAAATAGCATAGACCGGGTGGCTTAAATGACAGATTTATTTTCTCCTAGTTCTGGAGGCTAGCATCTGAGATGAGGGTACCAGCCTGGTTGGTTCTGATGAGAGCTCTCCTCCTGTCTTGCAGACAGCTGCCTTCCTTTTTGTGTCCTCAAAAGGAGGGGGGGGAGAGAGAGGGAGAGAGAGGGAGGGAGGGAGAGATCTGGTGTCTTGTTCTTCTTAAGGAGCACTAATCCCATCATGAGATCTTCACCCTCATGATTTCATTTTATCCTGACTATCTCCCAAAGGTCTCATTTCCAAAGAGCATCACATTGTAGATTAGGGCTTCAACATATGAATTAGAATTTTCAGTCCGTAACACCTGGTTATAGAGGTTTGGGGGAAACCGAGGGACACACACTAGCATATGGTCCTGGTTCTTTTCAAATTCTGTCACTTAAGGAAAATAAAAATTGCCTACCAATTCAATTATAGTTAATCATCATCTCTCAATGTGCTCAGTACGCTGTGGCCAGGAATTCCCTTTTTACCCTTCTTGTTTTTCTTAACTGCTTACTTTTAGTTTTCTATGGGCCTAGTGCAAGGACTTTGTTACCTCTCTCTTGTTTATTACAGACATTTATTTTCTCCTTCTCAGCAAAATTTGGTAAAGTGATATTTAGGTTGGTACATTCTCATGACATTTTAAATGCCAGTGCTCTTGTTACCTGTTTCTTGTGAGTTAAGACTCTGAAGTTACTCTAAGATGTACCTTCAATTGGCACCATGTCAGAATTAGAAATGAGTGCGATGAAGAATTTTACTCATTTTTAAAAAAAATTTTAATGTTTTATTATTTATTTTTGAGAGAGGGGGAGACAGAGTGCTAACGGGGTAGGGGCAGAGAAAGAGGGAGACACAGAATCCAAAGCAGGCTCCAGGCCCTGAGCTGTCAGCAAAGAGCCTGATGCGGGGCTCAAACTCACAAACTGTGAGATCATGACCTGAGCCGAAGTCAGAAGCTCAACCGACTGAGCCACCCAGGCACCCTGTCCTAGACTCTGGGTCTGAAGTTCTCTCTTGTCCAGCAAGAGAGTGGGACACAGGATTGAAAATGTGAGAGGCTAATGTCCGGGAGGAGACAAGAGTTTTTATTAGGATCAGAAGACTTACAAGCCTGATGGACGTGCACAAAGAGACAATGCTACCGTGAACATTAACTCATGGGTGTGAGGGAAAGGGTATTTGAAGATATGCGGCTTTAGAGGTTTGGGTCAATACAAAACAAAATCCTGGAGCTGGGCAGAAGGTTGTTTACAGCAGACATCAGGCACCACTTCTGTTTCCCTAAACTGGCCTAGGGGACAAGAGAGACAGAGCATGCTACCTCATGGGCAACAAGGCACCTTTTTTTGCTAATTAGCTCCAGTCTGGGCCACGTTGCCGTGGTGCAGTCTATAGCCCTATTTACCTGTTTACCTATTTTCTCCTTCCTTCCTGTGAAAGCAGCTTTCTGCTATTATCCTAAGTTGGGGAGTCTTTCTGCCCGAATACCTAATCTTGTTTACCTCATTTTGGATGTTTTCATCCTGAGATTCCCTATTCCTATACCTTGTCCTATACAGGGGGTCTTTGCCCTGTTTACCAAACCTAATCTTAGATGTTTGCATCCTGAGATTCTCTATTCCTATACCTCTGTCCTATCCTGGGGGCCTTTGTCCCATTTACCTAATCTTATTTACCTAATCTTGTTTACCCAAACTGGGGTGTGTACATCCTATGGCTTTCTAATTCTTTATGACTTGTTAATCTATTGGTGCAAGCTCAGGGAATTCCTAAACATATTCCTTGCAGCACCCCAACAATTTTAAAATTGAACTCAAAAGAGAGGACTCGCCTCTCTAAGCCTTGAGAAAGATTTTGCCTACTGACTAAACTCTCCAAACGGTCATAGCGAAGATCTGTCCAGTGAGATATGTTCAAGGAGACTCAGTAATTTGTCTATGATGAGAAAAGGAAATCTACCGAAGTCCCATGACTGCCTATGTTCCTTCACTTAGTAAATGCCTGACAAACAGGTGTGGCCCATATTTATATCTCTGGAGCTATCTAAATCCTAGTGATATGATAATGGAAAACAAACTTGTAAACACACATGCAGACTCTGTCCTCAAGAAACATGCCATCATATGAGCGTTGCAGAGTAGGGAACGGACAATTCCAACACAGCACAGTATAAGCTACCATAGAAATAAATCTTGTGCTTTGGGAACACATTGAATACAGCACCTTCATGCAAGTTTTGCAAGGCACAGAACATGCGAGCACCGTGTGGGGTACAGAAGCCCGGGACGTGATCCTTTCCCTCCATAAGCTTCTAAATGTGGGAGAGAAGACAAAGCAGGAAGCGGTAAATAACAACTCTGGACAGTTCAAGATTAAGTGTAAAAGGAGGGGTCGGATCCTTTAAACGCAATAGGAATTAATAGAAAAGAGAGCCCTGGACTATTGTAAAATTTAAGAGAGGAAGTAGAACTCCAGAAATTTGGGATTGAGTCAGTAGGCTGCAGATGAGGACAATAAGGCCAATGGCTATGTATAGAATTATGAGGTCTCAGTTCCTGGCCACTGGGACACATCGAGTTGTTTTTATTTGGTAATTATTTTGATTTCATGCTGTTAAAACCATAAATAGCACTACTAGCTTGACTAACTAACGTGAGGTATGTTCTAGGTATCGGTTAATGGACACAATATTTGCAAGGACCGAATTCTCTTACAAAAAATCCAAACTACAGAGATGGCATGCCATGTGTGTGTAATAGCCTTAATGTGTTTAGGAAAATATTATTGGATTAAAAACCAGACATTTTTAATTTAATAGAGCTACATATAAAGAGTCATAAATGACTCACCCAATTGCCTCTTCATGGTTCAATGTTTATTTAACACCAATATAAAAATAGTAAAAATACCATACATAGACTTGAACCTAAGTGCCTTACAGATGGGCCTCCGAACCAGTTTTAAAGATGATACAGGGGGAGACATCAATTTCAAGATAGTAAACACTTTGGAGAAAATCAAAGTAGGACAAGAGAGAGGAATGACGAGAAGAATGCAAGCAATTAAATAGTGTAGTACCCAAGAGGGCATATGGGCTTAAATATGCTGCAGCTCCCTCTCCATCTGGATTTTAATAAGCTTTGAGTTATTGCCAATAAAATACCAAGGAGGCCTCTTCCGGCATTCGTGGGCATCTGTCCACATGGTTCAAGCAGACAGCTGATGGGTTACAGTTACCATTGAGGGCATGATCAAGAAGAAGGCAGCATTTCAAAGTGGGCCAAGGTTTCACAAGCTACCTCTAGTGAGAGCTTTTTAGCTGGGCTCTAGCGTCTGTAAAAATTATTTGCTCGAGTATCACTTAAAATGATTTTAAAGAACTATGAATTCCTTCTCACATTTTTAAGTAGATATGTTGATACGTGTAAGCTTTCATCTAAATTTTGAGTGGGATGGAATATATTTTTAGTGTATTGTAAATATTGGTAATTTAACTAACACCCTGACTCCACTCTCTTCATTTTATCTACAGAATCTAAATTAAATTCCAAAGTGATTTTATATGTGTCATTATCTATTTAAGTAATACATGAATCAGCTTTGATAGATGATAGGATTTTTCTTATATTCATATTTCCAGAAATACGATAAGACTTTCTCTTATAGTTATATTTCCATTCCACTCCCCCAAGGGAATTTTATCTAAAGTGTAATTTCTTTCTTTCTTTCTTTCTTTTTTTAAATTTCAGCCATTCTGGAAAGTATGTATTGAGAGTCACATGGCGATTTAAATTTGACTTCCATAATGACTAGGTTTTATTATTTAATTGGTGAATTATCAATATTTTAAATATTAAAATTGTTTTGACGTATTTTATGAAAGTCATGGAAATGGTGTTTTGATAGGACAGGTATTTTTTAATTTTATTTTTAACGTTTATTTAATTTTGCTTTTTAAAATTTTTTTAATGTTTTATTTATTTTTGAGACAGAGAGAGACAGAACATGAGTGGGGGAGAGGCAGAGAGAGAGGGAGACACAGAATGTGAAGCAGGCTTCAGGCTCTGAGCTGTCAGCACAGAGCCCGACGCGGGGCTCGAACTCACAGACCACAACATCATGACCTGAGCCGAAGTCAGACGCTCATCCGACTGAGCCACCCAGGTGCCCCAGTTTATTTAATTTTGAAAGAGAGAGAGAGACAATGTGAGCAGGGGAGGGGCAGAGAGAGGGGAAGACACAGAATCTGAAGCAGGCTCCAGACTCTGAGCTGTCAGCACCGAGTCGGACATGGGCTCGAACCCACGAACTGTGAGATCATGACCTGAATCAAAGTCGGACGCTTAACTGACTGAACCACCCAGGCACCCCCTGATAGGAAAGTTTTCATCTTGAGTCTATTTTGACACTCTGCTCCCACCAAGTCCTTTACCTTTTAAACTTTTTATGTATGTATGGTTAACATCAATAAAACTTACAAATCACACTCCCTGACCATCTCTAAACCCTACCTCACCCCTCATTTCTGATATTCAAGAGTAACCTCAGGTGCCTATCAGAGATGGAATGAAGATAATGGTTTCAAACATTATGTGTTAAAAAGATTTAAATAGTATGTTGGGGGCTTATGAAAAAGATGGGAAAATGTTAAAAGACCAACCTCAAAGGGCATATTTGTCATAATGTCCTTAACATCTATGCAGACATTTTCTCTGAATACAGAGCACTAAATTTCATTTATCTGAGTTTTTGAGTTAGACAATGATTCAAATTCAGTAGGCTTTCATTTTGATTCTAGTTCTGTCACTAATTAACCTGTTTGGGCTTCAAGTTTGTTCATCTGTAGAACGAAGCCCTAAAGGTACTGACTTTGCTGATAAGCCACTATCATCCGTTCTACTCTCCTATCGTGAAGCCTGAGGTCCTGTGTACTAAGCTCAGCAGGGGCTAAGGCTCTCTTTCACCCTATCCTTCTAATCAACCTCACACGCTTTTATAAATTCCTACCCAGAATATTTTACTTTGTTAACACATTGTACCCTCTGTCACATTTTACACTACAGAATTTATAATAACTCCATTTATTTGCCAACGGGATTTTTTTTTCTGGATTAATATGGAATGTTTCTGGAACCCATGAAATAGAAACATACTGAAATAGTTCTCAAGGAGACCAGTTGGACCAGAAATT
Source organism: Paguma larvata (assembly GCA_030068075.1). Lineage (NCBI taxonomy): Eukaryota > Metazoa > Chordata > Mammalia > Carnivora > Viverridae > Paguma > Paguma larvata. The sequence goes on from CM057843.1 coordinate 33,530,351, forward strand.
ACCACGGTGGAAATAGCGGAAAAAATAGGGACGCTGGGTGGCTCAGTTGGTTAAGTGACTGACTTTGGCTCAGGTCCTAATCTCATGGTTTGTGAGTTCGAGCCCTTCATCAGGCTCCACGCTGACGGTGTGGAACCTGCCTGGGATTCTCTCTCTCTCTCCTGCTCTCTCCACCCTTCCCCTGCCCACTTGCTATCTAGCTCTCAAAATAAATAAGTAAACTTGAAAAAAAAAAAAAAAGAAAGAAAAAAAACTAGCAATGACTTAAAAGGTGAACTAGAAGAGACATAAATGTATTTTCAAATATTTAAAAGGGAGTGAAGTCAGAATCGAGGCAAAGACAAATGGGAATTTCAATTCCTGGAGTTTAAGCATGGTCCAGGATTGTTCTGTGCAAGATTTATAGCTACAGTGCATTAGTTCTAAGAGGAAAACTGGGATTGCCTCAAAAACCAGTCCTTTGGGCCTATTCCTTACCAGGTTAGGCACACAACCTCCAATATGCCCGTTATCGCTGCAGCCAGGCAGCTCAATGGCCAGCAGAAAGTCCAGGTTCTGAAGTAGCACAACTCAACGAATTTAGGACTTTTATAGAGAGGAAGTAAAATAATAACCTCACTAAAAAAATAGGTGTAAGTGAACCAAGAAGTATTTATAAAAAGTAAGCAATTGGAAATCATAGACATTAACACTGCAGCCATTAAACAAAAGACACAATAGAATGGTATACTCTGAAATAGACGTTTTCAAGGAGAGTCTGAGAATTAAAGGGTGGTACAGAAAAATTCACCCACAATTGAAGATAGATAAAAAGAAATTTGTCTTATTTGAGTACAGATTTGTTTTCGAATAACCATTCAAGAAATGAAGAGAGAATCATAGATATTTAGAGAGAGAGAAAAGAGAGAGAGAGAAAGAGAGAGAGAGAGAGAGAGAGAGTCAGGCTTTCATAAAAAGAGAATAGAGGATATGGTAGAAAAATAAGACTCACAAAACTCATCAATAATTGCTAGAAATTTCCAGTGAGATTGGCATTATAAATTTAGGGCATCGTGGGGCCTGCGGCACTACCTAAACACATTTAAATTCATTATTTTTTAAAGCCGAGTAAAACCAAACTAAATGAATACTGGGAAAATGTAGTTAATGGCTTACCACTTCCCAAAACTTGCATCAAATACCCTTCTAAAGAATTAAATTGGAAAATAAACCATACAAGCCTGACAAAGACTCACCATGACTAGTACAGTTATAGTTCAAGTAATTCAAACTTGATTTACTCTAAATGCTAGTGTCTTGTTAGAATCATACATGATCTCAGCTACTGAGAGCCTTGTTATATATTGCAAATTATTACCTTTCTTTTTTTTTTTTGAAACACCAGAAATCTGTTACAGCCTTCCTGGAGTTTATGTTATCAGCAGCGATGAACTGTATGTATCCTAAATGCCCAGGAGTCTAGGATAGCCAATTTGTCAGCGAGGAAGCCCACACTAAATTAGATCTATTTTTCTCTGCTTTTTCTCTACCCTGCCTCCATTACATAACAGAGGAACTTTCAAGAGCTACTGGTCATGAACTCTGTTTAATAAAACAACGCTGAACTTTTGTTCCCACTCTCTTCATTCATGAATGTAATTTATGGTTTGTGCCACCGTCACCAAAAAGATTGAGATTTATAGATTGCAATTTACATCATATTGATTCTATTTTCTTTTAGTTTAATTTTTCTCATAAAAAGGAGTAAAACCAGAGAAAGGGTCGAGTTTTAATAGGAAATTTGGGTCAACCTCAAATCCCTAAATGACCTTCTAAACCAAAAGTATATTTTTGAACTCCTTATATGTGGGATTCCAGATTAAGTGAATTCCATACCATAGCTAAGGAACTATTATTTTAAGTATACATAAAATTGTTGATCAGTGATATATTTTGTGATTTTTTCTTTTCTTTTAGCAGTAGCTAGCTCATGTTCCTATAGTTCTATAAAAAAGAGGAAGGGCTATAGTTTCAGTTCATGTTCAACAAATTATCAAAATTTTTAAGAGTGGGAGACTTTCACTAAAACCAAAATGTTTGCAATGATAACGTGCAGCTTTAAGGACTGAAATGTAAATACCTGAGGTCATTTATTTGTAAGTAATTGAGAAGATTTCTGAGAGGACTAGAGAAGAAAGGAATGTCCCTGCCAACTTCTGTAGTTTTTTTCCTTAAAAGCAAAAACGCTGAACACTGTAAGATACAGATTGTTAGTTGTAACTCTACATATATAGATTTTGAGTACGTTTTCAATTTGAAGAACCCAACTCTAGTTTAAACAAACAAACAAAACAAAACAAAAAAAAACAGAACCAAACAACAATCACCGACAACTCAGCAATGGTGAAATTTTCCCATCGGTGCTTAAGGAATTCATTTTCCTTTTCAAATACGATCACTCCTAACTTCATAGCTAGGAGAAGAATTTAGACTCTGGGCAATTACCACTGGAGATTAAGGTTTACACACGCTACTACATCTTATACTTCTTTAAAAGCATCAGCAATCGACCTGAATTAGGAACATGCTTGAGATGGAAACTTGTTTCATGGCTGCCATATTTCTAATATTGCAAGAATCACCCGATAGGATTTATGTCTGGAGGGTAAAGCATATTTGCCAGATAAATCTGAATTTACATGCTAATTAGAAGAATGTGAACCCCTCACTGGAGGCCTAGCATGGATAGGAGAAAGTCTGCGTGGATGAATGAATATAGTCACGTGTATTGGTAGACACATCATTCATCTTTTTTAAAAAATTACTTTTCGTCCTAAGCAGAACCACCCTGAAATCTGGGCTACTGTGGCCTGTGCTGGCCTTGTGCTTCGTGGCTCTGTGTAACACGAGCATGATGGGAGCGCATGGGGACCTAACTCAGAAGCAGGCACTGGTAGGTCCAGCATTCTCTGAACACCTGTGCTCATGACTCATCCCTTTCAGGGTCACCAAAACACACTGTCACACCTCTTACACTCTGTTCCTGTATCCGAAGTTGACCGAGACCAAAGGTATGGGACCTTTTGGTTTGGGCCACGACCAACAGAAGAGGCAGGCGCTGTTACAGAGCAGGACAAGGCTCGAATGGTAGAAATGCTTCATAGGCCCAAAAGACAAATTAATTACCTCATCAAATTTCCCTTTTGAGATAGCATGAGAGCAATAAATTATTGGTTACAGTATTTTTCTTTTTTCCCAGTAATGCTGAGACACTATTTTCTGGCTTCTCATGTTTTAATTCATGACCCTGGAGATACTCATGACAGTTGCATAAATCTTAAAGTTGTTACTTTTTAACTTCTATTATCTACAGCGTAGATGTAACTGTGAACCTTGAAAACTCTATTATCAAATAGACATGGCATGCTAAATCCCAAGGTCTAGTTTATAAATTTAACATACATTTTCAAAATATAAATTTGAATTTCATCTGTTCAAGGAATTCTGATTTCAGTTGCGATATTTCCTACTTATAAATTGCCTTTTGAATATTTCCGAAGAAAATAATTTATGGAAATTTGTGAGAAATTAATTTTGCTGAAAATATATTTTGGATTTCATTGCTGTAAGGTCATTACTAAAATAGTTGTTGAATAATTAAAATTAAAGCATCATTTTATATACTTTTACTACATTTATATTTAAGACTTTAAATCCTGTCTATCAATAGTATACCAATTAGGTGAAAATACTGATTACACAAACATAATAACTGATTCTACTAGAATGAAGGCAATAAAAATAAGTGTTATTAAAATATATAATCATTTATGAATTGTGTATATCTTTATTTCATTACTCATCCAAAGATTGCTGGCTTATGAACAGAACACCAGGCATGCAGAGTAATAAGTAAATTCACTCATCTTTGGTATTTTGCCAAACTTTGGTCACATAAAAGCTAAATCTTTGAACATATCTTTCAATTTTATAATTATGAAGATATATTTTGCCAAGAGTAGAGAATAGAACAGATTTTATTTAACAGTCTGTTAGCTTGATATGTAACTTTTAAATATTTGACATATGGTATGTGGGCCTCTCTTTTTACTCTTGCTCCAGACCCTGCAAATGTTAGAAGCGAGCTTGGTATCAAAGACACACTCTAGAGAGTAGGTCTAAGGATGCGTGCTTAGAAACGTATTAGCCAGTTCTATAACTATGTCATGTGCCCAGGCAATGGGAGGCCATGACAGTCTTTCTATAAAATCATTAAATATACATAAGTTATACATTTTAGCTTATGCTAATTTAGTTTTTGGCAGATCAGACAAATTCTTATAGTATATTCTAGAATACACGAGTAGTAGGTGGTTCCATATTTTAGGAAAAGCAAAATCCCAGCATTCTGTTTTGGATATACTGTTTGCTCCTCCGCCTTTACTGTTTATCGTTTGTCCAACTTGTTCTATGCACTTCGAAGCACATCCATGTAGACTATTGATGGATGATGTTGATATTTGGTTTCTGATTGGATTGGAGGCTATTGGACATGACAGTGAAGGGGGAGTGAGGTCCACTACTCTCTGTTTGGCATGTTCCTACAGGCGAACAGCTTCCATCTACTGAAGCCCACGGCTTCTCTAAGGAGCCCCACTTTATTCCTCTTGACTCAGGATCTGGTCATGGCTCCAGCCCTCACTCTTTAATGTTCAGGTATTAGTTCATGGATCCCTAGCTGTCCCTGGCCACTGCGGTACCCCTTGTTACTTTTTCTAAACCTGCTTCACACATCTGCAAATAGCTCCCCTCCTACATTTCTTTTAAAGTTTTTAGTTTTATTTATATTTGAGAATAAGCGGGGAAAGGGCAGAGGGAGAGATAGGGAGTGAAAGAATCCCAAGCAGGCTCTGCGCTGAGAGCACAGAATCCAACGTGGGGCTCAAACTCATGAACCGTGAGAACATGACCTGAGCCAAAGTCAAGAGTCAGAGGCTTAACTGACTGAACCACCCAGGCGCCCCTCCCCTCCTCCATTTTTGAATTCTTCTAATTGCCCAATCTGTACGTGTGAACTCTCCCGTCAGCACTGGGATTACTATTCAGTTGATCAACATGGAATGAACAGGTCCACTTATACGTGAATTTTGACAAATACAATATTGCAAAGGTATTTTCTCTTTTTTATGATTTTCTTAACATTTTTTCTCCAGCTTACTTTATTATAAATATACAATATATAATATGTGTACAAAGCATGTTTTAATCGATTATTTATTCTACAAGTAAGGCTTCTGGTTAATATTAGGCTATTAGGACTTCAAGTTTGGTTGCGGGGGGCAAGAGTTATGCTTGGAGTTTTCCCTGTGCCAGGGTTTGGTGCCCCTAATCCCCAGGTTATTCAAGGGTCGGTTGTATTTTCTACTAGCATCTATGTGGCTTTGATCATTATCCTTTAATCTTTGAGCCGCAGTCCTTGTTCCAAGCAATAGATCATCAATGTTCTACAGAAACTTCGTTTAAGAAGCAAAAAGCAAACACTCTTGATAGTATCTGCAACTTAAACACTGTTCCAGTTACTTCTCTTTGGGGAGGACCTCTTATCCTGAAAACAGCGTCTGTTCATTATAGGCACTTCAATAATTATCGAATGAATGCCCAATCAATAGTAAGGGACAGGATATGACCTCTTAGAGCCAATGGTAAAAATTTCTTCCTTTCCTGAGCCCATTTCCTTCACATTCCTGAGTGTCTCTTTGTCACCTTCTATACTTGCGTGAACATGGATGGTTATGGCTCTGGTGTCTGGAATGGAAAACTGGTGGGATGATGATACAGTCAGTAGAAGGGAAGTTTAAAAGTGTTTCAAATAATATGCCATCAAAATATTTGTGAAGTCCTCTGTCTTTGAGAGGCTAGGACTTGATGGTTGCCTGACTTCCACACTGCGGAGGTTTTTAAATAGTGCACAAATCATATATTCCCTGGTCTTAATATCACTTCATTATAAATTAAGATGAGGCTAGTTCCTTTAGAGGAAAATTGATCTGGTGTCTGCTGTTCTTTTCTTCTCTTGGATTTGTTTCCCCCATTGCCTTTTCATTTTTCTTGTTTAATATCATTCCATATTTTAATGAGACAATTACATAATTCATATTACATAATTTATATTTTCCTGGGCGATAATCCTGTGCAACCACATTTTCCCATGAAGTTACACAGAAGTCCCTTATACTTCTTAGAAATATTTACCGGTAGGTTTGCCACCATTCTTGTTCCTAAAATTTTATATTCTTTGGTATACTAAAAGTGAAAAAAAAGGGGGGATTTCCTTAGCAAGTCCACTTTTTGTGTTCCCTAAGCCATTGATTTTCTATGAGTTTCTTCCTCCTATACCTCTTAGCTTTTTATTCTTATTTTCTTCCTAGTGTCCTCGGAAAAATGCTTGATTTTTATTTGTGATTAATCGTGGAAATGACTTAATGTTATGAGTTTTAACCTTGGCTGTAGTCCACGGTGTTCTAACTGCTGCTAATCACTAAGTAGACTGTAATTGCCACTTTAGCTTTCTCACTTATCTGAGTTATTTGCAAGTATTTTCTTCTAAAAGCTTGGAGGGAAGTTGTATCCTGTTTATTATAAATGTCTAAGTATATTACATTTAATTAGAGAACACTGGTTTCATGTTTGTTTTATAGAATGTATTGGCATTTCTTTGGAGCTTTGATGTGTTCACGATAAAATCCTATGGACATGATAAAACTAATATATGTATAATTGAGCTTTAAAGATTATTCATATATATATGTATATATACACATATATACATATAAATACCCATATGAATATCTGTACATGTGTGCATCATCTGTTTATACATTTTATATACTTCATCTGTTCCTTGTGGTTATATGATCAAGGTTCCGTTTTCTTGATGGTGATAAACTGAGGGCCATTCAAAGCTTTGAGTAATGACTGCCTTCTTGACTTATGGCTCCTTGTCAAAACCATCAACATGGTTTGGTGGGTCAAGTCAAACCAGGTCAAGTCCTTCCCATGCCACATCTTTTTTTCTGACCACTAATGGGATGCACCTTACGGATTGTTGTGATAGAATTGGGCCCACTGAGATAACCCAGGAAAATCTCTTCATCTGAAGAGAGAGATCTGAAGGTTCCTAACCTTAATCACATCTGCAAAGTCTTCTTAAAGTGCAAACATCTTTGGGGAGCCATTACTCTCTGTAGCACAAGTGGGTTGGTGTGAAGTACACTTGAAGAGTAAAGCATTGGGTTATACAGTAACCAATGGACTTAAATATTATGAAAATGTATTTTCAGGACTTAATTGTGGGGGTAACAGAACTTCGAGGATACTGAAATCACAAGCCCCACAAGACCCCTACGCCAAGATCAAATCCTTGTAAGGAAAAGAGTGGGATTCTGAAACCTGGGATGAAGAGTATGATAATTGGAGAATCACAAACTCCCCATTTCCCCTGAACTCTCCTAGACAGAAAAAGCAGCCCCTCTCCCTTCATAGAAGAAAGCAGCTTCCTCCGCCAAGAGCAATGCAGAAATCTCACCTACAGTAGGTACTCCGTAAGGTTGTGCTTGCATTCCATCAAGTCTTTTCCCGCTTTCATTCATTGCCTCCAATAATTAGAGTTTGGTCAGAGCATAGCCCAAGGAGAGAAATACAATCCCTGCTCTAGGAGGAAATGCATTGTACAACAAAAGTATCACACAGGACTGGCAAACATGTGTTCACATGATACAGGAGTAGTTAAGTGGGAATATATCTTGAGGATGCAGGATCGAGACCCAGGCAGAATACAACGTAGGTCAGGAGCTTATTAACATAGAGTTATTTTTCTGAGACTTCTGGTTCACATTCTGGCAAATGTATTTGTAGGCACGACTAATGACCTGCTAGAACAGCTCCTTGAAGCTGGACACTAGAAGTGTCAAGGGTAAACAGGGTAGAGATACCAGTGTGGCTATGGCCAAAAAGCTTAGGGAGGTGGGCCTGTTAAAATGCATTTACTGGGTGAAGTGAGAGAACCACTACCTGACTAGGTTCTATAGGAGAGCAAAAGGAGATTCCTTCTTGCTGAGGGAGGAGAATGGTTAGACGTATACTTGTGAGGCACCCCTGGTATCTTTAAGCAGCTTGACAAGATGGCTTCTTTCCAGAGTTGGAAGTAAGAGATGCTAGGAATCTGGCCTCTTCCCTATCGAAGAGAAGACACCACAGAGGCAAAGCGGTTGGATCCACTCAATGGGCAGTAAGGCCATCAGGTTATTTGACTCGCGGGCATCTAGAATAGAGCATACTGTTCCAGAGTAAGACAGATGGACATCTGAATATATTAATTGTCTGATAGAACCAGAAAAAAATCAAGAACTGATAAAGGAAAGGTCACTCTAACCTTTTTAGATCTAAGCCAGTTCATAGGCATTGAATTACTTGATCAGTCTTCCTTGCAAGAAAATTTTAGATTTCTTAAAGCATGTTAGAATCAAGGTCTGAATTGACCTTGGTGGTAGGAGACTCAAAACCCCAAAGTCTTTTGTCAGAGAGAAGGTTAATTAATGCCAAGAAAAAAAACAAAACCGAAAACAAACAAACAAACAAAACTCTGCACTAGGTGTACCTGACAGCGAATTAAATGGATCAGAAGATTGATCCTGTGATTACTTTCCCTGCCCTCAAGTGCATACTTAGGATGGATCTACTTAGGTGCCGATAGAATCCCCAACTTGTAGATTCAGAGCCCCTTTGTAGGAAGCATCAAGGGAAGTCCCTGAAACAATTTTTTCTCTCTGAGCTAAGATATTAAGTTTGATACAGTATGAGCAATACCGCCCCCCCTCAAGGATTTAAATAAGATTGGCGATCCCTGTTAGATCCCAGTTCAGTTCAGTAGTATAACACTGTGGGAATCAAATAGATAGAATTATAATGGATCAAATGAATTTAAACAAAAGAAAGACTCATATTTATAGGGTGGGGTGAGTTATCTTCCCTGGAACAGATGAACATTTGGTATCCAGCTACAGGTATAGTAAATGTGAACTCTTTTAAAAAGCCTTATTGATTCCGTTCCATGGTCAGTGATCTTGGTCATCTTGACCTTCAGCAGAACATCACGCTGACCAATTGTATTGATAATGGCATACGTATTGAACCAGGTTAACACGGCTAAGTGGCCCTGGTAAAACACATGCCCCAAAAGACAGGAGGTAGATGCCCAAATACTTAGGGAACTACCTCATGAGGCCAATTGTCTGAATGATGCCAGATGTTCCTCCTTTCCCTTTCATGTAAATAACAAGTTGTACCTTGTACCCTTGCCACTAAAAAGAGGTACATATGTGCCTAAATGTGCAATATATCAAAAATACATGCTGACGTATACTTGTGCATATATAAATACAGTATAAGCAGTATTGAACAGACATTAAACTTGTAACAGTGGTTATTTTGGTCCAATGGGAGTATTACCTTTATTTGGCAAATATATCGAATATTCCGTGTTAGGTATAGAAACAGTTTTTGTAGTAGATGTTAAAAAAGGATGAAAAAAATAAAATATGTTATTCTATTCCCTCAAATATTTCTCTTATAATTAAATATAAAATTATCCAGTTTTGTTGTTTAAAAGTCAGGTTACAATTTGAATGATGAACACCCAACAACTCCCTCAACTTTTCTCACCCGTACTCCTGCCTTCAAACACACAAATGGGTCCTCTTTTGTAATTTTCTTTGTTCTTATGATGATAAAGTTCTTTGGACAATGATCATCTTATGCAAGGAAAGACCCCTCTTGCAAATTTAGCCCCATTCATTTAGTCTTTCCAGTGAAAAAACGGTATTCTGCCCTAAATTTTTATTTTACATTCTACTAAAAATCGTTCAATAAGAGTTTGTTCTAAGTCTTGACTTGTGTTTTTTTTAAGTTACCTAAATTATTTCAATGACCAAAATAGTCTTTTAATATCACTGATGAATTATATTTGCTCAAACTATACCCAAACTGGTGAGGATTTTGTCAGAGGTTTTCCAGTAGAGACAAATTGGTTCCAGAGCTCCTGTGAATGAGGTGCAAACTTTTTATGTACGTAGAGCATTGTTCTTCCGATCTTTATCCTGTTTAAGTCACACTTAGAAAACCCAGCCCCTAATTTCCTCCCTTCAAAAGAGATTGTTGTTGTTGTTTCAATTTTTAGCTAATTTCCTTTATTTATACTGCTTTTGTCATGCGTCGATAATGTTGACCAACTTCAGATATTTACAGATTTGAAACAGCTGCAAACATATAATTAGATCTTATCAACTTTGGCCATATGTTTGTGAACAAAACTCTCTTCCCCTCTGTCACCAAAGAGCTAAAAACACTTAGGAATTTGGCAAGTTTACAAACTTCCATATTCTTACTCTTTCTACTAGGATCCTAGATCTTAATGAGCTTCCTAAAGCTAATCTGTGTGAAATGTTAAGTCTAGGAACTGTCTTTCCTGAATTGTGTTACCCAACTACATAAACACTATACGCCTGGTGCCTTCCTCTCCGCATTAAACACTCTACCTAAGACTACTGTATTTATGACGGTGAGGCTGGCCTAATAGTAATTTATAACAAGATCCCCACAGTTGTCCATGACTCACTTCACAGGGAAAGGGGTCTCCTGCCTGAACACTAAATGAATACCCGAATGCCTCCTTTCCATTCTCATTTGTCTTATTGGACTTTTATTAGCATTTTGTTTTTGGTTTTTTTTTTTGAGAGACATAGAGACAGAGAGTGAGCAAGGGGAGGGCAGAGAGAGAGGGAGATACAGAATCTGAAGCAGGCTCCAGGCTTTGAGCCGTCAGCACAGAGCCCGACGCGGGGCTCAAACTCACAGACCGTGAGATCATGACCTGAGCTGAAGTCGGCCGCTCAACCGACTGAGCCACCCAGGCGCCTCTTATTGGACTTTTAAAATTTAGTTTGTATACTCTTCAGTTAGACTATCATAGCTCACTTCCCCTTTAATGTTGTTAATACATACAGCATATTTCAGGAGAACAGATTTTGTAAGACTTAGCTACTTAATAAATTCCATTTTATTAGGGAAACTGCCATTTTCCTACCTACACCTCCTACTAGCACAAAACAACTCTGATTTTAATCAGGTCGCTTCTGCTGGGTAAGTTGGTACTAACCGGTGTGAATCATCACCTTGTTCAAAGATTTTATCCCTTTTTTCCTACTCAACAATCATCCTTTTTGCAAAACTGAGTCAGTTAATGAGCTGCATTTGGAAGCAGGGTAGAGATGCTTAATCCTTGGTCTCTCTGACTCTATAAAATCAGTAGCAAATGAAACTGCACAAGCAATGGAAATCACTGGAAAGGTTACATAAAGAAGCACAGGGAAGCAATTTCAGAAACAAAGAGTTCAATCGAAATTCAAATTAAGAATTTTCCGGGTCAAAATTCTGCAATAAAATAACCCGGAAGAAACGCTTTGGATTAAGTCAGCTGAAATTGCTCTTTTCATTAAAAAAAAAAAAAAATGACATGTGATTTTGACCTGCACGAGAAATCTCACAGGAAGATGACAGATGTTAAAGTTAATAAAATGTGTGTTGTGGGGAACTGAAAAAGAAATGGAAGAAAAGCATGGACCAGTACTTTAGCAAAGCTTATCTATAGAATCCAGAAGTGTTTATATCAAATTTCCTGCCTGATTCCAGAGAGATCACAGAGCTGCAGCTACTGAAGTATTAATAAGTGTTCGTAGTTAAAGGCAGCCCTCATATTATTAGTCAGTAGAGATAGCAAGGAAGTAAACAAAAATCTTATAGCTCATTTTACCTTTAAGCATGAATAAATTCATATTGTCTTTTTTTCTTCCTGGGGGTGTGGGCGGGACGGAAGATGGGGAGCAGAGGAGAGACACTAGGTGGAGGCATACTTGAACAAAGCTGAATTTAGCTTATATTTTAATTCACATGTGTGGGTGCTCTTCCGAGACGACAGAATCCAAATATCTCCTGGGAAAATTTTAGCCATAATGAAAGCAAAGCAAGTTCTAGAACCACCAGAACAATTAAGTACCTTGACTGCTCATTTTCCATTCAAATACCCTAACTGAAAAAGGTTGATCTAATAGTTTTCTCTTTATGCCCTTTTCTCGCTTCCAGCAAGCTCCCTAAATCGGCTGTTTTTCATTAGATCCTCCCCTTCCTTCAGGACTTAGCTGATAAAGAGTTCTTTAAAGAAACAGGCACTCCAAGTTTGGCATGCTTCTGGATTTTTTTATTTATTTATTTATTTTTTTTTTACAAATAATATAATGACACTCCTTGATTCTTCCTAAGCAATTTCAGGACTTGTGACAGAAAGCTCTTGGCAAATTCAGAAGAGACTCTAATTAAAGGCAAATAAGGAACTTAAAAAACGGTAAGGACAACAGAACAAAGTCTTAGGCAAAGGAGAGTCAGATGCGAATGTTTTTATGCAAATGGTTGTGTATCTTAAGTTGCACATCCGTAAAACGACAGACTATGCATGCGTTGGAGATGACCGGTGCTAAGAAATAACTGGCTGCACTCTCTCTTTGCTCTTGCATCCCGGTAGAGCCATTCAACTAGTTCTGATGAGTGAATTGTAGAAGGAAGAGAAGCATGTTCCTTGCAGGCTGAGGCGATGAAAATCCGCGTAAGACTATTCTGTTGGCATGCCCCCCCTGCAAGTCATGGGTTCCAGATATTAGACCTACAAGCTGGGAACAGTCTGTTCTGTGCCTTCTCTTAGAAAGAAGTACTCAAGAGAGCTGTTGGATCCAAAATGGCTTTACACTGATATTTTGGGGTTAGTACATTATTACCACAGCATGACCCAATCCCTGATGACTTATTCAAAACACAAATATAAAATTATAATTAAATTCAGAAATATAATTAGTAAACAGCTATCCAATATGACCTGTTAAAAATAAATGTGCAAATTAAAATAAGCCATTTTAAATATTTAACACCTTTTGGGGAAAAAAATCTTATAATACCCATATCTAACTAGGCATGGCAAAATAGACACTCACATATTGCCATCAAAAATATAAATGAAATATTTTTGGATTTTTTTTATTGCAAGCATTCATAGTTTTGATCCAGTATGTAAACCTTCGGTAATCAAGGCAAAAAAATCAAGAGCCAGAGAGAAAATTTTGTACAAACTGTATTTCACATTGTAGTCAAAAAACGAAACCATCTTAAATGTCAGGTAATAAAGGTTTTTTTTAAAAAAAAAAAAAAGATAATAAGTCAATTGTGATTCATATTAATCGGCCATTTTAATGGTGTTTGTGAAAGTCCTAGAATGTAAAAAATTTAATTTTAACTTATAATTCCTCATTTCTTTCTAAGTAACAGTAACAGAAGGGTTATGTCCTGGAAATGTATATTTACATGAAAACTAATCAAATTACTCTGAACAGGAAGAAGGAAAGAGAAGTAGGAATGGTCAGTAGGAAGAGGATGGTAGATAACCTGGGTGTTTCCTTGGTGGGAAGTGGTAAAGGGAGAGAAGAAATTCTGAATGGCAAAGACAAGATTGAGGAAACTGACGTGGAGAAAATGGAAGCATTTGAAATGAAAAGTACAGTGGAAGTCCTTGCCTTCATCTGCCAAGTAAAATACTAAACTCTACCTTGCTTGCTTTTATGTAAGTGGATTTGAGGTAGAGAGCAGAGGTAGTGTTGGCAGAGAGATGCTGAGGTTTACGGTTAGGTGGTACAGATGTGAAGACAGTGTGCCCGGAATCAGATGAGTGTAATAGAATATAACGTTGAAATAAGTTGGCATAAACAACCTAAAACCAAATAACACGATAAAGAAAAATTGAAATTATTTGGAGACTGAAGACTGGAATGAAATTTACCCCCCATAATGTAAATATCTCCCAATCTCCTCTTGGAGGACTAAATTATCTCAGTGGGGACACCATATGTAGGGCTGGGACCTAGCTACAATATGTAACTCTACCAAAAGAAATGTAATCCAGATGATCTGGGAAAGAAGACAAACAAAAATCTGCAAAGAAAGCTAAGAGTTGTGAATCGAAAAGCCGGATTCTATAGCCAAATCCGAAGACCAGTTGGAATCACTCAAAGCGGGTTAGAAACTGGCCTGGAATCAGACCTGCTCAGCTAGGGCAGCTCAGACTCAAGCAAGGACTTTCTGGATTGACTTTCAAAGGCCATCAGGGGCTGCACTGGATGAAAGATACGAGGGCTATATTGCTTATTTTGGTGGAGGGCTTTGAGTTTGTTTTTCTTGAGATCTACTTTTAGATATTTTTGGAGTATTCCCTAGTATAAAATCCAGCATTTTATAATGGACTCTAATTTCAATATTCAGGGATAGGTGAGCAGGGATAGGAAGAATAAAGAAAAGAATGAATTTCAGGAGAGAATACTGAATCCATAACAATAAAAATATGTTCACCTTCCCACTCTCTCCCCTTTAAGAACATGTTCCTCAAATATCCCAGCTTCAAATTTAAGAGGATCCTATTTAACCTTTGCCTTGGAAAGGTTTATAGTCCTCTTATTTTCAAGAGCAATCAAAAACAATTTTAAATGACAGGCAATAAAACACATTTAAAGCAGGGCACTTAAAATAAATAGTCTTTGGTTGAGCTCAGAAAACATTGGCAAATGGATGAGAATAAAGATTTGCATGTCCTCCCAGGTCACCCCGAAACTCCCTTTTCTCTGTTAATTTCCCTTTTTCAGGAGAGGTGCCCCGCTCATGGATGTTGCTTTATTTTGTGACCTCGTCATAATTGAGCGGACCACAGGCAACGTCTTGATCTAAACTGGGTCAGTCCATTTCTCTCTGCATAGAAATCGGAATTGGGACTTGAGAAGATGTCCACTATCTAGAATTATCCCAAGTAGAGAGAAGAAGAGAAAAGCCAACGGGGGTGGGGGGTAGAGGGTGGAGAGAGAAAGAAGCTGACTCAGGAGAAGCAGCAGATCTCAGAGACAGTATAGTATTGTCTTTTGCTGAAACCCAATGATATCACTAATTCTGAGTTATTTGATTAACCCTTTTATCTATTCTTGTTCAAGCTGACTCAAGTTGTTTTAGGTTAACTGCTGCCAAAGATTCCTAAATCATGCAGAGAAAGAGAGAATTCTATATGAAACTAGCATTGACCCTTGAACCATACGGCTTTGAACTGAACAGGTCCACCTCTATGTGGAAAATTTTTTTTTCGATAAATACAATACAGCGCTATAGATATGTTTTATCTTCCTGTTATTTTTTAATGTTTATTTATTTATTTGAGAGAGAGAGAGAGAGAGTGAGAGAGAGAACGCAAGGAAAGGGCAGAGAGAGAGAGGGAGAGAGAGAAACCCAAGCTGGCTCCACACTGTTTAGAGCCAGACATGAGGCTTGATCTCATGAATCATGACACCTCACCTGAGCCAAAATCAAGAGACAGATGATAAACTGACTGAGCCCCCAGGCGCCCCTTCCTTGTGATTTTCTTCAGAACATTTGCTTTTCTCTAGCTTACCTTATTGTAAGAATATGTAATACATAGAACACACAAAATATGCGTTATCAATTGTTTATGTTATCAGTAATGCTTCCAGCTAATAGTGGACTATTAGTAGTTAAGTTTTGGGGGAGTCGAAAATCGTATGCAGATTTTTGACTGCACAGCGGGTCAGCATCCCTAAGCCCCACATTGTTCAATGATCAACAATGGAGAGTAATAATTCTAACGTGAGACTTACTTAAGTGGTAGGCTTTACACAAGAGAAAAATAATAGACCCAATAATACTTCACCTCATACAAGGTCACAGGCAGATTAAATTTAAAAAATATTGAGGCAAACCAAAAGTAAATCAGATAAATAAATGTTGCACCATAGAATAAATGTAGGGTTTGTTATCATAGTGTTTATTAGATAATAAAAGAAATGGGCACTGTAAATTTTCATTAATGAAATACTGGGTTTAAGCAATCATTGAAATATGCAAACAAATCAAAAAATATTCAGTGATATTCGGTGGGTATTTTTAGAGCTAGTTTCTGTCTCTTAGAGCATTTATATCTATTGCTTTGCTGATAACAGTGAGCGTCTAAACTGTAATTTTCCTAAAGCACTAAATATTTTTAAAAAGCAAGACCAGATTTAATTATGTTTATTATACTGAAATTATTAAGGTGAGATCATCTGTAACTAATTTAAAATACCTGAAGGGAAGGAAGCAGAATGATTTCTTCTTAAGTCTTGTTAAATTTAAAGATCCATTTCCTTCCAGTTATTTTGCAACTGGAAGTGGGTACCTCTTATTCTCCTTTATCTGTTTCACCAGTTCCCTCCACCTACCACCCCTCTGGCAACCACCAGTTTGTTCTATTTAGTCCGAGTTTTCTGTTTGTTTGTTTGAATTGACACATATTTTGTGTGTTATATGTATATAATACATATATACATTATATACTGTATTCTTCCAATAAAGCTACCTAGAGGAAAGAAAATGGTACGAAAATATATTCACAACACTGTATCAGAAAAAAAAAATCAGCATGTAAGTGGACCATACTGTTCAACAAAGGGCCTGCTACACTTAAAATGAATTAAATCTGGTAGCATTCTTATTTCCTTTTCAATTTTCCTTTGGTCCCATTAAGTAGAGCAAAGAAGACGTTTCAGGAGAAGTAGAGAATTTAAGCAGGCATTTTTAGAGAGAACGAAAATGTGGAAATGATCCTCAAGTACAATTTTAATCCTGGGATAATTCACATACTTCTTTTTGGAAATTGCGTGCTTTGCAACAAATAATGTTTCGACTCAGAGTACTTGCTTCAGAAGTGTTTGGCACTTGAATACCTTTTAGCTTATCCGTTCTAATGCATTAATACATCTTCCAATTTACGCGGTGTGTTGGAAATGCTCTTCATTTGTCTTATAAACCTAGCCTCTTGTTCCTTCATAGTTCTTTCAGGTCACCATTTGCTGACCCTGGTCCTTTAATTTTCTATTTTGTTTTTAGAGTTATTCCCAGGGTGCCTGGGTGGCTCAATCAGTAAGCATCTGACTCTTGATTTTGGCTCAGGTCATGACCTCACAGTTCATGGGATCAAGCCCTGCATCAGGCTCTGTGCTGGCAGTGTGGCTCCTGCTTGGGGTTCTCTGTCTCCCTCTCTGTCCTCCCTCCCTCTCTTTCTCAAAATAAGTAAACATTTAAAAAACATTTTGTTATTCTTTCCCCCAGTACAAAGTATTTTACGAAAACGCGTGTTTGGTATACAACTTCTTGGATTCACCCCTTGACTCCTAACAATACGTTTAGTTTGGGACAGATTATTTAACTTGCCTCTGTTTATTCAAGTATAGAATGGGGAGACTAATCAAACTTTTCATGAGCTGTTAGAAGAGTGAGATGAGACAATACAATACATAACAATGTTCAAGGGAAAGTTACAGAAATATCAAACTGCATTTGCTCAATGAGAGTTAGCTATTATCAGGAAGGGCTAATATTATATCAATTATTAAGGTGTTATGAATCAATTGGGGGCAAGGCTGAAAAGATGGGGAAATTGAGGAAAGTTTAAAGTTTAGGAGGCTAAGGGAAACTCACAGGGACAGGGATGCTGAAGTGCCCTGGGCTATAACCACAATGTAAACAGGACTGACAAGAGGTATGGCCTTTGAAAGAAAAAACAGCAGAAGTCTAACCACAGCTTAGCAGAAAGAGGACCCAAGAAGTCATAGCTGACCTCAGTCTTCCACTCTGAGCACAGGTTGGTGCTCCCACGAGTTGAACCCAACTGGGGTCAGACTACTAAGGAGACAAGTTGATGAAGGCTACAAAAGTCATCCTCCCGAGGCACCGAGCAGGTGTGCAGTGGGAAGGCGTGATCTCGAGGTGATAAAGGAAGCTATCTGTCCTCGATTTGGTCTTCAACATCCACCCCTCATTATCTTCCCAAAGAAAAACATGCCCCCAACAGAGAGAACCTGCAAGTTCTCTACAGCAGTCGTCATGAGCAATGTTCATGTGGACATAATCCCACCTAAAACCTCAAACTTTAGGGGCATCTGGGGCTCCATCAGTTAGGTGCCTGGCTCTTGGTTTTGGTTCAGATCACGGTCTCACAGTTAGTGAGTTGGAGCCCCCACATCAGGCTCCGCACCTGGCAGCATGGAGCATGTTTGGGATTCTCTCTCTCTCTCCCTCTCTCTCTGCCCTTCCCCCACTTACGCTGTCTCTGTCTCTCTTGAAATAAATAAACTTTAAAAATAAAAAACAAAACAAAACAAAAAACCCTCAAACTATAGTCACTGCCAGTTTTATTCACCTAAAGTACGGGAGATAAAAGAAAAAAGGACAAATACAAAACACTAAAGTTTTCACCTCTACTGCAGGTTGTGGTGTTTACGTGGACAATTCCATCGAGTGTTCCCAGCAGCTCAACATCCCCAAATTCAGCCTGTGATTTTCCCGTTTCATTCTGCCATCAGAACTATTCGTGTGGGTACTTGCCTGGCTCAGTTGGTAAAGCATACGACTGACTCTTCATCTCAGAGTTATGAGTTCAAGCCCCACGTTGGGCATGGAGCTTACTTAAAGAAAAAAAAATAACTTAAATAAAAATAGTAAAGTAATTTTTTTTGCAAAGTATTTGTCATGTATATATGATCAACGTATGATAATAGGGTTTTATAATTATTGTACAAAGGTTAAATCCTTAGACTTACTAGATCTATCCATATATATTTAACTATGCATAAATAAGATGGCTACTACATCAAGAGACTCTGCATTAATGAAAAGAACTGAGTTTTTGAGGTGGCGATTTTCAGTGCTGTGCAAGTCCAGAAGTTATTTGAGGACAAAAATTGTTTCCGATGCTTCCCAAATTAGACCTTAGGCAGCCAACTGCGCTTTCCATTTAAGAGGAGTGGTTGAAGAACTCTCAAAGAGATACCGGGTTTTAATATTATATTGGAAAGGTAACAGACTTGGTGCCGTCCTTATAAATGACTCACCGTCACAAACCCCCTAGTGAACGCTCTGCAACAGAGGTAGAAAACTCCTTAAACGTATGTCCCGTTTTCTATTGTGTTCAAAACTCTCAAGTTTCATCCTTCACAATGTCCGACACACAAGAGGCCCCTCCGTAAATATTTGTTGAAAAAAGAAGCAGGATCAGCGAACAAAAAATGATGAAAGAGGGGCGCCTGGGTGGCTCAGTCGGTTCAGCGGCCGACTTCGGCTCAGGTCATGATCTCACAGTCTGTGAGTTCGAGCCCCGCATCGGGCTCTGTGCTGACAGCTCAGAGCCTGGAGCCTGCTTCACATTCTGTGTCTCCCTCTCTCTCTGCCCCTCCCCCACTCATGCTCTGTCTCTCTCTGTCTCAAAAATAAACATTAAAAAAAAAATTTAAAAAAAAATGATGAAAGAAAGCAAGGGTACATAATAGGAAGTGACCATGACAGCACCTACATTTCTGACTCAAAGTGTTGAAGCACAAATATTTATATTTGTGGACCAAACAGAATGCATCCATGCACCGAATCTGCTGTTTCTAGAAACGTGACAAGAGCAGCGGGACCAAACCCTTCATGCGGGTTTCTCAGCACCACTGAGAAAGCTACATGGTAATTCAAGCCTCCATGCCTTGCATTGTAAGTTGAGAAGAGACAGTGCCTACATTATAAGGTCATTGCTAGGGTTTAATAAGATCTAACTCCTGGCAATTAGTGTTCAATAATGGGAAGAACACTAAAACTACTATTATGGATCGTGGCTGATATGTATTGGGTATTTGCTGTGTTCTAGTTGCTGTCATGTTATTATACAGACATCAGTTTAAACTGAACATACAGGGGCGCGCCTGGGTGGCTCAGTCGGTTAAACGTCTGACACGGTTTCCGCTCAGGTCATGATCTCATGGTTTGTGAGTTCAAGCCCTGCATCAGGCTCTGTGCTGATGGTGCGGAACCTGCTTAGGATTCTTTCTCTCTCCCTCTCTCTCTGCCCCTCCTCCGCTTGTGCCCTCTCTCTCAAAATAGATAAAGTAAATAAATAAATAAACAACACAAAAAATAACTTTACACTGAACATACAGTATGTGGTCCTAGCTTAAGAACTTAGACTTCTCACCACTGTATTCAATAAATAAAAATAGTCGTCTGGACTAGACTCCTTCCTCCAAACCAGTCTAGATAACTTCCACATCTCATCTCATAACATCACAGCTCCCTAGCTGCGGTATGGGGAAGCCGCTCCTGGACTTTTCCTGAAAATTCCCTTGATCTGGAAAATAACATTTAATAGATTGTCGTTGGTGGCAGCAACTTCAGAGAATTCCTTGACCTCTCTCCAGCCTTCAAGCCAACCACAAACTCTTCAAGTACAACTGAAAGGAAGAGGAAGGGAAGAATGGAGGGGAGTGGGAATCAGGTTTCCTGCTTAAGTAGTGTCTCCCCCAGAGAGTCTCGCAGGCTGGTAAGATGCTGCTTTTTCATCTCTCCGGATCTGACTGCTGAGCCAGCTGGGCTCCCTCATTCTAGAGTATCTGCTGGAGACTTAGGCTTGACACCATGGTTGCCTTTGTTTTGCTGAGGAGGACACTTAAGTATTGGGGGATTTTTATGGAAGACAATTAGGAGCCTAGAGCACCATTCGCTAGACAGAGGAGCACAGGCCTTGCCTGGTGGAAATGTAGACTGCTGAAAATGTTTATTGCCAGCCTCTGACTCTAATAAGATGCTTCGGGCAGCTTTGCCCTGCAATTGAGATGAAGTGCACACGCAGCCAATTAGAAGCAAATGACTGTAGTCTTTAGTGGAAGTGATGAACGGGAATTCCAAGATGTAAACAGAAATACAAGATGGATTCTAATGCTTCGAAAGGGATTTTTATCATGGTGTTATAATTTTCAAAGCAAAAATGTCAATAAAAATGCCTTACATTAGCTCAGGAATTAAAAAAAAATTTAAACATTTATTTATCTTTGAGAGAGAGAGAGACAGAGCATGGGGGGGGAGGGGTAGAGAGACAGGGAGACACAGAATCTGAAGCAGGCTCCAGGCTCTGAGCTGTCAGCACAGAGCTCGAGGCAGGGCTTGAACCCACCAACTGTGAGATCATGACCGGAGCTGAAGTCAGACGCTTAGCCGACTGAGCCACCCAGGCGTCCCATTAAATCCATTTATGGCAAAAATAATTGGTTAAAATATCAAGCTATCTCAAGTTTCAGAAGTTTCCTTAATCTATTGTCCAATTCTTCTCCTCAGGCTACATCATAGAAATAATCTGTAATGTATGTGAATTTCATGCATTAATTTTAAAATCAGCGAGACGTCAAGAAACCTAACTACAGGTGCTTAACCATATTGTGATAGGATAGTAAGACCTCCCACGCAACCATGGTGAGGATTCAGTGAGATAATGCGAACATTCACCAAATAGTTATTGAGCGCACTCCGTCAGACACCGTTTTAAGCCCTTGGGAAAGATCTGTGAACAAACGTATTCCTTGTTCTTGATAAACTTAACCTTTCTGGTGGTGGCTGGAAGACAGCTACAAAATGTAAATATAGGTAAGCAAATTATTTAACATAGTAGAGGGTGGTAAGTAAAGATTGAGCAGGATAAGAGGTAGTGGGGAATGTCTGCAGGTAGGTTGAAGAAGGGAGTTCAGTTTTTAATAGCCTCAGACCCCTTCGAAAAGGTGCCATTTGAGCCAAACAGCTTTGATAAGGTCAGAGAGTTAGCAATGAAGATACCCGGGTGAAGAAAACAGCCAGCACTTAGGGTCTAAGTTCCAAACATGCTTTGGTGGTCTTGGAACAGCATGGAGGCCAAGGTATTTGGAAACAAGGGAGAAAACAGAAGGAGGAGGAGACAGATTCAAAGAATGAACAGAGAGTCAGATCCTCCAGACTTCAAAAGCCATTAAAAGGCCTTTGATTTTACTCCCAGTGAAATAGGAAACAATCACAAAGTCTTAGCAGAACGAAGGCATGATCTGAGTTGGTATTTTAAAATGATCCTTCTGATTGTTGTGTTGAGAAAAGACAGGACAGGCTGGGCAGAAGCAGGGGACATGTTGAAAACTAGCATAGTAACCCAGGCAAGAGATGATGGGGTCCAGTCCAACGCGATGATATACAGACAGAACTGAAACTGAAGAGCCTGGCTTGGAATCCAGGATCCGCTCTAACTATCATTTTAAGGAAACGGCTGATAAGATGACATTTCACACTACTTGTGTTTCCCAGAAAGGCCGGTACAGTTTGTGAATAATATGGAGACATTTACTTACTGAACCGCAAAATTCCTCTTCCCCTCTGAGATTTAGTGCAGTTCAATTCTGAATCTAATCAAAGTAATGGTGTTGAGATTTTTTTTTCTCCCCTCTAACAACTTTATGATCACTAGTTTTTATGACTCTCTCATAAATCTGCCAATCTGGGAGTCTGTTTTATATGGTATCTTGGCTCTAGACCATTGAAAATAATGGTTTAACTCCCATCCATATTTTTGGCATCGACGACATTTTTCTGTATCTGTTTCCGTCCCTTCCTATACACAATTTGCTTTTGAATCATTCTTTGCTCAACTCTGAGCTTCAACTCTTTTCATTCATTCATCACTCAAGTATCTTCACGTTAAAGTGGTAAAAATATATCGGACAGATGCAGTCTCTAAACTCATTATAGCCCTGACTTAAGGCACAGATAAGGTGAAATGAGTAAGTAGTTAACGCCAGCTAGCACGTGTTAAAATGTGACTTTAAGGAAGATTTTTAGAAATTGAAATGCATGCACCATTTTTATACAAATATGTTTAACAGATGTATGAAACAAAACTAATTATTAAAATTTCCTTTCTGGGAAAAGTTATTTGTGGCCAACTTTAAAAGGCAAGGACTTTGTCCTGGGCAGGTATGAGCAGCTTAATAAATGTGAATAAATTATATCCACATCTTTGAACTTAATGCATTTTCCAGAGGGCCAAAAAAGATGGAATTCCACCTCCTGGATTCAAGCTCATTCATTCATTCATTCATTCATTCATTCGACACCTAGAATTTGTTGAACACTTATTATGTTTCAGGTACTCTGGCAACCTTAACAATAAAATGCTGAACAAACACTGAAATAATTCCTGCCTTCGTGGAGCTTGTAGTCTCACGGAGGTGGCTGGGTGGACAGTAGCAAAATTGCAGTAATGAATGGGCCAGGACAAGTGGAGGAAAACATTTTCAGATAAAAAGAAGAAATCACCATGCTATGAGAATGAGCTTCATAGATAAACAGAAAGCAAATCTTTCGTCTATTCTTATCAAACGGGACTGTGTCGTGAAGGTTAATTTACAAATATTTAAGAGGCTAAAAACGAGGGACGCATTAAAGATCTCCTGGGAAATCCAATAGCTATTCAGGATATCGATCATTGCCCAAGTAAGAGACACTACTTGCATGTATTGGTAGTTTTCTTCCAACAAGAATATGCTGTGATAAGAGCTAACTCTACATTAACATCTATTCTATTTGTGGGTTTCCATACCACTTTGCCCATTTTCATCACCATTTGACAAGCTTCCTACTGGTTGGAAACTTGTGAGAATCCCTCAGATTTCTGTTATCTTTTTCCCAAATAGAATATTTATTCAAGGAAGCTAAAATGTGCTTACTTCTGCCCAAAATAGAGTTGGCAAAGCACATGTCCTTGTGTTTGAGTGCCTACTATATGATGGGCGATGTGTTAAAGACTGAGAGTACAGCACGAATGAGGAAAAGGAACTGGTGGCTCAGAGAAACAAAGGCACGTCCGTAGGGACTCACAGTTAGGAAGAAGCAGATCAGACGTTCAAGTCCCAGTGTTTTGACTCTAAAGCTCATGGATGTTCTGTATTTAGCCTGATACCTTTGTAACAAAAGGAGCCATCTTTTTCTTTCCAGATTTTAAATATCTGTGAGGAACCTTTCTTCTGATTAAAAAAAAAACAAACAGACAAACAAGAAACAACCTAATAGGACACAGAATGTATACCCTACAGGGCATAATCTCTTTTATCCTAAAAACAACATGCAGACAAGTGACAGAAGCTGGTTTCAAAAACCCTTCTGCTCCCATAGTGCTTCAAGGAACACAAAAGAAGGAAGAACAGTTGGACTCAGGAAGCCCTCAAATAAAAATGAGAAAGCCACCCAACGTCCTGGCAATGTTGTCCATTTATCATTTCTGTTCACCTATGCGTTATTGTCTTTTCTTTGGAAAACAAGCTTTTTTCTTTAGTACTTGCGTGATTAAACATGGCCGCCCCACTGCTTCTGAACTTGCAAATTCTGTTTTCTAGTAACCATCCTAGACCAACTCACGTGGCTCAGCAAAATTTCAAATTTACATGGGAGACAATCTGATTAGCCTGGTCTCAGCTAAGGGTCCATTTCAATCCAGGCAGCTGTGGCTGGGAGGGGAAGACATAGTAGGCCGTGACTAATAGGACCCAACTTCTACAGGGGCCAGGATCAGAGAAGAAAAAATAAAATGTGGAGGGGGGGGAGTAAGAGACAGATAGAGACTCCAATAAGTGGCCACATGTGGCATAGCTTAAAAGTTTTAAAATGTATGAAATAAAAATGAAAACAAGAGTGCAGCATATCATTAAACGGAGTTGTCAATTAAAATGGACAAAGGTATGGGGGGAAATAGGTCAAATAGAATGAAAGTGAAAATTTGATTTGAAAGGGAAGTCAAGATGTTGTGATCAAGGTTTCCGGTGAAGAGCAGCATGTATAACAAGACCCAGGGAGTGTTCATGGTGCAAGGAGTAAACTAAAGTGAGGACATTCGTAAGGGTTAAGAAAAAATAGAGATTCATTATAGAAACAATGTCAGATATGTTTTTCCAGGCAAAATTATGGCAGAGATGAAAAACCCAAGGGAAAACTTCAAGTCTTACAGTTAAGAAATGGAAATTGTTGTAATTGTTTAACTGGAATTATATGGCACAAATGGAATAAAAAAAAAAAAAAAAGATAAATCTGGGAAAAGCGGCCTGATAGTGTAGGCAATCTCCCAGCACTGGAGTCCAGAGGGTGCAAAATTTCAATGTTGGAAACATCAGGGCAAGGAAAAAAAAAAAAAGAAAAAAGTCATAGGAAACTGTGTGTAACCCAAGCTTGAAATGAAGCTCTATTTGTTAGGGTTATGATACGTTTAAGTGACCATGTCATTAAATGGTAAATTGATAACTGAGTTTAGACACGGGTTGTGGAAAAATAAATGAGGGAAGAAGGAGATTATTGGAATTTTCAAGATTTTTTTTTAAGTCATGGGTTTCTTTTTGTTTTGTTTTGTTTTTAAAGGCAGAATCTTTGCATAATGTATCTTCCATAAGCCAAAACATTTATCAAGTTTACCTGGGATTAGTTTGGTGTATAATTACGAGCTGGTTTGTATATAATTAAGAGAATTGGTTTATCAGCTGTTTAGTCTCAGAAACAGACATTTTAAGATACTGAAATTCTTAGGTTCTTTTCCTTGAGGTTAATTTTTTTTCTGCTTGTTTGCTCTTAAACCAAAATCTCCCAGCAACTATTTGGAAGGTAGAGGGTATGGAACACTGGTCTACTCTCCAAGAAGAAACATGTCTGGAGGATTAACTCCAAATGCTCTGGAAGAGAGATCTATAGGTTATTTAATGCAATATACTGTGTTACTGTAATTTAGACCCTGTTCTAATTTATGCAAATCCTAAATCCAGAAAGAAACAACTCTTTCTGCTTTATATGATGCCTGAAATGTCCCTCTCTAAAGAAAATTCTCCTGTATTATCCTCTCAGTGAAGTCATTATTTCCCCAACCAGCTCCGTGGGAGAGAAAAGGTCTGTCCAGGTCTTATTCCTGCTTATAAATGTAATTATTCCACTGCCCCAACCCAACCATCTTTCCTCTCATGAAGTCTACAGCAGCTGTTAAAATATCCTTTAACCATTTGATTATTACGAAGCACCAGGTTCCAAGACACTTTTTCACCTTCCTTCGTCGTTTCAGCAGTTAGCACATCTTTTCCTCGGGTGCCAAGTCCCTCAAGATTATCTGCAGAAATTTTAATGGTCATGGCCATGTGTGGTACCTGAAACACATAGCTCCTTTAACTCAGCTTTGGAACCTTTTAGTTGCACTCTAAGTGGGAGTATAGTCCAATAGTTAATATTATAGACAATAATACAGACTTCGTGGTTTAGAATCTTGGTGGTCTTTTTTTAACCACTTATTAAGGTATCATTGGTATAAAATGAACCATACTTTTAGATGTGTGTAATTTAATGAGTTTGGACATTTGCAAAGACCTGTGATGCCACCACTAAACTCAAGGTAATAGACATATATCCAACACCTCCTAGAGTTTCCTGGTATCTGCGCACATGTGCATATGTGTATGTGCGTGTGTGTGCATTGAACACTTAATAGGAGACCTACAACTGTAGGTGTTATTATAGAACTCATAAACTCGGTTTCTTTATAGCAGTTCTCAGAGTTTGGTCTGCAGACTCCTGGGCATTCCCAAGACTCCTTCATGAGGTCCAAGAGACCCCAACATTTTCATGATAATAGTTAGAGGTTACTTGTTTGTCACCGATGGTGAAGAAGTCATGGCGAGTAAGGTTGCTGATGCCTCAACACAAGTTAGGCAGAGGCACTAAATAGAGCCGTGGTATTTTAACGACTATACATACACATGCATGGAAAAAAAAATGACAGTTTCAC
Source organism: Paguma larvata (assembly GCA_030068075.1). Taxonomy (NCBI): domain Eukaryota; kingdom Metazoa; phylum Chordata; class Mammalia; order Carnivora; family Viverridae; genus Paguma; species Paguma larvata. The sequence goes on from CM057843.1 coordinate 33,557,145, forward strand.
TTAGGAACATTCTTGAGAAAGCAGTAAAATTTGTTAATTTTATTAAATTATCAGCAGTATATATTTCTGGATTTTTTAAAATTTATTTTGAGAGAGAAAGAGAACACAAGTTGGGGAGGGGCAGAGAGAGAGAGGGAAAGAAAGAGACAGGATCCCAAGCAGTGTCAGCACTGCCAGCACAGAGCCCAATGTGGGGCTCGATCTCATGAACTGAAATCAAGAGTTGGATGCTTAACCAACTGAGCCACCCAGGCATCTAGCAGTACACATATTTTTAATTATTTTGTGTGACGGGACAGGAAACCATTCTAAAACACTTCAGCCGCCTGCTGAGGTACAGTGGCTGTCTTATATTTATGCAATTGAGTGATGAGTTGAACTTGCTTCTTTTTTCAGGGAATACTATTTTTACTTGAAAGAACAATTGACAGACAACTATGGTTATTCAGACTTTGGTATTTGGAATAATTCTTTTTCTTTCTTTCTTTCTTCTTCTTCTTTTTTTTTTTTTTTTAAATGAACAAAGTAAGCCTGTCAGTTCAAGGAATTAAATTGGCAGTAGTTGCTGCTAGTGATAAAATTTGAACTTTCTTTTTTTTTAATTTTTTTTAATGTTTACTTATTTTTGAGAGTCAGAGAGAGACAGAGAATGAGTGGAGGCAGAGAGAGAGGGAGACACAAAGTCCAAAGCAGGCTTCAGGCTCTGAGCTGTCAGCACAGAGCCCGATGCGGGGCTGGAACCCACAAACTGTAAGATCATGACATGAGCTGAAGTCAGACACTTAACTGACTAAGCCACCCAGGCGCCCCTAAAATTTGAATTTTCATGAGTAAAGTGGAATTTTGGAAACTTTATACTGGCCACTGTGAGTTTTGCAGCCTAGCAATATTGAAGACCCTTGTGGATTATGATGGCAACATTAACAATGTTTTTATATTATGGAATGAAATGTATCAATATTTAGAAGGCAAAACTCTGTGAACCAATATTTTCCAAATCATCCATGAAGGATGACACAAAACTATGCAAAACGTTCCAAGGGCAGGATAGACCAATGGATCTCAACACAATGGAAGACAAAATGTTCATTGACAGGGTTTCAAATTTTATGTTATACATAACCATTAAGAAATTGCCACTTGCTCAGTACTGGTAGGCTATCAAAGAATATCCCCAATTATCTCAAAGGACTATTACAATTATTCTTCCCTTTATGATCACACAGTGATTTTCTTCATATACTTCTACCAAAACATCACAAATGATTGACCACAGAAGTCGGTATAAGAATCCAAATATTTTCAATTAAGTCAGACAGTACAAAGATTTAAAAAAAAAAAAAAAAAAGGTACGGGGACCCCTGGGTGGCTCAATCGGTTAAGCATCGACTCTTGATTTCGGCTCAGGTCATGATCTCACAGTTTGTGAGTTCGAGCTCTGCATTGGGCTCTGCACTGATAATGAGGAGCCTGCTTGGGATTCTCTCTCTACCTCTCTCTCTGTTCCTCCTCCACTTGTGTGCTCTCTCAAAATAAATCAATAAACCTAAATAAAAAGGTAAAACAAAGCCTCTCTTCTCACTGTTTGGAAAATATAGATTTTCATAAATACATTCATATAAAATGAGTTTTCATTACACTGGTTTTTTACAATATTTTGATCGTTAGGTGGTATGGGGAAAGTCTCAATAATTACAAGGACAGTGAAATTTGTTTCATGTCACTAAGTCCTATTAAGGCATTGAGGAGAAAATGTCAAGTTCAGATTAGCCCAATTACCAATTTACGGCCTCATATGAAATTCGAAAAACCTCTGTGTCAGTGTTTAGAGAAACCCTCTTTCTGCAGCTGAGGAGCAGATGAAACTGAAGGCTGGGTCAAGGACCTTATTCAAGAGAAGGAAAACTTGAAAGAGACCCTAGCCAGTCTAATCAAGTCTCCCGCAGCGAAGCCAGCACCGTAAAGGGAAAAAACCAGAACCCTGAAATTTGGGATGGGCTCTCTAGGTAGGTATCCCCAGAGTCCAAATCCCACAGCCCGCGTGGGCTGGGGGCTCCCTGCCTCTTACTAGGGAACAGCAACCATCGGTTTACCTGAAGCTGAAACACGGAGCTCAGGCTTGAAAGTCAATACTTGCTCACCTCAAGATTTACCCACCATCCCTCTTCCCTGGCCGTGTGACCTATGTAGTTAGGGCCAAACATAGGCATGGCCCCGCTAAAAAGTGTGGGTCCTGTTAAGAAAGGAGGGGATGACACCGACTGAGCCGCAGAATCTATTAATGCATACTGTTAGAAATGGGAGAACAGGTCTGGAGGCGAACTTGAGTATTGGCTCAAGAAAGAAGAAGAAGGCAGAATATTAAGCTGATGAGGAGAGAGCTTGTAGACAGGATGGACTCCCACGATCCAGGATCTAATGCGTTGGCAAGGGCCGCTGAAGTCAGTGTCGCTAGTTTTAATATACAGCTGAGAAAGCCCGTGGGAGCTTAGGAGAAAAGTAAGTGACTGACACTAAACGGTAGAGTCCAGAAACTCTCAGCAGTGTGTCGGAGGGAACAAAGGACTCAGAAAAATGGGCACACTAACTTAGACCTATTATATGAGACAGAATCCTAACCATGTTCCTCGGGAACTCAGGGAACAGTCCTTACACATGTCTGGGTATAAACACTAAGATGTATTATTTCTCTGGATAACAGGCATGCTGATGTAGGGGAAAAATGCTTCCGAAACACTGCATACTTTTTATATAGTTAATATGGAAAATATATAAAGAGCCAAAAATATAAGAGGTTTAAAACATATTTGCGGTGCAAGGGAAACAACTGTATTATTTCAGCTTGCCTCGGTTAATTTTTGCATCTGCAAATTTTATACAATTGGATACTTTAATTACAGATTGACACTCCATTTTTAATATAATAGCTTGGATTTTATTATGTAACATAGTCTTAACAACCACCGTAATAGTAACGATATTCCACTACGGAGGCTACAGGATTTATTTAATCACTGTGGTTTTTTCTCATTCATTGCACTGAATGTTTCTTTTATTATGCCATTGGGTATATTTGGATACTTTTTTTTTTTTTTCTGTAAGAGTACCTATTTGGTGTCTCCTTAGACCCTCATCCACAATCGTTAATCATTATTTATCTTTTTAAATTTTTACTGATTTGTTTTGTCAAATATCATTTATGTGAGGGCTTAACATTTCTAAAATTCATTTTTACAGAGAATAAATTTCTCTACAGACAATGAGTCTCTCACATCCTTCATCTTACTGTCCACTGGATGTTCCTGTATGGACTCTATATTTATTGTGAATATTTCTCATTTCCCTATCTGTAGAAAAAAAAAATTCTCACTTCTTGGCCATTTCTAGTGATCCATCCATGCCTTTTGGTCTAGAAAGTTTCCCCTGTTGCAATATTTTGATAGACTTTTATTTATTTATTTATTATTTTTAATCTTTATTTTTGAGAGAGAGAGAGACAGAGTGTGAGCAGGGGAGGAACAGAGAGAGGGGGAGACACAGAATGTGAAGCAGGCTTCAGGCTCCGAGCTGTCAGCGAAGAGCCCGATGCAGGGCTTGAACTCATGAACCACAAGATCATGACCTGAGCCGAAGTCGGAAGCCTAACCAACTGAGCCACTCAGGCGCCCCTAGATAGTTTATTTAAATTTTAAGAAATATTTAATTATTTTAAGTTTTCAGGTCTTATCATTTTAACCTTATCTTGTTATACAGTATATCTCCACGTATTTTCGTCCCCCCACATTAATTTTCCTAGAATGCTGTTTAAAGTAATCTTTGTCTTTTCAGAGATCTGACATTTCCTTTACCATATACATTCTTCCACATCATGAAATTGAGCCTGGGTGGCTCAGTTGGTTAAGGGTCCTACTTCAGCTCAGGTCATGAGCTCACAGTTCATGAGTTTGAGCACCACGTCGGGCTCTGTGCTGACAGTGTGGAGCCTGGAGCCTCCTTCAGATTCTGTCTTGCTCTCTCTCTCAAAAAAAGAAAAGAAAAAAAAAAAAAAAAAGAAAGGAAAAAGAAAAAAAAAACCAGGTACTCATTCATGCATACTAATTTTTTCACGGTACGCTCTTGAATAGCTGAATTTTTGTTGGCACAGTTAAAGGCATTGAAGACTGAGACCAATACTTAGCCATATTTACAGCAGCTGCTACTATGACACTGACATTTCTCAGGGCCTTTAACACTTCACAGAGTTAGCCTGTTTTACCTAGCCTTCCTTGGGCATCACATTTTCTTTGAGTAACACTAGTATTCACACTAATACCTCTCTTTTAAACACTCAGGATTCAAAACTCTTCTATGTTTCAGTACATATGTGCCTTTCCTTTGGCCTGACTCAATGTTATGCTTCTCACTTACTACTCGCCCACTCAGCGTAGCTCTCAATGTAATAGACATTGGCCTTGCAGTGTGTGTATTCAGATGTAGCAAAATTATTCACAGACCTCGATCAGGTAGAATGGGATTACTGGGATCCATCAAGTCCTCCCACGGATGACACCTACAAAAACTATGTAACATTTCACAACAACAGAAAAACAACAGAAAACCTCTTTTCTTCTTCAGGAAGCAAAAAAAAAAAAAAACAAAAAAAAAAACAGAAAGGACCTGAAGATTCAAGATGCTGGGAGAGAATATACATTGAAGTGAGTCAGACATTCTTGGCCACTTTTCTATCTGAGGCTTATCCACGGAGAGCTGAGGGGCTAGGAGGAAAAACAGGAGTGGCTTAAAACTTTCAACAGTCTTACAGTAAGAGCCAGATACCAGAGCTCAGGGTTACCTAGGCAGCAAGGACTTGACGGGCCAGAGAAAGGCCACACAGAGATCGGAGTCTAACCTACGCATTGGTATTCCCATAGACATTTGCTAATACTGAAGTTGGGCAGGGGGCGGGGGAGAGCTTGAGAAATCAAGCATAAAGTGGCAGCTAACTGGCAGCAAAATATTGGCAGCCTCTTGGCATATAGAGATAATAACTTGGGTTTAGGCCAGGCTTTCAGTGGAGATCCCTCAAGGTCTACACATTGGGAGAAGGAACGCTCTGGAAACAGACCAACTCACCTCTCATAAAGGCTACATCGTAGGCTGCCATGAGAAAATTAAATATTTTCTGTAGAAAGATATTATCTTCCAAAGTCTCAATAATTGTTCACATACAATAGCTGATATTCAAAAAAAAAAAAAATCAAGAGACATGTCATAAAACAGGAGCATAAAAAAAAAGGAGACAGAGAAAATAGATAACAGATTTGGAGGTGATCCAGTCATTGGGGTTTTTGGGTGGAAAATTTATGATGATCATATATTCAGAAAGCTATAGAGGACCGACTAGATAATTTTGAAAAAGAGATGAAAGTTATTTTAAAAATTAAACGGTGGGGCACTTGGGTGTCTCAGTTGGTTAAGCATCAGCTCTTGAGTTTGGTTCTGGTCATGATCTCATCATTGTGAGACTGAGTGCTGAGCATGGAGCCTGCTTGGGATTCTCTTTGTCCCTCTCTCTGCCCTTCTCCATCTCTCTCATTCTCTCTCTTTCTCAAATAAAATAAATAGAATAAAATTAAAAAAGCAAAATAAAAATCAAAGAGAAAGCCCTGCCCTAAAGGGAAAAAAAAAAGCATAAATTAAATTAAGAACTCAACAGATTGCTAATGAAATAGAACAGAAAGGGAATGAGTCAACTATAAGGTAGGTAAAATATCAGACTAAAACCCAGAAAGGAAATATAGAAAAGGATATAGGAAATACATGGAAAATGGCGGAAAGTCTAAAATACACATAATTTGATTCCTAGGATAACAGTAGAAAGAGCATGAGTCAGGAGCCATATCTGAAGGAATACTGACAAACAATTTTCCAAAAATGATTAGTACATTAACCCATAGATTCAAACATTTAACAAACCCCAAACAAGCTAAATAAGAAAAAAAAAAATTACAGGCCCATCAAATGAAAACTACTAAAAACCAAAAGACAAAGACAAAACTTTAAAATCACCTAGAGAAATGGACAAATTCCCTTCAATGAAAATACAGTAAGTCTATTGTTTTACTTTTCAACCAAAAACACAGCTTCCAGAAGACCCTTTTCCCAAAAAGCAACCTGTAATTTTGTATCGAGCAACCTTTTTCAAAAGAGAAAGTGAAAAAAAGGTAATATCAGGGGGAAAAAATACCAAGATAATTTATCACCAACATTAAAGTGAATATTAGGGGTATTCTTTGAAGAAACATAATCTAACTGGAAGCACTAAATGAAGAGCAAAAGAGTAATTATACAAATAAGTCTGAATATTGACTTTAACAACAATGTCATGTAGGAGTTAAACTGTATATAAAACAAAAATATCCAAGGATGGGGCACCTGGGTGGCTCAGTTGATTAAGTGTCTGACGCTTGATTTCAGATTGTATCATGATCTCAGAGTTCGTGAAATGGAGCCCCACGTCAGGCTCGATGCTGACAGTGCGGAGCCTGCTTGGGATTCTCTCTTTCTCTCTCTCAAAAATAAATAAACATTAAAATATATATATCTGACAACGCAAAAGAAAAGATGGAGGTGGGGAGCAAATGGAGTTAGGATTCTGAAGTCCTTGCATTGTCCAGGTAGTGATAACAGCACTTACTCATAGTTATTATGGCATGTTGCACTCTGAACGTTAACAGACTAGTAACATATTGTACAATTAACAAGCTAATAGGGATGGTAAGAATAGTAACATATTGTACAATTCTTTTCCAAAGAAAAAGAATAGTAACATATCGTACAATTCTTTTCCAAAGAAAAAGAATAGTAACATATCGTACAATTCTTTTCCAAAGAAAAAGGAAAAACATGGGAAATATACAAATTAACAATAATAACTAAATATAAACAATAATAAACATATAAAATACTCCAACTAGAAGCATATTGAAAACAATCTCCTATAACAATGGAAATGAAAAATCTATGATAAAGAGAAAATTATATAAGCATAATGTTGAGAAAAGCTGCCTGACCCAAAAGATTTCATCTGTGTTGGATTTTTTTCAAAAACGAAGCAAAATTAATCTAGGAGCTACAAATGAAAATGATGAGTATCTTTGTGTGGAAGAAATTCTAGAAACGCAATTAGAGAATTTCTGGGGTGCCATTATGTTCAACATTTTGATCCAGCCTCATCCTGTAAAAGTTCATTAAACTGCATACTTGTGATTTGTATGATTTTCTAAAACTATTCGATACTACCATTAGAAAAAAGACCTTACTTAAAAATTGATTGGTGGTGAATCTCTATTTAATATTCTGTCAAGTGTTGCTCAAAATACTGAGAATCCATGTTGTAAATAGTATCTCTTAGTAGTATCATCTGTTTTGTTTTTCCTGCGTATTTATCTTTTCACCTATAACGACTCTATGAAATGGCTTTTTATCTATTAGACCAGTCCTTCCTTAAAGCTTTTTAATTTTTAAAAGTATCATAGCTAAGGGAAAACATATTTACATATATTTTAATAGCTGGTAACTGGTTTGTTTGATAGGCCGGGCTACATATACTTTTCACAGTATATAATGATGATGAAGATCATGAAGATGATGGTGATAGTTATTTTTTATTAATAACATTTGTTGAGCATTTTATTTATACTAGGCACTGTTGTGATCACAGCAATCCTGAGATGTACGAGTATGTTTCAAAAGATGTCACTGGGCCTGCACTGGGTAGTTTTACATTGATTTAATGTATTTAGGATGCTTGAAGAAATATAAAAGCATTTATGACAAAATAAGAAATGTGTTTATATGTATAACAATGATTTTACTATTATGGAAATTACTTTCACGAACCCCTGTGTATTTCTTAGTAGCCATTAGTCTTATTCTATAGTGGCTTTAAAATGGTTTCTTCTGAATACAGGAATTTATTCATGAGCTTTTTTCTTATTAGCCCATCTATTTCTTCTTGGTTGTGCTATTTTTCCTTCTGTTTTGAGACCAGAGGAGGCATTTGTACATTGTAGGAATTTCACGTCATATCTATAAATTATAACATGGTGATGTTCTGAGCCTCATGAAAACCGTCAGCTGGTGATTTTTTTTTAAAGGGTCTGTTGCCAAGGAGACAACCTGTGGCCTGACAAAACTATCCATACGATCTCGATTTCATAATAACCTTTGCTCAAATAAAATAATTGGTTTTCTGGAAGGACTCAGGAATAAACAGGGGCTTTTTATCAAGGCATTAAACTTAGGATAATTAGATATTTATGGTTTCGTGGCATGGGGGACAGATGGGAGAACAGCCATTAGGGATAATGGCTATGAATTTACTAATCTTTACCTTCCTCATCTTTCTCTTGCCATCGCTAATGGGAGTTTCCCAATGGTGACCCTTTGTAATTTTGCCTGTGGTTTGTCCTTCAGCAGCTTTTGGATTTGCTTTTTCCTCCCTAATAAATTAAAAAAATATTCTTACCATCCCTCTGTCCACTCTTAAATGCCCCTTAATCCTTCCTTCCCCCCATTTCTTAAAATTATTAATAGACCTAAAAATAATCTGATTTGGGGATGATGAACCGAATTCTGGAAACAAAGCCTTGCACCTGTTGTCAGCTCTCTCCGTAATGATTGACTACACTTCATGAATGGATCACTTCATGGTTGTTAAGGAAACCAGAATCACTACCTCATAACGAAAGACTTACTGACTAGTACATTACTGCTTCCTCCAAATTGTTTTCACTTCACTCTGTTTGTTGGAAGGTGGAAGACAGGGCATGGCTGGACTAGGGAAACATTCAAGTATTCCAGGAAAAACATTCATATATGTGCCAATAGATTGTAACTTGATAGTTCAGGACAGTCAAGGTTTACTTTGGGTGGGCAGAATGTCCGAGTACCTGAATCCTTCAGATTAGTTCGCTCGGATACCGTTTAGAGAACCAGTATTGGAAAAACTAGAAACCTAGAAGAATCTTGCTCATGGACACTTAACTTTATGTTCTAAAGATGTGTCTGCCTTCGCCAAAATTAAGTGATGGGTTATAAATTCGGTAACCTTTTTGACAATAACTAATAGTTACCAAGTGCTTTCTGGTCACCAGGCACTATGCTAAATCCTCGATAGCTTTATACTATTACTTTTCACCAAAAAACTGAAGTTTATGGTTTATGCTGTCATTTCTCCCATTTTCTAGACGAGGCAACAAGCTGTAATAAGACTAGAGCACTTGCTCCAGGACACACAACTGATAGAAATCAGAGACAGGTCCAGATTCAGATAGGGTTGACTCCCAAATCCAGACTTGCAACCAATACTTTATTCTTCCTCTTGCTGGAGACGCTAAACATCCTTCTCAACTTCTCCCGGGTTACTGGTCACCAAAACAGAGAACTGCGCTATAATCACGTGGAAAGCCCATTTGAATTTTTTTTATCAGACGTTTTTTAATGTTTATTTATTTTTGAGAGAGACAAAGAGAAAGCGTGTGTGTGTGTGTGTGTGTGTGTGTGTGTGTGTGTGAGCAAGGGAGGGACAGAGAGAGAGAGGGAGAGAATCCCAAGTAGGCTCCACACTTTCAGTGCAGAGACAGATGCAAGGCTTTATCTCATGAATAGTAAGATCATGACCTGAGCTGAAATCAAGGGTCAGACGCCTAGCTCACTGAGCCACCAAGGAGCCCCTTATCACACATTTGAAGTAGAAACTGGCGGTTTTGTTCCAGGTTTGTTTTGTTTTTCCAGCTGTGCAAGGCTTCTTGGGTCCAGGCCCAGAACAGGCAAACTTGGGTTTAAGTGTGCAGGGTTGGGGGCACCTGGGTGGTTCAGTCGGTTGAGCACCAACCTCAGCTCAGGTCATGATCTCATGGTTCGTGGGTTTGAGCCCTGCAGCAGGCTCCGTGCTGATGGCTCGGAGGTTCAGGCCTGCTTCGGATTCTGTGTCTCCCCCTCTCTCTGCCCCTCCCCCACTCATGCTCTGTGTGTCTCTCTCTCAAAAATAAAGATTTTTAAAAATTTGTGTTAATTTTCTGGGTTAGAGCTTGCAGGGAAAAACATAGGAAGGTTTAGCTCGAAGAGAAAGTTGGAGTTTTGGGGTCTGGAACCTAAGCTAAATGAGGAAAGTAAGGTGGTGGGGCAACAGAGAAACGGTGCGAGGGTCATGAATCACAGATGTAGATGGGGAAGACACCAAGTATGTTGGCAAGAATAATAAAGCAAGAACAATGGTTGGCCAGATGCAGAAATTTCTCCGTGAGGGAGGCGGAGTGACTGGAAGGTCGGTAGGAACTGCCAGAAAAAGTACCGCAGGTGTCTGATGGCTTTGTTGGGTGTTTCGGGAAGGAGCGAGAAGGAATCGTAGGGAAACAGCTGTTGGCAGCAAAGCAAACACCAAAGTCATCTTAAATTATAATTGTATGTGACAAGTGAATGGAACAACAGCCACCGCTTGACAGGAATGGAGGGGAAACCGCACCCTTGCGGGTCCCCAAGTTTCCATTTGAGGACTGGTTCTCCAAGTGTGGTCTCCAAAGCAGCAGCATCAACATCCAACTGGGAACTTGATGGGGATGCAAATTCTGGGTCCCTAATGAATCAGAGATGGGGGGGTAGGGCCCCTCGACCTGTGCTTTAACAAACATTCTAGGTGATTCTGGGAAAACTTAGTTAAAGCTTGTGTTAAAAACAAATGTAAGAGAAACGTTCAGTAGTGAAAGGATGAGCAGGTAGGAGTTTCACTGAAGGCAGCAGAAGTTTCTGGAGGTCAGAGTGAAGGGTAGTGGAACCAAGGAAGATTGAGGCAGATACATACCCAGCTCGTGATGGATATCTGAGGGACCTATATACCTGCTGGTGATTGAGATGGATGCCATTCATCCTGATGGACTCGTAAAGGAAGACAGGAAATCAATCGTAATTAGAGTTTTAGGAGAAACAAGAACCCATTTCGTAAGGATGACATAAGAAGGAGTCCTGTAAGGATCTGATACCTTTAAGCACTCTTGACCAGGTTCAGAAGTAGAAGCAGAGGACTGCATAGTAAAACAAAGAAAACCGGCACTTCTGTTTTCAATGACCACTTTTGTATTGTAACGGATCCACTCATTTACATAACCCTTTAGCTAGAAGCTGCAGATAATATGACTACTTTGCCCTAACATTCACAAAATATACCATAAAGCCGATTCAAGGATTTACCCTAACCCTTGGGCACTGGAATAGAATAATCAGGTTTCTTTTTCTATAAAAGCAGAAGAAAGGATTTTAAAAAAATCAAACTTAGAAATTCCAGCCTTTAATCAAAAACAGAATATATCAATATTAATAAATATAGGTTATACAACTGACGCTGTACCCCAGCTTTCTTAGCTTACAGATACTCCCGTATCTGAGTTAAAAAAAAAAAAAAAAGCCATTTCTTTAGAAACGGTCAATGCATCACAAGAGTACTTAATGACCCAGGAAGGCTATGACCCTGTATCATATCCTTCACCCCTTACCACCAAAATAGGGATTCGTAAAAGAGCTGATGTTATCAGTCGTTGCCCTCCCAGGTATCTTGCATTTGTGTACCATGTGCATTCCAAATGACACGTTTCCATCCTAGTCCAAACAACCTAGATGGTTTGTTTTCCTAAAAAGGACCTTACTTCATAACATAAAATCAGAGAGAGACTGTTTTATTTAAAATCTTTAGAGTGCAAAAATCTTTAGAGTGCAAAATCCATGTAAGAGGAGCAAACTATAGACAAATATCAGTTATCTAGGATAGAACAAATGCCAACTTATGGACCACATTTGAACAGTAAAAGCTGAGGATAATGTTTATATACTCCTGGTTTCCGACCACACCGACTGCATCCTCTTGTAGCTACTGTGCCCTCAAATCATCCCTCAGAACCAGCTTTTCACAACCCCCATCTTCTCATGTCATGCCTTCTTCTAGACCACCTGTTAAGAGAGTTTGTACCTATAGGCTCAAATAGACAAGGTACGAGTCTTTGTCTTCTTCTGAGGTTCTCTATGTGATTACGCCCATCCATATGTGTGTGTGTGCATGTGTACACACACACGTGTATACACACACTGGATTTATCATGAGCATGCAAAACTTCCTAGGCTGGCTACTTAAGCACAGAAGGCAATCTTCTCTTAACAGAGATGATTTTACAAGAAGATGAAATACCCTGGAACAGCATGGAGCAGATGATGGTAGGAAAGCTGATATGAAATTATGATTCCCTGAAGGCTCATACTGTTGAAAATTTCATGTCTGTTGATTTATTTCTCTCTATTTTAGATACTGAAATGCACTTTTTCATAGAAATTTTCATTTTTTTCCAAAGGATTGTTTCCATTTAGCAACATTAAGGAAGAAAAACAAATGCTCAAAGAGCTTCTTTACTTGGTCCAAGTTGCATAGCTAATTACAGGCAGTGGAAAGATGTAGACCAACTCTGCTGGACTCCAACATCGGGCAGGCTCTCCACATGGTACCAGCCTATCCTGAAATGCAGATGCCCCCGGGTAGAATCACTGCCTTCATTATGGGTAAAACTTATTGATAACTCTCTTAGTTCTAAATGCCTTCTGCACACTAACTCATTTAAACCTACCACATCCCAAATCAAATAGTAGATCCACCTTCCAGATGATACAAGTGAAGTACAGAGAGAATATCGTGTCCGAGACCACATACCCGGAGTGTAGACGAGATGGAATAAAAGGTAGGCAGCTCACATAGGAAGAGGCGGTTTGGTTGTTGGTAGTTGAGAACAAAGACTCTGAACCTACACCACTGAGGTTCTAATCAAGACTCTGTCACATACAGCTGAGTGACCACAGGGTCACTAATTCATAACTCTGGTCCTCAGTCTTCTCATGTCTAAAACATGCAGAATAAGAGTATCCACTTCAATAGTATAGTTGCGAATTTAATACGAGGAGGGTTTAAAACAGTGGTCAGCTCCTAAGGGCTGCTTATGGGTTGGTTGTTGGTGTTGGTGTTGTGGCTGTTGTTACTTAGGGACCCATAGGGGAGTATATTTCATCTGTAACTGCTGTGGGCCCTAAATGCAAGAGGGGAAGACCCTTTATAATTGTTCTATGCACAAAGACCTCTCAGTTTTACTCAGGGCTACCCCAGCCAACTTGTCCTCTCTTTTGTCTTCCAAGATCAAGAGAAGGTTTTATTGTTTTAGAAAAACAACCTGATGTGGAGAAATGGCAGATATTCTTTTCAACCCCCCACCCCTTGTTTATGGAGTTCTTTTATGCCAAATTGTCTCAACCTCACCATTACAGACATGTTGGGTCAGATACTTCTTTGAGATGGGGAGCTGTCTTATGCTTTATAGGATTTCAGCATCCCTGACCTCTATCCCCTTGATAACTGTAGTACCAGCCCCCTCCTCCATCATGACAACCAAAAATGCCTTTAGACATGATAAATGCCTCCCTCTACACCAAAGGCTAAGCCCCTTCCTTTCTTATAATCCCTTCGATGGATCCAGTAGAGTTGGAAGAGTCATCCATTGAGACTTTTCAAGTTGAGAACGTGTCTAACTTACCTATGTCTTTGCCAATAGTGTCTAGTCTAGTAACCAGCACACAGTAGAAACCCAATACGTTTTGGTTGAATTTTAAATATTGGAATTGTGTTAATTATACATCAGAATAAAAGTGCGGCCAATCTGATATTAAAATGGAAAGAGCATATTCATGCAGCATACCCAGCTTTCTGATCAAAGGGCAGATAAAACACCAATTCCTATGTGCAAAAGAGGACAGATCCTTTAAATAGCTTTGGTTACCTATCAGCATTACCATCCACCTGTCCCAGAATTGTGGGAAGCATACACATAATTTCATTCTGAAACCGTCATACCACTTCCATGATTGGGAGTACAAAAGCAGCTGTCCATTTGAACAGGTGTCAGTACTTCCAGACAGAATAACTGAAGAAGGGGAGGGAGAGAAGTTGGTTTAACTATTTGCTACAGAAATTTGCATTTCCAGAGGCCTGAGCTACAAATAGTAACTGCTAGTCTCGACCTACCAGTTGGACTTTTTTTTTTCCCTAACAGTTGCTAATTTTAGAGCTAATTGGTAATGCAGAAATAAATGGTGGGTGATGACCAGAATATATACCTCAATATCATCATACTTTACAGTTACGGATGCTCTTCCCCCATTCTTGGAGTGGTTTACTGAATTATCATAAAAAATGGAGCCCAACACTCCTTCTCTTTCTCAAGAATCTTGTGATACTTTGAAGGAGTCAGAAGGCAACTGAGTACATGATCAATTTTTAATGGGACGCGGGGAGGAGAGAGAAAAGCGTCACATTTGTTATCATGAGTCACACTTGATGTGAGCTCTGCTCTTTTTCAGCGGTTAAGAAATTAGAACAGATTTTTTTTTTTTTTTTAAAGAAGACAGGCTGAAACATTTGCCGCTTTCCAGAAGCGATTTCGCGCTGTCAGGCTCATGACAAGTCAGGATTCAGCAAAGGCATTTTGTTTTTATCATACAAAGATCAGAGAGTCGAGCAGATTTGGGTGAAATAATAACAGGAAGAGTCCCTGTCTCTAGAAAGTGATCTGCCAAACTTCGAAGTAATTTACATAAACATTGTAATCTGCTGGCGAAAAGTTCCGCCCTTCACAAAGCTAGTTATTACGGGACTTGCCCAATCGTAATGTTTTGAGGAAAACAGAACTGGAATCGAGTAGGGTAGATAAGTGATGATCTGAGATACAAAAGCCCATTCTAGAAGAGTCTGTAAATTTGGTTTTCTATGATGATGAAGGGGAAAACCATACTTTCAATTTTTATCAAGGATTCAGTATGTTGAAAAATTAAAACAATTAGTAAAATGTGTGATTCATCTAGTGCTGGGACTCAAAGAATTACAGAAATGGCTCATAATGTGTGTGTGTGTGTACGTGTGTGTATACGTAAATATATATATATATATATATATACACATATATATATATACACACATATATACATACATATACATTGAATAAGAATACATATATAAGAATATGTATATATATATGTGTATATATATATATATACATACACATACATACATATACGTTGAATAAGAGAACACACACAAAAATCTGGAAAACTTGCATTTTGAATTTTGATTAGAAACTAAATCCCTTTAAATAGATACCCTCTAGTTAAACATTGACCATTTTCCACGCCCAAGTTCTACCCTCTTCTAGGCAAAGTATCTTTGCTCTTTACATTTGTAGATAAACGTGTTTGTATGGTTTTAGGGTTTCAAACATATTTGAATCCATCTGAAAATTCGAAGTAGATTAGCACACTGTCACTGTGCTTCAGTGTTATGGAGAGAAATTAAAACAGTGTTGGAAAAGACCGGCCAGAGGGAAAAAATCATTTCTTGGCACCGTGCTACTTTCTCTTTCTCTGCACCAGATTCCACCCCCACCTCGCAAGACACTCATTGTCTTCATGATTCTCTCTTCTGTCCCCAAGGAACCCACTAGTGTGGCTTCCCATCCAAACTGCCCTTTCAGAACACCAATTCCTCCTCCAGACCCATCCCTCTTTCCTCTTAAGTACATCTAATTATATCCTATTTTGCTATGACCCAGTCTCCCAGGGCAATGCTGGAGAAGTTGCGAGAATTCATTCTAACTGGTGTATCAATTTCTTATGGATGCAAATACGCAATAAGCACTTAAGTACAATTAATAATTGAGTGAGTTTTCTTTTGATTGTTATTCATTCTTTACTAGACTACTCCTGGAAATAAGTACCTTAAATATTAGTTGTACGACCTGGTGCATAAGAGGCTGCTTGCGTATGCATCCTGGTTTTAGTGGTACCAACTTTGCTTTTGGACACATTTTGGGATCTCTCTGGGGCTCGGTTTCCATGGAATGATTATGAAAAATATGCCTTTTTTTATATTTCTTTTGAGGACACCTTGAAATAATTCATATAAGATATTTATAATTGCAAGTGACCATAATATACACTAACCAATATACATAAGAACTAAATATAATATACACAGAACACTATTTATAATCTGAAAAACTAGGTCATTGTGGTATGTGCCAGCTTCTAGGGCAGACAATTCAGAGATCTTTTCATAAAGGAGAGATTTTATAGTGTCTTCTGATAACATAGTTATAATTCTCACTTTATTATTAGAATGGCCCCAGCTATAGTCTTCAGAAATATACTATAGAAAATGAGATAGACTGGATTTATTATTTTAATAAACAATCAAACCAGGCTTCAGTGGCCGTAATTCCAAGAGTAACCATCAGATAAGATTCCATGGATGGATGTTCACGGTCATGGTAAAGGCAGATCCTGAAAGATATATTACTTTTGCCTTTTTTAATTTATATACGATCATTATAGGGAGAGGAAATATGAAACTTATTTTTATATAAAGTCATCATTATAGGGACAGGGAATATGAAAGTAAAGGAGAGCTCTAAGTAAGCATGATTCTCATCCACACCCATGAGCCCAAGTATTTTTTTTATATAAGAAAATTAATGATGAGATTCAGGTATACCATTTATTGCTATAGATCCTGGAATTTGAGAGCCATGGGCTGCATGAAACTAATCGACTACTTAATTTCCTCCATTGGAATACAGGAAGTGTCCTTTGCTAGACATTTTTCTTAAAAATTATATTCCAGTACCTTCGTTTGTGAAATGAAAATGTAGAAACAAACAAAAAAAAGCAGTCAGAAATTTTGAAGTAACCTTAAGAATCTCTAGCCTGCATTCCAGAGCAAACACTAGCATAAGGCTGGTCTGTGTGTCCTCTCCTGGAGCAAGTTCTATTTAAATTTGCATTTTAAATATGTATATTCTTACCCATTGGCTGGCTCTTCAATGGTCTGTGTCACAAGTTGGGTTCTCCAGAAGAAGATGGTGAGATGGAATTTGGGGCGAATGATATTTATTTGGGATCAACCCCTTTGAAATGAAGAGGCAGGAGGCAAGACTGGGCAGAGGGAGGAATCGGCTGGGATGTTAACAAGATAAAGCCTCACTGGGCGCTCAGGAGTGAGAATCACTGGTCACTCCAATAATTGAGGGTCATTGGGCAAGTGACATTCAGGCGTTGCCTGACCAGGGCAGGGCAGCTCTCTGCAGCTGAGGCAGACACTGAAGGAACTTTTGGGACTTTGCTGATCATTATTTTCAGCGGGTCTTTCCATCAGGTGGTATAACACTGTACCTGCCCCAGACTGTGAACTACTTACTTGATTCAAAAAGTCCTTTTTATCACAGAGTTTCAGCAAACATTCGCTTTTCCACATAAGCGTGCAAAGAATTAAACAGGAGCCTGTGAGGAGTTAATATATCCAGAATTGGAGCAGTGTGATCTAAACAAAATTTGCCAGTTTCAACAATAGACTCTAGTGTTCTGCTAATCATTGTCAAAAGAAGTATTTCTAAAACTAACTTCCTATTATGAAGCTCCACAGTTATCTTTTAAAAGTTAAGAATGAAGAAGGAGGAAATACCTCAAGTCCTTTACTTGGAAGATGCATGGAACAATTATTCATTTCTATCTTTGGGCATCTGTAATTCTCGGGATAAAGCCAAGTCATATTCTTCCTGGGTTACCTCTGATTCTACTTAGATAATCTAAATTGTGTTATGGCTTATCTGATTGTTTCACTGAAATAGTCTGTGCTCCAATTTCTCCGTGCATATAAAAATCCAAAATAACATGCCTTTAGTTCCGCACAAATAGAATAGATTCTTGGATAAGAAGAGATATCGATCAGATTAATTAACACTAGCTGCTATCACTACAACACAGACTAACTCAACAGAAAGTCCAGTCAGCATTAAGCTGAGCTTACACCAATGATCTAAGAATTTTTGGCTTTTCTCCTCTACTGGTACCACTATCTTCCAGAGTCTCCTTGGAAGTCCTTTCCTGGTCCCCTACAATCAACCAGCCACCTGGCAAATAGAGCAAGGAACATCATGTATGACCAGAGCTGGACATGGTATGACGGCTTCTTCCCTAGTCTCAAAGTTGCCCCAAGAGAGGCTGGAAAATGTAGTCTTCTAGAATTTCCATAAAAATAGGCTAGGATTGATACACATCTGCCAGTCTTCATGACAGAGACTATGTATACAGTAATCACGTATCTTTGAGTGTTTATTTATAATATTCCCAACCTATGCTAAAATTATTTGAAAACCTTATCATTTGGAAAAGACTGTCAGAGGGAAGTTGGGTTGATCCAAAAGAGAATTTGGTGTCATGAAAACATATGTAAATATTCCAGTATACATCGCTGTACTGTAGATTTCTGACAGAACTAACCAAATTTAGAATTGATGCTGATTTCAAAAAGTAAATCTTATGGCTTGGAACTGACAGACTCTAACAGCCATGCAGCTGTTAGTATCCATGTGGCAACATCCTAACACCTTCCTCTTGGTGGATTTCCGATGAAGTCCTAAGACTGTTCTCATTTTAGAAAAGTTTAAACACCCTCAAAGAAAACAGTGTACTGGCTTGACTCAGCCCCGTCATTACACTTAAATTAGTTACCACCGTCATTTGCCAATTCACGTAAATTGATACATCAGAGTTTTTCAGTTTCACCCAACTCTGCATGACATATGCATTATTGAGGATTTTTTTTTTTAAAAGTGCCCTAAAAGGAAGGAAATAATCCATAAGAAAGTTATCACCATTATCTGAGTTAAATGAATGGGCAGATTTATTAGATAGCTACTTTTAACAAAACCCCAGTGGTTTCAATAACCTGTAAGCTCAGCAACGAGGAAGTGATCTCACCGGTTGCCTGAGAGATTATGAATTATGTTTGTGATCCCAAGAGGACTTGTATATTTTCCAGTGCAAGGAGACATTCTTTCTTTCTTTTTTCCTAAGAAAGAAATGGAAAGAAAAGTATTTTAATATTCTACGCAGTTCACTTGATTGGAACCCAGATTAAACCTGTCCTTAAGTCCGTTGGAACAATTGCGAGCTGACTCCCTTTTTCCCCTTACCTTACTACAGCCCCCAAACCTCAAGGGTAACAGGAAATATGGACTAAAACAAGGTTTATCTTCAAAGCTTTTAGCATCATATCTGCACTATGGGAAAGGAAGCATTTGATAAAGGAATTAGAACAGAATCTGTAATGAGTCGAGTGGGAGAAGGGAAGTTTCATTTCTGCCCGGTTACCTCTGAACTTTGCACACTTAGTTTCATTTGCAGAATCACCTTGTAGGGGTAAGAATGGAACTTAGCATCCCTTTGCCCATAAAACCATGCGGGCGTTTATTAATCAGGATTTGGACCGCTTGTAGGATGTCACTCAGTAAAAACTGATTGAGATCTTGTTTCTGCGTTTTGAAATTTCCAGACCTAGAACTTTATTGCCACAGATCGTATTAACACAGTCACATCTGATTCATGAAACGCAGGGTTTCAACACCTCCATAAATGAGTCAAACACATTGAAACACATACCAATGACATTTACCACAGAATTCAGTCTATAGGAGAGGAGTAATTTCACTCCCGTAGAAGAAATCTTTCAATATCATGCTGACGTTAAGAAGTGAATGAAACAGGAGCCTTTTCAGGGTAGCTGTACGTGGACTCAAAACCATCAGCCCATTTACAGATTCAAAGCCACTTCCATGTTCAGATTACGGATTTTGGTTTGGGGATTTCTGTGCAAGGGATGCTCAGGCATCTCGTTGAAAGTGGGCGTTGGCCTGAGTATTTAATTTCCCCAGCATTGCTGCTGCAGAACAACATGAGGCAAATGTATCTCAGGTGACGTGCTGAGTGTCTACACAGACACATGCATCTCACAGCGACCTGGACAAACTGCCTGTTAAGGAGAGGACAGAAACAGGGGCATCCACGAGAGGTGTCAGGACCTCACACAAGAACACAGAACTCAATGGCAGGTGGTAGAAAGAGGCTCGGAAGACTGTTCTGCCGATGGCCTGATTGCACTGGCGCGAAAGCAAGTCTTGCAGGGTTTTCATTTCCTTATCTATAACACGGATTAATAATACCTCATAGTGCACTTGGGGGCATTAACCAGTCTTCTAAAAACCTTAGTACAGTGCCTGGCAGAGTGGCTGTGGTAGGCACATTAATGCCTTCCCAGAGATGTCCACATCCGAATCCCTGGAGCCTGTTAATATGTCTCCATGCATAGCCAAGGAGAAATTAAAGTTGCAGATGAAATTAAGGTTACTAATTAAATGACTGTAAGAGAGGGTCATTATCATGGATCTTTCAGAGAAGCCTAATGGAATCACAAGATCCTTCAATGTAGAAGAAGGAAAAAGAAGAGTCAATGTCAGAAGGATATAGTATGAGAAAGCCTTGACTGCCTGTCACCTACTTTGAAGTCTGAAAAGTACCATGAGCCAAAGAACGCAAAAAGTCTTAGAAGCTGGAAAAGGTGAAGAAACAATTCTCTCCTAGAACTACCAGAAGGAAGTCAGTGCGCTTGATGGAGTGTTTCAGCCCAATAAGGCCAATTTCAAGACTTCTGATTTCTAGAAGTATAAAGTTTGATTTGTGTTAAACCATCAGGTGTATGACCATTTGTTAGAGCAACAATAGATAACTAAGACCAGGACTAACCAGGAAAAATGACTTATAATTGTGAAGTAAGTTCTATGGAAGAATCACCTATGGTATCGAATGTGACTCCTTGTGAGTGGATTTTCTTTGGAAGGTTGGACGGGATATTATAGAAAATCAAATTTAAAATCAGGAGTTCTTCGGGAAGCCTGGGTGACTCAACTAAATGTCTAACTCTTGATTTTGGTTCGGGTCATGATCCCACAGTTTGTGAGATCCAGCCCCATGTCGGGCTCTGTGCTGACAGTGTGGAGCCTGCTTGGGATTCTCTCTCCCTCTCTCTCTGGTGCTCCCCCATGCTCCCTCCCACTAAAAATAAACAAATAAACATTAAAAAAAATGTGAGTTCTTCAAGAAATTAAGTAGCTGGGAAAGGAGAATAATAATGATTTCTATGGGAGTAAGTGGTGGTAAAGATACCAGTAAGACTTGGAAGGAGAACTATACACAAGACTGGCTCCACAAGAGTTGGAGAAGGAGGGTTGGTTCTTATTGTATAGACAGTGATTACATCCAGGGAGTAGATGGTGCAATGGAAGAATTAAAGCAAGGAACAAGTAAGTCCAAGGACAGAGCCCTGAGAATCAACAACACTAAGGAGCAGAGGAAAAGGAAACTGGGGGGGGAGGAGGAACTTGAAGTAGGAAGAGAAGAAGAAAATAAAGGAGGAAAGAGGCCAGAAGGAGAATGTGTGTCAAGAACCAGGGAGTCAGTGTTGGGCAAAGCTTGAATTCATGGAGAATGAGGGAACAGTCGACATGATTATCTGTCGTCCAGAGTGTTCATACTTCCTGACCCTTCTGCCTGGAATGTCTCTTCTGTTTCCATTCATCTTCCTCCTCTCAAGGTTCCTCAAAACTCCTAGTCATGCTTGCAGCTGTACCTGAAATTTTACCACCTCTGAGTACATCAGCATCTTTTGCTATGTGTTTGGTAGCACCCTGTTCTCTTTTCTTCCAAGAGTCATCAGAGTTGTGGGAGGTTAGAAATAACTAAATACATGAGTGCTTGATGTCTTGCTTACTGCTCTATCTTACTGTTCTATCTTCAGTCGCCTGCCTGTAACACCTGGCACAGAATAGATACTCAATAAATGGGGTTTGTGTGTTTAATATATGAGTAACTAGTAATTGCTCAATAGATGGGTGTTGAGTCAATATAATGTGAATACTGCATATGCTCTGAAGCCATATTGCCTGAGTTCTAAACTCAGCTGAGCCAATTAGCTGTAGGATTTTGAGTGATCATTTAACCATGTAATTCTACAGGCTAAACATACAATCTCTTAGATTCTGAGTTGTGACTTCTCCCCGTAGGATTTTGATGCTTTACATTTTCACTCTAAAATGTTGATGAGTAAAGGCGTCCCCTGAAGGGACACTGGCCATGCTGAGCTTTGCCCTAATCTTCCCTCACAGAGTCAAGATGAAGTCTACGTGAGATCATCACAAACACTTTAATGTACATTAAAAAGAAAACAAAACAAAGTTCAATGATCGCTGAGTGATTCATCACTCCTGGCATCCCTAAACCACCTCTGATCTCTTTCTCTCTCTCTCTCTCTCTCTCTCTCTCTCTCTCTTTCTATTTACTATTGATTTAGCTTGAATGACAACTTTATATTCTTGTTTCAATAGCCATTCTCGGGCTCGCAGTAGAGCAAGTGAAATCAGTAATTGCTTAATTATATATGTATAATAAAGCTCAACAGCTTCAGTAATATTCCCCAGGATAGGACAGAGGTGAGAGTGAAGAACTTATGGGTAGACCTAAAAGTTTAAGCCAGAATCAACACTTACCTAATTTTGCTGGCCTTGAGTGCCATGCTGTGTCTGAAGACCGGTAGATGGAAGTCCGGACTTTAGGAATATGTGACCTCTGTTTTGAACCACAGGTCAATTATTCCCTATGACCTAAAGTCTCCCAGGATGCTCTGTTTCCTTATTACACACCACACCGACATACTGCTGCCCGAAGTACACTACGATCCTAGTTCAGGATAGATATGCAATTCAAGTCATTCATTTTAAAAGATGGCCGATTACTCGACAGGCAATTCATTACATCAAGTTGTGAACTCCCTCTTGTGCAACAGCATGAACAGGTGAAATGTTGACTGCAGGAAGAAATAAAATCTGTGACAGCGGCCTAATTTTGTCTGTGATGCCAACTTACATCTAAGTGGCGGGCCCTGATCAATGCATCTGTCTGCCTCACGTGGGTTTCTCTGCCATCCGCCCTGTCCCCGGAAAAGGGAAATAGTAACTACGCATTGTGCTAGAACTCCAAGCGCTCTTCACTGACTAGGCAGAACTTTTTCTGGAAAGTGATAGATTATGAATCTTGTAGGCCGTGTGGCCACCTTCTCCGCTACAACTGCTCAACTCTGCTGCTGCAGTACAAACGCAACTCCATCTAAGCAAGGGGTGGTAGCATTTTCCAACAAAACTTTATTTATGAAGACAGGTGGCAGGCTAGATTTGGCCCATGCACTGTGGTTTGCCAAGCCCTGATCTGTAGCCTCATGGTTCTCTTAGGAATGTTCGCGTTTTGTATAGAATATACTCCCCGTAACTGTGGGACACGTGGAACGCTTCAGGATGTAACATTTTCAAGTGGCCCTGTTTTCAGATAAGCCAAGAGCATGCTGAAATTTCAGCAAAATTATATTTTTTAGCCAACTTCTGGTACTCAGAAGTGACTTTTTTTCATCTAAAGTAATGTCCCGATTTTAGTTTTAAAATTTGTCGCCGAGTGGCATTTGAATTTGATTAACTTGTTCAAATAGCTTTAAAAAAGTTTGCCATTCAATCGAATAGGTAATTCACTATATGTGATTAACCAAGCAACTAAAAATCTCTATACTTACTTGCCTTCTCTTTTACTGTTTGCCTTCTAGGTAGTAAGCAGCTTGTCAGTTCGTTTGAAAGATTTAAATCTGAAATGTCGTTTCAAGCCTCGAACGATCATAGCATCTCACTTTTCTGAGATCAGGCAAACATCCTTGTGGTGTTAGCCACCGAGATGGATAAAAGAGTCACCTCCTGCTGTCTTCCTCTGTCAGAAATCTCCTTCTTGTCAAAGTTATGTAGTTATCATTACCGAAAGGAAATTACTTTATGATTTAGTGTCTCTAACCCAACGCGCTAGAAATTCTGTGGTCACCAACCAGCTCCTTGGGCTCGTTACAGGAAGCACTACAGTATTTCAATAGGGACGTAGATGAAAAACAGACTTGCCTTTCTGCTAACTTTCTGTCCTTTAATCTTGTCACTCTCGCTGCTTTTTCTTTGGGAGAACAACTGGAAACTTCAAAAGGTAACCCCGTTCGGGGATGAGAAAAGTAAAGCAGAAACGCAAAACAAAATTTACAAAGCACCGAAAGGAGACATGGGCTACCTAGTGCCCAGGACACTTAGATCATTTTCACAATCATCCGTAACATTGCAACGTTTTCCTCTTCCAGGAAATTGGAGAAAGAGAGGCTAGGCAGGCTATTTTTTTTCTTTGTACGCAAGTCAGGCATGACTGGGGACAGAAGCAAGCTGGCTCTTTTTCATTATGATTCCAGGGAATCCGGGGCATCATCTTGTTCCGCCTGAGCTATAACCTGATCCAGGTGAGTGGCGATGCGGGTTCTCTGACGCCACCTTCCTTCAGAGCAGCGCTACAGCCCGATTAAGAACCATGGTGCCCTTTGAACTCCAAGCGGTCAGAAGTGGAAAGTATCTACACTGCGCTCTAAACTCCTAGGCGTGTGTCATAAAATATACCAGTGAATGCTTTACCAACTTCTAGAAGAGCCACGGCTTTTCAGCCTGTATCAGAAACGCATCTCAAGCTGAACCTGGTCACTCGTATGCGATCTCTAGAAGCAGCCCCTTGACGGAACTGAGAGTCACACGCAGGGATCCCCATTCTTTTCGGAAAACAAAAATCTGAAACTAGTCAATGACTTGAAGGTTACTTAAGGGGAGTGGGCAGGAAAAACAAACAAACCTGAAATATCTTAAAGTAGAAGTCTTCCCCTCCTTCTTTTTCTTTGTGAACTCACTTCCGGCTAATGGTGAGAACATGGACTTCCTTGAAGAAAGAGACGTGGGTTTGCCCCAGGGATCGCTCCTCCTCTTGGCGCGTGCCTCTTGGGTGCAGGTCACATTTCTCCCTTAAATAGTTTTGAGCTGCTCTTGCAACTGAACTTTTACTGTCTTTGTGCTGTGGGTCGTCAGGTATCTGTAGCAGACTGACAGGTTTCTGTTTCGGGTTTTACATCAGACAGTGGCGGTAGAAATGAATCCGCAAAATTAATCAGTTAAAGTGTTAAGCTACCAAGGGGTGCCTGGGGGGCTCAGTCGGTTAAGCGTCCAGCTTCGGCTCAGGCCATGATCTCGCAGTTCATGAGTTCGCACCCCAGGTCTGCCTGCTGCAGATTCTGTGTCTCCCTCTCTCTGTGACCCTCTCCTGCCGTACTCTGTCTCTGTCTCTCAAAAATAAATAAACATTAAAAAATTTTTTTTTTAATTTTTTCAATGTTAAACTCCCAGGAGTAATTGGAATTGCTATTTTTTTAAATCAAAGTTTTCTGTCCCTCTGACGCCACTCCTGGTATTAAACAATTTCAGCAAACACATCGGTTTAATTTCATCCTGTTGTAACCTGATCATTTAACCCTCAAAAAGAAATAAAACAGATGAACACAGGAGGAGGGCAGGAAAAATAAGATAAAAAGAGAGAAGGAGGCCAACCATAAGAGACTCTTGAATACAGAGAACAAACAGGGTTGCTGGAGGGGTGTTGGGGGAGGGGATAGGCCAGATGAGGGATGGGCATTAAGGAGGGCACTTACTGGAATGAGGACTGGGTGTTGTATGTAAGTGATGAATCACTTAATTCTAGTCCTGAAACCAATATTACACTGTAGGTTAAGCAGCTTGGATTTAAATAAAATTAAAAAAAAAAAAAAAACTTGACATGATTTTCCTGAGATTCTAATTTCTTCATCCAACGGGTCCATTTTTATCCAGCTGGGGAAACCCACATTGATACAGGTGTTTTTGCTCCTGCCTGGACAATTGGGTACCAGTAAAAAAAAAGGGACATCTCAATGGCAAATCCTAAGTAGAGAAAGAGGCAGATCGTTCTCTGTACTTTCCAGCAAAGTGGATTGTGTCACATTCTAACTGTCCATGACCGGGACTAGATGCAAAATAAAATGTATAAAAGTACCAATTTGCCCCATTCTTATCCTTTCTTTACCTGTAGCACACGAATGACCGTTATTAAAAAGAGCTTACTCGCTTATTTCCCTGTTTCGACGAGGTGATCTAGGACCTTACTCGGGTCTCCTTTGTGAGACACTTGGACACTGCCTTTGTCATTGCCTGTACCTGCCTCTGGTCCTGCTTCTGACTGCAGACGGACAGTATCCCCCAGCAGAGGGAAGATTTGGCTGAGGTCAGATTCTTTATTATTGAGACTCTGGCAGGTACACCGATATATTTTTTTTTAAAGCAAGATGATTGTTGATGATACAAGAGGAGCCCGGCTGTTCTCTGGAATCATAAAAACTACAATTGAACCACCAGCAATAAGTGAGACGGGATAGCTGTCTGCACAGCTTCCTGATCAGACTTTGATGTCCAGAATCTGCACATCTGAAAGTTGTAGATTTCTTACTAGGTGGGCGGGTAATGAATGAATCAAGATTTTGAATGAATCAAGATTTTCCTTGGACCAGATCACCTCTCTAGGATCCCACCTTCTGCCAGATATTCAGAGACTTAACTAAGTTCTTCTTTCTTTCCTGTGATTATCAGTTATAATAATCAGATTTTGGTGCCCATTCATCTTCTAGGATGCATGCTGCAATGGCTTGCCTTCTTCATACCGATAGACAATAAATAGCATGTGTATGTAACAGGCCCTTTTTTAATGTAAATAGAAGTTAATTTATTATCCCCAGGGGATCAGACACTGGCTTTGAAGAGTAAAGCATAATCGAATTTCAAGCTACTAGGAAAAAAATATTTTTCTCTAAAAATTAGTTAAAATCAGATTGTGTTTCTACTATACCTACACATAGTTGTGGCAATAATCGTCAGTCAACATTAAAATGGAAGAACTTAACACTGACCCTTAGAACTATTTCATCCTTCTGCCTCAGGTGGACCTTGTCCAGAAATACACAAACAAATACCGGTACGCATGGCACAAATAACCATACATACACACGATGTTTCTGCTCTTCCGCAGCTTTACATAGATTCAAACCTATTGATTCTTCATGTTACTAAGGTTCTGTGCAGGGAGGAGATGCTGTAGAAGAACTAGAAAATGGGTTAACTAACTGGACCGCCCCCATCCCTAGCACCTAATCATTGATATATTTCAGTGAATTGTGGGGAAGGACACAGTATTACAAAGAATAGTTCTTAAGTCTTTGTTACGCGGCACATATTCTAAAAACAATCAAACAAACAAACAAAACCACCTAAATTTAGATGTTACATGTTTACAGTTTGGGGAGGTCATTGCAATGGTTTCCAAAAATGGAGATTTAATGGCCATTCCTTTCCCCCTCGAATTTATTCACTGCCTTGCTATGGGATTCCTTGCTTACGAATCCTTCTGTTCTTAATTACTTTCAGTGTAAAGCACCAAATCCTGAATACGAACTCTAAGGAAACTTGCAGACTGAGTCTGCTCTATATCTTCAGGCTCATACCTCGCCACAAAACCTACTCGCCCTACTGTCTTGGTCTCTTATGGCCCTGTAATGCCTAATAATTTGCAGCAATGCAAGCGCGATATTTAAGAAACTCATGGAATATATGTTGAGTACTTCCAGTGTGCCTTGCACTGGGGAAAACATGGGCTAAATAAACAAGAAAATGAGAAGGAAAATACATGGTTCTTTTAAAGACTGTCAGGGTGTCCCCATGTTTCTATGGGGAGATTTTGACATGGCCCAAACATAAGTTATCGGATTAGTTTTCCAAAATTTTATGTAGAATTTGTGTAGAAGAGATTCTGCCACCACATCCCTAGGCTTGACACCATTGATTTCACTGCCACTCAAGGGTGAGGAGAAAAATGATAGCAAGGGTGGGAGAGGCCCATAAATGGTATGCCAAGCGGGGTAGGGCGTTAGGCACCATTTGGATTCATCTGGAACATACTATTCGTGGCTCCTTTCGGAAAAAAAAAAAAGTCGGTTAATTTGAAAGGGTGACCATTTGTCCTCCAAGAATCACTTGTATCTGGGATCATTTGCATCTGAGGCTCCTTGGGTTTTCCCAAGGATATTTGGGCTACAATAGGACTTATTATTGTTAGGTCTACACAGAATAATATCCCTAAGAGTCCTCTCACATTTCAATATTACACATACATTATATTTAATATCATTAAAGTCTTCTGTGATGCACTTTGGGAAAAGAATTGAAACCTTCAATGCCAACTCAGTTTGCATAGGACTTTCGAAAAATCTATTTATTGCTTTTAATTTTCAATAGTAGCAAGTTTTAGTAGAAACTCATACAGACAGAAAAGCATTGAAACTCATCTGAAAGCGGAATGGAATGGATAGTGAAAAAAAATAATTTTTTTGTACTTCACTTTGTAATGAAAAGGAGAACTTTTGCAAATTAAAGGGGACATTATGATGGATTCTGCTTTCCTTGAGTACAGGGAGTCATGTATAACTTTCTGTTTTCACATCTCAGTCTTAAATTCGGGGTGTGCCAAAGAGCTCGAAGATCGTTTAACTGATCTTAGTGGGGAGAAGAGAGGAGATGAGTGCATTGAAGAAAAGAGTAACTCTTAAGCTGCAAATCGTAGACTATTTAGAAATTTACCAACAATTTGGGAAGCAAGATGGACATTTTACACAGAGGTAATGTGTCTGGTTTAAAAAAGAGGGGGGCTACACCTGGCTGGCTCAGTAGGTAGAGCAGGTGACTCGATCTCAGGGTTGTGGGTTTGAGCCCCACAGTGGGTATAGAGATTATTTAAAAAGACACACACACACACACACACACACACACACACGTAATGCACCTGCACAAAGACTCTAATACATGAAAGTGTTGCATTATAATGGAAAAAGAGTCGTTTCGTGTCCATCAAAGTCCAGATGGGATTTCTGGCAGATCCAATTTATAGGTGTTCTGGGTTCCAAAAGAATCAAATGAAAAGTAGGACAGTGAATCTTATAAAAGTCAACTATGTCATCCAAGCCCATTTACAATATAAAAATCTCAATTTAGTAAGCTGAAAAATAACCCCTTTCAAGATGTCCACATTCAAATGTGACCTGATGGTAAAAAAGACTTTGCAGGGGTGAATTAATTCTTGGACTCTTGAAATTATTCTGGACTATCAGGGTAGGCCCAACGTAATCACAAGAGTCCTTATAAGGAGATGGCGGGAAGGTCAAAAGCAGAGAGGATGTATTAAGATGGAAGATGGAAACATAGGTTGGTCAGAAATACTGGGAAGACAGGAAGGGGTCCGAATTGGGGAATGGATGTGGCCCCTAAAAGCAGGATAAGGCAAGGAACAGTTTCTCTCTTTGAGTTTCTAGAAGAAATGCAGTTCTGTCATGTTTGATATCAGCTCAAAAGATCCATTCTAGTCTTCTGACTCCAGAACGCCAAGATAATAAATGTGTTGTTTTAAACTACTACATTTGTGGTCATTTGTGATGGTAGCAATAGAAAAGTAATATACTCACTGTCCTGGCTTTCTCTTCCCCCCACTCTGCCTTTTGTTTATTTTATTGTTTTTGCCATCGATGTTTTTCTTAGGGTAATTAATTTAAAAGACTAGGAAGTACATGAATATAATGCTCGCTGATGGCTTTTCCCTTGGGTTTTGACTTTGGGGGTAGGAGATACACTTATTAGAAAATAACCCCAAGAGGTTATAGTGATACATGATCTAAGATCTTTGCAAAGAGTTAAGGGCTATTTGGGCTAGAAAACACTGAGTAAGCAGCCTTAGCTAGTAAAATTAAGACGGGTAGCAGAGCAGTGAAGAGTTCATTGCTGTGGTATAGGCAAACCCTGTCGACACAAAGAACAATTAAGCCATACACAGACTAGTAGCTACTTCCTAACCCCACATGTCAAAATCCCTTGGGGGAAGTGTAAGAGGAAAGAGAGAATTATCTATGCATGGTTTCTCTTGAGATTAATGGCTCCTACATTTTAATTCTTTGCTAGTTGTGGATATATTTTTCAAGAAGGACAAGGAGTCGATACTCTTAGAGAAGATAATTCATTCGAATGTATTAAATGTATTCAACTTAAATAGAAAATTAAAAAAATATGTATCAGCTAGTTATCACATTCACAAGAACACTGAAAAGCATTGAAAATTAATAGATACATCATTACCAAAGTACCAGAAGGTTGTATGGTTCTAACCTATAGCCTAACCAAACCTTAAACCTTACTCAATCTAGAGTACTCAGTGTGGTGCTTTAGTGATCTCTTTCAAGTACCCTTGCCAGTGGTATAGTTTGTTCAGCTGAAATAAGTCAGTTTGGGCAAGTTATCAAAAAGCTGTAGAATGACTGGATACTTCTTTGAGAGTAGAGCAATCCAGCACTCCTTCAGCTAGCCAGTGTCCCTGAATTCTGCCTCCCAGATCACAGGCTCAGCCATGAGTATTCTATAAAAGACTGGCACCCTCTGGGCTTTGTAGCTTCCTGGAACTTTCTGCTTTGCCGTCAAAATTCACTATTCTAAACTTGCCCTTTCCCCTCAGGTTGCAATTCAATTTGTTTTAGCCAACTGTATGCTTCGGATGCCTTTCTGGCATTTCACTTATTCCTCCTCCCTAGAGGATTTAGACTTACCCTGCCTTTCAGTTCACCCACACACTTGGGCTATAAATTAACTTACCCTTTGCTCCATATTTCTTAGCCATGATCAGCCGACCAAATGTACTCCATCCTAGTTTTAGGAACATGAGGTTGGGTCAAACCTTCAGCCCACCACTGCTAGAGGGAAGAGATTAGACTTCAGTTACATGACTTACGTGACTAGTTTTAGTCAAAACTTGATGGTATCTACTGGTGATGTAGGAGACAGATGAATGATTTCTCTCAAAATTCCGTATAATTAGAGGAGAAGGATTCTTAGACGTTAAGTAGTTGGAAAGAAGAGAAATCTCGGTAGGGTAAGGATTCAAGGAGGCTAACCTGGCTCTAAAGCATGACTCCGCAAAGATCGCCAGAATCTCCAATGTTAGAGGTATGGAGAGGTGGAAGATGAAGACTTAGGACCTGCTACAGGTTGGTCTGGGAAGTTCTATCTCGTTCGGGGGATTTTGAAAACAGGATTGCAGTTTGGAGATTAGAGTCAAAGTCAGAAGTAAAGCACCTCACGGCTTAGTCATTAAATGTCATTAGCCAGGTACGAAATAGCCCCAGCGGGTAACTGGCTGGGACACGAAGGCAGGAATCTAGTCAGATCAGCAGTTTACTATGTCAGACTAGGGCTTGGCTGTGATGCAATAGGCACGAAGATGCCCACAGCCCATGTCAGGATGTCCTAAGGTCAGCTATTGAGTAATAGGACTCTTACTCCCTCCAGCCAGTAAGATGAAGCTGCTGATGTACTCCTATGATGAACCACAGATTGGCAATTACAAGAACCATCACCTGCAGACAGAGCATCAGTCATTTCAGGTCATCAGGTACCTAGTCAACATTTTTAATAATGATCCGGCAGAACACAGAGAGGCCCTGTGATCTGAGCTGAATGACTAAAGGCTAGTCATGGAGGGAAACTAAGACATTTTGGACCCTTTGAAAGAATTAATGTCTTATACTTTCTCCTACATGGCAAATCTCTACCTCGGGATAATTTGTAACCAGAATTAGGGTGATGCAA
Source organism: Paguma larvata (assembly GCA_030068075.1). NCBI lineage: Eukaryota > Metazoa > Chordata > Mammalia > Carnivora > Viverridae > Paguma > Paguma larvata. Next base: position 33,588,740 of record CM057843.1, read on the forward strand.
GAATCAAGGTTGAGAATTTCATGCATCTCTGAGTAGGGTGTAATGCCTAATAAGGGTTGCATATTCCATGGACCTTCTGACAGAACATTGCTAAAGAGATGCCCTAAAATATCATTACCCCAAGGTGGAGATGGTGAAGGCCCAGGGGAAGAGAGTATCAGCCCCTGGGGGAAGGTACTCTGAAGCCAAAAGTAAATGTGCTATAATTAATAATAGGTTATCCAGTTAATGGGACATTAACTGGATAGAGTTTTGCTTGAATGGGTGGACTCTGGATTTATCTTTCTCAGGAGATGTTCTATGATAATAGAAATGAATAAAGAGGAGGGTGGGAGGTGGGAAGAAGAAAGAGAGGGGGATCCAGGTCTGCGTTGTTGAAGGTCAGGAGCAGAGAGATTTGGGTGGCGGTAGTGTTCAAATGGCTGGCTTAGGAATCTACATGGAGGACAGACTTAGGGTAGATACTGGGAGCGGAGCTGAGTGCCAGGTTTCTCAGGATGTGGTACTGGACTGCCTGGATCACAGTCTCCTGGGCAGTAAGTCCTAGGATCTGCAGTTTCTTAAACACCGCAAGGCTCTTTCCCATACAGTGAAGTTTCAGGACGGTTAGGCCACTGAAAAGGTGTGGCCAAATGAGTGGAGTGGATGGGGTTGACAGGTAGACAACAAAGAATTGGGGAGGAGAGATATTTGAAATTGGCACATACTATACTGAAAAAATGGTTTTAAAAATCCTAAATAATTGGATATTAATTTATTTACTAAACCGACAATTCTATGGATAACAATCTATGGCTTAGGTAGAATGGGGTATTATGAAGCACAGTGAATTTGAAGTCAGAAGCCATGGATTCAAGTCATGGTTGGACACTTATTGGCTGTGTGGTCTTGGCGAGTCACCTGGCACATGCCCAACATGATTAAAAGAATTAAGTGAACTCCTATGTGCAAGGATTTTGCGAGCCCACCAAAAGCATACACAGTAACTAATGATTATGTCCCCTGTACTACCCTCTTTCTAATACATTGTGTTTTCGTACAGCAGATAACAGTCCTACAGAAATACGTTTCACCGGAGCACATGTAACTTAAGAGAAATTTCATCTAGTAGAAAGCACTGCCAATTCTGCACCCAAGCATCTCCTTATCTATGTGTCTCTACAGAATTAAGGCAAGGGCTAGACCAGAGGATGATTGGAGAAACTTCTGGGCATTACGCGTTACCCGTTTCAAAGTGCAATGTAGGACATTCCCATTTTCGGCAGCTCAGATAGGCAACCCTCGTGACTTTTGAAGCACTATCCAAGAGTTGATGGGCTGGGTGCCCGAGAGTCCCTCTAAATAATTGAGTGCTCTACTGTGTGTGGCTCCAGAAAGCACGATTGTGTTCTCCAGAAGGGCATTGATTTGCCAAATCTTATTACACTCTCAAGAGTTATCCAATTCACTTAACAAGATTCCTTTTATGGAAAGGCAAAGAACATTCTAGTCATTTATCAGTAGACGGTATCAAATACCATCCCTGGCAGCTGTCACAATTGGGTATTGTATGTGCTAACTCAGATTTTTTAGAAGTCACTTAGTGCCAGACCTAATCTCACCAATCATGGACATTTCGGATAAGACCTCCAACCCACTGCTATACATCCTCCCCACCACTGTCCTTTTATAGACTGGGGTTTACCCACTTCGAACTTTGCCAGATTCTTTTCAGTTTAGTTGAGGAAAAGACTGAGAAAAGAGAGAAACCCTTAAGTCTACAGCACAGAGAACAGGGAATTCAGAAGCTGCGATCAGAGATAGCCCATCTTTGGGTCACTCATAATAATAACACTCACATTAATAAGAAGACATTTAGGTTTACGTGCTTAGATTATAGGAACTGTGCTGAATAATTTATATGCATTATTTTACATATATTACAGCAATCTTGCAAGACAAAAAAATTAAATAGAAACCAGTACGGAAAGACACTGGTCAAGATCCAACAGCAGTAATAGGCAGGTTTTCAACTCAGACAGTGGAGTCCAGATGAAGCTTTCAGCTACTGCATATACTGCTTCCTGCTAACTGTTTGGAATTCCTTAGAATTTCTCCAAAAGCTGAACTTCTCTCTGTCGGTACCATCTGGCAATGGGGCATCTGGTTCTCAGGGAGATGATTAGTGTGGTTAATCCAAAAATTAAATTGTGGGCTTTCCAGGCCAGGTGATGATCTACGGTATGAAATACTGTTTCCTGGAAGTGTATGTGACCTGAAACTTTAATTTTCCTGGCCTGGTGAGAGACATAAGGAGCAAAGAAATAATTTCAGTTTTAGGAGTAAAACACTGCTAACCAGCCAAGAAAATGCTGTTGAAATTATGTTTGCCCAATGAAAAATAAGCCAACTATAAAATGAATTGATGGACTTGTGTAATCTTATTGATGGCAGTGATATAATCAAGTTATCTTGTCTAGAATAGGAGGGGAAGACACCTTGGGTCTTAGTTAATGTATAGACATAATCAGAGTTGTCACGTTGAAAATAGCATCACCTTTAGACCACCGGTATTTGGGGAGGTGATTCTTCCAGTAAGTCCATTTTATCTAGGCATGACATTACAGTAGCAGCTGCCGGCTTTATTGATGGCTTTCTTCATTGCAAGCATTGTGCTAAATACTTTACCTGCATTACTTTGTTTTGACCTCACACAAATCCTGGGCCCTTTTCACAGATTAGGAAATGGAGCAGATATATTCAGTGATTTGCCCAACTTTACATTCCTAATAAATGGCAGAGTCAGGTTGGAATTCCAGGCCACCCCGATAGCTATGCGTTTGCACGTAAGGGGTGTGCCACGATGCCTCCCCTCACACTGTATGGTAGGGTTGTTGACTGGGATCCAAAGATATAGACTCTGGTCTCAAAGCCACCCACCACTGGTCATTGGCCACCCACCCTTCAGGAAATGCCATGCAAGTTACTCACCTCCCACATCGAGATGCAGGCAACTGCCCTACTTCTCCCACATTTTGCTTTCATTGTATGGAAAAAAACTTCCTACATGACAGGCCTGATGAATAAGGACTTAAAAAAATATTTTCGACTTCAGTTAAATGGAATTTTTTGGTCTTCCTCAAACATGATCGGATTTGAATTGCATGTTATGGAAAAGGGCAGGACTATGATAAAGATGTGGGGGGGGGGAGAAATTTCAGGGAAGATGAATTACGTGACCCCAAATACAGAATTTTGTAGCCCCTCCCCCAAAATATTGAATAAAGGTAGAGTTCAATGTGTAGATTTGATAAAGGATAGGCAACATTTGGCTTTAGCCTGAAAACAAAGTAGAAACTCTGAAGATGTTTTCGCATGAGGGTCGTGCCCCATGCAGTGGTCTATTTTTTTTGTAGTAATGCCTAAGATAAAGTGGGAGGGGAAAGAATAAAGTCAGACAGACCAAAGACCATATTGCTACTGCTTTAGTTGAGCTCTGAAGGGATAAGCCAGGGATACGGCAACAAAAGAGACAGAGGAGATGTGAGGAGAATATGGGCTCATGCAGATTCTGCAGGCTACACAGCTGTGAGAAAAGGAAGTGATTAAAATCTTGAGGCTTTCGAGCCTGGGTACCTGGGAGAAAGAGGCCAAATGGGGAAATCTGACATAGGAATCACCACGAGGAAGAAAGAGGACAGGAATCTACTGTGGGAATCTACTGTGGAGACAGTAAGTGTGCAGTTGGATGTAGAGAACAAAGCAGTGGAAAGAGTTCAGGTCCCAGAGCAAACAAATGTGGAGCCATCTGGTATCGGTACTTTGGACAGCGGAGCCACCAAACACGCTGAGCTTCTGAGCCAGCCAAAGGAATAATGGGACAGGGGATGTCTCTGTATCCGGGGGATTAGAGAAGGAACAATTCAACAGGAAGTTAAAAATTAAAAAAAAAATGGATCGACATTAAAAAGATTCATTAGTCTGAATTATACAATGACCAACATGTACATATGTATGTATATAGATACGTAACACGTGTGTGTACATGTGTACCCAAGTTCCAGTGTGAGGGACTCAAAGAAAAGCATGACCAAATATCAACTAGACTCTCGTACTTTATGGCCTTTGCTAGTACCCTTTTGTTTTCCTTCCAGTCTGAACAGGGTCTACTTTCTGTAGGTGAGGAGATTGTTAGAAATGTCTTCCATGCCCAAATGCACTTGTTTTGCCGGATGAATAATTTCCCTCTATACCTATCTTGGCACCATCCGTTACACAATTTCCCTCATCATCATCTCATTTTGCTTCCAGAAACATATTCTCAAGTGCCTGGCTACGTCACAAATACTCTCTATGGATGCTGTTCAGCCCTTAGTGCGGTGCAGAATCGCTGAGCTGTAATGCGCCACACGCTCTAATATTTCTAATGCCTCCTGGAATCCTCCCAGCATTTAACCATTTATAAAATTCCGACTGCTGCTCAATATGTAGAAATGCGATTGCATTTCGCTGCTTGCCAAAACAACAGGCTTTTCTGAGATCATTTTTCTTTTTTTTTGGTTTCTGGGAGAATACAATATTGAGATCCGTGATCAGTTGCCAAGAGCCGGCTGGTGGTAGTTGTTTTTTCCTAAATGATTTTATTCTATTGAGGATTTGCCTCGGGACAGAGTGTTCTACGGAGACTAAGAGGTGAATAAAGATGTAAGCATCTTTCTCTACGACGACCCCTTACCACACTCTACCTCCCCGTGTCTGTGTAAGGGTTACTAATTCTTAATGAGGGAGTTTTAAATTTATTGTAAAGACAAACAGTGGATCTATTTTGCATTTGGAGGATGGGCTGCAGAAGGGTATTTGAGTAGTAGGGCAAAGCCACGTTTTAAAATTTCAGTTAAAATCAAAGGTAGATAATATCATGGAGGAACATGGTCTTTGAGTGCTCCTGGAGCGATAAAGGGGTTTTGTCATGACGCGGGCCAATTACACCTGATGTAGGAGGTGGGATTCGACAGGCTGGAGATGCTTCCAGCTACAGATACAGTCAGCTGAACACCAGAATTCCTTATCAGCTTTGAGCTAAGGAGTTCTGTTCTACTGTCGAACATTCCTTTGTGCCATAACAAAGGGTTTCAGGACAATGTCTTTATGGGGTCTCCACAGAAGAAAGGTTTCTTTCAGGTCAAAATTGTGGATCAGATTCCATAATCTAAAGAGTCATTATAAACATGGAGCAAACAAACAAAACCATATAATGTTGTGCTGGGGTTGGGAGGGTGGAGGGAAACAGTAACTGATTAAGATAATATTCTGTGGGAAAAGTCCAGAGATGTTACCTGGTCATTTCATGTTTTCAGTGATTGCTATTACTAGTCAACTGATACGCACATATTTTATGTTTATGGTGTCAAATATGGCGCTAGTTACCAGGGATACGAAATAACTGACATGCTCTATGTTTTATGCAGGTGAAAGGGGATAAAAGAAGACTTCCCGGGAGGAGAATTTGAGTGGGGTTTCAATAGTGGGGTTTCAATGATTAGAAGGTTTCCTGGTGAGAAATAAAAGAAATAAAATTCCAGAAAAAAAAAACAAAAAACAAAAAACAAAAACTTGTGCAGAGTTTAGGAATTGCTTCTTTAAAAACTTTGTGTTCTATATTTAGAATCGCAGAATAGAAGTAGAAAGAGTTAGGAGGGAATATCACAAGCAAAAGCTCAGAAGGGAGGTTCTAAGATTTTGATAGATTACACAGGATAAAAAGAATCAGCCCGCTCATAAAATTATGTAAACATGAAGGACATTTAAACACTGTTTCCTGAAGAAAAAAAAAATGTCCGTCGTGCATAGGGCACTTCACCTTCTATGCCATTTCTAGAATGCATGCTTTTAAAACATGTTGTAAAGATAAACTTTTCTTCTAAGCCAATAAACTCAACCTTGAAGTTCAGCTTCAAGATCAGGACACCTGTGACTTAAATCATTCCAAGCGTGGTCAAGGACATGGCATTTGCCTAAGGAAAAGCCTGTATCAGACGGAATCTCTTAGATCAGTCTCCCAATAAAAAATAAGTCCTTTATAAATTCGACTATTTAAGATATAAGATTAGGAATATGAAGACACTAGAACCAATGACTCAGCGATCTGCCAAGTGTCTTGTCAATCACCCATCTCACCTTGAAAACCCTGGAATGGCTCAGGTTAGGGGTGGAAGAAAGAGAAGACACACCCTTCTGGTCTCTCCCTAGCTTCAAGAATCGTGACAGGGAGGCAAGACACAGACACAACTGAGAAAAAATGCATGTGGTTCATACATGTGTATATATCATTATAATCCTAAATGGATTTTAGAAGCCACCTGGGTAGACAGAATAATGACTCCTGAAAAATGTCCACATCCTAAACATGGCAAAAAGGGACTTCTCCAGTGGGACTTAGGTGACCAATCTCAAGATAGGGAGATTATCCTAGACTGCCCCGGTGGGCCCAGCCTAATCATGAGTCCTTAAAATTGGAAGAGGAAGGCAGAAGGTTGGGTCTACAGATGGCAGCATGAGAAGGGCTGGAAGTGTTCTGGAAGACCGCTGGTGTTCTGACAGGTGGAAGCCATTTGTAAGGGCCTGAGAGCGCCCTCCAGGAACTCAGGACTGCCTCCAGCCAATGCCAGGAAGGAAAAGGACCTCTGTCCTACAGCTGCACCGGAATGAATCCCGCCCACACCTGAATGACCAAGCAAAGGTGATTCCTATGTAAACGGATACAAGTCCTGCTGACACCTTGGTCTTAGCCGCACGAGCCCCTGTGTCCTGGCGGACAAAACTATGACATAACATAGTTATGTCGTTTGAAGCCACAAAGCTTGTGGCCATTCGTCACAGCAGCTTAGAGTACTAACGTACCACCAAAACGAGTGGCAAAAATTATTTAATTCTTCTACTGGCATTTGAGAAAGGAGAGGGAAGGATATATTTTGGAGGAGCTTCGCTACTATGAAATTTGAGCTGGTTTTGTAGGCTGGAGGAATGTGAACGGGGTTTAAGAGGGCATAGCCTTCCCCCGCCAAGGGAAAGTTCACAGAGAGCAGTCTGAGTAAAGGCGTCTGACGGAGGCAGAGGAGCTGTTGGGAAGAAGGTAGAACTCTGGATTAGGAATGTGTTCTTGAGGACTCTGCATGCAAGAGGAGAAACTTGAGCTATCGGAGGAAATTCCTATTTCGACCCGCCCTTACAGAGCAGCTATGTGAGTTCCAACTTGACGCCGGCCCTCCTGCATACCTCTTCAACAACATCCAGCACTCTAACACAAAAATAAAAATTAACACTGATTACCAGAGACCATGCACTGTACTGAGAGCTTTATTCATGTTTTTTACTTTAATCCTTATGACAAACCTTTTTTTTTTTTTTTTTTTTTTTACCTTTTAAAAATGAGTATATTAAGGCTTCAGGAGGTTTAATCAACCTGCACCAGGACACAGCGCTAACTAGGGGCACGTCCAGTCTTCAAATCCAGGCAGGAAAACCCTGGTGTCAGTGCCTTAGCCATTTTAAGTAGGGCTGCCTGTGACAACCAGCCACACAGTTGGTCTAAACCGCTTGCAGAATATTTTATTGATATAGCTTTTATTATGCTTCTATAGGCACAACAGCGCTTATGCATGCTAACTGAGGTGCAGTCAACCATTTTAAAAATGAAAGTGAAAACCAAAGCTTGTTATTCAGTTAGGTGAGAAGTCTGTAATGACCACGGCATGATTCATCCAAAAATTGTTTAGGTATCATAGCCAAAAACTCCAGCTGGCTACAAAAAAAAAAGGATTCAGTGATCAAATACAAACCTCAATGAAGTTGCATCTGAGTCTGAAAGAATGGCTGGTATTTATGTCACCACAGAGAGCGCCGTGCCCACAATTTTGTCTGCAGCGAGGAGCAGCTGGGAACCCCAGCAACTGAATAGGTCACTAGAGCGGCTTCTGTGTTATTCTGTTGAAATGCCGCTTCCTTGCTCCCATAATTCTCCAAATATCATCAGGACCAGCGGGAAACCAGACATCTGAGAGGGACCTAATTAACAGGGTGCACATGGTTCAAGGAACAATGAATGAATTAGTGAGTGAATAGTGATGCCCAGATGTGACATAGAGCATCTTGATGTCGGCTAACACTCTCAGAGAAGCCGTCATAAATTTCTGTCCTGCTACCACACGCAGCCTGTCGGGTGGTGCCTTCTAGAAATCCAAAAGAAAGCTGACCTTTTGAACTTTTCACTTCTAACTTCTGAGTGAGGATTAACGAAGCATGGATTCTTTGTAGAATGCATGGATGTATCTAAATTAAACCCATCTATTTTTATGTAAAGACGGAAATTATGACACATGCTAGGAGAATTAAATAGAGTTAATAGATCACTGGAATTGAACTATTCTTTTAAGTTTATTTATTTATTTTGAGAGAGAGAGAGGAAGCACAAGCAGGGGAGGAGCAGAGAGAGAGGGGGAGAGAGAATCCCAAGATGGCTCTATGCTGTCAGAGCAGAGCTCGATGTGGGGCTTGAACTCACAAACCATGAGATCATGACCTGAGACAAATTCAAGAGTTGGATGCTTACTGACTGAACCACCCAGTGCCCCTGGAATTGACCTAATTTTGAATGGTAGTAATTTGCAGAAAATAGGATGTGGCTAATAATGTTTTATTGATGGCACAAAAAAGTTATCACAGGCAGCTGCGTACCCACTTGAAAGCCAACATTCTTCCAGGAGAATAAGTTTCAGCTATTCTGGTTTCATTCGATTTGATTTAAAAATGGCTTTTGGTTAGGAAATAGAAGTACATATAAGAAATTTCAACAGGGGCACCTGGGCAGTTCAGTGGGTTAAGCGTCCAACTTCGGCTCAGGTCATGGGTCTCATGTTTTGTGGGTTCAAGCCCCATGTCCGGCTCTGTGTTGACAGCTCAGAGTCCGGAGCCTGCTTCAGATTCTGTGTTCCCTCTCTCTCTGTACCTCCCTGCTCATGCTCTCTTTCTTGAAAATAAACAAATATTAAAGAAATTTCAACAGATTAATCCTCTTACCCTCATCCATTTTATTTAATCTTTTTTGTTTGTTCCCTTTATTTTGGAAGCAATCACAGTTTCTTTTGTAACCTTTAATGGAGCTATATGTCTGTAAGAGTACCCCTATATACGCCTAACCATACACACAGAGAGTTTACTGCTATAAAAATATCATCACTGGAAAATGGCTAAAAATCTAGTTTTCCACAGATAAACAGAAAACATTTAAAAACAATTTAAGTAGATTAAAAAATGTGGCTATGAATAAAAACAAATGCAGCTAATAGAGTATGTATCATTGTTTAGTTTTGTTAGCTGGGAAGGATCAGACTGTTAGCGGGGAAGTTCCCGTTTGTTAGTTTGGAACAGCTCAGGGAACAGATCTCAGCTTTTCGTTGGGTCTCAACTTGAACTTGTGTCAGTGCTCTCTGCCTTGGTTACCTCGCCTGTAAAATGGGTATGCAGACTGTGCAAACCTTAGGATTACTGACACAATCCAGCTAACATGCTTAGCACAGAGCTTGGCACATATTAGAAACTCAGACTTTAGAAACAGAAAGAAAAACTGGCCAGAAAGACAGCAATTATCTGTGTGTGTGTGTGTGTGTGTGTGTGTGTGTGTGTGAGAGAGAGAGAGAGAGAGAGAGAGAGAGAGAGAGAGAGATGTTTTTATAATTATTTTAGGCATTCCTTTCAGAAAATGGTATTTATTTGTAAGCTTAGGAAATACAACATTGGAAAGCTCATTTACAAATTTGGAACTGCAGATTTAACACTTGATTTAATTCGTCTCTCATTTCTTTTTCCCCAAGCAGTGTATTAAAGTAAAGGACAAAACCATAAAAGGGTTTTCAAATAGCAAGTGACTTAGGACCTAAGTGATAGGTCAATAAATGGTGGCTGTCCTGTGGTTCTAGCTTTTGCTCTGATAGATTGTTCCAGGCTATTAGGAATCTTTTTCTTTTCTTTTTAGGATTCCATATGCTTCTTTTGCTTCATAGTTCTTTGACATGCATTACCTTTCTTTTCTGTTCTCTCACATTTGACCGTAAGATATAGTCTTCTAAAAGACCCAACCTTCTCCTAAACCACCACCCACTAACCTATAAAATTTTAGAAGGCTCAGAAAAAAAAATATAACTTTCACCTGGAGCAAATAGACACATTAGCACCCATCTCTGCCATGTTTGTCGTCATCTCTACCACCAGCTATGCCTTAACTCCTTTAGTATTAGTGGAGGTACCATGGGAAGGAAAAGGTTGGAAAGTGCTGACAGAGACGTGGGAGAAACTTAACCTTTTGGCAAACAGTAGGTAGATATGAAAATAGAACCAAGCAGATATATCCAGTTGCCCATCACCTCTCCTCAAAGGACCTCACTAAAGTCAATATCACCTTGGCTCCCATGACAACCCCTTGACAAAGATAAATAGATATCAAATATGCTTTTGCTCCTAAGACCTCTGGGCATTGGTACAAAATACAAATGCAAAACTCAGGCTGAACTAATCACTTAACGAAAAAGTGTACTGCTTAACGAAAAAGCCACAGAATGTAGGTTTGCCAGCCCAAGCTTCTAGCCCGGCTTCTGCAGGGCTGTCAGCACCCTCTAAAAAAGAAGGTTGATAAAATTAAGCAGGCAGTTTCCGTTGGCATTTTCACACTGTCTGAAACACGTGTTCTGTTTAGAATGCAAACATGACTTCAGAGTTATAGGATCTTTTTCGGGATGCCTGCCAGTGAAGAGATATCTGATCACAGGATTGGGGTCTTCGAGTTGAAAACTTGGTTGAAACTACAGCAAGTAGATCAAGGCCTTTCTCTGAAGAGAGGATTAGACAAATGTCTAGCAACCTGGAGCCATGAAGTCGGTCCGTCTGCAAAAACCAGTGCTCCGCCCTGGTAACCTCAAACTCTATAACAAGTTCCTGTGTGCTAGCTGAACGCAGAATGGATTCCTTCTGTTTGACAGGAGTGTTGTCTGCTGTGGAAGAGGAAAAAGACTAAATCAGGTGTTTCTCTTGAGGTCTCTTTTGCCTTCGCCAAGCTTACTGGTACCAAAATAGAAAAGATTCTCCCGAAGACAGAAATCCCAAATTCTACCTGTGTTAGTTACGTGCCGTGTCCTGCAGGAATTGAGTTCTCAGCTTTGATGGTCTTTATCTGTGGGTCTTGTTTTCCGCTGCTTGATAAAGGGGATGATAATAGTGAATGGCCCAGTGAGCACAGCTGAAAGAGAAAGAAAGAAAATTCTTAGCATAAAGAAAAGCTCAGCATAAGAGTGGATACCTGTTTTACACTCCGTATAGCTCAATGACCCTTTCTACAGTTGTCTTCATTTCATACTGGCTCGTTTGTTCCGTATTCATAGTGAAAGTTTACTGTATGTATTCTGTGTTCTATCTGGTCAATGACTCTTCTGGAAGGCAGAAGGTCTGTGGAAGCAAAAGAAGAGCTTACCCCTAAGAAAGAAGTAGGAGGGCAGCTGAGAGATACTAAAGTCCAGTTTTCTATGTTTTCTCGTGTCTCTGAATGTTTGCACTTTCCCTCCAGCAGGAAATAGGCCCGGGGGTGGGGGGGGGGGGAGAACAGGAAATATGTTCGTATTTGTGTTGCCTGGAGTACAAAGAGCTTGAAACCACTGGCAAGCAGAGTTCTTGGAGGGGAAATTCCTTTAGCCAGTTAGGTTAAGGAAATATATTTCCAGCTCCTCTCTTGCTGGTTTAGGTACTGATCCCAAGTCTCAAAATAATATTCTGGCTCTCCCCCTAGCCCAGTCCTCTGATAGCAAGAGGTCACATAAAGGGAATAGACATGGAGCCAGAGGCCTTGAGGGGGGGTGTACCTCGCTGCAGCCTACTGGCTGTGACATTAACCCTCCCATCTACAACTTGGGCCTGAACTCGGGGCTTCAGCAAATGTTCAGCTGTTCATATCTGGGTACTTGGCTACCTAAGCAGATTTCGTTTTTTGTTTTGTTTTCTTTCATTTCATTTTGTTTTTGCCTTACTTTCTTGTCCCCCTCCCCTTGTAAAGTATTTTATATTCACAAATATCATTGTATGTAGCTAATAAATGACTGAAAACCCACCTAAAAACGTATGAACTATAACTTCAGGCCACTCTGGGTTTTTATTTTCTTGGAGAATTATGCAGCCTCATAATTTGCTTTCTTTTATCCCCCTTATTCACATAATTTAATTCGCAAAAGTACAACGTGAGGGGCGCCTGGGTCGCTCAGTCTGTTAAGCATCCAACTTCAACTCAGGTCATGATCTCATGGTTCATGGGTTCGAGCCCAGCGTCAGGCATAGTGCTGACAGATTCTCTGTCTCCCTCCTCTCTCTCTGCCCCTCTTCTGTGCTCTCTCTCACTCTCTTTCAAAACTGGATAAATAAACATTAAAATTAAAAAGGAAAAGCACAATGCGATAGGTCTTGGTCTCACACAAAGCTTTCCCCATTTTGTATGAAAAAATAGAAGATGCACACATTGTCATCGAGAGAGTTTTACTGTGGGCGCGTTTTACCTGAAAAGTTGCCTTTCAATGGCACGGCTTTTTGTGTTTCTCTTCATAGGTGCCCGAGAAACTGTATGGAAGGGGATGACCCGTGGGGGGGGGAGGGATCATTCCTCTCAAGTCAGCCACGCCTGCTCTCTTCATCCTCTTGTCGGTTCCCCTCTCTTGCTTTCTCTTTAAGCTTCGCATGATGGCAACTGAATGAATCCACCTGCTCTGAAAAGTCCACTTCCTGGTCCCCAGTGGGACGATTCAAGTTTTATTACTTTTAAAGATTCGCCCAGACTTTCACGAACATGAAAAGAGGATCGCCTCCGAGTGGCAGCTTTCAGGTTGAAAAGATTTCGACTCCAAAGCAGAAACTGGTTTCTAATGCTCCCCTTGAAAGGCTGCAAAGCCCCGCTGGATGTATGTTTAACCGTTTTTATTCTCTTGTGAGAAATGAGGATGTTTATATCTTTGCTGGAATCATAAAAAGACCCAGGTAGAAAATTTTCCATTACAAGTCGCTGTTCCCGTCGTGTCATTTTAGGTAGAATAAATGAACAGGATCTGATCCCAGGCTCGTAAATCTGAAATAACTCCTGAGTGGTGTCAAACATCACAGCCATCCCACCTTCTGTGTGCGGATCCCGTCTCATGAGACGTCCCCCCCCCCCGCCGCCGTCCCTTCCCCCCCATAACATCATTTTTTCCCTTCATGTCTCTGGGGCTGCTTTGCAATAAGACTGATACATGGAGTACAGGCATCTGTGATACTCGGCGTCAGAAAGTTCCGGGCTGGGCTGGGGGTGGAGAAGGTGAACCAGTGCCAAAGCACAGCTCAGCTGCCAGATGTCCAATACTGACAGCTGCCGCCTGGGGTTTGCCTTTGCAAGGGCTGCTGTCTAATTTCAACGGTAGACACAACAGGGAGAGAGAGAGGTTAATGTTCCTAAACCTGCCTTCATAAACTCTGGTCTTCGCCTCTCCATTCCTCAATGCTGTTGAGTCTCTAACAGGAATTCAGAGAGCTTTAATGGTCCCGACGGCCATCTTGCCTGATATTCTAAATATACAAATAGTTGGTTTCTTAAAAGGTCAGGTTGACTGCGAGTGAAGGGACCAACCCAATTACTGTGAGAATAAGGCCTGACATCTGTGGTCAGCGGGTAGGGTCTCATCCTAAAAAAATGCCCACACTTGTAATCACTTCCCTAAGGAACAAGTGGGGTATTACTCAGGATCTCACATTGAAAAAGGACGTCCCTGACAATAAAGGACATAAAAACCAAGTGTAAATGCGTTGGCTTCAAGATGGCCTAAAATTTGTTATTAACAGTTATTTCAATATAACTGTACCCCCAAACTTCATTGATCAGTCTTTTATAAATAAATAGTGTCCATAGTCTATGAGCTCTCATCAGTGCTGAGTGGTGGATTTATCTCCTATTGAATTCCTCTAGCAAATTCCTCCACAATTAGTAATAAATGTATCCAATTCTCTTTTATTTCCTAGAATCAATTCATTGTCTCGTGCATTCAGCAAAAGTGAGACATGACCTGGATTGTTTTTAACTGACATGACCTGGGTTGCTCCTCAGTAATCTACTTGTACATAACAACCACCCTAAAATGTAGTGTTTTAAAACCACCACCACTTAATTGGCTCGTGTTTCTAACTTTGGTTTGCCATGGCTCAGCCAGGAAAGTTTATTTCTTCTTCCCGAGTTGGTAGCTGGGCTTGGTCAGGTGGACCCAGTCTGGGCTGAATGATCCAAAATGGCTTCCTTCACATGCCTAACTCCTCAGCTGGGGAACGGAGGCCTCGCTCTCCTCACGGTCCTTCGTTTCTAGGTCCTCCTTTCCCTGCGGGCTTCTACCCTTCAGAAAAGGTCATGCTCTCCATCTGACCTCTCTAGCACGTTAGCCAGACTTAGTTATGGTAAATCAAGACTCTAAGCAAGCAAAGGCAGAGTCGGCCAAACTTCTTAAACCCAAAGCCCGAGAGTAATGTATCTAACTCCTAACCTCTAACAACCAAAGTGATTCTCAAGCCAGAGAATGCTCAGGGGGAGAGGAAATACTCTCCATTTCTTGGTAGGCGAGCAACATCCACATATAAGAATGAGAAGAATTACTGGCAGTCATCTTTGCAAACAATTGACCACACCTATCATGCCATACATCTGTATAAACACAGAAGGGAAGAAATACATGGAGGAATTTAGTAAATATTAAGTTGTATGAGCCAAATACTTGGGGAAACTGATCTATTTAATAAATTGTTTTGAGACCTTTGGTTAACCGTTAGGCAAAAGGAATCCAGCTACATTAAAGAACCCAATGTGATGAGTAAATTTTAAAGAACTATAATATTTACTTCTTCTCAGAATGTGGAAGAGAGATTAAATGTAAAATTAAAAAAACTCACACAGCAAAGTCATAAAGGTAAACTCTGACTGGTGTGACAGATCTTACCAAATACAAACTTTATTTTTTTTTCCAAATACAAACTTTAGAAGTGGATCCCAAAACCCTGTGCCCTGCCTCTGCTTAAGATGAAGGAATATACAAAAGAATATTGTTCCCACCCTAAAACTGGAGGGGGAAAAGCCAGATAATGTATAAAATCATCAACTTTCTTGACCTTATCAGAGAACAGAGGTCACACAGCAGCCAAATGAAGTAAATTCCAGAGGATAACAGGTGCTCTAAGGAGAGAAGAAAGACCAGTCTCACTTGGGGCCCAATATGGAAGGAAGGGTCAGGCAATATGGAAGGAAGGGTCACCATAAGAGCTGGGAAGAAGAAAACAGCCAAAATTTCAGCAAATTCCTAAAAGCCAAATTTATGGGCTAACAGGAGAGCTTAACATACCTGGGAGCCCTAGACCTGAGGGGAATCCACACTCACTTGCAGCCTGTTTTTCATGGGCCTCTCCTGGTGTTCACGAGAAGCACTAGGGACAGGGCAAGCGACCTGAAGAGAGCCCCCTTCAGCAGCACTCAGCATGAAGCCCACCCGCTTTCTTGGAAACTTCTCTCATACAAAGCAAATGCCCTAAGTCACTGCGGCAGAGGCAGGCAAACCACTCTGTCCCAAAGGTTCAGACACAGATTCACCATCTCTGAGAGAAAAACAAAAGAAAGGGCATCAGCTACAGAAGGACAAAGCCAAGGTTCACTTCCGGTGAGTGAGGGGTAAAAGCAAGAGGTCTGCCCTTGAGGTGGAGACAGCACAGTCCACAGCTGGGGGAGGGGCACTACCGTTCCCCCACCGGTCTCAGGCCATGGCACAGTACTGTTGCAGAAGAAACGGAACAAACCCCTCTGCTTCTGGAAAAGACAGGAAAGTCCCTCTCACCCAAGAACCCTCCCCCTCCACAGATACAAGGTAAAGTCTGGACATCATGGCAGAGGGGCAGGAATACTAGCAAAATCTACTTGATTACCAACCGGATTGACTCAATTGCCATGCTAAGAATCAGAAAGCAAACCAAGGGTGCTTGCTTAAGGCCATACATGCTGGTTACCTCTGTCTTTACTCTCACACATAAGCAGTGTCCACTATTCAAATAAGAATTGTAAGAAGGAAGAGGGGGATAAAAAAGGAGAGAGAGAGGAGGAGAGAGGGAAGGAAGAAGGAAGGAAGGAATGAAAGAAAGGATAAAGCAACCAACAGAGCCAAATCCAGACATTAGACTGACGTGAGGATTACCAGACAGGGAATTTTGCAAACTGTGTTTATTTTTAAAAAAAAATTTATGTTTTATTTGTTTATGAGAGAGAGGGAGAGAGAAAGAGAGAGAGAGAGCAGGGGAGGGGCAGAGAGAGAGGGAGACACAGAATCCAAAGCAGGCTCCAGGCTCCGAACTGTCAGCACAGAGCCCGATGTGGGGCTTGAACCCACAAACTGTGAAATAATGACCTGAGCTGAAGTCGGTGCTTAACCGACTGAGCAACCCATGCACTTCTCAGACTATGTTTAATATGTTAAAATATTGAATGGAAAAGGTAGAAAACATGTTTGGGCAGATGGGAAGATATAAATAGGACCAAATGGGAATATCGAGAGTGTGGGAGATAAACAACATAATATGGAAATGAAAGCATCCATGAGCTTATCGGCAGATGTGATGCTAAAGATAAAAAATTCAATGAATTCGAAGGTGAGTCACAGACATGATCAAAACAAGCAGTTGTAAAAAATATTAAATAGCACGGCAGAGCAGTGGGAAAGATGCAATAGTTGAACATACATGTAATTGGGAAAGAAAGGGGGGAAGGAAGGAAGGTAGGAAGGAAGGAAGGGAGGGAGGGAGGGAGGGAAGGAAGGAAGGAAGGAAGGAAGAAAGAAAGAAAGAAAGAAAGAAAGAAAGAAGAAAGAAAAGAAAGAAAGAAAGAAAGAAAGAGGGAAAAAGAAGAAGGAAGGAAGGAAGGGAGGAGAGAGAGAGAGAGAGAGAGAGAAAGAAAGGAAGAAAGAAAGAAAGAAAGAAAGAAAGAAAGAAAGGGAAAAAGAAGAAGGAAGGAAGGAAGGGAGGAGAGAGAGAGAGAAAGAAAGAAAGAAAGAAAGAAAGAAAGAAAGAAAGAAAGAAAGAAAGAGGGAAAAAGAAGAAGGAAGGAAGGAAGGGAGGAGAGAGAGAGAGAGACAGAGAAAAAGAAAGAAAGAAAGAGAAAAAGAGAAAAAGAAGAAGAAAGGAAGGAAGGGAGGAGAGAGAGAAAGAAAGAAAGAAAGAAAGAAAGAAAGAAAGAAAGAAAGAAAGAAAACAGAACGAGGAGATATTTGAAGAGACAACGTGGGCCGAATTTTCCACTCTTAAGGAAACAAACCAAACCACAGATTGAAGAATCTTAGTGAACCCCAAGTGGGTTAAAAATTAACAACAAAAAGATAGCACACATACCATAGCCAAACTGCTCAAAACTATAAAGGGATCATCTTAAGACAGCACAAGAATAAAGAATTATTACATATAGAAAAACACAGATAAGAATAATAACAGGTTTCTTGCAGAAACTAAACAAGCCAGCTTAAAGATAGAGAAATATCTTCCATTTTTTTGGGGGGAGGAGTGGGGAGGTCAACCCAGAAACATTAAACTGGGAAAAATGTCTTCTAAAACTGAGGAAGGTATAAAACTTTTGCTTTTTCAGACACAAAAGCAGAGAGAATCATTGC
The DNA here is from genome assembly GCA_030068075.1 of Paguma larvata. NCBI lineage: Eukaryota > Metazoa > Chordata > Mammalia > Carnivora > Viverridae > Paguma > Paguma larvata. Next base: position 33,606,457 of record CM057843.1, read on the forward strand.
TAGCATGTCTGTGTCATAAGAAATGTTGATAGATATGATTCTAGTAGAAAGATTATAGAATCAAAATAAAATTTAGACCCATACAAAAGAAATGAAGAGTCAGGCGCCTGGGCGGCTCAGTCAGTTAAGCGTCCATCTCTTGGTTTCAGCTCAGGTCGTGATCTTGCAGCTTCACGAGTTCGAGCCCTGCAAGGGGCTCTCTGCTGGCAGCGAGGACCCCGCTTGTGATTCTTTCTCCCTTACCCTCTCTCTCCATCCCTCCCTGACTTGTGCTGTCTCCCCCTTTCTCAAAATAAATAAATAAACTTTAAAAAAATTGAGTAAACGTTATTAAAAACAAAAGACATGGAAAACACCAGAAGCGATTTTAAAAAGAAAAAAAAAAACCAAAAACATTATTTGTTTGTGTGTTTTTTACTGTTTATAATCTTCTTAAAAATGATTGGTTGTCTACGTCAAAAAGGCTTAACCACTGTGTGGTCGATAACATACGTAGAAATATGATGTCAGTATCATGAATAGGAAGGAATGGAAGTGTAAGATTTTTACAATATGTAAGAAGTGGCATGCTTTAGCATATAGGTTGTGATAAGTTCAAGGTGCGTATTGTAACCACAAACATACACAAGAAGATAAATAATACAACAATGAAAACTAATTATAAACTATACAAATTAATGCAAGAAAAAATATAAGACAAATGGAAATCAGAAAGCAAGACACTACACTCAAGTACTTTATCAATAATTACATTAAATATCCAGAGACCCCAAAGTCTGTGAGAAAGCCTTATGAGTGTTTCGAATATGAAAAGATGGAAAAAGAATATGTAACATTAATCAAAAGAAAGCTAGAGTGTTCTATTGATATCAAAAAAGTGGATTTCAAAGTAAGAAATATCACCAGATTTAAAGAGACCACACATAATAAATGACGCACTCTGGTGCAGGATTTTGATGGTGGGGGAGACCATGTATATATGGGAACAAAGGGCACATGGAGTACTATGCCCTTGCCAATCAATTTTGCTGCGAACTTAAAGCTCTTCTAAAAAACTCTTCTTCTAGAACAGTATGTAATAATAAGTGGTTAAATAAATCAAGAAGAGATTATAACCCCTAAATATGTGGGTACCTAATACCTGAGCTTCAAAATATATGAAGCCAAAACTGGGAGAACTATAAAAAGAGAAATACACATACCCACAAATATAATTGGAGACTCCAACACACCCCTCTCAGAAATTGGTAGAACAAGCATAAAATAAACAAATAAAGATAGAGAAGATCTGAACAATACTATTAACCCTCTTGACCTAATAGCCACTTAAATAACGCTACCTTCAATAGTAGCCAAGTGAACTTGTAATTTAAGAATATATTGGCCACAGGGGCACCTGGGTGGCTCGGTTGGTCGGACTCTTGGTTTCGGCTCAGGCCACAGTTTGTGGGCTCGAGCCCCATGTCCGGCTTGCGCAATCAGCACAGATGCTGCTTGGGATTCTCTCTCTCCCTCTCTCTCTGCCCCTCCCCTCTCGCTCTCTCTGTCTCTCTCTCAAAATAAATAAATTTTAAAAATTAAAAAAATAATTATCCACAAAGGTAAAACCCATTCTGTGCCACAAAACAAGCCTTACGATATTTTAAAGAGGGGCGCCTGGGTGGCCAGCCAGTTGAGCATCCTACTCTTGATTTCATAACAGGCAGGCCTGGATCTCACCATTCATGGTATTGAGCCCCACATCAGGCTCTGCCCTGTCAGCACAGAGCCCTGCTATGGATCCTCTTTCTCTCTGCCCCTCCCCTACTCTCTCTCTCTGCAAATAAATAAATAAACATTAAAAAAAAATGTAGGGGCACCTGGGTGGCTCAGTCGGTTAAGTGTCTGACTTAGGCTCAAGTCATGATCTCATGGTTCATAGGTTCGAGCCCCACTTCGGGCTCTGTGCTGACAGCTCGGTGCCTGGAGCCTGCTTCAGATTCTTTCTCCAGCTCTCTCTGCCCCTCCCCCACTTGTGCTCTGTCTCTCTGTCTCTCTGTTTCTAAAATAAATAAACATTAAAAAAATTTTTTTAATGTAAACCTTTAAAGGAATTGAAATCTTACAAAATATGTCCTCTAAACTGCATAGGAATTAAACCAGAAATAAATAAGAGAAAGATAAATTTTCTATGAGTCAAATAAGAAGACATAGGGGAAATTAGAAAACTGAATTGAATTGAATGAAAACAAAAATACAAAATGTCAGCATTTGTGGGATGCAAATACAGTGGTACTTTAGAAGGATATTTGTAGCAATAAATGTTTATAGAAGATAATAAAGATTCAAAACAATGGTCTAGCTTCCCTCTTAGAAACTCAAAACAGAGAGAGCAAATTAAACCCAAAGTAAGCATGGGAAAGAAGTATAAAAATAAGAGATAGATTAAAGAATAGAGAGGATTAAGAGTATACTTACAATGATGAGCACTGAGTAATAGGTAGAACTGTTGATTTTATTATTCTCCCAAAATTAATGTAACATTGTACTTTAATTAGACTTCAATAAAAGAAATTTCTAGATAAAATAAAACATTATAAAAGAGCAAAATTCAGAGTAAAGGAAGGAAAACAGATAAGCAATCAAAAACTTAATGGAACCAAAAACTGTTTTACGAGATCAAAGCAAATACTGACTAAAAAAATGTGGAAAGAAGGTATAATTTAACTATATTAGAGCTGAAAAATTACTTATCACTACATACTCTATAGACTTTAAGAAGTTAAAAGAATATTGTGAAAAAAGTTTATGTTAAGAAAGCTGATAACATATATGAAATGTACAAGTTTTTTGAAAGACACTGTTAACAAATCTCATTCGAGAGGAAATAGATTAATATACCTTAAGGAAATTCATTTCATAATTTAAAATATTCCCCCACAGAAAATTCAAGACCCAGATGGTTACACCAGCAAATCTTACTGAACAGTAAAAATCAGTAGTAATAATACAAATCATATAGAATATAGAAGAGAGAACACTTACCAACTCATTTTATGAAGCCAAGATCTCTCTATTAACAAAATCAAAGATAATACAAAAACAAAATAAGATAAAAAAAACGTACAGCAGTATCTTCTGTTAAGTTAGAGATATAAATCTTTTACAAGATGTTAGTAAATTGAATCCATCATCATCAACAATAACAACAACAACAAAACAGATAACACAACAGGACAAATTAGGGTTGATCTTGGGAATACAAAGTTTGTTCAATATTAACAAAAGCAATGTACTAGACTTTTAAGCACAGTGTGGTGTGTGTGTATTTTTTTACATGTATATGTATTATGTAAGTATACTCTTTTACATTTATATGTATTATAAATGTAAAAAAATACACAACAAATGCAGAAAAAACACTCAACAAAATTTAATGTCTACTCCCTATAAAAATTCTCAGGAAATTAGAAATAGACAGAAGTTCCTCAACTTGGAAAAGGATGCCTACAAAACCCTACAGGGAGCATCCTACTTAGTGGCAAATAACTGAACGAAATCCTCCCAAGATGAAGAAAACATCATCTACTTAACATTGTACTCGTGGTTCTACCACTTAAATAAAACAGGAAAATAGAGGTACGCACACTGGATAAGAAGATATAAATCTTACAGAATACATGATAACTTACATAGAAAACCCCAGAGAATTTATCAAAGAGCTACCAGTACTAACAAGTGAGTTTAGCAATGCTGGAGGGTGAGTGCTAATATATTGCATCTCTCTCTATATAACGATGAACGATTAGAAATTAAAATGAAAATAGCATTGAAAGTTATAATAGCACCAAAATCAAGAAATGTTTAGAAATAATTTTGAACGGTGTGTAATATCTATATGCTAAAAAATTATAAAACATTGATGTGAAAAGCCAAATTTTAAAAATAAATTACACAAGTGGGAAAATATATTCATTGATCAGGAAGACCTGAGATTATCAAAGTTGTCATATTTCCTCCAAATCAGTCTATACATTGAAAACAACCCTGGGGCACCTGGATGGCTAAGTCGGTTGAGCGTCTGATTTTGGCTCAGGTCATGATCTCCACATCAGACTCTGTGCTGACAGTGCAGAGCTCGCTTTGGATCCTCTGTCTCCCTCTCTCTCTGCTCCTCCCCTGCTCATGCTCTCTCTCTCAAAAATAAATAAACGTTTCTAAAAAAGAAAGGAAGGAAGGAAGGAGAGAAAGAGAAGGAAAGAAAACAATCCCAATAAAAATCCTAGAATTTTTTGGTGGAAATCGAAAAACTGATTCAAAATGTATATGGAAATGCAAGAGACCTACAATAATCAAAGATATTGGAAGAATAAAAACAAAGTTGGAGGACACACAGTACAGATTTCAAGACTTACTATAAAGCTCCATAATTTAGACCCTGTGGTGTTAACAATGTGACAGACCTATAGATTGATGGAAAAAAATGCTTATTTTGTTAGTTATTTTCAGATAAATGTCATCCCATTTCTTTGAAAAATAATTCGCTTCTACTTCAACTGTTCATCTCAACTCTCTCCTTTATTCCGTTACTCAGTCAATTTACACGATTGCCTTCCTCCCTGCTAGCTACTTTCCCCTCTTCACAGAAACTGCAGTTTTTCATGGGGATTTCTGGAACTTTCTTTTAGCTGAAACTAATGACAACATTTTCTCTAAACTTATTTTCTCTATCTGGGAATATTTTCACTTTGCCACTTGTTCCTTTTAGAAACTCTCTCTGTTCCTTTTAGCGTCTAATACTATGTTTGTTGGTTTCTCTTCCCTTTTTTTCTCCCTCCACCCCGCTTCGAGAACCTGCAGATTAGAAGGAAGCTGGAAAAAAAAATGGACAGGAATTAATTTTTGTCTTCCTAGTAATTTTGCTTTCTTCTCTCAGAGTGGAATTTGGGTTCATCTAGAACTAATTTTTATTTATTTATTTGTGTATTCGGTTTATTTGAACAAACCCAAATTTTGTTTTTGTTTTTGTTTTTGTTTTTCAGTTTAACTGATTCTCTTCTCATTGACTTCTCTTTTCCTGTCTCATATGGTGATTCTTCTTCTTTCTCAAGCACTTTCCCAAAGATGCTTAATCCTCTGCTCGTTTTTCTCATGTTCTCTCTTTCTATTAGTTTCTGTATCTTTAGTCATCCCCCTGTGTCAACAGCTCCCAGAGTCCCACCTCCAGCCTCAGCTTCCTTTACAAAATTCAGTCGCTATTTTCATCCCGCCCCAGTGTCTGTAAAAATGTCTTCATATGGATACCCCATCCTCTCTTCATCTGCTTCAGATATGAGTACATTTTTGTCTGAAGGACAACTGCACTCTTAATTCATCTCTAGTTCTCAATTCCTATTGATCTTTCTTGAACATTCCTCATCTTTATTTTCCTCCTTTTTCAATCAAGCCTCCAACTTTGTTATTTTCCTGCTCAGAGAATTCCAAGTGCAATAGCTTCAAATTACTTCCCTTTATTTGTACATCGCCAAATGTGATACTACCAAGAACACACAAATTTTATGTTCCGTTCTCATTGTGCATCCTTGTTTATTCCCTAACCATTCTCAAGTAAAAATCTTTATTGTTATTGTTCTTCTGCCCATACTTACTTTAACTCAAGGATATTTTTTTCCATGTAAGAGGTGCCTGGATGACTTAGTCAGTCAAGCCTCCCACTCTTTTTAAAAAAAAAACTTTTTTAATGTTCATTTATTGTTGAGAGAGAAAGAGAGAGGCACAGAGCTCGAGCAGGAGAGGGACACAGAGAGAGGGAGGCTCAGAATCCAAAGCAGGCTTCAGACTCTGAGCTGTCAGCACAGAGCCCAACATGGGGCTTGAACTTGTGAACCGCAAGATCATAACCTGAGCTGAAGTTGGACACTCAACCCACTGGGCCACCCAGGCGCCCTCAGCCTCCAATTCTAGATTTAGGCTCAAGTCAGGATCTCACAGTTCGTGAGTTTGAGCCCCGCATCGGGGCTCTGTGCTGAGTATAGAGACTGCTTGGGATTCTTTCTCTCTCCCTCTCTCTGCCCCTCTCCTGCTTGCATATGCGTGCGCTCTCTCTCTTTTTCTCAAAATATATAAATAAACTTTTAAAAAAAGGTAATTTTCTCTGTGTAAGATACTGTGCTACATGTTGACAATAAAAGAGAAACTTCAAGCACGGAATTAAGAAGCTCTAAAGAAAGAGACAGATTTGCAAACAACTGTCATGAAATCGAGTAGGTGAAAAAAGGCAATATGAAGAGGTCCTTCAGCAACAAAAATGGGGGGTAATCAGATCTTTATTAAAGGTAGGAAAATATGCAAATAGGAAGTGACGTCTGAGAGCGGATGATAAAGAAGGGATGTGAGCAGAAAGAGCGACATGTGCGAAGGCTCAGGGGCATGACACTCCATGACAGATGTGGACCAGGAAGCGTCCTGTGTTTCTAGAGTACATACTCTCACACCTGATGAACACATGTTACCTGTCCTTCACACATCTCTTTCACGCCCTCAGTCTAATTTCTGTCGATTTCCATCTCTTCCTATAAACTCTTACGAATGGATTATTTCACTTCTAGTTTTTAAAGATTTGGCCATAAACTCCTTTGGCTAAACATAACCTATGCTATTGTGGTAGTGATATTGTTGGGTGTTCCCTGGCAGATTATGAGAATCCGAAGGTCAAGAATGATGATTTACGTTTATCCTCCTCCTTCCCCTCTCTCTCGTCTTCCTCTTCCTTTCTTCTGACTCATTGCCACGTGCATAAAAACTCCCTAAAATTATTTCAAGTAGAGTTTCTATAGGTGGAGAATGGGGGTTACTTAGATGTTATCGATATCAGTGGTTCTAGACCATGGTTCCTCACTAGTGTCACTTGGATAGCTTTTAGAAAAGACAAATTTCTTTAAAAATATTTTTTAATGTTTATTTTTGAGAGAGAGAGGGAGAATGTGAGCCAGAGAGGGGAAGAGAGAGAGGGAGACAGAGAATCTGAAGCAGGCTCTGCCCTGACAGCAGTGAGCCCCAGGTGGAGCTTGAACTCACAAACTGTGAGATCATGACCTGAGCCGAAGTCAGACGCTTAACTCACTGAGCCCCCAGGTGCCCCAATACTAATTTCTTTAGTGTCTGGACTTCACCTACTGTCCAATTAAATCTAGAATCTTGGACGAAAACTTGATCCCTGATGTCAAGATATCTCTGTATATCTGATGTGTATGTACTTTATATCTACAGCTATATGTAAGTCTGATGGGGGATGGGGAGCATGTTGAAAAATATCGATGTACTTTTATTTTTTATTTTTATTATTTTTTTTATGAGGAACTTAAAGCTCAGAGAGGTAAGGTAGCTTGATTCAGGTCACCCAATTTGAGGTAAAGCTGTGAATGGAGGTCTGACTTTCCAACTCTTGGTCATAAATTTCAATTTATTCCCTGCTGTCTCTGAAGAACACACTCTTTTTGAGTGTGACGATCAAATTGCCCTCATTTCTGTGATCCTTCGAGACACAAAACATATCTGTAGAAAGAAAATAGTGTGACATTCTTTAGGTATTGAGTTCCTTACTTGTCTAAGGAACTGCTGAAATCGCTCCTGCTCGCTCGCCTGCTCGCTTTCTTCCTTCCTTCTTTCTTTCTTTCTTTCTTTCTTTCTTTCTTTCTTTCTTTCTTTCTTTCTTTCTTTTTCTTTCTTTTTCTTTCTTATTTTTTTAATGTTTATTTATTTTTGAGAGAGAGACAGAGTGCAGAGGAGGGGCAGAAAGAGACACACAGAATCTGAAGCAGCCTCCAGGATTTGAGCTATACGCACAGAGCCCGACACAGGGCTCGAACTCATGAGTAGTGAGATTATGACCTTAACCGAAGTTGGACGCTTAACCGACTGAGCCACTCATGCGCCCCACTCCTGCTTTGAAAAGAAAAGAACAAATGTATAAATCTGCGGGGAAAACTTGAGGGAAGAAAGTCTATCTTCAATGTTGGGAATGTAGCTCTAAAGTCACACAGGGAAGCTAAGAACAGACTGAAACTTCGCCAGCTTGTCGCATGGCTCTGTGCAGGCCAAGCCAACGCAACAAGAGTGTCCTTCACATGACACTGGAGCGACTTTGACAAACTGGAGCAGGTGGGGGCGAGGGGAGCGGAGGGAAATAAGGCCACGGGACTGAAGTGTTTTGTTTTGTTTTGTTTCTTACACTTTTCCGTTTGTCCTCACGAACTACCTTGAATGCACAGCCCCGTGTTGCCTCCTTGTGTTTGAATCATGAGAAGTGGGATAGGACCTTATCTCCCTTGATCTTATTGTAAACTACCTGACTTTCTTTTTTCTTTTGCCCTCTTTGATGCATTGTCTAATATATTTCAATTCCCAAGGAGGTTGTGTTTTTTTGTGTTTTTTTTTTTTTCCTTGTGAAATTATTTATTTATTTTTCTGGGCAGCTCATTGCTTAATGCCTCAAAAGTCTGCAGTTTCTCAACATCATTTCCTCTTCGGTACACAGCGGTGGAGAACATTTCTTTCAAGTTCTCCCTTTACAAGAAAAACTAGAAATAGAAAAATACCCGGTGGTGTTTTTTCCTTTTTTTTTTTTTTTTTTTTAACTGACGTAAACTTGCTCTCAGGGAGGCGGGTATTGATCTGTTGTCTTCTTTCTACATGTGCCGCCATTTCCCAGACACTGATTGAAAGTAAAGAACACCAATAAGGTCTTGGTTATGGGCGCCAAAGGAGAGAGGAAAAAGAGTGAGCTATTGAAAAGGCATATGCCTAAGATTTATGGAAGCGTTGGCTTTGGACATTGTTTTTGCACTTGACATATTTATGGGCCTTAGGCTATGGGACACAGCTTCAAATAAAATAGGGAAGACAATTTCTGAACACTTGGCCCAAGAGTAGCCACAAAGTTGTCATACCAGGCACACGAATCCCCTTGCAGCAACAGGGAAAGGGGATAACCTGGGAAGCACTCCACACATCTCAGCCTGAGGAATAAAGTCCTCTGATGCATTCGGGAGCAGTAAGAGTAATCCGTTAAGTATTGTGGTTTCAGATCCCCGGTGAGATGCATGCCGAATCAAATGTAGCCCAAATAAAGAACCAAGTGTCAACAGAGTGTCCAATGTAGCCAACTACCTCAGATACCATCGACAATTGGAAGCACATTTGCCTACAGAAAATCCAATCCTTCTTCTTTCAGTTAGAAAACTTCTGTGGCTGAACTCCATTGATTCTTTAAAACACACACACACACACACACACACACACACACACACACACACACACACACACACACACACACACACACACACAGAGTAAAGGAGCTAGTTTTAGCCCACTCTTTGGTCCTATGTGAATTCATCTTGTGTTTGTCAGACTTTGGGCTTTGAGTTTCCGAGTTTCTGAAGTTCGGAAGCTCCGATAAATCGTTATTCCTAGGGATTATTAAAAGATGTCATTATACTATCTAGCGAAGGGTCCAGGTTCTGTAGATAGATACACAGATGTGGGTTCAATTATATACCGAGTTACCTAAGTATCTTGAGAAAGTATCATATCCTTCTAAGCCTGAGTTTCCCCACCCAGGTGCCAGGACTACTGATGGCGCTAAGATCGTGCCACTGTTATGAGAATTAGCTGAAACCACCAATTTAGATGATTAATGACTGCCATGTAGTAAGCACTCAGTTGATGACAGCTACTTTTAGTTAACTAATAAAACGTAACTAATAGAACATAGTATTATTAGATGATAGTGAGATCAAGCTTACACTGTAAGTACCTCTTCATTCCTAGCCATTTTTAAAAAATAATACAATAAACCTTATTTCCCTGATGTTAATCTACCATACCGAGACAAATACTGAAAGCAGAAATATCGTTTTGAGCTTTATGTAAGGACATCAAGCTATAATCAATCAAATAAATCAATGCATTTACAGCTACCAGCCCCAAATTTTTATAGATGTAATGGGAAGTTACAAGCTATTGATTTAAGCAAAACACACTCAGTGTAGCTTCTCTTTATAGCCTTGGTCTAAACAGAGCTTTGCAGTAGATTTATGACTCCTGAGTAACTCCGCTGGAAGTACCGATTGGTTTCTTGGTATCTTGGTGGAGTGAAGTGATTAGTTTTGCTCAACAGCACAGCGTTCCTGGTATTGTTCAAGAAGAGCTGTATTTGTGACTTGGAGAACATCCTAAATGCACAAATAGTGCCCCTATGACATGAAGGTGCAAGACACAACCAACATAAGACACAACAGAATCAAAATTCTAAGTAGTCTCATCAGACGGGAACAGTGACATTTAACAGATCAAGTATAAAATCCCATATTCTGATTTTGAAATAGCCACTGGACATATAAGGGATGTTAGGAATGAATGTAAGTCAGATTTTCTGAACAGAAATCCAGGAAATACTACAGTTATCCAAGAAGATAGTGTAGCCTTCCTCCACCCACACCATACATCATCATTTGCTGTCCTTCCTCCTCGTTTCATGCTAGAACACCTCCATCTAGATAAATAAATGGATATTAATAGGCAAATAAAACAATGTAGTTGAAGCAAGCCAAAACACAAAGAGTAAATGAAAAGCAAGTATCTGTTTTGACTCCTCTGTTCTTTGCCTTCTGTTGATGACATCAGCAACGACACACATCCTTGCCATCCCTTTCCTTGGTTCCGTCTGCCCAAATTCTACTTTCAGGTCCCATCCTCATTCTCTGGGGACTCCTACTGTCTAACTTGTTATTCTGTCTCTGCTCCTTCCTCTCTAAAAGCTCTTTGTTGTACCTCATTCTTCTAAAATGCACACAGGAGCCTAGCGTTTTTTTGCTTAAAGTTCTATAACCTAGACAATTAAGTCAAAACACTTTTACGTAGCACAGAAGGCCCCTTTTAACTTCCTTTACTTCCTTTATTCCCACACTCAGTCAGGTTGTGCCATCTATGTATTTTCCACACTCTCCCAAACTTTCACAAGTCAACGACTTTTGCACCCTCCTACCTCTGTTTAGAATTACCCTCGTTTCCATTTTTTTTTTTTTTACTTTTTTCATGCTTCAAATCCAAAGGCAGAAATCAAATCTCTATAAGAAAATTGGCTGATCTATTCTGTTTCCTTTGCGATGTTATATGCTTTGTTTTATAAGTATTGATTTATATGAATCTTTCTCAAACAGCAGTGAACAGGTTAAAGCTTTCGATCACAATGGGTTATACTCAGCTTCTATGGAGTAACTGACATGTTGGAGGTATCTAATAAAGATTTGAAAAATTAAAGGCACTCAATGACAGGATGAGCGTGTCTAAAAATTCAGATACAGTGACTGTTTAAACTGGATTGTGACATTTGGAGGTTGTCCTTGATCAGATAATTTCCATGCTATAATCCTATGGAGTAATTACCTTCATCTTGAATAAGCAAAACAAGACTCATACAATTTGGTGAAGAATCGCTTACGACTAGGTCCTTAATATGCCTTTCTCTTGGCATCTGATTTCTCCCCTGAATTCCATAATGAGAAGCATGCATTTAACTCCCACGGTGGAAAGCCTTGACCTAATTTTAAGGAAATCCTAGAAAAATCTACAGTCATTAATTCTGGAGCTGGTTGTTTCAGAGAGAAAAACTGATCAATGTGTGTGTATATCGTCAAAACAGCAGGCCTGTTTCCAAGATAGGAATGCAAATTGGCCATAATTTCACCCACAAGTTATTCCCATTCTTGATCAAATAATTGCTAGGGAAATACTATTTTTAATTGAACAAGTGATTCATGTCTCTGGAGTACAGAACATGCATTCCACGGATTGCAAATAACCAGCTGGTGATAGCTCTGAAAGTTTGCCGGTTAGAACCTCTATCGGAGCTGAGTGTCCTAGTCCTGAAATGACATTACATCTATTTTGCTGTTCTGAAGCAAATTTCTAGACAACTCTCTGAAAGGTACATAGATTGATCTGCTGTTGGAAAAATTCCTTCTTTGGGGCCTTATAATTTTAATCCTCTAAATGGCAATCTGCCAAGAAATAAATTGTCTCACCAATGCAGCAAAACCATTGGATTGGTTGGTTTCCAAGGATACTGAAGGGAAAGTAGACTCCTTTTAAAATGAAGCCTTTACCTAAAAATAATAGAAAAGGACTAGAGAGGAGGAAGCCCCCGATTAATTGCATTCACCACAGCAGCCCATTTAAGAAGCGAGGCTGTCAGATTATAAATTTTCAAAGGTCCCTGATATTTTGTAATGGTAAATTTGAATATCAACTTCCTCTTTATCTCGTTCTATGATCCTATCAGGAAGCTTCTCTTTGAGAACACTCAATAGGGTTAACCCACTCGGAAGGAGGGATTCTAAGCAGGAGCAATAAAGGAAGAAGACTAATTGCAAACTCCACTGCTACTCACCCTGCGTTGTGTTTTTGCCTAGTTGAAGCCTGCCCAGCTGGGGATCCTGGTGCAGAACTATCGGAACCACACTCGGAGGGAAGACTCACAAAAAATAATTGAAAAATAAACTTTCTGCCCAGGCCAATTGGGTAAATTGCTTTTGTGCTTTTCCATGACTTGCTTTTGCCAGACGGAATAGTTGGCACTCAGGACGGTGGCATTGGACCAGATTTTGGAGCAATGGGATTTTTGAAAATGATTTATTTTTTCCCTCTACAGACAGTTACTCTGGCACAGATGGTTTCTCTGAATGATGAGCCCAGAGTCTTTTCCATCACATTTCGCCATTGTAAAAATCTATCTGCCACAGTCACTTCGACTTTTCGCTCTGCGGATCCAAGAGAATGTGTAAGAAAGTTCAGAATGAAGACCAAAGTTTGGCACCCAGCATGTATAAAACCAAGTCCTTCAGACATGGCTCTGTGGCCATCATAAGCCGAAATACTTCTTTTCCCTTCCCTTCTGTTCCTACTATGGAATTCCATCTTCGACAAATAACGTTAATAGGGGAAAATCAACTAGAGAAGAATGGAAAATTATAGCTGTCGTTCTCTAGACTAATACGCAAGCTTAGACTGTGTTATGTGAGCTCTTAGCACTCACTGTTAACTCTCCCAATGAGATTAAGACCTAATTAGGCATGCATGTCAATACTCAAGCAGGAATTAGGGTGAGAGAAGAACTTGTGTTAAAACTCATCCGTGCTAACTATGAAAACAAGTTCTCAGGACTGCCCCATTTCTATGGAAAGAAACCTGCCTTTGGAAAGGAAAATTAATATTTCTTGAGAAACAATTACATGCCATCAATGTAAATCGCTATAAAATCCCTGAGACTCTATAAAATCCCTGAATCCTTACCCCATTTTACAGACAGGTAAAATGAGAATTAGAAAGATGAAGTAACTTGGTCCGAAAGTGATCCACTAGTTTGCAAGAGAGACAAAAGATTAACGACGATTAAGGACTCTATACTCCAGAGTCCTGCATTGTGGCCTAAGATCTCCCTTCCGTTTAAATCATATGTGGGATTCATGAATAGCAATTCATAGTATTTTGGTGGGGGGAGCGAATGTGGTAGTGATGCATTCCTTGACATCATTAACAGAATAGAAAATATAGAATTATATGCCCGGCATAGGGAACTCCCTCAGGGAGCTACCCTAATGGAGGAAATCACAAGATAGCTACAGGATGTGATGATCCCACACGAAACCCAGCAAGAATTTGAGCCCATCACAGCAAAATGGAGCACAAGGAACCATCTAATTACATTAAACAGATTTGGCAAGAAAGCATGAGCATACAGTTAGTTATGATTAATTATGAGGAAATTTAGGTGGGAGGTGTGTCTGTCACAACTGTGAGTTACAAATATCTTTATGATAACGGATTTTTAAAGGAGTATAAATGTATTAATAATTTTCTGTATTTGTACATTGTATACTTTGGGTACTTAGAAAAGATTCTATTAAAAAAATGAGGGGTGCCTGGGTGGCTCAGTCTGTTGAGTGTCCCACTTCAGCTCAGGTCATGATCTCAGTCTGTGGGCTCAAGCCCCATGTTGGGCTCTGTGCTGACAGCTCAGAGCCTGGAGCCTACTTCAGAGTCTGTGTCTCCCTCTCTCTCTGTCCCTCCCGTGATCACACTCTGTCTCTATCTCTCTCAAAAATAAACATTAAGAAAAATTAAAAAAACAATAAAGTAAAGAAAATGAAATGACTTAATCAGAAAGTGTGTGTGTGTGTGTGTGTGTGTGTGTGTGCGTGCGCGCGCACGCGTCTGTGCGTACTGTCTTACACCAGGCATGTCATTATCGAAGGGTGTTTGACAGTCTTGACTCAACTCTGTAATTTTTGAAAAGCCACTTTTCTTCATTGGAAGTCAGTTTCTTCATGATCATGCCAAGACAGTAGGATCACACCTAAATTTCCTCATTTGTAACCTGGAGTGCACAGAAGGCGATTTTGATCAATAAATGAGATAATACACAGTATAGTCTCCGTGTTGTAATGTCAAATTAACATTCACTGCTATTATTTTTATTACAAATCAGATGAACTAATCACACCAGATGTCTTCTAAGGCTCTTTCTAGCTAGTTCTCATAATCTTTGTGTTTTATGTCATGGTCCCTTGATTTTTTTTTTTAAGCTGTATATATTTTTTTCTATCCTATCCATATGAGCAGAATCTTATGTCTTGTCATCAATTATACTCTCCCCCACCCTGGGCAAGGAATAAGATATGTTTTTTGTTCATTTATTTACTGAGAAGTTTGCAAAATACATTAAAATAGCATCTCCTTTCAATCAATGAGTCATAAAATACAATAAGGAGCAGTGGAAATGAGATAAAGCAATCTTAAATCTCAAAATGATTATTTGTAAATCTTCATCAGGTTTGGGACAGATGTTATTTCTTTCCAAACTTTTGTTATGTATATAGCCAAACATGTTAAAACATATTCAAATGATACTTATAAAAATGGCTTGTTTTTAACAAAATACCCATTGCTTTATTAATTTAGCTTAAAAACGTAGTTCAACAGTAGTAAAGAAGGTATAAATGTGAACTCCCAATTATGTTATTTTAAAATGCCATTGAGTGGCGCCTGGTTGGCTCAGTTGGTTAAGTATCCGACTTCAGCTCAGGTCATGATCTCGCAGTTCATGAGTTCGAGCCCCGCATCGGGCTCTCTGCTGACAGCTCAGATTCAGAGCCTGCTCCAGATTCTGTGTCTCCCTCCCCAACTCATGCTCTGTGTCTCTCTCTCTCAAAATTAAATAAACATTAATTAAAAATAAATAAATAAAAAATCAAATGCCATTGAGTTCACATTGAAGTACATATTAGAACAAACAGCAATAAATTGGAAATTTAAAACAAAATGTAGTGTCTTAAATCTCTCCATAGAGTAAATTAGATTCAGATTCATACCTAAAAAAACAAACCTGAAGTGTATATTTTACCATAGAAATAGAATTGAATATTTATTAAAATCATGGAAGGGAAATAGGTTTCTAAATGGACAGGTAAAAACATCACAAAAAGAAAAAAAAATTTCAGTAGGTTTCCATGTAAAAATTTAAACTTTATGTAGGTTAAAAAGTATAACAAAACACAAAGGTAAACAGTAGAGTAGAAACTATTTTTACAAAATAGGATGAGAAAGGAGCAAGAGACCTTCATAAAAATAGAAGAATATTTGTCAAGGAGAACAAATCACTGATAGATAAATGGGCAAAAATAGGAAAAGAAATTTACAAGAGAAGACGTACAACTAGTATACAAACATGATAAAAGCGTTCAATACAAATACAAGCAAAATAAAACACCAGCCTTTTTTTTTTTTTTTTTTTTCGTCTATAGATGTCATAACCTACTGTTGGTGCTTGAAATTACTAACGGGCATTTTTTTTAACGTTTTTATTTTATTTTTGAGAGACATAGAGACAGAGCGTGAGCAAGGGAAGGGCAGAGAGAAGGAGACACAGAATCTGAAGCAGGCTCCAGGCTCCGAGCCGTCAGCACAGAGCCCGATGTGGGGCTCGAACTCACAGACCGCGAGATCATGACCTGAGCCAAAGTCGGCCACTCAACCGACTGAGCCACCCAGGCGCCCCACTAACGGACATTTTTAAGTACGTAGCAAAGAAGGTTAAAGACATTAGAGTTAACAGCATAATTACAGTTCTGTAAGTGTGCCTGGTGGCCCAAGATTGGTGAGGAAATGTTACACAGCCTTTAAAAATGATGGCGGTGCAGGATATGTGAGAACTGGAAATAATATGCATGGTTTATTAAATAAAAATATAGAATGCCGGCACAAGTAAATATCCAAATGCAAAAAAAGAAAATGAATCTAGACATAAACCTTATACTCTTCATAAACGATTAACTCTAAATGGGTCATAGACCTATAGTTGGGTCACAAATCTAAAATTCAAAACTATGAAACACTCAGAACAGGCATAGGAAAACAAGTCTAGGTGATCTTGGGTTTGGCAATGCCTTTTTCCTACAGGCCCAAAAACACAATCCATGAGAGAAAGGATTAATAGTACAGTTCATTAAAATTACAGTCTTCTGCTCTGCGAAAGACATTGTCGAGAAATTTAAAAGACAGGCCACAGAGTGGGAGGAAATATTGGCGAAAGACGGAGCAGATTAAGGTCTGTTATTAAAAATAAACAAAGAACAATTAAAACTCAACAGTAAGAAAATAACCCAATTAAAAATGATTAAAGATCTTAAGAAACCTCGCCAGAGAAGATACAGAAATGGCAAATAAGCATTTGAAAATACGCTCCACATCCTATATCATCAGGAAAGTCAAATTAAAACAATGAGATGGGGACGCCTGGGTCAATCAGTCGGTTAAGCATTGGACACCTGATATTGGCTCAGGTCATGATCTCACGGTTCCTGAGATCAAGTCCTGCGTTGGGCTCCCTGCTGACAGTGCAGAGCTTGCTTGGGTTCTGTTTCTCCCTCTCTCTCTCTCTCTGCCCCTCCTCCACTAGCACGTACTTCCTCCCTCTGTCTCTCTCAAAATAAATACATAAGCATTAAAAAAAAAATTAAGGGTGCCTGGGTAGCTCAGTCGGTTGAGCGTCTGACTTCGGCTCAGGTCATGATCTCACAGTTCGTGAGACTGAGCCCCCAGTTGAGCTCTGTGCTGACAGATTGGAGCCTGGAGCCTGCTTCAAATTCTGTGACTCCCTCTCTCTCTGCTCCTCACCCCTGCTCTCTCCTTCAAAAAATAAATAAACATTAAACAAAATAAAAAAAGAAAAATAAAAAATGAGATACTTCTGCATGCCTGTCATAATGCCCAAAATCTAAAACACTGACAACACCAAATGCTGGTGAGGACATGGAGCCACAGGAATTCTCACCCCTTGCTGGGTGAATGCAAATGACCCAGCTGCTTCGAAATACAGGATGGCGGTTTCTTAAAAAAACTAGACATACTTTTACCATGCAATCCAGCAATTGCACTCTCTGGTATTAACCCAAAGATGTTCAAGATTTACCTCCACCCAAACCCCTGCACCTAGGTGCTGAGAGTCGCTTCATTCATAATTGCTACCACTTGGAAGCAACTTGGAGGTTCTTCAATAGGTGAATGGATAATTAAACTGTGATGCATCCATACCACATACCCCGGATAAGATTATTACTCAACACTAAAAGAAAAAAAAAAAGTGATCTATCAAGCCATGAAAAGACTTGGAGAAGCAGAAATCTTAAATGCGTATTACTAAATGAAAGGAGCCAAAAATGGGAAGGCTACATATTGATTCCAACTCTATGACATTCTAGAAAAAGCGTACTGTCTCTATGGAGACGATAAAAAGATGGGGCATGGAAGGATCAAGAGATGCAGCACAGAGAATTTTTAGGGCCCTGAAACTCTTCAGTATGGTTGATTCTGTAATGATGGATACATGTCATACGTTTATCTAAACCCGTAGAAAACACAGCACCAAGAGTGAGTCCTAGTGTAAACTATGGGCTTTGGGTGGTTATGGTATATCAGTGTAGATTCGACAGTTGTGAGGTTCCTGGGTGGCTCAGTCCCGACTGACTGTTGGTTTCAGTTCAGGTCATGATCTCACAGTTTGTGAGATTGAGCCCCATGTCCGGCTCTGAGCTGATAGCATGGAGGCTGCTTGGGATTCTCTCTCTCCCTCCCTCTCTCCCTCCCTCTCTCCCTCCCTCTCTCCCTCCCTCTCTCCCTCTCTCTCTCTCTCTCTCTCTCTCTCTCTCTCTCTCTCTCTGCCCTTCTCCTGCTTGCTCTCTCTCTCTCTCTCTCAAAATAAATAAATAAACTTAAAAAAACTTGTAACATGTGTACCACTCTGGCGGGGGATGCTGATAAAAGGTGAGGTTATGCATGTATGGGAGCAAGGATTTTATTGGAAATCTTTGTACCTTTTGCTCAGTTTTGCTGTGAATCTAAAAGTGCTTTAAAAAGATAGAGGTTATGGGACACGTGGGTGGCTCAGTCGGTTGAGCGTCCGACTTCGGCTCAGGTCAGGATCTCAGTTTGTGATTTCGAGCTCCACGTCGGGCTCTGTGCTGACAGCTCAGAGCCTGGAGCCTGCTTCCGATTCTGTGTCTCCCCCTCTCTCTGCCCCTCCCCTGCTCTGTCTCTCAATAATAAATAAAAATATTAAAAAAATTTTAAGATAAAAATTATATATATGTATATATATATATATATATAGCTAACTTACAGCATCTTATATTTATGAGTATTTAAAATGCATATTAAATATTAGGACAATATATAACATCTATTACATTAGAATCACGTGGTTGTGTACTATTAACTTCCTTCAGTTTCATTAATAATGCTATAACAGATCATGTGTTTAAAATAAAGGAACAAAGTAAAAAAACTACACTAAGGCGAACATATGCATGCCCTAAATTTCAAAGATTGTAGCAGCTTCAAAAGATACAAACCTAAATATTCAGTTGACTGTAGCCCTGACTTACCTTCTCTTTTCTATTCACCAAGGCTGTGCAATACTCCCTACAGAAGTTAGGAGTGTTTTCCCTTCCCAGCCCACCCAGCCATCAAAACCGTGCTTATTTCGTGAGGCTTTTGTGCAAATCACCTATTCGGTTTCTGTCTCTTGTAAGGGTGTGACGTAACTCAGCACAGGGAACTGATGTCTAAGAGAGATACGTGGATGGTGGCCCATTAGCTGTCACAGAGTAAATTAAATTCAGATACATATAAAGAGAACTAAAGTGTGTATTTTACAATGAAAACAGAATTGAATATTTATTAAAGACATGGAAGGGAAATAGGTTTCCAAATGGACAAGTGAAAAAGTCACAAACAGAAAAAAATCTTTCAATAGGCTTCTTTGTAAAAATTTAAACTTTGTGCAGGTTAAAAAGCATAATGGAATGCAAAGGTAAACAGCAGAGTAGAAACCAGTTTCACAAAATAGGATGAGAAAGGAGCTAAGAGATCTTATTAAAAATAGAAGAATATTGGTCAGGGAAAGCAAATCGCTGATAGATAAATGGGCAAAAATAGGGAAAGAAATTTATAAGAGAAGACATACAGAACCTCCCTTCCTCTCCGTATAAAAGCACTCATTCAGAAAATGTTTGGGGGGCGCCTGGGTGGCTCAGTTGGTTAAGCGGCCGACTTCAGCTCAGGTCATGATCTCACGGTCTGTGAGTTCGAGCCCCGCGTTGAGCTCTGTGCTGATGGCTCAGAGCCTGGAGCCTGTTTCAGATTCTGTATTCCCTCTCCCTCTGCCCTTCCCCTGCTCATGCTATGTCTCGATGTCTCTCAAAAATAAACGTTAAAAAAATTAAAAAAAAAAATAAAATGTTTGGGAGTCCTGTTCACTGGTTTATCATTAAAAGTACATGCTAACAGAGTGACCAACCCTCATTGTATGTTAGGACTGTGGGCAGGTGGGTAGGAGTGCCAGGTGTTAAAACTGGGACCAGTCCAGGGGTGCCTGGGTGGCTCAGTTGGTTGAGCGTCCAACTTCGGTTCAGGTTATGATCTCAGGGTTCATGGGTTCGAGCCCCATGTCTGGCTCTGTGCTGACAGCTCAGAGCCTAGAGCCTGCTTCAGATTCTGTGTCTCCCTCTCTGTCTGCCCCTCCCCCTACTCGTGCTCTGTCTCTCTGTCTCTCTCAAAAATAATGAGACATTAAACATTAAAACTGGGACCAGTCCTGGGTAAATTGGGGCAAATAGGTCACCTTCCCTTCTAAGTACCAGGCACTGTTTTAAGGAATTTATGTGTACTATATTATTTAATTTACCGCATTGGAATCCCAACTTAGACTCTAGTTGAGATCCTCAATATAAATGGGGTCTTAAGGAGCAGGAGTCACATTGTGGGAAATCTGAGATTATATAGACACCAAGTAGCTGAGTTCAATGAATAGTATACGTGTCCCTTCCTTCTTTCCTTCTTCTTTCTTTCCTTCCTTCCTTTCTTCCTTTAATAACTAAAATTAATTGAACTTTTCTTATGCAGTTCACACTATTCTGTGCAAATTTTATGACAATGTATATGCTTTTTATGGAGTTAGTTCGTTTCTAACTAGGACACTATTTCATGTTTATTATAGAGAAATAAAAATACTGAAAAGACCTAAGGAAGAAAACTGAAATCACAAGTTCCCTCCCACCTCAGGGACACTCTTCCTAAGCTGGGCTCATTGTCACCCCTGACAGGTCTCAGATAGGTCATTGGTCCATAGAAGACAACTTCCCTGTCAATGAGACCCCAAGAGGACCCCTCGCACTGAAATTCTCTGTCACTCCACCCTGTTTGCATGGTCCCCGGAAGCGCTTCTACCTTGGAATTGGTTTTCTATATATTTAATTATTCCCTTCTGAATCATCTGTCTCTACTATGAACAAGTAAATTCCGTAAGACCAACGTTCTCATTTGTCTTACCTATGACTGACTTTCAGAGCCCAAGCCTGCACTTTGAATGAGGCGGACCCACAAGCCCTCCCGGCTGCAATGATTAGTGCCAATGGTCCGTTAGTGCATTAATGACTTCTTGCCAACACCTCTCCATCTTTCATAGACTGACCAATGATCGTTACGATTTCATTACCTTATACTTCTCTGTTGGCATTCACACTTGCAGGCATTTTTATGTGAGAGTATTAAATGTGAATATTATTTTAATGGCTATCACATACCATCTTACGACTATATCACCGTTTATAAACAAGTACTCGGCTCTTAGATTTTTAGCTTCTTTTTAAATTTTTGCTATTAGAATTATTGGTATGTTTATTCAACGAATACTCGCCGAGTGTGCCCTTTCTGCCGGCACTGTGCTTGGCATTTAGATACGGAAATAAGAAAGACCTGCTCCTGTTCTCATGGAATTTCGGATAGATAGAAAAGACAGGCTTCAGTATGTGTCTGTAAATGTTTGAAGGAGGGTGAGGACAATATGAGTGATATGTAATTTACGCATATTAGTGGGGGCGGGAGTTTTGGAGTAAACCAAACTTCTGCTCTGTGGGCACAGAAGATGGTAGTCCTGGAAAAAGGATATTAAACTAGTGAAAGGTGAAGATATGTAGGATTTAGCTGAAGAAGAAAAGGTTTGGGGCAGAAAATTTCAGACAAAGAAAAAGGCAAGAGCAAAAGCCTTGAGGCAGCCTAGAATGTCACGAATGTGACGAATTGAAGGCCGACCAATGGTGTAGATAAAAGAGGAGAGACTAATATCGTTGTATACAAACCATTGCTCCAATTATTATGTATGTATTTAGAATAGATTGCTTGAAATGAAATAATTGGAGTGAAGTTATGGACTTCCCAAAAGTTTCCTGATGAAACCAAAGTACTTTTCAGAAAGTTGATACCAATTTGTTTCTTTTTTTTTTTTAATTTGTTAATGTTTATTTATTTTTGAGACAGAGAGAGACAGAGCATGAGTGGGGGAGGGGCAGAGAGAGAGGGAGACACAGAATCCGAAGCAGGCTCCAGGCTCTGAGCTGTCAGCACAGAGCCCGACACAGCGCTCGAACTCACAGACCGCGAGATCATGACCTGAGCCGAAGTTGGCCGCTTAACCGACTGAGCCACCCAGGCGCCCCTCAATTTTTGTTTCTATAGAATGTATATGACATTGTCTCTCTCACTTTGACTTCTGGATTTTCAAATACTCCATTTTTTTAATGAATTGTTGAATGTGTTAGTCACTGGAGTAAAAAAAAAAATAACAGTATCCTTTAAGATCCTGCGTAAGAGGTATGTCTAAAAATCTTTTCTGATTAACTCCTACTCAGCTAAAATAACTTTTTCACAGTTTATTTTCCATGATTTACATACTAACTTTATCACTTTGTCCCATATTATTTTGCAGTTGTAATTCTGATGCTTTGCCATTCTTTTTTTTTTTCTGCTTAATCTGCTTGTCTGTTTTCCCAATTAGATTAAAAGCCTCATAAGGCCAGTTCAGTTCAATTCAATTCAACTAATAGTTATTGCAGTCTTACTTTGTTTTTTTAAGGTTTATTTATTTATTTTTGAGAAAAAAGAGAGAGAGAAAAAACACGAGTGTGGGGGAGGGGGCAGAGAGCAAAGGAGAGAGAATTCCAAGCAGGCTCCACACTGTCAGTGCAGAGCCCCATGTGGGGCTCAAACCCATGAACCATGACATCATGAACTGAGTTGAAACCAAGAGTCAGGCGCTCAACTGACTGAGGTACCCAGGTGCCCCGCATTCTTACTTTGTAGAACCACTGAGTCAGAGACAAACCAAAATTTATAATCTTTGTCCTCAGAGGAAGGTAAAACTTGCACAATTAGCAATGACAGGAGGCAAATTTGTCACTCATTCCTTCATACAATAAGTAATGGATACTTAGTGGTAAGTAATAAAATAAAATTTCAAAATAATTATTGCAACTCAGGAGAGAGAGAATTCCATAGCGGCCAGGGAGACCAGAGAAATACTTAGGAATCAGATGATCAGAGCTAAGGGTTGACGAATCAATGGGAAAGGTGGGTGCAGGAGGGGCAAGAGCGCCATTAACGTAGGAAACGGAGGTCACAGGCAAGAAAATTGTGATTGCTGGCCAAGCCATGACATAGACTTCCCAATGGCATGCTGAGTTATCATTAATGATTTCTTCTTAAAAGTTTTGCAAACCAGCGAGGAGATGATTCCCCGGTAACAAAAGTCCATAGCAGAGCACCTGGCGGCTCAGTCAGTTAAGTGTCGACTTGGCTCCGGTCAAGACCTCGCAGTCCGTGGGTTTGAGTCCCGTATCGGGCTCTCCGCTGTCAGCCTGGAGCCTGCTTCAGATCCTCTGTCCGCCTCTGTCTCTGTCTGTCCCTTGCCTGTGCCCTCTCTCTCTCTTTCTCTGTCTCTCTCAAAAATAAATAAACTTAAAAAAAAAAGTCCACAGCAATTTTGTGGTTGCTATGATATCCACTGATAAAAATATTTCAAAGGACACGACTATATTTCCATTTCCACACATTATTTCCAAACACAGGTTCCCATTGTTTGTAGGAAATCATGACATAACAAACCCTGAATTCCTTACGCCCTGCCCCAGGTCCGCCGTGAACTGCGCTTCTAATGACATGGAGGTGTGTGACCTTCACTAGGGACGATTCCCGTGAAGGGCGAACTTCTCCCTGTCAGCAAGCGGGCACACCAAGCGACAAGAGAGGTGATGATTCATCTAATTTTGAACGCGCCCACTGTTTGATGGCAGCATTCACAAAAGAATGAGGCAATTGGATCGCGAACCCAGACATCTGCTACATTGACAGCTCTCTATTATTCCAAATATAGGACAGTGTGAGCTGACAGCTCCACGTGGGGGCTGGGGAAGGAACGAGTGGTAAAATGAATGTGATTACCCGACTGCATGTGTTCGCAGGGGATCGTGTTTCCATCAATCATTCAGACATTCGTTCGACAAATATTTAAGGGCCTTCTACACAATACGCATTTTGTGAGACGCTGGTGGATATATGGTGCTCATTCTATAAATCCTACCCTCTGGAATTTTATAGCCTAATAGCAGAAAAATGTCTTTGTAGAAAGCAACATGCTTCAGTTGGGTTGCTTCATGTGAACTTGAGGCTTCAGTCTTCAAAGTCTTACTTTGTCCACGAAGGAGTCACACACACACAAACACACTACATCCCCGTTTTGTCTGGTCTAATTGTCCATTTGGCCCTAGAGAGTGGAAAAACTAATTGACTTTTCCTATGCCTCTCGGGTTGATCTGGGTTGCAGCTGTGGTTTAATTTGCGAATGTGCAATTGAAAATAAAACTTATTGGATTACAGCCCCTGACCAACTTTTTGGCAAACCGACAGCATTGGCCAAACATAGAGGGTCATATAGTAATTAGAGAAATGATTACAACTTCCAGAGGAAGATCCTGGTCGTGTCAATGGGGGGATTTTGCTGTGGTTTGTTTTAACTGTATCCCCAGCCTCTCAGGATGAAGTCAACCTAATAGTCTTCTGGATTCTGCCGTCTCTGGCACATTCATTTTCTCCACATCTGTATGAGAGGCCCTCACCCATCCTTCATTTATTTAAGTAAAAAAAAAAAAAAAGATAAACTATAAAGAATATTTCCTTTCCTCGCCTGTGTTTGATAAATGCCTGTCATTGCCTTTTAATTCATCAGATTAGGGAGAAACTCAATTAGAAATATCCATGTGCCTTGGTTGTCAAACTCACCTCTCTTAAACTTTTGAAATAGGTGTCTCCAAAGGGACTCATAGTTTATGGGTGAAAGAATACAAGCTGGTATGCTCTCCTAGGTACTGAGCATTTATACTCTAGACTGAGTCATTCTATTCCTTCTTTCCTTCCTTCCCTCCTTCCTTTTTCTCTCCCATTTTCTTCCTTCCTTCCTTCCTTCCTTCCTTCCTTCCTTCCTTCCTTCCCTCCCTCCCTTTCTTCCTTTCTTCCTCCTCTCCTTCCTCTTCTTCCTTCCTTCCTTCCTTCCTTGCTTCCTTCCTTCTTTCCTTTCTTCCTTCCTTCCCTTCTGCCTTCTTCTCTCCCTCCCTTCCCTCTCTCCCTTCTTTCCTCCTTCCTTCCATTTTCTTCCTTTGTCACTCACTGCAGCCATTCCTGCAGTCTTGTTACGACTGGGGTTGCATCTGCACATTGAGCACCACTAGACTCACAGGTGCCTCCTCTGTGTTTCTTTGGGTGAGTGCTCCCTCTCATCACATCCCATCATATGTCACTTTAAGCTCCATTCTTGCCACTCAGTGACAGAGCAGCAGCAGCAGCAAAGCCTTTACTCACGTTGGTGTCCTCACGCCAAACTTCCTTCTATCAAGTTACAGTCACAGAAAGCTTAGAGAGCCCCAAGGGAGTACCTTTCAGGTAGAGCTGAGTAGACGCAGAAGCCAACTTTTACGTACGTGGCGTCTCTGTCCTTGCACACCTTCACAAAAGAAGGTCGGGAGTATTTTTGTTCTGCCTATTTCACAATAGGATTTCAAAGGCCTTACAATAAAGGATGGAGTGGTCCCACAAAGCACGTCTTGCCTGCTTTGCCCAGTTCAAACAACTTACAGAATTTAAACATGGATGTGTTTTAACTCATTACAAAAAGACCAAATAAAACTTCTGTACTGTTCTCTGCTCTCCATGTTAACTGAAAATCGAAGCGCCATTCCGACAAGAACAGCGACAGAGACGCTGCCTCAATCAGAGAGGGGAAAATACAAATTGTGTTCGTGTTGCTGATTTGTTTATGCTGCTACGAAAATGAAGACATTCCCCGGCTTTTCGCAAGTGAATGTTCTTAGAAATCCAGGAGGGATGGGCTTGTTAAGGACATCTGTGGGGGCGCATTTTGCTTTTTGATTCGTTTGGCAGAGGTCTACTGAAAAGAGAGAGGCAGGGGTTGCAGGAAAAGAGAAATGAAGCAGGGACAAGAGAAAATTAATTTGAAGGTCAAATGACATATCACAGTTCCCCTGACACTTATTTTAGTAGCTGATTCATGCTCAATACAGTCGACTCTTCTCCCACACGACAGCGAGCAATTGGAAGAGAATAACTCCACAAGCGGGCGGAGACAGACAAAGAGGGTTAATAAGCAGAAAACTGAGAGCAATCTGCTTACATCTATTGTTGGCCACCCAGTATAGTTCACCTGAAGCAACCACTTTAACCTCTTTTTTTTTTCTTCCTTTTCTGTTTTGCAGTTCAGAGTATTGCTTGTTGAGATACACAAAGAGACTCACGAAGTGAGAAACAGACTCATTGAATTCACCCTCATTTTTAAATATCAATATCAGCAGAAACTATCCCTTCCGTTATACTTATTTAAGTGACACACATAAGGAAGATACTTCGTTCAGTGTCTCTCTGTACCCGGCAACTTCTAATGACAGAAGAAGCAAATCAAAGCATACATTTTCCAACACTGGGTTTAGCACTGTGGTATTTGGGGAGTTGGTAGAGGGGATGGTGGAGGAAGGTGATTCTCTGCTCTTACGGGTCTAAAAAACTAGCATTTTTTAGAGTGAACTTCTAATAAAAGTTCAACTACTATGAAATGAAAATCATTAACTTAAGGAAAAAACATAAACTATTTGGGGAGCAATAAAGCACTAAATCAGTTGTTTTTGACCTAGATGCCAAGTAGAGACACGATTTTATGCTAGAAGGACAAACACATTTTGAATCCATGCAAGAATTCAGTTTCTTTCTTTCAGTAATTTGCTAGGATCGCTGCTATTGTTATCATAAAGAAGCCAGATGCGTTTAACAACTTTTGCAAAGACAAAGAAGAGGGTATGGATTGGCCGAAGGTGGAAAGTACGATGAGGTGGCCAGAGTGAGGGAAGAATTCAGGATTTTTGTATCTCTAGCCAAATAACTTTCTTCTAGATTTGAATCAAGTTGGGTAAGATAATCAAGTGATAAATCAGTTCCTTTTAACTGTCTTTTCCCAAAGCTCTTTGTAAATTTGAGCACTATTCCACTGCGATTTTTTGTTGTTGTTGTTGTTCCTTTATCTTCTGTCCCTACACTAGATTGTGAACGACCAGGTGTCAAATAGCACATTTTATTTCTCCCTTACTCCCAGATCCTAGCACCCTGTAGGTTTTCAGTAAGTACCCAATACCTGATTTAGGAAATGGATCAAATAAAGCCTGGGAAACGAGATATATCTACTTCTGGCATGCACTTAGATACGTGAGCGGTAACATTTGAAGAAATGCAACCATAACACGGTAAATCGGAGTTACAAGCGATATTCCAATGAGAGTAATTTGCTCTCAGATATTCAGGAAGGAGATTTGTGGGGTATTGGAGCAAAATATCACAACAGCCTGTGCGAAATATCACCCCAGGAATTTTCATATGCACAGTAGCGTTAACATATCAGGACACTATCCACTGACTACACTTCCTAAATTTAGCCGCCCTTCTATTGTTACTATTTTACAAATGGAAAAAAAAATCTGTATCTATGCCAGGTCCCTCTTAGATGTACTATCTTAAAATTTTACAATAACCATGAGGAAGTTATTCTTAATTCTGTTTTATAGATAAGACATCTCAGAATCAGAGAGTTTTAAAAATATGTCCAAATAAGGGGCACCTGGGTGGCTCAGTCGGTTGAGTCGCCGACTTCAACTCAGGTCATGATCTCACAGTCTGTGGGTTCGAGCCCCACGTCGGGCTCTGTGCTGATGGCTCATCAGAGCCTGGAGCCTGCTTCCCATTCTGTGTCTCCCTCTCTCTCTGCCCTTTCCCTGCTCACGTTCTGTCTCTATGTCTCTCAAAAATAAATAAACGTTAAAAAGAATTAAAAAAAAAAAATGTCCAAATTATACACATGATGAGTGGTAAAGCTGGGATTAGAATCTACGTATGTCAGTTTTTTATTAGCGTGCTTATTCTCTGTGTTATTACATGTACCTCTGATCGTCTTGTCATACGTACAGGATTATATCCTAGAAACATACAAACAGGTTTTCCTGTATATGCGTTTAATAGTTTTGGTGACTACCTAGGAAGGATGTGCACATTTTTTACTTTAGGATGAAATTCATTTCCAAGAAGGTGATACTAATTGTACCGTCTCTTCAGCGGTGTTGTGGTAGTTTCCATTGCTTTATACCTTTCCCCTGTACTTGAAACTGGCAGATTTTAGGGTTTTTTTATTTTCCAATCTGGTGGCTCGTTATTTTAATTTGAGAGTCTCTTTGTGTTTTTAGGTTTGTACTCCCCCACATCGTCTCCCAGGGAAGAAATAATGTGCCTAAAGCCCACCAGTGGCCAGGCTCTAATTCCCAATGCTGAGCGCTGGAGCATCCCATGATTAACTCCAGAGGCACGCCTGCTCCCCAGTTAGAGAACCGTCCGAGCATTGCAGCCGTCACAGACTTTGGACAGGGAACCTGAGGCGCGATCCATACTCTTGCTCTCTCCTGTCCCCGTGGGGCCATGCTTCACTCAGACCTCAGCCAGATCCCAGGAAACCTAGTGTTTTCACTGGAGGATGCTTGCGTGGTGAGTGCTCTTGCTCGCCTTTCTTTGTCTGAGTTGATGAGAATTTTCAACACAACAAAGGTCAGAGTTCCGGTCCCCCAAACAGATTACAATCTATCAGTGGGAGAAGGACAACGCAGCTGGTACACACGAACTCAGCCCTCGTTCATAAACACTTGTTGGCCTTTAGCACACTTGTGACCGACAACAGGCTATGTTTATACAGCTCCTTCCAAAAATAAAACTCCAGAAAAAAAAAAAAATCAGTCAAGTCCTAATGTCACAATTTCCCGAACTCAAAAGCGTCGTGGTATTTTTGTTTTCAGTCTGGAAAAGTTCCCCATTGAGAAATCAGGTCCTCGACACTACAGGAGAGAGTGCAGTAGAACACGTGAAATGCAGAAAGGACTGCGGTCTCCTCCAGAGACATGGAAACTGCAGAGATGATTTCCTTAGATTTATTTCATTCTGGATGTGTTTATCCCGTAAAATACAGGTGCTTGCTTGTAAAAGCACAGAAAGAATCCCAGCATTAACTTCTTAGTCCTCCTAATACTGACGCGAAAATGTGTAATTGACAGGTTTGTATGCACTTGCTTAAGAAAGGATGCCATTAATTTAAACCAGCTGAGCTCATTAGCCCTGTTGACTCATTATTGGTCAATAAACTGACTTTCTCTCCTGATGTTTCTCTCGATCCTCGGTAGAAACAGAGTTCAGTGTTAAAAAAAAAAAAAATCAATAGCTTTCTACACCACCGAATCAAACTATTCAATTGAGTTTCCTGTTTTGAACTTTGCTCGTTCTTATTTTGATTTTTCACAGCGCGAGAAATACATTGTACCGTAATATTTAAAATACAGAAATAGGGGCTCCTGGGTGGCTCAGGTCATGATCTCAAGGTCTGTGAGTTCGAGCCCCGCGTCGGGCTCTGTGCTGACAGCTCAGAGCCTGGAGCCTGCTTCAGATTCTGTGTCTCCCTCTCTGTCTGTGCCCCTCCCCTACTCATGCTCTGTCTGTCTCTCTCTCTCTCTCAAAAATAAATAAACATTTTAAAAAAATTAAAATACAGAAATAAGGAAAACCAAACAAAAATAGTTTACTGCGCCCAATTCCACTACCTTCTGCTGAGCTTATCACAGTTTTAATTTGGTGTGGATCTTTTAAAACTGCTTTCTATGTATCTATTTAGAAGTACTGTACGTGGTTTATATTTTAATATCTTTACCTATGTGGTATAACATATTATTCTATAACTTGCTTTCATATTCTTAAAAACATCCCTTATAAACATTTAATTATTTTATATTTTTAAGTTTATTTATTTTGAGAGAGAGAGTCAGAGGTCGAGCAGGGGAGGGACGGAAAAAGAGGGAGAGAGAGAAAAAAAAACCCTGTGCAGACTCCGCACTGTCAGACTCGGCACAGAGCCTGACGCGGGGCTCGAACCCACCAAATGTGA
Organism: Paguma larvata; assembly: GCA_030068075.1. Classification (NCBI taxonomy): domain Eukaryota; kingdom Metazoa; phylum Chordata; class Mammalia; order Carnivora; family Viverridae; genus Paguma; species Paguma larvata. Next base: position 33,636,410 of record CM057843.1, read on the forward strand.
GATCATGACCTGGGCCAAAACTAAGAGTTGGACGCTTTAGCCAACCGAGCCACCCAAGCACCCTGTTTAATGACTCTAAATGGTTATATGATAATCTAGAGTAATGGGTACACTCTGCTTCATTTTACTATTCTTCTAATAACAGACGTTTAGATTGTGGCTAATTTTTGTGACTCTTTTTGCTTACAACAACACTGTAGTAAGTACCCTAGGGCTTTCCTCGAATGCTTCTTTCTGTCGGAAATTCTCAGATCATCTGACTATTCAAATACAACTGTAAAATGTATGCATTATTAATTTAAACTACAGGCCAAGGAAGAGTGGTTACATGTAATAATTATTGCCAACTTTTGCTGAGTATTAATTGTTTATCAGCTACTACCGCAGTTCCTTACACGCATTAACTAAATGCGTCTAAATTTTAGGACCTCTAAAATGACCCTGTAAGGTAGCTACTATTGTTAGCCTTACTTTACACATGGGGAGACTGAGGCACAGAGGAATTAATTACATTGCTAAAAGTCCTAAAACTAGCCAATGAAAGAAGAGATTTGAGCCCATATATATTCCTGGAACCTATATTTTTAACCATTATGCTGCACGGCCTCCCAACGTGACTATATAAGGAATTAATAAAGTAGTTTGTAAAAGTTCTTGGGTAATTTCAGTGTCTCTAGTTATTTTTGGATGGGGCGAGGGTGTGTGGGATTTATGTGGTGACGTGTGAAGTGTATAAGAAGTGTAAATTAGAAGGGGACACAAAAGCTCTGTCAGCCCAGATGAAGGAGATTTATAGGGAGTAGCTAAGGAAATAAAAATCTTAGAACGATTCACACGGACTCCAATGACACAGCCTTATTCTTTGCACATGTGTCCCTGGAAGGTGCTTTACCAATGTTACATCCAAAGGATGTTGAGGATCTAGAATGCATTCAGGAGAAAGGAAAAACAGCCTAAAGTGACAGGAAGTAAGTCCTAGGTATAAAAGCTGAAGAGAACTGGTCAGTGGGTAGGAGTTATTAGCTGGGTCCAGGGTCCTGCCCTCCGTGCTGTGGCAAAAATCAAGATGAAAGTTTTGGTTTGTTTTGTTTTGGTTCAAGTTTTAAAAACTTATTTATTTATTTATTTACTTATTTATTTATTTATGTGGTTTTGAGAGAAAGAAACAGATCACAAGTGGGGAGGGGCAGAGAGAGAGGGAGACACAGAATCTGAAGCAGGCTCCAGGTTCGGAGCTGTCGGCACAGAGCCCGACACAAGGGCTTGAAGCCACAAACTGCGAGATCATGACCTGAGCTGAAGTTGGATGCTTCACTGACTGAGCCACCCAGCGCCCTGGAAGATGAAATTTTGGAAACACGGTCCAAAACAAGATGTTGCCTGCTGTGGAATAATGGAGATAGGACCCGGGGTATGATACAGTGGTCATAGAGACCAAAAGGAATAAATGATATGAAACATATGTGGCCCCCCCCAACTGGTGTGAAACAAAGTCCAAAGACTCAGCTCACTTAATTCCCGCAAGTGGTCGTCATCAGAGGAAACAGACAGATGCTCCGGGTTATTAAATGGTGCGCTATGACGTAGGTCTGGCAACTTTGATTCAAACTCCAAATCTGCCTCACTCCATAGGTCAAATGGTTCTTAGCCGCTCCCTCAGTCCTTTGGAAAAGGAAAGAAAACTGGAAAATGATTACTCTTTTCAAATAAATCAAGAGTTCTTATAAGAGTTCTATAGCATGAACAGTTCAACTAGGAAGATTTCAGATGAATCTATTGAGGATCTTTGTATGAGATGAAAAACCCTCTATAAAGAGAAGAAGTCTCATTCTTTTTTTTTTTAATTTTTTAACGTTTATTTATTTTTGAGAGACATAGAGACATAGCGTGAGCAGAGGAAGGGCAGAGAGGGAGGGAGACACAGAATCCGAAGCAGGCTCCAGGCTCTGAGCCGTCAGCACAGAGCCCGACGCGGGGCTCGAAATCACAGACTGTGAGATCATGACCTGAGCCGAAGTCGGATGCTTAACCAACTGAGCCACCCAGGCGCCCCAGAAGGCTCATTCTAAGAAAGCATATGTAGGGCTAATACGTGTATGGTTTTCTCTGGAAGACTCATATTCCTTGTTAAAATATGGACCAACATCCAAGTCCAAGTTGTTTCCTACATAGCTACTGTCTGGGCCCCTTAACTACTTCACGATGCCGTGGCTTACCCCCAACCTGCCTCCCCATTACCCAGCAAAAAATGGTAGTAGGATGGAGAACAACACTGGCCCTCCAGAATCCATCTTCAGAGCAACCGCTGTCCATTCTGATTGGTTGACGCCCCTGCCAAGTCAGCTGTTGTCATTTGAATACAAGCCCTGTGTATAACCACCCAATCTTAGATACTCAGGCAAACAACTGTATCATGTTCTCTCTCTAGGTCTCTTTCACCTCTGTAGACATTATTTTACGCACTCAGTAGGGGATTTAGAAGTCTGAATTTCCATCGGGTGCTGAATTAAAGCCAGAGAAGTTGTTTTTTAAGAAGTGGGTTTTTACAGCCTCATTTTGTTCTCCTTTTCATTGTCAGCCAACCTAAAGAACAGTCAGTGTAGGGATTCTCATCTGAGGAGTCCTAAATTTCACCATGATAGTGTCGGGTATCAGCGCCATCTATGTAGCCTGAAAAAATTCATTCTGTAAAGCTTGAAATATTACAATTGTAATTTGAAATGTTTAAAAAATACTCAACCTGGTACGTAAAGACAATAAATAGAAGGAATGCCAACAAACACAGACGAGCATTTTAACACACACAGTAAAAAGTACCAAATACCACATGATTAGGCTTCCCAATCTTTATTGTAATCCATTAATAAGGGAAAGAGGTGGGTGGCACTGACCTCTGGATTTCTCAGTAAATATTCCACTAATGATGATTTTCCCTCATTAAACCCCACCCCATATATGGGGATATGAGGAAGAAAAGATTAATCTAAGTAGGTGGCATGACCAGAAGCAGCCAGTGTAATCCCATAGGGGTTAATTTGTTCATCTGTCTTTCCTCTAAGGCCAGGAATCTTTTTTGAAGCTCATAAAAGATAAATATTCCCAGAGAGATCGTGCAGGAGAAAGGCAAGTTGGCACAGTGGAGCAAACATTTTAACCATCTTGCAGCTAGGATTTCTGGAGACTCCAGAAAGTCTATTGCTATGTGTTTGTGTGTTCATGCAAACACACAGCGCAGAGTTGGGACACACGGTGTTTGTTGAAGTTAGGAAAAGCCAGTGGGAATAAACGCATATGAACTGAGGCTTTAGGCAAACTCGCTATCTTTCTCACACGGGGGAACAAAACAGCAGTTCCAAGTTTCCAGTACATTCCTGTGCCCACATCACTATTTACTTACAATAATTTTCAGCCGTAAATTTTAGCTTGCTTTTATGGTACCATTTATAATGGGTCATTTATATTACCTCTCACTCAGCTTCCATTTCTACCCCTCTCCTCTTTTCAAGAGTGAAGTAAGGAACGAAATTACTTTGTCAAATCAAGAGCAGAAGTGCATAAGAGAGAAATCTGAACACCTGGTGTCACCAGCACGTTACATACTTTGCCTTCTCTTATGCAACATGGACTATTACATGTCCAACTTTTGATTCTCTGTATCTCTGCCCTCTGTGGTAGAAACTATCATTGTTGTGTATTTTTTAAATATAACTTATTGTCAAATTGGCTTCCATAAAACACCCAGTGCTCATCCCAACAAGTGCCCTCCTCAATGCCCATCACCCACTCTCCCCTCCCCCGCCATCGACCCTCAGTTTGTTCTCTGTATTTAAGAGTCTCTTATGGTTTGCCTCCCTTCCTCTCTGTTTGTAACATTTTTTTTCCCTTTCCCTCTCCCATGGTCTTCTGTTAAGTTTCTCAAGATTCACATATACATTCCACATAATAGCACTGGTAGGAATTTACCCAGGGGATACAGGAGAGCTGATGCATAGGGGCACATGTACCCCAATGTGTATAGCAGCACTTTCGACAATAACTAAATTATGGAAAGAGCCTAAATGCCCATCAACTGGTGAATGGATAAAGAAGATGTGCCTTAAATACACAATGGAATACTACTTGGCAATAAGAAAGAATGAAACCTTGCCATTTGCAGCAACGTGGATGCAACTGGACGGTATTATGCTAAGTGAAATAAGTCAGTCAGAGAAACTATCGTTTTGAAGTGACTCATGTCTTCTGCTTTCATAAGCTGTTTAGTGGTCCTTTCTAGGATTGCAGAGCTAATCTATATCCCCCGACAGCCCCCCAGTCACATGCACACCGAACCATCTTTGTGACAGTGCTGCCTTCTGCTGACAATACATGGTCAAGAATTGTTTCAAATGAATATTGGATTTTAAAACTCCCAGTTGTTATAGTTCTTGATTTAAAAAAAATTTATTTTGAGAGAGAGAGAGAACATGAGCAGCGATGGGGCAGAGAGAGAGAGAGAGAGAAGAGAGAGAATCCCAAGCAGACTCCATGCTGTCAGTGCTGAGCCCTCCATAGGGCTCGATCTCACGAACTGTGAAATCATGACCTGAGTTGAAATCAAGAGTTGGACACTTAACTAACTGAGCTACCCAGGTGCCCCTTATAGTCTTGATTTTAACCTTGAATTCAAATTATACACTAACTGGGTGACCTTGTCAAGTTACAGAACCTACTTCTTCATTTCCAACAGCATGATATAGCTATTTTTTTTCCAGAGTTAACGTGTGGATTAACTGAGATTATTCTTGGCAGAGTCTAGCACAATGCAAGGTTCATGATCATACTCAATAACAGTATCTAGTACTATTGATATTGTCCTAAAAACAACAAAAACAACAATAATGGTTGATATTCCATTGCCCACATAACTTCTCAGTAAAAAAAAAAAAGAGGCAAAGAATTCAGAGGTCAAGTTACAAAGTAATATAGATACCAACTCTTCCATCTTGGGGATGAGCAAATTGAGGCTGTAGACAAAATAAACAGAGATCCTGATTTCTTCAATTTTCAGCTCTCATGCAGTCAAAATGATCCACCGTATCCTAAACACCGCTGAGTGGCTGTATGAAATGTTACATTATGAATAGCTATGCTTGGCTGTTTATGAAATGTCTGTATCATATTTCTTAAAGTCACCCAGTTCTGGCTGGTATGAGCTCGAAGAAACCATGTTCATTTCTAAAGCTCATGTTAATTTAGAACAAGCCATATTTCAATAAGGAAAGTCAAGATCTGAAGGTAAAAAAAAAAAAGACAAATCTTAGTTCTTTAAAATTTAAATTATTTTAAATATTAAAATATTTACTGTTTTGTGTTGCATGGAGAAGTTTTCACGTCACTGAGAAACCTATATAGGTCAATATCAGAGTCTCAAATCTTTGCTGAACTCATTCAAAGACTACCAGTTACTAAGATAAGCCTGAGTATCAGTAGCAAGGAAAATTGTTTCTTTGGAACACACTCACGCCCACTCACATGGACTCACACGAATCCCACACGTGCACGCACACATGTGTACACACCCTTATGCATTATATTCATGCACACTCACACACATGCACACACACACACACACACACAATGATACACATTCACACAACCGTTATGTGTTGATTATCCAAGAGCTACTAAAAAACTTGAACCAAATCTATGGTCATGTCTAGAATTATACAACGATTTGATGTCCATTCTCATCTGAGTTAATGTTACCCTTGGCCTTAGCTTCATACTTGACTTTTTTCACGTCAATCGCCCTAGAGGCTGTTTTTCTTTTTTATTATGCGTTGTTTTGTAAGCTTCCGAAGACAGTTTGGTCAGAAAGGCACTTCGCTCTTGGTGTCCTGGAGAGACCCCTTAATTGGGAGTCACATACTGCACTGCCTGTCTTCGCTAACTTATTTTGTTAATCTTATTTATTTATTTTGAGAGAGAGAGAGAGAGAGTAGGGGAGGGGCAGAGAGAGAGGGAGAGAGAGAGAGGATCTTAAGCAGGCTCCCCACTGTCAATGCAGAGACCCATATAGGGCGCCAACTCGTGAACCTCGAGATCATGACCTGAGCCTAAGTCAAACACTTAACCAACTGAGCCACCCAGGTGCCTCACTTCCTCGTGAATTTAAAGTTAGGGGTTCCCCATTTCCAATGTTTTTGCCTTCCAGCTGCCTAGTTGTTCAAAGAATCCCTTCCTTTGTTCGACAGACTGCCTTTCAAATTGGTTATAACTTATAGAACAAAAGTATAAAACCAGTCTTTGAAGATACATTATAATGAAACAGTTTAATTTGGGGCAAAATGCTGTATTGAAGAGGAGTTGTATTTGATTATGTTTTCTTTTTAAATATGTACGGTCCATTGGGACCTCAGCAGCCCAAATCCAATGGCCCACTTCCCTGTGTAGAGGCTAGGACTACAGCCTTACCACGTGACTCTCTCTCCCTGGAGCAGCCTAAGATGACAGGACCCATTCCTGCTTCTTGCCACTGACATTGCACCTGAAGAGACCCACCCTTGGAATCACGGTTCCTCTCTTAATAAGACAAATCTAGATCCAGTTTGTAGGAGACCCTTGAGCTTGCAGAACAATGTCTACCCTCTCTCCCCAATACCGTCATATGCTGTCTGGCTTAGAGAGTCCAGGCAAGGGGTGCCTGGGTGGCTCAGTTGGTTAAGTGTCTGACTCTTTGTTTTGGCTCAGCTTGGTTGTTGCCATCTTGTTATCCAGCCCAGCGTCTGTGCTGACAGTACAGAACCTGCTTGGGCTTCTCTCTCCTTCTCTTTCTGCCCCTCCCCCCGTCTCTGCTTCTCTCTCTCTCTCTCTCAAAATTAATAAACTTAAAAAGAAAAGAGTCCAGGCAAAGAAGCCCCACTCCCTACACACTCAGGACACACCTCTTTTCCTGGGACAGTGGAAAAAGGGAACCAGCATTAATCCTGTCTCTTGTCCTGGAAGTCTGTTTTCTCTGCATAAAAGCCCAGTCATGTAACATAAAAGAAACTAACTGATCCACTTTCAGAACCTGAAAAAAAAAATCAAAAAAGAACGAAAAAAAGAAAAGAAAAAAAAAGAAAAGCCATTTGTCTTTGATCCAATTAGCACATCCACTAACTAAGCAAACGGCATTAGTTCACCAGGACATTCTAGATTGTTGTTTCCAAGATGAGTGATCCCCCGGTTAAGCTCTCTTAAGTTCCTTCCAGGTCTATTTAAAAATCTGTAATCGTATCCCCATATCCTGCTTTTAAGCCAGGACTTTAGCTCATGGATAAGGACAAACATAAGTTTTGTAGAGAACATGCCACGTGCAGCCCTCATCTCAGCAAAGACCAGGGGTCTTATTATTTGGGGTTAAGTGTCATTTGCTAATGTCTCAATAAATATTCACTGTCAAAAATTACGGTGGGAGGGATTTAAAATAAACCTTTTGGGGGGGCTCCCTGATTGCGCATACTTCTGGGTGAGAGTCTGGGCTCCTTGAGATGTGTCCACTGTCTTTTCAGATAGGCCTTGAGCCCAAGTCTGCACATCACCAGAAGTGATGGCTTCCAGAGAGTTCTTCCATCTCTGTAACTCATTTTTCTCAAATATTGCTTCTTTATTTTCCTCTTTCCATTAAAAAAGTATTGCTATATTTTCACTTAAATATAATTGCTATAAGACTATGCAAACGTATGACGTGCTCTGAGATGGTGGCATCTGAGTTTGTTTGACAGCTATTTTCAATATTTCACTTGTAGGGGGTGGAGGAGTTCAAGATCTGCCTCTTATTGGATGGGGACCCAAAGAAAAGGACCATATAGATGATTTGTCACAAACAAGTGAGGAGTATACCTATTGATGAACACTCAGAAAGCACTGACCGAGCCCTATAAGGGTTAAAAAGGGGACAGTCTCTTGGGACAGGGAGTTATCTGGGCAGCGAAAGGGCAGCAGCCCCATTCTTGCTGATGGAAGGAGACTTGAAACAAGTTGGTTCCTTTATCCAAGGTCATTGATTAAGGGCTGTCCCTTTCTTTTTCTTTTTTTAAAATTTTTTTTCATGCTTATTCATTTTTGAGAGATAGAGAGAGACAGAGCGTGAGCAGGGGAGGGGCAGAGAGAGAGGGAAACACAGAATCCAAAAGCAGCCTCCAGACTTTGAGCTGTCAGCACAGAGCCTGACTTGGGACTCGAACCCGTCAACCCTGAGATCATGACCTGAGCCAAAGTCCGTCACTTAACCGACTGAGCTACCCAAGTGCCCCTGGGCTGTCGCCTTCTTTAGCAGCGCCCTCCCCACCCCCTTCCTTTTGCTTACACAGCCTAAAGTTAAGATGAGATAAGAGACTTGGAAAGGAACATGAAGCATATACTTTATAAAGACAATGTTTGCTCAGCAGCTGGTGATATTTTCCCAAGGTTAACAGGTCTTTTCACACATATTAGAACAAGTTTCACATTTCTAAAAGGCAGCAGCTTTTGAGCATTAGAATGGCACTGCTCTTTCGAGCCTGTGACATCTCATACCAGCCCGTACTTGTCTCCCACTTCGTCTGACTACCTGGCCAGCGGAGTGGAACACACCGGGAGTAAAGTGTGACTGAGAACCCAAACTGTGGAGCACAAGGAGAACGGTTAGTCCCTGGGACCAGCTCATAGGTGTGTCTATCACTTAATTCCCAAACCCCACCTTAATCCTTAAGGGAACTGGGAGAACGCTCTGTACTTCTGGGAACAAATACAGTAAATGGAAATCAGTCAGTCCCCACCCTGGCAGCCTCACCATCATGACACAGATTTGACATGGAGTCTATTGTTTCCCTTCAGGTTCAAGAAAGACAAAGTAAAGTGGTAAGTAAGTCTATTCTTTTTTTTTTAGAGCACAGGTTTCTGTGAGGGCCTGTTATAGGACGCCATGGACGCTTTGGTCCCTCCCTTTTGAATTCCCTCATCCCCTCTTCGACTCTCCCAGCGTCTCTTATTTCTTACATATGGGTTTTTTTTAATAAATGTGAATTAAATTCATTGACTTTTGAAAGTATGCAGCATAGAAGTCACTGGGATTGCCACACACCACACATGGGAATACATGATTTTGAGCACGGGGTTAGAAACTGTGACCCAGGGACCATCTCTGGTCCCCCTGTTGTTGTTAAATGTCTCATGAGCGAAGAATGTTTTAACTTTTTAAAATATTCTTTTAATCGAAAGAAAGAGAATATTTCTTAATCTGCAAAACATATGTGAAATTCCATATACCGATGTGTATAGGTACATTGCCTATCGGCACAGTGTCCCGTTCGTTTGTTTATGGATTTTCGAGGCTCTTTATCTGCGGCTACAGTAGACCTGAGTAGCAGCGACAGGAACAAACGGCCCACGATGCCTGAAATATTTACTGTTTTGCCTTTCACAGAACAGGTGCGCCAATGCCTGGTCTAGAGCTTCACCTTTATTGAAGCGTTTATCATTAGTGTCTCTCAAAGACAAGAGACTTCAGAACTTTAGGATTCATAGAATTTAACATCACGACTTGATTCAACTGCAAGATTTTTTCTTATTTCTCAGATACCTCTAGAAAAAAGTGGAGCTTTGCCTTCAGAAATGTATTATGGGGCACCTGGGTGGCTTAGTCAGTAAAGCATCTGGCTTTGGCTTGGGTCACGATCTCATGGGCTTGCAGTTCGTGAGTTTGAGCCCCGCATCGGGCTCTGTGCTGACAGCTCAGAACCTGGAGCCTGCTTTGGACTTTGTGTCTCCCTCTCTTTCTTCCTCTCCCCTGCTTGTGCTGTCTCTCTCTGTCTCTCAAAAATTGAATAAACATTTAAAAAAAGTTTTAAATGTATGGAAACCAATTTGGCAATAAATTATTAAAAAGAAGTTTTAAAAGAAATGTATTGAGCTGTAGGACTTAAGAACATGGGAGTGTGTTACTGGCTCAGTTGGTTGAGCATTCGACTTGGTTTCGGCTCAGATCATGATCTTGTGCTTCATGGGTTCGAGCCCTGCATTGGGCTCTGTGCTGCTGGTGTGGAGCCTGCTTGGGATTCTTTCTCTCTCTCTCCCTCTCTCTCTTTCTGCCCCTCCCCTGCTTTCTCTCTCAAAATAAATAAATAAACTTATTTCTTTTCAATTTTATGAACATGTATTACCATCTTTAGATATCAAGGAATCAGATAGAAAAATTGATAATATGAATACTCTCAAGTCAGAACGTGTTTGCTCTGAGAAATCTGAGTGAAGTATTCCTCAGTTGACGGTCTTAAAGGTACAAACACACATATCTCCCCTTACAATATATGCATTCCCCTGAAAAATTTGTACTTAAAATCAGTAACAGTGAGTTGAATCACTTCCACACAAGGAAGAAGTGATGTATTTAGTTTCTCTCTATTTTTTTCATATTATATACAGTATTAGTTACACCATGTTGCTTTCCAGATCATAAACTTAGCAGCTTTAAACAACACATTTTTATTATGTCCCTGTTTCTGTGGATCGGGAGATCCTGCAGAGCTTAGCTGGGTCGTCTGTTTCAGGATCTCAGAAGCTGTCATCAAAGCACTGGCTGGGGCTGCAGTCTTATCCCAAGGTTCAAGTGGGGAAGGATTTGCTTCTCTGCACACGTGATTGTTGGCCGAATTAAACCCCTTGGGGCCTGTTAGCCTGGGGGCCTCAGGTTTCTTGTAGACTACTGGCCAGAAGCTACGATCGCTTCCTTGTTACGTGGCCCTTTCTGTAGAGAAGCTTACAACACAGCAGTCTGCTTTATCAAAGCTAGTGGTGGGGGGTCTTCCAACCAGACAGGTTGTTATCTCCCTGTAATGTAATTGTGAAAGTGACATTTCATCATCCTTTCCACGTTCTGTTAGTTCATGCAGGGACAGCTTTTGCCCATATTTCAAGGACGAGGGGTTCGCATGGTACAGATACTGGAAACTACAGGAACTGGGGGCCATCTCAGCCACGGTCCACAACATACAATTATATTCTTCTTGCTTCTGCAGACTGACCAGGAATATCCTCGAGGAGAGATATGCAAATATGAGACTTATGAGAGAGAGGGCCCAAAGAGATCTATTAATCTTCATATTCACTTTAGTAAACATTTTTTTCAGTGTTTAATGATTTAAAAAAAGAAAGAAAGAAAAACAACTTATAGGGTTGAATCTTGCCTGGTTGACCCAAATCTGTCCTTACTTTTCTTGGCCCACCACTGGGCATCGGTCTATCCCTGGCAAAGCAGCAGCCCATCTGTCTCCTTCTGCATATTTGGATTCCCTTAAGGTCAGAGATTTCACCTTGATCCTTGCAATGCTACCTGGCACAAAACAGACCCTCGGTAAGGGCTTCCTGAATGTGTAAATGCATGAACAAATCAATGATTCAAACTTTGCATGACTTTTCCCCTTTGATTCAACTCTTACAATAAGCTGGTATGATACAACTAGTAATTCGTTCATATATTTACTCTATATATTCTTCATGTAAATTGATATGTTTTTTCCCAAAATATTGCATACTTAAAACGTAGAGCTTCCATAGGTTTCTCAAGGCCAGACTTTAAAACCAGTGTTTTAAATTTAAATTCCTTATTTTTCCCCTTAGAGCTGCAACCTGATCCTTGGCCTTGTCTTTGAAATGTTGACCAACTGACCTTGATTCTAAGGACAATGTATGCCAAAGCACATGCCCCCGCCCCCCTAAATTGTAGTATGAAGCAGCAGGCATGGCCACAGGGCATCTGGCCAGAGAGTTCTTTGATGGAGGTGGAGGGTGGGAAGGGTGAATGCACTTATGGTTTTTTGTTTTTTTTTTAAGTCAGAATCCAGAATGTTCTGAAATGTACTAAAAATAAATTTATTTAGGCAGTCCCTTTGCTGGGATAAGGAATGCTGATTTTTTTTTTTTTTAAAGAACTTGGGAGAGAATGTTTTGGTGAACTTGTATACCGTACCATAAATATTTTTGCTAAAATTATAGAATTGTCTGTTTCCTTTCAAATTGCATCAGGACCCAGGCAAGAGCAATGAGTTTTTAATGTGGAAATTTCGTGCACACGTTTCGACTTCTTCCTTTTCTTCTTCAACTTTGCCAAGTCTCATTTTCTGTTTAGTAAAGATTGATTTATTGGAGCCTTCTTGGCCTACCTGATGTGTTATGCAATTCCTCAGCAAATGCAGGGACACAACCATGAGTTTGCAAACTTGCTTAGTTGTAGCCAAAAAAGACATTTATTAGGATTCAGTCTGATTTATTTACTATGCTAAATGGTTTTGGCATAGCCTAGAGCCTGATCGTCTCTTTGCCTCCATTATTTCTTTGAAGAAAGAGAGAGAGAGAGTGAGAAAGAGAGAAGAAAAGAAAAAATTTAGCGAGACACAGTGAAGCATGTTCTGTTCCTCAGGGTCCAGAATAAAGCTTCTCTGCTCTGCTGCTGTTTGGAAAGTACAAAATGATAGAAATTGTTGCTTTGGGTGGCCTTGGAGAAAAATCTCTTGAAGCTTGATTTGTTTTTCTCCCAATAAAACAACAGTACGGCAGAAAAGAGAGCCCAACAGGACAATCTGTGAAAGTGAATACACTCCTCTTGGTGACCGTAAATGGCAGAGGAAGGTGTTGAGAGGCACTGTTGCTTTTAAGTGGAAAGCTCAGTGACCAGGGTCACTGTGCCTGGCCGCCACACTGTGGTTTACCCTCTGTGGAGAGGCTTCAGATGTGGTTTCAATCCCATTGAGTGTAATTGACATGAATGCTTGTCGGGTGAACGTCTCAGTAATACGTCAAGCCTCTCCTTCTCTCCGGGCATCGCCAAGCATAGGCTCCGGTTCAGCACAGAATGAGTTTGCTCCAAGTTCTCATCAAACATAATTTCCACTTGTTTTCAAACTGATAAATCCTGAAAGGACCATGTGCTGTTCACTCCGGTTTCCTGAGATGACTGTTCAGCTACATATGTCTTTGCTTTGCATCTGCACAACTCGAGCTGATTTATGATCCAAAGTATCATCTCATGTTCAATAGCGCATGTTTGAGTGAGTCAGGAATCTCCTCATGTTGTCGAGGAAGAAGGAATTTTAAGTTATTGATCCATGAAAATGGGTAAAGCCCCTCAAGGATGGCTGATACGGGCTGAATTACGTCTCCCCCCACCCCAAATCCATATGATAAAGTCCTACCTTCAGTATGTCTGAATACGACTGTATTTGGATACACGGTCTTTAAAGAAGTAATTAAGGTTAAATAAAATCACTGGTGTGAGCCCTAATCAAATATGACTCCTGTCCTTCTAAGAAGAAGAGATTAGGACACAGAACACACAGACCAAGGGATGACCAGGTGAGGACGCAGACAGAAAATAGCCATCTAAGAAGCCAACAAGACAGGCTTTGGAAGAAACCAATTCTCCAATGCCTTCATCTTGGACTTCCAGTCCCCAGAACTGTGGGAAAATGAATTTCTGTTCTTTAAGCCACCCAGTCTGTAGTAATTTGTTATGGAAACACCAGCAAACTAACACAGGGAGTTTGTCTTCTAGTGAAGTTGCCCTCTTCAGGCAAAACTACTCTTTCTGGGTGGAATTCAAGTTAGACCTCAGCTGATGTGGTGTGTGCTTCACTTTCCTACGGCATGGTTTATTCATGCAAGGGATTTGACATGTTAAGTCACATGGTTTCCCTTGATTCTCTGTATTTATTTATTTACACCAGGACTGTACTGACTCCCCCATGAGTGTAAGAAAACATCCACAGAAGGTCTACAGGACAATTTTCTTTGAAGAGATTATATTGATGAAAATAAGAACAATTCGGGTGTAAAAGAACCATTGTTTTAGTACCTACAATATTGTTATTGTAACAAAAACCTCAATTAAGATACAAGATATAAATAAGGAATTGGTCAGTTTTAGTTCATTTATCACTTAATGAAGAATCTAACTCTAATATTTCTTTTGTTAGGGATTCTTGATAACAATCATTGAAAATGCATTACTCTGCTTTATTAAATAGTATAGTGATACATATATATATATATAATTTGTATTTTATTATATGTATTAGTTATTATAAATTTCATTTTTAAATTTGCATAATAGTATAGACTATTTTGGAAAAATATGAGATGTTTGGAACCTATTCTGACCTAGAGTTCTACCTAAATTAAGTCTCTTTGATTTAAGAAAATTAGCAAATGCTGTGCAGGCATTTTGTAGTCAATGAAGTTTAAGATTAATTTTTCCATTTAATAGGAAAGTACTGAGAACTTATTATGTGCCTGGCCCTAAGATATCCAACAGAAAACTGTATAACAAAAATAATATTTCAGGAAGTTGACTGTGGAGCGGTGAGAAATATGTATGGAAGGAAGAGATAAGGAGAATTCATTATGAGGCCTTGTGTAATTTAGTTTTGATATGAGTGTGATCATAATAACATTTTTTGACATTTGAAGAGAGTTTCTCCTAGACAGCATAGGATTGTGTCATATGTGCAAATCCATTCTAATGGTTTCTGTCTTTTAGGTGCTATATTTAGACATTTACATTTAATGCAATGGTAGCTATGCGATTGTCAATATTCAAGTAAGTCTAACATTAGTTTTAAATTTTTCTGTTTCTCCCCTCTGTTCTCCTCCCTCCCAGTTTTCCCTTTCTTACTTTCTGTTAGGTTATTTGAACCCCCCCCTTTTTTTTTCTTTTCCATTTTGATGTATCTACTGAGATTTTGATTATACTTTTTGGTATGGTTATTTTAGTGATTATTCTAGGGATTACACTTACGGACTTAACTTTTGTTCATGTGCTTGTAATCAAAATTCTACAACTTCAAGTTGAACATGAAGACCTTATTATTCTAAAGGTTTTGTGATACGGTTGTCATATGTTACCTCCACATACCTCAAAAACCCCATCAGACATTGTTATTATTTTGTTTTCCACTATTAAACCTCTTTTAAAGAACTCAAGAAGACAAAAGTAGCCTTATTATTTTTACCCAGACATTTACCATTTCTGTTGGTCTTCCTTCATTCCTGATGTTCCAAATTTCTCTCCAGTATCATTTCCCTACAGTCTGAAGAACTAACTGAATTTAGCAATCATTTTAGGATAGACGACACATCTCTGTTTTCCTTCATCTGAAAATGCCTTTATTTCACCTTCATTATTAAAGGATATTTTTGCTGAATAAGACTTCAGAGTTGAAAATTATTTTTTTCTTTCATCATTTGAAAAAAAAATGTTTTGCTCTTTCTTTCTGGTCTCTATGGTATCTGATGAGAAATCAGCGGGAATAGAATGACTGTTCCTCATAGGTAACATGTACTTTTGCTCTGAATTCTTGCAAGATTTTGTTTTTGCCTTTAGTTTTCAAAGTAGCTTAATTATGATGGCTGTGGGCCTGAGTTGCTTTCTTCACATGTACCTTTTTGGAGAGTCAACTCACCTTCTTGAAACTGTGGACTTATTCTTGCCAAATTGGGAAGGTTTTAGCTATTACTTCTTTAAATATATTTTTTCCGGCATGACCTTCTTTCTGTTTCTGATAAGCTGAGGCTATAAATATTAGAGTTTGTTATTGTCCTACATTTTCTCAGGCCTTTTACTCTCTGACGTTCGATGGGATATTTCTTACTGGTTTAGTTTCAAATTCATTGGCTCTTCCCTCTGTCATTTCCAAACTGCCATGGCACCCATCCACTGAGTTGTGTTTGTTTTTTGTTTTCTTTTTTTTTAATTTCAATTACTGTGTTTCTTCCTTGTCCAAAATTTCTGCTTAGTTCTTCTTTTTATCTTTTATTTTTTTCACAAAGACTTTCTATTTTCATTTGTTTTGGAGTGTTTGCAATTGCCTATTAGGGCATTTGTCCCATTGGTTTAAAGTATCTTTCACATCATTCCAATGTCGGTGTTGTGTTAATTATCTGTACCTGTCAGTTATCCGTTCCTAAGTGAGTTAAGATTTTCCTAATTGGAATATACTGAGTTATTTTGAATTATGTGCTATAGATTTTGAATAGTATATAATGACACCCTGCGTCTTTTTCCAATTCTATGGAAAATGTTTATATTTTTTGTTTTAGTAGGAAATGAACCTTGTTAGGTTCAAGCTAGAAGTTCGGGTTTTTTTTTAATGTTTTATTCGTTCATTCATTCATTCATTCATTCAGAGAAAGAGAGTGCAAGCAGGGGAAGGACAGAAAGGGAGAGGGAATCCCAAGCAGGCTTTGCACTGTCAGCACAGAGCCTGACACAGGACTCAGTCCCACGAACTGTAAGATCATGATCTGAGACAAAATCAAGTGTTGGATGCTTAACTGAATGAGTCACCCAGGCACCCGACAAGCTGGAAATTCTAACCCACCGTCTATAGACTGTGGTTCCAAAGTGAATTTGGTTTTCAAAGCCTTGAAGTGCCGTTTGGACCTGTCCCATGTGTGTCATGGCCTGCTGTTGGTTCAGTTCCCAGAGTGCCCTAGGACTAGCATAAGATCTATGAAAACTAGCCATGGTTAATCCAAACAGTTCACAAACAGTTTTATGGAGTCACTTTCCTGAACTTTAACCCATTCACCATCTCCACTCACATCCTTTCTGCTTTGTTTTGTTTTGTTTGTTTTGTTTTGTTTTTGTTTTCCTCTGAGGCTCACCTTTTTATTCCTCCCACCAGAAAAGCTGGAGCTTTAATATCTCTATCCCTTTCTGTACTTTCTTGATTGCCTCCACCCTCTTGAGTAATCAAAGAGTAAAATTCCCTCCTCCTGAAATTTTGGTTCTTGCTGGCCCTCACCATCGCTGTAGATTGTTTCAGGGCTGAAATGTACAAGAATGAGGAAAAGCCAAAATAAAAACAGAGAGTGATTTCTGTACCCTCTCTCAGTCAGTTCGCTTTCCTGGAGGCAGACCTGGAGGGCGTCTTCTCTAGCTTCTCTGTCTGTGCCCAAGCCCAGTCTGGTTTCTATGCCCCATGTCATTCAGGTTGGAGAACTGTAAGAAAACTGTTTGTAAATTCACAATAAGTTCAATGGTACATTGAACTCTTGTCCTCCACACTACTCCAATTTACCTTCTACTGACTTTTCATAGTTTTCAGATAGTTGCTCCATGTACTCTGTTAAAGGCTTGCATCTACAGTCGATGTAAGAGACAAACAAACAAACAAACAAAAAGAAACAAGAGTGTTGTGTACTTACTCTATCTTACCTTGAACCAGAAACTTAGTAGAGATTTAAATGGATGTCTAATTATCTTGTGTTTGGAGGTGATTGATTTATTATTGTATGAAGTCTCTACACTGGACCAACTTTGTTTGTACTGGTCTCATAAATATTGGTGATCATGACATATATCGCTTGGTTATTAGACATAAAATGTAGCAGGCATTTCAGTAGCATAGCTGCATAACCTCAGCTTAACTTGTCACTATAAACACCTGAGATTTTCTACTCAAATGTTATATTTAGCTTGTGTGCAAGGCAAGCTAGAAGTGTCAGAAGAATGGGGAGCCCCAGAATGAGACTTCGAACAATGATAGAAGTTATTGGGCGGCCAGTTCAGGGGTATTTTAAACTAGTCTTCTAGAGTTCTTCAGTAGGACTGAACTCTCTGCCTGTAGTGATAACAAGCTTAATACTGTATCCTTGATTGATTTTTCTTTCCCCGTCTCAGTCTGCCTCCCTGCTAAGCCACTTTTACTCAAAACCTTTCCTTAGGAAACTTGATTGCCAAAATATCCAACTCTGACCAACTTGAATAGGCATTTTAAAGGAGAATTTCTGTATAAATTCAAACCATTTTTGGTTACAATGTCATAAATAGCTCAGGTAAAATAAGTGGGTAGTCTTTAATGAATATGGGGAAATACTTCACAGACCTTAAGAAGTTTCAGTGACATTGGGGATTTTATAGACAGGTTAAAATATAAAATAATTCTGCTCTTATCAGAAACAATGTATCAGGAAAAGGCCCTGATATATTAATGTCTTGATATATACCCTGGCATCTGTTAATATAGCAATATACTGATGAATAAACTATTCCTTATAGATGTATTTGTAGTAAAACTCCCATGTGGCACAAAAGAATGCCAAATTTGATTCTAGACCAATGGCAACCTGATTGCAAAGTCACTTTCTGTGATAGACAGTCTGATGATTTAGGAATCAGATACCCTGTTTTGTTGTCTGCCTTTGGGCATAGTCTTTGTTTCTATGGGATTCATTTTATTCCTTTGTAAATCCGAGGTGTTGCAATTAAACAAAATTTTGTCGTGCTTGACCCATGGATTTCTGGTGGGTTTACGCATGGATTTCTAACAGGAACTACTGAAATTAATGGGTAGGTCAAAGTCTACGACTGCCAACAATTCACAAGCTCTAGGATTAGAGAGCACCTTACATTCTATTATTCCATGAAGCTGTCCAAGATGAAGAGGAATCACTGTACAAGGCTATCCCAAAACAAGTATTAGGTCCGAATATTGATCAAAGTGGACATAAAGAATAAGATTATAGGAATAAGACCAAGTCAAAGAGAATGCAGGAAGGAAAAAAACACATGTAAAGGTTGTAAAATATCTTCTTGTGAATATTCCCTTTGGTTTATTTAAGGTGATTTTGCAGAAGGAGCCTGTAAAGCCTGTGACAGTTTATAAATGACTCAACCGCAGGCAATCTCCACAGATAATTTATTCTTTTGCTAATGAGTGAATAGTGAGTAAAGCCGGTGAAGCGATCACATCTGCTAAATATTCCAGGTGCGAGAGCAGAAAATAAGAGCGAGTGTAATGTGGGAGTTGTTGAGCAAAAGGGTGATCCATAGCGATGGGGCAAGTACCTGCAATGGCTCAAGAAGGGAACAGGTGTGCTGAGTTGGAGAGCGAGAGAGAAGACCAGTATGACTGATGATGGTGGGCAGTGTGAAAATTCATAGAACATGGGGTCAGAGAGTAGGCAGGCACTCGGTCATGATGGTAGGACCTTGTAATTCAAGATTTTATTCTGATTCCCACTGGGGAACATTTGGAGTATTTTCAGGCAAGGATGGAAATGGTCAGATATTTAAAAGCTCACTCTAAGTACCATATGGATTGAGTACCTACTCTGTGTAAGACATTGTGTTAGCTTCTTGGAATGCAAAGATGAATGAGAGGTTCACAGTTGAGGGGACAACTCACATAGAGTAGGACATTGTGTTAGCTTCTTGGAATGCAAAGATGAATTAAGAGGTCCACAGTTGAGGGGGTAAGGCAGAGGTGTGATCATACAATTACAATTTAGGATAATGACGTTTTAAAGCATGTGAATAATTACTTCTTAAATCCCTTTTTCAATGATTTATGTGTGTGCCACCCATGCCCCGAACACAAGAATTATCTTTTTTTAAGCTTATTTATTTATTTTTTGAGAGAGACAGAGAAAGACAGAGAGAGAGAGAGAGAGAGAGAGAATGAGGGGGGAAAGGGCAGAGAGAGAGAGAGAGAAGGAGAGAGAATCCCAAGCAGGCTCTGTGCTATGACTACAGAGCCCAATGCGGAGCTTGAACCCACAAACCTTAAGATCGTGACCTGAGCTGAGATCAAGAGTTGGACACTCAACTGACTGAGCCACCCAGGCGCCCCTAGAATCATCTTTACTTTTTTAAATACTCCACACTAGATCACAATAGAATCTTGTTTGGGATTTAGGGAGGAGATAAGAAAACAAACAACAAGAAATTAAGGGTTCACATCCATGCATTCCTTTTTCTTCCCTCTGAAGCATGACCATGGAAATTTAAGAGTTCATTTTAACCCAGGTAGAATAATAGTAGTAATAGAAATAGTAGCTGTAGTAGAAGAAATCGTAATAATAGCAATCAGCCATTGTTCATTTGTTTCGTGCTATTTTCATAATGTTTTTGTGTATATCCGTTAGTTATCCTTTTTCTTTTTTCAGCACCACATGGCAGAATAATTAAAGCTAGTTATTGCTAGTGAAAATACACACAGTAAAAGGAAACGTGTAAAAAGACAACCCAGGCTTAGAACTGCATGTTGTTCTGTAACCTGCTAAGCACATACATAGCTCTATATTGTATAGTATATCTGAAATAAAATCTCAGGAGACAGTACTTTCCCTTACAAAGCACTCTCCTATTTTTATCTATTCCATATTATGACATTCTATTCCACTTTTAAAATGCTGATCACAGCCAGCTAAATTGATAGGTTGCACCCCACAGTATGAAAAACTTTAGATCAAGTGTATGCTCAAGATCGCACAGCTAGGAAATTGGGTGTTTGAGGTTTAAATGTATTTCTCTGCATTCCTCATCCGATTCTCTTTCTGCATATCTAACATCTCTGGTTCTTCATTTTATCCACTCCGATCCAACCAGCAGACTTTTGCCATGTTTATTTCACTAAGGTACAATAAATCATTGCAGTTCTTTTTTTTTTTTTTTAATTTTTAACATTTATTTATTTATTCATTTATTTATGTTTTTGTTTATTATTGAGAGAGACATGGCATGAGTAGGGGAGGGGCAGAGAGAGAGGGAGACACAGAATCTGAACCAGGTTCCAGGCTCTGAGCTGTTAGCACAGAGCCCGACATGGGGCTCGAAACTCACAAACCATGAGATCATGACCTGAGCCGAAGTTGGACACTTAACCGACTGAGGCACCCAGGCGCTCCAACATTTATTTATTTTTGAGAGAGAGAGAGACAGAGTGCGAGTGGGGTGGGGTGGGAAAAAAGAGAAGGATACACAGAATCCGAAGCAGGGTCCAGACTCTGAGCTGTCAGCACAGAGCCTGACGTGGAGCTTGAAGTCATGGACCGTGAGATCATGACCTGAGCTGAAGTCAGACGCTCAACCCAACTGAGCCACTCAGGTACCCTGTCAGTTCTTTTCTTTAACAAAACAAAACAAAACAAAAGACTTTAGTGGAACCCTCCCCCCCGCCCGCCTATTGGATGCAGATACAGAGACCTTCGTTTTAATCTTCAATAACAGATCTGTATTTAGAAGCAGAAGCGAACCCACGTTCTTCCCTTTGAGTGTATAGATTTCTAGCAGGTTTGTGAAAGAGCTTCCTGGCATCAGTGACCCTTCTCCCCTGAATTTTATGCCTGCTCTCGACTATCCCTCACGCCTATATAATGCATTACGTACAACATGTTTCTTGGCATTCTCTAAAGACATCAAACACGTCCCTACCTCAGGCACATTGTTTGTAGTGTTCCTGTTGCTGGAAATATTTTATTATCACATACCATCAAACCACCATAGACTAGTAATTATCTACCTCTCAGTTTTCTCTGTGAAGTGGAAGTTATTTGCTTGGTTTAAAGTTACAACTAATATATTTCAGAACACAGATTTACACCAGGGCAGTGGCAGCACAGTCGTGTGAATACATAAGCAAGACCATTGAATGAGTAGAAGTTCATCAGGGTAAAAAGAGTAGGTTTTCCCTATAAGTGCCTCGTTGTTCTGGAATATGAGAAATGATAAGTGAGAGACAAAGCATGAATGGATATAGAAGCTGGAAAAGGTTTGCAGAAAGGACATTTTTATTTGCTTTGGTTTATAATACGTGCAAATACTGAATCTGAAAAGAAATACTAGAAATGTGTTAGAATTTTCCAAAATTGGTTCCGTTTTGCGGGTTTATTTAAGAGAGGGAAAAAAAGCTGGTGACATCTTTATTGTCAAACAATTATATTAAAGCAAAATTCAAACTATTTGACTCAGTTTAAATGATAAATTGTTCTTAGAGCTCTTAACAAGCGGGTGTTATAAGTTGGCTTTACTTTTTCAGTTTTACTCAGAAATAACTGACCTACGTCACTGCATACATTTGTGCCTATGTTTTCTTTTAGGAATTTTATGTAGGCAGGTCTTACTTTAATTCGATTTGAGTTAATTTTTTGATAATTTTTTATTGTCTGTATAATCTGCCCAGATAGCAAAGATTCCATAGCTTATAAGAATTATCTGTGATTTGTCTTCACTTCATCTTTGCCTTTAATTATCTTTGAAAACATCCTTCCTTGTAATAAAGTTAAAGTTCTTAATAATCATGTTTCCTTGCTGTGTTAATTTTAAAATAGTTTAACGTCATTTTATTTTGATTAAATAAATAACCAATTATTTTTTCTCAACCCCCCATGAGCCTATTGCAATTAAGTGACAAACACTCTTGTATTAATGTGTTTAATTGTGTCTCCCCAAGATCAGACCCTAAAATTAGGGAACGAAGTCAAGACATCTTTGACACCTAAAACTCTCTTTAGGATTTCTTAGAGGGCTCCTGGAAAAATCACAGTAGTTTGTTAATTCATCTTATAAAAAGAGATGTTAGCAATAATTATGGTTCTCATATGCTCCATGCTCTTAATTAAGTCAACACTATTATAAAAGCTGCATAGGAACCACTCAGATTAGAAGAGATGCTCAGCCTTTTCTAGATTATACCAAGGTAGCTAAAATGCAATTATTCTGTGTGTACATATGCATTTATATTTAGATTATATTTATATTTATCTATCGGTCTATCACCATACATATAGTATGTACCAGAGTAAAGCCCTATATATTCTTCAGTGCTTTCTCTGTTCCTAAAATATATTCTTTTTTCTTTTTCTTTTTTTAATATATTTAAATTCCAGGTAATTAACATATAGTGTAACATTGGTTTCAAGTGTGCAATCTAGTGGTTCGACACTTACATGTGACACGGGGTGCTCTTCACAACGCATGGACTCCTAACTTCTGTTTCACCCATTGCCCCCCATCCCCAACCACTGATTTGTTCTCTACAGGTAAGAGTTTATTTTTTGGTTTTCCTCTTTCTCTCTTTTTTTCCCCTGTGCTCATTTGTTTTGTTTCTTAAACCCTCAGATTCTGTTCATAATATATTTTTATCTTCAAGGATATTGATTACTCCCCATGAAATGCTTTAGAACATACTCCAATAGACTTTTATGTCCACTGTTATATTTTTGCTTACTCTAGTAAATTAGCCACAGCCTTTCATCCCATAAAAAAGTGCTTTTTAGGGGCACCTGGCTGGCTCAGTCGGTTAAGCGTCTGACTTCAGCTCAGGTCATGATCTCATGGTTCGTGGTTCGAGCCCCGCGTCAAGCTCTGTGCTAACTGCTCAGAGCCTGGAGCCTCCTTCAGATTCTGTGTCTCCCTCTCTCTCTGCTCCTCCCCCACTCATGTTCTGTCTCTCAAGAATGAATAAATGTTAAAAAAATAATAATTAAAAAAATTGCTTTTTGTTCTCCCGTGGTGCTTGCCTGGAGTCTCTGCTATAAACTACAGAAATTTGGGTCTTCAAAAAGGGAATCTCAGAGTCCTGTAAAGAGATTATCTGAACTTTTGATGTGTCTAAGAACACGCTCTTGGTATCGGTTTCTAAGCTAACATCGCTTAGACAATTTTCAGAAAGCTTCAGTAGGCTGAGTCAGGATTTTCAGTGTTCTTTTTAGTCCAGAAGGAGATGTACTTCATGAAAGCAGATTATTCCCTCCCAACGTCCGCCCGTGAATATATTACACAGAATATAATGAACTAATAAGAAACGCTTACTTGTTTACATGGATATAGTTTAGCACTATTTTTAATATCCATGGATAAATGAGAAGGTCTTTTCTCTTTCTTCTGTATAATTCTCTGGATATCAATTTAGCAGGCATTTGTACGCTGAAATAAAACATTTTTAAGTGGCATTACATCTCACTGTCTCTCATAGTTCAGGAACAAACACTTTTACTGAGCTTCATAAAATCTGTGCTCCTTTGTACCAGGTCACAATTGGACAAATCAGTTGTGCAACCAGGATCACATAGAAGTGCCCTGTTTGAGAATGAGTCTCATTTATTCAGGTCTGACAAGCCTGGTCTTTAGGAATAAGGATTGACTTTATGTGTGGAACCAGTGCCTATAAATTTTTTCCAAGAACACGGACTCAGGCTTGGCTCACAGGTAGGAAAGGAACCACTTCCTGGAAGGTCAGGAACTTGAGAAGAATTTGCAGACTACAAGAAGAGAGAAATCCACCCACGTTCATAAGTACTGTGAGTGAAATTTGGTAAAGCGAATGACTTGGGCTTGGTTTCCTAGCCTCAGGATAGAGAAGTAAATGAGAGAGGCTTTTTAAAAGTCTAATTGAGATTCCTTGTGAAAATTTCCAAACAGAAGTAAATTCTTTGGCAATAGTGTTTACTCAATACCATAAGACTGTAGATTTTCATAGTAAATTTAGGGAGAGTCATATGGTTAGTTTATACTCTTGTTGCAGGCCAAATGTAACAAAACTAGCCTTTCTTGGTCAAAAGAATGAGTTTTGAAGACTGTTTATGATCACAAGAGCCGGATGGGCAATGGGGAATACTAGAAAAATAATACAAATAATCCAAAATGTAAAAATAGGCAAAAGAGATTATTGGGAATTCTTTCAGAGAAGTGCTAGGCTTAACTTTCTATTGTCCGCCTATTTCATAGAGACAAATAGGAGGGCATAGATTTTTGTCCAGTAAAGATGCAAATGATTTCTGACAAATGAAATGATAATCCTCAAAGGTATATCATCCTGTTTGGCATTAACCAGTTTTGCCTCTGATTCAACAATCCTATATTAACTTCCTTTTATTAAATTTTGTATACCTATGTGTACAGAAATGCACCTGCACGCACACATGTGGCTGGACTTTAAATCAACTACAACATCCATTTATGTGACCCAGTAGATAGCAATGAATAAATTAGTTAATAATGAGTTAATGTTAAATAAAATCCTTGTATGTGTTTATATTTGGCCTTTTTTTAGTGAATGAAGAATGACTGTATGTCAATAGAATTATCTCACTTCTTTACATGTGAAGTTGACTTTTTGTTCTCTGTAGAATAAAAGCTTTATGTCATAGATAAGGGAGTGGAGATAGTGTAGATTACTGGTACCAGGAAACAGATTCCCGGTGAGTAACGGAAGGTAAGTAATGGAAGAAGAGACTAGAGACAGTAACTAGGATTCGATAAGATTGGAGGACTTTCTCCAGTTGTCCAATACCATTCCAATAGAAAAACAATAAAAACAAGCATTGTTTGTTTTTGCATTAATAAACTGGAAAAATACACAGGAGCTCATGGGACCAGCAATCACACTGAATTTAAATATCATACGGAGTAAGAATGAGAGAATGCCAATTTGGAGAGCTTTGGATTGAAATATTACAATTTAAGATGAGAATGTGGCAAACCTAGAGGTCAATTTTGAAAGTGAGGAAGTTGTTTAAACAGTAAAGGTGAAGTAAATGAAGTTACAAATTTAAGGAAATACAAAGCCAGCATGTTGAATATAACATTTACATTGATACAGTATATATCAATGAAGATAACGTTTTATATATGTTATGTGAATATAACATATACAGAATATAACATTTATATTGATACACATATCATCTACTAAAAGTTGGTCCTATAGGTTCTACAAAATTGGGATGTCTACCAGTCATCCATGAAAATAAAGTGAATGATTTTATTAGTAAAGAACTTAATACATATTCATAAAGAAAAGTTGAGAGGAGTATAGATGAATAATTAGATTTATAAAGGAAAAGAACGTTTTTGTTTTGTTTTGTTTGTCTTCAAATATAGATAAGAATAGACTAAAAGTCTCAGGATGAGACAAAACTTACCCTAACTTTGGACCGTGTGTGTCATAAATAAGAACCAAGTGCTAGATGGGACTCAGTAAAAAGTGGGGTTCACAGGAGAAATCCAGGTTTCTGTTAGGTTCAAAAAGAGAATAAAGCAGATTGTAAAGATGTGGATATTATGAAGTAGTTTGTTTATAATGAAACAAGGGCTTTAGAATTTAGGGCATCCTACAAATTACATGGTTTAAATCCTTAGTCTTCATTCTCCAGCCAGTGAAAATTACTTTACCCCTGAGCCTTGTTTACCTATTCACAAAGAAAAGGGTGATAATAACATTCATTCCGTGTAAAATACTAACTCAGCACTTGACATGTGATTAATGCTCTGTAATTGTTATGTAGTATTTATACTGTGCAGAGGAGATCAGTAGGGGGCCACCTAGCCAATGAGAAACATAGAGCCAAATGAGGACAAGAATATAAAAAAGAATGGATAGCTGAAGTGTCTTGCACTGGGGGAAAGGGGAATATCTTAAGAAATGGATAACATGGACCAGAATTGAGCAATGCCACTGAGGATATGATCAAGTAGGAGGAGGTTGAAAGAGATATTTTCGAGACAGAAGCAATAGGATTTGGCCAATAGTTGTGTGTAGTTATGTAGAAGGGCGGAGATGGAGAAAGAGGTCCAGGCTTTAAGCCTCTATGCCTGGAAAGGTGATTCCATTGACAAAATGAATAAATTTAAGAGGAAGCTAAATCTGGGAAAGGGGCATGGAGATTCAGGCATTACTTGCATTTAAAATATAATGACTTGGTTATGTTAGTCCGCACTCAGGAGAAGATATCCTGTGGGTAGCTGGAAACCTGACACCAGAGATTAAGGATGGTGGCAAAGACTGGCTAAATGTTCACCTATTCCACTTACTCCTCCCACATAAGCAGGAAGGTTATACGTCCCAGTCTTCCTTGCATTGTGTTTGTAGCCATGTGACTAGTTTGACAACAGAATGGGGACAGAATTGATGCACACCATTTCCAGGCACGTCCTTAATATTCGTGCATCATTCTACTTCTTTCTCTTTCGCTGCTTTTTGCATGACTGGAAGTGAAGTAAATTGGGTTGGCCGAGCCAGATGTGCAAAGAGCCCATATCCCTAAATCGCATCAGGGACAGAGACATTTTCAGGATGGACTATAATATAGGCAAGCAAGCAAACTTTTAGTTCTTTAAGCCAATGATATTTGGGGGTTATTTCTACCAGCCCTACAACGACTAATAACATAGCCAAGATTAGAGATCTACATAACCATTTTCTAATCAACTGCATTTGTTCCCAAATAAAAATGTATGCACTGGCTACATCTGAATTACTTGCGGCAGGGAAGAGGGTGCTTTTGAAATGGATATGCCTAGCTCTAAACTAGACCTGCTGGTTTAGAAGCTCCAGTGAGGGACCCCAGAAATTTTATTTTTAACAAGCAGCCATTTTTTTTTCTGAAGTTAACAAATGGCCTATGGAGGAAGGTAATGGAAGACATTAACTGGAATAGATTATCGAGAGAGGAAGAGAGAAGATGAGGGTGCCGGTGGGGCTTAAGGGCCAAGATAAAGAATTTGGAAAATACCTGCATCTATGCAATGGAAGGAGAAAAATCAACTGGAAATAATGAAAAAAAAATTACTATTATAATAAAGAAGGCAATAAGGAAAGTACAAGACAAGTGAAGAGAATTTCAAGGACTCACAGCTGGTCCACAATGTCAAGTAGTTTACAGCAGTGCTTCTCAAACATTAATGTGTATATGAATCACCAGAGTATCTCGTAAACCACAGATTCTAATTCAATAGGTCTGAAGTGCGGCCCAAGATTCTGCATTCCTACCGAGCTTTCTAGATGATATGATGTCACAGGTCCACAGACCACACTCTGAGTGGCAAGACTTTACAGAAGTCGATAGAGCCTAGCAAAGAATAAGCCATTGGATTTTCTTTTTTTATTATATACTTTTTAATTTTTAATGTTTATTTCTTTTTAAGAGAGAGAGAGAGAGAGAGAGCGAACAGGGAAGAGGCAGAGAGAGAGGGAGATACAGAATCCAAAGCAAGCTGCAGGCTCTGAGCTGTCAGCACAGTGCCCGAGGCGGGCTCGAACTCGTGAACTGTGAGATCGTGACCTGAGCTGAAGTCGGACCCTCAACCGACTGAGCCACCCAGGTCCCCCAAGCCATTGGGGTTTCTAACTAGAATGTCAACGGTGACTTTTAACAAAGGGGATTTTAAGATGGTAAAGGAAGAAGCCAGGTGGCATGCCTTAAAGGAGTGTGTAGATCATAGCAAAATGGAGATATTTATTTTAGACTATACTTCCTTTAAAATGGAGGTGAATGAGAAGAGAAACAAAAGAAGCTCACCAGGGTAGGAAGTTTCTGAACAGGAACATTATTTAATATAAAGAATATTGTGGACTGAGAAGGTAGTATTTGCTGATAAAATGTAAATAAAATATATTTTTACTATCTACTGCTTAGGAAGATATAGAACCAATTTTACTTTTCTTAATAAAGTAAAAAATCAATAGCACTTCCCCTATATTATAAATACCTTAAAATATATAACTATTACTATCTTATTACCATCTTGTGTATTATTGTTTTTAGTACTTTATTTCTTCATTGCTTTCTTTGCCGACTAAATTATTTGTGGTAGTTGATGTTTTATACGAACATTGTCTAGATTTACCCACGTGTTTATCAACTCCTTTCCTCACCGTGCCTTCTCAATAATTAATTTTTTTTTCCAGCTGGGTGCAATATCATTTTTCCTGAGAAGTCTTGCTTTTCAAAACCTGGCGACTGACTCCACAGCGTGGACGTCAGCTAAGAGTTAGAAGAAATGTAAAAGCTCAGGATCTAGACCTAATGAATCAGAATTTGCCTATTAACAAGATTCCTAGATGACTTCTGGCACATTAAGGTTTGAGAAGTTCTAAATGAACCCTGAGATGCTACATTTCAGGCACCTTCTAAGTAATGTTCATGCTGCTGGCTCTGGTCAAAGAGATAGTTTGCAGCAAGACTTGTGGTTCATCTCGTGTTATTTACTGGTAATAAGTAATTTTGAGTTTTGATGTCTGAAAATGTCTATTTTATGTCATCTTGGCGTTTTTGTTTAGTATGACATACAATCTAAGGTAGAACGTTAATTTTTTTAATGTTTTATTTATTTTTGAGAGAGAGAGAGAGAGAAGTGAGTGTGCATGAGTGAGCGGGGCGGGGGGGGGGGCAGAGAGACAGAGAGAGGGAAACAAAGGATCTGAAGCAGGCTCTGCGCTGACAGCAGTAAGCCCAATGTGGGGCTCAAACACACGAACTATGAGATCATGACTTGAGCTGAAGTTGGACACTCAACCAACTGAGCCACCCAGGTGCCCTGAGAATTATTTTTTCCTTTATTTGAGAGACATGCCTGTTTTCTGAGTTCATGTGTTTCTGTTAAGAAACTTTCTATTCCTATAATTGGATTTCTTCTGTAGGTAACCTGTCCTTTTTCTTTCTCTTAATGTGTTTGAAAATGTTCTCTCTCTCTTCGAAGTTGTATAGTTTCTTTACTAATGGTTTGTGATTTTTTTAAGTACCACTTCAAATGTATATTTGAGTCCATAATCTGAGGATTCAAGTCTTCAAACAATTCTGGAATCTTCTCAGTTATTTGCTCTGTGAATATTTCCTACCCCATGCTTTCCCTATTCTCTCCTGCAATGCCTTTTAAACATGTGATGGATCTTCTTCATGTTTAACCTTTCTTTCTAATTTTATAGATTTTGCATCTCTGTATAGCATTCTGAATCATTTCATTTTTAAATTTTCTTAATGTTTATTCATTTTTTGAGAGAGAAAGAGAGAGAGGAGAGGAGGGACAGAGATAGGGGGAGACACAGAATGCAAAGCAGGCTCCAGGTTCTGAGCTGTCAGCACACAGCCCAACATGGGGCTGGAACTCAGGAACTGTGAGATCATGACCTGAGCCAAAGTGGGATGCTTAACCGACAGAGCCACCCAGGTGCCCTTGAATAATTTTTGATGCATGCCTTCCAGTTCACTAATTCTCTCTCCAGCTATGCTTATTTTCTATTTAATATTTGTACTGAGTTTAATTCCAGTGTCTTTATAACTATGGCTTTCATTGATATATATCTTCCAAGGTTTTTTGTTTTTTGTTTTTTTAAACACTGTAATGTTGTTTCATATATTCTGGTCCGCTTTTTAATTAAATTATTCTAAATGAATTTATTTTTAAGTCTGCCTCCAAAAATTCCCTTATTGAACATTTTTTAATGTCTCATATATTGTTGGTTCAAGATCTTGTTTGTGGTGACTTGCTTCCTTGAACAGTACCTCTCAAATTTTAATACACATTTGAATCATATGTATATATTTTAAATCACATGTTTGGGTTCAATCAGTCTAGAGTAAGGCCTGAGATTCTTCGTTTTTAGCAAGCTCCCAAGTGATTTTGAAGCTGTTGGTCCACATGCTAGTCTTTACACAGGAAGTCTTTAGAGTATTTTCTTACCGTTTTATATTTACTTCTGTCTGAGGGGGATTTATGTGGAGGAAAACTGGGCCTAATATGTGTGTATGCATGTGCATATACTGAGTTTTTTGACTTGTGATCTTCAGACCATTCAAATAGTATAAATTTTCACGCCAAAACTTCATTACAGCTGTATCATTGTATGAGTTCTCAGAAGAGAGTTTTCTCTTTCCCCCTCTAGTCCGGAGCCAAATCAAAACCAAGATGTATGCCTGCTCAGGCTAGTGAGCAGATATTTTCTATTGTACTGCCCCATTGAAGATGTATTCTTTAAAAACCTGGATTTTATTTGAAGATGTTAACTCCAACTCCCCACCTTGTGTGGGCCCGAGACCTTCTCTCTTTTTCACTTTACTCACTAAACTCAAGTTCTCAGGACAATTAAACAGTAAGTGGCAGCTTATTTACGGTTCTACCTTTCTCTTCATTTTTTGACCTTTGGGAACATTTCTTATATTTCCCCTAGTATATCTAGGTGTTTCATATTGAAGCGTATTTCAAGATATCTAGTTTACAGTGTTTTGGAATATAAATCTGTTAAATATTTAGAAGGACCTCTAAACAGAACAGTTAGAATTTTTTTAATGCCTAATGTTGACAGTTAAGTCCTAAGAATCTAGAAAGTCTCAATTCTGAAAGACTTCCAAATAGGTGAAATTTTATTTTATTTAGAATTTTTTCAACCACATTCCACCATTCTTACCCTGAACTTTTCCCTTTTTAAACCAGTTGTGTTGGCGTACTGTAGACACAGCCTGAATCATCATGAAGGATGGGAATTGGGTTTTAATCTATAAAAAGCTAAAAAAAAAAAATGAGTGTGATGCCATGGAGACCAATGACTTTTTTTTTCTTTCCTAGGGAACCAAAGTGATGAACCAATTCAATCTCAGATTACTAAGCCAAAGTACAGGTATGTCAGGTGTGGGCATTTGCAAATGTGTTTGACTCTGATAAATAAGACACCTTCGGAGAGATGTTCCACCGGTGCTTATTCCAGTATCAAGATAATAAACTGGGAGGGAAAACAAGATGCTTTACATTAGTTCTTTAAATTGGTCTACAAAATATAAAGCACAATATAAACAGCTAAGTGCTCCCCGTCCCCCCGCCGTCCCCGCCCTGGACCCGAAATACCCTGAGCAATCATGAATATAAAATATGCTGAGATCCAAGGACCATCGAAAATAAAAATGATGAGTCCAAGTGGTCTGGAAGCTTGGAAGAATGAAAATACTAGAGATTCATGCCTCAGATTTTCTTCCAGAATGTCCAGTGTTGTGGCTCAAGAGAGACTTTAGACCCAAGGAAGGTTCAAGCAATCTTTGGTAACAAAACAGAATCAAAAGGTAGGAAAAGCTACCTTCTACAAGGGGAAATAATAAGAGGAAAGCCAAGCTATGAGTGGTCATTTTAAGGATAGCAAGAGTAATATAGCCTTAGATTATTGTTTATTCATGCCCGAAGTCCAGTGATGAGGTGGCGGGACAGAGATAATAAAGCACAGTAGTTAAATATGCAGGCTCTAGAGACGGTGTAACCAGCTTCAGATTCCACCTTAACCACTTACTGTGTATGTAATCTTGAACAATTAATTTCCTTTGCTCAGCCTCAGTTTCTTCATCTGTACAAGAAAGGTAACAAACCTTAAGAGGTAGTTGAAATCGTAACGTTGAAATCCTAATGTAAAGCGCCTGGCACCGTACCTAGCGTTTAGTATGTGCTAAAAAATAATGATGATGTCAGTAATGGTGCTAGCGGTAGTGATGGTGGCATTCGAGTTTACCTGGGGTCTGGACAAGAAAGTTGGGGACTGGATAAAGCTTGTGTATTTGATTGTTTACCCATTTATTAATCACTCATCAGACATTTAATACACACCAGATGGTGCTCTAGGTATCTGGGATTTGGGAATGCTAACCAGAAGACAAAGACTAATGCACACTTTCACAGACAGGCGAATGGGACTAAGAAGTAAGACTACAAGTGAGAGGCTCCATTACTAACCACAGCTCGTCACCAGCATAGACTGCTCAATCCGCCAACAATATGATCACATCTAGATGACCCCAGCTGTTTAGACTACATCCACTGATACATCCCCCACTTATCACTGCTGACTTAAATATGAACAAGTTGGCAGTGATGGCAGCAATCTGTCCCAATAAGAAATAGTACTGAAACATGATAGGCGATGCTTAATTCTGAATTACCCACTCTTCTGCCAGAAGTTTGACT
This sequence comes from Paguma larvata, assembly GCA_030068075.1. Lineage (NCBI taxonomy): Eukaryota > Metazoa > Chordata > Mammalia > Carnivora > Viverridae > Paguma > Paguma larvata. The sequence continues at coordinate 33,668,907 of CM057843.1, forward strand.
CTTTCTAATATTCTGGTAGAAAACGAAGTGCTCGGAGTCCAATGCTTACATTTGAATGTTGATTTGACCACATCATAGTTGTAGAAAGTTTAGCATGTGAATCTTCCTCTCTGATCTTCAGTCTCTTCATTGTATTCAGAATTGTAAAGTTAAATGAGTTCATGGGAACGCATATAGAGACCGCATCAAAGGGTTTCACTGCCTCTGGCTTCTGGTTGAATATGTCTAGGTGGAGGCACTGGGTAGGTGGGAGGAGAGTGATTGCAGACCACTTATCCCTTAATACACCCCACGTGATGGGTATTCCTGTGTAGCAGTTCATAATTACCTTCAGAGGTCCACGTGGAATAGTTGGCTCTCTAACTTCTGGCAATTTCTACCTCCACCCATCCCTAAAGATGCAACCTATCACTTGTCTCAGACATTAAAGCATCTCTTATCATTGGTCCTAACCCTGCCTACACCACTATAGTAGTTCCTTTAAGAAACTCACTTAGAACTTCCCGATTTGTTTGTGCCTCATGTGTCCTGCCAGGATTGTGATCTGTTTCTGGGCTCTGCTTTTTCAGTGTGGATTCAAATGTGTTCCCATCTCTTACAAGCCCTATGGACTTCCGGCAAATTAGTTAGCCTTTCCGACCTCAATCTCCAGATGTCTTGTTTTGAGGTCTGGATTGTTGTAGAGATTGTGCGGAGCATAATCAGCATTGAATACATGATAATGATGGGTGAGCATAAAATGCTCTGTCGAGGGGCGCCTGGGTGGCTCAGTCGGTTGAGCGTCCGACTTCGGCTCAGGTCATGATCTCCCGGTCTCTGAGTTCAAGCCCCGCGTGTCTGACAGCTCAGAGCCTGGAGCCTGCTTTGGATTCTGTGTCTCCCTCTCTCTCTGCCCCTCTCCCACTCATGTTCTGTCTCTCTCTGTCTCAAAAATAAATAAACATTAAAAAAATTTTTAAAAATGCTCTGTCAAATCTCAACTACTATACACACAGGAGATGTCGTTAGTCAATGACAATGGTTTTAAAAGTTAATGACAATGACCTAGCTTGGTGCCCCATTTGCTGTTATGGAGGAGCTAGGAAAGCACTGTTTGCACACATGAAAAAAATAATATCACACTTTAAAAGAAATTAAAATCGACATAGGATTCTCTAGTAGCAAGTCTCCAAGATGGCGTCCAATGATTCTCATCTGCTGGCATCCATGTTTTTATACAGTTCTGTCTCATGTTGAATAAGGCTTGCCTGCAAAATCAATAGGATGTTGCAGAAGTGATGGTGCGTGGATTCTGAGCCTGGGTCATAAAAGACATTGCGTCTTCTTGGATTACTCATCCTGGGGAGTGTCCGCTACCATGTCATGAGGATACACAAACAATCCTGTGAAGAAATCCACGTGGCAAGAAGTGACACCTCCTGCTGATAGCCAGTTCAAGTCAGGCAGCATCCAAGTGAGCCATCCCCAAAGTGAACTACTTCAGCCTCAGGCAAGCCATCCAATGACTGCAGATGCTGTGACATCTTGACTGCCACCTCATGGGAGACCCTAAGCCAGAATCCCCCAAGTCATTCTTAAGATCCTGACCTGCCATAACTAGGTGAGGGGATATATATTTATTGGTATTTTTAAACCACTATGTTTTGAGGTAATTTGTTACTCAGCAATAGATAGCTGATTAATTACTCTGCATCCCAACATATCTATTGAATACTCAGGAAACTGTGACTTAAAAAATCTAAGCCCTGAACTTCTTGATAATAATTAACTTAAATATTTGAATCTCATGGGCGTCAATACGCTACAATCTACCATTCTAATGAGAAAAAAGCAGCGTTGTTTTTCATTCTGACTTCTGGGTGATAGGCCACTTCATCTTGGTCTGAGTTTAGTCTGGCTCTAAACAGAAAACAGCTTCCGCTCTCATGCTGGAGGTCTCATTGTATAATGTAATCATTCTTGGACTCAGGAAAGCTGCTTGATGAGTTTAATGCTGTTTTTACCTTTGCCTGTGCTCTCTATAATGTTAGTACTGCACTTATTTTATTGTTCCATACAATCATTTTCATTAATGTTTAAACTTTTCGATGATTCAAGATTACACTTCTAATCTTGTCACACTCTTCTCTTGCATACAGGTTGGACAAAGCCTATTTATTTGGCCTCTTTAACTTATCCTTTAATCTCCATTCATAAATCAGTTGGCTGGTCTTCTTTCCTGGTTATTCCTGTTCTTTGAACTCATTCCAATTGTATCAGGAGAAAAGGAGTTCCCTACTACTAAGCAATGTGGTTTGACCACAGCACTATCTCAGCAATGCACTGAATACCTGCTGGTAGTACCATCCATTTTTTGAGGCAAGGTTAACTCCTAAGAATGGGAAATACCGGTTTTCTTTTCTTTTCTCCTCCTCCTCCTCCTCCTCCTCCTCCTCCTCCTCCTCCTCCTCCTCCTCCTCCTCTTCCTCATCCTCCTCTTCCTCCTCCTCCTTTTCCTCCTCCTCCTCCTCCTCTTCCTTTTCCTCCTCCTCCTCCTCCTCTTCCTCCTCCTCCTCCTCTTCCTCCTCTCCCTCCTCCTCCTCCTCCTCCTTCTTCTTCTTCGTCTTCTTCTTCGTCTTCTCCTCCTCCTTTTCCTCCTCCTCCTCCTTTTCCCTCCTCCTCCTCCTTTTCCCTCCTCCTCCTCCTTTTCCCTCCTCGTCCTCCTTTTCCCTCCTCCTTTTCCTCCTCCTCCTCCCTCTTTTCCTCCTCCTCCTCCTCCTCTTCTTCCTCCTCTTCCTCCTCTTCCTCCTCTTCCTTTTCCTCCTCCTCCTCTTCCTCCTCCTCCTTCTTCTTCATCTTCTTCTTCATCTTCTTCTTCTTCGTCGTCTTCTCCTTCCCCTTCTTCTCCTTCCTCTCCCCCTCCTCCTCCTCCTCCTCCTCCTCCTGCTGCTGCTGCTGCTGCTGCTGCTGCTGCTTCTTCTTCTTCTTCTTCTTCTTCTTCTTCTTCTTCTTCTTCCATTACCTGCTACCGAATTTGTTCCAGTAAAACATGCTGCAGCCACCAAAGTTTCAAGATAGTGAACCTAGAACTCAAGATTATTATTTCGGACCAGTGAAAAATTAAAAGTAGAAGGTGAAAGACAAACTAGTTCCCTATGATTACACATTTTAATTTTTCAAGTTCTTCCCTATGGAGTTTTTCTTCCAAACATTGAATTCAAAGCTATTTTCCTCCAAAAAAAAAAAATCCTTCTGATACTATGGTCAAAAATTCCAAGTACTTAGTCCTTACCTGTATACATGATCTTTGCACTATCCCACAAATATGTATTTTTTAGATCTTTTACTTGGTTTGGTTTGGAATATCATGGCTGTATGATAAAGTGATCTGTAGTTCAGGAGTCTTGAGTTTTAATATTGTCATTTCCACCAAGGAACTCTTATCTTGGAGGGTATCATTCACTTTCTGTGTCTTTCAACAAATCCATAACCAAAATGGCAATATCACTCACTCTCCCTTTCTCAAGGAATTGTCAGGTAACCTAAGATATGTTACCTATAAGTACTCTAAGTATAATAACTTCACAGTTTTCAAAGTCTTGAATAAGCCTATGATGTTGAAATCAAATCCAATAACATACATAAGCCACTTAACATTACAACAGAGATAAAGGAGATTAGAATCATATCAGGAGAAAATAAAGATTAGCACACATGTTAGGGTACATTAACTCCGTGTGTTTTTACAGTGAATGTTCGTGTTAGGCTTCAAGACTAGACCAAAGCGCCCAAATTCATATCCCTTATCACAATCCAGAATAATATGATTTCATGTAAAAAGAGGAACACCATGTCCAAGGAGTTGGAAAAAGATGTCTCTGTGAGGCGGGCATTCACTTCAAAGTCACAGATCTGCATCAACAATCTTCAGGACATTGTTCTTCAATTCGGAAAGTCTTCCTGGCGTGTGGTGCTAGCAGATCGCTTTTGCACGCTAGGCTGACTCCGCGGTTTCACGGCGATCCTCGAAGCCTACAGACAGCACATGAGGTGTCTGCCATTCCTTGAGGGCCCACAAGTCCTCTCTAGAAATCTCTTGGCTTCTCAGGGCTCACTGTCTTCTATTGAGAGATGAGAGTCATGCTATAAGCAAGATAGATTTGAACTGATAATCACATGAGACAGTGCATGCATACACCTTCCTATCTCGCTTGAGACAAAGTAAGGTCTTGATGTGTAATGATAATAGTAATTAATTTTCTCATGTATGTGTTTCCTTTCTGTAAAACACTGAAAACAGTTACCTCCTGGGAAGTATCTTTTTTAATAGGGCCAATATGATCCTCCCCATAGTACAAGCCCTAAAACTGTTCTTTTAAAATCCCTTATATCAACCACCATTATCTACTTCTTTTGTTTACCCCAACGCAAAGCAAAGAAGGAACAGGACATTAATACTCGTGGACTCTTATCTTTATATGTTATCTTTCAAAACTCACACATTCGGTTAACTTCTCAAAGGATTAGCGCGAGTCCTAAACACAAGGGAATAAGTAGACAAAGCAAAAGGAAGAGGAAAACAAAAAAGGCTGAAGTGTAGGTAGGTCCGAAGATAAAATGAAACCAGATGGAGATTTATACCTTTTTTTCTCTGTTTCACTGAATGGGGCAGATAATCAGAAACATTTCCTCAGTGTTGGTTTTCTAATCTCCCCTGTCACCTTCAACCAAGATATGAAGCCAGACAGAGGCGCTCTGCTCACCTCATCTTCTGTCACCCTTTGCTTTAGAGAAACATACACTCTGATGAGCATGCTCTAAAACGATCCCTGAAAGAAGCTGAGTAAATATTTTCAAGATAAGCCTGGAGGTCTTACCGTCTCTAAATCATCAACAGGCAAAAAGAGAGAGAGAGAGAGGGAGAGGCAGTTTCCTATTCAAACATGTTGCCTAAGAGCTAATGGGAGTATTATTATGATTGATAGACCAGAATCTTTGTCTTCAGGAACACTTAATGGGATAGGAACTGACCAATATTTACATTGGAGGTGAAGCCACATTTTATTTCTTCTAGGGTCAAATAGCACCGAATGAGAAATACATTCCTTGGATGGATGCAGCCTTCACTTCACCCCAACCTGGGTGTCTGAGAGTCCCATGAAATGTTGCAACCAATGTCTGTTTAGAATACTCCCAAGCTTCACATTTCAGCAACGGAGGATCACTAGGCTGCTTCTGTTCTAGGGAGGGTGAATAACAAACTGTAAGGAGAGTAAAGCATGGGAGTTTTCAACCTCTGAAAACTTTAAATACGATACACAGCCCCTTAACTGCATGAGTGCACAGTGCCTAGGAAATAAAATGGTCTCCACGCAAATCAAAATGGTGGGCTGAAGCGTTCAGACATACAGAAATAATAGAAATGATGTTCTGTTTAACGACAGTGATTGCGGGGGCGGGGAGTGTTATTTATACAATTATTCCAATCAGTAGCCAGAAAATGATTTTTTAATTCTAGTTTGATATTCTGATACTTAGAACAGGGATGTTTCCTATCTATAGTTCTGTGAGTGCATTCTTTTCCTTTCTGGTTTGTGATACTTCATTAAATTAAAGTGAAGAGAATCAGGCAACCCTTTAACCTTGGGGTTAAACAGAAAGAGCATTCCAATGAGAACCTTGGAAGACCTCTCAAGGTCAAATCCATGCTTTTTGGCTTGATAACCAATCGCTTTAAGTAAAAGAGAATGGCAGCTAGCGCTGGACTAATGATGTTCTCATGTGGACAAGGGGACTGAAGACCAACCTGTTGCCTACACTCCTCCTTAAATTCCTTGTTTCCCATTCTTCTTTAAAACGATTCCAATCAGGATGCTGCCTTCCCAGTTCCACTAAAGCTGCTTTTATCATAATCATCAGTGACTTCTCTTCAATATCAAATGATCATTCATTTGACCACGCCTTTCTCCTCGGTTTTCAGAACATTGTATTTACCGGACTCTCCTCCTATCTTTCTAGGATTTCCCAATATCTTTGCTTGTTCTTCATCTCCCCAGCTTCTAAATACAGGGATACTTAAGGGGTGGGGAGTTTTGAGACCGCTTTTCGATCTACTACTCACTCCCCCAGAAATGCTGGTGATGCTTGCATTTATATCCCAGCCAAGACTTCTCCTTGGGAATCTAGACTGATACTTCCAAGTGCCTATCTGAAACAGCCCCTGGGACACATACTAGAAATCTCAAACTAAGAACGTCCACTGTTAAACTTCTGATGTGCTATCCAAAGTCTCTCCTAACTCAACGAATGACGATTCTTTCCCCTCTCATGCTCAGCCAAGTATCTTGGCATCATCCTTGACTCCTCTCTCCGTCCTATGTATTGCATCGAATGGCAAATCTTGTTGGCTTTGACTACAAACTGTACACCGGCTCTGACTGTGTCTCAACGTTTCTATGGCAAGCACTGTGACCATCCACCTTTCTGTTTTCGGCAAGAGGCCTCTCTCTTCCTAATCTCCCTGCTTTGTCAACAGCCAAAAACATGCTTGAAAAATATATTACATTGTGTTACTCCTCTGGAAAAAAACTTCTGGTGCCTTTCCATGTCACTGAATAAAAGTCAAAGTCCTACTGAGAGCCACTCCTCTCCCTCACCTCTTCGTATTCTTGCTCATTCACCCCAGTGACACTGGCCTTCTGGTTCTTCCTTGAATATTCCAGGCACACTCATGCCCCAGGGCCTTTGCACTTGTTTATTCAGCTTGAAACACTCTTCCAGATGTCTGCGTGGCTTCTTCTCTCATCTCCTTGAAATCTCTGTTCAAGTGCCCCTTCTCAGTGAGGCCCTTCCTGAAATACCACTTTAGAATTTTACCCCACATCTCCACTCTGGCAATCTTTGCCCATTCCCCATATTGATCTTATTCTGCAGCACTGATCTTAAATTTAAATGTGGTTTAAATGTACTTATTTGTTTTGTGTATTATTTACCTCCTTCCACTAGAATCCATCTGTGTAAGCACACAGATTGCTGTCTGCTTTGCTCAGGGTGGCAAATCCCAGTGTGAAGAAGGTGCTCAACCATATTTGCTAAAGGGATAAGTCAAAGTAAAATTGAGATTTTGTTTGTCAGTGTTTCCCTCCCAATTTCTGTCACAGTCTAGTCCCTTTATTACTCTGTCTGCTCACACATTTTCCTATCTGAGGCACCTTCCAAGGTCAGGCACTTTAATATCTTACATATATCTCAGTAGAACTCTCTACCTGTCATTCTTTCCAATAAATCTCATGGCCTCACCCTCTTCCCCAAAGGCCAAGAAATCCATCCACGTTTAGTTGTTATTAGCTGATGACAGCGAATGTGTAGTCCTTCCTGTGGGAATTGATATTTTAAGAGTGATTCCTAGGAGATTTAAAGTCCCGTAATCCAAAGTGCGTCTATAATTATGAATGCAGTTCTTACATGGAAAAACAAGGAAACGGCCTTCAGAAGGGAAATATTCTACAGTTCTCTTTCAGATTACTTGTATTGTTATCAGAGAACTGAAGACATAAACCAGGTTTCTATGGTAAAATCCCAACTTTTAATATAGACTGGCCAGATGCCTTATCCAGAGGGGACCTTTGTAAAAATTATCAGTGTTTCACCTGTTCTTCTCCAGTGCAGGCTATGATATTTAACCATCACCTGGTTAATCTTGTTTTTCATAATGGTTCTGGATTCAGTAGTCTACACAGATTCCTTCTGATCAAGCGGTTTCCATACTGCAAACTGGAGCATGTCCCTTTAAGAGATGAGGAGGCTTATTTCTCCCATTTTATCTGCAGTCGAGGTGATTTAAATATTACACAGGAGGATCTTATCACTCATAAGACTGATAAATCCCTTTAGGTCCATAAAATTCCAGAAGGACTTTCCATCAGGATTAGAGCTAAGGCTTTTCCAACATGGAATTTGCTTTAGAGAAGTTGCCTGACTCTGTGAACAGGCAGAGTGGAGTAAAGATCTTACCCTTTTTCCCCAAAGTCAGATGGAATCTCTGTAGCCTTTTTCTTCCAGCTCACAGGCCAGTGTGACCTTTTCCAGCCTAGTGTTCATGATGCCCACCTTGAGGCCTGGACGCTGGGCCCCATTTGCCCTGGGGGACAGGTTATCACGTGGCTTCCAACTCTTTTGAGTAGAAGCTCTTAATTTTACACTTTGCAACCCCATAGGGTCGGGCAGTGGACTCACCAATCTCCGAAGACCTCAAGACCACTTCCGAGCAATACTCCTTTCCCCTCTACATCAATCACTATTTCTTCAGGACACAGCTGTTCATCGTCAGGACGCTCGGCCCCGCTTCAGGACATTTCGTATCTACTTACTCATCACTCATGCATTAACTATGTAGTCTTGCTTTTCCATCCCATGAACCTTCATGATCCTATGAAACTTGGATATTCGTTCTCACAGGTAGCTCATTCAACAGTAGCCTCACAGTGCTCTGGCCTCATTAATATTCTAATAATTTTCAAGTTCTTCAGAGACCCCCCATCACAGAATTTTGAGATGTTTCTCCTAAAACAGCTCTATTAACTCTAATGCTTTGAACTTTAATACTATTCTTCCTCCCAACCCTCAGTCTTCATTTATGAATTAATTCGACAAATATTTACTAAACATCAACTACATAGCCCTTGGATATAAAACGGTATAGCGAAGCCAAATTGAAAAAGAGAAGCATATTTTCTAGTGGAAAAAGACAGAGATACCTGAAAAAATAATAATAAATGTCTTCATAAAGTGGTGTAATTATAAGCCAAGCTAAGTAAGCAGAAAGTGTAGACCTTACAGTAGGGGATCTAACTACAGTTTGAAATGGAAGGGAAGACTTCTTAGATACAGCCACCATTGAATTGATCCCCCAGATGGAAATTCTTTGGCAGAGGGAGAGGGTAAGAGGGTGAAAGGGTAAGCCTTCTTCTCTCAGAGAAAAACGGTGATGAAGATTCAATCATCGGAACATCACAATCACTGAGGAGGGGAACAAATTTCTGAAATCGTGCATTAACACATGAGGCCTCATCTGTCACCCCTCGTGCCTTGTGTAGATATGAGCTTCTATAGTTTATCAGTTTCCTCGAGGCTGACGAACACCACTTAACATTTCTTGCGATGCAGTTTTGCCAGATGCAGATGGCAATGAATTCTATCACCTTTCCTGTCTAGAAAATCTTCATGTTAGAAATATTACGGCATTTGGGTGGCTCAGTCAGTTAAGCATCCCACTCTTGATTTTGGCCCGGTCATGATCTCATGGGATGTGAGACAGAGCCCGACATGGATCCTGGGAGCCCGCTTGGGATTCTCTCTCTCTCTCTCCCTCTCTCTCTGCCCCTCCCTTGCTTGCTGACTCTCTCTCTCTCTTTCTCTCTCTCAAAATTAATTAATAAATTAACACACTTTAAAGGGTATTATTTTACAAAAGACAGGACTCCAGGTTAAACGATTTTTTTGTGTTTTTATTGCTCTTCCAACACTTGAAAGATGGCATTTCTTTGTCTCCTGGCTTTCAGTGTTTCTGCTGAGAAGTCAGCAGTCTTTCTTGCCTCCTATATCTAAGGAACTCCTGCCTCATGTTTTCAAGGTCTTGGCTCTCACCAGTTTGTGTGTGTGTGTGTGTTTTGTTTGTTTAGCAGTTTATGACGTGTCTTGCTATGATTTGTTCCTTGTTTATTCTGCCTGCATTTTCCTGTGCTTCCTGAATCTGTTAGTTCATATATTTTAGCAAACTTGGAAACACTTTCATCTTTATCTCTGCAAATACTAATCTATTTTTTCTCTTCTTGGTGCTCTGGTTACAAGTACACTAGATCCCTTGATGTTGTCCCACGGGTTACTGAGCCATACGCGGAGTTTTTACTTTTTTCCCCTCTCTCTTTGTGCTTCATTTTGGACAGATTTTATTGCTTTTGAGTTCACTGATTTTCTTTTTAAGTCAGAGCAATGTTTATTACTCAAAAGCTAAACAAAATGCAACAAAAACAAAGCAATACTGTGCTGTACCTCTGGAACCTTAAAATCAAGTCACTCATTCAGTTCATTCTGTCGTTTTTTTCTCCAACTCCATGTATTCTCTTTAGTTTCCATCTTTTTCTGACATTTACACCCATACGTACTGGGTGTAACCTCTCCTCTACACCCTAGGGAATGTTAGAAAGATCATAGTTCTTTAATTTTATTTTGCCTCTTTTTTACTTTGCCCCTTATATTTTCATTATCCAACATTTACAAAATATAGAACAGAAAAAGAAAAATCACAAACTGACTACCAGAGACTACTGGCTTTGAACATTTTTAAAAAGTATACGTAAGGTCAGGGTGCTTGGGTGCCTCAGTCAGTTAAGTGTCTGACTTCAGTTCAGGTCCATGATCTCATGGTTTGTGGGTTCGAGCCCCACATCAAGCTCTGTGCTGACAGCTCAGAGCCTGGAGCCTGCTTCAGATTCTGTGTCTCCCCCTCTCTCTGCCCCTCCTCCACTTGTGCTCTGTCTCTCTGTCCCTAAAGCAAATAAGCATAAAAAATTTTTGTAAAAATATACATACGGTAAAATTTACCATTTTAACCATGTCTAAGTGGAAAGTCCAGTGGCATGAAGTACATTCACCTTATTTTGCAACCATCACCATCATCCATCTCTACAACTGTGTCACCATCCTCAACTGAAAGTCTGTATCCATTAAATATGAGCTCCCCATTGCTTCCTCCCTCAGCCCCTAGCAACCACCATTCTGCTTTCTGCCTCTATGAATCTGACTAGTCCAGGGACCTCATATAAGTGGAACCATACAATATTTGTCCTTTTGTGAGTAGCCGATTTCGTTGAGCATAATATCCTCAAGGTTCATCCAAGTTATAGCATACAGTATCACTATTTCCTTCCTCATTAAGGCTGAGAAATACTGACTGTAGATATATGCCATCTTTTTATCCATTTATCCATCACAATAGACACTTGGGTTGCTTCCCTCTTTGGCTAGTGTGAATAACGCTGCTATGAACATGAGAATAGGAATATCTATTTGAGTCCCTACTTTTATTTCTTTTGGGTATATATCCAAAAGTAGCATGCTGGATCACATGATAATTCTATATTTAGCATTTGGAAGAGTCAAGGACACTGATCTTTTGTTCTGCGGTATCTACCCAGCTATGCAATCTACCCAGTGCTTTTTCATTCCAATATTCTATTTTATACTTCTATGATTTCCATGTTTCTTCTTTATATAATTTTCATTTCGCTATTGAGACTCTACTTTTTTTCCTTTGTTGTTTCCATCTTTTCTTTAACCTTTTTAACATGTGTATAATTGTTCTTTTAAATGTCTTGTTTTCTAATTCTGTTATCTTAGTTTTGAGTCTATAGTTATTGATTTTATTTTGCATAGGGTCACATTTATCTGTTCCTTTGAAGGTCTAGCTCTTTTTATGATGATGTCCCTTGCTGTGGTTTTCTTTTTGATTATTTGGCCTGTAGCTTATTGAGGTTCTTGGATCTGTTAGTTTATAATTTTCAGCAAATTTGGGAACTTTTTACCATTAGTGTGTAATGAACATGTGGATATCAAGTTCTTCAGCATTTGGATTTTGTTCCCTCTTTGTTGAGTTTTGTTCTGGTGAGAAGTTAATTTACTTTCATATCAGTTTGAGCATTTTTTTAATTAAAAAATTAGTGTTTATTTTTGAGAGACAGAGAGAGAGCGAAAGCAGGAGAGGGGCAGAGAGAGAGAGGGAGACACAAAATCCCAAGCTGTCAGCACAGAGCCTGGCATGGGGCTCAAACTCGCAAGCTGTGAGATCATGACTTGAGTCAAAATCGGACCCCTAACGGACTGTGCCATCCAGGTGCCCCTCAGTTTGAGAATTTTAAAAAGTGTTTTCAGATTTTGTTAGGGTGTATCTAGCTATGTCCTTCTCCTGTGTGTGGACTCAAATCTACTGAATGTTAATGCCACTGAACAAGATTTCTTCATTCTAGATGGTAGGAAATTAAAGGTTTCCCAGACCCGCCCAAGCTCTGACCATTGCCTAGCTCATAGCTCCACAAAGACTTGTCTTTAGTCAGGAATTGTTCTTTGCAGAGGCTCGTGGAATATCGTCTCACACATATACAGCTTAGTGTTCACCAAATCCCCAATGGGATCCCATTGATTTTTAGTTTTTTTAAAGTTTACTTATCTTTGAGAGAGAGAGAGAGGCAGATTATGAGCAAGGGAGGGGCAGAGAGAGAGGGGACACAGAATCCGAAGCAGGTTCTAGGCTCTGAGCGGTCAGCATAGAGCCCCACCCAAGGCTTGAGCTCACGAACCGTGAGATCATGCCCTGAGCTGAAGTCGGACTCTTAACTGATTGAGCCACCCAGGTGCCTGCTCCATTGATATTAGGAACTCTTTTCCTATATGGGTCTTCCTAATCCCGTACCCTACAAATTCCAGCTATGCATCAGTAGCCCTGAACGCCATCTCTCTCTTCAACTCAGCAAGCCCATCGTCCTCTGATGGGGATTCCACTCTGCGCTGCGGTGGAGAAAATGCCTCTATGCAGAAAGCTGGACGAGTCGTGGCATGCACCTCCTTCATTTCCCTTCCGTCAGGGGGTCATAGAACGGCACTACATGATCCAACGTCGAAAAACAGTAATTTCATATATTTTGTCTGGTTTTATGGTTGTTTATAATGGGAGGATTAATGCAGTGCAGTTATTCCATCATGGCCAGAAGCTGGAATCTCTCCTTTATTTTTTCATCCTTGGTTTCTGTTGTCAGCTTTATAATTCCACCCTCTTCTCAAATGTTCTTCAGGGTGTTATCTTTGGCCTTCTCCTCATTTGATTCACTCTCTAGGATGATCTCATCTCCTCCATGGCTTCAATTATCATTAATATGCTAAGGACCCCTTAAACCTATGTCTTCTGCCAAGCTTCTCTTCCCTAAGATTCCGAATATTATACTCAATTGCCTATTGGACCATACCAATTAGAAGGACTAAGACATCGCCAAGCCGATGTCCAAAACTGAATTCATCATCTGTCTCCATAACGGTCGTGCTTCCTGGATTGCCCATTGCAGTGAACAGAGACACACCATCCACCAGGCCCTCAAACCAGAAATCTGGGGTTTATCCCAGCTGCTTGCTTCTCTCTAATCCTTTATACCCAATCAGTTACCAAGTCTCAGAGATTCTACTTCTGAAACTCTTCTCAAAACCGTTTCCTTCTCTCTAGCCTCATTGGGCAATCTTAACCCAGATGCTCCTAATTCCTTCCAAACGTCACTGCAAACTTCTCGTACAAGTTAATTCTTCTACAACATTCACTACATGCTAGGCACTGTTTTAAGCATATTTACCTACATTAATTATGAATCCTTATAAAAACAGTATAGAGTAAGTGCTATTATTAATACAGAAGAAAAAATGGGCACAGAGAGACCTTCCCCAAGGGTTGCACAGCTATCAGGTGGCAGAGTTGGGATTTAAATATAGGCAGTCTGCCCCCAGAGTCTTTGGTTTAACCACTGGTCTACACCGCTTCTCACACTGATTTCTTACCTCAGTATCCAAAATATATATGAGACCCACACTTCTCTGAAATGGGAATTTGATCATTCCTTTCCTCTAATTAAAATCTTTCCGTATATCTCATCTCCAAGGTCCAATCCAAACACTAAATTCTCTATGTATTCTGCTTGTATCTAAATATAAGAATGTCTTCTTTTTCCATGCATTTTTCTTCCCTACGGTTGGTTAACCTCTTTTCATTATAAAGCAACGATTTAGGTGTCTTCTTTTTGAGAACTTATTTTCCTCACATCTTTTCCCTTACTCATGTCTGGGTTTCAAGCTCACACTTCATGCTCCCTTAACACTGTGGTTTTGTTGATGTCTTACTATTTACCTCCCTATTTAAATCACCTGCTAGACTCTGGGTTCTCTAAAGGCAGGGGCAAGGTCTTTTCCTCCTGTGTTCTGTTCCCAACGCGGGCCGAGCATCTGGCACAGTCTGAGTGTCCATTAAGTACTTGAAGGGATGACTGAGTGAACAGAAAGATGCATAAAACCAGCTGCGTTCATCTTAACTCAAACTTCTTTGAAGACTTTAATGTCGACACTAAGAGAAAGCTAGAAACGATAAAAGGAGAATGCTTCAATGAAAAAAATGAATCATCCACAGTCGGATTGCTTTTAGATTTGAAAATGCCACCCTCCTGACCTTCAGTGTATTTGAATGGTATTAAATCATTAATTCCTCACAGAAAAGCAGCTGCAATGACAGAAATCTTAGAAGTAACAATTAAGGTTTTTAGTAGCAAATCATCTTGAAACATGGAGGAAGAGGAGACGACAGAGGTGGGTCCGAAGCCAGAGGCTACATGGTGATCTCTCTGTTTACAGAGATTTGGGAAGAAACCACTGAAGTCTTTCTAGGAACATGTATGTTACCCATCTTCATCTATCTCGAAAAGATTTTAAAACCCCGGCGTAGAACTCTAAGTCATGGTCTAACTATTCAGCCTTAGATAAAAGTTAAAGCACCATGATTTACTTATACAGCTTCTCTCTTCTGTGTGACACCCCACCCACACTCCTCCGTGCCCTCCCACTCCTTCAGCCCTGCGACTGTAACGTTTCCATATTCTCTGTCCTTATCTGTGTATGTAGGGCAGCTCTGAAATTCATCTGGCTAACAAACTCGTGAAGTTTTAAATTAAACCCTTCTTCTCTGTCTTAGAAGATGAAAGAAGGTTCGGGACTGTAAATTCTATTTAGACATACTGTTTTTATAAGGGAAATTCAGCCAGCAGGTAACAAAAATAACTTTGCCTCTGCTTACCTCTGCTGATACCCACATTCCTTTCCCACACTTCCTTTGTTTTTTTGTGAAGAAACATGGAAGAAGAAAGAGATCTGCTAGGAAACTGATTAATCCTCTTTCTTTTTTCCACAGTGGTATCTATTCCCAACAATTTCCTACCATTTATAATAATTTGTTATTAATACTAATCTTGCGATCTTCAGGCTGTGACATCGACGGCATGGGGGGATAAATAGATTTTGTTTCTACAATTCTATACTCAGTGTAAGTTACTGGCAAAGCTTTTTTCCCCTGAAAATCTTGGACATCTCTACTCCTCCTCCACTAACTGGACACAAAGAAGTTGTCCATTGCTCTCTTCCAAGCGTCGGCTGTTGCTCTTCCCCCCGCTTGTGGACACAGGGTGAACCAGTGTGGTAAATATACCACTTGGCAGTGTGCCTGACTTCCGTAGTCTCTCCTCCTTTTCTAAGAATGTGTGTGATAATGAGATGATTACAGGTATGAAACTTCAAATAATAATGATAAACCTTGCCCAACAAAGTAGAATGGAAACTGACATTTTACGATCCTTTATGTTAGGATTCTATAAACATAGTTTTTATTAACTTTAAAGCTGATATCTCCACCGTTACCGTGAAAATATGTTTTGGCCTTTCGGGTTTACAGAGAACCTAATGGCTAAATACAAGTATGCAAAAATTCTGCCCTTGGTTTTGACCCTGGACAAGTAGTTATTTCCCAAGATGAGTAGGTATGTCTCCTGTGATTTTTTTTTCATGTAATCATATTCTCAGAGAATATACTTACTAACTTTAATAAAGAGAGAGTTGTTCTGTCAAAGGTTTTTCACTCTTTTTCTTGTTAAAGGAACTTGCCCTTGTAGCAATGGAAACTGAGTTCCATGAAACCGTGTGTTTAGAGAATTGCTCAGGATTCCCCCTCCTCTGCTCTAGGGAGTAAGAATTAGCCCTTACCTAGTATTACTTTTTCCAGAGCATTTGTAGTTTATTTTCAGAGCTACTGTGAGCAATTCAGAGCTACTTTGGGTCAGTAATTTTAAAACTAAACAAAACCCAGCTTCCGTGATTTGTACACACAATGTTATATTTTACATAGTTATTTATGTGTGTGTGTATCTGTTAAACAAAGGAGGTTTTGCTCCGGACCAGAAGTGTCCCCATGTTTGTACATGTCTGGGGCTGAAAGTCAGGGGGCCTGAGTGCTCGTGACAGCTCTGTTCCTTTTTGGTGGGATGCTGAGAGAATCTCTTCTATTCCATCTCATGCGATGTCTATTCTACAGAGTAAGGGGGTTGGACTCCTACTTCCCTTCCAGCTCCCAAGTTCTTTTAGACACAACCCCTGATACGAACGCTTGTAAAATGTTGACAGATGATATGGTTAAGGCACAGGTATCATGTGATATGCCCAAAGTATATAACACGGGAACATAATATGTCTTAAGTCATACTCAGTCTGTTGCACCAAATCCTTAAAACAAATTTTATCTAGACTCACCTTACTCCTTCTATTTGAACCCATAATTATAGGATTCTAAGCTGTGGAGTTAACTTACTCCCAGCCCTCATTTTGGTCACAAGGTGTAATCTAATCCTCCCAAACTGTGGAATACTAAAAATCACACTGAGGCTGAAAAATGCCAAAACAAACATGTTTTTAACAGATTCAGGGAAAGCAGAAATGAAGTGGTGTTTTCCCCAGGAAATTGTCTGCACTGTCCAAAGCCAGTTACAGCAGGTTTTTTTTGGCCTGGCCTTTGACCATCGAAGGCAACCACTTTACTCAAAAGGCAATTCCAAAGGGGGGGGGGGGGGTGCTGGGAGACAGGCGGCGCTTCTCATGGGTCGGCCTGCGGAGGTTCCAATCCGTTCCCCCTCCAAGGAATCTCTTAGAGGATGTATCCTAGTTGACTTGGCCGATTTCAAACCTGTTGTTTCAACAACCACACCTCTTCTCCCCAGGGCCCAGTGCCTGGTTGGAAGAAGGGAACACCTACGGAATCTATTTTATTCCCTGGTTCATTCCTGCGTCAGGTTGGTAAGTGAGCTAAAAGTGATTTGGTGCCTAAATATCCAGGGGTGTTTGCATAGGAGGCTATCATTCACACACTGAAGGAACCTCACCCAGAAGAATGTTTCCCGTGTGCTTGTGTGGGCATGGAACATAGAAGTTCATCTGAGTGTTGGCAGAGTAGGTTTAAAAATACATATATTTTTTGGAAAATATTTTGTAAGAAAAATACATGTGATGAGAAACAAAGATAAAAAATGCAATTATATAAGAAAGTTCGATACTGGAGCCCTGTCCTGCACGTGCTTTGTTTATTCTGTGGATAATTCAGGGGACACTCTGTGGCGCAGTTGGTTAAGTGTCCGACTTTGGCTCCGGTCATGATCTTGCCGTTTGTGGGTTCGGGCCCCACATCGGGCTCTGTGCTGACAGCTCACAGCCTGGAGTCTGCTTCAGATTCTGGGTCTTCCTCTCTCTCTGCTCCTCCCCCGCTCATGCTCTGTCTCTCTCTCTCTCAAAAATAAATAAACATTAAAAAAAGAAATCAATGCTGCTTGGCTTCTATCAGCTCCCCTGAATATTGGAGAGCTCTTACTCCTCCTCTCCCTCCCCAACCCAGCCTTTCCTATCACAACATACAGCTGGTAGATGCTTAGTAAATACAGTTCTATTTTAACATTAACATAGCCTGGAAGGTGTATCTATGGCCTCAAAATATATATTTTGTCAGCATGACCAACTTTTGAATTGTCTTCTGTTTGGCGCTTTTCCCCACAACATTCCTCTCTATTCATATAGGTAAATGATAATTGGTGTATGTAAGTGTGTGCGTGTACTTTTTTGGGGGGGTGCATGAGAACAGATCGCACTGTTCAAGAGTCCAGCGCTGGGAAAGCAGACGTTGAATACTAGAGTAAGCATTTAAAGCTATCCATGAAAAATGGACATGGAAAATCAGTCCTTTAAGGGAATTTACCCTTTTCTCAATCGTTGCACCTAAAAGGCGTCCCATAAGTGAAAAATTATTCAAACGAATGGTTGAATGAAAGAATCCTGTAGCCGCTGATGGTAGATTGTTTTGGTGTTCACCTTCCAGAGTCTGCCTACCAGCTTGGATTCCTTTTGCTATGAATGCTAGTATCCCAGAAAGGGACCTAGGAGATAACTATTTGCAGGCAATTACATTTGTCTTTGCTGTTCGGGATGTGGCCAGCAGGCAAAGTAAATCAACCCATTCAGGTCCCTTCCGCTAACAGAGGGAAGGGAAAGGGATGAACCAAGCCCGTGTGAAGCTTTCTTTGGACACAGGCAAGACTCCAAATGAAGTGGAAAATGGAAGAACTCAGACTTCTACTAAATATGATTCACTTATTTCAATACAGTTAAGTATCATTGGCAATCTAATTAAACAACCTGAGCATTGAACTTGAGCTTTGGGGAGATCGAGACATGATTTTGAATGCGGCAGCTCATGGTTCTGTGCTTTTCTTTTCTTTCTTTTCTTTTCTTTTTCTTTTTTTTTTTTTTCTGCCTGCTCTTCTGCCATATCAGCTGTATACATCAACACACATTGTACTTGCCAAACAGGAAGTTATCAAGACGGAAGCTGCCATTCCCGTTAGTTGCAGAATACCCCACTCAGGCACAGGTCCCCTAAACTGGCCAGGCAGGCTTTCTCCTGGCAGGCTAACAGAACCTCCAGTATCCCTCTGCCTCTTGGCTCGCTCAGAACTTCCACTCCCAGGAAGGAAATAACCGCACTCTTTGTGAAAGATTAAGATGCCCATTTTGCTAGGTAAAAAAACAAAACAAACAAAAAAAAAAACAACATCTGTATGCCACAGTCATCATTGTCATGGAAAAATATAATAAGAATAATCATATTTTCTTTATCTCATGCATTGAACTCATGTTTTTTGGATGAGTCCGGGGAAGGCAATGCAGAAAAGAAAACTAGGTTTATTGGGGAGATTACTGGGGAGGGCGGGTTTGTTTATTTTTATTCTCTTCCACTTTTGGTAAGGAAATAAGCAATTGTTGTCTGAAACATTAAATGTCATGACATTTTAATCACCTTCATTTTTGATAAATAACTTGCTGCTTGAGGACAGAGGTTGCTGGAAGACAGAATTAGTTCTCTGTTGGCCAAGAATTTGCTGAATAAGGTCTCAGCCTTGATGTGGGTTGGATTATTCTTTGAGTCTGAAGTTAAACTGCCTTATTCCTACCTTAAAAATAAAATACTGATTCAAGGGGACTGATGCTATGTCGTCACTATTCAAGTGCTTAAAATAAATGGTTAGCAATCTGGAAAAGCGGTGAGCGTTGCGTGTGCTGGTATTTTATACAACAAGGAGCTGGATATAGGTTGTCTATGGACATGGAAATGAGAGCAAGGTTTCCCCAAAATCGAACCAAATTGAATTGCCCGCAGCCCTGTTTCACTAACTAAATAACAGATGTTTTCTGTTATTACTTTTGTCACATACTCAGTATTCCTAATAAGTAGAGGGTGTTCTTGAAGCTCCTTTTGGATCAGGGAAATGGAGAGCTCCACCTCTTCCCGCTAATAATCAGCCTCTAAAACTTCGGGGTGAAGAAAGATGGTAAATCCATAGATGGTGTGTACAGTGTACACAACAGCATGGAAGGCAGACTGCTTAATTGTTCAAGGGAAACGGCCCTATTTTTCTACACCGATCCGTGTACTGGTCATTATACAGTTGATGTCCTCAAGTAGTATCGTAATCAAGTCCTAATCTTTGCAGATAAATATGGTGCCACCAACTTCAGTGGCAGAATGGCCACACAATGCACTAATCTCTGATTAAAGATTAACTTCAGGAGACGAATTCTTACCACCCAAATTGGGCCCAACTTTACCCAATGACGGGCTTTTTTTTGGAAGGATGTATTGTGGTCGATTAAACTTTATGCAGTCTGGAATTTTATAAGAAATTAATGGGGACAGAGTGAAAGCCTAGTAATGGCTCAAAATAAATTTTCTTCATATTTAAAAACAGAAACGAGAACAAGGCACTATCTATAAATTCATCTTAAGTGGTAGAGTTTCATGTTGGGGAGGGTGTGAAGAAAATAATATAATGATATTTTTCTTGGTTTTACAGTTTCATTCCCCAGCTTCAAAATATATGGATAGAAAGCATTCATTATGGTGAGCATATTAAAGAATCAGAATTGCTTCATCAGATAGTCAAAAGAACAGGTTGTTCCCTTTTCTTCTTGGAGAGTTACATGCCTTTATTCTTAGTGATTCTAAGAAATTAGAAAAAAGTGTCAAATCCAGTTTGAGGAAGGTGGATGTACTCAAACAGAACAACTGCCTTTGAATTAGTCAGCATCAGGTACTACAGGTTTAAAAAGGCCAGCCTTCAAAACCACCAGCAAGAGAACATTCCTTTTAATCTAATTTTGATTTAAGGAGAAGCAGGAAACCAATGGATTTTAGAAACATAGGAGTCTTGAGGTGCCTGGGTGGCTCTGTTTGTTTGGTGTCCGACTTCGGCTCGCATCATGATCTCACTGCACGTAGGTTTGAGCCCCACGTTGGGCTCTGTGCTGACAGCTCGGAGCCTGGAACCTGCTTCAGATTCTGTGTCTCCCTCTCTTTCTGCCCCTCTCCTGCTCATGCTCCGTCTCTCTCTCTCAAAAATAAACAAACATTAAAAAGACCTAAAAAAAAAAAAAAAAGAAATGTAGGAGTCTTAACATTTTACCAAGGCTGAGCTTAAATGATATATGATTGCATTGTCGTCATAGTCAGTACAAATTCAAAAGCCACTAATTTACTCCATGAGACTCTTCTGTGATCAATTAATTGAGACCCAATCAGCAAGTGATATTGCATAACATATATACAAATACGCCTTGACTTAGTTTTATAAGTTGCCTTAACTAAATGAATTCTTGCTAAATTGTTCAGTTTGAAAACTGCCAGAAGAAAGAGAGAGAGAGCGAGAGATTGAGAGAGAGAGAGATGGGGCGCCTGGGTGGCTCAGTCGTTTGAGTGTCTGACTTCGGCTCAGGTCATGATCTCATGGTCCGTGAGTTAGAGCCCCACGTCGGCATCTGTGCTGACAGCTCAGAGCCTGGAGCCTGCTTTGGATTCTGTGTCTCCCTCTCTCTCTGCCCTTCCCCCCCTCATGCTCTGCCTCTCTCTGTCTCAAAAATAAATAAACATTAAAAGAAAAGAGAGAGAGAAAGACAGAGATGAACACTATAGCACCGCACACTAAGAATAGACACAGAGGACATATGATAACGAGTACTGATTAGAGAAGTGTCCATAGATTTGTGGCCTTCTTTGGTGAACCACAGAGGAGAACAGTAACACTGTGTTATGTAATCTACAGTGACTTCAACAAGCAAGTCTACACAATTCATAGAAAACATTCTCAAAGAGGCGCCTGCGAGGCTCAGTGGGTTAAGCATCCAACTTAGGCTCAGGTCATGATCTCATGGCCTGTGAGTTCGAGCCCCACGTCAGGCTCTGTGCTGATAGCTCAGAGCCTGGAGCCTGCTTTGGATTCTGTCTCTCTCTCTCTCTGCCTCTTCCCCACTTACACTGTCTCTCTCTCTTTCTCAAAAATAAATAAACATAATAAAAGAAAAGAAAATAACTCCATGATTGGCACTCCGGAATTTGGCAGAAATTCTGCTCACATTTCCAGAGGGAAACATAGCTATATTCTGAAACCAAAGATTCAGGTCCACCATGAAGATATCTCATGTCATAATTAGAGCATGATGTTTAGAGTCATCAGGCTTAGATTCCAATGTCAACTCTACATGTATTAAGTAGAGGGTTAAGGGTTTTGGTCAAGTCACCAAATCTGAATCGATCTTCCATTTCTGTATGTGCTAAATGAGGAGAGTCACCGTCCCTCACTCACCACATTACCGTGGGGTTGAATGAGATGTGTAAGGCATGGAGCAAAGAATCATGTGTACTCAGTCATCTGTAGCTAGTATGATTCTGGCTCTCGAGATTCCTGGAATAGAATGTGGCTGGTTTAAAAAAAAAAAAAAAGTAAGAGGAAAGGTCTCATTCTGTGGAATGGAAAAAAATGAGATTTTAGTTGATGATGACTCATTGACCACCAGGGAACCACTTACAACTTATCTGTATGTTGGCAATGCAAACCATTCTGTCTTCTCAACCCAACAAATTGCATTCGGGATAAGTTGATGTGAAAGTAGACACTGTAACCTTGGGGCAGAAAGTCCTCACTCGCTTTAGGATGAGTCTGAGAAAGCAGATCCAGTTAGCAGTCTATTTTACCACCTAAATGCCAGCTAGAAAAATAAATACACAAACCAAAACAGCCGCATTGAATGTGTGGGCTGTTATCTTCATGTTTACTAACATGTATATAACGCATGAG
Source organism: Paguma larvata (assembly GCA_030068075.1). Taxonomy (NCBI): domain Eukaryota; kingdom Metazoa; phylum Chordata; class Mammalia; order Carnivora; family Viverridae; genus Paguma; species Paguma larvata. The sequence continues at coordinate 33,691,181 of CM057843.1, forward strand.
GGGCTATCACTCCCATAGTTTTTTAGTGAACCAAAGAAAATCTTACTGACTTGGCTTAAGTTTACGTGCTTTTGTGATCCAGTCTTCATTTCTTTATTTACTTTTTAATTCTGCTTGGTTAAAAATGTAAGCGGATACAGCATATAGCATCAAAATCATTTTCAAAGTGAGGGCTCAGATGGTCATCTGATTTGGGGGCAGAGGTGTTTGAGTCTGTCTCTGTAGAGCAAGCCCCAAGTTTTATATTGTAAGTATATTTGTGGAAGAGGATTCCTGAAGTAATTTCTCTTCCCTTCATTGTCCATCCACACCTGACTCTCCACGTTGTAAAATGAAGCATGCATTGTACGAACGATCAGGTCACATTGAGATTCAGGTTCCAAAGAAAACTGCCTTAGCCAACTGTCTTTATGGGAAGTATAGAACAAAGACCCACATGCGATTTTCTGTGAAACTTGAAGATTCTGCGTGAATTGACACTTCATCTTCAGATACAAAGCATTCCTGTACCATCAGTATCGCTTTCTTAGAGTAAAGAAGAACTGGAGATTTTCTCAGAAAATGGCAAGGGGATCATGGAAAGTGAAGAGAGCCAAGAGAAAACCCCAGGGGGCTCCTCTCTGAAGAAGAACATCTGTAGGAGAGGCTCATTTTGAAGTAAACAGTCTGATGTATGGGATATCAGAATGAACAGAAAGAGACTAAACCAGAGTATCTTCATGGAAAGACATGGCACATTGTACATACGGAGCAACTCCCAAAATACTTTGAAACTCTTGTCTGGAGTGAAGCGGGGTCTGAGCTGGTTTGACCGTGGCCTGTATGCAGTAAATCCATGCTAAATTCAATAACTCCTTCACGAAATAATTACAGAAGGCACAGACGATTGGATTTGATCTTATCAATTTAGAACTTTCATCTATGTTATTATGAATTGCAGTCCGATGACATACTATAACCATGGATCTTTTTTTTACCCTAGCTGAGAGTTAAATATTTTCCAAATTATATGTAAAGGCAAGTAGAAAATATGTGATGGGAGATTCTGAAGAGACATTTCTGTCAGAGAAGCACCTAAGTGGCACCGCCCTTAGATTTGGACAAGACTAGTCAGCCACTGTGCCAACATCATACTTCAGAGGATATCCATTTGTCCTTGGTCTGGATGCACCAGGGATAAGTAAAGGGATAAGCCCCCATGAAAATAATGCTTCTCTTCTAGATTCTCTTCCAGGGCTCCAGAACCATGGCATTTTCTTTGCAAATAGCCTCCTGAGGCCATTCCTCCTGAGGCCATCACCCATATGTATACCACTAGTTCCAAGGAATTGACAAAGGTAGCTATTTGGGAAGGCAGAAGATGCTGGGGAGTATGGAAGGATCTTACACCTCGTGGGTGAATATCTACATACCTTTTTGCAAGTCTCTTCATGGTTTTGGTCAGAACCAAAAGCAATTAAGAGACATGAGGTGTGGGCCCAGGCCCTAAGGGCTGGCATTTCTTCACTCTCGTATGTCAACCAGGAACCTCAAAGCCTCTGAAAATTCTAAATTCACACTTGGTTCTCCAAGGCTTGAAGAAGCTGTATTTGTCAAGACAGTTGAATAGAAAATTTTCATTTAATCGTTTTTAGGTTGGTTTATAATTTAGGTAGTGAGACATATGGCATGTGGCTCTCTTTTTTAACTCTTGCCCTATATCCTGCAAATGTTAAGTAACTGCCTTCTGCTTGTTTGTATTTGTTTTTGATCCAAGATAATTGGTTGTTGGAGCATTCAGAGGAATGCTAGGCCAACCTGAAGGCTTAGAGGGGTAAGGACAAGCCGAATATCAAAGTACCGTGAGGACTAAGGGTCCATCTCTATATCTCTCAAATAGAATACAAGAGAAAATATAATTCGTCTTCGAGGGTGCTTCTAGTTACTGGGGCAGCAATATTTTCCTGTCCTGTGTCTCTATATGCATGTATATATGTATGTCTATAGAATGGAAGAATATCTATTGATGAGAGGAATCAAACAAATGTACATATTCCCAATGGCATTTTTTCATCTCATCCCTGAACACAAGAAAATAGTGTTTTGGCTGGTATAGTCTTCACCAATTTAGTGCCAACGTTCATGGGAACTAGTTAATGTTTCGGAGTGTACTTTTTATTTCAGGTTAGATACCAACATACCTTTCTCCTATAAGAGTCTCGAAACCTGCATGTGTGATGGTGATGATCCTTGAAGTCACCTTATGAAACGAAGTAATGGTGTCAAGGAATGCCTTATAACAATACTGATTAATGGCTTTTCCTTTGAGCACTACATTGTCATTATGCTTGCTCTGGCCAGGAAAGATTTAACTAGCTAGCTCACTTCTCTGGGTGTGTTTTCAGTTTGTAAGAGAAAGAAGCAGTAGTGAACTTGCCTGAGCATCTATTAATATTTTTGAAACACAGGACCTCCGCTCTTGCTTTTTATCACGTTGTCAGTGCACAGTACACTCCAGACAGATATTGTTTATGAGGCGTGTGACTTGTTCTGCTCTTGTGCAGCCCCAGAGAAGAGTGAGCATTAATTTTGCAGCATGAAGAATAGAATCGATAGTAGCATTGGAAATCTTCCCATCATTTTGCTTGTATTGGATGATAACGGATCATTTAGTTGCTTCTGAAATCACAATCCATGCATGCCCTGCCTCCGATAACTCTTAGCTTCAATGGCAAGAGAGCAAATGACTCTCTGACATTCAAGATAATAGTACTAACTCAGATTCATTTTTGCCTCAAGGAGCAAACTGAAGTTTGTGTGTATTGATTTGTCCAAAGTGAGATAATTGTCTTCTCTTTGCCAAAGTGGAGAGGAGTTCCTCTGTTTGTCCTAAAAAGATAGCCTTTTTCAAATTCTAATATAATTAACATGCGGGGTCGTATGAGTTTCAGATATACAGTATAGATTCAACAATTCTATACGTTACTCAGTGTTCATCATAATAAGTGTACTCTTAATATAATTTGCCTATTTCACCCGACTCCCCACCACCTCCCTTTGGTAACCACCAGGTTGTTTTCTGTATTGAAGAGTCTGGGTTTTTGTGTGTGTGCGTCTCTTTTTTTTACTTGTTTTGTTTCATAAGTTCCACGTAAGAGTGAAATCATACGCTATTTGTCTTTTTCTGACTGACTGATTTTAGTCAGCATTATACATTCTAGATTCATCCATGTTATTGCAAATGGTAAGATTTCATTATCTTTATAACTGAAAAATATTCTATTGTATACATATAGCAGCACATCTTTATAATAGCTGACTTTCGATAGATAGAGGTTCTGCCAAAATTCCGTCCAACGTGTCAGATGAATTGGAAAATCCTTTTCTCAGAAATCTTATTAAGGGAAATCATTGAAATATTAAAGGGCTTTAAAAAAAAAATAAGTGGAGTAGAGTGTCTGGGCGGCTCAGTTGGTGAAGCATCTGACTCCTGGTTTTGTCTCAGGTCACCATCTCACAGTTCATGAGTTCGAGCCCCACATTGGGCTCTGCACTGAACCTGCTTGGGATTCTCTCTCTCCTTTTCTCACTTTCTCCCTGCCCCTCCCCTGCTCGCTCTCAAAAAATTAATAAACTAAAAAAATTTTTTTAAATAAGTAGTGTATAGATTAATGTGTTTTACTCCTTTTTTTCCTGTCTTGACTAGACTATCTTTCAGCTCTATAGGTAAATATTTGTTTGTCTTCTCTGTCTGAAACTTATAAAATGTTTGCTAAATGTTTGTTGAATAAATAATTTAGTTTTTGGCCAAATCACTAGAAGCTGATTGGGGTGCCTGCAAGGCTCAGTCAGTTGAGCATCAGACTCTTGATTTCAGTTCAGGTCATGATCTCAAAGTCATGGGATCAAGCCTCACATTGGACTCTGTTCTGAGCATCGAGTGGACCTTGCCTGAGATTCCCTCTCTCTCTCTCCTTCTGCCCCTCTCTCCTGCTCACATGCACTCCCTCTCTCTAAAACAATTAAAAAGTTAAAAATTAAAAAACATAAAATAAAAGTAGATCATTAATACCAGGTGTTGGCAAACATTTTTCTTAAAGAGCCAGATAGTAAGTATCTTGGGTTTTATAGTCTCTGTCACAACTATTCAATTCTACAATACTAGCTCAAAAGCAGCCATCAGTCATATGTAAATAATATGTAAACAAATATGACTATGTTTCAATAAAATGTTATTTACATAAACTATTTACATAAACTAAGCTATTTGGCCTACACACCATGGTGTACAGACCCCTGATCTATACATACATAAAATTGGAAGAACGAATACTTCTGGGTCCTTGACAACCTCACTCTCATAAACTTGACCATGAGATTTTAGATTAGTATCTTGAAAAACATGTAGTATTGTCCTCAACATTGGCCACTTAAGGAAATTCCTTTTAAGGAAATAGACTGTTCTCCAATGGGTAATATCTAGAATATATAGCCTATAAGGATAACTGTGGTCCAGAAAACAACACATTTTTTCCATAAAATGTTAATTATAATTAATGTTTACCCAATTTTAGGTTCTATGCTAAAAACTTTCCAGGTTTCGTTGTGTTGAAGCCAAATAAGAATACCATCAAATGAATTTCCTGGTTAATGCTACACCCTGGCACCAAGGAATGCCCTAGTAAACACCTGTGACTGATTTGATACTTTACTATCTCTTTCTAAAAGAATTTCATCTGAAAATGGACCAAGTCAGCTGCAAAAATAAGAAGCCATGTTTTATTGTATCGCCGTATCCCTTCAAAGAGAAATTTCCAGTCTGGATATTTATTGTTATATAAAGACTCTTTTACTCAATTATTTATCAAGAAGACAAAAAGGAAGGAAGGAAAGATGGAAGGATGGAAGGGAGAGAGAGAGGGAGGAAGGGAGGGAGGGAGGGAGGAAGGGAAGAAGCAAAAAAATCCTGTCAACAAAATCAATTTTTTTTGTAAATTACTTCTATTTCCTGGGGGTATATTTGCACAGGTGAGTTGGAAGATGAAGACAGTATGGATAAGTAGCTGTTCATACTTAAACCATTTTTTAAAGTTATATTACAAAAGAAAATGTATTCGTGTAGTCAACTGTTTTCATCCAGTTGCCACTGTGGAGCAACTTTTTCATGTATGATATTAATATCATCAATATAATGTGATTCTTGGTAATAGAATACATGAGAGAATACAAGAGTGATACTGAGGTGAAGAGAATATTTTATTCTAAAAAGAGGGGGAGGAGGAGGAAGAAGAAGAAGAAAAAGAAAAAGGAGGAGGAGGAGGAAGAGGAGGAAAAAGAGGAGGAGGAGGAGGAGAAGGAGAAGGAGGAGAGAAAGAAGAAGAGAGAAAGGAAGGAAGACTGTTGTTCCGCAGTAAGAACAAACTGTTCAACACTATTGAGAAAGTAACCTAACATGTGTTGTTCAATGGTTTAATACATCAGACCGATAGTGACTGCTGACAGGTAAAGTAAACTGAATAGGTAAAGCAAGTATGAAAGTTTCCCTGTGAATCACATGTTTCCTTAGAACAACTGCCATTTGAAATGGTTTATGATCCCTAGGGTTTAAGAGATCTGTGGGCATGGATGTCATCCAGGTTACATCTTTGCTGAAGAGACAAAAAGACTTTTCATATGGAAATTTGTTTTATCCCTTTTGAACTTGAAAGGGAAGAACATCAATACAAAATTCCATTTTCTTTCTTAGATACCTACTCACAAATGGGCTTTTTTACCTTTGGATAGGAGTAGCTTTGCTAAAGAAATTCCAGTCTGAGAATAATTGGAGGCCAAAGAACATTTCAATGCTATCTGCTTAAGAAATGAAGATCTCCAGAGTCACCTGGGTGGCTGAGTCATTTAAGCACCTGACTTTAGCTTAGGTTATGATCTCACGGTTTGTGGGTTCGAACTCCAAATTGGGCTTTATGCCTGACAGCTCAGAGTCTGGAGCCTGCTTTGGATTCTGTGACTCCCTCTCTCTCTGCACCTCCCCTGCTTATGATATATCTCTCTTTGTCTCTCTCAAATAATAATAATAATAATAAAAGTTAAAAAAAAAAGAAATTAGCTCTTCAGTTGAAAGGAAGTTTGACAATGAAGGTTTAAGAGGTACCCAACTGACAGTGGCATTAGCTTCAAAGCAGAATCATGAATCCCAGTTAACTGGGCCATCTTCTCTTCTAGAACAAAACTTAAATCTGTGTAATTTAGAAAACGGGTTCTGATCCCAATAAAATTTTTTTGTATTATTATCATGTGTCTCTTAAGCTTTCTAGGTATAACTGGAGTAAATATCTTCCCAGTGTGAGAAAAAGATCCATCTTTAACCAAAAGAATAGTCTGATCTAACGCCCTATGTCAGGCCTGGGTGTATCTTCTAAAACTGAGAACAGGACCTCATTTTGGTTACATTTTTTTTTTTAAATCAGCTGTTACGAATCTTGGGAGCTCAGCTATCATTATTCGTTAATTTACTGATTTTATTAAATCATTTTAAAGTCATTTGAACTCATAAAGATAAGGTATTTACTGATATGTTATTAGTCACTTATCATACTTAATTCAAGAATTTATTTACGTCTTGCCAACGTCAATTGGAAAGTTTAGGGACCTGAGTATGTTAGTTCACCCCTTGACAGTTCTTGAAATAATGTTGCATTTCAAGTGTCTTCATCAGAATGGAAAAGTAAGATGCACTGAGAGAGACAGAGACGGAGAGAGAGAGAGAACGAAGTGGCCAGGCCAAAGCTCTTTTTTTTTTCCTTTTCTATTTTTTCGCTTTTTCTTTTTCCTTATCTTTTTCTTTTCTTTTTCTTTTTCTTTTCTTCTTTTTCTTTTTCTTCTTTTTCTTTTTCTTTTTCTTTTCCCAGCTGGACTCTGAAGAATCCACAAATTGTCCTATTCCTTTCTCCACATGAACTTTAAAGGTTGACCTTACAAAGGTGGAGAATTACAGACACCACCAGGAATCAAGGAATAAACTGGCTGGTGTCTGGGTGGTGTACGCACACTTAAAAAGTACACGTCACAGTAGGAAGAAAATAAAGAGCTTTCTTATAGGCATTTCTATTTTAAAATAATGCCTCCCTGCACCATACGATGAGAGATCTGCAGAGCACATAAAGTTAGTCATAATGGAAACTCCTTAATTGAATGGCATGGAAAATGGCCTGGGGCCGCCGGAGAAGAGAAAGGGTGATCACATGCTATCAGAACTACATCGCTGTCATTTATCTAAAATTCAGGATTCAGAGCTGATTAATTCTCATAAACCACGTTTGAAAACACACTCAAGAATTAGTACAAATCATCTTATTGAAATAAAAACCTACTACTCGTGAAAATAATTGAGTGTGCAATAGTCATAATACAAAGGGGTTGTTTTTGTTTCTTATTTCTTTTAAACAGTCAGTTCCTTCGGAGTGGGTGGGTTTTGACATGAAATCCATACAAAATTAACATACGCAAATTTGTTTTGTAGACTAGGTGCAAATGCCGAACATTCCCATGATAGGGATGGAAATTTCTGATTTCTTGAATTAACAGTTACCCAAGATCCAGAAGTTTTAAGTATTTTTCTGAATTTTTAATGGCTACTTGTAATCGTTTTTGTCATCAATCTGCAAGTTCCGAGAGTCTGAGTGAAAAGAACTCTGTCCTAGCCTCTGACACATTCAAGAGTTGAGTTCCACTACACAATGTCATGCTCTAGTTTAAAATATGTATATATATTTTAAGACACACACACTCACGGAGCACATCCTAACACTTAATACACAAAGGAAAATAATGCATTCTAGTTTGTCTGTGTGAAGAGAAATATATGATGCATGCTGAGAAGCTACTACATCCTTAGAAAACTTGACATTACATAACACTTTTTATATTTATGATTTCAATAATGAAATGTTGCAATATAGTGCCTCGCCCTGTGAACACACTGTTTTGAGAGTCTTATATGCCGGGTCCCAAAGACAATTGAAAGCAGGGATTTGGTCCAGCATGGTACTGCGCTGGTCCTCGGAAGTTTTCATTTCATCTAAACAGAATAGAGTGATGTAAAAGATGAGATGAGTAGATGCTCTTCATCGTCGCTATGACAAGGAGGACTTCTAAAGAGCGTGTATTGGGTCTGCAGTGATGATGGAGTCTTCCAAAGTCTGTTGGCTTTTACGGTGTGTTCCATACACTACAAGTGGGAAGTAGCGTCTGAATTGAGTGTGTGGGGGGGAGGCGGGGGGAGTCAGGGAGGCTTAAAAATCATGAAAACATTTGAAGAAGGCTTTCAAAATTGTCAGCCCAGAAATGGTGACCTTTCTGTTTGCTTGGTTATAGAATATAATACCAATAAATGCTAATCGAACAATTTACCGGTTGTTGAAGTCTCGCTGCATTCTTACCCTCACAACGGCCGCTGAGGCGATTACTAAATATTTATCTAGATGATTCCATGGCTAATCTAGTAAGAAATGAGTCACTACCATTCAGTGCAACAAAGTACTTGGGAGTCTGGTCTCCAGAGTAAGAGATACCCCTACACGGCGACTTACCCCTCATTTGAACTTGTCTCATGTAAGACATTGAAAAAGGTTTTGGGGTGTTTTTGACATTGAAAATGTTTCAATATCACAGTGTCCTGTCTGTAAAATTGGCTTAACAAAAATAGCTAGTTCATGAGGTTATTTTGAGGATTCAATGTGATAATGCATGCAACGTACTTGACGATGATGGATACATGTGAACCATTCCTTGTTGTTTGTAATACCATCACCATCATCCTCATTACCATCAGTGCAAGCGATGTCACTCATGTACATCTCTGACTGCAAATACATTTTGGCTCCTTGAGATTTCTTCCCCAATTCTAATATAGTCCCCATGGTATACATACATACATACACACAAACACATACAGCCAGTTCTCTACATGTCCACGTTCAGTTATTAACATGTCCCCAGTACAGCTTCTCTGTTTTTGTTCTGCTCCGAGCCAATCCCCGAACTTAAGTGCAGAAGCACCTGGGTGACTCATTTAGTTAAGCGTCCACCTCTTGATATCAGCTCAGGTCATGGTCTCACAGTTCGTGGTGGGATTGAACTCCAGGTCAGGCTCTGTGCTGACAGCATGGAGCTTGCTTGGGATTCTGTTTCTCTCTCGCTCGCTGTCTCTCTCTCTCTCTCTCTCTCAAAATAAATAAACTTTAATAAACAGACACATAAATGCAGAGAGTGACAGAAGGAGACAAGGACAGAGGGGAGAGGAGAGGATGAGGGGAGGGAGACCTTCTCTTTTATTATCCTGTTATACTGCCTAAATATGCCCACATTCTTCAAATATGCTTGAACCTGTATGACCCTCTCACTATTCGGTTCACTCTTTCTTGATGGTGCTTTCCTTTTTCTGCATCCGGTTAAGAGAGAGTTGCCCTGTGTGGAAACAGTGATTATAAATATTCTGAAGTGTTTAAAAAATTATTACGGAAGGTGGAAAAGAGTGTAATGAGAGAGGAACCCATTCTAAACCCTGGTCCTTGTTATCTTACCCATGGAAGTTTTTCTTTTCCAGCCATTCTCTGTGTGTGTGTGTTTAACTTAAATTATTAAACTTATTTGCTATGAAAATTTAATGGGAACTTGTGCAAGGGCTTGTTTGTTCATGGGGGGAATTATTTTTAATGTTAGAGGTTCAAGTTCTCAAGGCGGACAGGTGTGGAAATGCATGTGCAGATAGGTAAACGGGTAAATCTGGTTGAATCCGGTGAACACTGAGTTAGGCTGATAGACTTATGCAGGTGTTTAAAATAAGGAGGAACAGCAAAGTTCCCATATAATTTACTGGTTCAATTCATCGGTCAAGAACATTCCAAGAATGATATAAAGGAAAACTAAAGAAATTTTATCTTCTGTAACTTAAGTTGGCAAACTCTTTTTATGTTAAAAGTTGTTTAAAGTTAATAGAATACAAAACATTTTAGAGATATAAAATTGGGCAGAGTCGAACAATCAGATTCTCATTGATAAGAGAAATTATATAACGTATTACTTCCTGAGTAGTTTTACACTTAATAATTATTGCTCAGCTAAAAGGCAAGATTTAAAAATACTATTTATAATATAATATAATTTTATTTAAAATTACTGTTAATAATTATATTATAAATATATGTATATAAATATGTTTGTGTGTTAAAAACTGAAGGAGTGTACCAAACTGTTAGTTACAGTTGCTTCTGAGAAACTGTTTACATTCTGTGCTAAATTTTTCTGTAATGTTTGGATAGTAAGCATATAATGAATGTATTGCTTTTGAAATGATTACTTTGTAATCAGAAGGGGGAAAAAGAGCTAAAACATGAAATTCATGGTTAGCCTAGACTGTAAAAAAATGATTCTTTTTTCCATTTAACTTAGCATTTATCAAAGGAGTAGTAACCTAAATGCTGAAATATATTATTACCTACAGGCCAAAACTATTAACCATTAAGCTGTTTATACTCACCCAAAATGGCTGACCACTAAATGGTACCATTCCATCAGAAAAGAAACATATCCCAAAAGAGCGCGGTCTATGTACAGCTTACACCTTTTGGATCCTGTTTAAACGTCTCAAAGCCCACATGTCCAGGAAATAAAAAGTCACCCTCAAGGCTTGGACTTTCAACCGTTGAGCTCTGCCCCAGGAAATATCCCAGGCAACCGAAAGATATAAGAACACCTAGTCTCCAAGCAACTTGAGTTCCATTTAGCACGTAGCTTCATAAAGCTTAATGAGAACTAGCTATCTCCTCCACTTCGGGAGACCCTAGGTTCATGGAGAACAAGGTGTTCTGGTTTTTGCACTATGTGAATGAAGAGGTCGTAAAGCTGTGCGACTCTGAGCAGCTGCCTGAATCAGACATTGCAGTTCAAAGGAAGCTTCTGGTTACTACTCTCTATGGCTATATGGTTGAATGAATAATGAGACGGATTACCTGCCAACTCCTTTGAAACAATTTCACTAGCCTGAAATTCTACCGATGCACATGCCCTGAAGACTTTCATCCGTTGGAAGGAGTTGGCATAGTGCTGACGTTGACAAGATCGTGGACTCAGAAGCTGGACAGTCCAGGTCGAATTCCTGGCCTATGTGTGACATTGAGCCAATTACTCAGATTCTCTGTATTGAGGTTTTTCTCATATATTAAGGGGAATAGTAACAGTAGCTATTTCATGAGTTGCTATGAAGATTAAACGAGCTAATGTTTGTAAACACCACAGAGCCTGGAACAAAATAAGAACGGGATAAGTGTTTGTTCAATTAACAACAGCAAAAAATATCCTTGCTGACTGTTTCAGGCATTGTTCTGGATCCTGAGAATTAGATCCATCCCTCAATTTTCAAATAGTGGTATCTAAAAAATTCAGATGAAGTTCTGTAGACATGCAAATGAGGAAACAAGTCTATTTTCTTTTATAGGTTGATGGAAACCTATCAGAATGAAAGGAGAATCCCTCCAGTAGAGGTAGACTGGATTTCACATCATGAGTGGGAAATTATTTGGCCCAGAAAAGTAAAGGAGGGGCATTTCAGTCAGAACAATAAACATCTACTAACATACATAAACAACATATACATGCAGGGACCTGTGGAGTCTCCTCCCTCAACAGAGATCTCTGGAACATTGACAGAATGGAGGTGAGTGAAGCTGCTGACTTCATGATAACTTCAGAGGTTGCCATTGATTACACGGTAATGCACGGCCACGGAGGGTTTTCTTAAGCAGGAGAATGGCAGACACAGATTTCTGTTAAAGAAAAATAATTTTGACAGCCACACACACATAAAAAAAATGTGCTAGTCAGTGCAGACAAGAGTCAGGAAGGACGTGGTTCTGGTGAGATGGAAGAGGCTGCTCTAATACAGAGACAGAGCAAGTGAATGCCATGAAAAGATTCTTGAGACCATTTGGAGGTAGAGCTGATGAAACCTCGTGAGTGACTGAGTATAAGGGAAACGGAAGCATCAAACATACTGTCCCATTTTCTAGCGTAGGCCATCGGGAGAAGCGTGATTTCATTAGGGAGCAGGGCAGAAGCAGGACAGAAAGAGAGGCAAGAATTACCTTCACTTTGGATGTTGACCTGGGGTTGCCTAGACAAGCTTATCTGTTGGAGAAGTCAAACAGAAAGGGGAAAGGGCATTTTAAACTGAAGAGAAAGGTCAAGTGAGGAGACACAGATTCAAGAGTCACTGGACACGTGGTTGATGGAAACCTTAAGAAGGAATGAAATGAATCAGGGAAATGAATGAATGAATCAATCAATCGAGAATGAAATGAATCTACCCACATTCTACCCACTTGGGTAGAATGTCAAGAAACACGCAAGAACTTCAAGGGAAACCATCGCAGGAGTTGGCCAAAGTTGCTAAAGGAAACTAAAAGAAAAGCTACAGGTTAGCAGGAGATTCAGAATAAAGGGTATTTCTATTTAATTATTTCTGCATTTTTTCAATCCATTTATTCATTCATCCGGTAAATATTTATTGACCACCCTTTGTGTTCTAAGACATCGGAATGCAGGGAGGGGAGACGCTGTGTAAGGGAAACAGACCGACTTCTTGTTAGCATGGAGTTTTAAGTCTATTTTTTTTATTATAATGTTTATTTTTGAGAGAGAGAAAGAGAGAGAGAGAAACAGACAGCAAGTGGGGGAAGGGCAGAGAGAGAAGGAGACCCAGAATTTGAAGCAGACTCCAGACTCTGAGCTGTCAGCACAGAGCCCGGCGTAGGGCTTGAGCCCACGAACCACGAGATCATGACCTGAGCTGAAGTCGGACGCGTAACTGACTGAGCCACCCAGGCGCCCCTTAAGTCTATTATTAAAGACTGAATACGATTATCAAAAAAAGTCACACAAATACATTTAGAAAATTTACATTTTCTCTACGAAGGGAAAATATCGGTGCTATGAAAACACAGTTGAGGGGATCAAGAGAAGTCTTCCCGATGATTGAGTTGAGAGGTGAGTGGGGCCCTCCACTTCGGGTTGTTGGGGGAAGTAGCATGTTCCAGAGAGGGTACTCCCTGTGCGTGAGGCTCCACGCTCCTCCCTCTGACTATAAAAGAAATGGAAAACAGGTATAAGCTGTCCCCCTTTCTCCTGTCTTCCTCCACTTTCTGGGTTCTATGTAAGTACAGGTCTATATTTTAGTTTATGGCAACACATTCTGTGCTAAGAAGAGGAAAACACATCAGATGGGTCATTATAAAAGATAAGCGCTCGTTTTCACGCAGGCCACGTCTCCATCTCACAGAGTAAATTCTGAAGGAACGCCCTGAAGTCGGGGTCTCCATTCCAAACCGCAGGGCTAGAATCCCGTGTCTCTGGATATTAATAGCCAAGAGTAGCTGCCTTTCCTCAGGGCAGCGAGACAGGCGCACCTGCTCGGAGAACATCAAAATTCAGACCCGCATCCCGTGTGGTCCCTGGAGATCACAGCCTCTGCCTGATGAGTTTGTCACCCAGGTCTTCAAGAAGAGGCAGCCATTCGCACTGCAAATCTGGGAATGCTTAGCCCTCAGGTGACGGTAAAGAGATTCTTCCCCCTAGGCGTGTAATTGCGCGCCCCTCAAAACCAGGGTTATTTTTCCACATCATCTCTTTGCAAGAGAAAGTCATAAACAGCCTGCCCTTTCAAAGGGAATAAATAAAATCCTGAAATATCGAATGCCACAAATAAAAGTACAGAGAACAACTGACAAATTGTCCCCTCCACAAACTCTAGCATGGTGGTCCGCCAAACCCTCTACAGACATTTTCGGCTGATCTTGTCAATACCGGGCTTTGGAAAATCTTTGGAACCTTGTTTTGAAAAAAAGAATTCGAAGATGGCAAAAGGAGCGCAAGCATTAAAGATCAAAAGTAAAATAAATGAATACTATCTCGGAAAACGAAATCAGAGGTATGTAATTAGCATTGACAGAGGCTGGCTAAACTCCTTTCCACAAACCGCCTCAGTCCTTCTCTACAGACTCACCGTTTCTATCAAAACAACAATCTGCCTTCAAGGTCATATTCATACTTTCAGGTAACACTTTTTAAAAAACTGACTATAGATTAACACCCTTTGCACCAAACAAAAACGCATTTTGCCCGGTGGCTGCTACTCTTCAAACTGTGTCCTGTGTTTATAACTTCCTCCTGTTACACTGTTTTGTCTTCCTCCTTATTACACATCATGTATTACTCTGTGCTTCTGCGGTTGGATAACAGTCCGCAGCTCTGACAGATAATTTGGAGTTCTGATTATGAAATTAAGGGCTGCAGACACAGAGAATAAATGTTAATTTCATGTCACCGATGAATTTCATGTCACGTCTTTGTTTTGCTCTGATGATGTTAACTTGTTAATCATTATCCAATCTGGCAAGTACCTACAATGTTCATGGTGAGCATAAAATTACTCCTAAGCTCAACGCCCAGAGATGAGCACCATAAACGTTTAGGTATGATTTTGGAAGAGTTTCATACACACACATGGGCTTCACACATATATACTGTTTTTGTTGTTTTAATTATAGCATAACTCAGATCTATGTTCTCTTTTTGCTGAGATGAAGCATTGTGAGGACGTTTGAATTGTTATTTATCCACCAAACTTAGAGTCTAAACCTGGTGAAATCATTCCCTAAATATAGTTGTTTTGTAAGGGCAATGCAAGACGGCCAGAATAGATACCTGCATTGCAGCTGTGTCCTTTTACTCCTCTTGGAAGCTAATGTCTATGCTTTTCATGGTAAAAGAGGCCACAAGCAGCAGATAAACTGGAAATACTGATGCTTCCTAAGGAAGAACAGTACCAGTGACTTGGAAGATGTGGCATTATGTAAGGACAGTGTGTCTACACAACTCTTCTTCCCGAAGGGAAAATCCTATATATAACTGTCCTGTCTACTTAAAGATACATGTGGGTTTTTTTCTTTTGTTTTTTTGTTTGTTTGTTTTTACCTTATATTACTTACTGCAAAAGTCTGATGCAGTCAGACTGGTTGTAAAAGTCTAGATGCAGCTAATGTCTTTTTCTATTAACTACGAAGGATTTGGGGCATGAAAGCTTGAGATTTCCAGAGGATATCAAATATATGATTTGGGCTGTGGAAAAAGGTAAAAAGCGATTACAGTTGACACTTAAAAAACCTGGGGGTTGGTTAAACTCCTCCAACACAATAAAAAAAAAATTTGCGTATAGCTTTCGACCCCCTGAAAACTTAACTGCTAATAGCCTCCCATTGACCTATGGCCTTACTGATAGTGTACTTGGTTAACACACATTTTTGTATGTTATATGTATTATACACCATGTTCTTGCAGTAAAGTAAGCTAGAGAAAAGAAAATGTCATTAGGAAAATCTTAAGGAGAAAATACATTTACAGTAGTATGCTGTGTGTAGCGAAAGAATTTTTTTAAATCCACGTGTACGTAAACCTGTGCGATTCAGACCCCTGTTGTTCAAGGGTTAACTGTACTCCGTTTTAAATTGAAAAGGGTTCACTCCTAGAAAATGGCACTTTCGCTTTTATGCTAGCTTCTCCACAGGTAGTATAGGATGTTATGTTGGTACATAGATACCTATGCTCAGAGTCCAAGGAGGGTCTACTTGTTACCAAATTAGAGACTGTGGTAGTAATGATTGCTTCTGTAGATTATCAGATAAATAATCTTTCCCGAGGGAAAGAGTTGACATTCTAATATATATGTGTTCACATAAATAGATATTATCATTTGTCGAACATCTCAGAAATAGTTCATGTGAGCCATATAGTTGCTCTCAAAACACCAGCCACATCTTGAGAAGTGTGAGTAGGACAGAGAAGGATTCAGTTGGACACTGAGATGTTCTCAGTTACCCTTTGGGGGCATCCCAAAGTTCCTCTAATGCCCATTATCTCTTAACGTCTCTTCATTAAGTTAAATAAAAAGCATGCCTGGGTTTGGTTTTCCCAGGTAGACCGCATGAGAGAACAGGGGGAAGTTTGGACTAAAAACTGTTAAATTTGTGCAACGGCATTAGAAATTTCACAATAAGACTTTCACGCTTTTGTGAACCTTTAAGTACTTCTTGTTTCCAGTAAGACTAGAGCTAGTCTTTCTTGCTTCATGTAGGCACTTCCAGTATGACATGAAACCAGGAAGTCTCATGGAATCTGAAAGTGGGCAAAATAGAAAGAATCTGACAAACGGAATAAAACTTCTGTCACTGACCAACTTCGTCTAGGCAACTGGGTAGATGTATGAGAGAGTTCTGACTTTATATGATCCCAGGAACTCAATATCCACCTTAGAATACAAGTATTAAAATACAATGACACGCATAGAATGTATAACACCAAGAGTGACAGTAATAACTGTGGACTTGGAGGGATTATAATGTAGATTCATCAGTTCTAAAACTGTACCATGGGGGGGGTGGGGAGGGTAGAATGTTGATAATCAGGGAGGGTGAGGCATCTATGAGAATTTTTTGTACGTACTTCTCAATTTTGCTGTGAACTTAAATACTATGAGGAGTCTTCCCATCCATGATGGAACATTTCACTTTGGTGAAGGTATGCTTGTATTTGATTTAGAGGAATTTCCTCCTCAATGAAATAAAACACTTAATGCCATAGATACTGCTAGAAATGCATACACTCAGTTTTACTTTTATCTTTTGCAAATAAACTAAAAACATGAAGGTGCATGTCGGCTAAAGCACATATGATCTAAGGACATTTTTTTTTGACTGTTGGATCCTGCCACAGAGCAACACACCAGCTGCTCAATTGCTGTAATTGTTACTCTGACAACAAGCAAGAGTTCGGTCCACATTCAAATTTTTCTTTCCCCCTCCTAATTTGTAACTTTATACTCCCAGGAAAAGATTTCTTTAAAAACTCCACATTCTTTTTTTTTTTCTTTGATGTTGTCATTATTGCTGGGAAGAATTAGGCACTGACACTCAGCATAACCAAAGCCTCTTTGCCCAGGGACCCAGGAAGTCCGTTAAAGAAAGTCCTGAGCAATACAGCTCTTAAAGTAATGCCCTATTCTCACCGATGTGTTGCCATCTCTCATTTTCTTGGGATATGATTTCCTTCAGGTCTGCATGGAGTTAGGAAAGACAAGTTGCCACCAAAAATAAGAGTTTGTGTTTCTATAGCATCTGTTTATGACAGTGTATATAAACAAGAAGAGGTTCCACCCCAGTATAGGACAAAAAAAAAACACATATCTTTTTATGAGTTGGCTTTCTGAAAATGCAACTAAATGAAAGAATGTGGAGGTGGAACCCAATATAAATGCAATGTCAGAACAAAAAAGAACCACCTACAAAAATCTTTCTTTAAAAAGCATGCATTCCTAAGGAAGACGCACTACATGTAGGCTCACACACAGATTTACTACCTACCCAAAGTGGCCTTCTGAGAATGGCTCTTGGAGGGGTAATCTTTAAACCTCGAGGTTAGAAAAAAATAAGCGAGTTATGATTCTCAGATACCTGTTGAACAGAAGTCGGGTGTGGTAGGGACATGCAATTCTATTCCCTAGAGTTGCACCTTTGGGGAATGATGTGAGAATCGACATTTAGAGGTAGACAAGATTAATCCCTAAGTAGCTCAGCTCTTAAGAAGTGCCTCCATCATTCTATGCATTCACTTATATTAACATCTTGAGGTGGACATTGTTTTGGTTCTGCACGTAGATACAAGTATAATTTATATATTATATAGACCTATGTGTATAAGCAAATGTGTATATAGTATTATTGTCTTTAAATGCACAGGAATGCAAATTAGATGGGATTCTTTTTCATTTGCAAGATCCTTAGCTCAATGCAGGAGGGTAACATCCGTGGCTCCCTGGCACTGAATATTAAAAATATGTTCCAGTTATTGTGAAATACAAAAACACCCATGTATATTCCCAAACATGGGACAGTGGTGCTGCCCCGGTTGAGAAGTATTCTACAAACACAAGTTGGTAGGCGAGTCTCAGAGTTTTCCCTTTTGAGGTCAGGGTCACCTGATGCCAGCTTTGCTGGTTACAGCACCGTATCTATCCCCAGGGCCTTTTGCAGAGAGCTCTTCCCACCATCAGGGCTGGGCTTGGCAAGAAACCTCCTTCCAACTTTTTCCAACTCAGAATGTGTGACTGAACCAGTGCCTGAAGCTGATCCACAGTCTTTGAATCTCTGACACTGACAAACGGAAGTCAGAGAAAAAATAATCAACTTTGGAGATGGTTCAGACTGTACAGAACAAACATATACTATACCTTCAACCTGACAGATAACCCTTCATTTTTAGGTACTATTTTGATGAATGATTTCAAAAATGTTCGATCTTACTTTCTCTACTTTATAACTTTCAAGTATGTTAACAACATTTAAAAAATGGTTCCAAAGTGTTCTGGGAAAGAGAGGCACAGAAAATATTAAATTAGGATCCTGTCTAAAATGAGGGAAAGTAGACGTGCACTATGTACCAGACACCATGCTGGATGTTTTGTATAATACTTTTTCTTTTATATCCTCCTACAAGCCCTGCATGGTAGATATTATTGTCACCATTTTGATACACGAGAAAAGTGAGCCAAAGAAAGTTTAAGGAAGTCTAAAAAGTATTAATAAGACATATATCCCTTTTAGAATGCTTGGGTTTAAAACTTAATGTGTTTCTAACTTTGATGGCAATACAAATATTTATTTTGACACTAATTAAAATGTAAATGCATATTCTATCTCATCCTCATGGAATCCGAAGATAGCTCCCTTGTTGAAGTTAAATTTATTTCACTTATTTTTAACGATTGCTCTGAGAAGTGTGAAAGAGAAATGATATCTGTCGATTAGTCCAGGACTTCTCGGGAGACCCAGACTCCTGCTGTGGGTTCTGTGAGTTAAAGATAGAGCACAATGTGCTATTCTGGTCCAGATGCAGATATGCTCAGAGCGTCACATGGGCTCTCAATGTTTGGTAGAAAACCAAAAAAGAAACAAAGACCGCAGAGCTATATGTGGCAAGGGTGTAAACATGGAAACAAGGAAAGGTAGGTGCCTGCCACTTGCTGTCCATTCATCTGTTTGGATCTCCTCTCTCTGTCTTCCTGTCTTCCTCATGCTCTGTGGCTGAAACAGAGGCTCCACAAAATTGAGTGGTTGGATGGGCTCTCCCCCAGGGCCAGCTCATGCTCATGTATTTTGCTTTTCCAAGAAAATGGCCAATGCTCAAACGTTTGATTTTTGTCAGTTTTATGGAGAAAAATAAAAATCAGCTGCATTGCTGAAGAGCTGAAGGTACAGCTTCTCCTAATGATCTTCAGCCATCATCACTCTGCTTGGCAAATAGTCATCACGGTTACTGTCACAGCTGTGGCCATCTCCTCATTCCTTTAGGCAAGATATTTCTTCTTTCTTTTCTTTTTCTTGTTAATCGTGTTGCTTGGGGTGGAGTGTCTTTTGTGGAAGACTGCCAAATGAAAGTACTTTTTAGTGGGTCATCTCTTTTAGAAGTACTGATTGAAGCAGATTAAATGCGTATGGAATTAGTTACTGCATGCACTTAAATATCCCCCAAGGTAACCGACCGTTGCTCAGCCTGCTCGCACAGCGAAATGAGTCTGATGGCTGGAGTGTCAATTCATTAATGACGCTCTGCCAAGCTGTAGACAGCTGCGAGAATTATGAGTCTCAAGCAAAGGATGTAAGGGTTAATATTTTTTTTCCCCACAAGTTCAATAGGTCTGGATTAAAGAACGCTGAAAAACAAAAGTCATTTAAACTCAAAATAAAAATGTATACAAAAGAACTAATTACGCATTTCCTAAATATTGTTTTCCTTCTGCCCGACCAATATGGCGATTATTTTCAACTTTATACCCGTTAACTTCATAAGAACAGAAACACTGCTAGAAGTGTCATACGCTTGACCTCCACTTAGCCAGTGTTTTGATTTAAACAAATGAATGACAGTTGTATAACTCATAAGTTGCCAACGATGAACTTGAGGACCAGAAAAGTGCACATGTGGGAAGTAAGTGTTAACGCACAAGTTAGGTAATGCAGAACCGTTTTCACAGAAGCCCGCGTGTTGCTGACAAAACAAAACAGTAAGATCAGTGATTCGTGACACATTGAGAAAGAGTAAATAGGCATCAATAAGAATCCAAATAAATCTCATATTTATATCACTTCTCTCATTTGATACAGCACACAAGTAGTAATCCTGTACGGTGTAACAAACCATTAGTATCGATCAGAGTCAAAAAGACCTGGGTTGAAATGTTGGCTCGCTCTGAAACAATTTAATTTTGAGGAAGTTTCTTAAAGTCTCTCCAATTCAAAATCTCTCTGATTTCGCAAAAATGAGAGTGGCAATGCCTCCTTCAAAGATTTCGTTAAGGATTAAATGAGATCATACGCCGTACATCAAATGCTCATAACAGCGTGTAGCACATCGCCAAGCTGCTTTTATTATTGCTGTTGGTTTTCTGTTTTAAAAAGTTATTTGACTAAATGCGACACAAGCAGAAACAAATCTAATTCCAGTTACAAACTAACTCAGTGAAAATATTTTGTTTTGTCTTGTTTAAGTCTTCATCTACCTGAACGGCAACTTAATGTTTTTGGCATTGCACACAAATTTATTGTTGTGGAAACGGTCCGAGAAACAAAGGTGAAGCGGTTTATTTAAGTCCATGAAAGCAGTGATTTCTGATTCCTTTCTCATGATCTTCCTTCGAACTTCAAAAATCAACCAAACTCAAGCAACTATTATAGTTTGACCCAGCACACAAGGAACTTCAAATCGCAGTTTCCCGAACACAGCTTTCTCTTTACTCCAACATCAGTATTCATTTACTATGTAAGTTGTTTTTTCTAAAAACACTGAAACAATTCTCTTCTCAGGGATTTCACTACTTAACAAACAGAAAATAGTCAGAACTCCCCAAAACTCAGAAACATATGATTGGCCACGCTTTTCCAAAATCACTGTGGCCCTTTTCAAAAGCGGTGTTTTCATGAAAGTATTCACAAGTTTCAAAGGTTGTCCAGAATTATCCAGAACAATTTAAGCTTTCCTGTAATTCTTTAAAAGGAAGACGTAAAGTTAACAAGACTGCCAAATGCCGGGTCAGTGGCCTTGAGGACGAATTTTCCTTGCCATTAAAAATATTTATCTTTAGTTACTTACACTAAATCATTGTCTGATGATTAGAGGAGATGGAGGCTAGTTAGCTAACACAGATCTTTACTCTGAGACACTGTAGGTGGGGACACACCACACAGTTTAGATTTCTTTAGTCGTAATTAGCAGAGACACGGTTCTTACTCGTAGGGCCTGGACTAATGACCCAAAGGACTTTTTTCTCCCAATTGTTTCTGGATTAATGCAGGTAGTTTGCTTTAAAGGTCTTAGAGTAAATCGTTTACTAATTATGGATCCTAAATGAAACTAAGGGTTAGTAGAACCCTTAGGTAACATCACTAACTCTGTAGATTTAATGTGCAGGTGAAGGAATATGTGATTGCATGAGTTGAGCTTTTTCATCCCAAGTTGTCACAGGGTGGAGTGTGACAGAGGGAGGTATTTAAGGTAAAATGGAAAATGCAGGTGTGTATCTGTGTGAGGATGCGTAAAGAGCTAAGCATTGGAAAGCCCAGGTGACGCGCCCCAGGAGCATTCAGACGAAAATGATTTTTAGGCAGTGATGGGCAGCAGTACCAGCTCAATACTAGTGATCACTTTTGACAGGATCCAAATAGGAGGGCTGATTGGAACGGGAAACCCTTGCCCTAAATCTGAGATATTATGAACGCCATACTTTCCATTTCATCTCTATAAAATTATAACCTTGCCGCCAAAGTTTACAGTTTGAAGATGGTGGTTCCTAAAAGCTGTTCCAGATTGGTAAAGCAAGAGGGAAGAAAGATTATGAGTGGCTAGGCCTTATGTGGAATAAAGAAGAATTTCTAGGGGCACCTGGCCAGCACAGTCAGTTAAGCATCCAACTCTTGATCTCAGCTCAGGTCATGATCTTACAGTTTGTGAGTTCATACCCCACGTTGGGCTCTGTGCTGATGGCATAGAGCCTGCTTGGAATTCTGTCTCTCCTTCTCTCTGTCCCTTCCCCACTTGTGTGCATGCTCTCTTTCTAAATAAATAAGTAAAATAAAATAAAAAAAGAAATTCTAAAGGTATTTTTTCCTTCCTAGGCCCCTAAGGAACTAATTTGTAACAAATACTATTCTAGAAGTCCCTTCCAGAGCCCCAGAGAGGTGTTTGCCTGGAATTTCAGATGATTAAATAAAACATGCATTTATCCATTTTAATCCTTTAGACAAGAAATCTCAATCCATTCCATAGCTTTTCAAGAATCCATATTTCCTAAGGTTTTTTTTTTCCCCTTTTTTAAAAAAAATCATTCCACTTTTTATTCCTTAGGTCCTTTGTCTTCTTCAAACTCTAAATTTTCAAACAAACTTCAACTTAAAATATCCAGAGATGCAGGACTAGTTATATAGAATTTCAAGGCCGGATAAGCTTTTCTTTGTCTCTCTTTCTTTTAAGTCACCTGCTATGACACCTTCAGCTTCAAAAGCATTTGCTGATGATTGTTACAGATCTTTGGGAATGTAAATATTATAGTTTGGACAGAAAAACATAGAAGTGGCAAGGGAGGGAATCGTGGTGGGCAGCCAGGCAAAAAAGTCTCCAAGAGATAGATTCTCCACTCATGAGAGGATGTTGAGCCTGGTGAGACGGAAATTTCTCAGGATGCTGGGTCAGCGAAGGATTAATGTGTCCATTGGAAAAAGTGTTCGTGCCGAGCATGGAAGATCAATGGCAATGACTAATTTGTCTGCCTGGAAGTTGTTTCTTTGGTGGCATATGAAAGGTGGCAGACTGGAAGGAAATACCTTCTCTCAGCCCCCTCCTACTCGTAGGAAGGGTTTGCCATAGAGACAGCCTCTCAGCAGGCTTCACAGTGGATGACCCTGGTTTATGTCTGTCTTCTTGGTGAGTTTGACTATTGGACATGGAGAGGAGTAGCTCAAGGGACTTAGGTACTAAATCCAACCCAGTCAATAAAACTCATAAAACATATGTACTGCCCTGTATACATATATTGGCACATCGCGGAAATCTCAGAGGACATAGATAGTAAGAAATTTTGTGAGTGACCAGAGTTAGTTGCCTTACATAATGTTTCCTCTTTGTATCATACACTCAAATTGCATGGCAAAAATATGGCCTGAATACATGGAATATGTGGATTCTAGCATTGCACAATTCTATGGAGCTGGAAGCATGAGGAAATCCTGGAGTGAAAGCAAATCTGCCTTGCATAAGTCAGAACGAATTAAACTGGCCATGCTTCCGTCTGATGAATACATCAAAATGCCTGTTTCTGGCTGCTGTGTACATCAGCTGTGGGCAGTGATTAATTCCTGGCCTCCGCTACTTCCACTCATGCCATAGGAGGAGGGATAGCATCTTTACCCACTGCAAAGTAAGACATACATAACAAAGCTAACAAAGCACCGTGGGTCAAGTTGCAGCAGGTATGATGGCAAGTACATGGGAATGAGTCAATGCAGGATTAGAACAAAGAATGTAATTCATGGAAACCTCTCAAATATACATGTCGGGATGTGCTGAACAGTCGACTTGAGTGGATTTGTAGCAGCATGTGAAGACGATTTACATAAATGTGAACTCATGCCCATAAAACAAATGGAACTTGCAAATTTGCAGCCCTGAAATCATGGAAGATGCACCCAGAAGCAGACACCATTTCTAGTAAACAAAAATCCATGACTTCTCTTGACTACTGTTAAATATTTCGTGAACTCCAATCACGCACTGCTAAGAGAAGACTGGATGAGCTGGCTTCTCTAGCAGAATTGCCGCAGGGTCAAGTCCATGCCCCCTGCCACCTGAGTGAAAAGATTTCACTGTTGCAAATGAGTGTGGTAACTTGAGTCAACTCAACTGGTAGCGTTTTAGGGACATAGAAGTGTGACTCTGAATCTGTCTGCCTTCTAGCAGCGTATTTGATGTGTCCACCTATTAATGTCTTGCTTGCACCTCAAACTCAGTGAGTACCCCCCACCCATCCAACCAGCCCTCTCTCCTGACTCCTGTTTCCTAACTCAGCCATGCCGTGACCGATCTGCCACCTTCTCCCCTGCCATAATTTAAACAGTTGCCAAAGCATGTGCATTCTTCTTCTGTAACATCTCTGGAATCGACCTCTTCCTTTCCATTCTCAAGTGCAAGCACTCATTACCTGTCATCCAAATATTGCCATTGGCTCATAACCAGCTCCTGTCTTCACCTCTTAACTCCTCCAGTCCACTTTATGTATTTGACATTTCGTCTTCCTAAAAGTCTCTATAGCTACACCATTCCCTTACTCATAAAACTTCAGCGGTCGCTCACAGCCTTCTATTTTAAATAAAATCATTTAAAATCCTTAAGCTACTTCTAATAGTATTTCCCATTAATGTCTCAAAGAAGCTACGCCCTAGACCAAAGCTTCTCAACTTTGCCTCTATTGACATATCGGACTGGATAATTCTTTGTTGTGGGACCTGTTCTGTTCATGGTAGGATGTTTATCAACATCTCTGTCTTCTACCCACTGAGATGCACTCCCTGCCTTGTTGTAACAACCAAATATGTCTCTAGATATTGTGCAAAGTTCCTGGGGAACAAAATCCCTGCCCCAGACAAAACAGGTCTCCTAGGTTAGCATGATACATCTTAGGCTTCCCATGTCTTTATGTGTATTTCAGATGGTTGGAATGTATGTTGGGATATCCTCCCTGTCATCTTTATTCAACTCATACTCTCATTTAAGGCTTTTCTAGAAAAATCCCTATTATCAAAGTCTTGTCTCTGTTTTAACCAGGCTCCCTGAATTGAGGTATTTTCCTTCGCCTTTGGATGACAATAGCCTTTATGTATTTCTTAAGCCATGTATCTTATTTTGACTATTTTCCTTGAATGTAGCTGCTAACAACATATGCAGAAGCATATTTTTTGGCCCACTAGCTAAATGTATAAATATTAATGGTGTGACTTATATAAGCTACTCTCTATTCTGTTGGAACTTTACTTTCCTAGGTGTTGTTTGGGTTATTTGTTTTTGGTGTTTTTTGGATTTTTTTTTTTTTTTTTTTTTTTTGCTTCTAACAAATCTATTTGTAGGGGTGCCTGGGTGGCTCAGTTGGTTGAGTGTCCAAGTCTTGATTTCAGCTCTGGTCATGATCCCAGGGTCATGGGATTGACCCCCTGCTGGGCTCCAAGCTGAGCATGAAGCCTGCTTAGGATTCTCTCTCTCTCTCTCTCTCTCTCTCTCTCTCTCTCTCTCTCTCTCTCTCCTTCTGCCCCTCTCCCCGACTCACAACACACATGCATGCATTTTCTCTCCCTCTCTAAGAGCACACACACACACACACACACACTTAGTGTATCTTTTTGTATGAGATTTTTACCAGTATATAACTACTACAAATAACAATCTTTATGAAATTATCTCAACATCACTGATAAGTGCATTAATGTGATGTTCTTTTAACAAATGAAACAGAAAATAAATCGTAGCATCTTTACAGGGAGAAAAAGAAAAAACAAAAAACTAGAGTCATCCGGACCTTAGAAACTATCTGGTCCTTCCTCTGCCCCTTTACTGGAGGAAACTGGAATCTTGGAAGGGTAAATGTCCCAAGGTGGGAGAACAAGTCGATTACAGACAAGATATGTACTCAGAGCTCCTGCTTAGAATTTATTGTGCTAGACTGGTTGTGCCACATGTGAGGTCTTTGGGGTAGCATCTTGTACACCACTTAAGAACTTGTTAGAGGGGTGCCTGGGCAGCTCAGTCAGTCAAGCTTCAGACTCTTGATTTTGGCTCAGGTCATGATCTCACAATTCCTGGGATGGAGCCCTGCTGTCAGCACAGAGCCTGCTTGGGATTCTCCCTCTCCTTCTCTCTATGCCCCTCCCCTGCTCTCTCTCCCTCTCAAAATAAATAAATTAAAGAAAAAACGTGTTAGGAATGCAAATTCTGGACCCCACCCCAAGCCTACAGACTTAGAAACTCTGGGGCGGGGCCCATCTGCATTAGGTCTAGTGCTTTAGTTCTCAAACTCCCATGCATGTGAATCGCTCAGAAGATCTGTTTAAATACAAGTGGTCCTTTACCACACGCGATGTTGGGTGAAAGGTAAGCTGTTGTGGGCTCTCAAGACCTAACTGTGAAGGGCAGCTGTGCTCAATATCAAATTAACAACTTGACCTATTTCCTGGAATTTACGACTTAATCCAGATTCCTCTGTTGACATAGCACAAATTTCATTCTACTTGAATCACTGTAATGTCTGTTTCATCTTCACGAAGAGAGCATGATGAATGCATCAAATTTAAGATAAAAATCCATGAGAATGCATTCAGCTCTGATTTTTTTCATGTACAATAGGGTGCAGAAATTCCAAGCATAGGGATATGAGGGAGGGGAAGTGTAAGCATGTTAAGTTTTTGTCTTATTGAGAATATTGATATAAGTGTAGACAAATCCTAGGCATTTTTGGAATGGCTTCTTTATTTTTTTTTTAAAGTTAATTTATTTGTTTGAGAGAGACAGAGAGAGTGTGAGATGGGTTGGGGCAGAGAGAGAGAGAGGGAACCCCAGGCAGGTTCTGCACTGTCAACGCAGAGCCTGACATAGGGCTGGAACCCACAAACCATAACTGAGCTGAATCAGTTGGTCAACTGAGTCACCCAGGCGCCCCCAGAATGGCTTGTTTAAATACTGCTATATTTTTTTAAAATTTTTTAAATGTTTATTTATTTTTGAGAGACATAGAGGCACAGCGTGAACAGGGGAAGGGCAGAGAGAGAGGGAGACACAGAATCAGAAGCAGGCTCCAGGCTCTGAGCCATCAGCACAGAGCCCAACGCGGGGCTCGAACTCACAGACCGCGAGATCATGACCTGAGCTGAAGTCGGCCGCCCAACCGACTGAGCCACCCAGGCGCCCCTAAATGCTGCTATTAAATATATAAGGACAACCACTAAAACAAAATAACTAGAACATGTATATATAAGTCAATAGAAGAAAAAGTAAAGGCAATATATTAATACAGTAGAGGACAGGAAAGAGAGAGCAGGAGCAAGGAAAATAGAAAACATCAATATCCATATAATGATTAATACCCTCCTCAAATTTGGTATAAAATTCAGACATATGAAAAATTACATTGAAAGATAGAGAGCGGGGGTGTCTGGGTGGCTCTGTCGGTTAAGCGTCCGACTCTTGACTTCGACTCAGGCCATGGTCTCATGGTTGGTGAGCACAAGCCCTACCTCAGGCTCTGCACTGACAGTGCGGAGCCTGCTTTGGATTCTCTCTGTTTCCCACTCTCTCTCTTTCTCTCTCTCTCTCCTCCCCCCGCCCCAGCAAAATAAATAAATAAACTTTGGGAAAAAAGAGAGTGCAGGGAGAAAAAAACATACTGGATAAACAAAACACAAACAACTAAGCAAACAACAAAAAACTAAAACAGCATTGTCATGTTAGTTTGGCAAAACATAATTCACAGCAAAAAGAGGATTCTTTTATTTGATAAACTGACAATCTGCCAATAAGACTGAAAACTCATTAACATGAATACACCTAACAAATCTGTTACTGAGACGTACGGAAAGCAAGTGCCATTAGAAATACAAGTAGAAACGGACTATATCACCTTAATTATAGAGACTTAAACACATCTCAGTAATCAAGAGATTACACAGATGAAAAGTATTTAAAGGTATGGATATTCTAATTATATAATACTTTGAATTACAGAATGATGTAATTAACAGGCATATAAATGCGTAGAATTTGTACCTAACAAAGTACAGATATGCTTTCATTTCAAATAGTCATGGCATATTTACAAAAATTGGCCATTATATTAAAAAAAATCTTTTTAATGTTTATTTTTGAGACAGAGAGACAAAAAGAGAGAGACAGAATATGAGAAGGGGAGGGGCAGAGAGAGAGGGAGACACAGAATCTGAAGCAGGCTCCCGGCTCTTATCTGTCAGTACAGAGGCCGACACAGGGCTCAAACCCATGAACTGTGAGATCGTGACCCTACCTGAAGTCGGACGCCCAACCGACTGAGCCACCTAGGCACCCCCCTTTGTAGTTAAAAAAAATAGTATATCACATGTTTTCTGAGCATGGTTCAATAAAATTAGAAATTAAAAGCAAAAAGAGATAGCCTCCTCCCATAAGAAGGAAACAATGCAAAAAGATAAACAAATATCCAATTGGACATTTAAAAAGATTCTTTTTGATAATCTTTGAGTTAATACGAACTACTTAGAAATTTTTAAAAGAACAAGAATGCTACATATCCAAAAAACCTATAGGCTTTGGCCAAAGTGGTATCCAGATGACATTTTATAAACCGATGCACGCAGTATAAAACAAGATAAAAAGAATGGCAAAAAATGAACCATGTGTTCAACTCAACGATCTTGACTAAGTCCTAAAACGATGATATATTTTCATCGGGAAATTGTGGAAATTATAAATAAATTAGAAAGCAAAAAGTGAGAACCATCCATAATCCCACTGTTATTGCTCTTTCCTTTCTTGTAACTATACCGCATGTAACAAACAATAACTAACTGAGGCTAACTGATCCAAATTATGGCACGTTCTCACGGTTTCTGGGCTGGAGTTCCTCTTTGATCTCAGGATTCCAGGAGAGACTCTTTAAAAGGGAGGACTCTGGGAGTAAATGGAGTGCATTCAGTTGTACACGTGCATGTGCAGGTGGTGTGTGGGTGTGGGGGTGTGGGTGTGTGGGTGTGCACGTGTTTGGGTGTGGATGATGGGCAAAAGGAGCTCCCTCCTAAGTCCTTGTCAGGAAGACAGCTTTCCTTTTGAAAGAATTCATCAAAGGAAAATAAACGATTCTTTTTAACAGATTTTCCCAAAAGATTTCAGTGAGATGAAAATTCTGTGATTTGGCTTGCAAAATGATGTGATGAAAGCAGTGAGAGAGAGAGAGAGAGAGAGGGAGAGAGAGAGAGAGAAATATATATATATATGTAAGGAAGTGATCGGAAAAGAATTCCTTGGAATCCAATGAGGGGAAATCACTTTGGACACTGAGATTTTGAAGAGGAGGTTTCTTATACAATGAACCCTGACAGAAATGTCACCAATCCTCTGTAAAAGAGCAAGGCCGCTCTAGTTTGGCTACAAGTTCCGGGAAGACCCAACCCCTTACACCTGGGAAGCAATTGTTGTGTTTTTGGCCAGCGACGCCATTTTGTTCAGCAGAAGGCCTCTGGGGCGCCTAATACGGTTCTTGTTTGGGCATTGACCCTACTAGGAGGTATGCCAGGAGACTACGCTCTTCTCTCGCAAAGAACGAGAATAAGAAATAGCTAGCAAGTCCTAACAAGCTGTGAAATCCTATTCTTCTTGCCCCCTGAATAGAGTCCAATGCCCCAAGATAAAGGAAATCCACTCTGTAATCTGATAGGTTTGTTACTGAGCATTTTGCCAAGAACAACGCCTTCCCTTCACGTAGTGCCAGGGTCCAGGTGCATAAACTCCAACCTTATAAACTCCAGTGCAAAAAAAAAAAAAAAAAAAAACCAAAACCAAAAAAACACCTTGGCATTTAGTACATATAATATAACATGACAGGTAATGCCACGGGTGTTCTCAGCACGGGTGGAGAAGAGCATGCTCGCATCCTTGCACAGACACGGTATTGGAGGTCTTTTGGCTTGATTGCTAAGGTCAGAGCACAAATATAGAAATCTAAAATTAGCGAACCGTAATTGTTGTTCTCATTCTCCCTCACCCCGCTGCAAGTTTTTTGAAAAGGGTCCCTTTGAGTCTCCAAAACACATCATACTTTTAGGTGCTGGATGCTTGGTGAATGTGTCCAAAATGAGAAAGGGCAATTTGCTTCCTCTTTCTCTTTATTTTTTCTTCCTTTTTTTGGGGGGAGGGGGGAAGGAAGCATGGGGAGAGATGGATGAATGTTTCGAATTTGGAGTAAAGACTATCTATATTAGAAATTAAAAGGGGGGCACCTGGGTGTCTGTCAGTTCAGTATCCAACTCTTGATTTTGGCTCAGGTCATGATCCCAGGGACGTGGAATCAAGGCCCGAGTCGGCTCTGTACTTAGTATGGACACGCTTGGGATTCTCTCTCTCTCTCTCCCTTTGCATCTCTCTCTCTCTCTAAAATAAAAAAAAAGGGATGCCTGGGTGGCTAAGTCAGTTGAGCATGAGACTCTGGATCTCTGCTCAGGTCATGATCTCACACACAGTTCGTGGATTTGAGCCCTGCCTTGGGGGCTGCCATTTACAGCACAGAGCCTCCTTGGGATCCTCTTTCTCCCTCTCTCTCTCTCTGACTTCCCTCATGCAATGTGTATGCTCTCTCTCTCTCAAAAATAAATAAATCAACATTGTTTTAAATAAAGTAAAATAAATAAAAATAATAAATAATAAAAAGAGAAAGAAAAGAAAAATTGCTATTACAAATATAAAACCAACATATATAGTACTTCAAAAATCATAAAGCACTCTTACAGAAACTATCTCCTTTTAAATCTCAGAAAATTCTGTCTTTGTTCTTATTTTCCAATGAGGAAACCAAGGGTCAAAGCACAAAAGTGACTTGAATCTAAAATCTAGAATTCCCAGACCTTTGTTCCTAGAAGTAGGTAACGACCACTCAGAGGAAGTTCGTGGAACACAGCTTTACATATCTGTTTGACTCTGAGTTCAGATGGCTTGTTTCCTATTATTACTTGCTGTTGTTGATGTTGACTTGTTTTTGTTTTTCCCCCACATCAACCCACAACTAAAATTAAATTCCTCTTTGAGTTTTTCCAAAAGAACTGAAAAATCCATTATTAAGCAATATGGGCTTTGCAGAAAATGTCATATGGGAGGTTGCGTCCGGGTTTTCAGCACACAGCCCACAGAAAACAGCATCTAACTCATCTTTTAGGTCCTATTTCTTGAGTATTTTCTTTTCTCTTACCCTCCCTCCCCCACCTTCAAAGGGAGTGCCCAGCCAGACTTGACTTTTCATACCTCCTGAAACCATTAAGATGCTAACCAAAACAAATGACCATGTGGCTAGGAAGACCCTCTTTGTTGGAAATGGACAACTTTGTAACTGCACAGACTTCCTTTTTATCTTATATAATAACTAAGAGGTAGTTGTGACATACCTCTAGGTACAAGAGTCTGGGAATTCCAGATTCATTAAAGTAAACATTTCCAACTTCAGATTCTCAAGCAAGTTCTTCAGCTCTGTATTTTTTTTTTTTTTTACAAGCATGTAGCTGGTTTCAGGAATTATTATTTTTTTTTATTTTTTAAATATAATTTATGGTCAAATTGGCTAACATACAGTGTGTAAAGCGTGCTCTTGGTTTTGGGGGTAGATTCCCGTGGTTCATCGCTTCCATACAACACCCAGTGCTCATCCTAAAAAGTGCCCCCCTCTATAGCCATCACCCATGTTCCCTCTCCCCCACTCTCCCATCAACTCTCAGTTTGTTCTCTGTATTTAAGACTCTCTCATGGTTTGCCTCCCTCCCTCTCTGTTTGTAACTATTTTCCCCCTTTCCTTCCCCCATGGTCTTCTGTTAAGTTTCTCAAGATCCACATATGAGTGAAAACATATATCTGTCCTTCTCTCACTGATTTATCTCACTCAGCATAATACCCTCCATTCCATCCACGTTGCTGCAGATGGCATGATTTCATTCTCTCTCATTGCCAAGTAGTAGTCCACTGTACATATAAACCACATCTTCTCTATCCATTCATCAGTTGATGGACATGTAGGCTCTTTCCATAATTTGGCTGTTGTTGAAAGTGGTGCTATAAGCATTGGGGTACATGTGCCCCTATGAATCAGCACTCCTGTGTCCTTCGGATAAATTTCTGGTAGTGTTATTGCTGGGTCATAGGGTAGTTCTATTTTTAATTTTTTGAAGAACCTCCACAATGTTTTCCAGAGCCCCTGCACCCGTTTGCATTCCCACCAACAATGCAAGAGGGCTCCCATTGGAATAAAGACAGTCTCTTGCAAATGGTGCTGGGAGAACTGGACATCAACCAACAGAAGAATGAAACTAAACCACTTTCTTACACTGTACACAAAAACAAACTCAAAATTGATGAAAGACCTAAATGTGAGACAGGAAACCATCAAAACCCTAGAGGAGAAAGCAGTCAACAACCTCTTTGACCCCAGCCACAGCAATTTCTTGCTCGACGCGTCGCCAAAGGCAAGGGAATTAAAAGCAAAAATGAACTATTGGCACCTCATCAAGATAAAAGCTTCTGCACCGCAAGGGAAACAACCAACAAAACTACAAGGCAACTGATGCAATGGGAAAAGATATTGCAAATGACATATCGGATAAAGGGTTAGTATCCAAAATCTATAAAGAACTTACCAAACTCAACACCTGAAAAACAAATAATCCAGTGAAGAAATCAGCAGGCATTTAAACAGCATGGCCAGTCCAGTTTTATAAATGGAACTAGCCAAGGGGCCCTTGGGTGGCTCAGTCAGTGGAGCATGCGACTTCGGCTCGAGACATGATCTCTCCTGCTCGTGAGTTCAAGCTCTGCATCGGACACCGTGCTGACAGCTCAGAGTCTGGAGCTTGCTTTAGATTCTGTGTCTCCCCCCACCCTCTCTCCCCTACTCATGCTCTCTTTCTCTCTCAAAAATAAATAAACATTAAAAAAAAATTTTTTTAAAGGCAGTAGGTAAACCTGCCACATTATTTACCTGCAGTCTGACATCTCTCCAAAGGGGGGAAATTCTTTCATAGTTTATTCTTATAAAAGACTTATTTGCCTTGCAGAAAGCCTCAGTGTCGGGTCCACACACCATTTAAGTGGTGAGGGGGCTACACAAAGCCCTGCAAATCAAGAGAACAGACAAGGTGTATTCGCGGACAACAGAGAGGGCTGGATTCTTGCTTATCAGACACACCTTGTACCTTTGCATTTTTCTTTTTAAGTAAATTCCATATTGCGCACGGCTTCATGCAAATCACTAGCAGGAAATAGCAACCTAAACACTTTCCAAATCATGCCAGCAGGAAGTTTCAGGATGGCCTTGTTTCAGTACAGAAAGAGTGGGGACAAGAGGGAACTTTTTCTTCCAGTAAATTTAATCCATCAACCCATGAGAGGGGTTGTACAAAGAACAGGGGCTCTAGTTCTGACCCTCTGTCCTGGGTGAATATTGCAATAGAACCAACGATCGAGGTACTTGTATCTCCCTCCGCCACCTCTTCATTGTGAAAGAAGTTGTTTATTGCAAGTAGCAACAGGATTTAAAAAAAAAAAAAAAAAAAAAGGAAGAAGAAGACGAAGAAAAAGAAGAAGAATTTTGTTAGCGAGCTTCTCACTAATTGCTTTTTTGGCATTCTCCTGTCCACTTCTTTTTATTATCCTACAAAACGATCATAAACTTATAGAATGTTTTAGACTTAGTGGATGCCTGAAGGCAGAGCAGTTTCAGTAGGCCCTGGTGAGCCCAGAGGGCCTGATGTCCACAGACACTCGAAATGGGACCCTCTTCCAAAAGGCTTCACATTCAGATGTCGAGTATGAGCCGGGGAGGGGATGGGCTGGGGTGGGGGAGGTAGAAATTCAGAAGAAAGCCTCATTCCCTTATCTTGGCAAATCTGGGCTCACTTCAATTAAACCTTAAATGAAGACTCCTGTTTGAATGGTTGAAATTAGTCTCGAAATAGAAGGGAGAAGCGACCTGTAGACTGAGGCCAAAGTACATACTGTATTTATAATCGAACACAGCTTTTTCAATAATTACATCCTTGTGCACTTTTTATTTTTGGTTCTTGAATAAAGTCACTCAGATGAAATTAAGGAGAAGGTGCTTCGATGCTTCCTTTAGTTTCTATGGCAACTCTGGGGCATCTTATGCAGCTGCCTCATTGACTAAGTGTGCCAGAGTGGTGCGGGCTGCAACTTTAGGCTGGTCCTGGAAAAGGCGGGGAGGAGTGCTGTTGATACTCAGGCCACCAAAAGAGCTTCAGGCAGGACTGCAGAAAAATCTCTGAATTGTTGATTCGACTCTCCCTCAATGATTGTCATCTGAGAACGCTTTTGCCAAGAGTGTTTTGTTAGGGATGTGTATACACTTGCCTTTGAAATCTCGCTATTGGTAAATAATCTATTTTTATGGGCCCGTGTCTAAATGCCTAATCCAGCCGTGTACAGATTTTAAAAGAAACCCTCCTGTGCTGTTTAGTGCAACACGCTCCAGGCTCATATAAAAAGTTGCTTAACTCGGACTTTAGATGTACAAGTGTAGTAGCAAAGATATGAAAACCAAAAGCCAAATTAAACTACACGGTGTGACTCTGGTTCCTTTGTTTGTTAACCAGGAGTGGACCCAGACACTTGCCCAAGGGATGTTTTCTGCGCAGGTGTCAGGACTGGGGCGGTCCTAAAGCAGGTGATTCCATGGGAGCTACTCATCTCACTGGAGCCTGGGGTTAGATCGGAGTTCAGCACAAAGAGGCGGAAGAAAGTCCCTGGGGACAGAGTTTTGACAAAATCAACTTCAACAATTCCCAATAAACTGTTGCAAACATATTTGAATCCATGGCGACATCCCTGAAAAAACAGTGAAGAAGATTCCTATATGTAGAGGGCAAGAACCAGTGCCTAATGCATCATAAATACACAGCCGCGTACATTTCTGATGTCTGAAACTCAACTACTTTCCTTAGCTGCAGGACGAAATGAATATACATCTGGACTGCGCATTTTCTAAACTATGATCTAATGAAGACAAAGTCCACCTAGAAAACTTTGACTAACCAGCGCCATGTAAGAATTCCCCGCATGAAGTTTTGGTCGAGTGGAACGAAATTTTCTAGGAGTCAAAACCTTTAACAGCCTCAACCTCTCGGATCATAATCTCAAACCTGAATTTAAAAGGGAAAAAAATATCCCTGAAAACAAGGTCAATGACCATAAAATCCCTCCATCCAGCGAGACTATTGTGCCTCAACTCCCCTTTCTGGTTTGCCTGGCATTCTGGCATCAATCATATAGTCGTTAGAAGGGATTATCTTAGTCTCGGACACAGTGGATGGGAAATAAGAACCTGAACGATGCGAGGGAACTCCGGCAATGGACAGAACAGCAGCTGATAATTTAACAGACAAAATTTAAAAGCACATCCCGCCAGGCAGAACAGGATCCATTAGCCAGTGTCTGACACAAGGAAACATTAAATAATCTCAATTTTTTTAATAAGCAGAGAATCCTATAGTATTTTAGAAAACCATTCCTCCAAAACAATGAATGCCCTGAAGGCAACAACTTGCAGTTATTTGGAGAGAGTCATTTAGGTGTAATTATTCATCATTATTATTCTTACTAGTTAGTAACAATCTTGTGT
Organism: Paguma larvata; assembly: GCA_030068075.1. Taxonomy (NCBI): domain Eukaryota; kingdom Metazoa; phylum Chordata; class Mammalia; order Carnivora; family Viverridae; genus Paguma; species Paguma larvata. The sequence goes on from CM057843.1 coordinate 33,726,732, forward strand.
TGAATTCTAATCTCCTCCCCTTCCACATTCTTCTTAAAGGTCTCTCCCCTTTCCTTTCTCAACATCCTACTCCGCTAGCTTCCAAACTAGATGACTGACTCATCCCAGTGTACCCAGGGAGGTTCCAGTTTTAGCGCTGTGATCCCGGCATCCGGGGAAGTCCCTCTGTCCCCCAGGGTCCCCCCTCCAGGAAACCAGGACAACTGGTCATCCTATTCTAGAAGCACGTACTGTGATAGTATTATTGCACTTGTGGTTTACAGGTGCTGCCTTGTAATTATGTAATTTTTAAAGTCATTATAATAATCTTCATATAGTTTCTCAAATCATCAGGTCACTTTAAGTCCTTGAACTATGTTGAAAAAAGCAAACAAAAACAAAGGCTCTGGTTTTTTGAAATATGCTGATCCTGGAGTTGGTTCTTAAAGTGCATGGGGCTAAGCCTTCATTTATTTATGTATGTATTTATTTAAATTTGGGAAGCAAATCTGATTGACTTAATCCACGTTGGCAGGTCTAAAATGGAAATTTCTAGAGGGAAATTTGTTTTCTTCTTTGCAAGTATGATCTGGGGAACTGCTGATTCAGGAGGCCAGGATTTGTTTGACTGTCACTGAGAAGAAGGCCTAAGCAGAGAGACTCTGAAATCCCACCTCTGCCTTTTCTTTTGGTATATATAGTTAATAAAAAAAAATTTGTATAAGTAGAGGCGAGGTGCACACAGCATTCAACTCTCGGCCTGGAGTTACCATTATATATCCTGCTTTAGTGAGGTCAGTCACCAACAGGATCGTGTTACACCTTTGGCTCCCTGCAGTGGGAGAGGAGCACGAGGGTATGACATGGTAAGGTGTCTGTAGCTCGGTTAGTACCAGAGCTTTGTGGTTTCGCCTGGAGACAGGACTAAGCAATTCCTAGTTAATGGAAATTAATCTGAAGTTTGAAATGTACCCAAATCCCACAACCAGTGCTTCAATTTGTTGTTCCTCTACCCTCGTGAATCGCTCCATCTTCCCAAGAACTGGATGAGAAAAGGAGGAGCAGGTTACAAAGGAGGCCTTGCTTTCCAAATGGAAAGCAGAGAGTAGCAATAGAAAAACACAGCCCGGTGCTCAATGGCCTCAGCTGAAATCTCAGCTCTCATACCCACTCGCTGTGTGTGCTCAAACAAGGCACTCAACCTCCCTGGGCCTGGTTCCTCGTTTCTTAAATGAGGATAATACCACCGCTTACTCCACAGAGTTGCTGTTAAGATGAAATTACTCCATACTTCCGAAGAATCTAGAACCATGCTTGAAACACAGGAAGTGCCCTATGAGTATATGCTAAAGAAAAAAATATTAAGGAGTGACCTATATTTCAAAATGCAGATTTCCTCAGTATTTCCAATCGTGAAGAAACAGTTGAGTTATTCCAAATCTGCTAGAAAAGTGGCATTTTCTCTGAGACCGCATGTCCCTGGTAACTTTGTTACCTGTCCCGAAACAGAATATAGGGGAGCGGATTAAACTGAGTTTGAAGGCAGAGAAAACCCGAGTTCCAGCACCACCTCAGCGATTCATTAACTTTAAATCCAGCCTCGGTTTCCTCTGGTAAATTACAGGCCATGGGCCAAATCTGGCCTGCCAGTTATTAGTCGAGTTTTATTGAAACACATTTATTTTCATGTTATCTGTGGTTGCTTTTGCGCTCCAAGAACCGAGTTGCATTGTTGAGGCAGGATCTGTCTTCTGCAAGGCCCAAAATATTTACCGTCTGGGCCCTCTACAGAACACTTTTACCAACTCCTGATTTATAATATAGGAATGATAATATCCTAATTGGGGATTAGGACGGTGAGACAATATCGAAGGCAGAACCCTATCCATAGTTTAGGCTCTGTCAAGGGCAACTCTCATCATTAAACACAGAGTCAGAATCTAAAGGTTATGAATTTGTCAGTTATATCCGCTTGCTTGTTTTCTCTCCTCCCTCTCCCTACGCCATTCTGTCCAAAAACAAAATATGAGCTTGACTTCCTCTAACTTGGATTAAGTTAATCTGCCACCCCACCCCGCCTCCCTGTTTGGGGCAATTTCTATGGCTCTATTCATCCCAGCGTTCGGGGCTTAGGTCCTATTGTTCGGAAACATTTGCTTCCATTCTCGGCAATTCTAACAGTTATCCTATACAGAAGCCCACAGACTCGTGCACCAATTTGTCTTCAATTTTTAATTTTTTTATTTAGAAATAATAAAATAAGACATAATATATAAAAATATGTACAATCCATGGTTTGTGCAGTACAACAGGAAGACTTTTAGATACAAAAAGACGGCAAATGGGAAAATAAGAGCTATCACGATTGTCCAAGGCCGGGATTGTTCCACTCGCCGGAGCCCAGAGCTGAAACCCAACAGCACTAGAAAAAAGAGATTCTGGTCGGGAGTGGGGAGGTGACTATACAACACTTTTATTTTTCACCTTAACATTTATTAGACTCAGAGTGAAAAAGAACTCACTCTGCTTCTCAGAACAAGCTTTTTTGCCTTTACTGAGATGCTTATTATAAAACACGAACTGACATTTGTGATGGGTGAGGGTCACAGGAATTGGGGGACAGAGGTCATCAGACATCAGGGTTTGGGATGGAAGTTATAGGGAAGAAAGGAAATGAAGAAAAAAAAAATAACGCATTAATAGGTTTTGTTTTGTTTTTTTTAAAAAAAAGGTAAAACAGACTTTCTCCGGGAATTTGGAAATGGCTACAGTGCTATGGTGACATCCTTACAATGTCCGATTCAAGTATACTTCTTAGAGGGATAGAAAACTATTCCATTCTCAATAGTCAAAATAGAATTCACTTTGTCTATCTTTTATTTAAAAATAGGATACCCAGGAATCCATGCCTCCTCCCAAAAATATAATGCCCATTCAGACACGAGCAAAAAGTCTTTAAAAGAGAGCAATTCGTAAGTAAATTCAACGGGGGTTTGCTTGCAACAGAGAAGAAGCAACACATAGCTGGGAAGAGATCCCCAGATATTCACGGCGCGCCTCCTCTGTCTTCGTTCTAATGACCTACGTGCACTAAGAACAGAAAGGAGACCCAGTCAATAAGGACAAATGTTTTGAAGGTAAAATGCCACAAGAGATGTTGTGCATTACCTGTGTCTTGGCTCTTGACGAAAACAAAACAAAACAAAACAAAAAATTGCCATTTAAAGCTTGTAATTGTTAAAATACTAACTAGAAAAAGCTTTCAAATGAACAGTCCATGCTGAAATAAATAACAGAACATAGCAATACGAACCTCATAAGGCTGGTAATTATTTGCTAAAACCATGCTAACCGGTAGCATATAGGTACTAGCTCTCAAGAGATGGCTGCACAGAAATTATAGTTTCTCTGGCAATTTTTTTTCTCTTTACAGACTTCTATTTACATTTGGCTTTAAATATGAAAATATCTGATAAACTTTATAAAATGTACACTTTAAAAACATAGCTTCTGCAAAAGTTTCTTGAAAAAAAAAACAAAAACAAAAACGAAAACAAACAAACCTGTGCACCAGAAGGGTTAGATTTTTTTTTTTCCTTTTTTCAGAAAGAAGTTGAAAGAATTCCGTCCCTCATCCTTGCCCCCAGACCCACCCCCTTTCAGATATCTCAAGTGTTTTTAAATGGCAGCACTGCGTGTTTGGGAGGAACCTTCGCAGTGGTGGTCACCCCCCTTCCCCACTGCATCTTCATTTCATTTACATATCACTGAATACTCTTTGGTTTGATTATTTTCCTTTGCAAAATATGGAAATAGCAGCAGCCGAAGCCCTCAGGATTCACTCACTGTCAACAGCCAAATCGGTCCCTCTTCTGTCAATTTTGTCCCGTCAATCCCAATTTTCCTCCGACACTCTCAACAACTTCCCAAATCTGCCTTTAAATTTGGATTCAAAACAGCATCCACTTGCTTGACATCTCTATCTTGGTTTCCATGAAAAGAACACCGGTTTTCAAACCCATCGACTTTGAAGGCTGAGAACAGCAGAAACTGTCCTAGTACTGCAGGCACGGCATTCAGAGACGGCTGTTCAAGAACCAGAGACCATCACACACATCAGTTTACAAAATAAAGATTCCAGAACAAGCTGTTTTTTAATGGCATACAGGGATATAAAACCGTAAGAGAGTTGATTTTGAGACTCCAATTAAAAAGAAAAGTCAGCAACCCCCAGAATTCACACGTAAGGAACTTTAAGCCAAAAAAAAAAAAAAAAAAAAAAAGAATTCCATTATTGAGTTAGAGCAAGAGCGGAAAAAAAAAAAAAAAGTTTCGATTAGTCGGGCAGGAGAGACTTTTCGAAAACAATGTGTCCTTAGTCACTGCTCTCGGGCTCCACAGGCTAGAAGGGTCAGCTCAGATCCAATCCCAAGTGTGCGTACGTAAAGGAGAAGTAAACCTTTTAGTTCGTTATCTCCTCTACTTGTGGCCACCTTATATTTTCTATGGCTCTTGTTGACCCTAAAATACTGCAACATTTTCATTCCTACCCTCTATCACTAAAAAAAAAAAAAAAAAAAAAGTAACTTTCCTTTCCTGAATACTTGAGCCGATGTGCTACATCGGAAGTGGCTGGTCCCCCTTAGCATTTGCAGCCTCCCAGACACCACGGGGACTTGCTCCAGACAGACTGATCGGAAGAACCGGCCTCGAGGCCAGACTTCTCAAAGGCGAAGTCAAGCTGGAAGGGTCCTGACCGTGGGGGCGACGAATTCAGCCGCGAGGGTTTAAACTGACTTATCTTTCATGTTGGATGGCTCAGCTTTGAGGATGCCAACGAACTCCAACCTGGGTCTTAGCTTAGAGAATAAAGTTTGGAATGTGCAAAAAGGGGAAATCCAGAAAAATCTAAGAGCACATTGCCATCACTCACCTTATGCATTAGCCTGGCCAGCCCTACCTTGCAGGAAAGGAAAGATATTTTATATTGTGTACCTGTGAATTCTAATTCCCCTTTCTTCTTTCCCCATCATACACAAGTTGCGTGAAAGAACAAAATCGAAAAAGCGTTACACTTATGAGACACTGTGTGTATGATGTCCTCTTTTCTGAAGACGGTGAAAAAGGAAAGGGCAGTTTCAGGTCTTGCTGAGGTTCAAAGTTACTGTCTCTTGATTTCAAGGCAGCCATGGGGCTTTCTATCCCTTTGAGTATAAGCTCCACTGTGCAAAAATGTGCATTATCTTTGGTATTTATTTTAGGTAGTCTAACTTAAAATTTGAGATAACCTATTAACATCATGGAAGGAAAAAAAAAAAACAAACAAACCAACCCAGAGGCTACCTTTTGGCTAGTGTTACATAATGCCCTTATGTAACCAGAGAGAGAGAGAGAGAGAGAGAGAGAGAGAGAGAGAGAGAAAATCAATTCTAGCAAACAAATTACTGGCCTCAAAAAATCAGGCTCTCATTTTGGCAGCTCAGAGCCAAATACTCGCCACTTTGAAGCACATATCATGAGCTTTCAAAAAAGTTCAACACTGACTTTTAAATTACACAAAAGAAAAACTACACAACAACAAAAATACAATTTGTGTTCATGTAGTTAGCAGCTTTTCAAAAATTAAGGCAGCGTCTTGCCTTGTTATGCCATTAAAAACATTCTTGTTCCCTAAAGAGAAGCATTCTGGATTAGTCAAATACCCAACCAAGGCTTGCCTGCAAGTTCAAGTTTTGTAAAAACACAAAACAATACATAAAAACCCCATAACTTATTCTACAACATGTATGTGCCATTGGGTCACGGGGGGGTAGGGGAGTGGGGAAGGGGAGGCATGTTGAGTGCTTTATGTTTGTCTCCGAGCTTACAGTCTTTCCTTGAAACCATTGTGCTAGCCTCAGTCCCTTGTGGCCACTTGCCTTGACCCACCTCTTCACCAGTACCGTCGTCTGAATAACTGTTTTGGGCCTTTGACCAACAGACTGTATTTTAAAGGAAATATTCCAGAGAAGGGTGCAGTCATATCTCTGACTCCCGCCTTAAAGGCCTGGGCTCTAGAGGTACACTTGCCGGGTTGTGAAGGTCTATGTCAGGGGGTGTGTCCGTACTAGTGCTTTCTGGAACTCCGTTTTCACTGTCATCTTCCTCTTTGCTTGTGAGGGCAACTTCATTTTCGTAGCAAAATGAATTAGCATTTGAGAGGATATATTTCTTTTCTGCTAAGTCTCTGGCACTACAAAGGGGAGTGTTGGGCACTTCGTAAGTCTTGTGGAACCTTGAATAGTCCACTTTGTAATAGTGCTTCTCTTCGAAGAGTACAGGCTCGTAGCGATGGCCCCAGAGGATTTCATTGGCCAAATACGAGCTACGGCACTGTGTCGTCATGGCGGTGGCTTCCACCATGCCTTCCAGTATCACAACGATTTCAAAGTCTGCATTGTCAATGTCCTGTTTACTCAAATCATATAAAGGACTATCTTCATCTATTTCATGGACTATAGTGATGGGGGACACCAGAAATATACGGTCAATTCCACTGTCAAACCCAACGTTGATGTCTATTTGATCCAGAGGGATGTACTCCCCTTCGGAAGTAATTCTGGATTTGAGCAGCTGGGCTCTCACGTGAGCTTCCACCAAGTGGCTTTTCCGAAGATTGCCCACCCGCCACATCAGACACAGTTTGCCGTCTCTCATGGCGATCACAGCATTGTGACTGAAGACAAGAGTCTCGTTTCTCTTCTTTGGCTTTGCCATCTTTGCCATGACTGCGCCAATGATAAAGGCATCAATGATGCAGCCCACAATGGACTGGAACACCACCATGAAAACAGCAATCGGGCACTCGTCCGTGACACACCTGAAGCCATAGCCTATGGTCGTCTGGGTCTCGATGGAGAAGAGGAAGGCAGCTGTGAAGCTGTTGACCTCCGACACACAAGCTTTGCTCTCTTTAGATGCATCCAGATCCCCATGGAGCAGAGCTATCAACCAAAACACACAGCCAAAAAACAGCCACGAGAGAACGAAAGCCAGACAGAAGATAACCAGCATCCATCGCCAGCGAATGTCCACACATGTGGTAAAGATGTCCGCAAGGTACCGTTGTCCCTTCTCACCCACATTGATGAACTGAACGTTACAGTGACCGTCTTTCTTCACGAAGCGGCTCCTGCACTGCTGTCGAGTGTGGACTTTACTCTTCCCATTCCCAAAGCCATTTGCGACCGCCATGGTGGCCAACTTCATCCCGTCTTCTTCGGAAGAGACAATGCTGTAGCGATTGGTTCGCACGCTGCCCATCGCTTCAGCTGTGGACTCCAGTGCTTCTGCTTTGGAAAACAGTCTGAGTTTTTGCAAAACCCTTTGGAGAAACAGTTTTGAATGTTCAGTGAGGACACAACACACACAAAAAAATGAGGAGAGATGGGGGTCTCCAGGAGCCTTGAGTTTCTACCAAGGTCTGTCTACTGACATGCAGAGCTACCTTAGTAACTCAGCTGACATCCAGGGTACGTGTCCTGCAAAAAAACAAACAAACATACAGAAAAAAAAAAACATTATTCATTAGAAAATAAGTCATTATTGAAGGGTTCTACTCTCTAAGGCAGCACGTCCTAGCAAGATACAGTCAGGTAAGAGAAATACACTCTGCATTGAATAGTCGGAGTTTTTACTTCTTTGCTCTCCCCAAAAATATTTATACTACATAAATAAAGTCAATAAACATATAACAGTTAGTTGTTTGGAACAGTCTTTCAACCAACATTTCAGGTCATTTCCCCCGTATTTTTTTCCAGCAAGCTAGGAGATTCTATTTTACAGATAACCTCTCTTATTCTCTCTCTTGCCTTCTCTACTTGCTAGGGTCCCGAGTTATTAAGCAGAAGAAAGACTTGTTAAGTCCAAAATTTGTCACCAGGCTTTGAGAACTCAAGACATGTCTAGAGAACATTTCATATATGCAGGACATTAATATTAATTTGAGTTGCAGGTGCATTATGGGAGAATATGGGAGCCCTTGATGACACGGTGGAAAGCAGAGACACAGACTATTTTGTTTAAACGATAAAACTGAGTAGACAGCCCTTATAATGATCTGAAATCGGTCCCAATTTCTGGAGACTGTTGGGGCTTGCTGCATCACTTCACACACTGCAAGCAGCCACTTTGCAGAAATGCCCGATAACATCTCTGTTAGTGCAAGTGATTCTGACTTGAAGGCGTAGGTTTGCTCTGGGGGATAAAGAGCGAGTCTGTTGCCTAGCAATGAGTCCTGAAATTCTCCGGAGATGGGACTGCCATGTGTAATGACAGGCTAGGAAGCAAGCACCTTTGTGCCAAAGGACCAGGTCTTTAGCGAATTGAGATAAGGCAGGAACTCATTTCATGTGGGTCCAATTCTGTGTTTTCCCAAACAGAGACAACTTTGTAGGAGTGGGGCATAATTGTCAGTTTACTTTCACTTCGAGTGCTGTTGTTTGCCATGTGTTCCCATGGAGAAGGCACTCACCTTTACCTAATGTGAACAAATAGTAGTTTTTCAATTTTCTCCTTTCGCCTCATCCTAACCTTGGTGAAACCTATCTATTTACCTTCCCATTTTCATTCCAAAGAAAACTATTTTTTTTTCCTGGACTGACAAACAGAAGTCTAAGAGAAAGCCTAACGTGTTTTCTTCATCAAACAGAAATTAACAAAACTAATACGGCATATAAAAACCAAAAGCGATCCTCCACTTGTCAAACAACCCAATCAATCTCCTGCAATAAAGGGGGCCAATGAAAAACAGATGGCAAGGAGCAGAGATTTGCTGAAGCCCTGATAATGAGGACTCCACTTTTTCTTTCTCCCCCCCCCAAACCACATTAAGATTAAGAGGTTAACAGAAGCAATTTCAGCCAAGCCAACTACAAACAGATAAAGCGAGTGATGTATCTTGTTTCAGTGCACCCCCTTAAAGAGAGGCAAGGTGCATTGTCTTTGAAAATGCCTCCCTACAGGCTTTTCACTTCTCCTTCCTTATCCAAGTTATTATGCAAGAATGTGCCCCAACACATTTTTCCTGAGATTAGTCATCTGTGAAAATTGCAATGTGTGTTACATTTTGGCAGCTTTTGACACCTAAATGATGCCCGATTTGAAAGTGCCTTTGAATTACTTTATAAAAAGAAGTTACTGTGCCTTCCCAGTCTTCCACCTGCTTCAATGTTTTGTCTGCTTCCCTACGAAGTTTGTACTTGGACAAAAGAAACAAGCCTCCTATTCCTCGGGGTTCTAGGTCCTGGACATGGAAAGAATTTTTTTAACAGTGATTTCAGATTACTGGGCTCCTGTGAAATCGCCAAGGATTTCCACCCAAAACCAGATAGGGATAATAATATAACAGCAGATGCAGGGGAAGGGGGAGAAGGCGCGCTTAAACACTGCTTGTATCCTTGAGCTCTGAATGACTTCAGAATCTTATATTATACGTTGACACCAAGAAATTCCCTTTTCATGATTCAAAGCAAGCCTTCCATCCGAGTTAGCATGAGGGACCATGAGTAGACAGTTTCAAATTTCTTCTGACTTCTTTCTGCCCTCTTTCCAGATTGAAGCATAGCGGCCATATGAAATCTAAAGGCTGAATTACGACCTTCCAAAACGCTTGACCCCAGGACATTAGTTCGAACTGCACAAAACACAATACCAGCTTCCTACGAATAGCTTTCTGCATTTTGAACTTGAAAACAGCCTGTATCAAACGGCTATTATTGTCTTATTTCCACTGTTAATGACAGAATTTGTCCCACGTGCAGAGTATCATTTAGAAAGTTTTACCCTTCTGCCTGGAAAGGGGAAAAAAAAGATTCTTTTTTTTTTTTGGTGGCAAAACGGAAGCTTTTGTCACTTCGAATAGATAGTCTCCAAAACAGATTGATGTGTGTGTGTATATGTGTGCACACACATTATGTGCCTTCAGAGTTCCGGGAAACTGATTACAGAGCAAAACTCTAGAACCTGCCACAGTTGGCCAGGGTGATTGTCTTAATATTTCGTTATGATGAATGCCCTTCTTACTGACCTACCCAGAGGCCCAACTGACTTTACACAAGCAGAAAATGTTTTTGCCTACTTTTCTCTCACTGAAAATCACCGCTTCGTGAGTGCCTAGAGGAACAGCTTTCCTCAGGAATGGGGCTTTTGTGCAACTTTGCTGTAGACATATATTCAGAATTATTCTTTGAGGAACAGTCAGTCAAGAGCAGGTGAGAACGCTAAGTGACTTGACTCCTTGAGGGGTACAGTTGAGGAGAAGCCATACTTTGATTTGGCGAACAGCGTTGTAAACCTCCCTCTCAGCCCAAATATCTCAGGGCCTGATGTAAATTTAATAGATACACAGAAGAATTTTACCCAGGCTATCGCCAACGAGGTAGAAAGTATTTCTGGGAAATTGGGAGGCTACATGTGAGCTGCTCATGTTAAGACTATTTATAGGCTGAGCCAAAATTAAGCATAAGCAATGGAAAAAAATAGTTCAGCCCTTTCAATCTTAGGTAGATGTTAAAGAGAGAGAGCGCTACAGATAAATTCAAGGTCAAGGAGAGAACGCTGTATGAATGAGTGCATCGGAATCATTTTTACCATACAGGAAATACTTCCAATAGGGGTTAAAAAAAAAACCTGGAAAAATATAATTAGGAAGAATAAATGTGTCCCATAACGTGGTCCGTGGTGTGTAGTAGGTAAGAAAGTTTCTAACTAAGCACAGGAAATAAGGATAGGTAAAAAAAAAAAAAGTGTGCTGGGCCGAAAGAAAGGTTGGCTAATGAGTGTTTGGAGCAGCTATTCCCCAGCTGACGCCATATAGACCGGCCGGAGTGGGCTCAGGGCACATGTTGCTATGTGAGCGCCACTGCTGGCAAAGCAGCCTCTTAGAAGCTCAGTAAACAGAAGGGAGGGGGAGGGGAAGGAGGGGAAGGGCAGAGGGATATGCATTTATCTGTGTGAGCACTCTACCATTTATACTCAGCAATGCACGTAGCATCACTCAGCCTCTGCGAATGCTGAGAAATATACATATTTGGGGAGATAAAACCTGCAACAGTCTATCCGTTCAGGTAAAAACGTGGCCCATCTTTCATGCTACGGAAAAGTCATACAAGGACTCTTCAGCTAACCCAAGGTTCTACAACTGGAGCATCTAAAGATAGTAAGAAATACTGTGTGTCCTTAAAAAAAAAAAAAAAAAAAAGCCCAATGCAACAGGGTTTAGAACAAATATTCCTATGGAGACCAATAACATTAAAGAAAGTGCCACCAAAACAGGAGGGGGAGGGGTTAAAGCAAAGTGAAATGACCTTGACCCCAACATTGATCCCTCCCACCATGCTGGAAGGAACATCTCTTACTCCTTAGCCTGGAGATTTTTCCAGATATTGGCAAATATAAATAAACCACTCAGGGGTGGGGGTGGAAGTGAGCTGGAAAAGCTAACAAGTGTGCAGGTAATACACAGCAGAGGCAGGGCAGTGGTCAGTGGGAGGAAATCTGACAGCCTAGTGATTATTAATGTGAAGAGAAAGTCCGTGGTAAAAGGCAATATGCATTCTTTCATACCTAAAACACGTTTTCAATGCCTTGTTTCCTAACAGGTAAATTCTGAGCTTATGAAAATCCCCGAGATTCACAGCCGTATCCTAGTTACCACCCTCCTGGTAGGCTTATCCAGACACAGACATTAAACTGCCCATTTCCTATCTGGATTTTTTTTTTCAACTGTCATGACAAGTCTATGTTATGATGCAATCTTTTTGCAGAATCAAGTCATTTTGACCACTGTGCTTTCCTGAAACCACACTGTCTTCAACTTAGGTATTAATGCTACTATTACTAAGAATAATACGTTGCTTAGGAGAGAGGGACGTATGATGGGAAAGTTTTGCTGTCTTCGGGCTCAAATCCAACTCGGGCTCTCTCTCTCTTTCCCCAGCAAAGCAACTTTGAGACGCTCGCTCTGTTTGGAACTCGACGCTACACTTGAAGCAATGACAAAGGGAAAAAAAAAAAAAAAAAAAAGACGCCAAGGATCAAGACTACTGCTCAGTCCCAAGTTTGCCAAGGTTTGAGACCAGCGCTGTAAAAGCACTCCCCACCCCCCGCCTTTTTTTTTTTTTTCTTTTTTTCCCTTAGAGCGAGAATCGAACACAGGCTCCCTGGCCCATGTCTCCAAACTCAGTATCTCGCTACAGCTGGTGCATTGGAAGTTATGAGCACAAACAGATGCTGCAGAGAAATCTGTTTCTATTGCTCAACTGTTCCAAGCATGTCTCAGTATTTTTAGCTCTGGGGATGTTCTGGTGCGCACACAAACTCTATAGGCATGATCTGGCAGTCCGCAGCGTGGGTAAGCGCTACAGCAGCGTGACAGCTGGGCACCTCTGGAGCCGCGGGGCAGGGTAGGGTCGGCGACGGCGACGGCGGCCCGAGTCCACTCCCCAGGACACACAGGCAGCGGGAGACAAGGAGGGAAGAAAACACACAGCAGCCCTTACCTGTTGCTGGCGCAGGAGCATGGGGACATGGAGTGGAAGTGGGGGGTACAGAGGCATGTAAGATCCAGTAGTTTGTAAAAGCGAGTGAGCCAAAGCAAACCAGAATCCCCAAGACCCAGCTTGCCGGCGCCGCGGAAGGCTGTGCGCTGGCCAGGGCTCTAGTGCGCTCTGCAATATCCTGGGCTCTTTTGAGATACCGGCCCGCCTGGCTCCGCCCCCCGGCCTCCGCCGGCCAATCGCAGCGCGCCTGGCCGCACGGCCGGCCCCGGGAATCGCAGCGGGGAGGGGAGGATGCTACACCCGCGACCCGCCGCGCTGCCAGCGAGGAGAACCTGCCGCCGCTTCCTCCCCCTCCGCCCTCCGAGCCGGGTCGGGGAGTCCGGCCCCGGCCGGGGAGGAGGAAGTTGCGCCCCAGCTGGGACAGCAGCAGGTGGGCAGCTCCGCGGCCGGGCTTTTGCGGCTGCCTAATTGCAGCCTGGCCTCGGGATAAGCTTCCTTAGCCGTCTCCGAGCCCCACACTTCCCTTTTCCTCTCCTCGCTGGCTTGCTGTGGCGTGCGTGCTCCTCGAGGGGCCCGCGAGGTGCCAGGGCCGGGCAAAACGTTTGCAAGGCGGGGAGGATTGCATTGCATTTCAGCCCAGGCGCATCTCCCCGTCCCCTCGCTCCCACCTACAGCCCCCATGCCCCCCGAATTCCCCGGCGGAGGAGCCGCGGATGCCATGGGGTTTCGAAAGGGACCGGGACCGGCGCGCGGAACCCGGCTGGATTTAGACGCGCACAACTTTTGCAACTGCAGAGCCGCTTGGCTCTTTTCTGCTCTCGGCTGTTCGTGAATTACTTACAAAGCGCCTAGACTTCTCCGAAGGGTGTACGACTCGTTCCCTCTCGCATTGTCCGCCCTCAATCTCTTTCTCCACCGCCGCCCGGCACGCTCTACTGATCTAAAAATCAGAGCAATTAGAGTAATGAATTCTCTGGAACAGCAACTCCTACAGACACTCAGCTCTGCCCTCGCATCAGCGCCTCCCAGCCCTCATTCCCAGCAACCAGGCAAGAACATGTAGACCCTTTAAAAACCTATGTCAGCTTCATTGTTAACCGCGTCTGGATCCTGCAACTTTACAGATCGGTCCTTGTGTACGTGTGTCTGTGTCGGTGTGTGTCTGTGTCGGTGTGTGTGTGTCAGTTAAGTACATAGATCTCTGATTACTTAGGCGTCGTAACGAAGCTGTGCTCTTAAAAGACACAGTATATTTAGGAGTCTTCCTTACACGGAGTTTGAAATTCCTGTGTGTGTGTGTAATGTTTATTTCCTCAAGCGACCAAATGCGTCTTTCGTGCAGTTGATTTAAACCTCTAAAAGGCCTCTTAGAGTCGCCAAACTATTTCCACAGTCCAGCTCGTGTTCAGGGCCGCACATACTGGTGAATTTCTGCACGTAGGGGAGGTGAAACTGACAATTCAAGGAAAGGGTCTGAGCCGGTACCCACCTCCTAGCCTCATACCCTCACTTGGCCCCTAGGAGGTGCTGGTGAAATATGCTAGGTTTTGCAGATGCGTACTTAACCCTGCTTCAGCAAGGGTGCTGCCTGTCCTGGCGCTGAGCGAGAGACTGAAATTAAGAGTGTAAACTAAGTTGTGCGTGCGGTGTATCTGCTCCGAGAGCCAGGCGTGCGGCCGTTCCCTTCCACTTGCTGAGAGTATGCATGACTCCAAGCCCTGTAACTGCCTTGCCTTGCAGAACCCTGCATGCGGGAATAATGCCTCACACGGGGGCGGTGGTGCGTTGAGGGGGGAGTGTGTCTACTTGAATATTTATTAAGTAATGTATTACTTTTAAACAGTTCGAATTAACTCTGCAAAATAGATGCATGTGTAGAAACTCGGGCTGCAGCCCCAAGCTAAAAACGTGGAGACAGGCAGCTCACTCTGTGTAGCCAAAGGAAGGACAATGAGTGACATCGCACTCCACAGGATAAGCTGCTTCTGAAATGTGTTCCTTCATGGATTTCTTCTAAGAAGCAGTTGGGAGGGGTCCAATTAACCCCTTAAAACATATTAATCCTAAGATTAATAGGATTAATTAATTAATAGGATTAATAGGAAAGAGAAAATTTTTCATTTATGTCTATGTCCTTTATTATGATTCAGTCTGTGCATCTGTAGGTAGCTCAGAATCTTCTAACCCACATGAATTCAGAGAGGTGGCGTTTTTATTTCCAGCTCTTTTTGAAAATCAGTCACCCCAAAAAGGAGCGACATTTTTCTGGCATGTGGATTGAAATGGTTTTATTTTAATATTCTACTCCAACTGAATAAGCTGAATACAAACATAGGCCGGGATAGTTTCATATAATAGAAGAATCTTTCAAGAAACATCACAAAAGTATAGGATTATGGTTGTTGCATAAATTTTGTTATGGGGGGGCAAATAAATAGACGTACCTTAATTTTTCTCATCAACATCACTCTTACCCATCGTGGGCTGATATGCAACAAGGCTTATTTCTTAAAGAAAAATTGATTATTGCAATGCACAGATTCCCAGCCTGAATGGAAATTTTACCTTAATTATTTAGCTAAATAAGGAACCATGAAGGATTAAGTTTTTAAGTCAGTGACACTCTGAAAATGCATGATAGCACTGATTAACGCTATGGCTTCATGTTAAAAAGGGAAAAAAAGAAATGTGCCTTTTAATTAATAAGTGACTTGTCACTGTGTCCCTATTAGGAAAATTCTAGTGTTCCAAAGCCTTCAGGACTTTTTGGAGTGATGCATGGTACAGATTTCTCTAGTCAGAGTGTATCTTTTTTGGCTGAATCAGTCCTTATTTAGCAAAAATCCCCATCGGATTTGGACACCAGTGCAGGTGGGTGTTGGGAGCCGTCTGTGGATTAAATTTTTCCAAGGAAATGACAGTTGTGCCCTTACTGATTCCCTCCACAGTAACCACCTATAATATTAGAGCCAAATATTAGTCAGAATCCAGATCTGCAGTCAGATTGTCGACGGCGTGTGGCACAGAAGGGAGCGCTCCACTTGGAGCACAGATCTTTCCTTTGCGCGTGTATAAATATCTCTCGCAATCGGATGGATGTATTGTCAGACTTCTATTAACCAGATTGGCAGTCCAATTTTACTCTGGTACGAAGTGAAAAACTCCTTTTCATTTGCATTCCTCTGTGTTTCGAGAACCCCTTAGTAATCTTCACAGTCATAACTGATAGCAAGAAATAATACATAAATGTCGGATGAACTTACAGCGTAGACAGGAGGAGCTTGCAATCTCCTGCGATGAGGAGAAGCCATTGGCAATGGCTTTTTTTTTTTTAATGTATATTTATTTATTTTGAGAGTGAGAGTGCTGCATGCGAGCTGGACAGGGGCAGAGAGGGAGTCCCACGCAGGCTTTGCGCTGTCAGCTTAGGACCTAACGTGGGGCTCAAACTCAGGAACAGTGAGATCATGACCAGAGCCAAGATCAAGAGTCAGATGATGGGGGCGCCTGAGTGGCTCAGTCGGTTAAGTGTCCAACTTTGGCTCAGGTCATGATCTCGCAGTCTGTGGGTTCAAGCCCCGCGTCGGGCTCTGTGCTGACAACTCAGAGCCTGAGCCTGCTTCTGCTTCAGATTCTGTGTCTTCCTCTCTCTCTGTCCGTCCTCCACTCACGCTCTGTCTCTCAAAAATAAATAAATGTTAATAAAAATTTTTAAAAAAGGGTCAGATGCTTAACCAACTGAGCCACCCAGGAGCAGGTGCTCCTGGCAATTGTATTTTAAGGCACCAAATGTAATCTTATCTACGGGAAAACCACTTTGGCAGTTTCGGTTACCATATTGGTAAGAGTTAATCTTCATATTAAATTCACTAAATGCATTTGTTGAGTATATACTTTGTATTTTAGCCATACGCTGAGTGATAGAGGAGACTTAGGAGCCCTGGGAGGAACAATTTCTTCCCTCTGGGAGTTCACAACCGGGTCGCTCATTGAGAAGGCAAGCAATGCACAAGTGAACGCAAATGGCCCGATGACAAGATGAGACAGCCCACGGGTGAAGTGCTAAAAGAGATATACCAAAAAAAAAAAAAAAAAAAAAAAAAAGGTCTGGAGAGTTCCTGAGGAGTAAAATCAACTAGACTGTATGGGGAAGTTCAGTATCGAAGACTTAATATGTATGATATATTACCACGTAGAGTTGTGTTAAGGGTGCTAAGAGAATACTGGATGATAGGACTGTCTCTTCGTTCCATTTATGTCCTAAAAGGACCGTTATGCTCCCAGATCTGTCCGTAGACATGTAATCGTGTGTATAAATTATAAGCTGCTTCTAAGAATACTTCATGTCTCGGGGCGCCTGGGTGGCTCAGTCGGTTAAGCGGCCGACTTCGGCTCAGGTCATGATCTCACAGTCTGTGAGTTCGAGCCGCGCGTCGGGCTCTGTGCTGACAGCTCAGAGCCTGGAGCCTGCTTCACGATTCTGTGTCTCCCTCTCTCTCTGCCCTTCCCCTGCTCATGCTCTGTCTCTATGTCTCTCAAAAATAAATACACGTTAAAAAAATTAAAAAAAAAAAAAAGAATGCTTCATGTCTCTGCCTACACACTGTTTCTTCTAAAGCAGTGGGCTTTATTCCCCAAGCCTTATTTGCCATCCGTTACCGCTGTAACACAAAGTGATGATGTCTTCTTTTTCTGACATACCTAGGAATGCAGTATATTGCATAATCGCTTTTCTCTTTAACTGAAATTTGTTCGTGGTGGGAACTATTTTCTCTGATATACCGCACGTATCTCCGGTACCCCTCTGTAAATATTTCTAGTGTCGCGTGTTTGCTACTCTCATGCTCTTCCAAAGAGTTTTCCCTATATTTTTCCACCGAAGAGCTTTTCAAACTCCACTGCCCTGTCTTTTTTTTTATCTTTATATCCTCATTGCCTTGCACGTGGCCAAGGAAATAAGTCAGTTTCAATGAATGCCAGTTGAATGATGGAGTGCAAGTAACAGTGTTTTTGAATATACTGCGACTTTTGAAGAATGACTCAGTATCATTATAATAAACACAAGCTATTTCGGCTTTACCTGCAACAGAGGGGGACTTTCGGGATACAGTAAGAGCAAAGTCTTCTACATTAAATGAGTCTGGACTAAGCTCATTTAAGTCTTCTGCCCGTGTTTTCCCTCTTCTCCACCAACGACAGGCTTCTCTTCTCATTTTTGCTTCTGTCAAATATATCAGGCTGCCATCATGTTCTTTCTAATTTGTTGATTCTAACCTGCACTGTACTGAGAACTTACATAACCTGGGTTGCTTAGAAATATATGCAAAGTGAAAACAAATATATTCTAAAGGGTTTTAAGTAGATATATATTTTTGAAATAGTATGAGCAGATGCCAAATTTGGAGTTACCTTGTTTTGGTCAGTTTCCTTTTTGGGTAAAAAAGCTTCAGGATATGGATTTGTGGCATCTATTTTAGCCTCTCAGAGTGTTGAAATGCTTTAGTTCTGGTATTTACTGTAGTGAATAGTTGAGGAAGACCTCCAGGCGAGGGAGGTACCTACCTTTGTGTCTGCAAATACGCACGCGGTTATACAGATATGTACAACAAAAACATACAGTCATTTATGGAGAAATCATTTGAGTGCTTACTGTTTCCATTAATATGATCTTTATTTTCCATTGGATATGTTAAAACCAATGGTACTAAGTGGGAATGTTTGTTGTGGTTTGTTTGTGTGTGTGTGTGTGTGTGTGTTAATCACACTTCCAGAGCGGCTGAATTATTAGTTAGTAAATTACTCTCTTCTGTCATGCTCTGGACAACATCATGTATTTTATGTGGGTGAGACAGTTGCACTCTGAGAATACCGTGTTCATCTTCAGGCCAGTCCCTACATTACTGTAGACTCTTCACACCGTGATTCAGATGACCCCTGCATCTGTGTTGACTGTGACACACCAGCTCCCTTAAAGGTATTGAGCCTAAAGCCTTGGTTCCTTCTCTGTTCATACAGATGGCAGCTCCTTAGATCAGGGAGCCCTGCCGTAAGATGCCTGTACGTTGGCTTTTTCCAGAACTAACAACAACAAAAAACAACTTCAGACAACCCAAGTTATTCACAATTGTAGGTGTTTAAATAATATGCCACAAGCTACAAAGAAAACACAAAACACAGTTTGAGTAATGTCAGTGCTACTGTCATGTTACTTTTGAAAGAAAGGGTATATACCAGCACCTCTAGTTTGGTGATAAGGGTTTTAACAATCTGTGTGTGTGGCTTCTCAAGTGTATGTGTGTATAGAGGCCTTTTTTGTATTATTATTGTCAAAGCAATTATGGAAAATGTACAAGAGAAACACTAAAAATACAGAAGAATATAGGAAAACATAGAAAATAAATCCATATTCTCACCATTGTAAATATTTTGGTATATATCTTCCCCTTTTTCCTATTTTCTATTTTTCTACCTTTACAGTTTTATAATTTAAGACTTTTTGATACATGAGCATCTTGCTTTTTATACTTAAGTATTTGTCACGCAATTAAAGTTCATCGGAAAGAATATATTTTAATGTTTATATATCTTTCATGTCCGTAGTATGTATGAAGCGTACTTTAATGAGTCATCACCTATTCTTATACTTTTATATTCATTTTTGTTTTATACTCGTATCACGGTGCATTCACTGCCCTCGTAGATTGTTTATCTTCATCTCTTACTATTTTGCGAGGTTTCCAAATGTGGAATGACAAGGTAAAAGGGTATGATCTCTTGAAACATTTTTCTTTTAATTGCAATCCTTTCAAGTCAAATCCCGATGTATTGAATTTCAAGGATGTTCTGAATTATGTGACCTTGACAATGGCAATGGCATTGCACGGTGCCTAGAGTTTGGGCGTTGGGTCAGCCAAACACATGAAAAATGTGTTTGCAATATCGATTCAACTATCTAGAAAAGGCTATTCTAAGGATTAGAAAGAATACACATAAAATGCCTGACACATAACGAACGCTTAAGCGATGGGATTATTTATACTACCTTTGCTGCTACTGGTCCTAATGATGATAAGGTTAATGTATATAATAAATTAATCAGGGGGAATAAGATGTTTTAAAGAGATATTTAAATGTAATAAGCCTTTCAATAACCTAACAATCTGTCATAGTGCCTGATTAAGTGCTAAAATCATAAATGAAGAGAGAAGCATTTGAGGAGTTTAGGAACATTTTATAGCTGTTACGGCGGATGGGTTGCTGTTAGAAGGAGAAAAACAAAGTGGATTTTCTAGCTGATGGTTAGCATTTGAATAAATTAATGAATAAAGAGATATTAGTATTGAACATTAAATTCAGATCAGATTTTGACCCTTAAGACAAGTATGAGGAGTGACACATTCATTAGATGGGGAGGGACCTGCCGATGACTGGACAGAAGGTTCCAAGATGTGAGCAGGACTATTAGAACCTTATCGGACTGTCATTTCTTCATCCGTCTGCATTCCTGTCTGCATTCCTGCCGTGAGGTCTTTTCTTCTGGATTTCTCCTCATATGATTTCCCAAATCCCAATTTTAATGTATAAGGAAATAGAGAGAAATTATGTTTCAAGGAAGTTCCTCATGTGAGTGGAAGCTGTTGATACAGATTCTAAGTCTGCTGATTTCAAACCCAAGATTTCTTCCTCTGCTTTCTGCAGACTATAACTTTTCATGGCATCCATGCTCAGGCAAATCTAGAAGTCATAGAATGGGGCTGATAATTTCTGCTGCGAATTAGTAATTTTCCCCAAATTATTCCTATACTGACTGTAGGATGTAACGTTTTGCCTTTCAACTCCTCACACAAGACCTGTTTCCAAATGTTTGGCTCAATTTCTCTGCTTCCCTATGGAAGACTTTCTTCCATTTTAAAAATAAATTTGATCGGTATCTGAGGATATGATTGGTCTTTTCCTCTTTCAGTGACTAGTTCCTGTTCAGCAGGTATATGTCCTCCATTGATATGCTTAGATATTTTAATGTACTAATTAAGATCAACTCAAAATATTTCTTCTCCTCTGTTCAGATTGGAGCTTCACCGGGTCCATTCTAAATGTTAAGGAATTCCAAATGAATGATCGCTGTAAACAAGCATTTCAAAAAATTGTTTCTATGGTTAGTAACAGAGAAACTCTGAATTACTGCACAGACTTAAATTCTGTCTCAGTGTTTCGGCTTCTGATCTTATCAGCAAAGAAAATCTCTTTTTAAAACTTGTATTCACACTAAATCTATTCTGTTAAATGGTCTGCATAACTGAATCACCAAGTTTTAGCAGGGCAGGAACTGACACTATAAATAAGGCTTTCTTGTAAGCTCATTGTCCTTTTCCTGCATGTAAACTGAAATACGTGAAGACTCCCTACTATACCTGTGAGGTCAACTTGGGGAAAGAAAATCATTTAAGAAAGTTAGCTTTCACATTTACTGAGATTAAATCTCTTATGTATGTTAACACATCCATAATGCTTTCCAGAAAGAAAAATCCTTGAAAAATAATGATGTATTTCCCACTTGGGCAAACGTTAAAACCCAAAGCTATTGTTCTTAATGCCTATTATTTTTATATAAGAATGTAGTGCCTCCTTAGTATTGGATTAAGTGAAAGAAGGAAGGTACTTAATATATTAGTGAACACAGAGCAAATTCAAAGTATATAAACATGGAAACACACATATACTCAGAGTTCTATGTTTTGACCTCGTGGACATATCTTAAAACCTCACAAGAGGTCGAAGAGGGCTACATTTTGACTTGTACTTACTTAGTTCTGACAAAAGATCTGTAGTCAGCATGGAGACTCCATTTCTGAGGAACTTGCTTTCATGATTCTCATTTTATGGTGTTTTAAGAGTTCTGTTATATTTTACAGTTCGCAATTTTAAAAAAGTATCGTCTACTCACCCATTGCACACATATTTCTTATGCATTAAAGTATGAAACATTCAAAGCAGAGAGTGGTGGCTCGCTCAGTATTTTCCAAAAAAAAAAAGAATAATCTGTAAAGCTCTGAGGCTAAACAGCTTCAATCTTTTTGCAAAACGCTAGCTAAGTACACCTGACAGAAGCAGTTTGTTCCCTTGGAGCGGCGGCCGATGAAAGTGCGATTTGTATGCCCTGGCAAAACTTATCTGAACATCTACTTGGTCAAAGCATCATTTAGCACAAAGACTGTCATCAATGCTATATCCATAGTATCAAAATCCAGGCAGTAGAGTGGAAATGTGTGAGTCTCCTTAATCCTGGGCTCACAATGACTCCACACTCTTCCCTAAGTGAATTAAGCACAGAGGTTAATTCACTCCTCTCTATGTTCCGTCTTCTTTCCTCGTGCATCGCTTGCCTTGTTCCTTTTTCCTCTCCATGGTCCATACCTTATTTCAAATCCTACAAAAAAAGAGGACCGAGACATAGCCAGTGATCCAGGCAGAGCAGTTAGACTTGTATTATTAGCATTATTTAGCATTTGGTTCATCTCTGGACATAGAGTTCAAGGTCTAGCTCCACAGGCTCCATTTAAAAGCATAGCCCATCAAAGCAACATGCCGGAAAAGCATCAAGCACAGTGCATAGAAAACTGACCCAGGCCCTGCAGGTAAAATAGTCCAGTCGGCCAAAAACAAAAAATAAAAAATAAAAAAAAATCGTTTTTGAAATTATTTTTCCGTAAGGGAAAGCGATTCTCTGTTGAGTTGACTTACAGGTCATGGACACAAAACCAAAAGGTAAAAGAACAGAAAAAAAAAAAAAAAAGGAAGACCCCCCCCCCCCCCCCCCCCCCCCCGCCCCGCACCACCACCATAGGCATGGATGGACAGGTGTCCTGTTCTTTCTCCTGTCTCCTGAACCCTCTTCGGAATCTCCACCAGAAGGATCTGCAGCCCGTTTCAAGCAACATATGGACTGGTGATCTCTCCTGCAAGCTTTCACCCCTAACTCCACTAGCCCCCCACAGACCAGGAAAGATTTTTCTCATAGGAGAGTTTGAGAGAGCCTATGAGTTCATGCTCAAAGTGAGTTTCATAATTTCCTCTCCGTGCAAATACCAGGGTATTTATTTCTCTTACGTAATTTCCAGGGAGTCCTTTATGTGACCCGACTTCTATTCTGTTGGTCGACTGAGGGACCTTACCGTCAAACAGTCACCCTTGGTGAGAACGTACCCAAGGACTGATATATGACTGCAAAGGAACTCAACAATTCCTGGAAGGAAAAGGGTTAAGAGCCAGTAAAAACAGCATAAATTTACACATGACCTAGTATGATTACACTTTCATTCTCTTCCTCGCAAGGAACAACAACAATGGCAACATCCATAACTAATGCTTCTGGTCTAAAAAACCTTCTCCCGAAAGGAGTGGTTTTCACCCACTGCAGATGATCTCAACAACGTGTGGTTAGAAAGGATCTCTAGACAGAGAGGTGTACTTGCTGATGGTTTTTCTTTCAAAAGGAGCTAAAAGGTTCATTCCATCATGGAAAAATAATCTCAGCTATGGTCTGAAGGGAACAGCCTTGTGCGATTGGTTTGTGATGGTCTGATTCTGGCTGACAAGTTGTAGAATTAGAACTGGTTTGTCCCCATCTTAACCTAACTGCTAGGAAGGGGGATGGCTTGAATAGCCAAAAGACTTGGCTTTGGAGACAATTATGAGCAGAGAAAAGCCACTATAGTACCTTAAGTTAAAACAAAAACAAAACGATAATAACAAAAACCAAAAAAATAAAAACAAAACAAAAAACAAAACTGGTCCTGGAGAAAAACAGAGGACATGCATTTGTTTTCCGTTACAGATGAGCTCAAATGCTCCAAAGAATGAATGAAACAGATGCGACAGTCCTCTCTGTCCTCAACCTGCAGCGGAGGCTTCCCTAGAAGAGCAAACTGGTTGCAAACTGAGCTCTCTGTAGGGGATCAGGTGGGGCAATAGAAAGTGGGCAGGGCTAATCCGCAGCCTT
The DNA here is from genome assembly GCA_030068075.1 of Paguma larvata. Lineage (NCBI taxonomy): Eukaryota > Metazoa > Chordata > Mammalia > Carnivora > Viverridae > Paguma > Paguma larvata. The sequence goes on from CM057843.1 coordinate 33,750,249, forward strand.
TCCCTTCCCCGCCCCCCAGGTCCTGTAACCATCCCCCCACCCAACCGTTGCCTTTCCGTTTTCCCCTTTCTCCTCTAGGAATTTTCCATCAGCTGGAGAGCAAGGACATCAGTTGTCACACTGATGGGAAAAGTTGCCCTTTTGCCCTTGACCATGGCCGCATCTGGGCGGCCTTGTATTTGCCTGCGGAGCCCACTGATACTGGAGCAGTGTGCAACAGCTGCTCCATCCAGGTCCTACCTACCGATGTCCCCCAGTTCTTTTCCTCCCCTCTCATCCTCCTTCCTTGCGGTTTGCACACAAATGTCTCAAGGAAAACCTTCATGATGCTTCCTGGCTACACCTCAAATACCTGAGATCAGCAGCTATCTGGAAGAGCTGGTCTTGGGAACTTTTCAAGACTGTTAATTGTATTAGAAGTGCTAATGAGAGACTCAATTAAAATGAGAAAGGTAGCAACCCAGGGGGACAAATTGAGACATTTTGAGAGAGCACCATCCGGAGATTCTTTTTTTTTTTTATTTATTTAATATCAATTTTTCAAAAAAAAAAAAAAAAGAAAGCACAAAACTCAGTTCCTTGTGTGGAATAACTTACTTCCCTGGCACCAGATATGGCCACCTCTGAAGTGAATTCTCCCAAACATCCCGCCTTTTTTTTGGTTCATGAGAACAATACAGGGCTGAGCGTTCTTGACGGGGCGGGGGGGGTGGATATCCACATCAGGAAAATGAACCAGACCAAAGATACGTGAGTGATTTATATGCAACTGTGCCGATATCACAAGACCCATAGAAAATACCACCTTTTTTTTTTTTTCTGAACCCCCAGCCTTTCTGATATTTAAATCAAGAATGTCACCCTTTCCACTGTTTTAGGTCAGGGGATCTGTAAGCTGCAGACCCCAGGTCAAATCTGCGTCCTCATCTATACAGCCCCTGAGCGAAGAATGATTTACATTTCTTAACCATGGAGGGGGGGTGGAATCGAAAGAATAATATTATGTGACCCTGGAATATCCTTTAAAGATGCAAATTTCTACATCCATAGGTAAAGCTATTGGAACATAGCCATGCTTGTTTGCTTCCAGATTGTCTCTGACTGCTGCTTTTGTACCACGAAGGCAGAGTCCAGTGGAAGAGGCAGAGCCGACATGTGGCCTGCAAACCTTAACTTACTGAGTATCTGGCCCCTTACAGAAAAAAGCGTCCTGACCACTGTTTTAGAATAATGCTTCCGGCTCTACACCAAATTGAGTACAAAGGGTGTGAAAGCCAATCCTCGGCTCTAGTACTAGCAGGCCGAATACATTTAATTGTAGGATTGATTTCACTGTGGGTGCTCCTTGTTAAAATGGAGAGAAAATGCTCATAGATTTACTTTTAGGATTAACATACATGTTTTGTAAAATGTGTATTCGAACGATAAATTATTTTTTGTTTAGCCTAATTGACAAGTTGAGTTTTAAGTCAAAATGAAGTGTCTTCCATGTAGATGCATAAAATAAAATTAAGGTTACTGTTAATATCAGGCCTTTATAAATGAATATCGGGGCGTCTGGGTGGCTCAGCCGGTGAAGCGTCCGACTTCAGCTTAGGTCATGATCGCTCAGTTTGCGAGCTGGAGTCCTGTGTTCTGGAGTCTGCTTCGAAGTCTGTTGTCTCCCTCTCTCTCTCTGTCCCTGTCCCACTTGCAGTCTGCCTCTCTCTCTCTCACAAAAATAAATAAAAATTAAAAAAAAATTTTAAAAAGTCAATGAATGTCAAAACTGTCTCTGCGGGGATTGATTTTTGCAAATCTATCAACTAACTCATTTTATCCTTGCCGATCCACAGGGGACCTGAGGGTCTGTGAAACTATCAGACACGTATTTCCCTTTGGGTTGCTTCGGTTCAACAAATCTTGAATCTGATCATGTTAGGAATGGCTAAGTGTTGCATGTTAGAGTATTTAGCGATGGGCACCTGGGTGGCTCAGTTGGTTAAGCATCTGCCTCTCGATTTGGGCCTAGGTCATGATCTCACGGTTCCTGGGTTCAAGCCCTGCATCGGGTCCCGCAATGACAGCACAGAGCCTGTTTGAGATTCTCTCTTCCTCTCTCTCTCCCTCAAAATAAATAAACTTTAAAAAAGAGGAGTGATTGAAAAATATAAAAAAAAATAAATAATAGAAGAAAATGGATTATTTGCAAAAACAGTTGCATCATGGAAAATGTTTAAAGACTTTGAATTTTGAATGCAGATTATATATGATTCCATTTCGTTGAGAAAAGAAAATCTTTCTGTTTAAATCAGCTTTTAGTCTTCACCTCTTTCTGTATTCGTCTTCGGTGCTAGGATTGGGCTGTGGTAAGAAGGCACTATACATATCAAGTGTGAACTTTAAGAGGTACAAAAAAAAAAAACCCGGTAATCAAGATAAGCAATAGTTTAATCATAATTTTTTAAATAAGAAATAATGCAAAATAACCCATGATGAACAAAATAGGCCAAAATTGTTATATATATTCAGATTTGCTGGAGCAACCTGCAACAGAAAAACTCAAAATACCAATACATTAAAAAATGGAGACCTATTTATCTTTCGTGTAAAAGCATCTGGGTATCCCACAGATGGTATGCTTGGGGCCCCCTGCCATTTTCGATGGGTCAGGCTCCCATATCTAAGCTTTAACATCATATATATATATAGGAATATATATATATAGTACATATCATATATGTATTAGATAATATAGTATATATGTATATAATATATATATTGTATATATAATATACTATATATAGTACATATCATACATGTATTAGATAATATAGTTATTAATGTCATATGTATACATCATATACGTATAAGATAATTTAATTATTAACATAATATTATACATATTTAACAATGACCCTAGTAGATGTGATTATAATTAACTTTTATTTTCTTATGTTAGTGTATTGGCATTTTTTCATTTTTCTCTAAATATTTATTATTTCATAATCAAGAACAAAACCTAATACATTATATAATTTTGAAACTAAAAAGAAGATGTCATTCCTTTTTTTATTAAAAGTTTGTCTTCTTTATTAAGGCCAAGACGTCAATTTGATCTTTCATTTGCTGAGCTGACGACAAGGAATATTGGGTAAATGCTCTCCCAGCGCACACAGACTTTGAAGTCGTATTTCTGTACTCATTAGGGAAAAAATGATTTTGTCTGTCTAGAAACACACCTAGATCGATCGTTCCTATAGTATTTTGTTTGTTAGCTGTTAAATGAGTGAATGCAGAAATAGTTCTAAACAAAACCAATATAAGTTCACTGGTGAGGCTGGGCGAAATTTCCTTCCTGGGTTTAACAGGAAAAAAATTAAAAGCAGAATGCACGTTTTCGACATAATTCAGTGTGCACCTTTTACCCACTGAGCCTCACAGAACGCAAATCCTGGTAAATTCCTTTGAGGAAATGAAGGACAAAGTCACCAAGACTTGTTCCTACTGAAAATTTCTAAGAATTAATAGAAGTTTGGTCTTTTCTCCCTGAAAACCACTAGACATGCCGATAAGCCTAATTTGATCTGAGTAGGATCTTACTGAGTAGGTAAGAGTTACATCGCCTATTTAATTCAAATATCAGAAGCTCAGTATTAAATAAATAGAGCTTTAGACTTCTGCCCATTTGAATACTTCCTTTAAAAGGGAGAGAGGAGGGAATACATCCAATCATTAACTCTCCTACCCCCAGCTTGACATCACACTATTAATAATATAAAATGCTAACCCCACAGATTGACCCTGAAAGCCAGATTCTAACATGTGAAAATCTTCCTGGAAATATTGATTTTCAGGCAGATTGTGGCCGATAAATTTGTCACCTGACATTAATTTTTCTTAACACAATTAGACAGTAGCATAATGTCCATGCTACCAGAGAGAACAATTAGCCATTCAAAGCATGTGGTGTGGATAAAACTTTCAGAACTGCCTCCAGGAATCAATTAAAGAAAAACACAACAGGGAGAAAAATCAAATATGATAATGATGGAATTTAAAGACTAATAAATTATTGCATTTCCTAAGAAATTGTCAGAAGATAATTAAAAAAAGAAATAAAGTCAGCCCATTGATTTCAATGGAATTTTGAGCTCGGAATCTCTTCTAATTAAATGGTAATGGCAATACTAATTCTGCAAGCAATATAGGATTCCCTCAAATCCTTTATATTTAGTTTAAATATTTTTTATTAAAAAAAGATTCTAGTGATCTTTGGGGTTAAATATTGTTCATCAAAATTTGTGACTAAAAATCAATTATTTTATCTTGTTTTTGTTCTACAATCTTGGAAGAGGGGGTCGAACAGATTTTCCTTAAGGTTCAGTCCAAAGTCATTTTTCTGTGATCTCTTTGGCCAAACTAAAATGGCAGAAATTTTATCTTATGGTATTGGCCCTCTTAACTTTGTCTACTAGAAATAAAGTTGTTATAATCTGTTTTCAAGACTCCCACATGAATGTAAGTTCTCTGAAAGTCATATAGTCTAAATGATTAAGATGTAAACACAGTTAAATACGAGTTATTACCTTAGTTCTCCATGACCTGGGTGGTTTCAGTCTATGACATTCCATATGACATCATTATATATTTCTTCTGCTTGTTTTTGCATTGTTGCTTTAATCTAATGATCTCTGAAGGTTGATAGAAAGGTGCTGTTAATATTATTACTATTATCATCATCATTATCATTCTAATTTCCATTTTGGGTAACGCTAAGCTAAAGACCACCCCTTTCTTTCTTCATGGCCAATAATTGTATGTGAGTTTAAAAACAATGAAGTCTTGTCTTTTCAACACAATATTCTTGGGGCACCTGGGTGGCTCAGTTGGTTAAGCATCTGGCCCTCTTTCTTTTATGTTTTCCTTTTTTTTCTTAATTTAAATTCAAGTTAGTCAACATACAGTGTAGTCTTGCCTTCAGGAGTAGAACCCAGTGATTCATATCTTACCTACGACACCCAGTGCTCATCCTGAAATGTGCCCTTCTTAATACCCATCACCCATTTAACTCTTCCCTCCCCACACACCCCTTCCAGCAACCCTCAGTTTGTTCTCTTTATTTAGGAGTCTCTTATGGTTTGCCTGTGTCAGATTCTTGATCTCAGCTCAGGTGTTGATCTTGGGGTCAACACAATGTTCTTATGGGATTATTAATTTCCTTCATATAGGCTCCTGGGAAAACTAATTAGGTGGCAGCTCTCATTGCAAATATACAAAAAATAAGAATATAGTGCATTTGATGTTTTCAACAGTTTTTCCTTTGTAATTATTTGTAAATAAGCATACTAACAAGTTTTTGTGAGCCTCTCTCTTGCTCATATGTTGATAGTCAACAAAAGTACTATCGCTACCTGATAAACACAACTTTACTATAAACTAAATATAAACACAACCCTCATGCAGCTATTACAATTGAACTTACAACGACGACCACAAAATATCAGAGTTTTGTTTACATCATACATGCCTCTTTTTTATTACTTTTAAGAATATACATTAAACATCTTTTATTAATTGATACAATAATGCATGCCCTAATATACACTCAAACATAGCTTCACAAATGTTACTGTGTTCACCAAAAAACCATTATTGGACTTGAATCCATCACCCTCTTTCTTTATAACACTTTTAGTGAAAAGTGAATTTCTCTAGTTTTTATATTCTATCAACTGATTGAAAATCACCATATTATGGTTAGATTTTAGCGTCACTTAACTACGTGCTCTGGAATAGCAAATTTTAAAAGCACGAAAAGTAAATTTTAAAATCAAACTTAGGGGCACCTGGGTGGCTCAGTCAATCGGTTAAGCATCCGACTTGGGCTCAGGTCATGATGTCACAGTTGGTGAGTTTGAGCCCCGCATCGAGCTCTGTGCTGACAGCTCAGAGCCTGGAGCCTGCTTTGGATTCTGTGTCTCCCTCTCTTTGCCCCTCCTCTGCTCATGCGCCCTCTCTCTCTCTCTCATTCTCTCTCAAAAATAAATATGAAAAAAAATCAAATTTAAAAAGACTTTGTTCTGAAAAGATATCAAAGACTATCCCACACTGCAGCAGCACCAAATCCACTAAGATCTGTTCCCCTCCTCCCCCAAACAGAGTGGACATGGAAAAAGAGTCCATTGAAAAGGAAACCAATAGCAATCCAGAGCAGACACAGGGGGATGGGGCTGACTTAAACTGAAAAGACAAGTTTTAACATTTTACCCAAATGCATGAGAAAAAAAAAATCAAATCCGCGGATGGAAAAAGAAAAAAAAAAAACCGTGAAACGATCATGCAAACAAACAAACGTTTGATTAAAAATTATGTTCCTCAGTGGACTGCTGTTTAGCTCCGGTGCAAACTCACAGCAGCCAGGTGGCCACGGTTCTAGAAAAACCTCAGCTTAAAACAGACCCTGGTTCTCTAGCTCAAGTGCTCAACATAGCTTATTTTACTGTACTTTAATACTGTGTCCTAAAAAGCTTGTGAAATAGTATACAGACCCAGGGGCCAGGATGGAGTCCCAACATGCTTTACACATCTGCCCTTCACAGTTGGTTGTAATCTAGGACCAAACAGAGAGGGAGGGAGAGCGAGTTAGCACACTGAGTCACAGGGTTTCTTCTCTTTGGTCTACTTACGTGGTCAGATGTTCTTCCTGAGCCAGAACGGTGATCTAGCCGGTTCTTTCTAGATCTTCACAATTCGTGTTTCTATGACAGATAAAAATTAGTGATCTCTTTTATTAAATTGTGTGAGTGCAGGTGCCACTCGCAAGCATAAAATATGTTCATTTGGAAGGCTGGGGTTTTTTTGTGGGGTTTTTTTTGGGGGGGCGCAGGGGAAGCTGGATTTAAAAAAAACTGGTTAATTCTTGGGAATTCAATTTTATGACAAACGTTAGATGACAAAAAACACACATGCTGGCTGTTGTGACTTTAAACGTATGGTCACAGGACCCCGAAGGATTTTAGGAGCGCCTGGTAACCCCGTTGTATTTTCCCTGTCTGTCACATGCCTGGGCTCTCAGGGTAGGACCGGAGCCATTTTCCGCTCCAATCAGACCTCATGCTTCACTGTCAGCTGATTCCCTTGTTTGTCATCACAGTTGAAAGAAACAGAAGCAGAGACAAGGGAACATCCTCAGCCTTCAGGTCTCAGCCTGAAATCCACCTCTTTGTCTCCACCTGGGCGTTCGGTTTTCCCTCCTGTGAATGTAGCTGGGATGCCCCCCTCCCTCCGCTTGTAGACTGGGCGCCTTCCCTTATCTATTCAAGGCCTCTTCTTCTTTATTTATCCCCTCTCTCCTACACTGTCTATTTTTTTCCTCTCGATGGGATTGTCCCCATCTGGCCATAAAGATGCTGAACTACCTCCCACTCACAAAAGAAAGAAAAATATAAAGAAGAAAATCGGGGAGGAAAAAAAAATAGAAAGCTTCCCTTGACCTTTGTATCTTTCTCCAGCCGTTACTTCAAGTATCGCCTCCCCTTGTTATCAAAACTTTTCGAAAGGTGTCCCTGTCTTCTCAGCCCAAAATTCTCCGTCGCATCTCCCTGAGTTGGGCACACACACCCCCCAGGCGTTCTTTCCCGGGTCAGCTCTGTTTTCTCACACTTTCTCCAAGGAGTGTGACAGTCCATCGCTTGCTCACTTGTTCCACTTGGCTAAGTAGCCACCCATCTCTGTCTTTCCTCCTACCTCACGGACAGCTCCTTCTCGTCTCCCTTTATGATTTTCGTGTTTGTTCCAATCCCCGGATGTCGCAGCTACCCACCATTCTCTCTGTACCTGTAATCTATCTATGCAGAGGGCTTCCAGATCTCCCCCTCAGATCTTGACCTTCTCCCACAGCGCCAAACCCACATATACAACTCCCTACTGTATATCCAGTAAGGCATTTGAAACACATTTTGGTCGAAACTGAACTCTTTTAAGTTCTAGACTCTTGAACATCTTTCTGTTTCAGGGCCTCTGCCCTGACTTGGAACCCTGTTTTTCCCCAGGCATCTATGTGGTTTACTATCTTTCTTCTAGGTTTCTGAGCAAACGTTACCTCCATGCAGAGGCCTTCCCTAAGTACCCTCACTAAAATGGCACCCATCCCTGTCTGCGCATGTATATTCCTTTACTTTCTTTTCATGGCAACTTAACTGTGCCTGGCATTGAATTATGTTTGTTTTTTGGTTGGTTTGTTCATTTGTTTGTTTTATCTTCTGTCTCTCTTCCTAGATTGTTAGGTCCCTAGAAAGATAATTTTTTTTCTGTTTAGTTCATTACTTTTACAATGTCTAGGAAGGACCAGACATGACGTAGATGTTCAGTATGTGAATGCATGAATTAATGAACGTTAGAAAAATGACGTAGTGCAAATGAAAATTTTTATCTCACTAACTGCATTAAGTCTAGCCCTAGCGAATAAATAGATGGATGATAGATTATAGATAGATAGATGATTGATAGATAGATAGATAGATAGATAATGATAGACAACAGATAGGTGATACATAGATAAACAGATTGATAATTATAGATAATGATAGATAGATAGTGAAAGGAACAGAGAAAGGGGGGGCAAGGAGAGAGGGGAAAAGTAAAACTAGTCAAAAAATAAGGCCATGGTTTAGAAGGAGAATTATTGTGCATTGCAATGAACTCTGGGTAAGATGTACAAATAAAAGATAAATATCATGTGTGGGTTCTGCAACCCAATAATCACATGATTTTAGATAAGATATTTCATTTAGCATTTCAATGACAAATTTATGAGAAGAGGTACATGGGAGATTTTTCTGTTTTAAAATTCTGCGCGTTACATCTGTAATTTACAGTGACATTATACCTCTAAGTGAGGCAGTGTCAGAATATCTTTCGGTGACATGGATTTGACTATGAAGAATGGATACTTTTTTTTGGACAATAAAAATAGAGATGGGTACCATGACTGGCCATTTAGTCTGTGCTATGTATTATCTTAGGCATTTTTGCGTGCAGTGAGTCATTAATTGTGTGTCACAATGGTTGTATGAAATGAATCCTTTTACCCCTATTTAACAGATAAGGAAACTGAGTTTGAGTACTGTAAGGTTACGAGTCGCTGATGGATAAAAGTAAGACCGCCAAGGCAAAGTGTGGTCTGAGAGTACACTTTATTGCAAGCACCCTCGGGCGAGGTTCCTCGACTCGAAAGAGAGGAGTCGGGGAAGTCGCGCCCGAGGTCGGAGGTTAAGGGCTTTTAATGGGTTCGGGGAGGAGATTTTGAAACTGGTGACGAGTTAAAGTCCTATTGGTCTACTGGAATGACGTGTCCGCCTCCCAGTGCTGTGGCGGGAACTTCGGCCATTTTGGGTCAGTTTCCATTTTATGGAGCCTTCTCTCTGCCCTAGCCCAACAAGCACTTTGTGGTAGAAACCCACAGAGCTGAGACTCAAATCCAGACCAGTCAACCTCTGGATTTCAGTCTAAGTTAAATGAGAGAGTGTAATAAAGAAAGAGAGATGCAGACTACCTTATAGAGCATAGAGACAGAGACAGAGACAGAGAAATTAATAGACATAAAGAAGATAAAGAAATAAGAGACCAAGAAACAAATGAAGAGAAAACCAATACTAACCCAGCAATACATCTGTGAGAATTTGTTAAACTCTTGTCTCTCTCTCTCTCTCATTCTCTATACACACACAGACACACACACACAGACACACACACACACACACACTACTTATAATGAGAGATTTTTGGAACTTCCTGTTTCTTCTAATAGCTTCATCCTTGATAAAAGCTGTAGCCTGATCAGACAAACACTGATCATATAAATCCGTGGACATAAAATTTCTGAATTTGTTGCAAAATACATTAATTAGGCCCAAGTAGACAGTACTCTGTGGGGAAGGTAGCCAGTCCTGTTTTTCTCTGTTCTTCATGTCAAGATGGTGACATAGTAGAATTTAGAATTAAAAAAAAATGATTTAAACAAATATCATAACTCTTTGAAAAGCATAAAACTTATGAGATTATAACACATATTTACAAAGCAAATCTTCACTCATTATAAAAATTTTGTTTATTACGCTGTTTCTATATATGCATTGATGTGATTATTCTAATATAGTATTGGTGATCGATGCCTAAATTCTGGTTGCTTTCCCTTACTATAGATTCCTGAATTAACAATTAGATTACCAATGGACATGATCCAGGCTTCCATGTCTATATTTGTAGATCAAGAATGGCCACCACAATGAGCTTCAATTTCATCTTCTAAATACGTACTTCACGTGGAGGTAGCAAAGGGAAAATCTAGTACATGGAATCCATACCTACATAATGCCCTATGTTGTTTTTCAGTGTATGTTAGTTTCTGATGTGAGTGTTGCCCATTGTATTTCGGGTCTAGCCCTTATTGGCAAAGTGCCTCCCAACTTATTCTTCCAAATATCTTTCCACAGTAGTGGGGAGAAAATAAAAACTTAATAGATTTACTTCATGGAAAAAAACATGTGTTCTTTTGTGACCACAAGGTGGCACAATGGTGACCAAGAATATTCAACATCCTAATAGAATTGCAATTACCAGAGGCTTTGACATAATTGCTATTATTAATACTGTGTCTCATTATCATTATGGTATTTCAGAAGACCGACGCATCATCTTAGCCTTTGGTGAAAAGATAAAGTGCTTTTATTTACTTTGTATCATTCTCCTTCTGCCTCCGAAATCATTAATATTTTGCTTTCTCCCAACCCCCAACCCCAGAAAGGACAAATAGGTGTATAGATCCTTCATTTAATAATTGCCTAAAACTTTAAAACAAAGAATAATGACTTAGATAATAAAGCACATGTCTGGAGAATGATAAACAAAACTATATATTGTTTGATGTATATGAGATTGTTTTTGAACTTGTTTAAGTCACACTAAGACCATTCTAATATTTATTTGTAATACAAAAATACAAAAGCCGTTCTAGAAACTTCAGTTTACAGTGAAAGTTCAGATTTGTTATTTGCAAATAGCTTTTTCCTTGGTCTGACACCAGACATGATCTTGGGGAGAGGACCCAGGACATTCCAGTGTGCTGTCCACTTATTTTATGATTGTTTGGTATTAAGATTAGACCGTCTTTCCTCATGCTTAGAGGACTGGGAGATCACTGGGTGTCTGGAAAGTGAGATGCTGCAATCATATAATTATATAATTAAACAATTATATTTATATAATTGTCCATATACAATTATATACTATAGTCAAACAATTATAGTTATCAAGAGGGTATAAAAGAGCAGCCACTTTTTCCCAACTGGAAACAACACAGGCTGGCCAGATACGGTTGCTCAGTTGTCCACTGAATAAGTCACCAATCTGAAGAAGCACCTTAGTAATGACACAAAGGATTCGTAGCATCCTTCACTGAAAATTTTTCCCTCACCTTCCATAGATCAAGTGTTCTGGCATTTCACAAAATTTAATAGCATATTTGACGCCCTTCGTGAGTTTGTCATAAACTTAGGTGGCCCTGATAAGGATTTCAGTGCCCTCCTTTAGTTATCATGGTTTTCATGCTGCTACTTGCTTCCTGCCATTGTAATTATGAAGCAATATTTTGGCTTTTTTTTTTTTAATGAGACTTGTATCTTTTTAAATGCCTTAAATGTTGCTGCTTAAAACAGATCCAATTTCAGACAAAGGCAATAATATCAGATCTGAAAACTGAGTTTGAAAAATAGTCTTGTAGCTGAATTGTCAATGTATTATCATGGGAAGTAAAAAGGCACATTACAGTTATACGTTCAAGCAGGGTTTTATAAGAAGCAGAATATAACATGAAAACTAGACCTTGCCTATAGAATTCAGTTAGTACAGTAATCATGAGAATAGGAAAGTTTGCAGTAAATTACTAACGCTAATGAAAAAAAAGCATAAGAAGCCAACAAGAAATTTAAAAAGAATCGAGGTGACGGGGCACCTGGGTGGCTCAGTCAGTTAAGCGTCCAACTTCAGCTCAGGTCATGATCTCGCGGTTTGTGGGTTCGAGCCCCGCATCGGGCTCTGTGCTGACAGCTCAGAACCTGGAGCCTGCTTCATGTTCTCCCTCTCTCTCTGCCCCTCCCCTGCTCATGCTCTGTCTCTCTCTCTCTCTCTCTCAAAAATGAATAAACATAAAAAAATAAAAGAATCAAAGTGAGAAGTAGAGGAAGGGAAAACCATCACGTTTTAAGGCCGCAAGAAACCGCAGAGTTAACCTAAAGCAATATCCTTGCCTTTAGTGTTGAGAAACAGTGGACCAGAGATGTTGAGTAACACCCTCAAATCCCACAGCTCTTTAGTGGCAATGCTGGGACTAAAATCGATTACTCCTGGAGGCAAGAAGAGAATACAGCTAGAATGTTGACGTTAGACATTAAGAGGAAAGCATGGCTGTTTCAAAATAAAATAATTTGGGGATAATATAGCCTTATACAGCTAATAATGCTTTTGCTTTCAAATCTCTTTGAAAGATGCTATTATCACTGATTTATATGAAGGAAGATAAGGAATATTAGTTTACTGAGCAACTCTTATGTGCTAGGTAATTATGTCATGCCTATATATATACACACACATACATGGTTATGTACATGCATGTATGCGTGTGTGAGTATCCCGGGGCACACTTCGCAATTGGCTCACGGGTAAATATTATTATCTGCTGAGGTTTAGTGACAACTAAGAAATTGCCCAAGTTGACATGGTTGGCAAAGGGTTTTTTTAATGTTTATTTATTTTTGAGAGAGAGGGAGAGCTGGAGCGGGGGAAGGGTAGAGAGAGAGAGAGAGGCGGACAGAGGATCTGAAGCGGGCTCTGCATTGTCAGCACAGAGCCCAATGCAGGGCTGGAACTCCCAAACCATGAGATCATGACCTGAGCTGAAGTCAGATGCTCAACCAACTGAGCCACCCAGAGCCCCTGGAAACATGTGTAATCTGAACCCACTTCTGTCTGACATAAGGTCTATGACCCCCCCCTACTACTGTATATCATAGCTTAAAGAAAAAGAATGGTTTTCCTTCATCCCAGATGAGTTGGACACATGTCTTTTCTGGCACATGAAGCAGGTTCTCAGTCTTCTGGGTGCTTTGCAGACTCATGAGGCCCAGCACTTTGTCAGCCAGCAGTTCTTCCAGGCTCAGTTAGCTGCAGCTTGATCGGTTGTGATGGCTCATTGTTGGATGATGATCCTGCTTCTCCTAGAGGCCCTTTACTTTGCTGGAACATGTTGAGAAGTTTGAATATGATCATGATATTATGTTATAAAGTGGTTATAACAGTGTTTGAAACCGCTTAAATGCAATGCCTTGTAGGTAGTTTACACAGCATAGTATCCTGTATGATATGCAGTCTGGTTTTTCCTTCATTTGGTACTGTCACTAAGCCTTCTGTGTGTATGAGTAGAGTGGTATTTTTTATTCTCCGAGCACCATTTTACTGAATCCTGAGGCCTCACACAATGGAGAGGAAGTGTGGTTTACGTAATCCAAAGTGGTTTCAGTAAGATAGTACACAAATCATTTATATTTGGATGAGAATAATTTATATTCCTTCTACCAAATACCAAATGGTACTTTTAATTTCTTTTTTCTTTTTTTCTTTCTTTTTTTTTTTTTTTGTTTTTTGGCTTAAGTCAATGTCAAAGGTCAAGGAATGTAAATTAACTGACAAAACACTAAAAGAGGTGAGGAGTTTGCTGCTGGCCACAATAGCACACGCTTAACCAGCACTCATGACGCGCCAGACCCTGCTGTCAGCATTTTACAAATGTTATTGCTCTTAATCCTTGCAACGACGGTGAGATGGTTTCTGTGATTTTCCTCACTTCGCAGCTGAGAAAGCTGGGACACAGAGAGGTTAAGTCAATTGCCCAAAGTCACACAGCAAGAAAATAGTAGAAATGAGATCTAAACCTCACAGTCTGTTTCTGAAGCCTACACTCTTTTTAATTTTTTTTAATGTTTACTTTATTTTTGAGAGACATAGAGACAGAGCATGAGCAAGGGAAGGGCAGAGAAAGAGGGAGACACAGAAACCGAAGCAGGCTCCAGGCTCTGAGCCACTGGCACAGAGCCCGACGGGGGGCTCGAACTCACAGACCGCGAGATCATGACCTGAGTTGAAGTCGGCCGCTTAACCAACGGAGCCACCCAGGCGCCCCTGAAGCCTATACTCTTAATGACAGCTTAATACGGCAAGAAAAACCCCAAGGAGGGCAAGGAAGCATCAGAAACGCTGTGTAGGTTGCTCCAAGTTGCACAATTAATAAGGTGAGCAACTGCTGTCAGCACAGATCTGTGTCACCCTCTCAGGTTGGCCCCCTTTCCTTGAAGGGCCTGCCTCAAATACCACGCTGTCCAGGGGCACCGGAAGGCTCAGTCCGTTAGGCATCCGGCTCTTACTCTCACAGTTCCTGCGATCCAGCCCCGCTTCGGGCTCTGTGCTGACAGCATGGAACCTGCCTGGGATTTTCTCTCCCTCTCTCTCTGCCTCTCACCCACTCACTCTCTCTCTCTCAAAAATAAATAAACTAAACTAACAACAACAACAACACGCTGTCCACTTAATGGACTCTAAATCCCATTCCACATTGCGTTTATTTATTCCCTCAAGGCCAGCCCCACCAGAGGACTAAACCGTCCTGTTTTCAAGGCCAAAGGCTTGGTGACCGTGGATTTAGTGCACAGGGGTGTGCGTTAGCATTGCCCTGAAAGGGGGTGAGCCCTTTTAATGCAATCATTTTCATTTACATCTTGGAGAAGATCATCCTTACTCATCATGGCCCTGATCGGCAGTTTCCCACATAAGTTTTTTTCCTTGCTCACTCTCTTGTCTCTCTAAATAATCAATGACCAAGTAACAGTTCAGTTCAGAAGCTCTTCTAGAACATAACGGGCTTCTTTTTTAACAAAGGGTCTTGAAATGATCGCTTTTCCCATGTAATGATTACAGAATGGAAACCTCAGACAGCATCGGAACTGCTCTTTGCCTATTCAGAGAGCCTGGGCATTGACAGTTGTGTCTTCTTCCTCTGCTGCCTCTCCATGGTTGTGTCTCTTTGGGCAGATAACCTCTCTAACGTTGGAGGGTATGTAAAACAGAATTTGATTAAATGAGCTAATATCTCTCTGATGCCCAAAAAGTCTGTGATTGTGGAACCAGCAGCTGGGAGAGCCTAGCTGTGTCCTTAGCCTGTCCCCTATAGTTGGCCTCCCTTTCCCACACAAACCAGTATCAGATAGAACCAACAGGTAGCAGAATAAATAATTGATCTCTAACATGTATTTCTAATTCAAATAAAGAGCCTTTACCCACCGTGCATAGTGCATGCGACTGAAGTGTTTTACGTGGACATTTGTAAGTTTCTGATCACTTTCTGTAAAGAAGTTTTCACAGGGTCTAAACCTCTTGGGGCTCTGTCTGTCTCAAGTTCCAGTTACTCAGATAGTGATTACGGATGTTTTATAGGCCCCTGCGGTAAATGATAGCATAGAGAAAAAGCATTCCTTGGCCATGTAATTTAGCAAGACTTAATCTGTTTGGATTTTCATCCACTGGGCTTGCTGAAAACTTTAAATGATTAACCTGTTTCTCTGCAGCCTGCAGAGGCTCCAAAGTTTGCATCGAGGGCCTGAGTTCAATGGTTACCCAGCTCGGGTTGCCCTTTTTTAAATTAGAAGACCCTTAATCTCAGTTCAGCTCCTTTTTCTTGGGATGACAGATAGACTCTAGATGCAGTATTCTTTTAGTGTGCAGTATTTATAAAATAGCATAAATGAGACCCAACAACAAAAGGCAATAGTTGATTTAGTTCAGTTTATTTAAAGATATCTGCCAGGTATTCAGCCACCAAGAGTCCGTTGAACTTCTAAAGGTGTAGCCGTGTCAACTTAAACCTTCAGACTCTGCACAAAACATCCCAAACAACAGGCGTGGCCATTCCCGAGGAAAGGGGGCAGCACAGGGTACTTCCATAGGACAGGTAATGTTTGCCCTCAGCCAATGTCCTAACCCAAGTCCTAAAAGGAATGTGTTAAGTTGCTTAAGAAAAGGAGGAGCCGTGCAAGACAGACTTAGGAATCCTCTTGGTCCTGAGGGGTTTCTTCCTGAAGAAAAGTTCCAAAGCAATGCAGACCAATGATGGCCTCAGGGCAACCCCGATTTTTGCCTCTTCAGGAAAACGGAGGCCCTTGCTTGCTCTCTGCCCACAGATTTATCTGAACTGAGTCTCGGTTCCTAGCTTTCATGTTCAAAGACCTCATATCCTGGAAAATTTCTGCAGAGAATTTGCCCAGCACCTCCGTGCGACTTAATCTGTCCCTCTCGTGTGTCTGTGTCGCTATCCCTCCCCGTATTCTGTACGTGGCCCCCCAAGTTCTTTTTTCTGGAATATAGGCCACGCTGCTGACTTAAAAATGAAAGTGAGAGAGGAAAGAGAGGCCATGCCAAATTTAGAATTGAGGGAGGGCTTTGTGATTTATAGGGTACCAAGGGAGTGTAGAGTGGTTTCTGGGAATTCACAGGTGAAACTTACCTTCCGGAAAGAGAGAGCAGAGGGGCTCATCCACATGCCTTGCAGAATATTCAGACAGAGGAATCAGTGCTTGTAATGAATGGAACTAATAGAGTATCTTAAGCCAAGTAAAATTTGGTGCCTCATTATATAGGCCCAGAGAGTGGCCCAGAAGAATCTACACACATCCTGGCCAACTCAGAAGTCATGAAATACAAAGATCTAAAGGATCTAGATTCCTGGTAGATATTCAGAGTCCACTTGAATAAATTGATGCAGTTCGGTCTCACGGGGGTCCGAGCAGAATTGTGAGCAGAGTTTTGCCTTTTTTCCCAAGCCGTGCAGTGCTTGCTTGCCTGAGTCTCTGTGGATTTCGGTCACGTGCCCTACTTTCGTGTCAGTGAAAGTCCTGCTGATGGAAGTCCGGGGGGGAGGGAGGGAGGAAGATAAAGGGCAGCCCCACGGCACTCCTAGTCAATCTTCTTATCAAGGTCACGCAGCCGTCAGTGTCTCAGAGGGCTTTCCAGGGCCAAAGTAATTCTTCTCTGTTTGTTTCACAACATCCTGGCATTTCCTCAACGGCCCAGAAAGGCTGTGCTTTCCATGGAGACTGACTCCATCAAATGGAGTACAAGTTGGACTCCATCAAGTACAAGTTGGACCCAACTGATCCTGTTACCCTTACTGTCCTTTCCCTCTCACTGTTCAGTTAGAAATCATTTATTTTTACTCACGCAGAAGAAGTCCTGAGATCTGCAATCTTGGGCTGCCTCTTTCCTCCTTTCCTGACGTCCCTTATAAGGGGTGTCCGTGGTTCCCGCTCCTTCCGGCTGGCTGCGGGAGCTTCACTACAGAATCGGAGGGCTAGGGGAGAAGGGTTGATACAGGGAGTAAAAGGGCACATGCCAGCTAACTCAGAGCCAGCAAAAGAGCTTTCTTAAGGTCACATCTAAGGAGCAATTCTGACATCTCATGGGCCAGATCCATGCCACATAAGTGTCCCCCCACCTGCCACATCCTAGCTGCAAGGGAGACTGGGAAGCATAGTTGTAATTTTTTTTTTTTTTTTTTTTAAGTCTGGCACATTGCTGTCCTATTCGGAAACTGGTTAGTTAGGAACAAGCAGAAAAGGAGATATTTGATGCTATGGAATTAAAAATATCCTCCCCACTGCTTTGAGGTGGGGACTAAGTGTATGTGTGCAAAGCATAAGGGTGCTTGAAAAGCTGGTGGGGCGTGAAATGGCTTGTCCTTCTCTCTCCCAGATCTCCCTCCCTCTTCGAAGGCCCAGTTTACAGGCGGAGAACACAGTAGAGAATGCCTTGAGGCCGCGGCGTGTTTCCTGTCTAACTAAGCCCACTGAATACTTTGATCTTTAGGGAGAAAATGGCTGCCGTAAGAAAGACTCTTCGACCTACTTCCCAGCATGGCCAGAGCATTTGAAACTAGAAACGCCATTTTGCATGGAGCCTTCTTGCAAAGCTTACAGTAACACAACTGCTAATTCAGATATAGCTGTTGTACGAGCTATTGAAAACCCATAAAAGTGTTTCTAGTTCTGCCTCTGTTTTAATTCTGCATCTCCTTTTTTTGGTGCTGTGCCCCCGGTGCTGACAACGTCGACAGAGTTTATACTAACCTGAAATACAGGCGTATGCACACAATTTTTGCATTACTTTGAGATCTTTATTATTATGGAATCCGTTGGGGCGTCAAAGTATGTTATAAATCTAAACAGAAACTTAGGGACAAATGTTACATGCGAATGCCTGCTTTACCTTCTATTCTGGGTAGGAGGATTTGATGGTGGAGACAAAGCACAGCAGAACGTACTCTGATCTGTCTCTTCTGACATTAACAAAACCAGCATCTATTCTGATACTAACAAAACCAGAATCGTGGCTACGCAGAGTCTAGGAAGCAAGGCAAAGTGAAATGAAACTAGATGTCTGTGAAAGAGCTTTGAAAAAGTCCGAGGAAAGGCATTTGGCTTTGTCGTGGTGGTGGTTATTTGCTACTTGGTAGACTGTAGAACTCTAATTTAGCCGAGTAATCGCTGCTACAAGTCCAAAGCTACAACGGGTGTGTAATTTTAAAAATGGGTTTTGCATTTCTGAAGCAAGACAGAAAAAAAAATGCATTCTTTAGATCTCTGATAGTAAGCTTCGGGACAGTTTTACAACTCGAGACCTGAGCAAAACTCTTACCCGTAGAACAACAGGCATAAAAGATTTGCGCACGTGCATTTAGAAAGTAACTCCATGACTATGGAGTCGAAAGTCAAAAACTCCATGACTGCTCATAGTCAAAAGAAAAAGAGGGAAAGGAAGCGGGGGAAGGGAGGATGGAAAAAAGAAAAAAAAGAACAAAAATGAAAGGAAAACACTTTACGTACCTACATATTTTACTTTTATTGGTAAGCACAGACTATATGATTCTGTTCAATTTACTTGTGTGCTTTAATTTAAATGGAGAGAGGGGAATAGGGAGGTTTTCCAGAAAAACCAAAAACTGTGTGTGTACATATATTTAAATAAAATGAACAAAGGAAAAACTGTGGCATATACTTACTGTCAGCTCAGCAACAATATAAAAGAAGAAAGAAAGAAAAGAAATACAAATAACTCTGAATGCAGTTAATGCCTGTCCAATTTATAAAGCTTAAAGTGTCTCCTTACTCATAAGAGATCGAGCTTAAAGTAACCATGATTAACATCTTTTCACACAGAAACAGAACATGCAAATTTATCTCGTGTCCTAAAATGTAAGCAATTTCATAGCACTTGACTTATCCATTTAATAATATGCATAAAAATCACATTAATTGTATTTCACAAAATCTTCTGTCTAAATGATTGTTCCCAGTTCAATGGGAGAGTTTCTTAGAAATCTAGAATTCGAGTCATTTATGTCTTATAAAGTGACCAAGACAGGAAGGATATGTAACTGCTTCTGGGCACAAATAAGTATCTTTCCCCTTGCCGTCCCTCCGTTATACTCGCCCCTCGCCCCGGCAAAAAAAAAAAAAAAAAAAAAAAAAGTTTCCATCTTCCAAGAGAAGAAGAGAGGTGGGCATAGGAAGCCCCTTTATTGTTTGTTGCCTTATCTCTGCGCTTCCATATAAAGCCCTTTGTTGCAGTCAACCAAGGCATTGAAGAGAGAAATACTTCTCTGAATAATGTCCACTCTTCTTCTGCTTTATGATTAGAAAAATACCAGCTTCTAGCGCTCAGTGATCATTACCTGGGTAGGTGGCAGGGGTCTATTTCTTACAGCCATCACTTCCTGCTGATACCAAGACACTCTGAGGGGCAAACATCAAACCTGTCGGGTGACTTCAGTTAAGTATCTCAAGGTTACAATCTCGCAGATGCACGTCTCTCATACCTCGGTTAGATGACATGATGCTTTTATGCGAAACTACTATCAATATTGATACGGTTGAAAAGTTGTTATTTATGCTGGCTGCCCATCTTCCTATTTGTATTTATTCCAGTATCCTACCATTGCTCTCCATTACTGAATATTATACCTCCTATTGAAGCTACGAGAATATGGTATAATAAAAGGAGATGAGACTTAAATTAATCAAGTAGCCTCTTAATAGCATCCCTAATACAAAATTTGCTAGCAAAAAAAAAAAAAAAAAAAAAAAAAGCTTAAACAATTGGGTACTATGTCATTTTTAGATTATCTTTTGCCAGATTTAACCTGCTCTTCTTATTCCCTGTCACCAGGGCACATAGCTCTAAGATCCCTTAAAAGCCCTGGGCGTCACTACTTGCCTCAAGGGGATGGGCTACAGAGTAAAATGGTTCGGTGGTACCCTCTGTGACTGCCATTTGAACTACATTTGGGATTCTACAGAGATTCTATTTAAAGTCAAGACAGCTTTCTGATAAGGTGGTTCCTGACACTCATCCGTGGCCGAGGTGGTGGTCTCCTCTGCGTTTTCACAACTGCTGACAATGGCAACTGCACTAAATGACCTTCTTCTGACCTTGGTGTCTGACGTGCCGGATCCTCGGACCGGAGGGACTTTTTCCACGTTGTTGAGCTGCTGGTCTTTCCAGTCCAGCTGTTTGGCGCTGCAAAAGGGAGCGTATACTTCCACGCTCCCCTCAAACTGTAAGCAGTTCACCTTGTAGTACTTTCTTTTCACTTCCAGGACGTCGTTGAACCTGTGGCCCCAGAGAATTTCTCGGGGAACGTAGGAACTTCTGGATTGGTGGGAAGTCCCCGTGGAATCACCAGTATAGATAAAGGTCACCAAAATCTCAAAGTTATCTTTGGCCACTGCTTTCCGGTCAAGGGCATACAGAGGGCTCTCATGGTCAATTTCATGAACAATAGTTACTGGGGTGACAAGGATGATCTGATCATTGACTAACTTTAGGTCTTTAAATGCCATGGTCATCCGCCCTTCGCTGTCTTCTGTGTAGCGGAGAAGCTGGGCTCTCACTGTGCCTTCCACCACGTGGTTTGGTCGGAAATCTCCTATGCGCCACATGAGGCAAAGCTTCCCGTCTCTCATGCCTATGAGCGCAAAATAACTAAACCGAATGGTTTGGGCTCTCTTCCGAGCGGTTGCCATTTTGGCCAAGGCGGCTCCAATGATGAAGGTATTGATGATGCAGCTCAAGATGGATTGGAGGATCACCATGAGCACTGCCACGGAACATTCTTCCGTGACGCAGCGGTAACCGTAACCTATGGTGGTCTGGGTTTCCAGGGAGAATAAAAACGCTCCTGTGAAGGAATGGACGTTGTCGACACAAGGCGTGATGTTTGGATCATTTAACAGGTCGCCATGATGAAAGGCAATGAGCCAGAAGATAGAGCCAAATATCAACCAGGAGAGAATGTAAGATAAAGAAAATATCACAAACATGTGTCGCCACTTGGTGTCCACGAGGGTGGTGAAAATGTCGATCACGTAGCTCCCCCATTCTCCAAAGATGTGCTTGAAGTACACGTTACAGCTGCCGTCTTTGTGGAGCAGGCGCCTTCTGGCTCTTCTCTTCTCAGCTATGATGTGCTCTGGGGGGTAGCCCGGGTATTTGGGGTCCACGTTTACAATCGGATAGCTGCTCCCGTAGTAGCTCATTCTTTCCTAGGTCCTGCAAGCATCCAGGTGGATTTCGTAATAGTAATAGGTCTAGGACTATCTGTTGATTGAAGTTTTCAGTGAAAACCTGCAACAAGGAAAAATGAAATACGCTTCAGCTTTGGCTTTTTAATTTCCATCTTGGGAGCCATTTGCCAAATCCGAAGCAATTTTATGCCGCTGAAATGGTGAAGGCTTCATCTGAACGGCAGGGACATTCAGTATTGATTACTCATTTCAGTTTAGAATTCAGCTCAGTCATTATAGGAACAAAACATGCAATTAGAGAAGACAGCATTTTTATATCTGCACAAGGTTTGAGTAAACACTACGGTGATCCCAAATGAAGCCTCGCTACCTTTTCTGACCCGATATCAACAAAAGTCTTATTCTTTGGACTCTTCCGGCATGAGGGCACTGAGAAAACAAAGCCATCTATAACGTCAAAAGGCAAAATACAATTCAGATATTTGAATAGCTGTCTTATAAAGCTTCTGTTTAGGTCAAATGGTTTTTCTTTTTTTTTAAGTGTTTTTATTTATTTTTGAAAGAGAGTGAGAGAGAGTGCATGCAAGGCGTGGGAGGGGATAGAGAAGGGAGACAGAGGATCTGAAGCAGGCTCTGCCCTGATAGTAGAGAGCCCGGCGCGGGCTCGAACTCAGGAACCATGAGATCATGGCCTGAGCCGAAGTCGGATGCTTAACCGACTGAGCCACTCAGGCACCCCCGGATGGTTTTTCTCAGAGGATGCAAAGAAGCGTTGCTACCTTCATGCTAACATGTAACTTACATACTGGTTGCTGCAGGCTTTCAGCTTCAGCACCTGCTGCCTCCCTTCTCTTCCACAGAGGTTTTTCTTCCTTGTGTACTTCCCAGGACAGAACAGAACGGACAGGGACACTATTTCAGATTCAAGTCCTTTCCCTTAGTCCCTTTAGTTTTAGTTTTAAGAGGAGAAAAAAAAAAATTCTTAACCCCAGAGGAGTTAAAACCACGCCCAGGTAGGCTTTCAGTAAGGTATAAAATTGCTTCTGCTTTTGTCTCAGGACAGCCATCCTTTTTTTTTTTTTTCTCTCTCTCTTCTGTTTTTGGACACTGCATTCTCTTCTCTTTCCCTCTGAAACGAAGCCGAAAATTTGCCAAAGTTCTAATCTTGCTTCCCTCTTAAACGGAGCTCACTACAATTGGGCCCTTCTCTCCAGCTCTGACAAGTATTCCTGAACCTTTCACGGCCAGCTGTAAGCAAAATCATTTTTTTCCCCTCTCTATTCAATCTTTAAACGATCAAGTAGAACATACAGTTCTTATCACTTTTAGCATCCGTGGCCTATTGGCCAGTTGTTTCCCCAGCTCAAGTCTGAAAGTAAGTTTTAAAATTCAGTGTTAAATGGCCTTCAGCTACTTCTATTCTTAAAAAAAAAAAAAAAAAGACTGCAGCCCATTTTTTTTTAATGTTTATTTTTGAGAGACAGAGACAGAGACAGGGCATGAGAGAGAGAGGGAGACACAGAATCCGAAGCAGGATCCAGGTTCTGAGCCGTCAGCACAGAGCCCGATGCGGGGCTCAAACCCATGGACCGCGAGATCTTGACCCAAGCCGAAGCCAGACACTTAACCGATGGAGCCACCCAGACGCCCCTGCAGCCCAATTTAATGGTTTATTAATTATTAGAGTATGCTTTCCCTGTAATCTGCCTGTGTTAGATGAGGGCAGGGCAGATAAGGGGGAGAAAAGATTTCCCACTAGAGAATGCAGCCACACCACTGGACAGAAAGTGCAGTGAGACTAAACACTATTTCTGGCATTGAGACCTTTCCAATGAAGGAAATTAATCACTAGGTACTTATCCAGCACCTTCTCTGCAAAAGGGAGGAAAGAGTTAATTTCCTTCCAGTCAATTAGGAATCATTTTTCTTCTTCTCCAGGGATCAGGCCCACTTCACAATAAACACTTTGTTTCATGGACCACTGTCAGGATGAACTCTTTCACCCAAAATATCCCGTAAGGCATGTATGCGTTTCCCTCTGTCCATCCACACACCCCCGGCCTCAGCCCTCTGCCCGCTCATCCTCCAGATCTGTTTTGAGTAGTAATATCCCCTCCTTCGTCGCCAGTTGGGTTTTTGGGGGGACGATTGTCTAATTTCAGGATGTGACCCAGGGCTGACAAAGTGCTTACCGGAATGTCGAATGTAAAATATTTCCACAAATTTTGTTCACAACCCATATCTAGCTTCCTGTGTGATTCGTCAACTGAATGACACTCTACTACAGGAAGAAGCCACTAAAGGTTTCTCCATCTCCGTTCTGTCACCTGATCACTGGAGGCACGAGGATGGGACCAATTCTAATCAAACACCCATAGGGTTGCAAATTAAAAAGGAGATTTAGAGATAGAATCGCTTCCTGGTTAAATGCTCCCAACCCAACTCCTTAAAGGGAACCGCACACCCCTGTGGAAGTCTGAGAAGAAGAAAGCGCAGTTCATAAATCAAGAGTTACTGTGTGACCCGGCTCTTTTCTGCTGCCAAACGAAAAAAAAAAAAAAAAGAAAGGGTTTTATTTGAAATGGCACGCAGTTTGAAGTCCAGCGGTGCCAAAGACTGTTATAAACAAGCTATTTTAAAAACACCTTCCACGGCATGCTAATTGGTGAATGAAGTTGCAATTAATACAAGCTGCAAGGGAGCAAATTTGAGGATGTGGAAAATTGATTTCTAAATGATGGAATCGTGTCGGGGCGTCAAGTTACAGCTGTGAGACTTCTGCCCTCAACCCGCCACGCCCTGCGCCCCCGCCGCGGCCCACCGTGCTGAATCCATCATTCATTCCAACTTATCCAGAGAAAAGCTCTCGGATTCTGGTTAGATGCCTGCATTTTATTCATGTATTCATTGATGGTCCAACCCTGTGAATGATACATTTTCTAAAAGACGATGGTCTTTGAAGCTAAAAGCCAGATTATAAACAAACAAATTTAATGACTCTTAAGCATTTCTCAGATTGCCCCATGAGCAAAGAATTTTATGGATGCCCTTTTGTCAAAAAATACTGGACAAAAATATTTATTAATCTCTTGTTGCCTATGTTGTGTTAATTTGAGCACTTTCCCAGTTTCTTGCCGTTAAATAATAGAGGATAAGACTTGCCGATTGGCTGGACATTCCACGTGTAACATTCACGTTTCTCAGGACGAAAACCCAGCTTTCCAAACGCCTCCCTGCGTTCACAGTCATCTCCTCACTTTCCGTTCCGTCACGAAAAAGCATCTGCAACGCTCCTACTTCTGTATTTCTTTTTGCGAGTTGTCCTTGCTCTCTAGAAACTAATGGCGGCTAGGTCCTTGGTTGTGAAATTCCTTTTTTTTTATTAAAAATGGGAATTTGAGCACTGCCATGACAAAATTGTGGAACATAAAGTTCAGCAGGAAATGCCGAATCTGAGGTCCCCCTTCGGTACCGGGTTCAAATTATTTGCCAGGTGACTGATGACGAAGGCAGGGGGGAAAAAAAGATGCAATTTCTTTGTCATGCATGGAGTTCTCCTAACAGAAGCGGCTGGAGTAAGAGGCAGGGCAGGTCAGGATGGTGGGCTGTTTCCTGAGAATACTGTCCAAGTCCCTGCAATTTTCTCCACACCACGGAGAGGACCCAGAGAGAGAAAGTTAGAGGGGTCAGCAGACCCAATCCTGACAGCGACTATTTTCGAACCCCACTGGTTGTACTAAGTTCAGACATAAAAAAAAAAAAAAAAGAAAAAAAAAGAAAAAAAGCTTTGTAGTTTACTTTGACTAGTAGGATCTGCTTTTAGTCCTTTGTATTCTAGACCTTTCTAGGAATTCAGGGAGAAACCGTTACTGATTTAGCATATTTCAAATGCGCCGCACATAAGACAGGGGATATTTGTCCCAACACGAGTGAGCATCCTTGCGTATCCGACCCCATTTCTCGATATGCAGAAGGACCGCAGTCAGACTCACCCGTTCTGAAGAAATCCCTCAGCCATTTTGCCTTATTCTCTCGTATTCAGCTACTCACCAAGCAGACTGCTCTTGTAGATGGTTCTTCAAACTTAAACTTTTCATTAGCATGGTGAGGGTACAACAAAATGGTTAAAACTTTCTGATCCCATGTCAGTTTAAAAGTAAATTCAGGGGCGCCTGGGTGGCTCAGTCAGTCGATTAAGGTCTGACTTCAGCTCAGGTCATGATCTCATGGTTTGTGAGTTCGAGCCCTGCATCGGGCTCTCTGCTGACCGCTCAGAGCCTGGAGCCTGCTTTGGATTCTGTGTCTCCTTCCCTCTCTGCCCCTTCCCTGCTGGTGCTCTGTCTCTCTCTCAAAAATAAAATAAACATTAAAAAAATAATAAAAGGAAAATTCGAACTCATCTCTAGCATCTACTTAATATAAATATATTAAGAGTGATATGAATTGTCTTTGTATAATTTGAGATACACCACAAAGAATATTCTAAATAGCTTTGGTAAAATTCGATTATTAATTCCGCTGGCCTTTGATAATAACAAGTACCTTCTTTAGCACGTACACGATTTATGTGAAGTCATCGGGCATCAAGTTACTTTCCCGGCGACTATTAGATGAGATAAATTTTAGCGGACACATGAGAGCTGGTTAAGCAGAGAGTAGAAAGGGTGGCCTAGATTCTGTGTGCAGGTCATTGTCTTTAGAGGCTGGCTTGAGTGCAGCTCGTGGTGGGTGAAGGGGGCCAGAGCAAGGGGCCGCAGGCGGGCGGGCAGTGAGAGAATGTGTCATCAGGTGGCACTTGTGGGCGGGCCCTGGCTGCTGAGGAGGAAAGAAACACAGGGTCGATGGGGTAGGACAGAACCCAAACAAGTTAGGTTATTTTGCTCACAATCTATTCCACCAATGTATTGCCTTGGAGCTATGCCCGAGCCTCGTCTGGCCCGGAATCCTCAGAAGACATTCAGACCCAGTTAGGTGGAACTCTTCATTCAGCCATTGAGTACCTGCTTCACCCAGAACCCCCTTGATACTGCCCAGACTTCTCCAAAGACTCCCTGTCTCCCAAACTTCAAACAGTTTCTCCTCTGTCGGCCTTCCGTGGCATTCTCCTGTTTCTCCTCAGCTGCTCTCATCCCCAGAGCAGGTGTCAGGTTGAGCTCTGGCCTTGGACCTGTCTGTTCCAACTTCTACCGTCTAACTTCTCAGCGATGAAAGACTTTACCTCTTTCCTGACAGAACTCTACACTTCCTCCTGAATCGATTTAAGAAAGTTTCGTGCCGTATAAGATAGGAAAGGGGCTCTGCTATGCTGCGAGCAAACAGCCGAACTGAATCCTGGAGCTGGGCTGGAAGAAACGGAAACCGGGTGTTACAACATGGCTGGTGACTTTATCTGGACAGCCTCTTTCTAGCCCGTTGTTTTTTTTTTAACGTAATATTTACATCCTAATCATACATCTGCCATATCCAAAAACAATGCTGTGTTTTGTAAAGAAGGAGGAGAATTTAGAGTCTGGGATTATGTGTCCCCATTTTCTGCATGTCAAGATCATACAAAAGTAGCAAGAATTATAACTCTAGGGCTGCCTCGTGGCTCAGGCAGTGAGGTGTGTCCGACTCTTGATTTGTGAGTTCGAACCCCATGTCGGGTTCTGAGCTGACAGTGCAGAGCCTGCATAGGATTCTCTCTCTCTCTTTCCCTCTCTCTCTGCCCCTCCCCTGCTCTCTCTCTTTCTCTCAAAATAAATAAATAAACTTCAAAAACATTTAAAAAGAAGAATTATAATTCCAAACTATTCTGCCTTAAAAATAAGTGATCTTAATAAGCAATACTCTGAAATAAAATGTTTTTTGTGGGGCACCTGGGTGGCTCAGTTGGTTAAGTGGCCGACTTCAGCTCAGGTCATGATCTCACGGTCTGTGAGTTCAAGCCCCGTGTCGGGCTCTGTGCTGATGGCTCAGAGCCTGAAGCCTGCTTCAGATTCTGTATCTCCCTCTCTCTGTGCCCTTCCCCTGCTCATACTCTGTCTCTATGTCTCTTAAAGATAAATAAACGTTAAAAAAAATTTAAAAAAAATGTTTTTTGGTGGTGTAGGGAAATCCCGAACTGGGAGACAGACCCCAATTCCAGGTCTGCCCCCAATATCCTGAGTGGCGTAAGTAACTTTTCTCAGAACCTCAGGGTCCTTGTGCATGATACGGGAATAAGAACACCTACGTGACTGAGCTCCTGCGAGTCTGATCGAGACAGCAAATGGGAAGCCATCTTTCACTGTGCCAACCTCGTGGTAATTATTCAATAATTATCGCTTGAATCTGAATCTTACGAGTACTCGGTTTCCCTCTCTGTAAAATAATAGAACATCGGCTTGAACGCTGTCCAAGAGCTTTCTACTTGCCTGACGGAAGGGTCGACAACGTGGCTCCCAGTAGATATTTCTCTTTATGTGCCAAGATGTCACCACTGTATCCTACCACTGAGCTAATGGGCCAATTCTCCATCTCTCCAGTAGCTCCCAAAGCTCCAGAGACCGGATCATTTTCCTTTCCCTTTCACGACCGTCACCAAATGGGAAATTCCTTCCCTATTCCTTTTCCTCAACACATGTGCGTGCACACATACCCCTCCCCCGCCACACACATACACCCTCCCATATACGGGCATGCACATACTTTCAACTCAATTATAAAAATGCATTGCTTAAAAAAAAAAATTGTACTATTTCCTCTGAGCAACCAAGCTGAAAGAAACAAGACCGACAAGCTTAGCAAAGTCAACAGATTAAAGAAATTCACGAGGCGGTTATCATGTTTATTTTTTGTCTTAAAAGGTATGGGCATGTTTTACTAAGATAGTTCTGAAGGTTTCTCTTGTTCTTATCGTGATAATCAGCCCATCCCAGTCTTGGTTGGACGCCTGCCTGGGTTGCTCAGAAGGTTGCGTCTTCGAGCTGTATGGGGGTTGGTTGCAGAAGCCGGCTCTCGTGAGACCTCACGTCCCTTTAAGAGAAATCTGGCCATGTGTAGCAACATGGATGGAACTGGAGGGTATTATGTTAAGTGAAATAAGTCAGTCAGAAAAAGACAGATACCATATGTTTCCACGAATAGGTGGACTTTGTGAGACTAAGCAAAAACCAGGGGGAGGGGAAGAGGGGAAAGGAAAAAAAGATACAGAGAGGAAGGGAGATAGAACATAAGAGACTCTCAAAGACTAAGAAAAAACTGAGGGTAAGGGGAATGAGGGAGGGGGGAGAGGGGGTGATGGGCATTAAAAAGGGCACATGTTGGGATGAACACTGGGTGTTTTATGTAAACCAATTTGAAAATAAACTATTATAAAATTAAAAAAAAAATTAAATAAATAAATAAATGAATAAAAACAAGAGAACACGGTCCAACCTTGAGGTCTCAGGTTCTCCAGGGGCCTCTAAAGCTCTCCAATGAGAATTCGTTGCTGATTGTTTCCA
Organism: Paguma larvata; assembly: GCA_030068075.1. Classification (NCBI taxonomy): domain Eukaryota; kingdom Metazoa; phylum Chordata; class Mammalia; order Carnivora; family Viverridae; genus Paguma; species Paguma larvata. Next base: position 33,779,377 of record CM057843.1, read on the forward strand.
TTCTGGTTTTGTCTTTTATTCATTGTTTTGTTTTTTTTTTTTCCACACACCCACTCACTTTTAGGAATCAGTGAGAGTCCCACTTACGCGGAATGCGCATTTAAGGATTGGCTAAATGAAGCGCTAACGCAGAGAGACCGGCCGGCGGCAAGGAGAGAGGGTGCAGTTTAACTAGGGCGATCAGAGAGTGTTTGGCGCCCACTGACATCCAAGTGAGAAGGTGCTCTTCTCTTCTCCTGCCTGTGGCCTCAGTAAGAATGTTCTCGACTCAGGCCTTGTGCACTGTTGTACTTTGTTTGCGACACAGTCACTATCTGGTTGTTAAGGCTCTCGCTGTTCGCAGGTGTCATCTGGCTCCTGCCCCCTTTCTTTGTTCTAAGCTAATTTTAAGAACCGGTTCTCCGAACAACCCATCATTACAGGAACTCATCTGCATTTTTATCACCGAAGTCAGGCTCTCCTGATCGGGTAAAAACCTGGTGGGACCCGCTCTGCAGAACAGCCTTCTAACTCATCTCTTGCCACCTTTATCCAGAGTGATAGTTCTGACCTAAAATGTAAATACCTCTTCTCCTGTTACCGTGTGTCCAGTCCAAGACTCCATATTATGGTCCTACACAGTAGCTCTGTTAACGGACAAGCGGATGGGGTCAAAGACTTGGATTGTAATCATAGCTCCACCACATGCACCAGATGCTGCGTGATATCAGCATCTTACAAATCTCTTTCAGCTTCCTTTTCTGGATTGGAAACATAGGGACAATAGTGGACTCTCAAAACATTTTTCTTAGGGAATAATGGCATGATGTAGAAGACCACAGTGGTTGGCATCTTGGGAGCTATCTTCATTTATAGTCTCTATTTAACCCTTAATCTGAATGCATTTTTTCTCCTCTGTTTCTTACGATGGGTTATAGCCCTGGGTCTTTATGTACTCTGGGAGAGATGGGTATCTGAGCGACCGTATGGAAAAATGAGTACGAGTTAACCCAACAAAAAGAAAGAGAAATAGAGTTTTCCGGGCATTTGCAAAGGCTCTGTGACTCAAGGATGCGTAGGTTATGCTTTCCAAAGAATAGAAATCAAGGAGAGGGAGAGTCGAAGCTGGAAAGAGGGAGAGAGACAGAGCGGAAACGACCTAGTAGGTAGAATTAAAGATTTGGGTCTTCATCCCCAGAGCGATGAAAGCGGTCAAAGTATCTTAAGTAACAGTACAGCATCATAAGGTTTCGAGTTTTAAAAAGACCACTCTGGCTGTCCAGTGGTAAATTGGCTGGAGAAATTTAACAGCAGGCCTGGGGAGTAAACCAGGAAGGTATTTCAATGATCAAGTAAATGGTGGTTAGGATCAGGACAATGCTAGGGGAAGTGGTGGAAGCCAGTCATCGCCGCCGTGTCTCTGCACCTGCACCTGGAGCAGAGTCACCTGACCCTGGAGTGACCAATCAGAACTTCACAAACAAGTCTTTGACTCTTGAGGAGGTGATTGATACGAGGGTACTGGATCCTATTATTTGAGGCAACTACAGGGAGGCGAGAGGCCGGTGGTGAGGTAGTGCTCCTAAGTTTCTCCCGAGAAGCGTACAAGTCACAGCTCCTAGCGAGACGGTCCCTGAGAGGAGATGCTCGTTTTGCCTTGCTTCTCCCTTTGGCTCCTATCAGCCTTTCTCTTCTCCTACTTCCTGTGATGCTATAAGCTACCTGTTATCTTTTTACTAATATTTTCTCCTGCTCCTGTGGACAGGGACAGTTTTCATCACTTGAACCAGAGAAAATGGAGTGAGAATTCAGTGTCATTTACATTTTAAAAATATCTCCCAGAGGCAAGAGCGTGATCTAATCGGTCTCCCTTACTCCCGTCACAAAACCAGTAGGGAGTCCTGTGGGCTCACCTTCAAAATAGATCTCGGGGCGCCTGTGTGGCTCAGTCGGTTAAGGGACCAACTCTTGATTTGGGCTCAGGTCACGATCTCAAGGTCACGAGTTGAAGTTCGGTGCCGGGCTCCATGCTGACAGTACAGGGCCTGCTTGGGATTCTCTCCCTCTCCCTCCGCCCCTCCCTCACTCTCTCTTGCATGTGCTCTCTCTCAAAACAAATAAACAAACTTAGAAAAAAAAAAAAAAGGTAGATCTGAAAACTAATCAGATCTCCAGGTAGTCAAAACCACCATGTCTTCAGTGGACCACTAAGAGACCTTCTTTTTCTGCCCTTCCACTTTAATCTATTCTTTTTGAAAATAAAATCAAAACCTGTCACTCCCCTGCTTAAACCTCCCCCCCCCCTCCCCGGCCCTGCATCTTTTCAGCCTTCCCGTTGCAGTTAGAGTAACTCGCACAGTCTGTGTTATATACACAGCCTGTACCTCTGACTCCGCCCACCTCTTGAAATTACTTCCTACCAGTCTCCTTCCCACTGTCGACTCTCTAAGATCACTGCGTCTCCCTCTTTCACTAACACGAAGGCCCGCAAATTAGTCGAAAGGCCAAATCTGGCTCACTGCTCACTTTCATAAAGTTTTATTGCAACACATTGAAACTATCGTTTGTAAAATTGTCGCTAGCAACTTAAATGTCATGCCGCCACCGCAGACTTGAGTAGCTGCAGCAGACGCATGTGACTCATGGAGCCGACGTTTTTATTATCTGACGCGTTCTAGAAAAAGTCTGCTAAGTTCCACTCTAACACACAAGGATATTCCTGCCTCAGGGCCTTTGTACATCCTTTTCTGTGTGTGCGGCTTCTTACTTATCATCACTGAAGTCTCATCTTTAATGTCACCTTTTCAGAGGGGCCATCCTGATGAGGATGTAAACTAAAATCCTTCCTCCCATCGTTAATGTCTGTATCGTTAGCACGATTTTCATTTCAAAACACTTGCCACTAGTGATTGATTATATGTTGGTTGGCTGGACTGTCCCGGGGAATAGATTGTAAGCTCCATGAAAAAAGATCCTCTTGTCTTATTTGCCCCTGTATCCCCAGCAGCTAGAGTAACATGTGGCATGTAGGTATTCACTAATTATACATTGAAGGAATGAACCAATAACTAATGCAATAGCCTTTCTCTCTCTTATTTTTTTAATGTTTACTTATTTTTGAGAGAGAGAGAGAGAGAGAGAGAGAGTGGCAATCGGAGGAGGGGCAGAGAGAGAGGGAGACACAGGATCCGAAGCAGGTTCCAGGTTCTGAGCTGTCAGCACGGAGCCCGACGTGGGGCTCGAACCCGCAAGCCGTCAGATCACGATCTGAGCCAAAGGCAGACGCTCAACCAACTGAGCCACCCAGGCGCCACAACTAATACAACATCCTGAAGGAGATTTCAGTTCGAGTAAAAGAATCAGCATTGCTCGAAGTGTGAAAACATCAGCGCTGGTAATTCTGCAAACCTCGGCTCACAGTTTCTTCCACTTACTTTGCCTCTCCCCTGTCCCAGCTGCCAGTTCACACATAGTTTAAAAAAATAAAAAAATCATACTGTTTACTTTAGGGTAGCACTTTCCCTAGAACTGCAGATTTCAGGATGAGAAGGCCCGTAACTGTGCTGCAGAACTCTGGAAGTCTGGAGTCGGAAAAAAAAAAAAAAAAATTCAAGCTTGGCACTAAAAAGTGTTTAATAAAATTTGTTAAAGCCATGATTGAAATGTTAGACATGTGGTTCCCCTCACACGGATGCACGTTATTATACTGCCATTTTAAAGATATGTTCGAATATAGTATATATTATATATTTGATTTGAACTCTTTCTGGAGGTAGGTTGGCACGCTAGGACAATAGTCTATGAATTTGACACAGCCTCTGAACCCAGAATTCCGTCTGTGGCAATTTATCCTCAAGAAATTATCATGGGTAAGCAAGGAGACGTGGCTAATTTGTACGGCTATTTGTAGTAGTGAATTCTGGCCATGGCCTCGCCATCTAATAAATGTGGGATCGTTTCATCGGTAATGGTACAATCATAACATTACTCGTTACTTTTAATGTGCCCATTAAAAGCGATGGTAGAGAATGAGAGAAAAAAATGTGAAACATATTGTCTGGTAGAAAAAATAAAATGGGGCTTAAAAAAAAAAACAAAACCCAGGGTTGTAAAACAGCATATATATATATATATATATATATATATATATATATATATATACGTATATGTTTACATATAGTACATATACTATACATAGTTACATATACATGATATATACATATATATATTTACATATAGTATGATATATATATATATATACATATTTTAAAATACATTTAAAATGGAGAACAGACAAAATAATATGCAACAAAATATTAATCGTGGCCCTCTCTGTTTGGCATGATTATTTTTCCTCCTCCTTTTCCTTCTATTTGATTATTTACATTTTACAGGGAACACACATTACTTTAGCAAAAAAAAAAAAAAAAAAAGAAAAGAAAACAGGTATTTTCAGTTAGTCCTTTGAAGTGTATCAATTCTGAGGCTCCGCAAAGGGAAAGCAAACCAACAGCAATCCAAAAGCATTTATTAGGGCCTTTAAAAAGCAGCTATAAATAGCCCAGAGAGGCAGACAGTCCTACAGAGGTTTAAAGTCAGACGGCGATGCTGTAATTTTTGCTGGAACAATTCACAGAAACAAATATAGTGACATTTAATTCACCTAAGTAAAGCCAGATCTCATTTAAAACAACGAGGGGGGACGGAGAGGGAGTCGGGTCAGCTTTGGCCACTGGAGACCGATTGCAGAAATCATGAAAGCAGTTGGTAACGAATCAGGGATACATAAAGCAGAGGTAAAATTAAACAGGCATCAAATACAGTCCTCCCTCTCAGTGCCTCCTTTTCTCCCTTCCCCATTCCAAAACATATTAAACCGTTAATACCTTCGTTTCTTGGCTTGGTATACCAAAGCCTGTTTAAAGCATCTCTCTTTATCTTAATATTTTCAATAACTTGGGAAAGATGTTTCAAGTTGTGCTATTTTGCAACTTTACTACGTGAAGGCCTATGTTGTTAGATTTTTAAGACCCTTGGAAATGGATGAATTTGAGAAGGGCAGTTAGGTATTTATGATGTAGATTTGCCTAACTGGAAGGCCCTGGCCAGTTCTTGATAATTCATTTTCATGAACTCCAAAACCTCATTAAGACACGTCGGTGAACAGGAAAGCATAGCCGTCTTTTCTTCAAGTGTAGTCTACTGCCACCCAGCTTGCACAATCATGGGGGAGCACCTTACACCTGCAGAGCCTTGGGCTTCACCCCAATCATTCTGATTCCCTTCCCTCTCCCCCCTCCCCATCCCCACCTGATTCTTCTACATCCTCAAGATAGAGACCTACTACCTTAATGTTTTAAGAATTGAGACACGGGGTTTTGACAGACCTGAGACTGAGTTCATTAGTGAGCCTGCGTTTGTGCCTAAGTTACTTGACCTCCTCTAGCCAAGATTTGCCCATCTGAAAAATGCAAATCATTGGATTTCTATAAAGATTAAATGAAGCTGTGTTCCCAAATCTCCTTTCATGGTGCTGGTACTTAATAATTATTTCATTGCAATGCTTGTAGCTATGACTATAGTTCAATCAAGTATAGATCTAAAGGAGGAAAGAGATAGAAAGAGAGAGACTGCCATTTTTTTAATGATAAATTATTAGATTGGCAATTTCCCAGACTTGTTTGAAAGTTCCTTTCTAGCATCTAATTGTCTCGCCATCCCCTTTAGGGAGATGTGACAGAGCTGCCCATAAAAACCACAAGTATCATTAAGAATAGGAGTCATTATATGCTAGTCACGCACCTTGCTTTTTAAATGCCAGCACCTCTAACTGAACTTTCACAGCTCCCATTTAGTTTAATTCGGGAGCCACTTTGGTGGAACCTAACAGTTCATTCCAAAACAAATGTAATCTATGGAAAACATATGTGCCATGACTTTTGACCTTCTTCAGGTTTGGTGTTTACGGTATTCCGACAGAAAACCCAGTCTTATCTCTCTGTTGGTATTTTCCAGTTTTGTGAGAACTGCCTGCAACTCATCCTCTTTGGAAATTTACAAAGAATCTATTTATTAGCCTATTCAGGCTGCTGGGGATCACTGAAGTCACGCATGTGATTTTGCTAGTAGAACCGGAACTCCCTGGATAATGCCTACAACTTCTTTAACCTTTAAACGCTGTCAACATGAAAACTCAGGACATCTTCATTGGGGAGAAAAATAAAGCAACTGTTATTGGCTCTTATCTTAATTTCCATTGTCCTTTGTGGATACAGCTACATTGAGAAGGTCTTTAAAATACAAGACAAAAGATCTCCCTGGGAAGATCCAGAGAGATAGCCAATTGAGGCAATACCTTAAGCTGTGTGTTGTCTATCACACAAGATTAGCTTTCTATTAGCCTGTGCCTTTTCAAGGGCACTTGGCCAAAAAGCGTTGCCACTTACTACAGATAAAAAACGATTTAAGTAGCTGATGGAAATTAGTGCCTTTGATAGACTCTCGAATTTTCATGCATTTCATTTTCTATACTTTCTCCATCAGTTCTAGTTCTGCAGTGGTGCAGTGGTATAGAAGCAGAATGAATCATCCTATCCTGAGTTGGGAGGTTTGATTCTACTATCTGTGAATGCCTATACAAACAGACGTGACCCAAATTAACAATACTTCTCTTAAAAGGAAAAGTGATACTATTCCCAGGGTATTCATCGTGGTGGGCACTAGGGAGTTCAATGTGGGACACATGGGGACGCTTTTCCCTTCAACCTCATGGTAAAATATTTAAGCCTTCATTGTAAGATATTGTATGTATCTCTTATCTAAATATACCGATGCCTACAGTGAGCTAGAAAAAATCGTGGAAACAGCCTTTGTGTATTCTTCGATTCAATTAACATTTAACAATATCTGAGGCATTGTGAGGGCTATCACTGAGGATTATGAAGACTTTTACTGCCCTGGAGGAGCTCCGTCTTGCCAACTTTACTTGACATTCTGTCAAGACAACCCGCTGGAGACTGGAGGCATCTGTGGTAGATTAATAACAACGTGGCATGACGCCGTAGCTGCAAAAGAAAGGCGGTTGGGTTTGAGACCTTTCCTATCACTTAAGGTGCAAGGGTGCTTCCCCAGCATTCTACTTTTGTGGTCAATTCTTGATTTTCTAGGCGAATGAAGGAAAATGGTGCTACAGATCAGCCACAGAAGGAAAGCAAGGAGAAATGGATTCGCATTTGGCTCGGAATAAATCATATGCTTTGGAAAGAATGCCCCATTTCTGTACTTTGCAGGCTATTAAAATGATTTTTCTGTTCCCTGAATTCAAGCTATCAGACAGGCAGGATGTAATCAGGGGGAACATTCTGGGCAGTTGAGCAAAAGGCAGTTTAGGAATTTCTATTCTTAATTTCTTGGGCTAATTCATCCAGCAGATAATCTGCCTATGGAAATTGAAGTGGTGCTTGGCTTGAACGAATAGATTTCCCACATCCAAATCAAAATTCGTTCTTAGCCAAGAATGTACACAGCATAGCTATATGTGAAAAGGTTTCCAATGTATTTTGAAAATTCAACAATTTTTAGCTACTGCTTTTATTAAAAATTATTCATACGATTGTAACTATAGCCAATATGGCCTCCCTTTCTTTGAGACTGATTGGAGGAGGGGATGGAAAACAATGCTTTCTCTGGTAATATAATTACCTTTTGCTTCAACTTTATAAAAGTGCTTCTTTGCACCCATGTCTGGTAGATAACATTTATGAAAAACTCATTCAACAGATGAGCCTTGGCAGTACTGCAGAAGTTTAAAATCTTAATGGAAAGAATATGCTATGAACTAAAATAGCTTTTTCCATTCATAGAGTTTAGGAGCAAGGGAAGAAATATTGGCTTTTAAACTGCGAAATGTAAACATCATTGGCATTTGCACTTCCAAATTTTATGTAACTTTCCAGTAGAAGATAATCGGATGCCCTCACTGAACAAAAAAATTACAACCCAATCCTCAAAGACAGAATTTCAACAACTTATGAAAATGGCCATGCCAGCATCCATACCCACAAACATTTAAGAACGGGAACATAAGAGGCTGAGGGAATATTTTTCCTGTTAGTCATTCATATTTGGCTAAATGGCACTAAAATCTTGTGAAAAACCAAAGACCCCACCTCTTCCTTTCAAGCGTCACCAATCCAGAACTTGCACTTTGTTCTTAGGTTCTTGGTATCAGGCTTGCATTGGCAACACACTATCTATGCCTGTGCCATCAAGCAAAACCCATCCCCACTTCCTCTCCCCAGCAGTATCATTTATGACCTCTATCCTAGTCATATGAATCAAAGAACACTCTTTGTATGGAAACAACACAGTGGGATTTGTGACCTTGCCCATGTGTATGCTCATTTCCCCAGTCCCTTTCCCCAAGGAGCTTCTACTGTCAGTTCAATAGAACAGCACTAATAAAAATTTCAACTGTCTAAAGAGTGATAGCCGCCAAGGCTACCACCAAAGAGCTCAGGATGGTACAATCTTGAAGGTCCAGCCCACTGGCAATTTGTGATGCCAGTCAAGGTTTCTCTATGTGCTCCCTGCTTCTACCTGTAGTGACATCTTCCTTCCAGTCTAGCTGGATCTTTTCAGCTCAGCGCTAAGGCCTCAGTGCCGTGTCACCCTCCCCTAATCCTAACAGCGATCCTGAAAAGCAAGTTTTACTATATCTTTTATGTTTTGCAAATTAACACACTGAGGCTTAGAGAAATGAAGCTGTCCACTAAAGAAGCAGGCTTCAGCCCAAGTCTCCATTACTGGATTCTTAATGGTGCATAAAGGTCAAGGTCATGCTCTTGGATATGCATATGTTTGTATCTAAGGCTCGAACCAGATCTTCCAGACTTAAGGAGATTGTGTGCTATTCCTGTAACTCCAAACACCAGGGTTGTAGGGAAATAATTTCAGCACCGGTGGTTGTTTTCAAGCTTTCCCGAGATATCTACTGATAAGAGTAGATGTTGATGTGCACACCAGTATACACAAGCATAAGTGACTTCCAACCAGCAAAACCCCACCTAATGGAGCCATTAAGAAGTGTCAGCAAGGAAAGAGGCCAAGGGAAACTCAGAGCTGGGGTGGGGGGCGGGGGTTGGGGAATGCTGTCAATGAGAACTTAATGGGCGCTGCCTTTTCATGGAGAGGAATGTTTCCAATTGTGAGATTACACAGCCAATGGGTGGGCTTGAGGGAAGGCTTGTTGGCTTTGGACGCCCTTTGGAACGAAGCCAGTGTTTGAACACAAAGGGAAAAACAATCCAGTGTGGATGATGTCATAGAGCATCCTGAGGAAAGCAGCAAGGATAAAGCTTCCGACTGCTTGGATCCAAAGAACACAGACTTATTTTGGTACGAATTCCTTGTGCAGCCAGTAGCTTGACTCTTACGGAGGGATCAGTCCTAATCGTCAAGACTCGGTGCTGGAGAGGGGTGCGTATGTGTGTCAGTCTGGTTCCTGCTCTGTGAGTTAGAAAATCAATACCCGCCCCTCCCCTCCACCCACGCTCTAGATCGTTCACGAATCCCTCTAAGTTGGGCAAAGGCCATTTTCCACTGGGGGAGACAGAACACGGGCTTGCTCTCCTCAAGGACACTCTCAAACTGTGATCAGAAAGCTCCCTTCTCATATAATAATGGTGATTATTAGATATGGGGAGGTGGGTGTAGGGAAGAGGGACCCAAAACAAAAGGGTTTTTTGTTTGTTTGTTTGTTTGTTTTGTCAGTGGTAGCCCGGGAACAGTAAAACAAAGAGAAATTCATGCCACAACCGATGACTGAGGAGAGCCTATTTGTCAGATCACATCAGAGAGATGAAAGAGTATGCATTGTAAATATTTTTAAATTGTCTGTGTATTTGACATCTTGACATCCTAAAAAGAAAAGAAACAAAAACAAAAACACAACATTCCAGCTGGGGAGAGACCGCCCCTCCCAGGGTTAGCCAGTTCTTAGAGATAGCAAAGGACCCAGCCTGGAACGTGCTTCTGATATAAAACTCATGCAGAACCATATCTCCTCCATCTGGCCCCGTAGACCCAGGGAGGCAATATTCTTCTACCTTAGTCATCCCAGGACCAGGTATCAAGCAGATAAGGACCACTCCCCTATCCCAAAGCCCACCAAAATTATTTAAACTCACCAATCCTAAATTCTTCATCCTGTCCTGCCTTGCCTTTTCCACCCAAATCCCTCTAAAGGTCATGGACCAGACCTTCCCCTCACTCCTGTCTTCTGATCACCTGGTGTCTTTTCCCCTATGGCCGCGTGGTGTGCTGTGCCTCCTGTTTTGAGGGCCTGTGAGTATAACAAAGTGTTTCCCACAGCCTCGATGCCATCTGCTCTTATGGCCACACCTGACTGATCATCTCATAAAAGAATGCAAAACTAAACATCTAAAACTGCGATGGGGAGAAAACGCAAAATACTCCACAAGGGTAAAGAATATATTGCCATTACAGTCCAGAATTTTTTAGGGAGAAGTACTGCCTTTCACGGTGGCACCAGTGAAAGATACCAGAGGTATCTGGTAATGTTGTAGGTGAATGACAGCATTTTCTGAGTCTCCCAGTCTTGAGAGTGTCAGCCAAGGCTGACCAAGCAGTGGACTGTGGAATAAGTGGTCATGGTTTCTTGCTCTCAGCATGTGGGCTCAGGAAGCTGAGAGGGTCACCCCAAATGGCTGTGAACACTTATGTAGGGAGAAGATAGCAATGCTTTTCTAAATACCAAATTGGATATATGCAGATATGCCCAATATGATGGCCAGACTCCCAAGGTCAAAGCTAAGGGGTGGGGCATTGGGTGTGCTTGGAGGCAAGCTTAAGGATGGAATTGCAAAAGAACAGAAGTTCAGCTGAGTTGCTGGAAGACAGCAAATAGAAAAGTTACAGTTAATCAGCTTAACAGCCACCCAGTGAGAGGCCAAGGGACAATAAGGAAGGGAAAAAACGAAAGTGGTGAATTGCAAAGAAGTGAGAACAAGCAGCATGTAGGAACTCAGGCAGGTAAACATTCTGCATGAAAGAGTAATGCAGCTCTAGATGTGGAGCTGGGGTTCAGGATCTGGGCTCCAGACTGAGAAAGGATAAGGGTCAAATACAATCCTGAGCCTGAAAGGAAACACGTCTTAAGTGCCAGGCACTTTATGACCATGAATCTGTTTAATTTTCCCCAAATTCTGACAACTAGTGATCAGATTCCATCCCCATTTTCAGGATGCAGAACTGAAGCTTAACTAGTTTGGTGGATTTATTCAGGGTCCCACAGAGAGTAGATGCTGGGGGAGAAAAAAAAAAAGCAACAAAACTCAATCTACAAGAAATTCATCTCATCCCACAACTCAAGTGTTAAACCTTAATGTTAGAAGTGGGTCTCTGGACCTCATCTCCGGGGGAAAAAGAGGAAATTCAGTCACAACGACTGGGCACAGTTTCAAGGCAGAGCTAACTGCAAAAGATACTGGCTAAGTCCCACAAGATGCATTTTAGAGCCGCTTAGGTGCTCTACGGATTGACCCATCTCAAGAGGGGCCCGCATGTAGGCTCAATGCCTTTAGCTCAAGGGATCACTAGATCCCTTGGAATCATTCACAGCAGAGAAATGTAGGCAAAAGATTTCCTCAAAGCTGACCAATCTCAAGCCCAGAAACCAACAAAGAGGAGCAGTAGGAAAGCATAAATGAGCTTAAAAATATATCTTCCCCAGAAAATCAAGGCAAAGATTCAACAAAAAAGTTTTCATCTCCACAGAATTCGCAGCGAAAGTCACAAACGTGTGTTCAGTTGGAGATATTTCCTATCTGCAGCGTCACGTCTGACTCTGGATATCTTGCTTTTTAAGAGAAGTCCCTATCATGCTGAAGAAGTGGAGCACAGGAAGAAGTGAAGGAGAAAATATCAAAGAAAACATAAACTCGTGTATTCAATACCTTTGCTGAGTACCAGCTACATCCCCTGTACTGTCAACCAGAGGTGCTGACATCATTAAAACATACCCCTGCTCCAAGTAGTTCATAGGCTTGAATACAGAGATGGGACATCTTTATCCATCAGGGATGGGACATCTCTATCCATCAGGGATGGGACATCTCTATCCATCAGGGATGGGACATCTCTATCCATCAGGAGAGAAAGGACCTGGCTGTGTGAAACCACAGGGGATTGGAGGGGGGTCTCGGTATGAGGTTTATAGGGAAGCAGATTTAATATCCATAACAAGAAAAATATTTTTAATGTTTATTTTTGAGATGGAGAGAGAGGAAGCAGGGGAGAGAAGCAGAGGGAGAGAGAGGGAGAGAGGGAGAGAGAGAGAATCCTAAGCAGGCTCTGCCCATCAGCACAGAGTGCCCTGGGGGGCTTGATCCCACCAACCATGAGATCATGACTTGAGTGGAAATTAAGAGTTGGATGCTTAACTGACTGAGCCATCCAGATGCCCCATGAAGAATATTTTTTTTTTATTTTTAGCATCTCTAAAAATTGAGTGAAGCCTAGGACTTGAATTTGGACGATCAGCCTGAAGAATATATAGACATTTCCTGAATTTGTTTAACTCTGAAGGTCTCTTTTGTTCACAAAGATTTAAAGATTCGATGTTATGTTATTATTCATTAACTAGTTAATAACCCCTACTCCAATACTACGAGATGAATGGTGATGAAAGACTGCCCAAGAAGATAAAAAATAAAGTGGCAAAAGGACCTCGTCATCCCATTAGGGTCAAGACATTTGAGTCTTCTAATTTTTTTTAGTTATTATAAGCCATATTGTCATGACAATAGTAAAGATCATACCCATGTTTTTTGAACAAAAAAACATGGGTATGATCTTTTAGCTCTTTTTATTTTCATCGTGTTTTTAAATAAATGCTTATTTATTTATTTTGAGACAGTAGGAGAGAGAGGGAGAGAGAGAGCAAGCATGCGCATGTGCAGGGGAGAGGCAGAGACAGAGAGAACCCCAAGTAGGCTCCGTGCTGTCAGCACAGAATTTGTGAACCAAATTCAGGTTTTGACTGGTCTGGTCTCAGAAGGACCTTCTCAGGTTCTTATCATAACCTATCATTCCAGACATATTATTCATATAATGCAAACAAAATAGGGTCTTTGCCTTAATCATTTAGATTTGAGTTTCGGAGGCAGACTGATTTCCCTTTGAATCTCATCTCGTTGTACCTAGCTAAATTAAGAGCAGCGATTTTCCCTCTTTGATCCCCATGCCTTTAAAAAGGGTAATTAAGAGAATTAAATCAGATAGCATTGTAAAATAGTAGGTGTCCCAAAAAGGCCGGTAGTTTTCAAACCCGAAGCTTATCACTTGGACAGACTAGCAACTTTGCCTTGGCTGATTCGAAGCAGCCACTGTGACATCGAGGGAGGCAGATGCTTTGATTTTAAGAGATCAGAATGTGAAATATTGATTCGCCTTTATTAAACTGCATATGCGCAGAAGAATGCCCTTGCCCCAGCTCTCTCTGTTGGCCCTCAAGACCTCCCCATGCTGGCCCAACGCATCTTCCCTGACCTCCCCTGCCTAGCTGGCCTGCAGAGATTGGGCTCATCAGAGAGGTGAACCCAGGGATGGAATGCAGATGTCTTAGAGCCAAAAGGTCCAATATTGCTGGTCAGGAAACCATGTCAGCAGCAGGTCGGAGCTGGTGAAGATTGCCCGGACTACCTCCAATATTGCAACAGTAGTCTACCTTCCTCAATACAAGACTGCAATTGGCTGGGGTTTTCTCAAGGCTGAGAATAAGTGCTATGTTCCTGGGAGCGGAGCCATTTCAGATACTATGCTGAGCTTAGCTATTAACCCACTATCACCTCTGCATCAGTTTCCCTCCTCTCTACCACGGAGGTGGTAACCATTGTCTCCGAGCCGTCTGTGCTCACTATGTGCCAGATAGCCTATCGAATGAGACTCAATGATATCTGATAGACAGACATTATTAAAGGCTCCTGAAAACGAGGCAGGGAGAAGCTAAGTAAATTGGGACGGTCGCACTTCTGATAAGCAGACAGTTTGGGTTCTACTTTCAGGATTATGGGCTTTCAGAACCTCCAGGGATATTGTCTCTAGCTCCCTCTGGATTGTCAGAATTATGTCAAGGCTCATAAAAAATAAAAGAAAGGGCAGGGGGAAAGGCATTTAAAAGCCTCTCTTCCTTCCACCAGTGACATGGGAAGCCGAAGGCATGGAACGTGACAGATGTTATTTACTCCATAGCAACGGTCCAGATTGCAAATCGAAAGACAACAATGAGTAGTAGAAAAATATTAAAAGTTAGAAAGCCCAGTCCTTTTATACCTCCTCAGACTTCACTGTTTGTGAAGAGTATCATTTATCGGAGTTAGCAGCTTTTTTTTTTTTTTCCCCTAGTGAGTCTTCCCAGCATTTCCATCTACATATTTTTAGGTGCGAGGACGCAATGAATTACAAATTGATGACAGCGTACTTTAACACACAGTTTCAGATTCCCCATGCCACTCCGTTGTCACTTTGGAACAGGGGAAGAGTGACAAAGACATACAAAAGAGATGGTTTTATGAATGATTGTTTCCACAGGAAATTAAAGACTCATCCTTTTCCACTTTGTCCCACGTCAATAAGTCATGTTCAGCTGGCTAAGTCATCACGCTTTTAGTGTCTCTCTCTGAATGTTACTTCCCTTAAGTGATCTATAAATGGCCCTCCCATTCTTAATCTGTTTGGTACAGTACTCCCCAGAGACTATATGGGAGGAAAAAAAAAAAAGACTATTCCCAGCCATAGAAGGTACAGCAATAAAGAGCCAAAAGAATCATCATAGAGGCGCCTATTAGCAGACATACTTGCAAAAAAGAAGCAACTCAAGAGCAGGCAAGCAATTAGCTGAGGCTTGGATCACTCTGCAACCCACACAACGGTCTTACCTTAGTTACAGATAATGAAGTTCAGACCAAAATCTTGTGTCCTTTTCATCTCCCAAGAGCAGTGCAGCTACCCATCTCAGGCTCGCTTCTCTTTGCTCCTTCCTGCTCTCTCTGAAGCCGTCAGCACCTACCACCATGGAGATGAGAAACCCAACAGGAGAATCTCGCTCTTTGCCTTTCCGGACACATTCACCACACACAAAGGCCAGCGAGTTCTCAGCTCACTCTAGTGAATCGACACTTTCTTTAACTGGTTCCCATGCCTACACGTAGTAGACAGTCTTGCCAATGGTGGCTTACAGAAAACAAGGATCAAGAAGAAATACCCATCTATATCTTTGTCTTTTGATCAGAACTTTGTGAGCTTGTTGGACAACAACGATCACCCCAAATCACAAAATGGCCCCAGATTGCCCCTAAACCGAAGGCTGGATTTTCTCTCACTATCACCTCCAGGACTCTTTACAGCTTCTTCCAAAGGCATTCTTTGTGGTGTTCTCTCGTCGCGGTAAAGATTTTTCTGTGCAAACACACACCCTGTCTATGTAATCCTACACCTAAGGCAAACAGTGTCTTGCCCAACATCATTTCATTTGGGTTCCAAGTAAGTGTGTGCCCCTAGAAGACCACTGACCTCCTCAGTAGTGGTTCCAAGGACAAAGTTTAAATCTTTTTTTTTTTTTTTTTCTTTTCTGAGAAACCGGTTTTGTTTTCTGGCTTGTTGGTTTGCTTCTTGTACGTCTAGGGTAAGGGAGGGAACACGCTTCTTACTTAAAGTCCATTTTCGCCCATTGAGAAGTCTTATAATTTGGAACGAAAATGTCATAAAAATGTGGACATTTATTAGAAATTGAGTGAATACTGGTTCCGTCTCCTGAGATGATGGAACTGAGAGAGAAGGAATTTTGAAGTTGAGGTTTTCTTGTGGTAATTGGAGATGCTCTCTGGCAACCAAATGAAAATGTCAGGTAGACAATATATTACTCTGGAGTTGAGGGGAGACATCCAGAATGGAGATCTAAGATCGGAAGTTATCAGTATGTGCATACTATTTAAAACCACGAACCTGGGTGAGACCGGACAAGCAGTGAGAATAGTTAGAAAAGAAAGGGGTTCCAGTGATTAAGCTCTGGGGCAGCCTGCCCAAATTGAGGCTGGGAAGATGAAGAAGATCATTCAAAGGAGACGGGGAAAGTGGACTGTTTGAAGTAAAAGGAAACCTTGAGATATGGTATGAGGTGAAGAAAATGTAACAAGAAAAAGGGAATCAATTATCTGTGTCACAGATTAATGATGGTCAGAATGAGAAGTAAGAGTTGACCATTAGAGGGGTGCCTGAGTGGCTTAGTCAACTGAGTGTCTGATCCTTGATTTCAGCTTAGGTCGTGATCCCAGGGTCGTGTGATGGAGCCCCACATTGGGCTCTGCACTGGGCATGCAGTCTGTTTAAGATTTTTCCTCTCTCTCCTTCTGCCCCTCTCCCCCGCTCTTTCTCTCTCAAAAAAAAAAAAAAAAAGAGTTGACCATTGGATGTGGCAGTGCAATGTCACTGGTGACTCTGATGCAAGATGTCTCATTAGCATTCTGGAGCCAAATGCTTGATTAGACTAGGAACAAGTGGAAATAGGGCAGGAGGAAGTGGAGACCATATGTATCCCATTTGTGGGGAGTTCTGCTGTCAAATGGAGTAGAAAAATGCTGTGATGGATAGGAAGGGATGTAAGGGGAGGGGGGACTTATTTTTTAGGGAGAGAGATTTTGTTTTCTATTTGAATATGGGAGATGTTATAATTTGTCCCATAAGATGTTGCCAACTTATCGTTTTTTTAAGAAAGTAGATGTCCTACAATTAATTGTGTGTGTCATTTCCATTACATGTAAGTATTTGGGGGAGACTTGAAGATGTCTATCCTGCTTGATCTCTGGGTTTCATTACAAAATCATAGGGAGAAAAGAGAATATTATTATTGGCTTAATAACTGGGTCTGCTTTGTGCATGATATAATACTAACCACCACTTTCGAATAATTTAATCAAGTATTTTCTTTCAATATTTTCTTTCCCATTTTTTCCCTACATTATGTAAAATACTTTGCTTTAATTTCATCTTAAATAAATACTGTTTTGATAATTGTGTAAAATGGTATAAATAAACCACAGGCAACATAAATCCCACATTAATAAGTATTCAGTCAACATTAACCAAAATAATCCTAACCTTGATCTACAACTTCATCGTAGCTTAATCCTCAACTACTTGTTCGCCTAGAACATTGCTTGGTATACAGTTTATGCTTCATACTTTATTCTTTAAAAAATTAATGCATTCTTCTAAGACGACGTGGTACATAATGGAATATTACTGAAGCATAAAAAAGGAGGAAATCTCACCACGTGCAATGACATGGATGGAACCGGAGAGTATGTTACGCTAAATAAATCAGTCAGAGAAAGAGAAATACCATATGATTTCAGTCATATGTGGAATTTAAGGAACAAAACAACGAGCATAGGGTGAAAAAAAGAGAGAGAGAAGGGCAAACCAAGAAACAGACTCAACTATAAAGAACAAACTAACAGTTACCTGAGGGGAGGTGGGTGGGGTGTGGGTTAAATAGGCGATTGGGGTTAAGGGGAGGGGTCTTGTCCCGATGAGCACAGGGTGATGTATGGAAGTGCTGTATCACTACATTTACACATGAAACTAATATTACACTCTATGTTAACTAACTGGAATTTAAATTAAAAAGTTAAAAAAAATGGATGGATGAGTAACAAGAAATCTGCTATTATAACGATTTTCCGTAAGAGTCGCGTTTGTTTTAAGACTAAATTATGAAACTGTGTCCTTTAATAAACTATTCAGACTTCTGGGAAAAGGAAGTGTAAGACCTATAAATTGGGTCTACTTAAACTGACAGACTAATATGTTAATAATAGATTAGATTTTATATGCATATAGTTTTTATATAGCTTTATATACTACTATCGAAGAGGTTCATAGACTGTCCTCAACAGAATCATTTTAAATGTGTAGAATATCCTAAATCTGGGTTTCTCAGCCTTGACATTTGAGCCAGGTAATTCTTTGTTGTGGGAGGATGTTCCATGCTTCCAGTGTGCTTAGCAACGTCCCTAAACTTTGTCCGCTAGATGCCAATATGACTCTAATGACCATTGTGATGTTAACGACGTGTCTAGACATTGTCAGATGTCCCCTGGGGGGAAAAGCCACATCCTGGTTAAATGAGAATCACTGTCTTAGACTCAAAGAACTGAGTCGAGTTTTACTCTTAGTTAATGGAATCTATAGCAGAATATGGACTCAAGAAACACGTGAATGTCATTTCTTTCATAAAATGTGATAGACGTGATGCTCTAAGGAGAAGGTGCATGTGGAAAATGTGTATAAAAGGATGCAGTGTTTTTTTAATATCAACTTTAATAAGGCTCTGTCGCAAAGCTTGTGAAAATGCATGGTCATAAGAAGAAAGGCAGACTTTAGGAAAATGGGTAGGAATAAAATACATTTCCACGGAGGAATGAGTGCTAACATTGGTTTACAGAGAATCATATTAAGGCTGGTTCAATTTCTTACCTTTAAAGTAAGAGGCAACAGATTGATTAGGGCTGAGGTTTGGAATACTCTGTTGATTAGAAACTGTCTCTAGCTACTTTATTAGGCACTCTGTGCCTCAGTGCCCTCATCTGTAAATGAAAGATAATAAACATATCTATTCCATGTAGCTCTCAGCAGATGTAAATAAATGTGCAAATGAGAGGCATTGGTCTTGGAGAAAACCTCTTCAAACTATTCTTACGATAATCAAGATAATCCATATGATGATCTAACTGACTAATTCAGTAAGGACATTTGAATTAGGGAAGAAAAAGTCTGACTTTTATATAAAGTATAATATATACTTATATATAATAGAGACAGTATTATACTTATATATAATAGAGATATAATAGAGACAGTAGGTAAAGGACACACTTGTTTATTTAACTGGGCTTTCCGTATTCAGTGGGCAATCAGCCCCTGCTGAAACCATGTCTTCAGATAGACCCAAACAATTTTCCCAGGTGCCATTTTTGCTGGCCGGGGGCTTCCTGTTATTCTAACTCTGGCTACCATAGGATACAAAGTGCTTGAGGTACTTGATACTAAACAATGTGTTCCTCTCCCACTACTTATGATCCTAAAATTATATGAAACCCATTGACTTATGTTCTCTTTGGACAAACTGTGCTAAAGTGAGTATCCTAATAGTTTGGGAATCAGAAATAAACCATTGTAAGCTGGTTACCATGCACTTCCTCTCAAATTAGAGATAATTATTTATTTTTTAAAACATAGAACATGAGGTTTGATAAGATTTCTGTTTCGGTCTTTTTTTTTTTTTTTTTTCTTCTGAATTTGAAGGAGTTATTTTTCCAGCTGGTTGTTGTACCAACTACAATACACACACACACTAGCAAGCAGAGACCCTCTGAGAATCGCCAACACATCCAAGTCAGATACTGTCAGGAGGATTCAACTCCAAATATGAATCTTCGAGAAGGCATTAACACAACAAGAAATCATTGCTTAAGTCCTTCCAAATCCCCTCAAGTTGGCCTTCAGTCTCTGAGCACTCTCATGGACAAGGACTTCACTGAGCCCACACATTTTCTGTTCCTATTTTATGATGACTCATTGCTACCAATGAGGAAGTCCTTCCTTAAGCTCAGATAAAAATGTACCTCCCTGTAGCTTTCCCAAGACTTTCCTGTCCTCATGCTGTGCCTCTGAAAAACAAGTCTTGTACCACTTCCAAGGGCAAGTTCTTCAGACGGTATAAGATAAGAATCTCAGAGTCGCTTCTTTCTAACTCAGGCTTCACTTCTTCCAGTAAAAACTCTCCAAAGATACGATTATTCCTGATCTGCATAGTGATTGTTTAATTTGTCACTTTTGAAAATGTAAAAGTCGACCAGGACTGCTGGGACAGTCAGTCAACTTATTTATAAGCGGTGATGTGCTGGTCAATTTTAATAGGGTCTCTGAGGGGAAAAAAAGGACAGACTGGTAGAGTTTGCCAATTTCCATAGTGTAAATACTCCAACCGCGTGATGTTGTGGAACGTGAAGTTGGTAAGAGGTGGGCCCCACGGGCTCTCCTGAGTCAGTACGAGCTGCTCCCACAGAGCACTGCGTGACGACCCAGGTTTAGTATCTGCTCTCTATCCTGTTTGCTCCCCTCTGAAGGTGTCTTTTAATATGCGGTATATTTTAATCCATAATTACTGAAGTGTGTTGTTTGACCAGCCCAGAATCAGCCCAGATTCCACTCGAAATTCTACTTCAAAGGTCTGATTCCATTGAAATTCAACATCAAAGTGTCTATGAGTGGGGGAATATACCATGTCACAGAGCAACCCTCTAGCTTCTAATATTTGAGTCAGAACAGAACAATTGGTGTTTGCACTGGCAATGAAGTAAAGGACTGGAAATAAAACTGAAAGTAAAATCGACTGCAAAGTTGATATATTAGGGCACATTCTCATTAAATTATATATGCCATTAAGCAGTTATTATACCACTAAGCCTAATTATACATACCACTAAATTGTTTTTTTAAGGGAATGGAAAAAAAACTGGATTAAAAACTGCCAGTTTGTTAAGAGGGATACTGCAAAACATGATTTAAAGTTTTAAATGTTTCCATATAATTCAGTAAGCATGTATTAAGTCCTTACTTAGCATGCATGAAGGAAACTCTATAAATATTCAACTTAAAACTCTACAGCGAATAAACTTGTTTTCATGTTTAGCCTTTTCTTTTTCACTCTTGGAAAGGCTCCTACTTTCTTAAAAGCCATGGATATGTTTGTTTTTGTTCTTCAGTGAATCCACTCTGCAGTAGTTACTTGTGAGTCACATTTCCCCAAGGGTGTAATTTACACCCTTACTCTATTCATCCTGAATGCAACTGGTTGAGACAAACGGTGTTAGCACTGAATAAGCATTAGCAGGAAAAATAAAAATGCTTATTTGGCTTGATCATGGGATCTAGGATGGGGAGAAGCAGGAGACAGACGGAGCTCAAGCAGGGAGCAGTATCTGGTCAATCAGATTATTCTAAGGGAGAATTAAATGGTTTTGACCAAAGAAGGAAGCCAATCTGATTAGCATTTCGGAGAAGATATTCTGGCAGCAGCGGTGGGAATGGATTGGCCAGACAACTGAGAGGGAGGGCGGTAAGGAAGGTATTGCATAGCCCAGGGGAGCAGATAGGAGAGATACTTCGTAGTCTGAATCTGCAAGAACCAGAAATCCATGGGGGAAGCGGGGGAAGGGAAAGGAGCGACTGCGTAGTGGAGGGATGGGAAGCAGCCAAGGATGGTTCCAAGGAAAGAATGAATGCAGCTGCGATCGAGCCCAAAGGTTGGGTCACAAGAAGCCTGTGACTTTATCGCTCGTTAAGTAAAGGGGTAGTGGGTAGAGGAGACAGAATTTGAGATTTAAAGAGAATGGAAAAACGTTTGAAATAGGCACTGTAGGGAAGCCCCTGTTCTCGGCATCATTTTGTCAAGAATCTTCTATCAGAGGCACCTGGTGGCTTGGTTGGTGAAGCACCCAACCCTTGATTTCAGCTCAGGTCACGATCTCATAGTTTGTGAGTTTGAGCCCCTCATCAGGCTCTGCCTTGACAGTGCAGAGCCTGCTTGGGACCCTCTCTCTTCCTCTCTCTCTGTCCCTCCCTCTCCCCCCCCTCAAATATATATAAATAAACTTTAAAAAGGAATCTAATATCATATGTGTCCGATGCTCCCAATAGATTATCCTACTTCCCTCTAATGGCCTGCTCCTCTCTCTCTTTTTTTTTTTTTTAATGTTTATTTATGAGAGAGAGAGAGACAGACAGACGGAGCAGAAGCAGAGGAGGGGCAGCGAGAGAGGGAGAGGGAGACGCAGAATCTGAAGCAGGTTCTGAGCTGTCCGCACAGAGCCGGATGCAGGGCTCGAACTCACAAACCATGAGATCATGACCTGAGCTAAAGTCGGCCACTTAACCAACTGAGCCACCCAGGCGCCCCTGCTACTCTCTTTTCTAATGAAACCCACCAAACGTAACAAAGGGTTTTTGACTGAAGAATTTTAACAAGGTAACTCATTCCCTTCTTTGTGTCCAGTTTGGCCACTAAATGGCGTTTGTGACAAAAAGTGAAATTTCCACCGATGTTTGCCCTGAAAACACTGGCGGGAGACCCCCACCTCCACCTCAAACTCATCCCGGATATCGGTGAGCAGACAGGAGCGCAGAGGCAATGCAAACGCACAGCGTCCTTGTGAGGAACTCCGGAAGTCAGTCAAGGAACCAACCCCAGCGAGGTCATGTCTCGTTTGGGATTAAAGGCTAACTCGGATTCTGTGATCATATTAAGAAAAACGCGCACAAAATGCCCGGGGAATTTCTCCTTTGTTTGATTCAGAAATTAAACGCGCACACGTCATGTCTGCACAATGAACGTTCCACCTCGTCAGATGCTTTCTTTGATTGTAATGGGATGCAAGAGAGAACAGGGAGCCTGCTGCCTTCTTTGGCTGGCTGTGCCCTGGGCCTTCCTGCACCTCTGGAGCTACATATTGTACATGTAGTTTTGTCTACTGTATAACAAGTTAAGTTTCTATCCAAAAATCTTAACCGCGTGACTAGCTATAAACTGCTCAAGCAGGAGAGGCCATTGAAAACGCAAAGGTCAAAAACATCCCTGATTGCCTCGTGCCAAGTCATCCCAGGTCTGAGGGACTTGGTTTTTAATCCAGCAGAAGGCGAACATCACCTGAATTATGAAAACAACTGCTTTAATTCCCTGCATGATGTAATGCACGTACTGTCTTGTAACAGCACTGATCTGTGACGTAATACCATCTCAAAAATTAACAAGTTGCCAGCAATTTCCAAGTATTTGCTTGAAGCATTCTGTGTCGTCATGTCACGGAAGGTATGCAAAGAGATCGTTCATTGGAAATATGAACATCTGTTTTGATATAATGATCATTGAATATATTATTATATTGAGTGAGTATATTATTACATATAGTAATATATAATATTGATCTATCTTATATATCATATGTTAATATATTATATCAAATAATATATTATATATTATATTATCTATGATATATATCAAATAATATATTAACATATATTTATTATATCATATGATATGATAATATGGCAGCCGTTTAACAGAAACTATGTTTTCATTCTAAGCAGCCCAAATGGCGGTGCTAAGGTTATTAGCAATTTTTAAATAAGTGAACTTAAGCTTCAGTATATTAAAAGACTCTCCTCAGAGACACATGATGAATAAAACTTATTGGCAGGATTAGAATCAAAATCTTGTAATATCAAAGACTACACACTTTGCAGTTAATAAAGGCAAAAACCGACCTTCTCAAGGATGGAGAGCCAGTTTGAACCAACCACAGGAAGCGCCCATTATACCTGAGTAGTTCCACAGAGAAAACGACCACACAAACCAGACCGTGTGTAAGAGACTCCCAAGCAGTGAGACATTTGCTGTAATGACTTAGAAGGATTGAGTAATACCAATGCCAAATCATCACAGATCTGAGCTCGGTCAAAGGAATCGTGATCTGTGCTTGAACCAACTGTAACAATTTTTCTGGCTTTCAGAATTATTGCCACTACACTTAGTACCCAGTGGCTCTAAATGATTTTCTAAACATGGGCAAAGCTCGTCTTGCCAGTTAAAGGTTTCTGTATAGAAATTATAATAAACATTGTAGAAGTAAACAAAGACTACCCAAATGAGAACAAGCAAGGAAGTCATCCATCATCACCTGGGTTTGGCAGAGACTCAAAGAGAAGCAAAAAAGCAGGGAAGATTTATAGTGAAAAAAGGGAAAGCTTCAGGTATGATCAGAAGTTACTGACCTGGGAAGTTGGAATAAGGTTAACTAGAAATAAGGAATTCTCTGTGATAGGTGTGGTTGTAAGTTAGGAACAGGGAGAAGAAATGGAATTTGGAAGTCAATGACCAAGTCTTGACCATTTGGGGCTCACTGTTCTAGACTGTGGTTTGTCACCTGACTATTTGTTATAAAGGCTATGGGTCAGAGTTGTATTGTCCTAATGGTCTTGGTCACTGTCCATTTGTATATCCAGCTTCCAAAACAAACACCGCAATACGGTCGTAAATGAAATATGGGACAGCTACTTGAATAAATATGCTTCTTGAAACTATTGTCTCCACACCAATACTTACAAGTTGGATCACCTGTGAATAAAACTCCCAAAATAAAGTATTCAGACTCCTCCATTAGAGTACTCCTAAAATGCATTTCATCATTCATTTTTTTAGGACAGCTTAGCTTTCTTAGAAATCTAATAATCTATTAGCTAATATGTTAAAGCCGGATTGATTTAATTGTAATTGAATCTCTCTGATCTTAATGAAAGCTATTGTAACAAATACTCAATGATAATGGTGTTTTCTATGGAGAAATTACATGACCTTGCAGTGTAGGGTCTTGAGAATACCTCCTGCTGTCTCTCAGGACTGGGAAACTTTAGCCTATTGAATGCATCATGTTCTTGGACACAAGACATTTTACCCAGTTTTTTTTTTTTTTAAGTTTATTTATTTTTGAGAGAGAGAGAGACAGAGACAGAGCACGAATGGGGGAGGGGCAAAGAGAGGAGGAGATAAAGAATCCGAAGCAGGCTCCAGAGAGCCCTACCTGGGGCTTGAACTCATGAACCATGAGATCATGACCTGAGCTACAGTTGGACATTTAACCAACTGAGCCACCCGAGTGCCCCTACATTTTACCCACTTTGTATTTACTTTCAAGTGTGACTCTGTTTTAATAGTCCAAATTTATTTTAAACCTTGGGGGTGAGGGGCACAGTGTATAATAAATGTCAGCCTTGTTAAATCTACCAAATCAAAGTTGTTTTAGTCACAAAAAGTAAGGTAGATGTATGTTGCCATTTTCCCCACCTTTTCTGCTGGCTCTGTTTCTCTGGCTTCTTACACTGGTGGCTAAGAAAGTGCCATGGATGAGTGTGGTAATTCGGATATTTTTTTTCTAGTCCATTCTTTTGATCTAGACGGTGTCTGTGTTTACAATACACACTTTTGCTAATTGTTAGCAATGCAAGTTCTTTCCATTTCGATCACGTTCTCAAAGTCACAAATGCCAACACTCACTAATCAATAGTGTTTTCAGCTTGTGAATGTTTTCTTTTGCAGAAGGATTCATTTGAGAGTCTCACCATTCCACCCTTCACTGTTTGAAAATATTGCAATCACTGCCCTGAAAATAAGGACCCAAAAAATCCAAGCTCGGCCCAAATAGCTGAGTCAGTTATTCCATGCAGACGCTCCTTGAAGGTTACTTTTATTTTCACTTTGATTTTTTCCAAAGCCTTAAGTAAATGCAAATGTGACTATTGTTATTTCTCTTTAGGCTAGGAAATCTGGAAAATATAGAGGAAGCTTCAGAACACACGACTGTCTGGGGCACAAGAGAAATTATGGAAGAAAATCTGAGTCATGAAGCTGTTGCATCAATACCCAAATCCCTATTTTCTCTGTATTTATAGGCTAACTATTCCTCGGAATGCTTCATGTCTTTCAACTTTCCTCAATCCACAGTTCGTTGTTCCTTTTTTTTCCCTTTTTCTTTGGCCTTTCCTTTCCTCTTTGTGAAATACAGTCTTCCATTTTGTTTATTATGGGCATTAAGGTTGCCTACTTCCTGACAAATAATCAAATTCCGATGGTTACAACAAAGTGCAAAAAAAACAGTGGTGCCGTGCCTCTTCACAGGGGTGAGAGATTCAAAACAAGAAGTAGTAACATAAGTGCTTCCATCTACTATCATCTAACCATTTTATAATGGCCAACATGAACTAAAAGCATAGTAATAGGCTAGGCTAGAATAGAACAGAATAGAATAGAATAGAATAGAATAGAAAGAATTACAAGAAAAGGAAAGGCAGGTCGTCCTTCATTTCATTGTATTTCTCTACTCTTTTCTGAGGAAAGCGTGGAGTCTCTCATTTTTCTACCATCATTATCTGTTATGAGCCGAGTTGTCTCCTCCCAAAAAGATATTTTGAAATCCTAATCTCTGGCACCTGTGACTGTGATCTTATTTGGAAGTAAGTACTTTGCGGATACAGTCAAGTTAAAATGAGGTCATTAGCATAGGCCCTAGTCCAATATGCCTAGTGTCCTTCTGAGAAGAAGGAACATCCACACAGAGAGAAGAGTGCCATGTGAAGACAGAGGTAGAGGTTGCAGTAGCATTGCCACCAGCAAGGAGCCTCAGGCTACCGCGAGATGAGGAGGCAAACAAGGTTTGTCCCTTAGAGGCTATGGTAGGAGGGGAACCATGATTTCAAGACTTCTGGCTTCCCAAACTGCAAGAGAATAAATTTTTTGTTTATTATTATTATTTTTTTAATTTTTTAACGTTTCTTTATTTTTGAGGCAGAGGGAGACAGAGCATAAGTTGGGGAGGGGCAGAGAGAGGGGGAGACAGAATCCAAAGCAGGCTCCAGGCTCTGAACTATCAGCACAGAGCCTGATGCAGGGCTCGAACCCACAGATGCCAGATCGTGACCTGAGCCGAAGTCAGACGCTTAACTAACCGAGCCACCCAGGCGCCCCACATGTTTCTCTTTTAAACCACTGTTACAGCAGCTTGGAAAAAACTCATACAACATCCATACTTGCATTTGAAAGGTTATTTTATACCTTTTAGAATTTTCCTCCATCTGTTCCTTTGTCTCTGAACGATCTTCTACCACCTTCCAGCCTTTGCCTTGATGGATTAGTAAGTCGTTCAATTATTTCTGACCATAAAACCAGCTGCCCGACATAACTCGGGTTCTGAGTTTGTTTTACAGCAATGTCATTCTAGATATTAAGCTTACTCTCTGGTTGAGGGGTGATGGAAGTCTTAAAAAGTTGCTCTTCAACTTGACATGACATCTACAGATCATTAGCCATCTATTTCCTGGGGGGATGAGTCTGCTTATATAGTTTACTCCATCATGTTGAACATACCTGCTACAGAGAGCAAGCACATTTTTGGAAGAGAATGCTTAAGTCATTGTGATTCTGTGTGGAAACGGAGACTTGTAAAACAATTAAAACTAAATCCAAAACATTAGCAGCCTGCTATGCTTCACCTAAATGTGCTTTTAAAAAGATATTTTAGGATTCTTTTATTTATGATGTAGACCAAATTTTAGACTTTGTGGTATTGTAGGAAACCTGTTTTCCTGGCCCTAGAAATGAGGTTTTGCTTAAACAGTACAAGCGACCACAACCTTCCACCTGTCTCAAATTACCCTTTCACCCCGGCCATTGTAGCAGTTGACATGTTAATGTTATTCACTGGGCAAGCCCGTGCACCCAAAAGTCTCAAATTAAACATAAATATTACATGAGAGGGTACAATAAGAGAGAAGAGTCTCTTCACAGAGTAGATTAGGGTGATTCAAGAGTACAGGCTAAAATCAACCAAAGAGGGCCACTTGGGTGGTTCAGTTGGTTAAGAGTCTGACTTTGGCTCAGGTCATGGTCTTGCAGTCTGTGAGTTCCAGTCCCACGTGGGGCTCTGTGCTGACAGCGCAGAGCCTGGAGCCTGCTTCGGATTCTGTGTCTCCTTCTCTCTGCCCCTCCCCTCTCTCATGCTCGGTCTCTCTTTCCCTCAAAAAAATAAACATTTAAAAAAATTTTTTTAATAAATTAAACCTAAAAAAAAATTAAGCCAAGAAGTCTCTATGTGTCTTCTAAAACCCTATGTGGGTAATAACAGGAAACTGAAAACCTACCAGGAGCAAAAACAAAGAAGTAGGCCAGTAACCAATAGCACAGATAAAATAAAAGCATCTGAAGGAGCATGTATGTGTGCACGTTCATGCACGTGTGTGTGTGTGTGTGTGTGTGTGTGTGTTGGGGGGATAGGGGAGGGTACTGCTCGGAAAGAGGGCTCCAAATAAAATAATGTATATTTATAACTTGTTTACAGTGTATCCTATCAAGGAACAAATTATATTCTCTATCATTTCTAAGCCTAATTTTTTATTCTTTGCCTCGAAGAAATAAATGCTATTTGTTAGGCCTTCCTCTACTTCCTATATGCAAGGCAAGTAACAGGTTGTTTGCAAATTTACGATTTCTAAGGCATGATGCCAACCCACAAGAAGTTAGTAAGCTATTTAGATGACAAGTTATAACAAACAGAAAATTGCCACTTAAATTGTATTATTTCAGATTTAGTTTGGTTAACAGTCAGATGAGTGGGAAAGGGTCATGGATCAAGGTCGAGTGAGTAGAAGAGGAAACAGGGACTCCGGGTGGTTCAGTCACTTAAATGTCAACTCTTGATTTTGGCTCAGGTCATGATCTCATGGTTTGTGGGTTTGAGCCCACTGTTATCTCAGAACCTGCTTGGGATTCTCTCTCTTTCCCTCTTTCTTTGCCTGTCCCCCACTCATGCTAGCTCTCTCTTTCTCAAAATAAGTAAATAAGCTTAAAAAAAAGAAGAAGAGGAAACAAAACTACCAAGATATAAAAGAGGGCAGGCTTCTTGTTGGTTTAATTCAAATTCATCTGGTAAGGTGTCATGCAAAAAGTAGATTTGGCTAGCACTTTGAGAGACATGCCTGGGTAAATAAGAGTCAAAGGAGAAGACTTATGTTCTCCAGATGGGAGCAAAGAACCCAGCATTTTTTTTAAAGCCAGAAAGCTGGATTCATAAAAGGGAAGTGGTGGCCGAGAACACCAAAACAGTATGTTGAGCCCCAAATGGCAAAGCTTTTACCTGCCCGGCTAAGGACTTTGAGTCCTGTTGTTTGTTCATTTTCTTTTTTTAGTAGCCGTATGTCTCCTAAAGAATATTTCCAAACCAGATTTTGGTTACGTTTCTGGCAATCGAGGCGAACAGTCATAGACGACACTGCCATTTCTAAGGTGTTCTGCTTTGAGAAATTTACCAAATTATGCAATACTTTACACATTCGTGGTCACCTAAGTGGAGGAATCACAGCTTATTGCAGAGAGATTATAGAATTTGATAATTCAAAATGACGGCCACAGACTTGTAAGTGTGTTTAGCATATGAATATGCAAAAGGCTCCCAATGAATTCAGTTCAATCTGCAAGCAGGCCTATGTACCTAAATTAGGTCCATAATTCAACTCAGAAAAGAAAAGGACCTGGGAAAATAACC
This sequence comes from Paguma larvata, assembly GCA_030068075.1. Lineage (NCBI taxonomy): Eukaryota > Metazoa > Chordata > Mammalia > Carnivora > Viverridae > Paguma > Paguma larvata. The sequence continues at coordinate 33,808,584 of CM057843.1, forward strand.
TCCGAATGTTTTCATTAACCTCAATTACCCATATAATGTGTGCATTTTTTATCCAGCCAAAGTGTAACAAAGATCTGTTTTCTTCCAGCCAAAAGTTGGGGAGAAGGCACACAGTGTTTTTAGGTAGACTTTCCCCTTATCTTAGAGCTTGCAAGCCTAGAATTTTCTTTCAAGGGGAAAAAAAAAAAACAAAAAACCCAGAACAGAACAATTACCCCATTCAATTATAAAACACTGTGATCAGCCTTTCCACCTTTCTACCGCTGACCCTTCGGACAGAAGCAGAAACAGCAGGTTCTGTCTGGCTTGAATCGCCCTGTTTTACCAGCACAAATACTTTGGCAGGAAGATAAGTAAGTGATTAAATGCGAGGTGGAGCCTAGAAATATAAATGCCTAGCAAATGATTGAACAGCATTTTTTGCGGTGCAATGAGACAGCTGAGGCCAAACAGAAGTGGCCACTGCCGGTTCCCCTCAAGATCTCCTTGCCATAAACACCAGTGCATCAGGGCTAGACCCAGCGATGGGAGCGGTTATGGCGAGAGCCACGGTGTGTTAGCCTATCATCTCCTGCCTTTGTCTCCAGAGTGTTGTAACTAGAGATTCTGAACAGAGTTAGTCAGAGCCCTGTGTTCTCTGTAAATACTGGAGTAACTAGCTTTTAATCTTTTTATCAACATGCAGAGTCGGTAAACACAGATATAGAAACCGTTCGGAATAATGTTACATGCACTTGTAAGTCTAGTTTATAGCTAAATATTTTCCCTCCTTCCCAGCAAGTTAAGCTTATTTATTAGTGTGCCCTCTGGTTATAGACTACCCCAATTATGGAAACCCTGTGGTTTTACACTTTAGTAACATAAGGGTTTATTTTATGTTTTTGGTTTTTGTTTTTCTCGCTGTCTCCCTCAAGTTAGGAATCCCACCTTTGGGGAACTACTGAGAAAATAAGCAAAAAAACAAATATGGCTTTGAGTGGTTGTTTCTCTTCAAACTTTAGGAACCTGGGGCACACAGAGAATTAAACTGAAGGCAGGTAGCCACTGCCCCCTTCCTGGTAGTTAAAACTCATGTACAAATTATGAGAGACCCTTAATTCCATCTAAGACTAAAAACTTAGGTAGCGAGTTGATGTGGCTTGAAGACCCCAATTTCTGTTGCAGAGCACCTCCTATCTAACCCTTGCCTCCATACACAAAGTCAAATGAGTCAGGGATAACCCTGAACATACAACATAGCCCCTGGCAAACGGGGGATACTTAACAAGACGTCTCTAGGTCCAAGAAGAGGACAAAGAGGGGAATTAAGGAGAAATTGACTTAATTTGCCTGTTCTTACTTGTATACTCCATATGGCTACGTAAGACCAACTTTCATATATTTTGGTGAATATAGGCTGAAAAAGGTTTTTATTGCATTTCAAAATTGAATTTATAGATTTTTTTTTCAACTGAGGGCTTTTAAATTACTGAGCCACATTTAGATATGTACATTTTAAGTAATCTAGCCATGGGACTAAATTGGACCATTGGGCAAAGCTATTGTGACACAGTTGCCAGAATCATATAAACAAACAACAAATTAAATGGTAGTGACAGAGTCCATGCCCCTCTGTTTTAACTGAAATTGCTAGGTAGAAAAAAAAATCACTTGGCATCATTTGGTTTCTTTTCAATGGCAGCTACTAACTAATTTGAACATAGCTAAGGCATACCATTCAGTTGACCCACAAGTTAGAAATAGTCATCTCATCCAGGTGTAGGGAAAATGCCCCATTCAAGAAAGGTGATCACTTCTTTTGTGTTCTCCAATGGAGGGCCAAATTTTTTGAAGAAGGTGGCATTAGCTCTTGTAATAAAATTCAATTCCCTGGGAATGTCAACATTTCTAAAGTGCCTGTCTACTATGTGTTGGTTAACATTCATAGGAGCTCTGTATCGTAGCTACCATTGACCCAACTAGAAGAAAAAACAGAACTTCTATAGTGGTGATGTGTGTTGGCCTAGACCACAGGTTTTCAAACCTTCGGATCTACCGGAATCACCCGGAGGGTGCGTGAGGAAGAGATAGGTTGGACTCCATCCCCAGAGTTGCTTATTCAGTAGGTCTGAGCTGGAGCCTGAGAATTTGCATTTTGCACAAATTCCCTGGTGATTCTGATGCTCCTGGTCCCGGACCACACTTTGAGAACCACTTCAAGTCCCACGTGGTGGTTGAGATCAAAACCCAGGTCTGTCTGACATTGAAATGCAAACCGATGCCACACTGAGGATTTAACCTGTTATCCTCTTAGGATTTCTCCGGTGCAGAGATAAGGGAAAGGAGGCATTAGTACACAGAAGAGAAATGAATCTGGAGTCAAGCTCTACAATCCAAGTTCCCCTGCCGGCCGCGTACCAGCACATCACTTCACTCACCTGGTCCTTACTATTTCCATCGCTGTAAGAAGAATCCGCTATTACTCCCACTGCATTTGCAGAGGTGTTTCGAAGACAAAATATGATCAAGGCTGTAGAAGTGTTTTCTAAGCTTTGAAGTGCTACCACAGTGTTGTTTTGTTATATTCATTAAGCATTAAAAAAAAAAAAAGAATAAAGAATAAAGATGAACGAAGCAAGAAAAACAAAAACATACCAGTGAATGATCTGGTCTTTAGTTTAAAAGCTGAGACTACGTAAAAGGAAGTGCTAAACACAACAAAGAGGTTTATTAGAAACTTCAGGAGTTCAGTGATCTTTGAGATGAACGCACTAACAGTTTTAAGGGTAGGGCAGCTGCTAATTTTTTTCTATTAGTCTTTTTTTCAACCTGAAAGGAAAACATCCTATTTCTTATTTCTTCAAGAGACAGTCTTAAGATGAATACTAAAAATGATTAATAAATAATGTAATTATTAATCATTTTGTTGTTATATCAATATAATGTTATTTAATTCTTAATATTTGATGTAATTATTCTTGACTGGTAAAAATTTATGTTAACAGTTTCCTTATGATGTGTAGTTTTCTTTCTCTCACAGAAAACTGAAAATATTTTATTTAAAAAATATAATTTTATTATGTTGATGGTTGGCTTTTGTCTGATGCTCTTTCTGAAAATATACATTTGACTTCATTTGTAATACAATTGGCCGAGCCAATTGAAATACAGGACTTACTATTCAGTAAATGGTGAACACAGGCAGCTTCCTCACTGTTAATCTTCACCGAGTAATTTTAATACAAGAGTAATAGCTAAGACTGTTTTTTCCTTCGCCATGAAAACTCTCATTGTAAATATTTGCATATCAAGAGCAGTAATTTCTAAGAAAATTAATATTTACTAGTGCCAAGAAAAAGGGGCCATTTCATATTGGATTAATTAAGGAGAGTCTTTTTGGTCTAAACTGAGGAATCTCTCAAGACCCACTAGGCTCTACTTTTATCTACGTCTTTCCCCTCAAACAAATGGCTTCTTTGATCTTAGCTCAATATTCAAAACCAACAGACTTTCATATGTCATTAGGTCCTTTAAGAAAGACTGCATTTTCCCCAATCAATGAAACACTGCTTTCCTTAGATTGTATATTATTCTTGCTCAGTGAAATGAAACCCTTATTGATTCATGGTGCTAAAGCGTTGTTTGTGTTTATTAGCTTTTCATGAAAATGACAAATCCCTCTATTGGTGTGGGTAAGGTTCTCCCCATTAAATAGAGTGCAGGTATCTTCTTTTCTGTTTCTGATTTCCTTGTTTTTATTCTTTAAATGCCTTGACAGAGAAAGAACAGTTTAATGCCTAGCGTGCACAATAGAATACTTCAATCAATAATTAGAGAGTAGAGAGCAGGGTCTCATGGGTAGGGTTTGATTTTATTTTGTCATTTCAATGTCTGAGCATTTCTCAAGCTTTCCCTTTGTGTTGTGTACAAAGGTTTCTTGAATGCTAGGCATATCATCCAAATTATGTGTTAATATAATTTAGCATTCCTAATAATCACACAGCTATGAAATTATGGAAAATTGAGGTTCTTTAGAGGGCACAGATTAGTAGTAAAAACAGATATTGGGGAGAAAGACTGCCTGGTCCAAAATCAGCTTTGCCATTCACTGGTTCTGTGCTCTTGGAAATATTGCATGGCCTCTCAGTGATCCTGTTTTCTTATATGTAAAAATGAAATTTATTATGGGGATGGGAGGATTAATATCTGTGAAATGCTTACTATGGCGCACAGCATATCATTTTTAAATAAAAGTCAATTAATAAGTTGAAAATATTATATCTGCAGTAAAGTAACATATGTTCCTTTGTTACTGGCAGGGGAAATATCTCATAAGTTTCCCCATATGGTCTTCTATCATTCATAGAAGATCGAGCAAAAATACCTTCTATTCATAACTTTGCTGACAGAACGTTTGGGCTGTGGAAACAATGAGGCCACCTCATCATTATGACACTATCTTTGAGATACAGAGAAAACATGAAGTCCCTGAAATACACACAATCTGCCTATCTAGACAGCATCAAAGAAAGAGAAAATGAGGCAAAAGACTAAGTTGAGAGGGTGAGTCAACCATAATCTAATAAAGAGAGAGCAAGGACAATTGACTAAAAAGTAGTTTTCAGGGGCACCTGGTTAAGTGTCGACTCTTGATTTCGGCTCAAATCATGATCTCACAGTTGGTGAGTTCAAGCCCCATGTCCAGCTCTGTGTACCAACAGCACAGATTCTGCTTGGGATTCTCTCTCTCTCCCTTTCTCTCTGCCCTTCTCCAGCTCATATGTGGGTATGCTAACCCCACCCCTCAGAAAGAGAGAAATAAACATTTTTTAAAATAAATAAAAAGTAGCTTTCATAGTACAGTTTTGGCATAACATTTTGAGGCTATTTCCAGTCTTCAATGCTTTTTTAAAAATTAGGAGTAAACGAATTTTGCTACTGGTTTTTCATATGTCCCATTTTCTCAATTTAAAAGGATAAGTTATGCTGTATCAGGACACACATTGTCTCTGTGCGGAAATGGCCGGTGACTTAAATGAACAGGTATCATCTCATGAAAGGGTTTGGGTGAGTGTAGAGATTTGGTTGCTATCCATTCAGCACCACTACACCTACTTAAGTGAAATAAAACAAAGACCAGGGGAATCTAAACTTACTAAGATATGTAGAATGAATTTATTCCCGGTGTTTACTTTTTAAAAGTAGAGGTAATCTAACATCACACAGCCAAAGTGAGACTCTGAACGCCACTAAACCTTTAGCACTTCCAAAATTGTTCATGTGCATTCATCTCACTTTTTGCTTGTAAAAGAGGCAAAGCAGTTCTGTTATAACACCTACCAGGGTGAATTAAGACTCTCTGCCACCACACGGTTAGCTATTTGGAGGCAGGAACTACATCTCAATCATTTATTTTATATTCTGAATGACAGGTGTCAGAAGTGGTAGATTTGGATGGTATTAATTTAGTGAAACTGGGACTACATGTTCAAGAATTTCATTTTCTTTATACTTCCAGATTAGCCTGGACTCTGGGAGACATTTTGCATGAGATCTGTAAGGTAGAAGGAAACCAAGAACCATATTCTTTTTCCGTCAGAAGGCTGGCATAGGGCATGAGGTACTATGGCTGCCAGCTCATGTTATTGGCACGGGGCAGCACGTCATCCCAAAATTTCTGGAGCTCTCTTCCTTCAGTTTCTATAGCTTCAGGTTACATGAGAGAGGGTATCAGCTTCTCCTGCTGGCCACCCTCATTATCTAATCAAAGGCTCACATACTGAGAATGGATATGAGCTCTGTTTCATCCTGGTGGCTTCCCAGATAATTTTGACTGCTTCTCGTTTGTCTTTCTTCACTTCATATGCGTCTGTCTTTCCAACTGCCTGCCTTGTGGCTTCAGGCTCCAGCAGCCGATAAATACACACACACACACACACACACACACACACACACACACACACACTGAATAGGCTCAATTATCAGGGTTTGATTACAGAAGCAGAACCACTAGGAAAATTCGTATTTATTTTATGGATGAGGAAGCTGATGATAGAGAATTACTGACTGGCAAATAATAAAAAAATGTGTAATGATGGGGAGACTGAAGACTTCTGGTGTCAAGGCCAACCCACCAATGCACCATGATGTCTCTTTGGTCTATTTACTCAACCCTTGAGATGTAGGGTGAATTCCTGCTACCATTTTAAGCTCATAATTAACATATGAAAAGAAATTCTGACCACCTACTTCATAAACAGAGTGGCACCAAGCTAGCATGCATGCAGTTTAGGACAGTAAAGCACAGGAAATGGACAACCTCAGAAGACAGTAGAACCCTGTTAAGCAATTGCCAAGTTCCTTGGGTTAGAGACCATTCCCTTTATCGAAGAAACCTACCTTGCATCGAAACCAGAGTCCTCTCTAAGAGAGGACATCACTCATTAATTTGTCCTCCCTCCTCTCCATTTTCCACATTTCCTTTTAAATCCTCCTCCTTTCCCAGAACCAGTTCTGTCTTAGAACTACAGTCCTGAGTGATTTTGGGGAAAAGGGTGGACCCTATAAATATCCTTCCTGTGCAAGCTGCTACCTAGGTCATACATACTCACTTTTTTATTCCATTAATTTCTGCTCTGCCTTCACCCCCATCCTGAAAACTCTATGTGCCAACCACAGAACATCTCACATTCTTCCAAACATGTCAGGTTCTTTACAAATCAGGCAGACATTTCCTCTTTCCAGTAAAACACGTACATTACATGCACCATAAAGTTTCTCTCTATTCCCTAGGCACAGTTGGTTTTTCTGCCTGTGTCTGTTTTTGCTAGGTCTTGACTTTCCCAATGGCAATCAACTGATAGATCTATCTTTATATACCCAGTGCCCAGAGGAATGAGCATTGCATGCTAACTCAGAAGAATGGAGGTGCCATTTGTTCAATTCAAGAAACCAAAGCGTAACAGATGACAACATTCTGTCCATTGAATGGCAACGGGGTTACCAAATCCTATTATTTCGATGCCTAAAATAAGCGTCAACAATACTCTACTAATGATACGGCGATTACCATAGTATTTGTTTCTGTATAATTAATAGAGTTCCTTACTTTCCACACACCAAAAAGCATGGTGACTCTGAACAGCTCATGTCTACAGGACACAACCTGGACTTCCACTCAACTCCTCGCTCTGCTCAGGCTGTACTCCTGTGCCTCTGTTGCACAAGCTCCTACGACAGATCATAACCAAATTCTATGCACAAATGGAGAAATGGTGCCCACTGTTTACACCAGCAAAGAACACGAATGATTCAATGCATTTGTGCAGGAGCCACACACACAAGACAATCTGCCTATAGCAATATAATGCATGGAAACCTTGTCCTGATTTCCACCGTACTTAACTCCTGTGAGTGTAAAGCACAGTACATTCCGCTTCTGTTTGGTTTTGTTCAGGTCTGCTTGTTTGTGATTTTGCATTGCTTAGTTTTAGTTCTCTGAAAGTTTTTTTAGCTTTTCAACTCCTAACACAATTGGCGTGATCTTATCATCAGCTCAATATTGTTATCAAATACAGCCAAATAAAATTTTAGTCATGAGGAAATAAAACCACTTTCTATTCTGACAAAGCCTAAATTTAAATATGTGTAACGTTGCTCCAATTAGTCATACCACTTTCTCCTTGAGTGTTCTCTAACCACTCACAAGTTGGCTCAATTCTGACCTAAACAGAAGGCAAGTCAACCATGTTAAGGAGCATGTTTCTTGCTGTGACAATCCTGCAGTAAGGCTCATAGTCTTTAATATTCTGGCACTTTCTCAACTGTATTGCCAGTCCAGGGAAGGATTTTACTGACCCATCTATAAATAGAACCTAGTGGTACATTACCAGAGCACTAGAAGGTCAGTTAACCTAACCTCATCAGCGATGGTTGAGTGTGTTCAGATAAGTGCTAGTTGGTGTGAGCTATTTAGCTCTTGGGAGGCAGAATCAATGTGCCAACTTCTGTCTAGGAGAGCCTTGAATCAGAGATCTCCTGAACAGTTTTTGCGGTCCAGCCATTAGCTAGGTGCCTTGTTTTGTGAGGTTATTTTGGATTATTTTCCCAAAGTAGAGACAGAATGTCCTGAATTACCCATTGTTTGGAAAAGTCTCACATGAGACGTGAAGAGTACATAGTTGTGAAAAGACTGGCCAAGTTTGTGGGTAAGTAGATCTTTTTCTGGGGCAGAGCCAACAAACTAATCAAGTAGTAACCTAACCCAAGAATTTGGTCTCACAAAAATCATCCTTTAATAGTACTACCCAAAAATTTTCCATTAAAAGAAAAACCTGAAAAAGATAGAAGAGAAATGAGTATGTTCCCCTTATCCCTACCCCAAATCCTAGGGGATCTGAGAATATAACACAAAAGATTGAGCTCAAGCTCAGAACGTTCTGGTCTTATGATTTTTCTCTAAGACCTATGCTAGTTTTCGATACTGATAATATCTCAGAATAATCTGAATTACAAAAATGATTATTTTAAATGCTTATCAGTTAAATTATTTAATTCCTCTTATTCTCCATTGAAATTCTTCAGTTAAACTAATGCTTCTAAAAAGTACACCGTGTTTATCTTGCGGCTTCTCCATAGTTCTTGGCCTATCATTACTACAAGAAGCATAGTCATTTGGAAACAGGACTCACACACATGAAAAATAAACTACGTGAAGATATAAGAGAGAATACATAATAGTTGGAAAATAGGGTGTAGAATGTGAAGTTACTTGAAGAAGAGACAACGCCATTGGAAGGATGGACCACAGATGCCTTTTAAAGTAACTTAGTCTTTGTCTCAATTAAGAGCAATTACTTTGTCTTTGACCAAATTGCATGTTCAAAAGCTGTAGCACTAAAACTGCTGCATTAAATTAATGGTTACTTCTATATCCAAATGACGGCATTTTTAGGCATATCTGTTTTGTGAGATTTAAAATGGAATAACTCACAAAGTATGGTTCTAAATCTCCTTTACAGAAACTGAAGCTTCAAACTGTCATAATGTCTGTATGACAAAATACAATCCGGGTGAAAATGCCCTACGTCACTTTGAAGGTTAATTTTATGTATGGCTAGGCTATGATGTCAAATTGTTTGGCCAACCGTCATTCTGGATGTTTTTGTGAAGGTATTTGTTAGATGTGATTAACACTTACAATGAATAGACTTGCAGCAAAGCAGATGACCCTCCAAAATATGTGTGGCCCACATCCAAGCAATTGAAAGGATTAAGAGCAAAAACTGAGGTTTCCCAAGGAGAAGCAATTCTACCTCAAGATTGCAATATAATAAACTCTGCCTAAACTTCCTGCCCACTGGTTTAACCTGCAAATTTTGGACTCAAGACTACAACATCAATTCTTGCCTTAATTTCCAACTTGCCACCTAACCTACGAATTTCAGACTTGCTGGCCCTCCCAGTCACATGACCCATTCTTAGGAGTAAATCTCTTTTTTGCTCTCTCCTGCTCTATATATCCTATTGGTCCTGTGTTTCTGGAGAAGCCTGGCTAATACAGTTACCAAACTTTGGAGAAGGAGGATGACAAATATAAGGCAATGAAAAATCTTGTAAAACAGCTCATAGGGAAAACAATATCTCCATGTCTAAACATTCTGAATTCTAAAAGCACACCCTGAACAACACCCACGTGCCCCCAAACAAGGTTTATCCAGCCCTATTGCTCTCCTGAGAAAAAGTTCAATGGCTTGGTGTGCTAATCCTATCTTATTTTATCATGGTACTAGGCCATTGAATTGCCCTTCCTTATGTACAGACCTGTCAGGCAGAGGACAGGGACCAAGTTTTTGTTATCTTTTTTAATTCAATCTCTTATCCATATTGAATAAAAGATTATTGATTGCATGGGAATATGATTCTAATTTAAAAGGAAGTATAGTGAAAACTTAAAATTCACCATAATAAAATATGCGTTGGGTCCAAGGTAACTGGAAAAAGTTGTATTTAATACTGAAAAGTCTCTTTAAAAATGCTATGCACATTTTGTGTCTGAATCTTTGATTTCAGAGTAGAAAACCCGGGAGGAAAATAGATCCCATTTTTTTTTTTTTGTGCAAGAGCAGCTATAAGAAAAATAAAGTCATCTACTCCTTACATTTTAATAACCACAAAGTCCAGGGTACATGTGGACTAAAGAAATTGATGAGAATTCTCCAAGTCCGCTGAGGCCAGTCAGCTAAGATTGCACGATGCAACTGTCTTAACATAGGAATTTTTCAGTGTGATGCATTTCAAAGTGCAGACAAGTCTGAGCTCTTGGGCCTAGAAACCATAAACAGAAATAACTTATCTGAGTTTATTTCAATGCTAATAGATGCTGTGGAGTAAATGTTTGTGCCCTATCAAAATCCATACATTGAATCCTAATCCCTAATGTGATGGTATCAGGAGGTGGAGCTTTGGGGGAGGTGATTAGGTCATGAGAGTGAAGCTCTCCTGAATGGGATTTGTGCCCTTATAAAAGAGACCCCAGCGAGCTCTCTTGCCTCCTCTTCCATGTGAGGATCCAGTGAGAAGATGGCCTTCCTTCCATGAACCAGAAAATGGGTCTCACCAGACACTGAATATGCCAGCACCTTGATACTGAACTTCCAACCTCCAGGACTGTGAGAAAGAAATGTTTGTTGCTTAAGCTGCCCAATCTGTAGTATGTTTCTTTTTTTGGTAGTATTTTTAATACAGCAGCCATATTGGATTAAGACAAAATGCATCTCAGAAGTACTGTCTGTTCAGAGCCCTTATTCCCATGGTTCCAACAAAGGAACCATTTGAAGCCACGAAGACTGATGGATGATGTGTCGGTCATTATTTGCTAAAATCTAACAGAGAAGCACATCCTAATCAGGGGAGAGACATTTGGAGAAAGCCTTCTGATACTGTTTACTGTCCAAGAAAATTGATTTTGCTTTGGAGCCCCCTGTTTGTTGGCAACAGCGGGGATGGGCCAAAGAAGGCGTGGTTTCTGTCCTGATGACATTTGAATGTTTCTTAAAAGTCTCATTTGATGAGAAGCTTGTTGGCCTCAGTACAGTCTTGATGTTAAGATACCTTTTCAGGGGCACCTGGATGGCTCAGCTGGTTGGGCGTTCATGTCATGATCTCATGGCTTGTGAGTTTGAGCCCCGTGTCGGACTCTGTGGCGACAGCTCAGAGTCTGGAGCCTGCTTTGGATTCTGTGTCCCTCTCTCACTCTGCCCCTCTCCTGCTCTCTCTTTCTCTCTCTCTCTCAAGAATAAATAAGCATTCAAAAAATTTTAAAAACTATATACTTTTTCATTATTCCATTGGTCAAACTAGAGGTGCCATGTCTTCAGCTACCCTCATCACCACTTCTGTATTTTCTTCATCCACATCACCTGCCTACCATCTACAATGCTCTTCCTCACTGTCTTTATAGCTATGCAAATTTACACCGCCCCCTGCTCTTTTATAACATCTCAGAAAACCATCTCTTGACACACTTAGATTGTAGAATCCTCTCCATTTTGGAAAAAAATTTTGGCACATCTACGTGACCTCATCTACTACTACCCTTCCCCTTGCAACTTTTCTTCAGCCAAGGTGTTCTTCTTGCCATCTCTCAAACATGCCAGGCACCCTCGGAGTCTTGCACTAGCTAATGCATCCACCTGAACTGCTCTTCTCCAAAGTATCCACGTCGCTCACTTCCTCACCACCTCCAGATCTTTGATCAAATATCACCTACTTGGTGAAGCTCTCCTTGACAATCCTATTTAAGAATGTAAGCCTGTGATAGGTCGGTTTGAAGATGGCTCCCTATGATCCTTGCCTCCTGGTGTTTGTGTTCTTGTGAAATCCCCTCCCCCCGAGTGTTGGCTGGAATAAGTGACTCACTTCTAATGAATAGAATTTGGCCAAACTGAGGGGACATCACTTTCGAGATTAGATTTGAAAAAGGCTCTGTCTCTGTCTTGTTTACTTGCTGCTTGTTCTAATGGAAACCAGCTGCCATGTTTTTGATATTTTATGGAGAGGCCCGCATGGCAAGGAACGGAAGAAGGACTCTCGCCAACAACTGGTGGAGAACGGAGGCTCCCCCCCTCCCTCCAATTCCCCCAAAGGAACCAATCCTGCCAAGTACCATGTGATTGAGCTTGGAAGAGAATCTTCCCCCATGCAAGGCTTGAGATGGTTAGTCCCAGTAGACACTTTGACTGCAGCATGTGATCCAGAGAACCTAGATCAACCTAGACTCCCAACCTAGAGAGCTGAGAGATGACAAATGATGGTGTCTCTGACACACGGTTGTGGGGAAATTTGTTACACAGCAATAGATAGCAAATACAATATTCTCACTCCTCCGCCCCCATCCCCCAGTAATTCCTTCCTCCTTCATGTTTTCCTCTGTATCACTTATCATCACTAACATGCTTTTAATTTTACTTATTGATAGTCCCCCCCAACATCTACTAAAATGTGAGATTCTTAAAGGTAGGAATGTTTATCTTTTTCTTTTCATCAGTATGGCCTTTACATCAGTATATGTCTAATCAATGCCTGGAAGAGAGTAGTCCGTCAATACATGTTTGTTGAATGCATAATCTATTATGCATTGAAAAATCATCTGTTTTTCCTCCTTCACAAGTCTTAAATTCCAAAAAAAAAAAAAAAGTGGTTTTACCATAATAAACAATCTCCCACACAACACTTAAGCTTTAGGGCTGTTTTGTCACTTACTAAATATTTGCTGAGAGAATCAATCAATGAATAAATCAGAGAAAAACTTCTCTTACTAAGTGCAGTACCAATCAAATCAGGGAAATGACAGGATGACCCATCATCTCGATGTCAGTGTCTCACAGGGGTTAAGGGGTTCAGACTACGATCGTAGAAAAAGAAAAGAAAAGGAAAGAAAAGAAAAGAAAAGAAAAGAAAAGGAGAGAAGGATAATTCTGGAATTTCCTTTTCCACAAACAAAACATAGACTGTTGTCCCCCTAAGAAAATTAACTTATTTATTTCCCATTATCCCTCCAAAAAGAAAAACAATTTACTCATGGAAAAAAGCTGATAAAATTTCCTACATTCTAGAAGAGCTCCTTTTACCAATGTGACGTTATTATGTGTGCCTAGAAAAGAAGAGAAGTGCCAGTCAACGCTTTATAAAAAGAATCAGGTAGATTCTTGAGGGCTAACGCTTCAGTCACGTAGAGTAACGGAGCTATGACAGGCTCCCAATTGGTTTGTTAAAACCAATGTCCACAGACAAAACGTCACTCGCAGGTTCATAGGAAGAGGCTGTTGGCAACCTGTGTGTTCTCAGCCACATCCACACACAATGACTGCAGGCGAGAGATCTTTGGAGGGCATTTCCTCTTTGCCCTTTGCATCAAGCCTATTAACTCTCAATATCATTGGGATTAGAAAAGGTAGGGTACTGTGTGGTCACGTGAAGTAGACACATTTTATGCCTAAAATTGGGTTTGAGAGCCAGCATCCTTAGAACAGGAAAGTAACATAGAATACTTGATGATAAATTCATATGGGACAAAAGCTGGACGGTTTGTTCGGATGATGAGTTTTACAGATTCTAAAGAGGTTCGCCTGCATATATGGGTTATTTTGATACCAAATATTTACTCTAAATACCGTTTATATGTCTATCCTTTTCCCCAAAACTACACTTTTGGTCGATTCCTAATTTTCAACTAGTTGATATCCAAGCCTCCACTTGGACTCACCACCGTGTATAATGGATAGTGTGCGTATGCATACTTTGTATATGCATGCATGGAAGTACACGTATATACTTGCATGTATATGTACAAGTACATATGTATGTATAATGTGTGCATATGTATAATGGAAGACACATCGTTTTCAATGTCCTTGGAGATTCTTGTTCTCTTGCAAGTCAATATATGCTTATTTAGGAAAGCTCATTAAAATAGCATATGAAGTGCCCCTCCCACTAGGATCTTTTCTTCCAGTTTCAAATGCAGTCCTGGTCTTGTTTTGTATGAGACTAATGCCTTGGATTTACCACAATTCTCATGTTCTAAAAGTAATCACAAGCAGGAGTTACATCTACTAGTTCCTTCCATCCCCTCACTGTATCTTCCTCCTTCTCTTTCGCTGTCTCTGTCTCTGTCTCTCTCTCCCTCCCTCTTTCTCTTCTTCTCCTGATTTGAATGGACTTGAACTCTGCATCCTGTTCACTTTCTGACTATCTAGCTTCATCTCAAGAACTTCTTAAACGGCATTCTATAAACCAGCTGTAGTTTAGGCTCTTTGTGTTACTTTACTGGTTAAAATCTGACTCAGAGAGTGGTTGGCCTACAATTTCCAAAGTAAAGTGGCAAAGACACATCAATCTATTCTTTCTTCCTAAGGCTCTGACTCCTGAACAGCTTTCACGATATGCAGCAGAAATACCTCAGTCCTATTTCCCTAAGGAACTTCCAGTTCATATGACCATCTAAGATTTCAACGCACTTGATCAAAATCCACCCGGTTTGTAGAAAAGTTCTTGCTTCCCGCCTGTATCCACCACCAACAGAAACAACTCCATTATATGATAAGGAATTTGTAGGATCCAGAGAAGAAAGATCGACATGTCCATATTTCTCTAAATAAATGCTCAGGGACAAAATTTCTAAGATTTTTAAGCCACAAGGTGGGGGGGGAAAAGCTTTAGAGAGATTACAGTAAACACAACAGAAGAAAATTCTGTATTTCTAATTTATGTTCAAATAAGTCTAAAAACGGGCACCCGGCTGGTTCAGTGAAGCTTGCTACTTTTGATCTCAGGGTTGTGAATTCAAGCCCTACACTTGGTGTAGAACCTACTTAAAATAAAATTGGCTTGGGGCGCCTGGGTGGCTGAGTCAGTTAAGCGTCTGACTTCAGCTCAGGACATGATCTCACGATCTGTGAGTTTGAGCCCAGCATCAGGCTCTGTGCTGACAGCTCAGAGCCAGGCGCTTGCTTCGGATTCTGTGTCTCCCTCTCTCTCTCTCTGCTCCTCCCCCATTCATGCTCTGTCTCTCTCTCTCTCTCTCAAAAATAAATAAACATTAAAAATTTTTTTTAATTGGCTTCATACAAGCAATTGGGAAAAAGGAGGATTTTAAAATAAATCTTATAAGCATGCATGTTTTTGTTTCCTCATATCATTATTTATATTTCTCAGAAAAATTTAACCTGTTTTTCTTGGAGTTTTTCGAGGGGGTGTGTAAAAAAAGCACATTTCAATGCTTGAAGCTATCTATCCACAAATGTATATACATTTCCACAGGATGCAATCATTTGCTTTTGAAAGAAATTCTAGAATACTCCATCTGGTATTGAATATGGAATACGACGAAGTCACTTTTAGATATCTACACATATAGTGTCATGTAAGAGCTTTTTAATAAACTCTGTAAAGACCAATTTGAGAGTGTTCTTGACCAAAACTTCAAAAGAAACTCAAGGAATATGACACAACAACTCCTACTTATTAAGGCACTTGCAGAGGAAATTAAATGATCTTAATTGCATTTAACTCAACATGGGCATTGCCGTTGCTGGGCACAGAGCATTGCTTCCCCCCAAACAGAAGCCAGTATGAGCAAAGCAGAGGCTGAAGGAATTTGTAGAGTAACAAAAACTGAGTAAATGCTTACCTTTCCTCTCCCCGCAGAAGACCTATGAGCTGGGTGTCCCCAGCTGAGCAATGGTAAAAATGTTCCTTAGTTAATAATAAGGGAGAGAAAAACTCCAGCCACCAAGAACCTGAGTTAACCATTGACACAGGTTTGTTCCTACAGTTCCACCTGAGAATCTACATAGGTAGCCCTTGGCATCTTATAAAGCTGGTGATAGCCGGTCAGCTGAGACAGAGGTTACCTCACCGCCCCTGTCCCTCTGGGGGAGGTACAGCGTGAAGGTCATTCAAGCATACTCTGACTAAGTTTTCATGAGGTCAGGGATATAAAGGAGGAAGATTTCCTGGGCCAGAAATACATTCAACAAATATTTACAAACAGGGTTGCTGAGAGCTAAGCTATGGAAATTCTCTTGCCCAAAGCAAAAAAAAAAAAAAAAAAAAAATCCTTTTTACCAGAACTCTTTGTCTACCTGTCACCAGGTGAGGGTTGAGAATGAATGCCAATGAAAACTGAGACAGGACAGTTAGAAATAGCTAAGCATCCATTCATTCCTTTATTCAACATACTTTTAATGATTAGTTACCATGTGCAGCACGGTTCCAAAGAACCAGCATCCGCAGTTGAATAAGCCTTGATGAATGGAAGACAGAGACTGAAACTGGAGGATATTCCCTCCTCTGACCCCAAGGATCAGAGGTTAGGATAGAAATGATTAATAAAAGGCACGGGCTGTGGCTCCCAGGCAGAACGTGCAGTCTGATAGTTACTCTGCCCCAGCAACAGATCCTAAGGCATTAAATGAAATGGTCAGCGGTCACGTGGTCAAGCTAGTTGACCATAAGTCAGAAAACTGAATAAGTGAAGAGGTGGCTTTAAAATGGCAGAGTCAGGAGAAAGGTCCAGAAAAATGTGAAAGGCAGCCATACGAAACTAAAGAAATAGTTTCATCTTGAGCTCTTGCAAACCTGAGAGAGTTATACCCATGACAGCTCAAAAGGAAGATTGTGTAGACAAGGAATTGATATATCTCTTTATTCTGAAGAGCAATAGTAGCCAGGGGGTCTAGGGGACCCCATCCAGTTTGGTTAGCCCTCAACATTTAAGGGACATTTCTGGGTCTGACCATAGTTGCCATTTGGACCTTGTTTGGATTTTGTTTCCATTTTTATTTTTTTTTAATGTTTATTTATTCCTTGAGAGAGAGAGAGAGCTGGGAAGGGGCAGAATCCTAAGCAGGCTCCACACTGCCAGCATGGAGCTGATGCAAGGCTCGAACTCACAAACTGTGAGATCATGACCTGAGACGAAATCTAGAGTCGGACGCTTAACCAACTGAGCCACCCAGGCACCCTTGTTTCCATTTCGAAAAGCAGAAACACTTGAGCAACCTAAGATATGGATTTTAATGTCATTGCTGTCACTTACTAGCTTTGTCATCTTGGAAGCTACTTAACCTCTGTGTATCCCACTTGCCTCATCTATAAAATGAAGATAATAAAAATAAATAGAAGACCTACCTTAGGAACATAGTGTCCCAAACCTACTAGCCATCATCATTAAGGATTTGACATTCTGATAGGAGCACTTATTTGCAACCTGCTACACAGTACCAGGCAAAAGAGTCTGAATCCTCTAAGGGACCTATCTTTTTAGGTAATTATAATTACCAGTAAATATTATTAGAGAGGCATTGAGACAACAAAGTTGTCTCTTTTGCAAGGAAATTTGAATACTAGGGAAATAGGACATTTCCATACTAATTGAGGCAACTTCCACTGTGGTTTAATCATACTAAGTCTGACGTGGTCATTCAGTGAGTATTTTATCACTTACTCTGCTTACCTCCTTCCTAGTTTGAAAGCTGAGCTCCCTTTGTTAGCATTCCATCTGAAAGGAGTTTTACAAGAACAGCACAATACACATAACACCCTCTGCTCTGCGATGACCATTTCAGGAAAGGTGGCTTTGTTTGGGTGAGTGTTCGGATGGATCTGAGAAGATGAGACATCTAAACACAGCCTAAAAAAAGACCAAGAGAAGAGCAGGAAAGAAGGCAAGATAGAGAAATTGGATGGTTTCCCAACTTCAACTGAGTCAGAAAATCACAGCGTGGCTTCATTCCTTTGTTTGAAGTAAATTCCCAGAACATCAGACACACCCATACTCACATGTAAGTAGAAAAACACTTTCTAAAGCCAGATGAAAGTGATATCTGGGTTGGCTTTTTGGTTGCATGTCTATGCCTCCTACATCCACCTTAACTGAAAATTAACTTCACTGAAGGTCAGCTTTGTAATCCTGCCTGAAAGAGAGACACCAAAGCAAATTGAAGGGGCCGGTTTCTGTTAAGAATTGTCAAGTAACAACACGATGACAGAATTTATTAATAAAGGGTAAAAACTTTAAGTGATCCATAATTCTTTTTGTCAATACTTTGTACTTGAATGCTGTTCAACAATTTTAGTACTGGTCTAACAAGTGTTAGAGGGACGTCTGGGTGGCTCCATCAGTTCAGCATCCAACTTTAGCTCAGGTCATGATTTCACACTTTGAGTTGGAGCCCTGTGTTGGGTTCTGCACTGACGGTGCAAAGCCTGCTTGGGATTCTCTTTCTCTCTCTCTCTCTCTCTCTCTCTGCCCCTCCCCTGCTTTCTCTCTTTGTCTCTCTGTCAAAATAAATAAATAAACTTAAAAAAAAAGAAGTTAGATTTTACAAAGAGACTGCTTATTATGTAGAATTGAGGTATTACTACTCTAGCTCTCTCACTGGCAAACTGTTTTTGTTTGGTCATCCTGATTCCTATTTTTGTAAGGCCTGCAAGGTAAGGATAATTTTTACATATTTAAATGGTGACGGGAAATTAAAAGAAGAAGAATATTTTGTGATGTTTGGAAATTATATCGAATTCAAATTTCAGTGTCCGTATAAAAAGTCCTTGGAACAGAGCCGCATTCATTCATTGATATTTTGTCTATGGCTGCTTTTACTCTACAGCAGTAGAATCCAGTGGCCCTCGCAGCCTCAACAGAGCCCATTAGCCCTCAAGACTAAAATATAGTATCTGGCCCTTTACAGCTAAACTGTACAATTCACTATTCTTCAATGACAATGTTCCTCTTTTTTGATTAATGTTTAAAATACGTGGTTACCTCCAAATCAACTCGATAATTTAAAAATCTTATCTTTCTCTTGTACAATCCAGCAGTCATGCTCCTGGATCTTTACTCAAGAGAGTTAAAAACTGATGCCTACACAAAAACCTACACGTTGCCATTTGGAGCAGCTTTATTCATAGTTGTCAAAACTTGGAAGCAACCAAGATGTTCTTCAGTTGTTGAATGGATAAGTAAACTGTGGTTAAAGCATGGAAGAACGGGGGCCTCGGGGGAGCTCTGTCGGGTCAGCCTCCAAATCTTGATAGCGGCTCAGGTCATGATCTCACAGTTCACGGGCTCGACATGATCACGTGATCACGAGCCCACGACCATGATCAAGCGCGGAGTCTATTTGGGATTCTCTCTCTCCCTCTCTCTCCCTGCCCCTCCCCTGTTGGCACATGCATACTCACTCACTCACTCACTCTCTCTCTCAAACAAATAAATAAACGTAAAAATAATAAACATTTTAAAAAAGCATGGAGGACCCTTAAATGCATATTACTAAGGGAAAGAAGCCCATCTTCTAGCCTAAAAAAGGCCACATACTGTATGATTCCAACTATATGGCATTCTGGAAAAGGCAAAACTATGGAGACAGTAACAAGATGTGGGGGAGGGAAGCATGGACACATGAATAGGCAGATCACAGAGAACTTTTAAAGTGGTGAAAATACTCTACATGGTTTTATAGTGAAGGATACATGTCATTACGCGTTGGTCCGAACTCACAGAATATACGACACCAAGAATGAATTCTAAGGTTAACTATGGATGTTGGGTGATGATGATGTGAGTTGTACTCTCCTTCTTGATTAAAGAATAAATGCGCCACCCTGGTGAGTGATGCTGGTGATGGAGGAAGCTATGCATGTGTGGGGGCAGGGACAAGATGAGAAATCTGTACCTTCCTTCAATTTTACTGTAAACCTACAACTGCTGTAAAGAGATTTTTAAAAAGTCCTATCTTCCCTTCAGGTTTCCTTTACCCACTCCTCCCCTGCTTACTGTAAACATCAATTTATAATTTATTTTAACAATAATTTTAAGAAAGAACAAACTTTTTAAAAGCACTGTCCCCTTCAACTTATGTATTATAGTCCTCTGTTGCACCCCCTCATTTCATTTACTGAATTTTAAATACTTGTGGGTAAGCATTGACTGAGTCTTACCCATCATTGTTTTATTATTTTTTAATTATTTTTATTTTAGAAAGAGAGAGAGCCTGAGTGAGGGAGAGAAGCAGAGGAGGTAGAGGGAGAGAGAGAGAGAGAGAATCTTTTCAAAAAAAATTTTTTTTAATGTTTATTTATTTTGAGAGAGACTGAGACAGCGCGATTAGGGAAGGGCAGAAAGAGGGGGAGAGAAAGAGTCCCAAACCGGCTCCGCGCTGTCAGTGCGGAGCCCAAAGTGGGGCTCAAACTCAGAAACCTGGCGATCGTGACCAGAGCCGAAACCAGGAGTTGGAGGTTTAACTGACTGAGCCACTCAGGTGCCCCAGGAGAGACTGAATCTTAAGCAGACTCCGCCCTTAGTATGGAGCCCAACAGGAGCCTCAATCTCATGACCCTTGTGACTTAAGTCTAAATCAAGGGTTCCACACTCAGCCAATTAAGCCACCCAGGCACCCTATCCACCTTTGAATTCAACAAAATATTGATCAGAAAACTGTGACATAGTAGACACTGAGCAATGAATGCTCTTCTTAAACAAGGATGCCATATTTGCGACATCAAAAAACTGATTTTTGTAAGTCCCCTGGGTGCCTTTCTTTAGTTGAAGGTCTTAACGAGCTTCCCAATCATTCCTTGTCTGTTTCCCACTGTTCAGAACCCAAACACCGCCAGCTGCCCAGAGACTCCACCCACCATCATAATTACTAGGAAAGTGCTTGTGTTTATTTTTTTTCTTTTTATTGTCCCAGCTCTCAAATGTTTCTTCAATGTGTCTCATGTCACTTGAAGTCTGACGTACTATGTTCCAAACCCTCCAAAATACACATGATAAGAGGCAGAGGAAAAGGCGGCGGGGAGAGTTAACCCTAATTTGCTTTTAAGGAGCAATCCAGTTCAGCATTTTTATAAGATGAGGTACCCTATTTCCACAAATGATTTAAATAAAAATGATGAAGTTAACTGTATCAGAAGAGCTGGATACAATGAATCATGCCAGCAGGTTAAAAGCTATATTATCATAGGGTCCCTGAGTGGCTCAGTCGGTTAAGCATTAGACTTCAGTTCAGGTCATGATTTCACAGTTGGTGGGTTCAAGCCCCTCGTTGGGCTCTGTGCTGACAGCTCAGAGCCTGGAGCCCGCTTCGGATTCTGTGTCTCCCTCTCTCTCTGCTCCTCCCCCACTCGCACTCTGTCTCTCTCTCAAAAATAAACAAACATTAAAAAAAAATGCTGCATTATCCTTCTGAGGGGGAGAAATGGGGAAAATACCTTTAAAAATCTCTCCTGTCGAGGTACGTATGTTTATTGGAGATGATATGAGTAATAGTGCAAAGAAAGCAATGAAAATTACTCACGAGGAGCCTCAATGTCCTTTGGCGAAATGATTTGCCTTCTTCTCCCCTACTGTTTTAAGATAAAATTGAGATTCAAATTGTATTAGCAATTTTGAACCATGTTTTTTAACCTTGGTCAAGGAGCTCTTGGTCTTAACAGAAAAGAATGCATTCCTAACCTTGGAATTCCCAACATCCAAGGAGATGCAAGTCAAGTAAGACTTTGGGAGCCTGCGTGCTGGCTTCCCAGTACTCCCCAGTCACACCCACATTTAGGGGTACGGCTGACACCACACTATGGGCATTAGCTGAAACGGTACCCGGAGAGAGCTTTACGAACTGTCGAGCATGCTGCAGACGTGATGCCACCTTTGAAGGTCAATCCTAATTCCGTGCAAGAATCCGGTGCGTGTGTGTGCTGAGAAGCTGTCACTGTCCCCAAGGAAGCACGCCTTCCGAGGGAATGAGAATTGCATCCAAGGTGGCTGATTGGGTTTCAAAAGATGCCCTCCTTTCAGAGACAATTTTGCTTTTATTCTTTCTGTCTTAGTCTATCCAAGGGGAGATTTGAGATAATTACCTGAATCCTTCAAGCTCCAAATCCCCTGACTCACTTCCTTACCGCACCAATTACTTCATGAGGAAATATTTGAGGGTGTCTCCTTTACCTGCAGAGTGACTTTGCGTCTGCACTTTTCCTATCGGAGGCATAGTCCCATCCTGCTCTCTCTGTGCCCTTTTATACTCCGTCAAACTTCAGGAATGAATTATAAAGAGGAAGGTTCTTGTTGCCTCATTCCCTTCCAAGACATTTTTTCCCCCTAATGCTTTCCTTCCCCCTCCCCCCAAAATAAGAATTACAAGTGATATTTCCTTTGACAGCTGGTAACTAATCCCACCTTAGCAGGAAGGAGAACAGGAAGCCAGCAAAGGAATTTTCCATTCCGATGTCCCTTTTAATTTTTTTTTTCCACATCAGGTACTTTTCAAAATCTAGACGTTTCCAGTGAGTCTGTAGATCTTCTTGTTTTGTCTACCAGCCTCGCGTGTCTTTTAACTTCTTCCGCGCCGATGAAAAGCCTGACTGCGGTGATGTTTGTAATTGGAGGAGGGAGAATTAGAGAGCTCTTGAAACCCCAAGGGGAACAGAAGTGAAATGGAATTCCTTTGCTTATGCACACGGGGTTTTTCCTTTTGTAGAGATAAAGTTCCCGCAAACCACAAATCAAAATGCCTCATAGTGTAATGAGAGCTACAGCTTTGACTTCTGAAATAAGTCTCTGCTCAACTCTCTCGCCTGCCAGGCTGCCTCCCTCCCTTCCTGCCCTTCCATCCTTCCCTCCTTCTTCCCTCTACCTCCTTCCTCTCCCCTCTCCTTCCTCCCCACTTCATTCCTTCCTTTCTTTCCTGTTTAAAGGGCTCCATGCATTTCACGATGTCCCACGCCTTCCAGAATGTATATGATAAGAAGCAGAAGAAAAAAGAAAGAGTCGACTTGAATTTGTTTTTTCAAGGAACAATCCAGCTCAACGATTTTGTAAGACAAGGCACAATATTCCAATGACTGCTTTTTTTTTTTAATGAGGAAATCATAGTTTCTTAAAGCAGGTGATTTGTACCAAATGCGAAAAATATATATATATGCACGTAAGTTGATATCATTTCAAAGGCACAATGATGTCCGTAGCAACATGGTAAAGTCTATAAAAGTAACATTTAACACAGCTCTGTGTTTTTCTGAATTATTTTTCCTGAAAAAGTTTTAAAATTTCCATGTGCATATTTTTACCGAAGCGATAATAATGAGAATCTAAATAAAAGCAACAATGGGGTGCCTGGGTGGCTCAGCTGGTTAAGCGTCTGACCCTTGAGTTCAGCTTGGCTCAAGATCTCACGGTTGGTGAGACTGAGCCCTGCTAGGGCTCCATGCTCTCAGTATGGAGGCTGCTTGGGATTCTCTCTCTCTTCTCTCTCTCTCTCTCTGCCCATTTATTTTTTTTTTTCATTTCACCAGTGGGTAAACTGAGGAAGGCACAAGCATCTTATATTATCTGCTCAAAGCCCCACATCTAGTCAATAATGGCCCCAAGATAGGAAGCCAGACAGTCTGGCTATGGAACCAGAGCTCTTAACCACTTGTTTTTGCCTAGGGATCAGCCGGGCAAATCTTTCCTCGGTTTAGCAAGTATATCATCTTGTGTAGATATCAACAAGGAGCCCCGGACTGAATTGTTCCGCAGCCCCCAGCTGAAAGCAAAGTCCATTTTCAAATTACAGCAACTAGAGATCAGTTTTTGCATCTTTAGTTCTAAATAAAGTCAGCTGGGCGCCTGGGGGGCTCTGTCCGTTAAGTGTCCAGTTGCGGTTCAGGTCATGATCTCACGGTTCATGGGTCCAGCTTCGCATTGGACTCTGTGCTGACGGCTCAGAGCCTGGAGCCTGCTTCGGATTCTGTGTCTCCCTCTTTCTCTGTCCCTCCCATGCTCATGCTCTGTCTGTCTGTCTGTCTGTCTCTCTCTCAAGAATGGATAAACATTAAAATAAATAAATAGAGAAAGAAAGAAAGAAAGAAAGAAAGAAAGAAAGAAAGAAAGAAAGAAAGAAAGAATTAAAGCTTAAAAATAGGCAAATACAACTAAATTATAATGAAAATCTCAAAATCTGAAATTTAGAATCTCTCTTTTTGACAGATTTAAAGGTCAATGTAAGGCAAATGTATCAGGCAAGTTTATATCTTAGCATAAGATTTTATATGATTATTTAGTGTGTGCTGAAAGTTTTCGCCCAACTCAGAATGATTCTTATTTGGAAGGAACTTCCTACCCTGCCTCAAGTACTCAGCTGCAGGGCGCCCTGCCTGAGCTCTAGACTCCCTAAGAACTCTGCTGGGCAGTTCACTGCCACCTCCTTCCAGGCCCTTTCAAATCCTGATCTTATTTCCTTTGAGTTTCATATTATACCTCGTATTCCTATGATCAAGTCCCCTCTCTGCCTATTTTACCTATATCCTTGTTTACCTAAACCCAAATTCCTAGGACCTTTGGATCGCTCACATCGTAAAAAATAAACACCACTAAATTACAACTCTTCGAGGGCCACTGGGTATCTCAGTTGGTTAAACGTCTGACTTCGGCTCAGGCTGTGATCTAGCAGTTTGTGAGTTTGTGCCCCGCATCGGGCTCTGTGCTGACAGCTCAGTGCCTGGGGCCTGCTTCGGATGCTGTGTCTTCCTCTCTCTCCTCCCCTCTCCCGCTCACACTCTGACTCTCTGTCTCTCTCTCAAAAATAAATGAACGTCAAATAAATAAATAAATAAATAAATAATAAATAAATAAATAAAACACAAACTAGTTCATATGGGATCAAAACAGGGACAATCCAATGCACCGGAGGAGGTTAGCAAAAGCTGCACGCAACGGGTAATTTCCTAAGAAGCCAGTGGGCTTTCAAGAGGTAGGAGAGGGTATGCGTGTCTTCTGAACCTAAAGGAAAACACAAGCAAAGAGAGAACAGAGAAACGAGTGGGAAAACAACAGTGCTGCACGTTGATGTGGTTTGGGGCACTTCTACCGAAGCAAAGTCTGAAAGAAGTGGGGCCAGATGCTGGAAGAACTTCGTCGTCCACTGAGGATGTTGGGTTTGGTGGGAAGGCAATGCAGAACCACTGTAGGAAACCCAGAGTCAGAATGGGAATCTGCCCACAGGAGTGATGGAAAAAGACCGTTGGGCTGGGGTTGGAGGCGGGGGGAGGGGAGGTGGCCTAAGAAAAGGGGGAGGAGCAAGACAGGAGTCATTTCTGAATGAGAGCTGAAGTCAGCAAGTACAGGAAGAGTTAGGCAAACGTAAACGGAATAAAAATGCCTTTGTGTTCTTTAGCAGCTGATAAAATGAAGCAATAGGGGAGAAAAGAGCCAAAGATAATTCTTTTTCTAACATTTTTTTAATGTTTATTTTTGAGACAGAGAGAGACAGAGACGGAGACAGAGCATGAGCTGCAGAGCGGCAGAGTGAGAAGGAGACACAGAATCCGAAGCAGGCTCCAGGCTCTGAGCTGTCAGCACAGAGCCCAATGCGGGGCTCAAATCCATGAACTTCCAGATCATAACCTGAGCTGAAGCCGGATTCTTAGCCAACTGAGCCACCCATGCGCCCCAAGAATCAAAGATAATTCTGAGTTTTCATTATCTGAGTACACAGAGGAATTTTTCTGAAGATTCTTTACTTCTTAATGAGAAGAGTATTTTCCAGTGGCATCAACGTAGGAGAAGCAGCCTATGCAGGGGCAACATTACTAGAAAAAGTCAGGAAATTGAGACCGTCCTCTGCACTGACAACTAACCATAGGTGTGATTTTCTAGTAAGCAAGGAAGAGCTGGGCCAACCCTAGGATTTCTTCTCAATTTTATTGTTCCATGTGTCCATATTGAAATGAAGCTTCATATATAAGAACACGGATTATGTCTTTTTTTGTTGTTCTACACTGCAAAGTCAATGCCTAACACCAGTACCTAAACTGTAATATGCACTCAATAAATACATGCTGAATGAATGAGTGAGTCGAGAAAAGACTGTGTGTGGGGGTGCCTGGGGGCCTCAGTCGGTCGGGCGTTCTACTTTGGCTCAGGTCATGATCACACAGTTCGTGAGTTCGAGCCCCACATAGGGCTCTGGGCTGACAGCTCGGAGCCTGGAGCCTGCTTCCGATTCTGTGTCTCCCTCTTTCTCTGACCCTCCCCAGCTCAGGCTCTGTCTCTCTCTCTCTCAAAAATAAATAAACATTAAAAAAAAAAAAAAGATTGTGTGTTTATATCAAAGCGAAAGGACTGATTGATTCATGGTTTTTGTTTTTGTTTTTTTAAACTCAAAGTAGCCATTCAAAGTTTTATTTTTTTAAGTTATTTATTTATTTATTTAGAGAGAGACAGAGAGAGAGCATGAGCAGGTGAGGTGAGAGAAAGAGGGAGAGGAAGAATCCCAAGCAGGCTCCAACCTTACAGTGCGGAGTGCAGCGTGGAGCTTGAACCCTCGAACTGAGAGATCATGACCTCAGCAGGAATCAGGAGTCAGACACTTAACCGACTGAGCCACCCAGGCTCAGCTTAAGCTTTAGCTTAAGTAGTGGAGCTGGATTTGACACCAAAAGATTATAGTCATACTTCTTTTTATTTTTTTTAATGTTTATTTATTTTTGAGAGAGAGAGACATACAGACAGAGCATGAGCGGGGGAGGGGCACAGACAGAGAGGGAGACACAGAATCTGAAACAGGCTCCAGGCTCTGAGCTGTAAGCACAGAGCCTGACGTGGAGCTCGAACTCATGAACCGGGAGATCATGACCTGAGCCGAAGTTGGACGCTTAACCGACTGAGCCACCCAGGCGCCCCTATAGTCACACTTCTATAATCTTCAAAGTTTTTTGCTATTGCTCACATGTAAATGTTCCTGGTAATTACTCTTCGAAATGGACAATCTCTGCACATTTCTGTATATCTCTTATTCCCACTGCCATCTCCACAGGTTGCTAATACTATATAAAATAGAGATCTAGTTAAGGCTGAAATGGAAGGAGTTACTTTCAGATTTCACTGGTTTGGAACCCACTACTATTTTTCCTTCCTTCATTTGGTTGTGGATTTCTATTGTGCTGTTTGAAGATAAAATAGATCTTGAATGTTTTTTTTCCTACTATAAATTGGCTGACTACATTTACAATGCCCAGTTAGTTCAGTCCCTTGTAAATCAAAATCCAGCTTAGAAGGCGACATATTTCATATGTCAGCTATTGCTTTGCTTCACAAGGACAAAGAATGAAGGAGTCAAAACTTAGCAGAACTATGTAGACAAATCTCCACTCACAATTCTTCTAGGAAGTGTATTCACAATTTCTCCTTTCCTGATCTACGGCTTCCAAAGCTGGCTGTGAAGTACTAATACATTCTCTCCCTTACCCTAAAAACGCACATTACCAAATACCTGAGTATTTAATACAATGCATACAAAATACCTTAGATGGTAGATTGTTTATTGCTTTAAAAAAATTTTTTTAATGTCTATTTCTGAGAGAGAGAGAGAGAGATACGGAGACAGAGTGTGAACAGTGAAGGGGCAGAGAGAGGGAGACACAGAATCCAAAGCAGCCTCCAGGCTCTGAGCTGTCCAGCACAGAGCCCAATGCAGGGTCGAACCCACAAACCATGAGATCATGACCTGAGCCAAAGTCGGACACTTAACCGACTGAGTCACCCAAGTGCCCCGTAGATTATTTCTAATAAAGGTGTTTGAACATTGTATCTAATAGCCTATATACTGTCTCATCCCCATCTGAACCCACTACTATTTAAAATTTAATATAATTAGTTGGATATGCAAACAGTTCAGTCTATATTATAGACTAAAACGATAGTAAGATAAACTAGGACCTTCATGAGATAAAATAATACCTTCTAAGGTTATATTTAATATTTTCTCCCAAAAAGTAAATGTAAAGTATTCATTTCAATAATTTGTAAATTACAGAACTATTTCACGGTGAATTTCACTCAAGTTAAAGCAAGGATGTAATTACATTGTTTATCCACTTTTTATTAAGTTCAGTGTTAGAGACTGTTATGTTCCCAGTAGTGAATTTAGGATGGGGTTTAAATGGATCTATTCTCCTCTCTTATGCAAACTGATATCTCAATGAAGCGGGGTTCGATAGAAGGAAGAAATGGCACTGTATGCGTGTGTGTGCACGTGTGTGTGTCTGCTTTAATGGGAAAGCTAAGAAACTAATGAAGTAACGTTTCTGTTGGTTACTGGAATAGAATGTTCTCGAGCGGGTGAGATGGCAAGGCTCTCTTAAAAACGGGAAAGAGGAAGGTTAGCACCACATTTCCCATGACTGAACCCATCTATTTTATTTCTACTGCCCACGGAGCAGAAAGGCATACATTGTTCCAGCATGGCAGAGTATGCAACATCGACCTTCTCCTTCCCCTTGAACCAATTTTCACAAAATAGAACCCAGTGAAAGAAAACACAGGGATCCCCAAATGCATATTGAAAAGTAATCCATTTTTCACTCATCAGATAACAACGCTTAATGACTTGGGTAACCCAACTTCACTCTCCAATGGCCTTGATGAAAAGGCCAGTTCATTCCATTAGGAAATCAGTGAGATGAATCGTAATGAAAAACCGTGACTCTTTGCCAGGATTTAGCAAAGGCCATGAATAGCCCAGCTTAAAAGTTGAATTTCTTGTTTTCCTTCCTGTGTGGCTCTCTTTGAAAAGACAAGAAAATGGTCCATTTGGTCTTTGAAAAACCCATCTCAGGGTGTGAGGCACTGCCAACTGGCTAGGTTATCTTAGGTAAATGAAGTCACAGGAGCATTAGGGATAAAATGACCAGAGGGCAAATTTGCAAATGAAGACAAAGTAATATGTTTAGGTTTTCGACTAATGTAGTGAGGGTAGTGAGCAGATTCAAATAGAATGGAATACATAGCAAATAGCACCTTTGGGGCACCGAGTCCTGGCACACTGAGGTGTCTGCTGCCTCCATCCCCATTTCCATCACCCATGAGTTCTCCTCTTCAATGTAATAGTTCTGCTACGATTTCTTAAAAGTCACCATGCTATGCATGATGTAGAAAAAAAAAAAAAAGGACTTATAGGGAAAGTGGCAGGTTGGGAGGAGGGTGCACAACACTCTAAGGTTTTGTCAACAATACATTCAAAATTGGAAAACAAAAACAAAAACAAAAACTCAAAAAAACAGGACCCTAACAGAAAGGGTGGAACCGTTTTTTTACAATTGGTCAGTATGAAGGAATGCATAAATACTACAGAAAATATGGCACTTTGTCTTGAGAAAGGCCTGAGGTTACTGGTGGACGTGGGCATCTGAAGAAGGGTTTACAGCTTGTGAGTTCTTGCAAAGTGGTAGAAAGAAGATTACCTGAAATCTTATGGGAAGTTATAATACCGGGGGTGGGCGGATGAGTTTCTAACACATGTGGTACATGGAGGTGACTGGCAGGTGTCCAAGGGTTTTGTCTTCCTGCGTGGCCCAAGTAAGGTATAGGTACAGCAGGACAAAATCACCTAGTGTTTCTTGAGGACAAAATCACATTTGGGCAAACACAAAGCCTGCTCAAATCATGTGTTACGCTCAAGCTACCCCCAGGGTATGTTCAGATTGTGCGCTTGTATATCAAGTGCACAGGAACTACCTTTACATTTGACAAACAAGTGTTAGAGCAGAACTGACTGTATATTCTCAGGTTTATACTTATTTAATACGGAAACAGTCAAACGAAGAGTTAAAGTTTTTCTTAATCTTCTGGAGATTTCTAGGCAGCTGTTCAGTGTTGGGGTGACATATTATATCATTCTACCTCTATATTCCTTACCTGGCCCCAATAATACCATTTACCTGCTCGTACTAGAGGACCAAAGAATTGCAGAAATTGATCAGGGGCTTCCTTTCTTCTTGCATGATGGAATGCCTTATTGATTGGATCACATTACTCTCATAGCTCATCTTCTGTCTTCCATCCTAGCTGGGTTTTTTTTTTTTTTATTCTTTTATTTGTTCCAGATCTTAATCACAGTATTCTATAGCACACCAACTTATTATTGCTACACTCTGAAAATGTATCCAGCAACTTCTTATCCTCAAAATGTTCTTTCCTTGTTTCATTGAAAGTTGGATTTTGTTGTTACTGTTTTGGCTTTTTGTTGTCTGTCCAATTCTGTGACACTAATCCCCTTACTAGAAACATCAAAACAAATGCTTTTCAATATATCTCATCTGGTTTTCCAATACCACGCAGAGTTCAGGAGCTTCTCTGTCTAGGAATCTTATTCACTCTTTGGAAAAGGTTTTACAAGGATCCAACGTAAATACGAAATAACAGGAACACCCACGCCATGCTTGGCCCCTTTTCCTCATGTTTTTAATGCCAATCCAAGAAAACAGCCTGTAAAATACGCACACACGTATGTACATCACAGATCTTCTTGTAAACATCCCTTCTGTGATTAAATTGATTCCTGAGGAATCGGTTAAGACAAGCAGTACCAAAGGTCACTTTCAAAACTTCCTGTGCCCCTGAGAATGTTTTGTGTTAATAAAGTGCATTAGTTTTACAGCCACTTAAGAAGACCTCGTTTATGTCAAACCAGAAACAGAGGGCCAAGATTAAAACTAGGAGAAAATCCTACCACTACCATAGCGTCACAGAATGCAGACTTCTGGAAACAAAGAAAAGCTGAGTTTTGAGAGATTCACTGAAAGTCTCAATCTCTTGATAATTAATCGCCAAGTCTCCACACAAACAGAAAGCAACAGAAAACTGTGCCATCCAGGGACAGAGGCCATGTATCGATGTGGACAGGATGACAGATGAGAAACACAGGAAAGAGCCGGACCTGGGATCACAATTTAAAACAAAACAAAACAGAACAAACAAACAAAAAGCAAAGCCAAACAGAGGCGTTGGATTCTTAATGCTAATACACTTGCTAAATAGGATTCCTTTGCCATTGTACGAAAAGAAAGTAGGAATCTTAGAGAACTTGCTAAACTTCTTCACATATAGGGAAATGTGTTTCTTAATTTTCTCAAATACAAATAAGGAAATAAATATCTATCAATTAAACACCCCCAGGCCCTTTTGGGGCAACTTTGTTTGAATCACCAAATGGGGAGACCATGTGAGAACAACATTTGCTTTCTAGAGTTAAAAGAAAATGAGCAGGTGTTTCATGCAGGGAACATGATTTCATTGAGGGTGTTAAACCCTCTTACCTACATTTCTTTGAAGACAAGTGTTTCCATTTCCCTTTTGGAGCCAATATGGTTTGCTTTCTCAGAATAGCACAATTCCATAAACCATAGATGCTTGGTGAGTCACTTTTTTTTTTTTCTTGGAGATCAGAGATTATCAGAGCTTGCAATTTGAATGCTGTTGACTGTCCCAACTCTCCGAAATTGCTCATGAAATTTCTGAAGTTTTAAGCAAAGAAGGAAAACATGTTAAAAAAAAATAAGATTCTTTTTAAAGTGGGAACTCAAGTTACCAATGTCCTGCCCTTATTGGGTTACTGTTGTCATAGTCTACATGGGAGACTCCTCTCATATGATTGTAATTACCAACATAACCAAGCTATTAGAGTGTGGCTTCAGGGCCTGCCTGTCAAAGTGCCTAAGGTGATTTGTTTTGAAAAGGAGACAGAGAGCTGCAGATGAATGAACCATAGGAAACCGATTTGTGCAAGGTATTCAGCACGGCAACATGGTCTCAAATCCGCTCTTTTGGCCCAGCTCAGGTATCAGTAACTGGAGGAGAGCAGAGAACACCAGTCAGTCGAAATTACTCCTCTCTGATCAGTTCTAGACTTGTGACAGGTGCGTGCTGTACAGTTAGTTCATAGAGGAGAGACAAGAAACAGAAGAGGGTGGTGGTGGAAAGAGCCAACTGAAACTCCCAAATGTGAGTCGAAATTGTTTGAGTATAAAGGAAAAGCACAAAAAACAGCATATGGGGTGGCTGGGCAGGTTAGTCTGTTCAGCGTCTGACTTCGGCCTGAGGGCACGATCTCACGGTTCATGAGTTCAAGCCCTGTGTCGGGCTCTGTGCTGACAGCTCAGACCCTGAAGCCTGCTTTGGATTCTGTGGCTCCTTCTCTCTCTGCCCCTCTCCTGCTCATGCCCTGTCTCTCCAAAATAAATAAACATTAAAAAATAAAAGAAATAGCATATAACTGTTGCAGAAAATATATCTAGGACTTCTCAGCATTTCTACTCCAGCAAATTTTTATTATTTGTATATTTGTTTAACTGGACATAGATGCTGCTGTTAATTGCTTCTCTCCTCACTCACACTCAGCTTCAGGTGCTGGCACCTCTAACCTGCAAGCTCTTCTGAGCTCCGTCTCGGATACTGTGATGATCTTGAATGATTTGCTTGAATTCACTACCTGAAATCTGCGACGATCCACCTACTGGCTGGTCTTCTGGTACTTTACCACTTGTCCAGATAGAGCTGGGGATTTTCTATTCTTTTTCAGTTACTACATTTGAGGTCCTTGTCTCTCTTTCAAACAGGTCCCTCCCATAGCCAGGTTAACATCTCAGCCTAAGTCCATTATTGGTTTTCAGTACTTCCATTTGGACCTATGAAAGGGAAATCCCAGCATAACTGGGGAACATGGTGTGGGTGCCTGAAGCATAGCCAATGTTCTACATATATCAGGAAGACAATGTGTTAATGAGTTGACTTGGCAAAGTCGAGTCATCTGAACACACAGACCAGGGACTGCTGTGACAGCACCAATCTCCATGCACCATGATATAATGGAAAGCAGACTGCTACCAGCTCCCTCAAATTAGTCAGGGATGGACGAAATAATACTACCAATTACAAAATAATTCTACTAATAACCATTTTCCAGCATGCTTCTGTGAAGAAACAAGTGTATAGAGGAAACCAAGTATTTGACCTCTGGGCTACATGATTATGATAGGTGGATTGGACTAATTCTGCTTGATATGTTGACTGGACTTTCCCATCATTCCATCAGTAATCCCAGAAAAAATTAAAAAATATATATATATGATATAAAAAGCAAACTCTTGGGGGGATGATCTCTGAAATAAAATAAATGGTAAATTCTGGATCATTTCATGATATCTCATCAACCGTTTGATGCTTATTGCAGAGGTTATCATTATGAGATGGTAGGAACTTGCTAGGTGTGGAAAATACTAAATGATTATTAAATCACATTAAATTGAATTGTACATTGTTGAAGAGAAGAAACAATTTGATGATATGGTTTAAAAAACACTGGTCTTAAAACTGAGAGATCTAGGGGTGCCTGGGTGGCTCAGTCGGTTGAGCGTTCGACTTCAGCTCAGGTCATGATCTCTCGGTCTGTGAGTTCGAGCCCCGCGTCGGGCTCTGTGCTGACAGCTCAGAGCCTGGAGCCTGCTTCACATTCTGTGTCTCACTCTCTCTCTGCCCCTCCACCCTCATGCTCTGTCTCTCTCTGTCTCAAAAGTAAACAAACATTAAAAGGAAAAATTAAAAAAAAAAAAAACAACTGAGAGATCTAGCTTGTGGTCTCAACTTTGCCACTTACTAATCTGTGATCTTGAGATGTCACTTAACTTCCCTTAGGCTCGGTTTTTCTTCTGCAAAATTAAGATGACTCAAAGTCAAACCTAAGATTCTTTCCAGCTTAGAAATTCCACGATTCTCAGATAATTTTGGTCACGTTCATATCTATCTATCTATCTATATGTATGTATATATACATATATATATATACACACACTTTAAATGTTTATTTATTTTTGAGAGAGAGAGAGAGAGAGAGCAAGCAGAGGAGGGGCAGAGAGAGAGAGAGGAAAACAGACAATCCAAAGCAGGCTCTGTGCTGCCAGTGTGGAGCCCAATGCAGGGCTCAAACTCCTGAAACTTGAGATCATGACCCCAGCTGAATTGGATGCTGAACTGACTGAGCCACCAAGGAGCCCCCATCACATTCCTATATTTTAACTGTAATTATTTGTTCTATGAGAATAAGCTAGAACTTTAGATACATCTTCCTTTGCTCTTTCTAGCATACAACCCAGCTATCATATGGTCTTTAATTTAATGGATTTGAATGAAATAAGCCAAAGTATTTCACCTCACAGGTGACTGTATAATACGCAATTCTGATATTCAGTAATGTTGCTGGCTTATGACATGCTAATCAGTCCTATCTCTAAAAATGGAGCTACAAATACCTACATGGTAATTCAGGCGTAGAATTTTCCTCTACAACAAACAATGTGGTTTCTTGATGAAGTGAATTAGAAATGGCTTGTGTTTGAGTACAAATGGTGTCAAGTAGAGTACAGACTCTACACATGGAGGCTGTTCCCTTCGTCTGTCCCTTGGGGATGCTGATGGTGCTATTAGGAGCTATGGAAAAAATGTGTGTTCGTCTTAAAAATGAAGCAGGACCCATCCATTCTGGCACCTGGATCTTAGTAATTTTTGTTCCTGATCCTTTACTATTTGTTGGTTTGGTCAGTGGACAAAGGGAAGTTGTTCCAAAACAACCAGATGGAAAACCATAAGCTCAGTGAAACCTGAGAATTGTTTGAACTCGTGCCACACGCAGCAAGGTAACAGTGCCAAAATGGGTCAAAATTCCCCAAACCACAGAAGTGTCAACCATGTGTTGTGGGGGGGGGGTTAAAATATAAATCATATTAATTGTCACCCGTCCAACTTTGAAAAGGCAGCACCTGCTCTGTGTGTGGAAGGAATTAGTCACTGAACTGTAGAGTCACAGGAAATGTCCTCTTCTTCTCTCTTATTGGTAAGGCAGGGACCCCCTTCTCTAGGGAGCAGAATTCTCTTCTTCAGAGCTAATTCTCATAATTACACTACTTCCATGCTAACGACACTAATTCTAATAATGAGAACTCCCCCTTAAGCCTAGGAAACCAAGGAAAACAGCAACCTATCTATCCACCATGATTCTTCTAGCCTTCATCTTAGTTAGAGAACCATTTATGAATAATGAACCCTTTCATTATCCACTTAAATCGTACTCATTCAGGGTATTTTCCGAGCAAGAGCTTATGTCATGACAAAGGAATAGAAAATGAGGTTTGTTCTATATGTCCCGAATTTTCCTCAGAATAAATACAAATCCATTACTGCCACCTAGTTAAAGGAGAATCAGTGCAGGGAGAAAAACCTCACCCGGAAACAACCATCTTGATCTATTTATAGCAGCCTTCTCCTATATAGCACTTACTAAAGGTCAGGCACTATGTTAAGCACTTCAAGTATGTTGTCTTATTTAAGCCTTATAACCTCATGAGTCAACACAAAATTATCGCCTCTATTTTACAAATAAAAATACGAGCCTGGAGAAAGTTGACTTCAAAGTCACACAGCCAGTACGGGTCCCGGGTTCTCTTCATCACCGGCCTTCCTCCTGACATGTGCTTTTGCATACAGCACTTGGGGCCGATGCCAAACTGTCAGTCTCTTTCATCTAAACGAGAAATTTCCTCTTGAATTAAAACAGATTTCTTCTGGGTATTCTACAAAAAGGGAAACGCACATTGGCAGAGCCCAGCTATTGATAGAACGCTAACTGTCCTGGATGTTGCAATTCTCTGGAAAATAAATAGGAAGCAGCATATGCCAAATCTTTTCAGTACTCATATTCACCAAGAGCGGGCTAATAAGTTGTGTTAGTCACTTTTCTTCCTTGAACTCTCGCTCCTTCATTAAAATATATCTGTCTTGATACCATATGTTTCCACGAATAGGTGGACTTGGTGAGACTAAGCAAAAACCAGGGGGAGGGGAAGAGGGGAAAGAAAAAAAAGACACAGAGAGGGAGGGAGATAAAACATAACAGACTCTCAAAGACTAAGAACAAACTGAGGGTGAGGGAGATGGGGGGGGAGAGGGGGTGATGGGCATTAAAAAAGGGCACATGTTGGGATGAACACTGGGTGTTTTATGTAAACCAATTTGAAAATAAACTATTTTAAATTAAAAAAAAACAAAAAACAAAAAACAAAACAAAAAAAAGTATCTGTCTTCCTCTGACGGTTCGAATAGGGCTTACATTGTCACAGAAGTGATTTTCAAGGTCGTCATGAGAAAACACCACGCTCCCTTGAACCAAGCACACTATTGGAGGTCAGATGGGGCACTTCATTCATTTCCTGAACTTACTTAAGTCCTTGAAACTGACACTGATCTGCAAGTTCCTGAATGTTCTAAACACTCAAACCACAACGGGATTGTGGAAAAAGAAAGTCTCAAACTGGTTCTATGGGATTACCCTAGTGGGATCTTCCTTTCCTATTATAATTCTTTTTCATGCTTATTTATTTTTGAGAGAGACAGAGACAGATCGTGAGCAGGGGAGGAGCAGTGAGAGAGGGAGACACAGAATCAGAAGCAGGCTCCAGGCTCTGAGCTGCCAGCACAGAGCCCGACATGGGGCTTGAACTCATGAATTGTGAGATCATGACTGGAGCCAAAGTCAGACGCTTAACCGACTGAACCACCCAGGCTCCCCCTTCCTCTGCTGTTATAATGAGCAAGTTGAAATTCGAGAATTTGACAAAATCTCAGTGAAGACAAAGAACTGTAACCCTGAACAGGGTAGGACCATCCTCACTTTAAAATCTACAGGAGACACCCAGCTTCATTCATTCTTTAACTGTATGTTAAGGTTCAACAAGCCTTTTTAGTGACTTCCCCCAGAAACTCACTTCCATTCAAAGGATATCCACTCCACAATTTAAATCTCACTAGAATGTTTCCTTTAACTTTCTATTTTCCAAGCTATGCCTTTTCATGTTATTATAATCATGGGTAAAATGACGAAATTTTGTGGAAAAAATCAGGGTAAATGGTCCAGTGGAATATGTTTCTGATTTATGAGTTTATTTCCAAATAAACAAAATTTGATTATCCTTTTAATGAATTGCTTTTATTGAAAAGCATATGAAGGCACCCAGGCAGACTGCCATAGAAAACCTGATTTGCATGGTCAGGGGTCACTCTTCCTAATCATTAAACAAAAATAACAGCCACCATCATGAAAACCCTTAAAGAGTTAGCAAAGTCAATATCCTAACAGTAAAAAATAAATAATTAAAAAAAATAAGTAAACAAATAAATTAACATCATCTTGAAAGTAAGGCACACATTACACATTTACATCATAAGTCGAAGTAATTATTTGAGTTCAATAAGCAGTGATTTTTATCATCAGCCATTAGTTATAATATTTTGAAATCCATACATCAAGGTTGTTGTAAAAATGCAAAGGACTCTTGTATACAAACTCATTAAAACACACAAGAGCCATTTAGAAATTATTATTATTATTTTTAATGCAAATTCTGTCTATACAATCTATTATTCGGAATCATCAGAGTGGAATATCACAGAACCAAAGATAAAATTTTGTCTCAAGCTTCCCTTTTGTAGGTGTAATCTGGTTTCACCCCAGCTGCCTTCCAATTTTGTTCTCTACTTATGTACAGTACTCTGACCAATGACATTCCCGGAAGATGGTTTCCACAAGTCATCAGGTGCCATAAAAATCTGGGGAAGGGGAAAGCGTGGAGGACCGAGGAAACAGAATCAGCTGTAAGCTGCTAGACAGCTAGAAAGCTGTCCTCTTTCTCCCTTTCCTTTTCAAACTTATTTTTCTATCTTGTTTTTCACTACCCCTGCCTTCTAAACTTCCCAACTCCTGGCTGAGGTCTAGATAGAATTATCACACATACACACACACACACACACACACACACACACACACACACACACAGGTACACAGCTGTGGCCAGTGAGGCAGGAACATCTATACCTTAAACTTGACAAGCATAAGAAGAGGAAATTATGGATGCACATGAGGGTGCACGTGTTAAACTGTGCCCATTTCCAAAGGACAAAGTTTTGGTGCTTTACTCCCACTTATACCACCATATTAACTTAGACCCCCAGAGACCAATACTCATGGGACCCTTGAACATCAAAGGCCATTAGCGTCCTACCACCTACTGTTCCGTGTTTTGCATTTCATGTCTCAGCTGCTCATTCCTATCCATGCCTTGTTTGCAGGGCCATTCATATCTGTAGTATCAAAATGGACTTGTTTAGGGACACCCAAGTGGTTCAGTTCATTGAGCATCTGACTTCAGCTTGGGTCATGATCTCAAAGTTCATGAGTTCGATCCCCATGTCGGGCTCTGTGCTGACAGCTCAGAGCCTGGAGCCTGCTTCGGATTTTGTGTCTCCCTCTCTCTCTCTCTCTGCCCTTTCCCCACTCATGCTCTGTCTCTCTCTCTCAAAAATAAATAAACATGAAAAAATTGTTTTAATTTAAAAAGTGGATTTGTTTATTTGTCTAACCGAGAAAGTTTAGAGTCTAGAACAGCTAGATATACTCTACTGGTGAGATACTAAAAGCCCATACATCTTTAATAAATCCCCCCTCTGCCCAGGAAATGTGCACCTTGTCCAAGGCTCTATTATCACACTTGTAACTACAAATTATGGTTATTTATATGCCCAGCCCCCTTCCCCATCATGCTGTGAACTTCTCAAAGCCTTGTCTCCATCGTTTTGGCAGCCCCCGCCCACCCTCCTCTGTCCCTCTAACTCTTCGTGGTGATTTCCTGGTATAAAAGTGAATGAATACATGACTTTTGGTTGTCCTTCATGTGAATGAATGCCTTTCCCCTAAGGGAAAATATGGCATATGTTATTCTGCAACTAGACCGTATCACAAAGCAAGTAGGCATCATGAGATATGGATTACTTCCTCCGTCTGATCTTATTGACTCTTTCTACTACACAGTGAAGGAAAGCAGCAGGCTTCCTGTTCGCTAACGGCAAATCTACCTGCCTTTGACTGTATTTTGTAGCCGGCTCTCAGTTCCTCAATGATTCTCTTCACACGGAAATGAAACTTCATACTTGGGCATGGCGGCCCCACCGTGAGAGAATCCACATTTTCTAGCCTGTTCAAAATGACCTTGGTTCTTTCTTTGTCAACCTTGTGCAAAATTAATGTGTTCTGAAGACACTGGAAGTTGATCTTGGGACTCAGAAAACAGAATGGCATCGACATCAGTGATTGTTTACAGTGATTCGATACCTTTGAAGAAAACATTTTTTTTAAATAAATGACCACCTTTTCTTTCGAATATAGGCTAATATATCTTAAATAACATTTCCCACTGCAGCCGTGATTTGTGGTAGGATTGAAATGATTGAATCGAGTAGACTGGATTTTCAAAGTCAGTCATTCCCATCTTCACAGGAATTTCTGGCAAAGAAAAATGTATCACAGGTCAAAGGGCTTGGGGTAAGAAGAAGAAATTCACGGATCCAGTTTCAAAGTTTCCACTATGGATATGACATCCAGCAACAAGAGACTTGTCTCTGGAGAAGAAACAGGGCTTGCAGAGAGTCAGCTGGAGAAGAGAAACAGAACCCCCAACTGAAATGGGCCTCCTACGCTTGAAGCTTTACATAACAATTGTTTTTAAGTCTTGACACCACTGAGTACAGGGACACTGTGAAGCTACAGTCAATATTTTCTCCACAAAAGGAAATTTAATTGCCAGGTTATAAATCAAGGCTACAGTAGTGCCAAAAGGCTGAGAGAATAATATAAAAAGAGTTTTTTTTTTTGGTTGTTTCTTGTTTTTGTTTTTTGCTGTTTTTTGTTTGGTTTGCTTTGCTTTGGTTTGTTCTAGCACACGCATGCCTTGCAAGTCCGGCAGTGAAAATTTAAAGAACACATCTCATAGCTGAAGAAATCTGCCCTTGGCAAGGGAAAGGCAACGCCGGCCTGATGTACTGGTTTCCCACTGATGTGTTGCATTTTAGGAAAAAAAGTTTCACTATTTGCCTCAAGTAAGCGAGCGTCATGATTCCCAGGGCTTACAACTCCAGAAAGCTTCTGCAAAGAAACACTTTTAGAAGTTTAAGAGAGGTAGACTCCCTGAGCTCTATTTCTTACCAGTACATTACCAGTTCTTTTGCAATATTTGTATGCAAATACATCCGGACAAAAGATGTTATTTCTGAGACACTTTGGAGAAATCAGACGCCATCACCTAGAGGCTAGTGGGGGTAAATGTACAGAAAGCACTTACATTGGTGCATTATGCTCAGATTCCTTAAATGCTATTCCACTCATGTCCTGTTAATCCTTTTATAAAACTCACCTGCTATAGAAAGAACTGAAATGTAGCATTGTGGGCATTCCAATACACTGGGTTGATGTATAATTGGAAATTTACCAACTCATATGAAGGGTCTCTCGAGGAGACAGAATTTGAACTTTAATTCAGATAAATTTAGGTTTACAATGAAGAGTGATGTGGATTTGGTTTGGAGTTTTTAGGTAGAATATTTACGCTCTGTTTCTGTTGACTTAAATTATCCAGAAACCTTTATTTTCCAAATACATTTTTCCTCCTTTATTCATTGTCCTTAGGAATTGACTACTTAAAATTATCTACTTTGCTCGGATGTATATAAGAACTTACTTCTAATAACTTGGTTAATTAACTCCTTTATTAGATGATAACTTTGAAATCATTACAAAGAACGCTTAAGTCCAGTAATGGCAAAAATACTGTTAGATGTATACTCGATATAATAGTTCCGTATTTCTAGAAGGATGTAACTCTCATTTTAAAACATAATACAATTTTTAGTTTAAAATCTGTAATGCCAGACGCGATGGGTCTGGTGTGGCATGTAACCAGGTTGGAAGTTGTCACACCATCCTAACAACGAACACCAAACTGGTCAAGCCGAAAGGTCAACTCTTCTTAGATCTGCCAAGGAAAATTCTTACCACCAAAATCGGAGACACAAACCAGGAAATACAGAGAGTCACGAGTTATCAGAGCAGAAACCTCCATGAAAACCAGTGCCAGGGTAGAGGAAAATCTATACTGCAACTGACAATTGCTAGAGGTTCATGTGGACAAGTCTGAGAGATTAAAAAAAAAAAAAACAAATCAAAACGAAACAAAACTCCAGGGGACTTCATGTTATCTCCTTAAGATTCTGATTTCAATTCCTTTAGATATATACCCAGAAGTGGGATTTCTGGATCATATGACAGTTCTATTTTTAATTTTTTGAGAGACCACCATAGTGTTTTTTCATATTACATGTACCGATTTACATTCTCATTAACAGTAAACAGTGCGCCCTTCACGTCATCAGCATGTCCTTGCCAATACCTGTTAGCTTTTGTGTTTTGGGTAATCGGCAACCTAACAGGTATGAAGTAATATCTCAC
The DNA here is from genome assembly GCA_030068075.1 of Paguma larvata. Lineage (NCBI taxonomy): Eukaryota > Metazoa > Chordata > Mammalia > Carnivora > Viverridae > Paguma > Paguma larvata. The sequence continues at coordinate 33,849,764 of CM057843.1, forward strand.
TGTAATGGTTTCAAAGGTGTAGCTTCCTCTCTTACTGATCACCAAGTTCAATACATGTTATCACTCTTCGACTGACTGCAACAGTGCGAAAAGAAGTATCACTAGACTTCGAAAAGCAATTACCTGTACTGGTTTCTTTGCCATTCAAGAGACCAGGGAATATGAATATTTATTACGTCAAAACCATCAAGTCAGAATTCAGCTGGAATTCACTTAGAGAGTTCTCATTTAGGGTTATAGAATCCAAAATGCAGTTTTGTAATATCAGACTACTTCTTCAGAGTAAAACCCGCCCTGTGATTTGAGCTAACATTGACTAACTGCCTAGACCGAGAAAGGCCCTGGGTTAGAAACCTTACAAATATGATTTCTTTTATCTCCCTAGCTTCTAACCCCCATTCCACGGAGGAGAAAACTGAGGCTCAGAATTTAAAGCAATTTCTCTAAATTCATGTGGATAAGGAGTAGTACTGGACTTAGAATTCACACTTACATGCATATGATTTGAAATCCATGACCTCCCCAGCAGAACAGATCAACACATGAGCCCGGTTGATTGATATTCTACCAACGAAACTGAATTAGAGGTCAGGACACTTGTGGGGCACCTGGGGGGCCCAGTCAATTGAGCAGCCAACTTCAGCTCAGGTCATGATCTCATGGTTCATGAGTTTGAGCCCTGCATTGGGCTCACTGCTGTCAGCACAAAGCCTGCTTTGGATCCTCTGTGCCTCTGTCTTTCTGCCCCTGCTCCGCTCATATTCTCTTCCTCTCAAAAATAAACAAAACATTTTTTAAAAATTAAAAAAAAAAAAGAAGTCAGGACAATTGTTCCCATCACATACCTTGACGAATTATGTTACCTGGATAAACCATCTCTTCTCTCTGAGCCTCGGTTTTCTCACGTGTAAAATGAATGATCTTTAGATCATTCATTTAGATCATTTAGATCATCTTTAGATCATTTAGAATGATCTTTAATTACAATATAGCTCAACATTAAATAAATGATTATAAAAAATAAACTAGCATTAAACAATCCTTATTAACATTCATTTTAGAGACAATATGAAAGGCAATACACTTAATGACAGAAGCATCTAGACCAAAGCTGACAGCATGAACCTAATGCAATAGAAAAAAAAATGTTTACTATTGTCACAAATTATTGAAGTTTAAAATTTAGCCTTACCTTTTCACAGGCTCAAAATTTCTTGAGCTAGCTGCCTCTTCAGCTTCTCCTGCCACCTCTGACTCAGGCTAAGCAAAACACCTTTCCTGCTTTGGCCAGTTTCTATTATCTCCTTTTATCAGAATCTTGGCCTGATATCCAGCCCAGTCAGTCCCGAGGACACAGATATCAATGAAATTCTGACGCCAATATTATGTTGTGTTCGTAAACTTTCTTCCCTTCAGCCACACCACATGGTCGCCAAATATTTGAGGAGAAACTCATGGTGGATAGAAGCATTTGAGAAAAACCCGAGAGCAGCTTACCACTTCACCACTGGCGCTCGCTCTGGAGATTCACACCCTTTTCACCAACGCAGGCTGGGGACAGTTGTGTAACTGGTAGAGAGCCTATGGTTCACTTCGAACCTCGGGTTCATTCACAAGTTGAAGTGCGTGGATAGTCCAGAATCCCAGACTCACTGGAGACTAACAGACTATGTTTCTTCACATCCTCATACTTCTTGCAAATCTTACAATGTCCTCTACCATTTCATAATCCTAGAAAATTCTTATCCATGTTTTCGGGCTTGGTTTAACCATCCACCTTCTCTGGAAGGACCGTCCCTATATCATGGCTGCTAATTATGGGCCAACTATTTGTTCCTAAGGTGTTTTTATTTTAACGCCTGCCATATTATAATGTAATCATATTTTTACCGATTTGTCTTTGCTCATAGAGCACAACCTCAAAGACAAGACCCATGGTTGATCTTTCTCTAATCTTTCAGAGAACCTATCAGAGTACCTGGTATATAAGAGACCCAAAGAAAACATGTTTGGAGTTAATTAATGCATCAAAATACTAATTAAGCATAGATCCCTCTACCTAATAAAACCTTGAAAGACAAAGAGGTAATTTGCTCTTAATCTCTAAACAATGGTGTCTTATCCATCCAACATACATTTATGGAGCATCTACTATATGTCCCATGCTCTTTTAGGGTCTGTGAATATACCAAAAAAGCAGGAAGAAAATGCTGGATGTATAGGGGAAGGTAGCTACCTTACATAGGGAAAAATGAGAATGAAGAAGGAGGAAGAGGAGGACAAGTAGGGGGAGGAGGAGGAAAGTAGTGGAAGTAGCAACAACAAACAGCAAGTACCATTTGATCTGGCTGAAGGATTTGTAATTAACCAAGCAATCACACATACATTTTCTGGAATCCAGGGAAGGTGATTTATTAGATTTGGCAATAACGTATCTTTCTCCCTGTAGCTCCTGGATATAACATAATCCGCCTCATTCTTAACCTATAAGGGTAGCCAACTAGGACCAGAGAGAGAGAGAGAGAGGTCTTTCTCCGTTAGAGACTGACAGGCCAAGGGATCACCTTGCATTTTAGAAAACCACATGTTCTTACAGTTCCGTTGGTTCTGTGTAGGGATCTTTATCCTGTGAAGCTCTAATCTCAAATCAGAGCTCATGTCCCTTCCCTGATAGTGACATTCATGTAGCAGTAGCAAACTGTGCGGCAATTTTCTGGCAAGATTATTTCCAAATGATTTATGGCTTAATTGTTCTGAATAGCCTATCATTTGATTGGCAATAGTTGATTACCACTGCCTCACCCCTGTGCAGCTGCACGTGTATAGGGTGGGCGGAGGCAGGGGAAGGGGGTTGGAGGGGGGGAGCAGCTGCACAATTGGTCCCTAAAGTGGTACAGACAGATATTGGAACATTCGGCAAGGACAACAAGGTATGAAGAGAATGAAAAACTCTAGTACATGAGTTAAATACTTAAAAGGCAGTGGCAGGTTATTAATTTCTTCTTATGGAGAATGGAGTAAAAGAACCTCAAGGAAGCTACAGAAGAGACTGCTAATTTGTAGGAGAACTCAGATTTCTTCTCCTGGGTGTCCGTGGACCCTCTGTGACATAGAGAATGAACATGAGTCATGTTTCTCAAACTCTGTTATGAAGACAGAGTTTTTCTTCCTCAAGCTAACCAAGGTATTCTGTTACAAGACTCAAATTGTTCTTTCCCCAGTTTCCAAGATAAAAGCCTACGACAACAAAACTAAGTTTGTTCTTGGAAACACCTCAAGTTAAGCTAGCTAGCTTGTGTGCTTTCTTTCTTTCTTTCTTTCTTTTTTTCTTCCTTCTTTCTTTCTTTTTTCCCTTAAAATATAATCTGCATCCAATTTTCTGAGTTTTTTTTTAAATCCCTGAACATAGATTTTTGCTTACAAATTATAAAGGTTTATCAGTAATAGACAATTATTTTTCCTCTCTATGTTAGCAGTAACCAGTTAAAAGGACTATTTTGGGGCGGGAAACAATCCCATTCAGACAACTACAGTGATATAACTAACAACTTTCTTAACATCTAATGTATGTGATGAATGCATCACTGAATCTAAGAAAGTGGGCTTTTGGAGACAGTCTTTGGTTCTGACTTTGGACCTACAGTGAACAGGGACAAAGTACCTACCCTCCATGTTCCTTAGTGTCACCCCTGTTAAATGGGGACAACAAAAACCTCTCTCTTTTAGTCTTAGAAGTTAAAAGTCCTTGCAGCAATACCTCACACACAATTAACTTTCAGTAAACATTGTCCATTTTTACACAATACGGGGAAAGGTAAAATTCCATTGAAAAATATCAAAGAAGAATTGAATAAATGAGGATGTATATTATGTTCCAGGCTGGGAAGGATGCTTCTTATAACAATGCATTCTCGAGTTATTCTATCAGTAGCACGTACTTCCATTCTGAATTCATGTTAACAGCAATTCTTGCTGGAAATTGACAACACGGCTATACAAGGCAACTGGGAGAATAAACTTATGAGAATGTCTAAGAAAAAAAAAACATGAGATGAGAGTAATGCAAATATGTCGCCTTATCAGGTGTTAAAATGTTATAGTCATAGTAATTAAGTCACCAGTGAAGGAATCAGAATAAACCAATAAATAAATTTAAATGTTAGGCTTCCCAGAGGCAGATACTAAAATGGGAAAAAGCGAAATATTGGATAAAGGTCACAGTACAAACTAATGAGGAAGGAATGTACTATTCAATTAAAAAAAAAATAGAGGGGCACCTGGGTGGCTCAGTGGTGAAGCATCTGACTTTGGCTCCGGTCAGTTCTCATGGTTTGTGGGTTTGATCCCTGTGTCGGGCTCTGTGCTGACAGCTCAGAGCCTGGAGCCTGCTTCGGATTCTGAGTCTCCCTGTCTCTCTGCCTCTCCCCCGCTCATGCTCTCTCTCTTTTTCACTCTCAAAAATAAACATTAATTTTTTTAATGGAATAATTGGCCAGCTATTTGAAAAACCAATCAATTACAGAGCCTAGCTTCATACCTTACAGTCAAATAACACCAAGGGAAATTGTTTAAATTAAACCATAAGGCGGTTAAAAGAAAATGTATTTGATCACCAGATACAGAAAGAACATTGAACTAATGAAGGAATTGTGCCTTCATTATCACTGTCATAGGTAGTATTTATTAAACATTTACTAGGCGTTCGGCAAGCGTTAAGTGCTTAATGTTCTTTTCTCTTTATTCTTTACTCTTATTGACTCTGGTTTAGAAACACGGAAGGTGAGGCGTAGGAAGGTTAAGGAAGGTTGCACAGCCAGAAAGTGGCCGTGCAGAGTATGAATTGGGGCCGTCTGATTCTAGAAGTCTGTGTTCTTAGATTTTAACCACCTAAAATAGCTCTAACGGGAATAAAATTGGAGAAGAAAAGACAAAATGGAGAGAGAGAGAGAGAGAGAACAAATGGGCTAAGATATAAATGAAATCTCTGTGATAAAATAAAAGCGAAGGAACAGTAAACTTGTAAAGAACTTGAACTTCCCTAATCAGTCACACCCACAGAACTAAGACACTGAATTACCTTTTTTTCCTTTTAAACAGAAAATCCACACGGCTTTCTTTCTTTGCCCATCCAAATGATATTTAGAACGAGTAAGATATCAGAGAGGCATCAATTAGGCATTGCCAAACTGTTTTCCAGAGATGACACACCAATTCACACTTCCCACCAGTAGCAAAAGAATAGGAAGCCTTCAAAGTATTTATAGCCTTTGACCTAGAAATTGCACTTCTAGGAATCTATTCTAAGGGCAATTGTGGAAATGCAGAGAGAATTTTCATCATGGAAATGTTTGTTTAAATTTTTTTTAATAGAATAAGGAAATGTGGGGAATAATCTAAATGCCCAGCCATAAGAAAATAGTTGGGTGAATGAAGGTATATCTGGGAGATACACCGTATTATATAATACTGTATTATATACTAGAGCAGATGGATCAGCAAACTCCTTGGTCAGCTGGGCCCAACCCACTGCCTGTTTATTTTTTCCTGCCTTTGTCAATAAAGTTTTATTAGAACACGGCCCTGTTTTCATTTACATGAAATGCCTTTCACAACGAAAGGACAGAGTCATGAACAACTGCTATAGAGACTCTACAACCTACGGTGCCTAAAATGTTTATTAGGTGGCCCTTTACACAAAAAGTTTGCTGATGCCTGTTGTACCCAGCCAGTGAGGTTCTGCTCATACAGGGTTTGTAATGAGGAGCTTAAATGTGAAACTGGCAATCTTAAATGAAAAAGAAATTTTATTTGTGCCAATCTATTAACACGATAGTTAATTACCAGTGATGATGCTAATAATAATAAGGTTTCAACCTAAAGCACTATGCCTTGGTATGTCACAATAGTCCACTTTAAAACCAAGGGGATCTGTATCATGATTTTCAACTCATTTGAACTGAAATATCCTTTTTGTGTGTGGTAAATTCTTTCCTAGTACTAGTAATTCCTGCGAAGTGCATCATATCTCTTTGCCTCTATGCAACTCGTGCTGCACAAACATTAATCTGTGATAATTTATGAAACTTGAGTCCCCAAAGGCAAGCGAGGCCACTGCCAATGATGATGTCATCTGTCATCTATCTTCCCCTTAAAGGCCAGCTCCCCTCTACCCCTCCCCAGCTGACTTCTTGATCCAATAACCATGCTTTTTCACAGTACATCAAAATCTGGAATTAGCTGACTGACCTATTGGGTAACCCTCGCCCGGAAAATTAGGTCAGTATACTATCATATCTGTTTTTAGGATCTTAAGATTTTGCAGAGATGAGCGTAGACCTTCCCTAACTGCTCCGCCTTTGAAAACAAGCAGTGCCTTCCAGTTAATAAATCACCAGGAAGGGGATGACAGCACAGAAATCTGTGTTCGCGTCTCTCGGTTGTTTTTGTCTGGTTCAGAAATCATTAGCACCTGATAGTGGCTTCAGTGCTCTCCCCATGGGCAAGGGCAATTCCCAGGCCAGGTTTCTGTCAGACGAGAGACAATCTATGGAGACCATACCTAGGAAGCAGAGAGGCTTGCAAATGCTCAGGGAGTATACCTCAGGACCTTACAGACAGAGTCACTCATGCGAGTTTCACAGTTTGAAGTCATGTAATAGCAGAACTTCCAACAAGGGTAAGGAACTACTGCCTTTTTTCTTTCTTTTTTTTTTTTTTTAATTTAGAGAAGAGAAGATCATGTCAAAGAGGAAACCGATCAAGTTCTAGAGTTTCTATTGAAGAATTGCCGGTTTCAAGAGGTGTATATATATATATATTGTCTACGGTTGTTTCCATTAGCTGAACTAGGGCATGGAAAATCAATCTTGGCTGTAAATTCAAATACAACTTCTGATACAGAATGCATCCATCATCTATGGGAAAGATGTTCTATTTACCTAGGCAATCAGTGTGTCTCAGACATGTTTTTCTGTTTTTCTTTTTTTTTTCCAAATACATGGGAGAAATATACAAATAGACAATACTGAATGTTTAGTTGCTTTTATGGTTTGCTTGCTCGTTTTTTTTTTTTTGTTTTGTTTTGTTTTTTCAAATAAGCCCCCAATCTATCTATCCTTCCTTTGTTTAAATGTTTTGGTGACTTAATATGTCACAAATATTCTGATACCTATGGCGAAAACAGTTAATAAATTAAATCCCAGTTCTTAAGAAACCCAAAGCCCCAAAAGAGTAATAAGTAACTGAGAAAGAGAGAGAGAGAGGGCTCCATAAACAAAACATAAAAGAAGAGGTGGGGTAGACTTTACACAGGTAACAGGGTGGTTCTTGAGGATAAAGAGGAAATCTTTGGGCAGACAGGATGAGAGAATTGCTTTCAGGTAGAAGGCAACTATTTACAAAAGCACAGAAGTATGAATAGCTTTGAGCGGTGAGAGTCCATGGGGAAAGTGTGAAAGGGTCCAAGGAAAGTCTAGAGGTAGAAACTATGCTCCCCAGGCCTTACCTGCAGGTAGTGGAAAAAGTTGTTCTTACCTTCTAGAAGTATCAACCAGGCAACAGTGTAGAGGGTGGATTTGAAAGTTCAGAAGGAGAAGAAACATAGAGGCCAGTAGGACAGCTACTGAGTGGGACAATAACAGAGAAGAGAAATGGTATGGGTCCATGGGCGTATGGAGCAGAGAACAGTACTGAGAAATGTTGAGAGCAGCATACAAGAGGAATACAGCGATAAGTACATATGTGAGTTTATGTTTTTTAGTACCCATGCTTAAAAAGACAAATGCATCAATTTTAATAATATTTAAAGTGATATGTCAAAAATATTACTATTTTGACATATAATCAATATAAAACTTTTCCTGACACAATTTATATTTTTTTGGTACTCTTTTGAAACTAAGCATGTATTTTAAATTTATGGCACATCTCAATTTTGGTAAACTGTATTCCAAATGTTTAACTTCCATATGCATTCGTGGCTTCCATTTTGAAGCGTGCAGGTAAATAACAATAATAATAAAAGAACAAGATCTACCCTTTAATGAGTATTATGTAGAGGTAAGGATCATAACTATATAGAATTTCACACACGCTTAATCCTGTGAAGTAGGATTTTTTTTTTTTATATAAAAGCTTAGAGAGGTTAAATAACTTGACCAAAGTCACTGGTAAGTGAAAAAATTAGAACCAAGGTCTGTAGAATGGTACCACAAGCTATCCTGCCTTCCAAAGCAAAGTGCAAGAGGAATTGAGGTGGATTCTAACATGAAAAACCTGATGGGTAATCAGACCACTCATGGCTAAGGCAGTTGATGGAGGAGTCATAGGCACGGAGAGGAAGATAGTGAGCCTGATTTCAGAACTGTTGACTGAAAAAAATGCAATTTTCTCTTGTTATATGTTTGCTCTTCATTTTAGTAAACTAAAGTGAAAAGTTTCAGAGCACAGATATATTTGTTTTCGTCCTAGACTAATATCTGGCAGGCATTTAGTTGGTACTCGATAAATACTAAATGGATAAATGAATGAATGGGTGGATGGATGGATGGATGGATGGATGGATAGATAGATGGTCATCCTTAAGAAGATACCATTAATGAAGCAATGTAGTGAAAATTTCAGATACGAGATAAAGATTTAAGAGTCACCATATTCAGGAGATAGTCAAACATGAGACATTGACTAAGAACTCACATGAACAAAATGGAAAATAAGAAGGAAACATGGAGGAGAATAATCTGAAAAGCATCAACATTTAAATGTTTTTTTGAGGAAGAAGAGATAGAGAAGTAAATTAAGAAAGAAAAGTCAGAGAAGTAGAGGAAATCAAAGAAAAAAATATACTGAGAAATTCAAGGGAGGTAAGAATTTCAGAAGAAGTGAAATGAAGTAGCATCAAATAGGGAATCGATGCCAAATATGGAGCAATTAAAGTGAGTTCACCTGGTTTGATAAGGTGGAGTTCATTGATTGCCTTTGCAACGATAGTTTTGTTAGAATAGAGAGAACAAAAGATAGGTTACACCAAGTTGAACAATTAAGGAAGGCCAGTCATGAAGAGAATGAATGAAGATGCTTGGCTATGCATTGCTTAAAATAATGACTTCCTGGGAGGAAAAACAAAATGAAACAAAAAACTTCCAAGAGAAGTTAAACAAGTTAAATAACTTATAGCAGACGCTTGTCAGTGAGTTGGTACCACTGCAAGCCACCTCTTGGGTTCAGGAAATGTCTAAGTTGCAGAGTGCTTCAGTACAATAGGCTGAGGAAGGCAAGAAAAGGTGAGGGTGAGGCAGCTTGGCACCTGTCTGTGCTACAATTCCCACATGTATCTGTCAGCCTGACTTGTGCTTGTGCATTCACCTTCACCTTGTATCTCCTGAGATGCCCACATGCCTGCTGGTCTGGATACTGACCCCCGTGCAGACTCCCCATGTTTGGGTGTCGTTGGCTCAAGACTCTTTCAGTTCTCCAGCACTTTCTTGATCACCTAATACCCTCATCGTTTATAAAAGCGCAAATGAATCTTTCCCTTCTCTCAAACCAGTTTGGGGTCATAGGAAGTTTAGTGGGCTAAACCAGGTCCTTTCTTCTCACTTCCATTTCCACTCTTCCCTCTATGTCATGGTGGTGCTGGGACACTGGGGACACACAACCCAGTTCTACTCCATTCTCAATAGAATCTCTCTCTCTCTCTCTCTCTCTCTCCATCAATAAATAATAAATAAATAAACTTTAAAAATATTAAAATACTTTTTAAAAAAGATTCTTTTTTTAAGTAATCTCTACACCCAACATGGGGCTCAAACCTACAACCCCGCGATCAAGAGTCGTACACTCCACTGCCTGCGCCAGCCAGGGGCCCTTAAAGTACTTTCATGAAGAGAAACATGTTAGAAATATATTCAAGTTGATTATTATCATCGTTAGCTATCGCTATTATGGTTCTGCCTCCCTTTTCTTCCCTATGGCTATTGTATTTTCTAATTTTATATAAGGAAGATGTATCTCTTTTATAAACAAACAAACAAACCAACAAAAAACCTTAGTTTTCATTTTCTCAAAGCTGTGGAGGGGAGGAGAGTGACAGGCGGTAGCAGGAGGGACATGCAAGGTCAAAGGTGGCTTTTGTTTGGAATGACAAAAGTTTGCTCATGTTTATAACCGAGGGGAAGGAGCCCATGGAGAAGGAAAGGCTGAAAACATGGAAAGAAGGAGGTCATTGTTGGGGCAAGGTCTCAGCGGAGAGCGGAGGGAACTGAATCCAGCAACAAAGGGGCAATTAGAAGGATTGCCACAATTCTGAACAGGAACCCTCCTTCCGTTAAGAAGAAAAAGACGCATGCGTGTGTCTAAACATTTAGAGGAAAACAGAGAGGGGCTCAGAGAGGATAGTAAACTCATGAGAGTTTACTTTCCAGGGAGCAATCAGTACTGCCTCGATACCTTTGCTTCTGTGGAACTCTCTCACGCCTCACTCCCCACCACCCTCCAGACCCATCTCCAGCCCACCTATGTATGGAGCCCCTGCAAGGTCCCACGTCTCCAGGGAGCCCCCCCTTCCCTGGATGATTATACCCCAGAACCTTCTGGGGAGCCTGTCAGAAATACACGCTCCCGGGATCCCACGCCTGGAGTGTCTAATTCTGTAGTTCAGACTAGCACTTCCTCAACTTTCACAAGTACACGGAGGTCCCCGGAGCTTATTGAAAATGCAGACTCTGATTCAGTGCGTCTAGGATGGGGCGGGAAGCCTTACATTTCTAACAAGTTTCCAGCCAATGCCAAGGCTGAGGCCACGCTAAGAAGCAAGGGGCTAGAGTAGGGCTAAGAAAGCTGTATTTTTTTTTTTCCAAACAATTTAAATGCAGCCAGTCTAGGAACACTTCACTGATAGACATTTAGGACCTACCGCTCACCACTCCCTCCTGGCTGTTAGCATCTGCTCTCCTGTTTGTTTGTTTGTTTGTTTTTTATAATGTTTATTAATCTATTTATTTTGAGAGAGAGTGTGTGCGAGCGAGGGAGGAGCAGAGAGAGAGGGAGAGGGAGAATCCCAAGCAGGCTCCATACTCAGCACAGAGCCCAATGCGGGCATCGATCCCACGAACTGTGAGATCATGATCTGCGTTGAAATCAAGAGTCAGACGCTTAACCGACTGAGCCACCCAGGCGCCCCTGCTCTCCTATTTTATTGCAGTTATTTCTGTTTGTATATGCTTGGCTTGTGTCTTCCACCCAACTCCAAATTCGGTAGAAATAACAATGGCATTTAATTTCCCTTTGCACCCTTCCATTGAGTAGAGTGCCCTGCAGACTGACACCCAATAATGTGTATTAAAGAAAGAGAATGAATGATGTTGCTGCCTTAATCCCAACAGATCACAAAGAAAATGACTCCAAATGCACAGTGAAAAGGAAGAATGATCTTCATTTTTGAGATTTCATCTGAATGTTAATGAACGCAGTTTACGTACTGAAATCCACTCCTAGGTCGCCACTGGTGACACCTCCCTGTTTCTTTGCTGTGTTTGTTATTCATCTGGCCTTGGGTTTGCTTTAATTACCAGGTGTCTTGTTTCCTTCTGCCCACACCTGATTTCAGGATATGGAGGTCAAATGCCCTCCTTTCAAGTTCCCTACATCACACCATACCCTGTTTGGAACACCTGAAGTATATAAAATCTAAGGTTAACGTGGATTTTATGTTGTCCTTTGGGGCAGGAAAATATAAAACCTGAGCTCCAGGAATGGCTGACTTCCTGTTTTTATTGGTCGTAGAGGTTTCATAGTGGGAGCAGGTGGCACAGAGACACAGAAGGGACTAATGCCTGGCAAGTCTCTTGCCTAGATGGGAGGGCAGCCTCCCTTTCCATACCGAAACCCTGTTAGCACACCTGCACAGAAGATCCACTGCGGTCCTCAGCCCCAGTTTAAGTTGCCATTCGACGACCTTTAGTAACTGTACCCGACTGCAGATTTGTCACTATAATCCTAATTTGGAATACTTCTATCACCCCAGTGCGATCCCCCCTGCCCCTTTACACTTAATCCTTGTTTCTGTTCCAGCCCCAAGTAATCACTTGTTTTTACGTCTCTCTCTATTTGTATTTTCTGGATATGTTGTGTACATGGAGTCATACTGCATGTGGTCTTTCGTGTCTGGCTTATTTCACTTAGCATAACGCTTTCATGGTTCATCCAGGTCGTGGCCTGTCCTTTATCGTATTATTGCCAAACGGTATTCCACGGTATGAAAACATCCTATTCTGTTTAGTCTTTCACTGGTTAATAAACATTTGAATTGGTTTTGGTTGTCGTGAATAATGTTGCTATGGTCATACGTGTACCTGCTTTCGGGTGGCCGTAAGTTTTCATTTCTATTGGGTCGAAACCTACGAGTGGAAGCTCTGGCTTATGGGAGAAATTTCTGTTAACTTTGACAGTTGAGAAACTGTCAAACTCTTTTCCAAAGGGCCGAACCATTTGACATTTCCGGCAGGGATGTGGGAGATACCCTGATTCTCTACATTTATATTGTCTGAGTTTTTGTTTTTATTTTTATCATCACCATCTTACAGGTGTGAAAGAATATCTCGCTATGGCTTACACTTGCATTTTCCCATGGACCAATGATATTGAGAATCCTTTCACGTGCTTACCACCCACTCATATATTTTCTTGGTGCAATGTTTTCAATGGATTTGGTGTCCTTTTTAATGTAAAAATGGTCTTAACGCTTCTTTCTCCAAACTGACCTCACTTATGCAAGTCATGACAATGTAGAACTCTCAAAGACCAAGCACTCTGCAAATAGAGAAGGACTTAATAATTTTAATAGTAGACAAAGCAATAAATAAATTTTTAGGAAGTTCGAGCTTCATTTTACGGTGTATAAAAAAATTCCTTCACTGCTCTTGAAGTTTTCCATTAATTAACTTACATTTCAACTAGCACAGTTCATTTTTGTTTCTTTTCTTTTAATTTCTTTGCCCTCCCATGCCCACCCCCCCTCAAATTCGTCACTATTGCTGTAAACCTAAACCTCACGGAAGGTTATTATAGCATCGGGAACAGATGGCAAAGGTTTCCATAAAACAGAAAGGGAAACAGACTTGTCTGAAGTGAGGTAAGTAAACACAGAGCAATGAATGGTGAGAACTGAAATCGAGTGTTAAGTACAAATTAAAAATAGAAGGCATCGCTGCTTAGCTTGCTTTGGAAAAAAAAATGATCCTTTTAGAATATGGCTATTAAAAGGCATGCATAAGCCCCGTGTTATTTGTATTTATCTTTGGAACACAGCCAGCCTCAATTATTGGGGACATTAAGGAAAACATTCACCAGCAACAAAATAGAATAGAAGGGATTATCTAGATAATTTAGTAACAATTTCAAATTGTATGGGGGGGATGCCTTTGGTTTTGTCTTTATGAAAATTAAAAAAAAATGTTTACATGAATTAACT